>OY728137.1:1450183771-1452683771 GCA_963277665.1 Viscum album
CCCAAACCCATAAATATACAATATCAAAGAACCCCAACATGGTTTAGTTATGATCTCTTAGAGGATACAGAATAGGATCCCTAATCAAAATAAGACCAAGCTACTATGAGTGGTGTAAACCTGAGTGGGGTTAATGAATTACATTAACATATAAAATCAACTACACAAAAAGTTTGAGACAGGGAGGCATGGAGACTGAACCCATTAAGGGATCTTTTTATGGAGGTTTCCCCACAATATTAGGTTTCTCTTTGAACAAAAATCATCCAAACTATATCAAACCCATTGTTCTTAATTAATCCCAATGGTATGAGAAATATCGAATGAAATATTAAATAGAAGAATGCCAAAACACATATTTTGTGAATTTACCAAAAAAATCTTCTATTGAAAGTAAAAAATGGAATGAACTACTAGTATCATCATTCCAAAAGATTATATCACTCAAATAGAACAAATTTTCACACAAGGAAATAAATAACTAATTGAAAATTTAAAATTATATATGGGATGTTCTTAAATAGATATTACTTCACCACCATGTTTAGTTCAATTAACCTAATTATCCTTAAAAGAGTTATATTTATTTCCTCCCATTTTCTTATATAATTCTCTATAAAAACTACCTAGGTGTCATGAACCATCCAACCACGACCCTCCTTGCTTGTGAAGAGCCATGTGTGTCTACCCCAAGATGACTTCCAGTGGGCTAGGTGATGTAGAGCAATGCTGAGTAGAAATATGACACAAATGGGATCACTTATCCTATGGTACCAATATGGACACACAGACATCAATATCTATGAGCAGTGGAGTGATAATAATAAAATAGATAAGAAATGAAGGAATGGATCTATATACAACCAAAAAAGTACAAAAAATATAAGAAATCATTTATGGAGAAAATAAAATCCCTTCAGAAACTAATTTATATTTTCCAACCATTTAGATAGAGGGAATTACTGTCAAATTCACCCATAGGTACATACATCAGTCTTTCTATATTCCTAAGATATGCCTAATCCGAGCCATCTAAGGACTATATTTAAATTACATTTATCTACATATGACATTAAATGTTTATGACGAGCTCATATATTGTTCAATATGTAAATACCCAGTAAGTTCCCAAAAACACCTAAAAAGGGATAATCTAGATGTCAAACGTATGAACAAATGATAGCTATAGAGTAGAGAAAGAGAAATAAAAGAGAAAATGAACCACCATATAACCCACTCCTCAACAATAAATCAAAATTCATCTCATCTCCACCTGGTATGTTAATCTTGATATATCATAACACAACAACGAATCATATAGATAACCTGGATATACCAATAATATACTCCGAGTCAAATATCCTAATCCATTCATCCAGCCACAAAATGAAACTCGAGGATGAATGTTATCACTCGTATGGGAGTAATAACTCTGTGAGACCTTTCACACCCGATGGATCTCATCTGAGAGATCAAACTCATCATTTATGACACTTCCACCACTGATGGAATCCATTTTAGAGAACATGCATATCTGGTATCACCATAAAGGCATTCATGATGCAAAACAGCATAACATGATAGATAGTTAGGGGATCCTTCTCATGTCTCATGGGGAACTCCATGAACCCTTAATGTTCCCCGAAAATATAAACTCATAAATAGGGGATCACTCATGGGACCCCTAGGGTGTAACCACAAAAACTTTTATTAATAAAATTCACCTATATTATTCAATTTAATGCCTTATTATATAAATGGTTATGGAAAACATATGAATTTTTTATTATATCAGATTGTATTTTAATTACCATTACGTTTCTTTAAAATTGATAATATAGTCTTTGAACAGTGATCATGGGGTTAGTATAAATATAGGGTTTTAAAAAATAAATTCGACACATAAAAAGGAAGTTATGTCCTCAACAAATAGGATCATTCCTTAAAGATGCCATTTATTATAGCATTATAAGGATTTGGAACTTCTCATATTTTCCCTAGTCCAAGCCCATTCCAATATCCATCAACTTAATCATGAGAGAAACCATATACTGGGGATGTTCAAGATCATCGTGATCACATTCCAAACCTTGTTCGCTGAACAACCCAATGAAATCTTCATAGACGGACCTTACTCTTAGGGCATATTCTCGTATACTAAAGTGATATGTTTCTATACCTCATGAAATATAAATGTGTATATTTTATGAATAAAATAATTAACATATTTTAAACATATTATTGTTTTATTGAAAATTACTTTGAAAGGAAAATTATATCTTTGGTTAATATTCAAATTCAATAAAGAAATATATTTTTATGAAATAATAAATTTTTTAAATATATAATATTTAGATGAAATATTGTTCATTGATAAGTTTTATTAAATAAAAATGATCACATAATTTTAATGATGTCAAATGTTATTTGTACATGGGTTTGAGAACCATTAATGTTAAAGGACGGTCATTTTCTTAATTTTTTAGTTTTCAATTTGATATATTCAATTTTCATATATAGGAAATTTTTAAGGTAAATTGAATTTTATTTTTGGAATCAAGATGCTGAAATTTTCCAATTCTAAATATTAAAAAAAAATTAAGATATTAAAATTGTTCAGTAAAAACTCAATACTGTATAAATATAAATTGTGTTTTAGGACATCAAAATAACCAAAATGTGATGTAATATGTAATATAAATGTGGTAAAATACCAAATATATGTTTTACCCTGAAAATAATGTTAATTTACATTTATTTGATTTACTTTTAAATCCATTTTGAATCCTCTATGGAAAATAATATATTTTACGATTCTGAAATCATTTTGTTAAGAGGGTGACTCTCCTCCACCTAAGGAAGGGAATTATTTTATTATGATAGGCCTTCCAAATCATTATATTATTTATATCAATAACTTTTGGGGGGAAACCATGGGCCAAAACCATGTGGTGTATTTTTTTGGATATTTTACTGTGTATGGACCAAAACCCAAATGCGACTACATAGTGTGTACCTATGGTAACACAGTGTGTTACATAATGTGCAACTGTAATACACAACATGTCACTAGAAAACAACACATTTTCATATCCCATGTCATTAATTGGTATGTATAATGAGACTACATATTGTGTACCTATGGTAGCATAGTGTGATACCTCATACAAAACCATGGGATTGTCTTCAGTCATAAACAGATTATTATTCCATGATTCCATACACGACGTGTACCCTTGGTACATGGAATGTCCCTCTTGACCCAATCCATGTCTGTTTTCTTTAACATGGAAAATATGGAATCTAATTACAGAGTATAATGGCCCAATCCCATGAGATGGGAAATTTCCTCTATATTGTATTCACCTTGGATTTGGCTATGCACTTCCATTCAACCATGTCGTCTTACATGGTGTGCTTGTCGGTGTCCTCAATTACAAAGCCAAGGATCTCAAAATGGAATTCATCCACATTAACAAAAGTTTATTCCCCAAATTATCATTTTTTCCAACAGATATAACACTTGGTGAGTTCTCATACATTAAATTTTGTGTGATGTAGAATTATTAATATGAAATTTTTATGTGCCTCCTGAGACACCTGATTTACACCTGAAACACATTGATCTACTCCATGGGAATCTCGAGTAGTCGTAATAAGACTTAAATCCTTAAAAAATCATATATGGTTATTGTTATGTAAATATCATATCTTATCATACCTCATGGAGAAATCCTGATGCTCCAGGTACAAATCATTTCCTTAAAACTACTACACATCGATCATGTGTAGATCACTATAATGCACAAAGTTCAATGGTGCATCCTATCTCCCTCTTGATCTATTTTTTTATTAAATATAATCCTTTCATCTTATCATACATGTTAGTAACCCAAATATGGAGTTGGTAGATTATGTATATTAATAAAATTTTATTTTTGTGTTATACTGAAACCATTTAATATCCCACAACGGTCTCCACTGACTGTGGATTCAATGACATTAAAATTTATGTCACGCCTTGGGTGAAACATGATTTGTAAACTCAAACATTATCATAGAGTTTTGATCCAATACTATAATTTAGTGTTATTCCAATTTTCATTAACAAAAATTATTACAAGATTTCAAATATTTAATAGTTTAACATCACTACACTGAGGGTCTTTGGGCATCAATATTCCCACCGACTTTTCACCTAGATTCTAAAATATTCCAAGATGTATTTTACTTTATTTAATAGGAAAACTATATTCTTTACATTCTCCACACCATCATGGATTTTCATCCCATAAATTTAATTCCTATGAAAAATGGGTAATACTTGTTCCTTAAAATGGGTCTCTCATACTAGCAATCTCTCTAGAGGGTAACCATATTGTTAATAGACATATGTCCTAGGGAACCGTGTACTAAAAAAGGGTCATTTCTGGTTAGATGACAAAAACATTGGCTACATAAAAATGAAAATCTACACCCAATACCCACCTTATATCAGTCAATTACACTATATTAGGAATTCTCATGTATCCTCAACAGAAATTATTAGAAAATAGTAAGCACCTAGTCTGACTAGGATCATAGGGTCCATCAATAGTTTACCTTGAAATGACTAATCGTAACTAGAAAAAGGTTCTTCAAAAACTAGGGATAGAAAATATACATATATTACTCACCACAGCCCTTGATGAAGTGATATCACTAATAACAGAAGATCTCCTCAACAGGATCTAGTGGCCACTATCACCGATCCTTAAAGGACTCATAACATTTACAAGAAGATTGAATCCTTATCCACCACACCAAATACCAAAGGATGTTGGTACAAACAACCGTATATATGGTTCACTACTAGGGGAGGACAACCCCCTCATCACCTCACCTCAAAGTAGGACCGATGTCATCCTCAATTGTGTGAAGGTGTCATACATTCCACCATTGGAAATCAATAAATTATATGTCTAGTTGAAATTTAGTCAATAATGACCCCACAAATAGAATATCTAGGTTGTTCCACCATAACATTATAAAAAATTAAAGTGGTAACCACCATCAACTAGATACATTCTATATAATCCCCACAGACAAGGTTCAAGTGAAATGAGGTTAACTGATCTATCACTTCTCCAAACAACATTGGATAAAAAAAGACCCTGAGAATCTACAACTATTACCACAATATTGGGCAGATATCAATATTTAATGTCCCATCCTCTATTGATCCCACTATCAAATAAATGATATATAAGGGATAACACATGAAGCGAAACTCTTAAATTCTGTTCTATATTTACAAAATATCCAAAAAAAATCTAATCTTATAGAATTTCTTCAATCCATTCTCAAGTGTCTCATATTCAACTCTGATTGTGACCAAATGAGGTTACTAGTGAATATTAACATTAATATATCCAAATAGGATTAAAGGATGAATTTTCCATTTCTCTCACCATTATCCTGGGAATGAACATGAGGATAACCATTTTGTCACATGAGCTCTCACTAGGCCACCCTTATACACACAACAAACTACCCCTCAATGAATAATTATACATGGGAGCCATCAGATATGACGGTTAAATTATCAAGGGATTTGGCATGTGAATGGATATGTATAATTATAACACTACATAGTGAGGTAAACTCAAAACAACCATAGGATGACATCCTTAACTCCACCACCACTATAGAAAATTGAAATCTTGTAGAATCAATTTCTCTATTAATCATACTAGTGTCTTATAAAAATTATATGTATCCATCCTCCCGAAATCCTATAATAATAATCTTAGAATATCCCATTTATAAATGGGGAAAATAATTCCCATAACCAAGAAAACTAACACACCCACTGGAGGCCACCATTTTAGCATGGAATTATGACAGGCATGACACACCAAGGAAAAAATCATAGCTTATACCGACCATTAAGAAAAATTTCTATATAATTATATTAATCCAACTGAGTCTGGATACACAACAAATAGTATTGAAGGAATATGATCCACTAAGTTGGAGCCTCTTTATAAAATTGATTTAGAAAATATATAATGACATGGCCTTAAACATCACATAATCTTGAATTAATTTAATAATTCACATTGAGGATATTTTTAGGATTGTAGTTTTAGATAATTAGGCCATAATTATTAAATTACATCTCAAATATTACAAAGTAAACAAATCTACTCAGTATTCATTTTATTCATAAAATAAATACTCTTAAAACAAAACATGAATTCTTTTCTAGAAATAAATCTTCTTGAATTCTTCCTTTCCCTTACCCTGCCTTATACCCTTTTAAAAACATTTCAAAAACATGGGATGAGCATAAAAATCTCAATAAGGGTTATAAAATAAAGAATGAAATCAATAGTCTATCAATACATAAAAACAGAAGCTCTTTTACACACCTCATTAAATCATAATATTTTTTAATAACACATATAAATCATAAATCATAAAGGTAACTTGGGGTCTCCATAACAAACTTACATTATAGCTTTCATTGCTATGTGTGGAGTTGAAATTGGAATACCAATCACAATATATTAACTAAATCCCTTAGGATAAATATTAATATTTACCACTATCATGTTACCCAATGCATTAGAAAGCTATCTCAGGCTCACCCGCCCTAGGTTTATCATAGAACCACCTATATATGAAACAATTCCCAAGAACCATAACATACTCATAAAACATAAAAATAGTGTAACAGAAAAATATCATTTCTACATTGCAATCACAATATATAATTTCAATAAATAGATATAATATATCCATTCTCAAAGACATTTTCAATACCAGAATATGTAAAATGATTAAATGGTATATATTTTCCTTTTGAAAACATTATGACTTGATAAGGAAGACGAATATCAAATAATGATCATGGGGGATGAAAGGTAATTACCACTATGTACATTTAAAAGAAACATTCCCTTTGTTATTTAGTAAAATGATACATATAAATATATTCGTTTTAATGGGGTTTATAAACCATATAAAATAAATTTGGGTGTCAATCTAATTATTCCTCAATGAAAGTAGATTGAGATGAAGTCCTTTTCCTCATGTCCAACTTGATTAATTCATTATTTAATCTCCTAAATAATAAAATAATGTTAATTTACACTTTATCAAAACCTTTTTAAATTTCATTATTCCTTTTATATCACTTATTACTATGTTATTAATATTACATAATAATTTATATTAATAATGGTCGTTTTGTTTATATTTGGTACTTGAGTCAAAAATGAACTTCTCATAATTACAAGTTGTCCATGTGGAAAAAATTACAATATCTCTAAAATGATATTCATTATTTAGATATCATATATATCATATATATATCCTTAATATATATTTATTTATAGCCGTGCATAACATTTGGATATAAGAATTGAAATACACCATTCATTGAGATGGTAAGTCGTATGTATTCATGAATGATACATTCATTTATATTTAATATTTAATGGAAGGAAAAATGATACATAATTATATTATAAATAATGTATAATATCTTATATAATTTAATTAACTCCATCCTTTATACATTCCACATATGGCATGAATGATTCATATCCCATTGAGGGGATGGTAGTCTGCACTTCCTCAAATGAAATTATCTTATTTACCCACTCTGGAAACCATAGAGCTATGATATAAATGAAAAATAAATAAGTATATATGAAATATAATTATAATACATATCACATATAAATAAATTTCTATTATAATGGCCACCATGTGAGGATGTAAGAGATAATTGAACAATCATTGTTTCTTGAGGTAGTAGTTTGTCATCCATAGAAACAGTATTTTCATATCAACTAGATGGAGGGGTGTGTAAATATAGTTTGAATCATTATAATAACAACATTATAGTATATTTATGATTATTTTGTTGTTATAAACTAATTTATTATATATATTTTAGGTGTTGGAGAACTAAAATAGAAAAATAACTTGAGAGAAGACGTTGCCATTAAATCGGGTAACTTTTTTTGGTTTGAACAAATGATTTTATTTAAATTCATTTTTCCAAAATTAAGGCTTCTACATGTAAGGGGGGGATGTTGGGACCTTCTTGAAGTTGAGTTTGGATGATCCAAGGGGATTGAGAGGTGCGAGTAATCGGTTATATTTGGTGTCCTTTTATAAAATGGAGGATGGTTTCTTTTGGAATGGTTGAAAGTATTATTTTATTATAAAATGATTTTTGGTTTTAAAAAGATCCAAGACATATTTAATTATAATATAAGTCGTATATGAGTTGAAATAAAATCATATAATAAGAATTTTACTTGTTTTGGATATTTTTTATTCCTCATCGTTTTTATTTAACCATTTCTTAACTTTTTTAACATTTACCATGTCCTCTTATATATTTATACTATATGGTTTAAATATTTACTATAAAATTCCAAGCATCCCAAAAGGGATCATTAATGAAATTCTTAATATAATATATGTCAGTTGGACAAATCATATATTTTTAAAATTACTTTATCATTTAATAAAATTGTAATTTTTTTAAAAACTCATTTATGTCATTTTATAACTATTCGTATCAAGACTTTTAATAAATATATAACAAAATTATTATTTAGAAAAAAACCTCATTAACTCCAAGATAACAGTTTATAATAATCTATTAAATTATTTTATAGAAAAAATATTTCAATATAAATTTATTTTAATATTGATAATATCATTTATTTGAATCCTTTATTATTGAAGCAATTATTGTATCACCAATGTGTCATAAATATATTTATTTATTCAATGTCTAAAATTTATAAATAAAATACCATGATTTAAAAAATCTCTTTTTATTTCTAATGAATATTTATTGTTGAAAATATAACTTATATAAAACCATAAAAATATTCTTTACTAAAAGATATATGTTTCTGTTACATTTTCCTTATTTTTAAATAAATTTTTATAAAGTGTCATTTTGACATGCTTGTTTCTCCATGGGGTCTTAAAATTGACCCAAGGATGACCATGGATGGAAATGATTCCTTCAATAGGGTTAGGACACATGTTAGTGTAGTTTAATCTTATTATAATAACATTTTATACCCTTATTTACCATATTTACCTTTTAACCATGGTAAATGAAATATTTACAAGAAATTACTAGTCATAATGTCTAAAAAATACCTATTTACTCAATTTAGACCTCCTAATTAAAAATATAAAATCCATGTTTCCAAATTCAATACACAGAAGAAGCTTAAATTAATTTAAAATTAATTTTCGTTGTCAAAACAAAACACGTGTTTTTAAAAAATAATAACACTTAAAAGATTGACACTTGTCTATGTTCAATTTCAAAGTGAAATTACATAAAATGACAAAAATTGTATTAAATGGTAAAAATATATTGTATTAATACCTTAAAATAAAAATAAAAATGTAATATAACCATATAAATAAATTATATTCGAAGGATGTTTCGAATTAAAATGCATTATTTTTTACTATTCATTAAAAAAATCAACCTTATCAGAATAATACCAAAAAATTACCCAAAGTAAATTTTGATGTACCAAATTTAAATAAGAAGTATATTTTTCCAAATATAATATATAAAAGTAAAAAAAAATATTTAAAAAAGTGTTTTTCCATTAAAAGGAATTAACTCAACCATTTAAATAATATTAGTGTATTATGATTAATATTGGATTTAATCACATTTTCATCCTTTAAAATTTATTTGAAAAATGTTAATCATTTAACAAACATGTGTAATCATATTTTATTTATTTATATTCATTCCCTCCAACACAACAACTATGTGTTATGTCCTATTTATAATAATTATATTATTTTATTATTTTTTAGTATGACTCAATGATGTGTGCAATGTAAGATTTCAAAAAAACTCATTATTGCGTATCAAGTATGCCATCGAAAATAACATACCCTTTAAAGTAAATTAATATTTAATTTAAAAATATTAATTAATATTAAAATTTCATTTTCATTATTCACTTGGGATGTTACATCCTTCCCCCCTTTTTTAAATTATGCCCTCATAATTTTATTCACTTATCAAATAAATAGGGGTATTTATCAACCATATCATTCTCAGATTCCAACATAGCCTCTTCGACCATATGGGTTTTCCAAAAATATTTTTACTGCTAAATTAATTTATTCATCAACAATTTCTCTTGTTGGTCAATATCTGGACTGGTTTTTCCTCATAAGAAATATTTTCTTCCAACTGAACTACATGTGGACACAAAACAAGGGATGGATCCAGCATATACATTCTCTACATTAAAACATGAATAAAATTATGTACCTGGGATAAAATTGGAGGTAAAACCACTCTAAATGAAATCGATCGAACATTCTCCAATATTTTATAGAGTTCGGTGAACCTCAGACTCAACATTCCCTTCTTACCAAACCGCATCACACTTTTCCTTGGATAAAATTTGAGAAATACATGATCACCTACATCAAAAAAATATCCTTACTTCAGTTATCCACATAAATTTTCTGTCTGCTCTAAGCTGTTATCATGTGCATCTGAATCAATTGAACTTTTTCATCCATCTCTTCTACCAATCCTGGTCTCATCAACTTCCTTTCACCTATATACTCGGAAAAATCTAGAGTTCGGCACTGTTTTTAATATAATGCCTCAAATGAATCCATTTTTATACTAGAATTAACACTATTATTTTATGAAAATTCATCCAAAGAATGATTTTGGTACCAAATTCCCTCGAAAACCATTGAGGAAGAAAAAAGCATATCTTCAAAACTCCAAATTTTTCGATCTGACTGCCCATATGATTCAAGATGAAAAACTGTATTAAAATTTAATTCAGTACCCAATGACATCTGAAGGCCATTCCTAAAGTTAGAAGTAAATGTGATATCATGATCAGATAGAATGGAGAGGGGAACTCAATGCAACCAGACTATCTCACTGACATACGAAATAGAATTTTGATCTAGATACAAAGTATCTATAATATGAAGGAAATGAGAAGATATAGTTAATCGATCAATAATATCCCAGATTGCATTGTTACCTCGAGATGTCTTCAGTAATCCCACAATTAATTCCATGGACATATTTTCCCATTTCCTCTCTGGAACTGGAAAAGGATGAAGCTTATCTTTTGGAAACATCCCCTCTTCTTTAACATGTTGACAAGTCAAACACTTCATTGTTATGTCAACAATATCTTTTTTTATTCCGTCCCACTTATAATACTCTTGAAGAACTATTTACATCATAGTACGGCCAGGATGAACTAAAAATAGAGAACTATAAGCTTCACATAACTACTCATTCTTCAAATGTGAATCACAAGTCCCCCAAAATCTCTTCCCAAAACTCAAAAAAAATCTTTACTAATGTTAATATTAGGTAACATACCCTTCTAAACCAACCCTGAATTTTTATGCAACTCACTATCTTCCTTCTCCACATTCTTTATTCTATCTTCTAGGGATTATTTCACTAACACCTGAAACAAAACATAAAAATCCCCTGCACCAGAAACATCCAAGACAAAATTAATCAAATAATTATCCAAACAATATTGTTCCAACCATATCATGGTTGTTGTAGCATTACTCTTTCAACTCAAAGAATCTGCCACATTAATTTCATTTCGCAGATGGTAATTGATCAGGAAATCATAATACACGATTAATTATTTCCATCTCCTCTGTTTCATTTTTAATTAATTTTGAGTGAATATATACTTAAAACTTTTATGATTAGTATATATTTCACATTTTACACCAAACAGAGGATGTCAGCAATTTTTTAAAGCAAAAAACAATAGCAGCAAATTCCTTATCATGTGTAGGGTAATTTAACTCGTGAGGTTTCAAATGAAGTGAAGAATAAGAAATTTCCTGATCATTATATATTAGGACACAACCAAGTCATTTCAATGATGCATGAATATAGATAAAAAACATACCATTTTTAGAAGGCAGTTACAAAATTGGAGAATTCAAAAATCTTCATTTCAATTCCTGAAAACAATCATCACAGTATATTGTCCAGATGAACATTACACCTTTTTGAGTTAATTAATTTATTTGGCAAGATAACCGTGAAACATTTTTAACATGCTATTGGAAATATCCTTCCTAACAAATATATGTACGGATCTCTGTAATATTTGTGGGTATTGTCCATTCTTTAACCACTGTTGTTTTAGCGGGATCAACCGTTGTGCCATTTTTTGGAACAATGCGACCATGGTATGAAATTTGTGGTAACTAAAACTCACACATGATGAGGTTCCCATAAATTTTGTATTAATTTAATGTTTTCAATACAACCCCCATATTACTTTTAAACTCTTCTTTACTTTTAGAATGAACCTAAATAATGTTAATAAACACAACCACAAAATTGTCTAAGAACTCAGGGAAAGTTATGTTCATAAGATCCATGAATGCAGTAGGTGAATTGGTTAATCAAAAAGGGATATCTAAAAATTCCAAATGCCCATATATAGTACAAAGCATGTTCTTTGGAATGACTTATTCATTTATTTTCCACTTATTGTACCCCTAACTCGTGTAAATATTTGAAATATACTATGCTCCCTAGAGTTGATCAAACAAATCATCGATATGAGGGAAATGATAATTATTCATAACAGTTATGTTATTCAATGATCTATAATAATTGAAATGTCTCATTGAAACATATTTATTTTTAACAAACAAAACCAGAGAACCCCATAATGATATGCTAGGTCGAATGAATCCTTTATCTAATAACTGATGTACTTTCTTCTTTATCACTAAAAGTTTAATTTGACACATTTGATAAGAGGGTTTTGAAATTGGATTAGCATCAAGAACTATGTCAAAAGTAAATACAAATTGTGTATCATGTATTATACCATGAAACTCATCATAAAAAACATCAAGATTCTCTTTTACCATTGGAAAATCCTTAATCTAAACGGTTCCTTTGTTTTCATCAATATATTCAAGGTAACATTCATTTCTATCATTTACTATTTCATAGATTCTTTATATGCTATGAAAGGTTAGGGTCTATTATTGAACACAAACTGAAATCCTTTTAGAAAATAAACCTCTACTGATTTTTTTTTTCAATCATGGTATGATAAACGGGAAGCCAACCAATACCCAAAATAACATCAAACTCATATAGATGAAAAACAATAAGGTTTGCAGGTAGATTCATTCTGCAAAGAAGGACAAGAAAGTTCGTAAACTTCTTTGTCACAATATTGTCTCCCTATGGGTTTAACATATGTTTAGGATTCATATTTGATGATCAAAATTCTAATTTAGTAGTAAAATTCTCGGAAATGATTGAATATTTCGACCCTGAAAGAAACAAAACATTGTCATAATCTGAATAAACAAACAGTGTACCTGATACTACATAATATTATGGCCCAATATTTGTTGAGGTAGTTTCAATGCATTTCACCACCGCTTTTTTCTTGTAGACTTGATTCTCTCACATAGTTGAGTTCTTTGTTGGACACTCATTTTTATAATGACCCATTTCATTGTACTTAATTCATTTTAATGACTTTAGATCATATTTTTTCTTCCCATTACATTGATATTTTTCATTGTAATTATGTTCCTTATGTCTCATTTTACCACATTAGTATCACTTACTAGAATTAAATATACATTCCCTAGGGTGATTTTTACCAAAATTTTGACAAACTTTAAACTTAAATTTCTTACCATTATATGTTATTTAAAAAGTTATTTCCTTTATTATGCCACCACGACCACTTATTATGTTGTTTCTTCAATGAACAACTGATCAATGAAAATCTCCATTTTCACCTTCTCCACACATCAAACATGGTTATCATTATTATTGAACTCACAAGAAGATAAATCCCCTTGATAATGTGGCTTTAATACTATATAAAAAATGACTGATTTTACTATCAAGATATTGTGTCAAATTTGGAGCATACATTGCTAGTCGAGTGAATTTTTCTTCACAAGCAGCCACTCTATCATCCTCCTACCTCAATTATAGGAATTTTTATTACATCCAAATAAGAACCAACCTAGGAAAATATTTCTCAAGAATCATACCTTTGAATTCATCCCAATCAAGAGAATTAATCTCCTCACTCTCCCTAATATTTTTAACAATCGACCACCACTAATCGACTTCACCTTCAAAATGGTAAATGACAAGACTAACCCTGTGATTTTTTAAACACCACCTAGAATCCAATATCATCCCTAGTGCTTTAATCCAAAATTCAACTAGTATAGGGTCAGATGATCCTCTGAATTATGGGGGATGTATCCTTATATTATGCTCCACTACAGAAATGTTTCTCTTTGGTTGATCTAACTAATCTTCTACATGGAAAACACAACCATTTATATCCTGTGTCAATTATGCCATTAATGCAACAAACTATTTAGTTCGGATTCTGACCATCTCAGGTTGATGATTTGGAATGTAGTTTTCCTCTTGATGTAATCCCATCATATCTAATGTGTTTCTCTAGCGGAAAACCATTCTGAACATAGAAATATCTTAGGTGAAGCAACATGGTAATCTCTAAATGTTATATCATGTCAATCATACAATAAATTAATTTATGGATATTAATTTAATAATATCCAAACTCTTAAATATATATAAACTGAACAATGATGCCGAATATAGGGATTCATCCTTAAACATTACATAATATTGAATAATGTTAATAATTCATATTGAGGAACATTTTTGGCTTTGAGTTTTAGAGAATTACGCCATAACTATTACATTACATCTCAAATATTACAAAGTAGACACCTCTACTAAGAATCCATTTTTTTCCTAAAATAAAAACACTTAAAAAACAATAATTAACTTCATGACATAAATCTTATTGAATTATTCCTTTCTCATACCCATACTTATACCCCATGAAAAACATCTCAAAAACCTGGGAAGAGCACAATAATCTCAATAAGGGTTATAAAATAAAGAAAAAAATCATTAGTCCATCAATACATACAAAAAGGAAGCTCTTTAACACACCTCATGAGATCATAATATTTATGAATAACACATAGAAATAATAAATCATATAGGTATATTGTGGAATCAATAACATACTACATTGAATCTTTCATAGCTATGTAGGGAGTTACACTTGGAATACCCATCATAGTATATTTCATAAATCTCTTAGGAGAAACATTAACATTTACCTCTATCATGATGCAAATGCATTGGTGAGCTATCTCAGGCTCACTTTCCCTAGGTTTATCATGAAACAACCCATATATGTAATGAATTCCCAAGAACCATAAGATACTCATAAAACATAACCAAAGCGTAAAGGAAAAATATAATTTTTAAATTTCAATCACAATACATAATTTAAACATATAGATATATTCAATCCATTCACAAAACCATTTTCAATACCATAATATCGAAATATAGTATATTGTATTTATTTTTATTTTATAAACAATACGTCTTATTAAGAAATACAAATATCAGATAATCCTCAATGTGTGGAAAGGTGGTCATCATAGCGTATGTTGAAAAGAAACATTCCCTCTGTCATTTAGTAAAATGCTCTATAGAAAAAGATTTATATTGAATGAAATGAAAAGTAAATGTGTTTTATACACTGCATAAATGAAATTTGTGTATAAATCACGGTATGCTTCAATGAATGGGGATAATGATGAAGTCCCTTACCTCATGTCTAACTTGACTCATTTCTTTAATATCCTAAATAATAAACTAATGTTAATTTATACATTCTTCAGAAACTTTTTAATGTTCATTATTTTTTTATATGAGTTATTACCATGTTATAAACATTAAATAATATTTTAAGTAATTAATGGTCATTTTATTGATATTTGGTACTTGAGTCAAAAATGAACATCTCATTGTTACAAGTTGGTCATGTAGTCAAACATACATTATATAAAAAAGGATATTCATGATTTAAATATCATATATATAATTTATTCCTTATATATATATATGTATGTATTTATAATAATACATACCATATGGAGATAAGAAATGCAATGCACTGTTCATGGAGGCGGTAAGTCGTACGTACGCATGAACGCTGCTTTAATTTCTATTTCATATTTTATGGAATTAAAACACAATTATACATAGGTATATTATAATTACAGTACAGTTTCATATATAATTTCATTAATTCCAGCCTTTATATGTTCCTTGTATAGAATGAACTAGTCATATCACATTGACGGGTTGGTAATCCACACTTCTCAAATGAAATTATCGTATTTACCCACTATAGAAACCATAAAGGCATTCTATAAATAAAAAACAAAGAAGTATAGAGACAATATAAATATAATATATATCACATATAAATACAATTTCATCCTAATGGCCACCTTTAGAAGGGGTAGTTTATAATTGAACAGTCATCATTTTATGAGGCAGTGGTTCGCCATCCACAGAAATAGTATGTTCGCATCCATTAGAAGCAGGTGTGTGTAAGTGTAGTTTAAATCATTATCATAACAAAATCTTAGTATATTCAGGATACTAGTTTGGTTATAAAATAATTGAATAAAGTGTTTTAGGGGGTTGGAGATTGAATATAAAAGAATATAAGTTGAGAGAAGATGTTACCTCTAAATGGGGTAACTCCTTTTGGATTGAACCCAAATGATTTATTTAATTTCCAAATGCCCAAAGTAATGATTCTTGGTGGAAGGGAGAGAGGTTGGGAGACTCTTGGAGTAGAGTTTGGGTGATCCAAAGGGGCTTGAGAGGTGTGAGTAATGAGTTACATGTGGTGGTCTTTTATAAGAGGGAGGAAGGGCACTTTAGGAATGTTTTAAAGTATTGTTTTATTATAAAATATTTTTCAGTTTAAAAAGGTCCAAAACATATTTTATTCGATTATAAGGGGTATATATGTCGAAATAGAATCATCCAATAATAATTGTACTAGTTTTTTATATTTTATAATCCTTATCTTTTTTATTAAACCATTTGTAAACTTATTTAACTTTTACCAAGTCCTCTTTTAAATTCCACTATATAGTTAATATATTTACAATAAAATGCTAAGAGACTGAAAATAGATCATTAACGACATTCATAAAATCCTATATTTCAGTTGGAAGAATATTTGATTTTTTAGATTATTTTAACATTTAATAAAATATTAATTTTTTAAAAAACTAATTTACCATAATTTTTTAACTATTCATATCAAGAATTTTAAAAAATCAATAAAAACTTTGTTTTTTAGAAAAAATATTATTAATTAAAATATAAAAAGATATTATGATATAAAAATTTCATCTATGGCATGAAAATTTAAAAAATATATTAATTTTAATATTCATGATATTATTTATTTGAATTCATTATTAATAAATAAATTACACCACAACAATTGTGTCATAATTAAATTTATTTATTCAATTTAAAAAAATTATGAATAAAATACAAGGATTTAGGAAATAATTTTTTATTTATAATAAATATTTATAGTCGAAAAGATAACTTATATAATACCATATAAATTTTTTTTCACTAATATATATATGTTTATGTTATATTTTCCATAACAGTAATTTAATTATTATAGTGTCAGTTTCACTTGCAAGGGGCTCCATGGGGTCAAAAAATCGACCCAAGAATAACCACGGTCAGACATGTATCATCCAATAGGGTTCGGACAAATGTTAGGGTAATTTAATATTATTTTAATTATATTTTCTTACCCTAATTTACCATATATATCTTTTAACCATGGTAAATAAATTACTTACTAATGTTACTATTCAAAAGGTATAAAAATAATAGTTACCCATTTACAAAATTTTGACCTCCTAATTCCCAATATAGAATCAATTTTTACAAATTTAAAACACATAAGTTGATTAAAATAATTTAAAACTAATTCCCTTTGTCAAAAAAGTATGTTTTTAGGAAATAATATCTGTCAAAATATTGACACTTGTTTATGTTCAATTTTAATGTGAAATTACTTCCAATGATAAACATTGGATTAAATGGTAAATGTGTAATATAATTACTCTTTAAAATAAAATATAAATATTATATTACCATAAAAAATAGATTAACAAGATCTTTTAAATTAAAATGTAGTATTTTTCACTATTGATTAAAAATAATCCTTATCAGAAAAATACCAAAATTTTACCCGAAGTAAATTTTTATGACCCGATTATAAAAAAGAATTTTTTTGTCAAATAAAATATATAAAAGTGAAAATAAACAATATTTTAAAAATGGTTCACCATCATAAGGTGGTAAATCTACTTTCAAAATAATATTAGAGTATTTATGCTTAAAATTGGATTCATTCACATTTTATGCCTCTAACATTTTATGGATAAATGTAAAACATTTAAAAACCCAATTTAATAATATTTTAGTTAGTTATATTCATTACATCCAATATAATGACTATGCATTAATGAATATTTAAAATAATAATATTATATTATTATTTTTCAGTATGACTCAACATTGTGTACAACGTAATATTTCAATGAAACTTGTTATTGTGTATCGGGTACACCATAAAACATAGAATCCCCATTAAAATAAAATTAATATTTAATTTAAAAATATTAATAAATAAAAAAATGATATTCATTATTTACCTGTGATGTTACAAAAGAGGCTCCACTAGTATCTTTATGCCTCAAACGAGGCTAATCTCAAGGAAAAGTGGCTTATGTCTATGTGAAACAGCAGCATGAAAAATTAAGAGACATGTTATACCATGAAACATTCATGATACTCTATAAGAGAATCTCATTATTCTTGAATATTATCTTTCTGATTTCCTTCCTAAACCCCATAATCGGGTCCGACTATGCCATCTCAACACACCAACAACTCTGATAACTAAAGTCAAAGTAAATCATATAAAACGCCTCAAGACTATTCTATTTGGGAGAAATTGACTCACCCAAAGGGGTTTTGATCAGATAAAAATAATCTATCTCATAGGGGGATGTGTACCTCTTTCTTCAGTTTCCAAAGGTTCATTAAATATCACCATAATAAAGGCCATCTGAAACCCAAAAGCACCAATGAAAATATTCAAGAAATATGTTGAAATAAAATTTTACATGACACCTATATCAAATAATAATAATTAAGAAGTATAAAGGTTACTATTCACAACTCCAGTCATCCTTATAGGCTCTAGGAAATAGGCTTTTATGGCCTAAATCTATCATTTTCCAAATCATCCATCTCTCGGAGCCTGGTGTAGACAACCTGTGGGTTGTTTTCTCAACAGATCAAACATTCTTCCATCTCAAACTACACTCAAAACACTCAATTTCACACAATTGATCATTAGATACTACATGCTCCTTTCATTGTCTCTTATAGAGTGGTTCATCGACCATATCCCACTCAGTACCAAAATAGGTTGGAAAGTCTCATGTGAGACTTACCCATACATGATAAGTGAAACTCCTCCACTCTTATAGATGAATAGAATAGGAATGGGAGCCCTAATATGTAGACCTCCCATCCTATGATCATCTCCTAAATCATCCAAAATTCCCATATATTAGATAATTCCATCAGCTACCATCATTCTATTTCTTAGCTACTATGTTCCAAATAACCACAGTTAATGTCTGTAATGCTTGAAATATCTCAACTACTAAGGCATAATAAAGCACTCTAGAATGTGTGAGAATTAAAAAACATATAAATGAATACTGAATAGCTTGTCATAATACCTACTCAAAGGTTAATGATATAAAAAAGTTTAATCTCAAAACATGTCCAATAAGTTTCAAGAATTTTCATGGAAACAAGATAAATACATTCTCTATTAATGCTATCCAAACGAAGGTTCCTAATCATAGAAATTAACCCCTATCATAGAATATCTATATAAAACTCTTGAATATATATTTTCTTATACTCATTACAATTATGATCAACATTATCTTATGTATTTTTCACCTTAATCCACCATCTCCTAGTGGGACCCAGAATAAAAATCGTTGATTGGCCCACCAACTATTCAAGAGGTTTCCTCGCATGGAGAAAAACATATCCAACTGCCTCAATCTAATCATAATATACTTAGGGGTTTATCTCACGGTGATACATGGGATTCCACTACCTCAAAAAATTATATAATAAACTCATCTGATATGAATCCTCATCAAGTACTATAGGTTCAAACTCATGTTCAAGAGGTGGTCCCACAACTTGAAAACCACATATATATATAACACCGATTGAGTAGACCTCATCACCGATGCCTCATCACTAGGTGTATATCCATCAAAATCCAACCATGGAACCCTGGATTTCAGTCATTTCATTCATATCCATTAATAAAATCATGTTACAAAACATCCAGTGAGTATATCCTAGGGGATGACTCTAGATTGACATTGTAACCACTACCCAGTATATTATAATGAATATACCAATTTTGTCATGAAACAAGTTTCTACATGGTATAATTCAACAAGAAACATATCTGAGTCCTATTATATGGATGAATCATATGCTACAAAAAAATTAGAGTCTATATCACTAAATAAAAACTAAATAAATTTTAACACTATCACTGTAAGTACAAAACCAATCTCAAATCTATAAAAATCATAACATTAGTAGTAAGAAGGGGCCTCCACTGATTCCACTATTCCATGATCTAACCCACCAAGAACCGATTGGCTAGAAAAGAGCCGAATGAAACTACCCCAATCCTACCTCAAATATGCTTGTGGATGCTGATCACCATTGAGTTTTCATATCACACACATGTGAGGGCTTAGCCTATAGTACCTATATACATGAACATACATCATTTTTTGTGAAAAAAAGTTGATATTTTAATAAAGATTATAAAAAATAATGTTATAAAACTATATCCAAAAAATAGATTACAAAAATAGTAAACTTATTAATGAAATGTAAAAATAAACCCTGGAATAATAAAAATAAACCATCCTTATCCTTTAGAGGAGAATACTATCAAATGAAACCACACATAAACTACACTATTTATATTTATTTCTATTAAATGCCTTCTCTATGAAATATGAGGACTTTGTTGAAATTGTTTTTTCTTTTCATAACACACAACATGTGCAGATAGATCCCATTCATGTGCTAGTATACCAATACAATATATGAACAACAAAAAACTCAAAATATAAAGGAATAACCGGCTGCAACCACCTGCTAGACACATATATAATGGGTATAGAATACCATGTAAGAGAGAACAAGAATATCCTTCTCATCTATTCATTACCTTTCAATAACATTTCTATGAAAATACACATGATATGTCAATTAATATATATGACATCACTAAAAGGACTATTATAAATAACACAGATATCATCATTTAAACATTCAAGTCTCATGACCTATACCATTCATACAACCACATGATTCCACTCGAGTATCAAAGGTATTACTCATTCAAAATTACTATCACTTTTAAAATTTCCATCGTTGATAGCACACAATAAATATATCTCACTCATCTGTCATATCTCCTCCATCCCTAATGGAATCCATACAAGGATACATGTTAATCATGTATCACTATAAAAAATTCATGCTGATACTTAGTGGATCTTAATAATCAAATAGGGCATCCCACCCATGTCTAATATAGGACTCCATGAACACTACTAGAAACTAGAAAATTTAAAATAATAAATGGGGGTCCCACACAGTATAGCCATAGGGAATCCACAATAAAAATCCGGAACTCTAAATACTATAACACTCATATAGGGGATCACACCTAGGACTATGAGGGATCACCAAAAACACTACAAATACTCAAATCCACTATATAGAGATAGGGTATCACAACTGATAATGATGAGGTATGATGAAATCTAAATTTGAAACTAACCACCATGTAGGGGATTATATGAATAATGACACCACAAACCCTACTGAACAAATAACATTGTAAGGGATCAAAACGTATGCATGACGGTCATGACATTGACATAAACACCACATATGAAGAAAATTTGATAAAGGATCCCACCCTGATGTTCATAAAAGGATACCTGAATCATATATGAATAATTCCCCTTGTGAGGATCCAAATTCTATCCTTAGGACATAATACCATGTTGTACCCTCAAAGGGATTTGCCAAGAAAGTACACCCACCATGATCTAATCTATTTGTCTCTAACATTCATCAAGAAAGTGTCCTCTCATGTCACATATTATATGCAAAACCATGGACACAATTACATCCTATGTGTAATATTACTATGGATATATTGCACGTGGTCCCCCATCCAAATCATGAAGATATAGATTCATGACGGACAATTCTATGAGGGGAGTACATGATGTGTACCTATATGAGAAACAATTTTGTTAGAAATCATCCCCAGACCATGTCTCTCTTAGTACCTTGTGTGTATAAGGATTGTAAAAATTGTGTACCCCATGTCACATGGTGTATGACACCATCGGAACCTGTAAGAATGTCTTCTCCCACACATGAACTAGATGGTCATGTAGTCGTACACCATGTGTACCCTTGCTACACAACATGTTTCTCTTATACCAGGAGAAGATCATGTCCTTGACTTCAATATAAACTGAATCACATGATTGTGTACCATGACCCCTTACTATGTACCTAGATCTGTCAAATATCCCATCTTCACTCGAGACATGGTACTGTACTTCCACATGGTCATATCATATTAAATGGTGTGCTTTCCTATGTCCTCGTCCACATGACCTAGGAACACTACATAGTTATTATCACCATTAGATGTTGTCTAGTCACCAAATGTTTATATTCCATGAACAAGAAAATAATATGGAATTATATCCTACAATGTGCACTATGTGAGAAGGATATATGAATGGTAAGTCCTTCTAATCCTCCCAAAACAATCGATTTCCTCATGACACCCACAAATAGACCAACATGGGATATCTGTTAATATTTACATGGATTTGAAATCATAAAAAATACATACATCAGGTTCAATACATAATGAACATAAATACACGTATATAATAGTGGCATAGCAAAGCGTTGATTCCAAAATGATGCCCAAAACTACATACACCTCAATCTGGTGTAAATCACTATCAATAATGGAGTTTAAGGGTTCCTCCTCTATCCCTCTTGGTCATTCCATCTGTATGGGATAATCCTATCCTCTCTTCATTAATAAATTGAAAACAAAAGGATATGGGTTAGAATAACATTTCTATATAATGTATATTTATTTAATAAACATTCACTATGTAATACCATGAAAATGGTCACATCTGCCAGGGTAACCAAGGAAGAAAAATATTATGTTATAACAAGGGTAAAATACATCTTCTAATATCATCATTCTTTCAATTATGATATGAAAATTCAGTTTTATGTTATTCTATATTTCATAAATATTTATAGACACACAATATATAAAATATTTAATATTTTTAATATCACTACAATGAGGATAATCAAGCCCCATAATTCTATAATGACATAGATCCTAGATTTTAAAATATTCCATGAAATAGTCCAATGTCTTACATAGAAGAACCAGAGGCTCGGTTATAAATATTCATGGTCCCCATATATATGATATTTATTTTGGTATTACATTGAATTGGGAATATATTCCCAACCTTCATGCTTATGAGACTCCCAACCCATTATTCCAAAAGAGTGTAATGTGAAAATGCATTATAAACTATTGAAACCACAACTAGAAATCTACAATATAACTAGTTTAACAATTTCTTGGAAAGATATTCATTCATCTTTCCTTGAGATTGGGTGGGAATTTTTTCTCTCTATAATTCCATCAATGAGGGATTCAATTATCATGAAATTTTTTACAGCACTTTCATTAGTGTTCTAGAAAAAGGAAACACTATTGACTTTTGAAATAGATCAATATAATTTTTAAAATATGGGGCCATAAAATATTCATTTGTGTCCTAGATATGAATGTAACAAACCAATAATGTTAATCGAATGAAATATTTTCACATTAATATATAAATTTGATAAAGTATAAATAATTACATATAATTATTTATTTTAGTGTTTTAGGTAAAAATATATTGATGAATAGATCCTTAATGACATACCAAGAGAAATCACCATATGTTTTTTTCTAGATAATGGAATTCCACCAATAAAATTTAGATCCAACTAACATAATGGTATTTCACCTAACCAATAGAGACTTGGATATCTCATGTTACATAGATATCTCATAAATCCTCATAAACCATACCTCTTCTCCATTATGATCTATTTTAAAAATTAAATGAGGAAGATTCTGACTCTCTAATTATTCAAAAAAAATAATGAATCAAGGATAGAAGAGGAAGGCCTCTTTACATTATATCATTGAAATAAGGATAATATGTATCATTAATGGATTGATCAAATTGAGGGTCAACTTTCAATGAACCACACAAATCTCCAACTTTAATATCCATTTTGTTATATGGTCGGTGTTCTCTATTAACATGAAATGCGTGACACAATTAAAAATTAACAAAGATTAAAAATATAAAATATCAAAAAATAAATCAATCGAACACCACACCAATAAAAATATATCAATAATTCAGAACCAAATTCACCTAAAATACTAGATGTATAATGAATCCATCTCTCAAAATGAATCAAAATTATTTACAATTTCCTAAAATACTCTTAAAAGCTCAATACTAGTTGAAAATGATTATCTTAACAAATAATCTTTATAAACCCCCATTCTATCTTAATTATAAATAAATTAACCTAATTTTATAGTTTCATTTACAATTTAGAAATCATTTTCAAACAACCAATGATTTCTATTAAAAAAATTAAAATGAATATACGAAGAAATCATTATAGATATATCAAAAATACTATAAATATTCGTAAATAACAAATAATATTGAATGAATGTAACCTAACACATAATAAACAAATATATTAGAAATTATAGGGAATTAAAAACTACCAATTATTTTACAACATGAATTTGTAGAACATATTCCAACGTATGAAGCTTACTCAAATCCAACTAGAGGGTTCTACATACCATGAACACATATTTAAAAACAATTTCTTATAATCAATCATCCTATGATATCCCTATTAAATCCACTCTAATTCATTTATATTATTAAAATAACCCATTAATATCTGATAGAACAATAAAACAGTCAAATAATAACAATAAAACTCAATAATACTTGAGAGATAAGATCGAATTAAAGACCTAATAAACCAAAGTCTCTTAGAAAATTATGGGATGTCCCAAGGGGTTGTGATCATGCATCCACTTATTACTGAACACATTGAATTCAAATGAACCTACCTCTAATATTCCATATTACATAAGTATAAAAGATTAATCAATTAGATAAGCTGTTATATGAAACCAGATCCATGAATCCTTTTTATTATCATCCAACATGGTCCACTCCATGAATACGTGACCAATTCATACAGAATCATCTTCAAGGTGTGTATGTGATCATCCTATGGTGGAGATAAATTCTAAGGGAATCAAAAATTGCAATTGTTATTGATTTATACTCATGGAAAAATAAATTAATACTAAATTAAACATTACATTACATAAATTAAAAATCATGGAAAAAATAATATTAATAAACATTTTTTCATGATTACAAAAATTAAATGTGATATGCCATGAAAATCCATTTACGTAGAAAACTAACAAAAAATGAGAAATGTTATATACAAAATTCATACCAAAAATAATATACCGACAATGGAGAAATCCCAACCAACTATTTTCGGGCATCAGGTGATTCAATATCATAATATTCCATCCATACCCAAAACAACAATCTAATGGAAGAATACTATATGCATATTAAACTGACTAAACATGATAAAACTAAAATAATTATAGTTGGGTGAATAATTTGCATGTATTTCACCACATATCTGTGGATACATTTACATTTAAACTAAATCACTTCAGTTTTAATCTTAAAACCACTATAAGAGCTTATTATATTTTCAACTTTTTAATTAAGAATAAATAATATACCCTACAGTTAGATAACTAATATTTATTATAGTGAATCCCATGAATCATATATATATATATAATCAAAATGTTTTATGACCAGGGAGTAAGTGATCCTAAAAATTATTAACAAATCATAAATTAATAGTTCATTAATTATATGGGGGCTTCTAGAGGAGAGAGTAGATACCCCCCCCCCTCAAATCAGTATCTAAATGGGATGCACAAATTCATGGATCCTAAAAGACCAAAACATGATCATAACCATAATCACTCTATTTGACAAGTAATCGTTAATAGGATTGGATTCCCTATAAACATGTGAGATAACTACATTGAGTTAACTGGTGACTTGAATTTGTTCAATCCATCTGGGTATCACACTCTATAGAACGCTCTATGTTCTAGATTTTAGGGCATCAACAACAAATTATTGTGTCAAGCTCAATCCAATGTGATTTCTATTCATGATTGAAAATATGGTTAATCACGTGAATAATGGCCCACAAGTAGGCCTCCTAAGAAATTCGAATTATAATGTAATGATATAAAAATACATTGATGAAGGCACAATTGGTACAGAAGTCACCTGACCATCCATAGGGTACTAGAATTATAGTGGCCAAATCATCTTAATTAAGCATGATCCACAAAATAATTAGAGGTATCATATGGATGAAATTAATGACCAAATGACTTTTAGGACAGCCATTGGCACTATAAAATTTTATAATGTTGATAGAAGAATTTTTATTAGTCATTTCATATGATTTATTATAAACCTAATGATTTAATCCATATTAACAGGAAATTAGATATTCTTCTTATTAATTTTAATGTCATTTTTGGATTTCAGTATGTAAAAAACAATAGAGTATTCTGTTACAAGAATCATGTTTTATACCTACTCACTATAGAATGCATTGAAAATTAAGTATAATAGTCATTATATGTGATTTTTATTAATATTATAGTGTAATAAATTTCTTAAAGAAAATTCTTTATCTTTGAATCAATTCTAAATATAATAATAATATATTGTATATTTTCAGATGCTCTTATGAAATCATGGATGAATAAAGAAATATGAATCCATATGATTTTTTTCAAGTCCTATGTTGGAGGAGTATTACTCATTATATTCCAATGAAGTAGCCATGCCATAGGAAAATGAATGGTGTTTGGAAATTTTGGTGCAAAGAGGTTGTAGTTATTGTGCATCACAATCAAATATTTATTTTTTTTGGAGTTGAATTGGAAATTTCCAAGTTATTTCCATATAATAATGTCCCTTTCTAAAAAAGTGTATCATGTTCATTAAATGGATTCTTGATAGTCAACTTACTAAATCATGTCTTTGCTATTGTGAATGATCTCATAAATGGACTTGTGTTGTAATCCTATGTGAACAACCATGATGACTTTGAGAAAAGTGTCAAGGCACTGGGTGTTCAAACAATTCAATTTTCAATTACATTCTAACCATCCATTTAGTGTTTCATAAAATTTAAATGAATGATTGTTTGATTTATTTTTAGATAGATGAGGCAATGTAATGAGAATATCTAATGAGTATATTCATAAAATCCTGTTTTATATAAAATCACAAGATATAACTGGTGATTCTATGTGGATAAAAATTACCTTGTAGAAGGGTTCATTAGTATAGATATTGATATACTTGATTCCTAAAACTCCTATGCCAATTGGATTTATACTTAATTTATATTCCATATTTATGATCTTCATATTGTTGATATATATCTCCTATACATAATTTATACTCCGATTTTATTGGATTTTTGATGAGACATGTTTTACATATTTATATTGGAAAATAATGTAAAAATCTAGAGTTGATCGTTGAGTTCAGTAGTCAGATTTAATCTTGTTGGGATATATTTTTCTATTAATATAATGTCCAGTTATTAAAAATATTTGACCATATACATGCAATTTATTTACATCACAAATTATATAAACAAAGAGGGACCCCAAGACAGTTGAAAAAGAGGGAACATCTTTTAACTGTAAGAATTTTCACAATCCCATTTTCATTTAAATTGTAATTCCATTCCCCTAAACAATAAATGGGATAATAAAATTTTTGGCTTGAACTTCCACATATACCTAATGAAAACTATTTGTTTCATAGCCTAAAATTTTCTTTTGTAGGCTTGGATAATGGGTTGTATTTCATTATCATATAGTTGAAGTGAAAGAGTGAAAAATTCCAAATCATAAATGACTCATTTATATATAATGATTTTCAAAATATCATTAATTCATGTACTGATATAATCCTATAATATTTTTTAGAGGAGCCATGAAAAGGGATCTAATTTCCTGACACCACTAGAGGTATGGATGAAACCTATGGGGGTCCAATAATAGGAATCAATATCATTTCACTGATGAGAATGGAATTGTAATGTTTGATTATGGTAGTAGAGAAGCCATATTTATAGATAATAGAAAATAACAGTCTCAATTTAATAGTGTTTATGGTTTTATATAAACCATGATTACTAGTCAAGTTTATATGCCTCAATTTCATTTTCATTATGTTTAAACATTATGATTTGGTAAAAAAACTTTTTCAATTGTTAATACATGTAAAAAGCATAATCCAGATTGCAGTGATGATGTCTCGACTGATATCATCCATCCTGCCCATAATCAATTTTTTTAAAATTTTGGAATTGAATTTAAAAATTTAATAGCCCCAAAATACTTTTCAATAATGGAATTCTCTATTATTAGAAGAAAAATATAGTTGGTGTTAATACCATATGTTGTGAAAAATTATTAAATAACTATATGATAGAATTTATCACATCATTATATATGATTTCTAATAAAACAATACAAATTTACTGTTTAACCCATCAGGGCATGGATCACTATATATATAGCGACTTAATAATGTTTAATTGGTTTTTTCTTTAGAGGTAGGTAGAACAAGGCTCCAATTATTATTATATTCATTACAATTAAGAATACTTTTAATCACCCTATTGGTGTTGTCAACTCCATAATCCTAATAGAACTATTGAATGTCACTCCTCACAAAATATGAGTTGTCATTTTTATATGTGATAGTACAACCATTGACAGTAATGGAATTATCCCATATATTATCCCATTTATTTTTGTGCAGCTTATGAAAAATGTTTTACTTCTTATCATCATATTTCAAATATTTTTCATCATGTTTATTATTATCTATCCCATATTTGGTAGTGAATAGAAAAGAACGTTTTGAGAGGGCCTATATTTATTCATTATAGGGGGTATCTTGGTTATAAATTCTTTACTCAAGAATGTTATTTATCAAGATACCTAATTTCATTCTCAAGTTTAGATAATGAATATACACATTATTCCCTTGTGAGTTTTTTGGGAGTTTTTTATTTTTACTATATGTTTTTTGGAGTGTTCTACCTATGGAATCTATCTTTCAAGAATATTAGACTACTTTCAAAAATATATGTGTCACAATACATATATTTTTGAATTTGAAAATAGGGAGTTGATGTTGTAATGGGATGAATGGAAACCATAATAATGATTGTATTTTGTTTGTAGTTATATCTAGGAATGGTAAACCTAGATACCCCCATAGAAACAGTTATTTTATCTATTTGAAAAAATAATCATTAAATATTACGGGCCGATAAACCATTTATGGTGTATCTAATTTATTTTAATTCACCACTATAAATTGTAACATTAGTAAGATTACAACAATCAATGATGGTGGAAAATAAAGGAGAAGAAATCCAATTGAAAATGGTTCTGGTTTTCTTCTCGGGTATCATGATAGTGTTTCTTTTTTTTAAAAAGACCCATCCATTATTCATTTTATAATATTTCATAACAAAATCCTCACATTAATGACTTATCTATTTATAATAGTAGGATTCATAATGAAATGTGATAGTGAAAATGTGACAATGAATGTATACCAAAAATATATATGGGATGATGTCTTTCCATGATGACAAGGATATAGATCCTATCAATCTTTAGGATCCATAGTTTATCTATATAATTTATATGTTCATTATATGATAGAATAGTATATCTAATTGTGGCCCATTATAATTTATTCATGTTTTCAAACGTATTTATTTCTTCAGAAACCCTTTTATAAGGGGCTTATAGGTCATAAGATAATGTCCTATGGTTTTGACCATGAGATTAATCCCAAGACCATGACATTTACATATCAAAAAAATCCTACATTAATATAATAATAAAATCGATGAAAAATATAACAATAATTTGAAAAAAAACTACATATTAAATGATTATTATATTAGACATTACATAATTTTGAAACATTAAATCATTGAAAATAGTGAGGTATAATGCGAATAATCATAAGAAATTCCTTACAAACTACTAAAAAAATACCAGTGCATAATAAAAGTAAACGAACCAAAACACATTGAATTACCTAAACTTATTTAATTTAGAATTATGTTTCATAAGAAAAAAATATTTCTTAGGCACACTAGTCATACTATGATCAAGTACTAGTGAATCATGTCTACCTTAAATTCCCAAATACACTCCCATGTCTACCAAAAAATAAATACTGGAGGTGAGTTAAACAAATATTGAATATATATATATATTATTATTATTCAAAAAAATTCATCATATTGTTTGATTACCTCACATTAAATTTCTACTATTTCCATCAAAATCATATATGAAATGAACAATAACCATAACTATGAACCAAAAAATAAATAAAAACAATTACATACATATTTAAAATATATTAAAGAATGTTTTTAGGGGATTTTTTAATTTATATGAACATTTACACACTTCCAACAATCATTAGAACATTTTCTTATAAAACATAAAATCTAAAACACATTAAAAATGGAAACCCCTCGGTTCAACTAAATGATTCACATTGAATTATACCAAGGGAAAATAATATTCAAAATGTAAAAATTAATTTGTAAGATCTAACTTTTCCTTAAAACATGCACCGAACAAGCAATTATTTCCAAAAAAGAAATAAAACCTTAAAAATTAGGAAAATCCATGAATATATTATATAAACCAAAGGAATAGGTTTATTACTAACTACATATATTAATTATGCTTTCAATAAGCACTAAAACACCCAAGTAATGAATTAAAATTAATTAGAAATAATAATTATATCTTCTATGTGTTATTTATAAGACTATATACTTTTAATACTTTTACTTTTTCATATGGTGGTAATAAATGTTCAAAAAAAGAAAACCATGGGATCAAATGACCAATGGTAAATAAATGGAAGAACCTAAAATTTTTTACATATGTATCAGGATTATTTAGGTTCTCTATTTCCATTTTTTATATTTTTTTTGAGCTTTGTCTTGGGAGTTTTCGTGAGAATTTTCAATGATTTTGAGGGGTTTTGGGTATTGAAATATTGGTGCATGGGTTACCCAAACTATATAACTATACCTAGAAAACCATTGATTTCATAATGAAGGGGAAATTAATGGGTTGTGCATGATTTTTAGAAATCATCAACCACATAGTATTAACCATTTGACCCTAAGGGGAGGTTCATTGTTAGGGAACAATTAGGAAAACTATTTACCCTAGACAATAAAACTATATTAACGAGATTAATTTCTCTGAAATATTGTTTTAAAATTCCCTAACACCTCCGTTTTCACCACCATTTTCACATATCATCCCTAAAACATTTGATTCACTTTTTTAATGCTCTCTGGAAGATTTATGCCATCTCAAACTCCGTTCTTGATGAATCAAAGATTTGAATGATAAATCTTGACCTTTTCAAATATGAAATCTGTTATTGTTATGATATCTCTCTCATAAACTCTCTTTTGGGTGAGGATAAATTTATCATTCTTTTTATCTAATGGTTTATATCTTAGGTTTGATAGTTGTTATTTCATTTACCATGGATCTATGTTTTGGTTCTAAATCTCTTCCACCTCTGTGAGTTTGATTATTCTTCTTCAATTTAGGGGTTTCCTTTGTGGATATTACAACATTAAACTTGATGTATATGATCTGTTTATCAATTTGAATGGTCTGGGGTGAAATTTTCAGAAATAAATTACAGAATTTAAATTTACATGAATGGGAAATTGAATTCAAAATTTAATTTATTAAAGTGAATTATTACGATATAATTAAATGATTTAAGATTTTTTTAAATGTTATTGGATGAAATTGTGTAAATATAATTAGGAATTAATCGAACTATGAATTGATGACCAGTGGAAATTTAGGGATGATGTGATTTACCGTGATGGTTTAGTGGTTTATATGATTAAATGTTTGATAATTTTTTAATGGTAAATTGTTCATATTATTCCATGTAATTAATGTAAATAACTATATTTTATGAGTTAATTGAAATGGTTCACCATGGTGTAAATATTTTATAAGAGGGTTAATTATGAATAACCCTATTCAATGTGATATATTCGACATATGTGATATATGAGAAATAAGATAACAAGTGTGGGATATATAATAATGCATAAAAATAACATAAGTGACGTTGAGAGTGGGTTATATAATTATTCTTTAATAGACCATAAGTGATAATGATGAGGTTTTGGATAGAGACTGTGGCTTACAAATCCCATAGGGTTCCAAATACAATGTTACATATCGAAGACATTGGCATTAGTCTATGATTACAAGAAATAATTATATGAAAATAGAATTTATTGAATTAATAAAACCCATGTTTTAAAAAAAATGTGATATCCATTGGGATTGGTTCAGACATCGACAAAATTTGATGCATGTATTGATATTTTTTCTTCAAACATGATCCCAAGATGTCTATGTGGTTAATTAATGAATAATTGAATATTTAAACTGTTTGTTTTATCACTTTACCCTTATTATTTATATGACTATACACATTTTTATAGACTTCATATGGTTTTAGATGTTATTGGTGTTTTCCTAATAACTTTTACTCTCATTCTAAATGGGTTTTTTTATCTGTACCAAAATAGACTCCATGATCTCAAGAAAGAATTAGGGTAAGATCCCAATATGAGATTCCTAATATTGGATGGATCTTGGATGAGGGAAGAAATCATGATATTTGGACATTCTTGGGAGATTTCAGTGTGTCTTTATATTGGTTTTACATATTGTCACTTGAAACATATATATAATGACATATCTACTATTTTTAGGTTTTCATTTTATACAGGTACTTTCTTAATTATTAATTATATCATTTGGTAATTTTTAATTTATTTATTCTATTTTTTTCATTGATAAAGAGGTTATTGTCCACCAATGTCTTATATTTGACTCTCGCTGCTAGTTGGAATCATTTTGAATCTAGGGAGGCGCACATGTGGTCAGGTAATCAATCAAAGCATGGCACTGTTGAGAGGAACCCGAGTTGAGATGATACAAATTGGTATCGGAGTGGGTTTTCATTATTTTATTTTTTATTAACACGATAAAGGTATATATGAGACTAGGATAAGTGTATCCTTGGAAACTAGGTCATCCATGAGAGTAGCTAACCCATTTATGACTATAATACAATGTACCTATGGTTGGATATATGATATATATATATATATATATATATATATATATATTGTTACAGTCGAATTTCATTTCTTCATGAGTGATACAGTTAATGTGTGGTATTGTTTTTTATGAGATTTTATCCATTCAACCATATAGAAAAAATTTTAACACGCATGAATCATTTAGGCACTCTGGATTTATTTTTTACATGCATTGTTTTGGGAATGCAAAAAAATGTTTTGGGATGAGTATTTTATATTAAAATTTCTTTATTGCCTGTGTAAATTCAATGAAGATGGTTCCTAATGTGAAATTATGAATTCTAAATGATTGAAAAATGTATAAAATTTATATGGATGATTGGTGACTAATGATAAAGTATTGTGAAAATATTTATCCTATGTTATCCATGTCCCAGATGATGGATGGTTGAGGGAAGTGATAGTTCCTCAGTTTTGACCATGTGGTGGGTTAGGGGGATAAGTTTTTATGGGATTATATGAATCCATATTAAATAAATTAAATGATGATGTGTTATGTGTCCTAAACTGTGTTTTAATAATTATAGATATATTCCTCTATGACGAAGATTATTTATAGGGGGAAAGAGAATATGGCTGGAAATGATCTTCTAATAGTGGAACCAGAGGGTCAAATAGTTCGGGATGAAGGGATGAGATAGACTTTCTATGATTAAATTTCTCAATTACTGAATTTTATGGATAGATATCTTGTTATGGTTCTAAAAAAATACCCAATATGATAAGATATTTCTAATTGCATACCCTTTTAATTATACATGGTTAGGTGGGTTTGAAGAAGATGAGTTTTGGATTGAGTATATCATGACGACTCATGACCCCTTGGAGACTCTTGGATAATATGGAGTAGGTGGACTGCCATGACAAGTTCATGGAGCACTGTTACCTTGATACGCTCAGGTAGGAGGGGGAAACTGAGTTTTTTAGGTTGAATCAGGGATGTTTGTACATGATGGACTTGGAATTAAATTTTTTCTAATTTTTAATTTTTTACAATTGGAAGGGGATTTTGATGCTATAGAAAAAAAGGATTTATGATGGAATTAAATGTGAAATTATGTCTAGGATAATATCATTCAGATAAATTTTTAATAAAAGTGGTGAGTTAGGCTCTCAAATCTGAGGGAGACCTGAAGGAGGCTTCGGGTGAGATGTAGGTTGTTTCTTGGGGATTACAAATGAATTAATATTCCATGAGAATTTAGAATAATTATGTGAATTTAAACAAAATATGTGGAATGTTTTGTGGAAAATAGGATGTGTACGTTACACATGACATCACTCAAGTGCTATTCTCACTAGTGTGGTAGTCTGTGTAACATTTATAAAAAATTCCCCCTAGAAAGTTGTAGAGCGTCAATATTTTGGAAGTACAGATATATATAAAGGTTTGGTAGGAACCCAAATAAATTTTCATAAGGAAGGATGAGCTTCGAAGAATTATAATACTGGAAGGGGGTCTTCTTCCCCATAGAATTTGAACTATTAGTGTTCTACTGGGCATAGAAATCAAGCCAATAGATGCTAAAATTCGGGGAAAGAGAACATATATCATCAATGTGGTAAAGCTCATGGGACATAGGTAGTAGTAATGGGAAGAGTTAAAAGAGGGTTTAAGGTAGTATAACATACACATGTGGATGGATATGTTGGATATTTGATAGTTATAGGTACTATTCTTGTGGATTCTAAACATGATAGTGCCTTCTGATATGTGTTCATATCATTCCTTTATATCATTACATCGTGTGACAGGTTTTAGTTTGATAGTGGAGTTTGTGAGTGGGGTTATGAGGATTGGTCCACCATTTGAGGTACGGTTGAGATACATCTATTTTTGTAAGGGCTTTTCTCTCAAGGTTGGGGGTATTTCTTTAGTCAAGAACATTATATCCATTATATGTATGTCTTGGAATTGATTTTGGGTGTGTAATATTCAGTAGTGTACCTAGACTACATAGATATTTACCAGAGAAGATTTAATTTTATGTCTCATGATGGTGAAAAATTCCTTCACTGTGGATATTGGGATACCCAAGTGTGTAGTGAAGGGATAGTTTGATAGCATCTATGGGAGATCACTTCCCATAGTGTGTATATTTTTCGAATGATGGGGTTGTGAATCATGATGAATATACACCTTTAGTTGATTAATTTTAGAACGTGTTTCCTAAATAATTCTTTAGTATTCCTCCTCAGTGGGTCATAGAGACTACGATTGATCTCTTTCCTAGAGCTGATATAATATCTTTTCCCCTATACAAAATGGTTCCAACATATATTCATGATCATGAGACTCAATTGAAAGAGTTTCTGGATAAGGGATTCTTCAATTTGAGTATGTCTCCTTGGGATTCCACAGTCTTGTTTTCAATGATGATTGGAAGAACTTTTTACTTTTATGTCAATTACTGTATGTTGAACCAGATTATAGTGATTAACCGATATCATCTTCATCATACAAGTGATCTCTTTGACCATTTGAGGGGGATTTTATTTTACCCATGATCGACATGAGTTTAGGGTGTCCTCAATTGATATTTCAATTTTCATATATACCACATTCTTCTTTTAGAAGTAGGTATAGCCTTTAATAGTACTTTGTGATACTAAATGGGAAGGCAAATACACTTGTAGTGTTTATTTCCTTGAAGACTGAAATTTAATAAAAGTACTTGGATCACTTTATGGTTTTATTTAAGGTGACATATTATTGTACTACAAGAATCTTGACTATCATTTCCAACATCATGACATCATTATTGTGTACATTGAGAGGGAATCTCCTATATTCCATGTTATTTATGTTTCAATTCTATACTAGCATTGTAAATTTCATTGGACACATAATCATGGAAGACAGTGTGTTAGTAGACCCAAAAAAGGCGAAAGTTGTTGTTTCTTGGGATAAAAGAAGGATTGTTTATATAAATATCATTCTGGGATTGGTGGGATATTATCAAATGTTCATAAAAAAATCACTCTACATGTAAGAAGAAATTTTAGGACTAAACAACAATGGTGTTATGTTTTAATGGTCTATAGAATATTAGGATTTATGCCATGAATAGAATAAGAATTGGTCCACAAGATAGATCATGAACCAACCTAAGCTATGTGATAGGTATATGATGTTTTTTAACACTTATGGGATATGAATTAAAGAGATATTGATGTAGGGAGATTGATTTGTAGAGAATGTTTCATGAATATTAAATCTAGATGAACATAACTACCCTATACATGTCCTCGAGTTAGCAACTTTGGTTTTGGACTTGACCTGTTGTTGACATTAACTATAGGGAGAAAATTACATTGTGTTTACATATCAAACAATATTAAATTATATTTATTCCCAGTAGGATGTGAATATCTTGAAGAATATATGTGGTTAATATATGTAGGCATATTATTTTGAGGTATCATATATACATAATAAGGAAAAAGTTTTTTTTAGCATTGTGATGGACAAGTCTGTATTTGGTAGTTCATTTATTTAGTTATGAGTGGAAAATTATAACCTTCTTGGAGGATATTCATATTATGGTTTGATAGGGGCATGAGAATATGAACCCAGTCTCAGTATTAGTGCAATAAACTATTTTGATCTTGAACAAGAGAGGTAGAATAAATATCTATAGTGAATCACCTTTTACATCATGAGGTTGAAAGTGTTTTCATAAGGTACTTGGTAAATAATTATTTCCCACTGTTTCCTTCCCCCATATAGATATGGGAAGTCAGTGTATACTACCCATGTTTTGGAGGATATACTATGGGAATCTGGCCTACACTATTCTTATCTTGGTAGAAGAACTTATTGGTCACTTAGTTATCATATGAGAATATTTTTCATAATACTATTTATATGGAACCATATAAAGCTTTACGGTAGGCTATGAAGATCACCTCTGTGCAAGATGGAGGTAGTTCAGTCATAGTTGTTTGGACTAAGTCTCTTGTAGGATATATCAGATCAGATTTAATTGTTTGAGAAACGTATGGCTATGCCAAATAATTGGATTAGTTCCATTGCTGATAGAATATGATGACCCCTTGAGTTATAGTGCATGATCATGTTTTTCCAGGGGTGTCTATTAGAATGGGTCACCAAAAGATTTGAGGTCATGATATGTTGGAACCTAAGTTTGTTGGAACTATAGAGATTATGGAGAGAATTGGAATAGTTTCATAATGGTTGAATAATCAATAATGGTATAGTTATATGAAAAATCTTTTACATGTGTCCCAACATTGATGGTATCACCCTGACCCTTCACATGTGATCAATGTTGATGAAGATGATCTTGAGACAGATTCATCCTTTGAGGAGCATCAAATTAATCATATGAATGACAATTAGAATGTGGTGTGGGGAAATACCGTACGAATAGTTATAGTATTATGGTATCATTGATGTGTTCACAAGGAAAAATGTGAAATAGAATCAAATATGTGGGATTAGTGGTCCTGAATGTTTTATCTTAGAATCTTAGAGATGCTTAGGATTACAACATCAGGATGAGTTGTTATAATGTTGGTTAATTGTAAGATAATAAAAATTTATTTATATGAATAAGTAATGTTTTTCCAATACTCTATTAGCATTTTTTTATATTTTGGAAGAATTTTTTATGGGTGTGTTCAAGAGAATTTTTGAATTTTTTTGGGAGATATGAGTAGGGTATGGTTGGTGCATAGTTTTCGAAAACTGTGATTCCTTCCCCAGCCAACCATGCATTCCCTACGAGAAAGGAAATGCACGGCTGGGTCCTGGTAGCTCAATCCATTTTTCCAATTATTAGTAAATATGTGACCCCTATGAGACATTCATGGTTAGGTAACATGTTTTGGAAAACAGTGCACCCTAGTCAATGAAATTGTGTTATTTGGATTAATTTCTCCAAAGAAATATTTGTAATTTATCGAACCACCAAAATTTTTTCTCACTCACCCACACTCATCCATAATATTTTTTTTCATTTTTTAGGAGATTACAAGTAAATTCCAATCCCATTAGAACTCTATTTTTGAAGAATCAATGATCTTATTGATGTATTTTTACCTCTATCAGTATATAATGTCATTTTGATTGGAATTTTCTTCCTTCGGTTTCTCTTTCGGATGAAGGGGATGGTTTATCTTCCATTGTAGATAGTTTAGAACTTGATTTTTATTTTTTCCCATTTGATCTTGGATCATGGTTTTGGATCTAAAAATTATCTATAGTTTTTTATTTTTATCATCCAGCTTTAATTTGGGGTGTCACATTGGTGAATGTCTATCAATAAATATGATTTAGGTGGTCTATTTATCTATTCCCATAGTCGATGATGAAATTTAAGGTAAACAATTGTGCAATATCAATTACAATGGTTGGTCAATTTCATTAAAAATTTAATTCATTAAATTTAGTTACATTATGATAATTAAATGAGTTTAAATTCATATAATTGAAATAGAATAGAATTCTGTAACTGGAATTGGACAATTAATGTTATTGCAAATTGATTTATAACCTGGATTAATGGATTATGGGATTATCCTTGAAGGGTTATTAATTTATATGACTAAATGTTGATAAATGGTTTACTGGTGAAATATTTCTGTTATTTCATGTGATTACTGTAAAGATTCATATTTATTGTGATAAAAGAAATTGGGAACCATGGTGGAATATTTGATACTAGGGATTATGATGAATAATCATGGTAAATTTTATATATGTCATATATGTGATAAATGATATGTGGTAGTGATCATGGGATACATAATGATGCTTCAAAATCCCACATAATTAATTTTTAGAAGATGATATAATGGATTTATCCCTATGTTAGATGGTATAGTTTGGATAGGGCATAGATGAGGGAACTAGATGTGCTTTAGGGACCCACTTGGGAGTTTTTAGTGTGTCTTTATTTTTGTTTTTCATATTGAATCTTGACACATATATTGCATTTCATATCAACAATTTTTTTTATAATCTCATACATGTATTTTAATTGAAATGGGTTATACCATTTTGTCCTTGATTATTTATTTATACTACTTATTATATTATGAATAAGGTAGCATGTCCCCAAGTTATATAATTGACTCACAATGCTAAGAAGTGGCATATATAATATGGTGTGGAGTGCTTGATGTCATGTAACCAACCATCTTGGAGAACTTATGTGTGGAACCCTAGTTGGGTCATTACACAAAAACATTAAAATATATCCATTAAATTTAATCTACATTTATTTATAGACGTAAATATCATAATAAGGATAGAGAAAAGTAGAAAAATAAAAGAAAGGGAAAGTAGAAGATGATAAGAAATTTTTACCTTGAATAATCACACTAAAAATTTGAAGAATATATAGTACTACTATATAGATTGATGAGGTAACCAAGGGGGACTTTAATGTTTAAGAACATTGAATGTGAGAAGAGTGGATTGAAATTTGGTTAATAATAATATAGGGGAAAAGATACATTTCAAAATTATAATCCATTTGGTAAATACAAAAAATTTATCCACACAGTCTACCAAAACATTTTCCCACTATAATACCTTTTATTGGATCCTTAAGCACTAATAATGGGTTGGAATCATATTTAGAGATACCACTCATCATGAAATTGTCAACATAGTAGTTTATTTATCATGTTAAATGCACAGTTTAAATAATTGTACTCCAAAACCATGTGAATTTCTCTAATACTCCCAAAAACCATAAAACTCAATGAAAACCCTTCCAAGAAGAGGGTGAAACAAGAGATAATAACAAAATAATAAAAATAAAATATGTATCCAAGAGAGGGGTGTGATAAAAATGGTCAAAAAATTACATTTTTAATTTATTTCCTTGTTATTTCATTACAATTCCATCAATCAAAAATAATTAAATTAAAATTTCATTGAAAAAGAATTATTAAAAAAACATCCTGGTTGAAATAACATTTAACTATATTTAATTAATATTCATTTCTATATATATAATAATAATTGTGTTACTAAAATAATATTTTAATATATGGAAATAATTAATTTACATAAGCTTATACTAATAAATGATTATTAAATAAATTATATATATTCAATTGTTTTTTTAGTTGTTCAATCATTATAGTAAACACTAAAATAAAATATATATTTTTTAATATTCAAAAAATAATGAATAAAATTATTATATTAAAAATTAAAAACATTATTCTTTATGTTTTATGTGGAAACATAGAGTACTAAATCTTTAAATTGTTGTCCCTAGATAAAATTAAATTAAACTTTTTTCCACTATAAGTTTTCTTATATAATAATCCTTGTATAAACATGAGAAATTTGATATGTTATTTCCATTCATGAAAATACAAGAAAAATATATTAAATTTTTAATACAACTTAGAAATTCCATAAGATACTTGCATGTTTTTAGTTATAATGGTGACTTAATGTTTCCCAAAGTATTAAAAAAATTTCTAAATTATATTAAATTTTAAAATAGTTTCAAAAATCCATATATTAATGTAGTATAAAAAAATTAGTTTATGTAATTTTCAATTGGATTACCTCTTTGGTATAATCTTGTTATATGAATTAAATACGGTTAACATTGAATTATTTCTATTTTATGTAAAAAATAATGTAATGTACAATGTTTTTTAATATGGCTTAAAATTTAAGAAAAAGTAATAAATGATGGAATAAAAAACACATCTATTATAATAAGAAATAAAATTATGTATCCCCCAATGCATAACAGACTATAAAATATTTATAACGACTAGTGTATCGGGTTATACAAAATCATATAGCTGTTTTGGTTTTTTTCAAGAAACCACAACATATTTTACCCCTGTTCTCATTTTATTAAATAATCTATATTATTCATTGTTCTCTTATATATGTAATAAAAGATTATAATAGAAGTTATAATGTACCACAAGAAGTGATTTTTTTATTAAAATTAATTATTTCTTCAGCCATTGATTTAATAAATGAATTGAGCCATTTTATTCTCTTTTAAGGTGTAAAAATATAAGGTTCCTCCAAATATATAGCATTGTACTCACAATAAAAATCTTATTTACTTGAATAAAATACCATTGAAAAAATATATATCTGTTTGAAATATGAATATTAATTTCTGGAATAAATTCTATGATAGCCTGAAAACATTTAAAACCATAAGTATCTAACTCTAATTAATCCCAAATTTTTCATGAACATAATTATATATTTTGAAAATATTAAATATGTTTTAGTGTATATAAAATTATTTTCATTATAAAATTAATCCTTCATATAAACAAAAAATATTTATATTAAAAATATGTGGTTAATAATTCTTTAAAAATACATATAACCTAAAATTTTCACTTTATTACAAGGAATAAAATGGTTCAGTTCTTCTAAAATAACATCAAAATCAATGTGATGAAAAATTTAAAAAAAATTATAAATTCAATGTATTTTTTACCTATGTATATTACACTAGGTATTGTGTAATCATACTTGGGTAAAAAGTGAAATTGAATTATCAAATATCAGTAATTAATTATAACATAAAGTCACTCCATCAATAAAAAAAGAATTATCAATTGAGTATTCTATATTAATTTACTAATGATTAATTCCAATTAAATATAAAGAAATTGAAGACTCAAAATTTCAAGATATAAATTATCTTCCCCGAATTAATCAATTATTTATATTTCATAATGAATTTATTTATTATATGCAAAATTAATTAGATTGATAATTGACATTACATCTCTTCATATATACTTAAAGAAAACTATATCTCATTCCTCGTCAGGATATTATTATGAAACCATTGGGTAATATATGTCTAAATAGTGAGGGTCAATGTTTAATTAACTATTTGAAATATCCTATTCATCATTTTTTTTAATTTAAATTATCTTTACTCAGAACATCATGAAATTAGAAAATGGAATTCATATATAAGGTTTAATATATCATCATATCATCTAAAAACTCTTCAAAATCAATATTCAATAAAATTATTAGATCAACTAAATCCTTTAGGTTAATAATGGGGAGATGTGATTTGGTTTCAGTTTACTAAAAATTAAATGTGAAATTAATAGAAATTATATAATCATAGAGGCTTTCATTAATTTAAAATTCAGTATCATTTTTCCATGACTTGAAAAGGAATTATTAGGAAAGATTAATTATTGAGTGATTTTATATAAATTTATGTTCAACCACAAAAATTTTATTATCAAAACTTCTATAAAAAATATTAATTTAAACTATTTAATGGAAAAATGAACAATCAATTTCATATTATTTATAAATATTACATGAACTGATTGATATATTTTACACATATATTACATATCATTTACCACTTAAAATGGATTTAGTTTAAAGGAATCAACTTCTTTTTAACGATAACATTCATATTATATCATCTAACATTATACTAATTACATTAAAATTATCTAGGTTAAGAATTTTTTTACATAAAAAATTTATTTCTCAAAAAAATCATTTTTTCATATATATTTCCTTGTTTTACTTATAGTTTAACACATGTGAATTATTATTTTTCATCATTATTATAAGAATAAGCATCTCATGTTTCCTTTTCTATGTGTTATTGATAAAAATATTATTACCTTTTATAGAATCGTAAATCTATATTCTGTCTCACAATAATTTTTATTAATTTCCTGAGTAATGTTTCTGATCAACCATGTGAATCTCCAAACAAATTAATAAAAATAAATTTCAATTTTTTTATAATTTATCTATATTTACAATCATAAAATTTAAAAATAAATAAATATTAAAATGAAAAATTAAGAGGAGAATAGAATCATCTGAAAAAAATAAAATATAAAACATTATATTTCTATATGAAATAATTTTTTTGATATCAAGGATTTAATAAGAAATTCAAATGAATGTAAATCGAAAGATCCAACTAATAAACAAAAACATCCGTAGAAATCATGATTATTTTATCAAAAGCTTCATCAATGTTAATAAACATATTAATTTTATACAAAATTAAAAAATATTATACTTTATAATATATTGATGTAGGGCCAAACTAAAATGTTGGATAATCACTCACTGGATTGAAATTAGTTTAAAAATAATATATAATTAAACACAAATAGTTTCAAAATAAGGAATTTTAGAAGTAAACTTCGATGGTTTATTAAAAAAGAAAAAACATGTTGATATAAAAAAAATTAAACAAGGACCTGCGACGGAGAATTAATTACAATCAATATTGTTCAAGTTATAATATTATTTACTTTTCCAGATAAAAATTTCACTATTAATGTCAAATATTTTCTAAAAACAATATAATTATTTAAAAATTATCTATATATAATATATAAATAATTAGAAAAGTTATTCATGGAATATTTTCCTGCATTACATTATATTAACCATTACTTTATCATTTTTTTCAAATTACTACATCTTTATTTATTACTTATTTTTTTGAGTAACTATTTTATAGGAAAAGTATTAATGACAGGAATTATCTTTTATGTACTTCAACCATCTATTAAAAGTAAATTCTTTATATTACTATTCTCCCTTTGATCCATTTTGTTATAATTTTATTAAAATCCAATATTAATTAAAAGAAAGATAAATATATTTATTTTTTAAGTGATCATATTTTTTCTTTCATGACATTGATATATATTAGAGAGTATTTTTGGAGTCATGTGTTGAGATGGTGTGACATAATGAGGCTCAGTGAAGCATAAATTTATATCATACAAATAATAAAGATAATAATAGCACAGCCATGATTTTTTTTTAAATAACTGGATAAATACTTAAGTAATAGACAAATTAAAAATCCAAGAAAACTATTTATTACGAGACATCGGTTTTTACTTATGAATGACCAATGATTAGTCATCACTGAACATATTATTGAGTAAAAAATAGGCAAGTGTATATAATTAAAATAATATATACTTATTATTTTATAATAATATGACCACATAAATATCCTCTTTAAATACCCTATATGGATACTTTTTCAAGGGTTAGATTTATAACCCTTTCTGTATCTAAGAGGATGTTCAGATTGTTCAACATTATCGAACCAGAATTGGATAATTATTGATAGTCAGAACATGGTGGATCAATATTGAGAAGAAGCAATTGGTTTTGTACATCCCTATCAAAATATTGTGTAGGCTACCAATACTATAAATGAGATATCTCTTGTAATATTTTGACATTTTTGTGATTGGGTTTTGTTCGCAAATCTATGTTTTCTAAAATTTTGTTCTCCTAGATTCTTTTAAACTTCCTTTGATTCCAAATATAAACTCTTCACCCTGGTAACCCTATAACAACCCTTCTCTCTATTACACATTATAAAATGTTTTATTACATAATATTACCCTTAATAAAAAAAGGATAATTGAAAAGTCTATTTTATTGGGGAAATTGGTACATATCATAAAATATTTAACAAGCGGTATAACAACATTATAGAAAAAAACCTTAACATGTTTCTAAAATTCCAAGAATTGTAAAACTATCTGGGATAACCAAGGGATATACGTAATAAAGGGATGATATATAAATACTATTAAGGGATTAAAACTATCATATGGTAATACCTTTTAAAAAATATGAATTTCAATTTGGAATAAAAAGAACTTAACAATTAAGGCATTATATAACATGATAATCATAACATGTGAAATGTAGAAACAACATAAAATATTATATCATAAACATAGATCAAGGATCTCTTCCAAGACATTATTTGGGAAAAGTCTCATATAGGAATCAGGTCTACTATCTATCTTTAAATGAAGTATCACGATACAAAACATTACTCAATTCATTGGACCTCTATATAATTACGGATTCACCAGTCACATTTATTTCATTCTCATGATTAAGTGCACCACGTAGATCATAAAAAATGGATTCATTTATCATATTATTTTATCCCATGATCATAGGGTTTGGAATGAATTCATGTAATTCCTATGTCAATAATTTTTTAATTTATAAAGATGAACACCATTGACGTGAAATGGATATGGTATTCAATATGTAATTGTTTTTTTTTATGGAAAAACCACAATTAATATTTAGCAGCATAATAGTGTCACATAATAATTAATAAAATGGGTTGATGAGAGTGAAAATGTTGTATCATAATTTTTAAATCTAATGGGTATTATTAGGAACATGGAATGACACATCCCACCAATATTAATTAGTAATTGAAGGAATCATAAAATAAGTAGACATAAATAAATTAGAAAAAGTGGGAATCACTTAGCTGAGTGTGTGCCACTGAATGCTTGGGAGGAGCTCCATGAGATCAGAGGGGAACATTTAGAGGACTATATAGAGGGTAGTCCAGGGACATGATGTGATCCAAGGACTTTAGTGAATATGAATTGGATATTTGGTTGGTTTATATAAAAAAATAGTTGTGGTTTCATTATAATTTCTCAAACATAGTTTTTAAACTATCTATAATAAAATAAAATAATCACAAACCATCCTGAGGGCTTTCCATAGGATTATTCTATATGGTAGTGGTTATAATTATTATTTAAGTATAATTTCTTTTGTTAGACAAACAATTCCCAGTTATAGTGGAGGGGAGTCATATTATTACAAATTGATTTTAAAACCATAATATATAATAACTATTTTAGATGATTCATAATGGATTTAATAAATAAAAATAAAATCTGATTATTTAAAATAGAAATATATGATTTGGTCATGGAAATCTTTTATAGTATTTACTATATCAGTTTTTCATCATTATCATGTCATAATACACAACATATATATAACGTATTTATTTTTTTCCATAAAATTCGACTATCTTAGAAAATTATAAAACGTTAAACATTGTATAATTTCAACATTATCTGTCCAAAAAAATATTTATTTTATATAAATAGTTTTCATAATATTTGAATTGTGACTTTTTTAATAAAATCTACTTTATTAAAAAATATTGGGTTTTTTACAATCATAGTTTTCAAACCCTTACAAATTTTATATTTGAATTTATAAAAATTATATGATAATTTGTATTTAATAATATTTAATTAATAATAATATCATAAAAAATGTTATTTATTTCTAAAATCCTTTAATTCAACAAAATAAATTCCATAAATGAATTTTAATGTTACACAAAAATACTATTTTAGTTTTATTGTTTCAAAATAAAAATTATTTATAAAGATACAGTAATAGTATGAAAATATATACGTTATTCTATAAGAAATAATTTACATACTCATATTTCTTTGTTCTTGATACATATCACATTAATACACCATCAAAAATTCTAAGTCTATGGTGCATGACTATTATATTTTCATAGGGTGGTTCAACGAATATTGTTTGGGATGTGTCTTGATGATATTGAACGTTTCTTATAAATGCTTTCTCTCATAGATATATTGTTGGATATCTTCAGGGTATCTATTTGAATAATATACCATTGATTCTATATGCACCACAAACTCTGATAAATGGGATTCAAAGGGTGAAATAATACAGGTTGAGGTCATATCTTACTATGTTTGTTTCAAATGAATTTGTTAAAACTGTATATTTATATAAGTCCTATGATCACTATTCAATGAATATTATTTCAATGGTAAAAATGATTACAGGACAGTTCAATCTGATAGGATATAACAAAACTAGAGGAGTGAATATATTTCTTAAAACCATATTATGGTATAATATATTTAATTAAATCGAAATGTGAATTTTTTATAACATTTTGAGTCATTGAACTCTCTTCTCCTTATCAAATTAATCAATTGAAATTTTATTCTTATAGTAAAATAGATGATGGTAACTCTTTTTCATCACTTCCCCCAGTTCCCACATCACATATTCAAACAAGTTGTTTCTCCACGACACTCTTATTAGGTGAATTGTATTATTTCATATATCTTTGTCTCTATGATATATGATATTAACTATTTTCTCTTCACTGGAATATTCATTCTATAATGGTACCACCTTTGGATTGATTACATGTTAGGGGTATGGTATATACTTTTTTAGAAAGGATACTGGAATACATCATGTACACAAGAGATGTTGGGTGGGAGTGCAAGTTAGTAGGGAACCACTATGATACGATCAATCATTTTAATGGTTCAAATGTATCTTGGAACAATATTTATCATCATTAAAAATTTCATAAATTTATTCTATGGATTTATTTGGATGAATACCATGTCTCCAACATTAAACGCTAGGTCTACAGGATTATTTCCATCATACCTCTTCTATTGACACTTACCATCCTTGATTTGTTTTCAAATGGTTATAACATTTCCACAATTTCCTTTATCAATTAAAGACTTAATCTTTTTCATTCCAAAACAACCTCCCAAAATAATGGGGTTCTATACCTCTTCCCATAGAGGTCTTAATATGTATCCATTTGGATGTTCATGTTGGAAGTATTTTTGTTAGAGAACACGGCTAGAAGAAGATGTTTCCCCATCCTTCTTTGAAGTTCATAGAACATTCTCTCAACATTACTTCCATTTTCTGAATATTATCTGAGACTAACCATTTGGTTGAGGATGATAACACATACTGAGGTTTAACTCAGTGTTTGTATCATTCTGGATAATTTTCCCAAAATTGAATATGAATCTTGGATATCGATCAGATACAATCGATGGTGGTACACCATGATTCCTCACCACTTTTCTTATGTATTTACAAGGATGTTGATCTGGTGACTTTTCCTATTAAATATTAGTGATGTTTCTAGTCATTATAAGATGATACACCACAACCAATATAGAATTATTTCCAAATGATGTTTTAAAAATTCCATTGAAAATTTCTATGGTGATTTTTCCCATTTCTATATAGGTATGGTTAATGGTTGCATCATCCACATTGGTTTTTTCTATTCCTCTTTCACTTGCTAACATTCAAGACATTCATATGTATATTCCATGATATCCTTATCCATATTTTCCCACCAATAGTGTTCTCATATATATAGATACATCTATATGCCTCCTGGGTGGGTATAGAAGGATGAGCCATATTTTGAATCCAATAAATCATTCTTTAACTCATGATTTGATGGTACACATAGTCTTGAACCAAATATAAAAACACATTCTTCATTAATATTCAAAATCTATTGATTTTCCATACCTTATAGTTTCTAATTTCTTCAAAATTCCTACATCATTTATTTTAGCATCATTTATCCTCTCTAAAATAGATGGTCGGTATTTTTTTCAAATTATTTATGAACATTATTATTTTTATTCCTATGTCAATACCATTAAAATATATATTTATTGGATCCCTATCAATTCTCATAGATGATAGAATTACTAGATCATTTCTACGTAGATTTTCAAACACTTAATATTCATTACAAAGATATTAGTGAATTGTACAGTCAAAGTCCTTAATCATATCGAACAATATTTATTGTCACATGTTCAACTATTTCTATGATTACATATACTTGAGGGCTTTGTGATATGTAAATATGTCACAATTTTCACCAAAGGGATAATTCCACCATATTATCAAAGATAATATTGGTATATACAATAACCGATCATGTGTTTGGCAGTTATATTAATGAATTTTCAACTGACTTAAAGCATATTCTTTGGCTTTTCAATTTTCCATTCACACATATCCTAATCCCTTTTTCTAAGAATCATTGAATACCATGAAAATATCTCAACCTATGAGTTTTGTGAGCACAGGTGCAGTGGTAAGCCTCCCATTCATCTCCTATAATATAAAATTTAATTCATTATTCCAAGATAACTATACTCCCATTCATGTGATCATGGTTAGAGTGTTTGAAAATATTGAGATATTTCACAGAAATCGACGATAATACCTATCTAATAAAATAAAACCATGGATATCTATCATTTATGATTTCCTCAACCATCCTTAATCTAGTTATATCATTAATGGTTCCACAAATATAATATTTATCATGAGCATATTCCACAATAATGATACATCCTTCAACCAAAACTCACATTTTTTAACATGGCATTGAACAACCCATTTATTAAGGTCTATAGAAATGTGATCAGATGTGCATCATTCTCCTCCTTTCTTCTATATATTTTAGAATATCATATGTAAAGGCTACAATTTTTTTAGGTAATTTATAAATACTATATTGATCATGTATATGATTATTGTTTTAGAATTAGTGGGTTCTAATGGATTTATAATGAACTCATAGTGCACGTACCTTATATGAAATGTAGTCTTTGGGACATTCTCCTCCATCACCCTAACAAGGTAGTATCCCGACTACAGATCAAAATTTTAGAAGATTTGTGCTACATCTATCTAATATAAATTTTAAAAAATGCATTGAAGATGATATTTTTTATTTACTATGATCTTTTTGAGATCTATATAATCAATGAAAAGGCACATTGACCCTTACTTATTCTTAAAAAAGTGGTCTGGCACACCCTACGGTGATGCACTTGGGCGTATAAACCCTATGTCCAGATTATCAGGTAGTTTTTTTCTCAGATCCTCATGTTCTACCACATTCTTTCTATATAGTGTCTCTGATAATGGAGACACCCCATATATAATATTGATTGAAAACTGAAATTCTCGCCTATGAGGAAGACCATGATATTCCTTGGGAAACACGTTAGTGTTTCTATTCTCATTAGTAATGTATTCACGGAGATCATTTCCTTATACTCTATCATTTGATCTATATTTTATTTCTAGTATGGAATTAATATTCATTCAAGATATGATGTTACTGAATAATTTTCTTCTGTCTCCTTGAACTTATATAAAATCCGCAGCAAATCACAATAAATTTAAAGATTTCTTTATGATGGAAATTTATATTTTCTATATATACAGAATGAAAATCCAGAACAAAAATTTCATAAAATTACACCAAAGAGAGTATGAATAGACTCTTTGGAATGTTCATCCCAAAAATCTAAATAGAATAAGAGTTATATAATTGCAATGCAATAGTTTCCACATTTGATGTTCTCACTGAAAACTCTACATCGATGATTTGTGTCGGTGTCTAAATTGTTCCGAAAAATCTTTATATATGAGTGAATATTTTTAATTAGAATAAAAATTATGTTCTTAATTATTGACTGAATAACTAGTGTACCTATCATCGGTTTGTTTTATGTATACACCTCAACAGTTGTGATGTATAAATTTCACCATTTCTACCTTAGAGGTTGTTGGTTTTCTCCAAAAACCCTTGTATTATTGCATTAGTTTCATGAAATGTCATCGGGGAGTAAATGAAATATAAATAATTTAGCCTGATATAGTATTATAATCATAACATAGTAAATGTGGAAACAATATAAAACACTACATTATAAATATGGTTCAAGGTAAAATTCAATGAAATCATGATGGAAGAAATCCCATAAAGAGACATGGATCACTGTCTATCCCAACCTGATGTCTCATGAGACTAAATATTAACTGATCCATTAGATATATATATAATTATAGGCACACCAGTCACTTTAATTTAATTCTCTTGCTTATGTGTGATATTAGATCAAACAAACAAAATATTGATTTATCATCATATATTATAATATTATCAAGGACTATGGAGTAAATTTATTTAAGATCAATATTAAAATTGTTTAAGATAATATAGGTGAACAAAAATTAAAGGAAATGGGTACGGTATTCACTCCTCATATATTTCGGCATGGAAAAATCTTGTTGAAATTTAAGAAACATAATGTTATGAATTAAAAATTCATAAAATGGGTTGATGAAAGATAACAAGGCATATCATCATTTCATAGCAAAATGAGAAGTAGTCGGTTCAAAGAAATACATTTCCCAACCAAATGAATTATAAATAAATGGTATAAGATTATAATGAAACATGAATAAAGATGAGAAGGTGAGGATACCTTACTTGAGTGTGTGACTCCAAATGATTAGGAGGAGAATCTTTAGAGATTGGAGAACATTTTAAGGACTATAGTGGCAGGAAGGGAGATGTAATGACTTCCTATAAAGTGTTTTACTGAAGATAAATTGAATATTAGGTTGGTTTATATTTCAAAGTATTAGGGATTCATTTATTAATTATCAAATTAATGTTCTAGACTCTCTATAAAAATAATAACCAAAACCACAAGCCTTCACATTGATTTTACATGGTTTATCAAAAAAATTATTTTTTTAAATTATTTTATATGTCCAAGGGTCAAAATAAAAAAAATACATTGCGTTTGAATAGGTAAGTAATACTCTTAAACAAATAATTTTAAAATTGAAAAATATATTAACTGTTATAGAGGATACGTAATGGAATTATAAAATTAATAAAATAAACATGATATCTATTTATTTTAAATATAAAACATATATTTTTTCATTTATATAATTTATAGTTTTTATTAAATCACTTTTTGGTAATTATGATGTCATAATACACAAAGTATATTTTTAAAGTATTTCATTTATTCCCAGAATGTATGACTATCTTAGAAAATTACCTAAAAATAACCACTGGATAATTTCATCATTTTGATTACAAATATATTATTCATTTTACCTATATTAATTTATATATATGTTAACATTCACTTTTAAAATAAAATGTACCTCTATTAAGAGGTGTTGAGTTTTTTTAACAATGACAATTTAAAAACCCTTAGAAAAATTAAATTTGACTTATTAAAAACAATATGAACATTTATATTTAATAAAAAATATTTAAAAATAATATTTTACAAAAATATTATTTATTTCAAATATCCATTAATTCATCAAAATAAATTCCTTAATTGAATTTCAATATTTTTTTAAAAAATTGTTTATCAAAATAAAAATTATTTATAATGTAAAAATAATAGGATGAATATATATCAATTATTCTATAAATAATAATGCACATACCCATATTTTAACGGTATTGATACATATCTCTTTTATACACTAGTAAATTCCTTAAGAGTATGGTGCATGATAGTTTGATTTTCAGTGGTGGTTTTGTGAACATTATTTGGCTTGTGATCTATTTGAGATTTAATTTGTCATGTAAATGTTTTTTCTCATGCGTATGTTTTTGAATTCACTATAGTTTTAGTTATTGGAAAATCAAAATGATGATATCTCCCTCATAATCATCGATAAATGGGACACATAAGTTATAATCCTACTGGTTGAGGTTATCCCATCCTATGACTATGTCAAATGGATTTATTAAGTCTCTCTATTTATACTAATTAGAAGATCACTATTCAAATTCTAATTAATAAATAACAAATATGCTTAATGGGATTTCAAATATGATATGGTATAATAAAAAAATTCAGATCAAGTGTTTTATATTAACATATTACATAATAATACATTTAATTAAATCAATGGGGAATTTGTTTTAAAAAAAGTTCAGATTGTTACAAAACATAGAGTTAGTGACTTAATTTATTACATTGGAATGATTATAAAGAAACAAATCTTGAATAACAAAATTGTTTAGTATACTTGATTACATATAGACAGACATGAATTCCTTTTAATAATGTGAATAAGAAATAAAAGATAGTATATACGAAAATGAAATTCTTAGAGTCATTGAAAACTCTAAAATTATATTCTTCATAATATAGGAATAGATAAAAAATAAGGGTGAAATAAAATTCATAGTAAGGTTTAATTACATCATAAAATATCATGAATCAATGAATACAATGAACATGTTATGTTAGATAATTGAAATCACATTACATTTAATAAATAATATGAAAATAAAATGCATCAATTGATTTTTTTCATAGTGAAAATATCATGTAGAATAATAAAAAATGTTAAATAAAGGCAACGATTACTTATTGAAAATTATGTAACTAGAAAATTAACCACAATATCATCAATTTACATTCCTAATAGAGTTTATATATATGGGTAGAAACATATCTGATTATGTTTGGATACCACCACAAACCGTTTTTCTCTAAATAGGTTGTCTTAGGAGACCAATCAATATATCGAGGGGATATCTAAAACTGATCCCCCACAATGTCTTCCATTATATATCATTTATTATATATTTTATAATGAATTTAACAAGATATGATTAAATATATTTTCTCCATAAAACATTGAAATACATGAATCATAATCCCCATAAAAGTGAATAATTTTAAAATAACACATTGAATACTATAATGATAAATATATTCAAGATAGATATATATAAATTGGTTAGTTCAACACGTAAAAATAAATTATTTGTAAATAAGGCATATCTCATAGAAATAAAAGTGGGACCAAAATCCAGTACCATGTACTTTTCTTTAGTTCAATGTCATTTAATGTCTCTTATAATCATTTAAAAAGTGTTATTAATTTATTCAATAACCATATCTATATTTATGATATCATATATGATGTTATTATATCATCATATCCCCCATTTTTAAATAATTTTTTATTGTATTCAATAATCCGTGTGTTAATTGCATAGTTTTCAAGTATGTTATGACTTGTTATATTTTGTTCCTATTATATTGATTATAATTTCATCAAATAGAGAATGTAAACCATGATTTAAGTATCATAAATATTCCATATATAAACATTTTAGAATAATTATTGAATGGTGAACATGGAAAATAAAAAACATTGTGTTATAAATATAACAAGTCGTACGTATACAACAATGGTGATTTAATTTCTATTTAGTTAAAAAGTTATTGGAGTGTATGTTATGTTAATTTTTAAGGTATAAATAACATGTAAAAATTATCACATGTTAATATATATATCTATTATACCCATAATTATATTCATCATTGTAAAGTTGTCACTAAAAGAAAATTACATCATGGTTTGTAGAAAATACGTCGTACGTACTCACCCGCAATGCATTCATTTCTCAAAGGATGAATAAACAATGGAATATGGTTTTATCAAAATTGTAATAAAATATCAAAATATATATAATAATGAATTTATTGATTTTGAATTAAAAAATTTATGATTATTTAGAAAAATAAATTAACATTAAGGAGTCGGTAAAGTCAATTACCTCTTCTTCAGTATACCTTATAACATTTGATAAATTAAGTTGTGTTTCACTTTTTGAACAAATAAATCCTCAAGAATATAGATAAGGATATTGGAAAGTGAAATGGTCAAGAAAAATTAGATATAGAAGGATCATTGTGGGATGAACAAGTGATGGATGTAGTGCCCATTTATAACCGAGGTGAGGGGGACGTTCAGAAATCCTCAAAATATTTAAATATAATAAGGTTATTCAAGAGAAAATGGAAAAAAATGGATTATAAATTAGTAGTTAAATACTTTTAGGCCTATATTTATAACATTTCGGATTATTTGTAATTTTTATGATTTTTAAATTATTTAATAAAATATAACTTAAGGTAATTATTAGTAATGTCAGATGTGATAATATTCATATAAGTTGACATTAGTTAGAACAAGGAAATGTGTTAATTAGAAAATAACTGGTACTTCGCCCCTAAAAATTCATGAGACTATTCAAATTAACATTAAATCATATGGTTCAATATTATTTAAAAAATCATATTGTCAATTAACTCGATATAATTTTTATAAAAAAATAATGATAATAAAAATACGAATATAATATGTAATTAATAGAGACTGAGCCATTAAAAACATGGAAAATTAAATTGAGCAGTGAGGAATGAAATTATATAAATAGAATATTGAAATGAAAATAAATGAATAATAATGTTGAAATTACAACTTCGGTCATAGTTTTGAAATAATACAATGTAATAGTAAATAATGAGATGCAAAATGATTTTTTCAGTGGTACATAATATAGAATCTGATGTCAGTTCAGATACAGAACTAACATTTGGTTTAAAAAGAAAATTCTAGGATGAAAACAGCAGTAGTAACCATAGTTTTCAACACCTATAAGTGTTCCCTTCAAAGTACACCTATCATCAGTTGTCTGACCGACTCCTCCTGTATTCCCCTCGTATTATGTGTGGTTCAGGAACATTATACAAGATCCAACCACTGTACAAAGAACATAAAATAGAACCACTGTAATCAGTAATAGAAAAAACAAAAACCAAGATGAATGCATAAATACAATGTAATTATTGGAGAAAATTATTGTAGTTACTGTATTGCAGTTAACATAAATAGACATAAACAAAGGATGTAACTTTATGTAGAAAAAAAATGTAAAAGGAATTTTTTCAACAACAAATTATTTAAGGATAGTCAAATACCTTCCAATAAAAGAAATTATTGTCAGTTAATTTTCTCAGTATTTTTGGTGAATTTATCCTTGAAACATGGATGCAACTCAATGCCATAGCTCGGTGATTCTACAGGCTTTGGGGACAATGCAACCTTTTCTTTCACTGCATCATCGACATGAAAATATATCAACTAATTTTTCTAAATGAAAAAATTACTTTAATTATTATTTAACAAATTTAAGTGACAAATGTGTATGACTTATCTCAAGAACATGTGACCATTTTTAGATGTTGGTCACATTCTCATGAACATCATGTCATTCCCATGTTATGAGAAGAATTGATACCGCACTACTGAAAAGAATATTGATCATTACATCCCACAGTCAGTAGATTATCCAAACCATCTCATTCCTGAACATAAATGGTAATGTGACATATCTCCAATTTCAAACCCATTAAATTAGAATCCATGAAATTCATTAAATTTCATATGATAATTATCTTAACACCCTCAATTTGTTCCTTACATGGTTATATCATTAATAATATGTAGTTGTTTCTGAGAATTGTTCAACATAATCTAGGAAAACACTTTCCTTTCTCAACCCCAAAAACCAATTTCCCTACTAAGACATATCAATGACCACCCTTGCGTCGACCATACTAGGAAACTGGATCCAAATTTTCAAAGGAGGAGCATAAATATAGGCAGTTTTAAGGTAATAGAAAATGTATATAGAACTGCATCCATTTGAGTATTGTATAATCCAATAATGTAATGACTATAATAGTTAATGAAGGGAAAAAAGTTATACCCGGGTATATTATGTAGTTCTAGATGTAAGAACGGATGTGGGAATATTGCATAGGATAACTGAAGTGGACATTAGATTCCTTCAAGTAAAACACAAGTATTCAGACTCTCCCAATCCTTCCATTATGATGATTAGAAATAATTAAAGGAAGTCACTACACCATGAATGAAACACGACCACTTCTGACCCCATACAGAACATAGAATCCATAACCGAATAGAAAAACCATATCCCAATGTAAGCTAAAATCCACAGATGTGCATCTTATAGACAAATATGTATATCGCAGACTAGAATGGGATGCTCCCATTTGCAAGGGTCAGTCAAGTGCTAGATCATCCCCTAGCCCAATGTGTGATGATTTCCACAAACCGTTCTTCATACTATTTTTAGTATTTCCTGAAGTACAACACCATTACAGAAATTCCATTGATATATTCATTTTCAGGTTCATTCACATACAATATATAAATAAAAATAATTAACATGCATCCTAATAAATTATGTTCATTATTAAAAATAATTTTTACACAATTAATAAGGACACTCATTGGTTGATCACCTAAAAATAATAATTGAGTAAACAATATATATTTGAAATATGTTGTTGAAGGAACCTATGAAAACAATATATACTTTCATTTAATCAAAACAAAGCTTCCCTAATACATTCATTGAACAAAAAGAAAGTGTTTTTTATTAGAGTGACACATTACAATATTACTTCTTAATATTTAGCTCAAACTCATTACACAACTTAAACTCAGTCAAATAATGGGTTTCAAAATTCAAATTTGATTATATTTTAAAAATGAACAAATCAAACCCACCAGTTTAAAAACTACTAAAGTACATGAAATTAAATACAAAAACATATACAAAGAATTTTTAAATATCTAAAAATAATAAATGTAAACTAATTATAATTTATATATTAAAATATCAAAATGTTGATTAATCTTATTAAATACTGGATGAATTCACCGGATCCTCAATATAGTTGCATTCATGTTATTGTATAGCTTTTGTATGTCGATCACTGATTGAGATCATTAAATATAAAGTGAAACTCGTAAAATATCAAGTCAAACTCATGAAGAATTTTATTTTCACTGTATCATTTAATGCTTGAGTTGTAAACAATATAATCTTCCATACATCCTATACTATTGAAGAGTTAGTTGTAAAAAAATACCTGCATCAATCCTCACTGAGACATAAATGGTACACATCACTTATGTTTCTTCTCCATGTATTTAAATTAAAGGGATTCATTCTATCTACCCATGCACATTCATTAATATTTCGGTTCATCACTATGCTTGGAAGAGAAAAATCATAGTATATATAGCAACTCTTAGACGTGGCCCACAAATCTACAACTTCGCATCATTCTATAAAACCATTGACTTTTCACATGTGATGAATATCCCATAATGGAGAAAAAGCTTGCTGAATCTCAACATAATCATACTAAAATAATACCTTTTCAATACACATTGTAGTCAATAGTGAAAATGTAATCCTAAAAAAGCATTATAATCATCTATTTCATATATTTTGAGTCCACAAAAATCAATATATACTAGAGTCAATAGTGATAACATATCACCTGCATTCATATATAGGATTAAAGGGAGGTTAACTCCATGGTTTTAGGACCAATAACATGAATTCATATATTGTGTTGATTCAAATGAAAAATAATGTATGGTAGGGAGGTTAATTCCACAATTTTTGTAAACATAATATTTGTAGAGATCTGAAACTTTTTAGTGCAGGATTCCCTGGATCTCTTCATGTACAGGTTGAGTCACCTGCAATATATAAATAAAAATAATCAATATTCATCTTAAATGATGAAGTGAATAATTAAAATGTTTGAGAGGAATATCGCATAATGGAGAAAAAACATGCTGAATCACAACATTCTCATATTAAAATACTACCTTGTCAATATGCATTCAAGTCAATTGTGAAAAAATAAACATATTGAAGAATTATAATCATCTGTTTCATATGTTTTTAGTTCATAAAAAAATATACAGTGTAGTGAGTAGTGAAAATAGAATACCTGCATTCATATGTTGGATGAAATAGCGGTTAACTCCATGATTTTACATCCAATAACATGCATTCACATAGTGTGTACCTCTAAATAAAAAATGATGCATGGTATTAAGTATTAATAGTAATCACTCATTCTAAGGGATGTATTTATAATTAGATATATCATACACATTCCCACCAATAATAGGTTCAACTAATGCAAGGAAGAAATATCCAGCAACATTAAATTCAATCCCATCAAAATAACACATCCATTAAAATCATGATGACATGAGATAAAAATATCAAACATACTAGTTATGAGGTGTTCACCAATGATCCAAAAATACCTGAAAATACTATAAACAATATGTTATAAAATGGAAATTATTATATAAAAGAATTATAATGATGTGCTTCATATGTTTTTAGACCACAAAAATCAATATACAATGTACTCAACATTGGAAACATGTCCCTTGCATTCATATGCCCGATGAAAGAGAGGTTAACTCAGCAATTTTATGGCCAATAACATGTGTTCATATAGTGTGTAAATAAAAATGAAAAATGATTCATGGTAGGGAGGTTAATTCCACAATTTTAGGAAAACACAACTATTGTAGAGATCTGGAACATATTAGTGCAGGATTCCATTGATCTATTCATGTGGAGGGTGATTCACCTGCAATATATAAATAAAAATAATCAATATTCAACTTAAAATATGACGTGCGTAATTAAATCATTGTGAGATGAATATCCCATAATAGAGACAAAACTCGCTGAATCACAATATAATCATACGAAAATACTACTTTGTCAATATACATTGAAATCAATAGTGAAAACATAATCATATTAATGCATTATAATCCTTTGTTTCATGTGTTTTTCATTTACAAAAAACAATATACAATTGAGTGAATAATGAAAACAGATTAACTGCACTCATATATTGGATGAAAGAGAGGTTAACTCCATGATTTTATGACTAATAACCTGCATTCACATAGTGTGTACCTCCACATAAAAATGATTAATAGTAGTATGTAGTAACATTAATCACTCATTCGGAGGGATGTATTGATAATTAGATATATAAAACACATACCCACCAATAATAGGTTCAACGAATGCATGGACACAATTTCCTACAACATTAAATTCAATCCCATCTAAATAACACATCTATTCAAATCAAGATGACATGACTTAAAATTATCAAACATACTAATTATGAGGTGTACACCAATGATCCAAAAATACCTGCAAATAATATAAAAAATATGTTATAGAATAAAAATTGTAATATAATACCAGGAATAAGTAAATTGATTACTGATATTACCTTCAAAAATAGTATTCTTTACATGTATTAATGACATTAATGTAAGATATCATGAACCATTCTTGTAAAATTAAGAATAAAAATATTCAATTTGATGAAAAATTGTCACAAAATGGATGATGAGTTGTAACACCATGAGATATTATGAAAAATATTCTTTTTAATTTCATTATTGTCTTGTGTTGAATGCTACACCAAAAGGAGCTTGCACAACACGTATCCTTGACTTTCCTTTCATTACGCAGAATCGCGACCTTCCTTGATAGCGTGTGTAGTACGCAATACCGAGTTTCACTAAACAACGATATTCTATTAAAATATTATTAAAACTAGCCGTTATGAATAGTAATAAACACTTTTTGAAATTTTGTAAATTTTATTTTTCAAAATGGACTTCATTTTTGGATTCATAATATCGAAATTTTCTTAGGGTGAAATTTTTGTAATTTTCGGATAACTTTCATATTTTGATGAATAGTGGAAATTACTAAATTTTAATTAAAAACAACTTTTTCAATCGAAATAATTAATAGTGATAAATTATTAATTTTAGTGGTTTTAAAGTATATTTATAATATATTTTGACAATTTAATACAATGATGGTCATTGGATGTAATTTCACATTTAAACCAGTTATAAACAAGTTTCAATCTTTTGATAGTTATTATCTCTTAAAAACACGCTATTTGTATTGATGACGGAAATTAATTTTTAAATTAGTTAATGCAACTGATATTTTTCCGGTAAAATAGACATCATTTTTGAGTTCATAATATCAAATATAGCTTAGGCCTAATTTTTGGCATTTTTCTGAAAACATTCAATTATTGATGAATAGTGAAACCACTAAGTGGTAGTTAAAAAAACTGAATTGTTCATAAAACTTAATTTTACCGCTTCTGTGAGTGGAATTTCAAAAATCCGAGAGACACGGTTGATGTCAGTAAGTAAAATGTGGTTCAATGAGATGAAAATACAATTTTGTTGAATAGTAACTTTTTACTTTTTTTTACCACGGTTAAAAGTAAATAGGTTAATTAAGGGTAAAAATGATATTATTATTACCCTAAAACATGTCCAAATTCTATTGGATAAGTGTAATTCGACCAAAAACAAGCTTAGGAATAAAATATGACCATTTAGGCCCACTTGGATTAGATTAGGACATTTATTATTATCTAATTCAATGAAGAGTTAAAAGAGTTAAAATCAAAGTTTATTTACTAAAATATTTTTAATAGAGGGTTATACATAAGATAAATTCGATTGTAAATATTCATTAGAAATATAAAGAGATTTCCTACATAATGGTATTTTATTTTTATTTTTTATACATGAAATAATATAATTTATATATGACACAATGATGATGCAATAATTATCTTATTAATGAAATATTGACATAATTAATGTTATAAATACAAAAATAAATGTAATTTAAGACTTTTTATGAATTCCACTAATTTTCATGGTTAATATGACATGTTATTAGTGATTTAAATAACTTTTTTCTAAATTATCATTCTGTTATGATTTCCACAAAAATCAATTACTAAATAGTGTTAAAATTGACATAAAATAGTTTTTAAAACAAATATTATATTATTAATTGTTATTTTGTTCCTAAAAATCTAAGGTTCGGCCAAATGACTTAGATAAGGTCATATATATTAAAAATAAAAAAATTTGGGGTTTGTTTGGCTTCTTATAGTAAGTTTATTAACCTTATAGTGTAAGAAAACAACAAGACACGGTAAAAGTAAAATTATTTAACTTAATGTTAAATCTAAATGATAAGGTTAAAATAGGAAGCTAAACTTGTCTAAATTCTATTGGATGAGAGGATTTCGACCCATACCTACCTTAGCCTCGAAATAAATCAATTTGGATATATTTACAACTGAACTTGACTTTATAATAAATTAATATTTTTTGTTATTCCAAAGGTGCACCTCTCCTCCCTTATAAAAGGGCACCTCCTCCCTCTCTTCCTCACACAACTTTGAGCCTTCAATCTCGGCCAACCCCTGCCAAATTCTCTTCACCACTTCCCTAGCAACATCCTAGAGGTTCTGTTCTTCCTCAAAGACCAATTTTAGTTCCCTAAGAGGAGGTCTCAAAGAGGCGCTTCAAAGAAGAGGAGGTTCGGACAATTACGAAGCAAATCAAACCTAAGGTAAGGGAAATATCACAATCTCATTTTTAGTCGAGATTGTTTATACTTTGAAAGTTAATGGGGTGTATTTTATCATCCACATTCATGTTTCCTAAATATGTAATATTATTTCCATCCACCTACAATTGTTTAAAACCTATTTTACCCTTTGGTGATTTTTTAGTAAAAGATATGAAAGGAATCTTTTGTCGTTTTTCATACGAGGTACTTTTTGACTTTTCTGAAAAAAGTACGAGAAGAATGTTTTTTTTAACTTATATGGCATGAATGGATTTTTAAAACATTATTTCCAAGAAGCTTCCTTTACATGTTTTCATGTTTATTTTTAATCAACTTATTTTATTTTAAAATTGTATGGCATGTTAAGAAACGAAAAGTGTTTTTGAAGTAGAAAGGATATTTTCCTCAAGAATGGAGTTCAAGTGTTTTATAAAAATTATTTTCCATCTAAGATAATAAAAGGGTTCTGATTTTATCCCTATTATTACATTGATTTGATTATGGTGGGATGGAATTATTTTTATGAATTCCTTTATCTTATATGAATTGTTTTATGATGTCACGATGTTTAAGATTCCCATTTTTATTACATGGGTTATGAAATGATGTATGATTTATGATTTTGTGGCACACATAAGAATGGTATCATTATGAGATGGGCGGGACCTATATCTCTCTCCAATGCATTGGGTAATGATTTTATATCTCATGAGATAGACATGGCTGGAATGGTAGGTTATACCGGTTCAGTGAAACAGGACTGAAACGAGGGTGACTCGGTTCAGAAAGGGACTTTGTCCACTAAGATAGTCTTGTAAATGAGTAATGACTAACAAGAAATGATTCTCTATTATTATGATTGTATGCCACAATGTTTCATGTTTTAAGTTATGATTATTGGGATTTCATTTCACTACTATGATTTATCCCATGTAATGAAATTATGCTCTCTTTTGGAGGTTAAGATTTCCAAAATTTTATGTTCTTATGAATATGATGTGATTGATATATCTTTTTTTTACCCTTATTGAGCATTTGAGCTCACCCTTTTATGTTTACTTTTCCCCAGGATATAAAGAAATGTTTTAGGTATAAAAAAGGGAAGATCTTTATGGGAGATGTTGAAGATCATTCACCAGGATTAGAAGATTATACTCCTAGTTTCCAAAGACACTAAACTATTACGATCCTTGTGTGTGTGTTTTTGTTATGTACTAAGTATTCCAAAAATGTAATGTATTGTCAATGTACGTCAAGCTTTGGGTCTCTACAGTTGGTATCAGAGGAAAGGTTTAGTCAACCTTTGGAAACTAGGATGTGAGAACTTTAGTGAGATACCTAGAGATATTTCTAAGGTATGTCTAGGGATGTCCCTAAGGATAAGTATACGTATAGGATATAGTCCTAGAACTATGGTAACGATATTAGATTAAACCAAAGATGTTGAAGTTACTCCCCCTTTATTATGATTTTTGCCTCTCACACTATTCTTTTTGGGTTTTAGACAATGGCTGGAACCCGAAGGAACAGTGTTGATCAATGCAATGATTGTCCTCCTGAACAAACAAATGTTATGGGAGATGGAGTGAAAAATCTTATTTCTATACTTTCACAAGCTATGAATCATTCTGGACTTCCAAATGAGCAGAGAAGGGAATAATATTCTATTGAGTCCTTCATGAGGCAATGTCCACCTTCTTTCAGTGGGTCTTCCGATCCACTTGTTGCAGAACAATGGATCAGTACCACTGAAAAGATATTTTTAGTTCTTCAATGTTCTGAACATGATAAAGTCATCATAGCAGTATATCGTTTGGAAGGTGAAGCTAATCAACGGTGGAATCTTATCAAGAATACATGGCCAAGAGATGAAATTGAGTCCATGGAATGGGGCGAGTTCAAGAACTTGTTTTTCAGTAAGTACTTCCCTTGTATTCTTCGAACAAAGATGGAAAAGGAGTTTCTTGAGCTGAATCAGTAGGATGATGAATCCGTAGGTATATACAAAGCGAATTTTACAAGACTTTCAAGGTATGCATCTAGCGTTATCATCCAACCTGAAAGTAAAGTTGATCGATTTTTCAGTGGCTTAAAACCAAGTCTTCGAAGGGAATTATCTATAAGAGACTTCAGTAGCTATGAAGAAATTTTGCATTGTGCTATCAAGGTAGAAATGGATGCTGGTGTTATATATCCATCTCATGGTTTTGAAAAGAAACGAAAGATGGAGTTTAAGGAGAAATTTAAGAATAATGGTGAAAAGAAGATGAATGTTTCCTTATGCTCAATGTGTGGAAATAAGCATGGTGGAGATTGTCTTAAAGGGACTATAAAATGTTTAATGTGTGGAGAAGATGGTCATCGAGCAGTTGAGTGTCGAAGTAATGGAAAAAGGGTTTCTAATGATGTAAATGAAGCAAACACTACAAAGAACGCACCACCAACATTTCAATGCTTCAAGTGAAAGGAAATGGGGCATTATGCTAATAAATTCCATAATCCAAGGGTTAGTGATGATCAACATGAGCATCCACTTAAGGAGAAGGACAAAGGTAAGTCACATGAGAACACTATTGGCGATGTTGAATATGACAACGATGTGGTGGAATGATTAAGTGTTTATGTAATGGGATTCCAAAATAATGTTGTATCATGGAGTATTGGAATATTTATGTATTGATCTAATGTGGTATTCGAAGTGATTGAGATATTTTTGGAAATAAGATGATATGCACATAATGAAGGGAAAACGAGAAAATGAAATGTTTAACAGTATTCATGAGCTACTGATTGATATAAGGACTAAGTGATATCATGGTTTGAGTATATAGAATTTTGAGGATTTTGGTATGTGGAATGTGTTAACTTTTAACTGCATTCATGTTTTCACTAAGGTTCAATGGGTATTAAAGAGAACACATGATTAAGGCCTTTGAATGTTTGGAATGTGACCAACAAGACATATCTTATGATACATGGGGATCAACGATGGTATTAAATCTCTGGTAATCGTTTTCATTATATTATGAGAGTGGACTGCAGAATTATGGATAAGCCTAAAGATTGGAATGGACTATGTGGGACATAAGTTAGTATTGTTTAAAGATAAAAGTTTTTTCAATATTATTGATGGGATGTTATAGTAATATAGTTTTAGAAAAAGGACAACCTGTAGGATGGGCGACAGCCCATCATGTCAGACAAGGCCGTGGGAATCGAACCTACAACCGAAGTGCGACTGGCCTTTATCACCTACCATTGGCCTACAGGATGTCCCTATTTAGTAGAAACTAGTTTTATTATATTAGGCAGTATGATATATGAAGTATAAGTCCATTTTAGGAACTATATATGATTAATCTCATTATAGAATGACTTATGTATATTTAAAAACTTTTGCTAACCTTTTGTTTGAGACAGATGGAATGACCCGTCATTCTATCACATGATCTGCTAACACATCATGAATAACAAATTCAACTTCATTTATTTAAGAGATGAAGTGGAAATTGTTCAACGCACAAACAACAGTGAGATTATACCAAAATAAAGTAAGTATTTATTCTAATTCTAATTCTTCATCTTTAGGGAAACGATCTTGAAAACCAAAAATGTTGCCCTAGAGCTCTTATATCTGATTAATCAGATGATACCTTAGATCGTCAAAAATTTATGGATTTGTGATTGATGGCTTTTCAATAGCCATGTTCTCTACCACTCTCCATCAGAACATGATGGTAATATTTTTCTTCCATATGCATATTTTCACCTATGTGGAAACCCAATGATTAGTTTATTTGGGTAACCTTTACATTTCATACTTTTATTTTTAAAGATTTGTTTTGGTATTCCTTTTTACTATGTGGGTTCCTATTAATGAAACATTCGAGTAGTAAACCATTTATAACCCCGATGAATTTCGAGGGAGAAATTCATTTTAAGGGGGGAAGAATGTAACAACCCGATATTTTATGAAAAATATTCTTTTTAATTTCATTAATGTCTTGTGTTGTACGCAACACCAAAAGGAGCTTTCACAACACGTATCCTTGACTTGCCTTTCATTACACACAATCGCGACCTTCCTTGATAGTGTGTGTAGTACGCAATACCGAGTTTCACTAAACAACGATATGCTATTAAAATATTATTAAAACTAGCCGTTATGAATAGTAATAACCACTTTTTGAAATTTTGTAAATTTTATTTTTCAAAATGGAGTTCATTTTTTGATTCGGAATATCGAAATAAGCTTAGGGTGAAATTTTGGTAGTTTTTGGATAACTTTCTTATTTTGATGAATATTGGAAATTACTAAATTTTAATTGAAAACAACATTTTCAATCAAAATAATTAATAGTGATAAATTATTAATTTTAGTGGTTTTAATGTATATTTAGAATATATTTTTACAATTTAATACAATGATGGTCATTAGATGTAATTTCATATTTAAACCAGTTATAAACAAGTTTCAATCTTTTGATAGTTATTATCTCTTAAAAACACGCTATTTGATTTGATGACAGAAATTAATTTTTAAATTAGTTAATGCAACTGATATGTTATTGGAAAAATAGACATCATTTTTGAGTTCATAATATAAAATATAGCTTAGGCCTAATTTGTGGTATTTTTATGAAAACTTTCAATTCTTGATGAATAGTGAAACCACTAAGTGGTAGTTAAAAAAACTGAATTGTTCATAAAACTTAATTTTACCGCTTCTATGAGTGGAATTTAAAAAATACTAGAGACATGGTTGATGTCAGTAAGTAAAATGTGGTTCAATGAGATGAAAATAAATTTTTGGTGAATAGTAACTTTTTTCTTTTTTTTACCACGGTTAAAAGTAAATAGGGTAATTAAGGGTAAAAATGATATTATTATTACCATAACACATGTACAAATTCTATTTTATAATTGTAATTCGACCAAAAACAATCTTAGGAATAACATATGACCATTTAGGCCCACTTGGATTAGATTAGGACATTTATTATTATTTAATTCAATGAAGAGTTAAAAGAGTTAAAATCAAAGTTTATTTAGTAAAAAAAATTTAATATAGGGTTATACATAAGATAAATTCGATTGTAAATATTAATTAGAAAGATAAAAAGATTTCCTACATAATGGTATTTTATTTATAATTTTTATACATCAAATAAGTTAATTTATATTTGACACAATGATGATGCAGTAATTATCTTATTAATGAAATATTGAAATAATTGATGTTATAAATACCAAAATAAATGTAATTTAAGACTTTTTATGAATTAAACTAATTTTATAGGTTAATATGACATTCTAGTATTTTTTTAATTAACTTTTTTCTAACTTATCATTCTGTTACGATTTTCACAAAAATCAATTACAAAATAATGTCAAAATTGACATAAAATAGTTTTTAAACCAAATATTATATTATTAATTGTAATTTTATTCCTAAAAATCTAAGGTTCGACCAAATGACTTAGATAAGGTTATATATATTAATAATAAACAATTTTGGGTTCTTTTGGCTTCTTATAGTATGTTTATTAACCTTATAGTGTAAGAACACAAGAAGACACGGTAAAAGTAATATTATTTAACTTAATGTTAAATCTAAATGATAAGGTTAAAATAGGAACCTAAACTTGTCTAAATTCTATTGGATGAGAGGATTTCGACCCATCCCCACCTTATCCTCGAAATAAATCAATTTGGAGCTATTTAAAACAGAACTTGACTTTATAATAAAATAATTTTTTAGTTATTCCAAAGGTGCCCCTCTCCTCCATTATAAAAAGCCACATGCTCCCTCTCTTCCTCACACAACTTTGAGCCTTCAATCTCAGCCAACCCCTGCCAAATTCTCTTCTCCACTTCCCTAGAAACATCCAAGAGGTTCTGGTCTTCCTCAAAGACCAATTTTAGTGCCCTAAGAGGAGGTCTCAAAGAGGCGCTTCAAAGAAGAGGAGGTTCGGACACTTACGAAGCAAATCGGACCTAAGGTAAGGGAAATATCACAATCTCGTTTTTATCCAAGATTGATAATACTTTGAAAGTTACTGGGGTGTATTTTATCATCCACATCCATGTTCCCTCAGTATTTAATATTATTTCCATCCACCTACAATTGTTTAAAACCTATTTTACCCTTTGGTGAGTTTTTAGTAAAAGATATGAAAGGAATATTTTGTTGTTTTTCATACGAGGTACTTTTTGACTTTTCTGACAAAAGTATGAGAACAATGTTTTTTTTAACTTATACGGCATGAATGGATTTTTAAAACATTATTTCCAAGAAGCTTCCTTTACAAGTTTTCAAGTTTATTTTTAATCAACTTCTTTTATTTTAAAATTTTACGGCATGTTAAGAATGGAAAAGTGTTTTTGAATTAGAAAGGATATTTTCCTCAAGAATGGAGTTCAAGTGTTTTATCAAAATTATTTTCCATCTATGATAATAAAAGGGTTATGATGTTATCCCTATTATTAGATTAATTTGATTATGTTGGGATGGAATTATTTTTATGAATTCCTTTATCTTATATGAATTGTTTTATGATGTCACGATGTTTAAGATTTCCATTTTTATTACATGGGTTATGAAATGATGTATGATTTATGATTTTGTGGCACACATAAGAATGGTATCATTATGAGATGGGTGGGACCTATATCTCCCTCCAATTCATTGGGTAAAGATTTTATATCTCATTAGATAGACATGGCTGGAATGGTAGGTTATACCGGTTCAGTGAAAGAGGACTGAAACGAGGGTGACTCGGTTCAGAAAGGGACTTTGTCCACTAAGATAGTATTGGAAATGAGTATTGACTAACAAGAAATGATTCTCTATGATTATGTGTGTATGCCACAATGTTTCATGTTTTATGTTAGGATTATTCAGATTTCATTTCACTAATATGAGTTATCCCATGTAATGAAATTATGCTCTCTTTTGCAGGTTAAGATTTCCAAAATTTTATGTTCTTATGAATATGATTTGATTAATATTTCTTTTGTTTACCCTTACCGAGAATTTGAGCTCACCATTTTATGTTTACTTTTCCCCAGGATATAATGAATGGTTTTAGGTATAAAAAAGGGAAGATCTTTATGGGAGATGTTGAAGATCTTTCACCAGGATTAGAAGATTATACTCCGAGTTTCCAAAGACACTAAACTATTAGGATCCTTGTGTGTGTGTTTTTGTTATGTACTAAGTATTCCGAAAAAGTAATGTAATGTCAATGTACGTTAAGCTTCGGATCTCTACAAGAGTAATGTAAAAATATGCATTAATGTATGATGTGATGAACCTTTGATGTATAATCGGAAAATGAAATGATTCAGTTGCATGAAACAATGGGATAAAATGAACGATGAGTAATGAAATGGGTTGTACTTATGGTACCAATGCTTCATGAAATGAGGATAGAACACATTTTGAGCAGATCTTGAACATTATTATCTCTGAATACTGATATAGATATGTTAGTAACATATTGGGGTCCTGAAAACAGATCTTTGAAATCAGTAATATTTCATTAATATGTGGATGAATTATTTCAATAGGGTTAAATAAATATCATAAAATCGGAGGATAATCTAATAGATTAGTTAAGAACGAAAACATACATGGTGCTAGAGGCATCTAGAAATGGTTGAATCTGTATCAAGGTTCAATGTCTAGACATTGGTGAGATACAAAAATGAAGAAGAAGTTTGATTTCCCAAGGAAAGAGGAGGTCTCAGTGAAGTTTAAAAGCTTCTTGAATCATTTGTGGGTCGTCCTCCATAGCGGTCGACGTTGAAGAAACATTTTGACGATTTGCGGATGGTGGAACCGGGAGTATATGAAAGTAACAAGGAACCCTACGAGAAGGTGACCAAACAAGAGAACAACTGGGTAGGGATTGTTTTGATAGAGGGTGGTCGTAGTTGGAGTAGGAGAACATGGTTGTTGATGTACTAGAAACAGGAGGTTGTGGGGGAGGTAGAGGTTTGAATAGAATATTTTCAGTGGGAACCCTAGGTGGTCTGATGCGGAGCATGTAGGTGGAGGCTGAGGTGGATACGATGTAGGAAGAGCAGGAAGAGGCGGATGTGAAGCAGGCGGTGCAGGAGGAGGTGGATGCGAAGCAAGGAGTGCAGGAGGAGGCAGAGGCGGATGCAAATCACGAAGTGCAGGCAAAGGTAGATGCGAAGATGGTGGTGCAGGCAGAGGTGGACGCGAAGCAGGCAGTGCAGGCAGATGTGGAGAATCCTAATGCAGAGCAGCCGTAGATGGTCGACCGTAGGTGGAGAGGGTTCTCAAGGTGGTAGAGCTGAATCTGGAGGAAGAAACCCTAAGAGTTATGGAGGGCTAGCAGTAGCTGCATTGGATGCATTTAGAGAAGCCCTTGACTTTTGGAGGAAGGAAACAATTTTGGGGTGTCGTGGATACATATTGATATAACACGATAGAAGAAAAAAATCCTACTTTATATGATATATAGATTCATTAAAACATCTCTAATATATCATATACATATTACTATTTTATTACACACGTTTAATCATCCAAAATAAATCAAAATTAATTCTTTTAAACCAAATTAACTTAACTTTCAGTTTATTAAATAAATATGGTTTTAGATTATTAAAGAATTTACTATAATTATATAACTTCTAAAAAGTCAAAATAAATTTATATATTGAAAAAAATAATTAAGATCATATAATATATTTATTTCAATTCATATCTCGATTAGATTTCTATGTGAACACAGAAAATGTATTAAATACAAAAAGAGTGACATTTTGTAACTAGCATTGATTTAAATAATATGTATTTTATTTTCATATAAAATTGCCTATTTGAAAACTAAAATTATGTCTTATGGTTATAATGTCCGAATAAACATTATCCAATAATTGTTTCAGAGGATTATGTCAAAATATTTCCCTTATCATTAGGTTTTAATGCTTATTTAATATCTTTATCTCTTACGAGGACATTATGGATTATTACTCATTGAGGGTAAATAATATTAATATAAAATTGCAAATGAACTATAAATGAACCATTGATGATATTTTTAAGCTCACAAAAATTAGTTGGCATAGTTTAAATAATTTAGTAATTTTATTTCATTAATAAAAATATTATTCATTATAAAATATACTTCTTGTCTTTTGATACTTCATTACATTCATCGTTACAAATAATAATCAAATATTATATCTTCAAAAAACTCTATTAACCCATATCGAATAGGAAAATATTGTCTATAATTTTTTTAAATTATATTAATTATCTAAAATTATATTAAATGTAATATTTTTAATATCATTTATTTGATATTACTATTAATTAATCAAATACTAAATCATCATTATATAATTATTTAGGTAATTTTCCCATTATAAAAATTAAATAATAAATATACACTAAGAATTAGATAAATTACATTAAATAAGACTATTTATTGTCAAATATATCCCATAGGTAACCCCGTATTCAAACATTTAACTTGATAATATCAAAAGTATGACATCATTGAATTTTATTTAAAATAAAATACTATAAAAGGTATAAAGTAATCCAAGTGGATTTAAAGGCTCATAAAATATGTCCAATGATTATTTTTGTCAACAAGAACTCATCAATACAAATTATAATGTTCTAGGATAATTATATAATAATTATATTATTATTTTTACCCTTAATTACCCAATTTACCCATTATCATGTGAATTTACATTATTATGTTTACTATTCATATTGAACAAAAATAAAAGGGTAATGTTTACATAATTATGAAATTATTCTCCCAAATTTTGAATCCATTTATAAAAATTTTAAATAAAAATTGATTGAAATATAATAAAATTTTATCCCCATAGTTGGGGTGAGAAAATGTGGGTTTTAATGTAAAACCATGAAAAATATGGAAATATTTTTACAGAAAAATTCATTATCAAAACTACTTCAATTACCTTAATTGAATTACTGCATGTATTATTGAAATAATCATACTTTGAAAACAATTTTAAATATAATTTAACATCATAAAATTTTTAGTTTAAAAGTAATTTTTTAATTAAAATTCCTTTTTTTTATTCATCAAAAAATGACACATATCTAAAAAATAAATAAGTTAGACCATTGTAAATTATGATATTACACATTAAAAAATGAAGTTTATTTTTTCAAATATAAGTTTTAAATGTGTCCAAATGTAGATTTAAAACAACTGTACAGTCCAAAGACAAAAAAAAAAACCTTTTATAAAAATACATATTTTGTGCATAAAAGTGGATTTATTTTTATATAATACCAATAAAACACATAAGATGAATTTGAAGACGTTATTTAATATATAATTTATTAATTTCATAATTTTGTTAATACTATTCATTCTTTCAAATTTAATGGTTGTGTTATAATAATAGTTTTTGTTCATTTAAGAAGGGTGTTGCATGCAACATATGCTATCAAGGAGATTACATTTAAGAAGAGGTATAGCATAAAATCTTTTGGTTTTACATTCTCCCACATATCAATAATTTCTATCCATAAATTATTTAATTTAACTTAACAATTCAATTGTTTAATGTTGATTATTCATTTTTTGGAAACCGATATCATAAATATGTTTAGTAAAATATATTTTTAATAATTGTGAAAGGGAAATTATGAAGTTCACTGGTGATAACACATACTATGTAGGAAACAAAACCATGAATGAAATTATTGAATCTAATGTTATAAAATAGATAGATAGAGAACATGATCATGTTTATATAAACTAACTCAAAAAAATAAATATGTGATGGGTTTAAAGGCCATTGATTAAAGTAAACATAAATTTTTGTGTTACAAAATAATTTTCCTAAAATCGAGGAATTCATTTACTCTTCGGATAATCACGTTATATAATAAACATAATTGATTACATTCCATTTCATGAGCATAATATCATCATTCTATTGTTCATTGATCCATTTTCACATTAAATTTTACACATGGAAATGGATGTTCAAGATGATGTATTTTTATACTTTAATCACTTTAACACATCATAGGACCCAGAATTCATTCTATTGACCCTTAAAATTTTACTAAAACCAAAACGGTTAACACATGATTTCCAATATAATAAATCACACATTATCCTTAAAAACTATCTAATGTTCAACTTAATCCATTATATATGTAGTTAATCATAATATTGAACCTAAATATGTCTACCAAAATTCAATGAAAAAAAATTAGAATTATGTTCACATAATTTACAAAATATTTTCACGAATAATTTATCCCTTTTTTATCACATAACAAATATTTTATCTCTTTAAAAAACCTTTGGAATATTTTAATTATTCCAAATCATTAATGAATAATTACTACAGTACAAACCCTATATATCCCATGATTATTATAACCAGAATATTGCTGGTAAAATTATTTTTCAAAATAATTATTGAATAAAAAAAAGAATAATAACCATTCCACATCCTTTATGTTAGTAACATAATAATTAGAATGATCTTTTAGCATATTTTTATTAATATTACTTTGATTCATAGCACATTGATTTTCATAGTGACTCATCTCCTTGCTGTTGAATAATTGTACGTTGGAAACATTTTTCATACCATTGAAATCATAATAACTCTGGTATTTCTCTTCACATGTGTAAAAATCACCCATTACTTTTATGAAACCAGCAGGGTGTTTATTTAAACTATTATCATATGTAGGAAAGTACTTATAATCTTCTTTACTTTATCCATATTTTTATCTATCGTACTTTTTTCCCGTGCTTCCCTAAGAATCCATAATAAATAGATAGATCATTCTCAATATAAATTGAATATACAAATATGTCCTTATAGGACTAAAATTATTTAGGAATTCTTTCCTTTAAAATATCTCCTAAAACACATTGAATAAATTACTATTATTACTCTTCATATTATGTACATTGAAGCGGTTCCCATTTTTTATACTAAGACCCATTTCTATAGGATGTTATACACGAGGTTAGATCCCAAAATTATGAAAAATATTGTATAAAATTATAACTAGTGAACCACATAACCTCAATTGAAAATATATTTATAAATAATATGTAAATCATAAGATGTGTTTCATTGGAAATATATAAAAATTATATCATAGGGTTTTGATGTTGAATCAATGTTTCCTAATATCTAGTACCCAATGTAACCAATAAATATCCTTTGATAACAACTATATTTCCTTGACTCTATTAACTTGGATCCGGTGCCTTAGATTATTACATTGGAATGATTTTAAGGAAACACATATTGATGATTCAAATTGTTTAATAGTACGGGTAAACTAGATACATATATGGTTCACCTTTTAAATTGTGAATAATAAATAAAACATAATACATAAAAACAAATCCCATAATACAGGAAAAATATTTCAAATATCTCTTCCTCATATCTTTCAAAAATAAATAATTAAGGGCGAGCTCAAATTCATAGTAAGGTTTTAGTCAAAAGAAAACTATATTGTATCAATTAGCATAATCAACATGGCATGATATATTTCTAAATACACATTGTGTTTAGTCAATAAAATGGGAATGAAATGTATCACCATTTGTTTTGTGAAATTATCCAGGATAATAATAACTGAATACTGAGTGAAGGATATTCTTAATTATTGGATTTCATGTATCTTCCACAAGAACCACAAAACTCCCAAGACCAATTCTCAATAAACGACATGTCTATGGGAAGAAACCCATTTTCTCTCATGGAAACAAACAGAAACGAGATTTTTTTTAGCTAGATTATCTCATGAGATCAATCAATGCATAAAAGGGATGTCTATAACCATTACCCACCTATTTCTACTAGTCCAAAACATTTCTCAAATATCAAATAATGAATTTATAAAGTTATTTTTCAAATCAATGTGTCACATACAAGTTTGAAATATTTGAATAAAAATATCAATAATAGTAAATATTTATCCAATGAAACATCTAATACCGTTATGATAATGAAATTCATGATAAGATATATCAATGGGATAGTACACGACAGAATATAAATAAGTGGTAAATAAGGCTTATCTATCAGTAATAAAAGTGCGGTGAAAATCCAACAACTTCTAATTTATTTTAGTTGAAGACATTGTAACCTATTATAAAATTTTTTAAAGAAAATTATTAATTTATTCAATATCCATATAAATATTTATTATTCTATATACGATCCTCTTGTATAATCTTATCAAACGTTTGTTAATAATCATTCATTGTTTTCACTAATTCATGATTTAATTTCCTAGTATACGAGTATGTTTTGATTTGTTATTTTTTGTTCCACTTATGTAGATCATGAATTAATACTATTTAAAATTTAATCTAATATTTAAATATCATATAAATTCATTATATATATTTTTATAATAATTCATTTATGGTAAACATAAAAAATGAATTGCATCACTTCGTGGATATGGTAAGAAGTACATTTTCATGAACGAATATATCATTTCCTTATGCTTGAAAAGGAATGAAATTTGAAGATGAATTAACTTATAGATAATAAATAACATGTCATAACTATCATTTATATCTATTATATTTATCATTACACCCATCCAAATAAAAGGATAATGAAAACTAAATTACACCCCGACATAGAGATAGTGAACCATATGTACACATGGGTGGTGATTTTTTTTTTTATAGGATGGAGAAAAGGTTGCATAAAATTTAACCATAATCATAATAAAATCTAAAAATATATATTATACTTTATTTGTAACTTTATAATATAAAGATAACATGATGTGGAAGTAGAATAAGATTTAAACACGAATGTGTCGGTAAAGATGACTACATCTTCTTTGAAATACATCCTCAATGAGATCACTTCAGGAAACATGGGTAGTTGTTTGGTAAGACCTAGATCAAAAATTACTAGTCTAAAAAAAATTTATGATAAAGGGGTAGTGAATGGTGCAGCTATAATGATCAATATAGTTCTAATAAGTGAAGATGATGCTCCCTTTTATAATTGTGGTGTGAGAACATTTGAATTTCCTTAATGTATTAATAAATAAAGAGGTTATTATAGATCCAAATACTTACAAATGGAATATAATAGTGTATTTTGATAACTTTTAGGCCATATATCATCCAACTGATGGTTCTTTAAGATTTTTAAGATTTTAAAATAATTTAGTAAAATATTAATTCAAAAAAATGACATTTTTATCAAATTCGATACTATTCATTAAATTTGAGATGAAATTGAACGATACAATGTTTTAGTTTGTATAAAATTATTTAAACCCGCTATAATATAGAATATATATCATTAATTTTATATACACAATAAATCATCCAAATATGTCAAAATTGATATTTTTAAAATCAATTATTTAGTTATACTCTTAATTAAATAAATAGTCTTTTAGAATTTCGTAATAATTTATAGTAATTATTTTGTTTAAAAAATTTGAAAAAAAATTTAAAAAATTAAAAAAAATTAATAAATATAAAAATAGATATTTCTGTCAATTAATATACTGATTCTTTCTAAATTTGGAGACATAATTGATATTAAATACAAAGTGGATGACATTTTGTAACTATCTATTATTTAATTTATATATATGTTTTATTATAGGAAAAGTATATATTAAATAAATATAATTATATATTAAGGTCATAAGGGTCTAATAATATTCATCTAATAGTTGTTAGAGAACTTTATGACACATTCTTACACTTATCTTTTGTTTTTAACCCAAATTTAACCTCTTTAACAATTACTCTAACAAAATTTATTTTTACTCTTTTATGGTAAATATTGAAACTATAAAATAGAATAAGAACAATAAATAAATTATTGTTTAAATTTTTTACCTTATAGAAATCCTTTGGACGAATTTATGATTTTTAGGAATTTTATATCATTTATTAAAATATTATTTAATTTAAAATATCATTAATGTCTATTTTGACCTTCTTCATTGCATTGACTATTAAAAAACATCAATCAAAGGAGACATATTAGAACCAAATATTTTAAAACCTCACTAAAATTTTTAATGTATTCATAATTTTTTTTAATGACATAAATTATATCAAATTATAATTATTTTAATAATTGTAATAAAAGATATTTGTATTTCAATTCATTAAACAATTACTAAATCATCATTGTATAATTAATCAAGGAATTTATTTTTTCACTAAAATTTACAAATAAATTTCTAAGATGAATAAAAACATTTAATCTTCAAAAAGACGATTATTAGTCTCAAATAACCCTATGTTTACCCAATATTTAAATATATAAACTCTTAAAAACAAAATTTTGAAACTATTACATTTATTTATAATAAAATACTATAAATGGGTTAAAGTTATAAATTTTGATACAAGATCACATAAAATCAAGAGAAAATATGATTTTGGTCAAAAATAAATCGTCTTGTAAAATTAGGATAAGCGTGAGGGTATTTTTATAATATTTTTAATATTTTTAACCCTATTTACACAATGGCCCGAAGGCCATCATTTTTTATTGATTTTTGAAAATCCACCAATCAAGGGGTGAGGTGGAATCCATACAAAACCCATAGGGATAAGTATTACATGGTCCGTATGCCTTAAATGAACTCATTGCCTGTAGGCTTCAATCATTATAGTCAAACCAGAAGAACTACTTGGAACTGCTCCTCCCCAGCATCTATATGGTGAAATCGGATCTCCACCTCCACATTTCTATTCGGCTAGGCTATCACGTGCATGCATAGGCTTGTCCAGATCGCAGGTTCCATACACTCTAATTCTTGAAATCAGTGTAGATTCTGCTTTGGTGAAAGCTCATTGCTCATCCTCTTAAAGACCTTGTTCCTTGTAGGTGGTCTGGTTAGCATCTGCACTTAAAGTGTCCTGAAGGCATTGAGGTGGCTCAAAGGCCCTACTGGCTGGAAGGCTTGGGTGCACCGAAGGCCTTAAAGGACCTGAGGACCAAATCGATAGCCCGAAGGCCCAAATGAGGGAAAATTTTCACCTACTACAGGGCCAAAAAGTGCCTGCTACTGTTCCTGCTATTGTATATGCGGTAGTATTACACAGTACCCATTATAGTACCTCCCACAAAAACTTATATAGTACCTTCTACAATAATGCTTCAGTTTCCCGAAATTTTTCTTCCACCTGGAATTGATCCATGGTCGCCTAGATGCACATAAGAGTCCTCACCAACCGGGCTGAGGCTCATTTGCCCTATTTAACCAATTTACGCTGAACTATGGTAATTAAAATTAATATGAATACTATTTAAATTATCCATTAATAATATCTACCTATTTAATTAATTTATAAGTAATAATTACAAATATATAATCCTTCTTTAATTATTAAAATCGCATTATTGGATAAAATTAATCTAAAAATTACCCCATAAATGGGTTACGAATATAGGGGTGTCATGTTAAAATGTGGAATGGTTTTGAAATGTTTTTTTATCCAAATTCAATAAAAAATATTAAAATGACAATAATTGAACATATATATTTATATTTTATCTTTTTTTAAATTAAAAACAACTTAAAATATAATATTACAACTTAAATTATTTAGATGAATAGTACTTTTTTATTTAAAATGCAGTATTTCTTTCATATTCATCAGAAAATGAAACATATTAGAAAAACAACAAAAAAATAAATAAAAGTAAATTTTTATATTATCATTTCATAAATTAAGTTTATTTTGTAAAATATAATTTTTAAAAGTGTAAAATTTAGTTTTAATACAAGTGTGCAATCAAAAGTAAGAAAAACTACATTTTGAATAAGTATAGCTTTCTATACATAAAAGTGGATGAAGATCCAAATCTTGTATAGAAAGAAAACAAGATAAATATTAACATTTATATTTAATATAATATATATACATTTCATAATGATGTTTATACTATTAATTTTATCCAATTTAACTACTATGTAAAAATAATATTCCATTGTTATTTTAAGCTGCATTTTGAGTGAAATTTATCAACCGAAGAGATTAAATTTAGCAATAGAAATACAAAATAATCATTAAAGTGTTACAATTTGGACCTCGATAGATCATATGTTTTAGGACCAATAGGGGCCTATATACCCTGACAGGGGGGTGAATCAGTGTATGGATATTCTTTTTCAAAAAGTTTCCTACCCCACTAGATCATGACCTCTTTATTTCAAGTTCACTTGTTTGCACTTGTGTGTTTATTGTGATCACTTATTTCCTTCTTTATCTGATGATGATGATTTAAATTCAATGTTGGGAAGTAAGCATGTAGACACAGAGATTTTTAATTGGTTTACCCTCACTGGGCTACGACCAAGGAGCATACGTCGACAAGTTTCTGGTCATACCAAATTTCACTATTCATCCCTAGATGTGGATACAAGGTTTCGGGAATAGTCACACTATCCTAGGCACACTACCTTTATAAGTTTTAGGGTCAAATCACTGCATTCCCATGGGTCACTCTCTATTTATCTCTCTCTGGCTCACTTCTGGTGGAGAGGATCACTTTCTTCCTCTTCCTTTTCTCACTACCCCGGAAAGGATCCATTCACAGTTTATACACTTGCAGGTCTCTTCATTATCTCTAATGAATACACCCTCTGTTATATGTGGATGGTCTGTTGATGTCCAACTTTCACTTGTAGATGAATTTCACTTTGTACCGAAGGTATCGGGAAAACATTTAGCTTCCACGCAGCCCGAAAACACTACCGGGGAATCGACCTTACGTGGCATGCAGGTCTAACCCGATGTGCAAGTATCGGCGTGCAAGTCACAATCGGCGTACAGGTCTCCCTCTACCACCTGCACGACAAAATATTCAACATCTTCAAACCTATGAGACTCAATCCCTTTTATGCCCAATACAATATTGGTGTGAAACTATCAACCGGCATGCAACGTCAAACATTGGTGTGCAAGTCCACATGTGCGACCACACACCACTTGCGCGACCACCACACCAGCACGATGGGAGATCTGATTTTTCAATGTGTTTAACTCCATTAAAAATGAGTAGTGGTGGTCCTATATTTATAGGCATTTGGTCAACCTACGCGGCGGCGCACAAGTCACCCCTCGGCGAGAAAGTCTTAGCGCGTAGTTCTCTTCCCCCGCATGTCACTTGCACGACCAAACCAATACCTATGTGGCCCTCTTTTCTTTGCCATATTTTGATCTTCTGATATTTTAAAAGAACAGGCGCACAAGTTCTCAAGCATCTAAGACATCGGCGTGCATGTCTCTTCATGGCGTGCATGTCACCTGCGCGGCCACACCAATACCTGCGCGACCCTCTTTCCTTTTCCATATTTTGATGCTACGATATTGAAAAACATATGGAACATATGTTTCTTCTACTCTAATTCAACGGGGCACAGGTCCCTTTGTCTATGTTCTTGGATCATAAATGGATCGTTGACCACATCTCTTAAACTTGACATTCCACCTTGAAATCCCCTTTGTCAAATAAATTTTATGTCATTATTTTTCATTGACAACAATATCCACACAATATTTCCATTTTGTTAACAAACACAATCACCTCAAAAATGCATCAATGATACCTTGAGGGATTTTTTTCCAACAATATCCCCCTTTGGTTTTGTTGAAAACACTTCCATAAAAAGAAACATCATTAATTTTTCTGCCACCATTCACCTTTTGCGATTCTGATAGAGATCAAGGATTTACTCAACACATACTCTAAGCCCACATGAGCAATTCTCGACATGAGAAACAAGAGTAAATGAAATGTTCATCAATGAATCACTTCAACTATGACATCCACTTTTGACACCAAACTGATACCAATTTTTACCAAAATAATACCAATTTTTTGGAAATATTCTTACCATATTCTAACATCACTCTTCTGCTTTCATCACGATCATCAACTTTCATGATTTCTATTCATTGATCGATCACTACTATCATCGTCAGATTTAATACTCTCCCCCTTTCTCATTGCTCCCCCAATCTCGTTGATCCACTTGTCAGCTTCTCCACATATTAATTATGATTTATCAAATTGCCTCACTTTTCCCTCCTTGAACAATCACTAGTTTCTCCCCCTTTGTCAACAAACCGAAAGGGCACTTCTTTGTAGTCTGTAACAGATTATAGAACACAGATCAACACATTAGGGTAAAATTCATCATACTTCGAGGAGAGGGGGGGGGGGGGGACCACAGCCTCACTCGTTTAAGTGAGGGGAATCGACTGAACACCCAGAGCCAGTCGATTCCTCTCAAAACCTTCCTTGGGTAAGGTTTTTCTCAGAATGTCTGCAATGTGTAGCTCTGTAGGCACATACTCCTACTTCATGATTCCCTGCTCAACCTTCTCCTTCATAAAATGAAACTGTATCTCAATGTGATTTGTCCTTTAATGATGTATGATATTTTTTCTATTAATGATAACACTTGAGTTATTTCACTGGATTCGGATCATAGACTTCACTTTAACTCCCATATCTTCATGTTGTTGCTTCATCCTTAATAAGTGTGTACAAGCTTGAGTGGCCGCAATATACGCAGCTTTTGCGGTGCTTAATGAAATGAAATCTTTCTTTTTTCTATGCCATGTAATACATATTCCACCAAGATAGAATGCACCTCCTGACGTTGATTTCCTGTTATCCACTTATCTGTCCCAATCGGCACCAGTATATCCTAATTACTCTATATGAGATTTGTTACTATATGTCAAGCTAATGTCAACTGTGCCCTTGATATACCGAAGTATTATTTTCATTGAAATAATGTGTCTTTACTTGCGATTACACCGATACCATGGTGCTTGGCATGTGGAAAAATCAATATCAGGCATTGATGCGGTCAATTACAATAGACTTCCAATGATTTGCCTATATTCTGTGATATTTACTGGCTTTCCATCCTCATCATTGGATAATTTTATCTGGGTAGCAACTGGAGTCTTCATCTCCTTGGAATTCTCAATTACAAACCTTCTTAAAACCTCCTTGGCATAATTGGATTGTGAAATGAATGTTCCATTCCATCCTTGTGTCACTTGTAGACCAAGGAAAAATGTTATCTCTCCAATCATTGATATTTCAAACTCATTTTTCATGAATTCTGAAAACTGCCTGCATTTAGCTTCATCTGATCCGCCAAATAATATGTCATCGACAGAAAACATGACAATCATCATTTGAATACTATCGTTACTGAAATAGATATTTTAATCAACTCCACCACACTGGAAACCTTGCCTATTCTAGTACTGATCATGCCTTGAGTACCATTCTCTTAGTCCTTATATCAGCCCATACAATGCCTTCTTCATCATTCAAAATTTGATTTCATCCTCATGAATGGGAAAACCATATGGCTACTCAATGTACACATCTTCTTCTAGAACCCCATTTAGAAATGCATATTTGACATCCATCTAGAACACTTTGAACATTCTTCGCACTTATATGGCTAAAAATATGTTGATTGTTTCCTGCCATGATACCAGTGCAAATGTCTCATCAACATCAATATCATCTATCTGGGAGTACCCCATGAAAACTACTCGTGCTTTGTTCCGAATCACTTAGCCATCTTCATTAATCTTTTTGCGATAAACTCATTTAGTCCTGATGACATTCTTATCTACTGGCCTTGAAACAGTCTTCCACATCTGATTCTTCTTAATCTGTTTTAGCTCTTCATTCATGGCTTGCACCTTGTTTTCATCTTCAACTACATCAGCAAGGAATTTCTGCTCAACCTATGATAATAATGATTTCTGCTGTAGTGATTCCATTCCTCTTGTTTGAACTAGAGCTCACTGATCACTGATGATTATTTTTCTGTCAATTTCATCTTGAATCTATTGATTTTGTGCAGATAAAGATTTTACTTCATCATACTCAACATCAGTATCATCTTATGAATCATCATCAACCACTTATTCTCTCCCTGAGTCTCTTACCACTTCCTCAATTTTAAAAGAACACTTTTCACTATGTCATTATTCAATGATGTCATTTCTTTGAACATATTCTCTCAATTTTTTATTGACACACTGTTGATTTTCTATTCCAGTTTCTTGGTATTCGGAAAGCAGTCAGCTGATGCCGCATTGTTAGAGAAAAATAAATATGCATGAAATGCTAGATTATTTCTTCTTCCCCTACAATATGTCTTCTCTCCATAGACAACACCTGAGCCGAGTCATCCATTTATTGCATTGATGGATCTTGCATCTAATTTTGTTGTTGAATGCTCCCCCTATGTTATGTAAGACATCCTAGGGTTAGTCATAGTCATTAGAATCATATCCATTCTTCACCTCATGCATCATTTATTCTAATCTGGCACTCAGGATCGAGCCATTAACCAAATCTCTAAGCCTGGTGAGTTGGAACTCGGTGTAGGAAACAAGAAATATAGTTAATAACACAATCACTTTCTATTGTACTATGTTCATACCATTCATATTCAACTTTGGTACCTGATTTCAGCTACTAGAAACTTTGAAGCACATCACATCTCCACATTGCATCTTTAGATGCCACTACCATATCGATTGTGTCTCTCTAAAACCTAAAACACTTCAATCATCAGTTAACAACATTTATATACATAGGGAGATGGGTAACTTCTGAAATCCTCAAGATGACGATAGTGGTTGATCCTAAAGGGTCAACCCATTGATTCATTCTTAAAAAGCATCAGACTCTTTATTTTCTTATTCTAACTACCTAGTGAACTTCAACTGCTCTGGCCTTAAGACTAAGCATTCATTACCCACATACTGAGCCTTTTTCCGATATGTCGATTCTGTAGGCTTGGATTTTCTCAACATTTGGGGTTTAAACCCACTAGTACAAATCTCTATCTTTGATGTTCCACAAAAATTCCATTTCCCTTTATTCCTTATTTGGGTAGGAATCTCTCTAATTTTCATCTTCCCTTGCTTCTTCCACCATTTCAAGGATCTTGCGCCTTGCTCCACTTTTCACTGTGGAACACGACATGTGAATTTTTTAAAAAATTATTTGTTCATATTTATTTTATAAGATGTATGAGTCACCATACTCTATTTCACTAGTGTTGAATCCTTTATTGAACGTTCATTCTTCTTTATCACAGCTGGAGTAGATCTCCCCTTAATCATCCAGGGTTGTTCACATTCTCTCCTTGAGAGCTGTTATGACTATGACAGGGGAGGTGACTGATACACCTTTCGTTCATCTCCATGTGATTCTCCAGAGGCTCTAAGCCTATTCTTCTCCGTAACATGTTGTATTCTAGTGTATAATTTCTTATTATGCATTACTCGAGTCGAGAATCTCATTTCAAGTTCCATTTCCTTTCTTATGTTCTTTTTACTACAATTTCTTTCCAAATTCCCATAATCTGAATATATAAAACATTTTCTATCAAAGGAAAACCTCATTTCAATATTTCCCTATTGAGATGTTGATAAATCCTGTTTTCTTCCTCTGACATTGAGCTCTTGAGCTTCCTGACACATACTGATTGTGTGTCCCTTTCTTCCACAGCAATAATATCTGATGAATATTTTCCCTTGTGGGATTCTTCTCTCTAATTTATAATGATTCTACTTCTTATTCTCAGATTTAGTAATGTTTCTATTTTCACATCCTGAAATTTATTCTAGAGCCTCTGAAAAAAACCTTGATGTGTGAACATGAATCCTACAAAAATAGAACATGTCGCCAGTTCTTTTTGTAACTGTCCTCTTAGGCCTATCTCCAGCACTTATAGGGTTTTCTCCACTCCAAGAAATATTTACAACTTGCATTCTATCTTGCATGGGAGGGGATTCATCAAATCCAATGCCAGGTTTTCCCAAAATATATGGTCTTTGAGCTGAGGAAATATTTTTTTGTTTCACGTCATAAATCTCATACTTCTTTTTCATTTAATCATTATCTTCTGAAGGAAAATCGAATAGTAAGTGCAGTGCATCTTTCAACATAGGTTTTCCTTTTTCCTTTGATATCTCCATTTTTTTCTTGGATGTATCTAGAACTTCCTCCAATTGGTGAATCGTATTATTTCTTGATTCAAGTTGAGCATTTAGTTCTTTTTTAAGATTCTTCCCACTACTCAACTCATCTTCATGTTCCCGTGTGAGCTTTTCTGCCATGTCACTTTTCTCCTTCACTTTCAATTTTTCTTCTTCAACAGAATCAGAACAACATGCATTCTCTTGTTTTAGCATTTGATTCTTCTGAACTAGTTCATATAACTATGTTGAAATATAATCATTTTTAAATTTCAAATTCTGAATCTCATCTGAGTATATATTCTTCCCCTTTTCACCAGCATTTTATTTTTCCACCTTTGCAGATCTCATTCGCAATTCTTCATCTTGAGAATCATTTTTCTCCTTCAGATCAGCAGCTAAATCAATAAGCCATTTATTCAAACCTCTGATCTTGTTGATCTCAGTTTCCAATGCATGGATCCGAATATCTTTAGTTTTCATCTCTTCATCCCATTTCTGATTAAATTACTTTTCCTTATGGACAACATCCATGTTTCAACTTCTTGGTGTTTCTTCATCATCAGTGGTTCCAACATCACATTGAAAATCAGGTTCTTCACTCATTCCTTTAGCATCATTGAATGAGTATGTATTTTCATAGTATGATTCATCCAAACCATTCTTCTGTTCACTACATGATTCCTTTAACCGGATCACACTCTTTCCCTTGACACTTCCACAGTGGGTAATACCACCAGCCTTCTGCTTCTTCTTTGATGTTATTCCCTTTGACATGGCCAAATATGATAAGAGAATATTGGATCTTTAATATGAGAAATCTTCTGAACCAATTCAGATAAAAGAAATCTGATAAAAGAATCCTTCCCTCTGAGGCCAAATGTTAGTACCAATATGGGCCTATATACCCAGAGAGGGGGGTGAATCAGGGTATGGATATTCTTTTTCAAAATACATTCTACCCCACTGGATCATGGCCTCTTTATTACAAGGGTCACTTTTTGGCACTTTTGTGTTTATTGTGATCACTTATTTCCTTCTTTATCTGATGATGATGCTTTAAATGCAATGCAGGGAAGTAATTAGGCCGACAGAGATATTTTTACTTGGTTCACGCTCACTGGGCTACATCCAAGGAGCATACGCCGACAAGTTTCTGGTCATACCAAATTTCACTATTTGTCACTAGATATGGATACAAGGGTTCGAGAATAGTAACTCTATCACAAGATCACTGCCTTTACAAGGTTTAGGGTCAGCACACTGCTTTCCCAAGGAAAACTCCCAATTTCTCTCTCTCTGGCACAGTGCCGGTGGAGAGGATCACCTTCTTCCTCTTCTTTTTCCCACAGCTCTAGAAATGATCCACTCATAGTTTATAGAATTGTATGTGTCTTCATTATAATTAATGAATATTACCTCTGTTGTATGTGGATACTCTGTTGAACTCCCACATTCACCCGTAGATTAATTTCTCTTTGCACTGTAAGTATCGGGAAAACATCCAACTTCCACATAGCCTGAAAACACAATGGGGGAATCAACCTTACTTGGCGCACATGTCTAACAGTGTGTGAAAGTATCGGTGCGCAAGTCACAACTGCTGCGTAGGTCTACCTCTACCACCTGCACGGCACAATCTTCTGCAACTCCAAACCTACGTGACTCAATCACTTTTACGCCCAAGACAATATTGGCGCGCAACTACCAACTGGCATGAAACTTCAAACACTGGCACGCAACTCCACCGCCACGACCACACACCACTTGCATGACCAACACACCAGCACGAAGGGAGCTCTTATTTTTTAAAGTGTTGAAATCCATTAAAATGAGGAGGGGTGGTCTGGTATTTATGGGCATTTGGTCAACTTACGCGGCAGCGCGCAAGTCACCCCTCGGTGTGAATGTGTCAGCGCGCAGGTCTCTTACCCTGCAAGTAAATTGCACCACCAATCCAATATCTACGTGAGTCTCTTGCCTTTGCCATATTTTGACCTTCTGATCTTGAAAAAAAATAGGCACGCAAGTTCTCAAGAATCCAAGGCATCGGTGCACAACTCCATTCACGGCGCGTAGGTCACCTGCGTGACTACACCAATACATACACAACCATATTTCCTTTCACATATTTTGATGCTCTGATCATGAAAAACGTATGTCGCACAATTTTATTCTCCTACAAGTCAATGATTCATTGTTCCCTTTTCCAAAATCCAATTTTCTTCATTTGTTGATTTTCAGGCCCAAAACTTTTTCAAACACTAGAAAACGGCACCGCCTTGTATCTGTTCTTTTTGTACCACCTCCAGACTATCCATTCCTTTATCAACGTTCTTGAATCAAACATGGATTGTTGAAAACAAATTTTAAACTCGATATTCCACCATGAAATCCCTTGGTCAACAAATTATTATCTCATTGTTTTTCATTGTCAACTATCACCACACATATTTCCACTTTGTAAACAAACACAATCACCTCAAAAATGGTTCAATGATACCTTGAGGTATTTTTTCCAAACAATATGGTTCTAATTTAAGCTATAATTATCCATGGAGCATCAAATACAGGTGTATTACATAGTATATTCTAATTAATTTCAATTAGTTCCAGGTTTCATGTTGATATAGAGGAAGGAAGTGATAGCATATTGGTCATGGAAATTCTGAGCCCATAAGAAGAATTTCCTTACTCATGACTAAGAGTTTTCATGGATTTACATCACTATGAATATGTGGTAGAACTCTCTTCTGGTATAGAACCTCATTAATTACTGAAACCTTAACAGTCTCCAATATATCATCATTCATAGGGATCTAAACTAATATAGAGGCAGTGGTTCTTATTCCAAAATAAAAACTATGTTGAGATCATATATAATCCTTGTAAGGATAAAATGTTGGTTGATTTCCTTAACATGAAGTATCATTCTAATTTTGGGGTGGAGGTGACTCAGAAGTTGGATTCCATTATGGTGACCCATATAGAGGATTAGGTTTCATCTTATGTTCAGTTGATCGTGTTTGTTCCTCCTATTATTCAGAGTTTGAGGTACTCTTATTTGGGAGATATCAATATAAGATTATTACTAACTAGATATCATGAAGTTATTCTCTAGATTTTTTCTCTAATGATGGGGATCATGTCATAATTTTTGAGGTATGAATGAGAAATCTGGACGTAATACATTAGGTTGTGATGAGGGAGTTTCAAGAATCTCATTTGGGATTACTTCTAAATGTAATGAAGATGTACAGGGTCCTTCAACAATAGATTTAGTGGGATGAAATGGGAAAGAACATGGATGAGTTCGCATCAAAGGTGTCTCAAAAGTTAGTAGGTAAAGGCTGAGCACTTTGTTTTAGTAGGTTTGACGTAGTTTCTTCAGACCCCAAAGTGGAAATGGGAAAGCATATCCATAGACTATGTGAAATGTATTTTACTAATAGTATGAAAGTTAAAATTCAATCTCGATGATATTTTACCAACCTATGAACTCAGTAAACATCCATTCTATTTGAGAGAAGAGATTGTTGGAGAGTATACATCTACATATGTGCGTGAGATCATATGACTCCATGGGATACTATGAAAAGTTATCCCCAACCATGATTCATTTTTTATATTGTTGTTGTGGAGAAGCATGCAATTGAAATTCGTGACATGGTTTTGGATGAGTAAAACATTGATACTATAGACATATTGGCATTCCAAGTAAAATGTTATTGTGTTGGAGGATCAACAAAAAGCTTATGTTTTGGACTTCTTCCAAGGCTTGGAGAATGACATTCCATTAGTACTGTCTACCTATAGACATATCTCTCACTTTAGGATTGAAATGTAAAATTTTAATTCCTTGATATAGAGACTCTATACGTCACCCGAATATAAGACCATGATAATTCAAAAATATCTTATTATTCCATAGATGGTAAAGGTGATGATGGAGAATGTTCAAGTAATCCATGATAAAATGAGAAAACCATATATATTATATAAATCATACATATATTGACATCATATTACCTTAGAGATCATGAAAGGGTTTATTTTTTTCCCAAAGAGCCTCCCCACAATGATTATTACAGAGGAATTTCTATATAGGCTTGTTATCCATGAGTTTGATTGGGTAATTCTATATCCAAAAGAGTGTTTATAATGGACCAGACCTCTCCGGTCCATTCCATTATTGAATTATGGTTTTGGAGGTATTCTGGGAGGTTAGGGTGTCTTCTTCACAAAAAATTTCCATTTTTCCAGTTCTATGAACACTGTTTCCAGTTTTATGATTTGTTCTATCGGTAGGTGTATAGTAACAGTAGGTGTATAGTAACTGTAGGTGTACAATGTTTCACAGATCGGATTCACATATCAGTTTCACAAATCGGTAGGTGTACAGTAACAATAGGTGTACAGTGTTTCACATATCGATTTCACAGATCAGTTTCACATATCAGTAGGTGTACAGTAACGGTAGATGTATAGTAATGGTATGTGTATAGTGTTTCACAGATCAGTTTCACAGATCGGTTTCATAGATCAATAGGTGTACAGTAATGGTATGTGTACAGTAAAGGTAGGCGTACAGTGCTTCACAGATCAGTTTCATAGATCGGTTTCATAGATCGGAAGTTATACAATAACGGTAGGTGTACAGTAATGGTAGGTTTACAGTGTTTTACAGATCAGTTTCTCAGATCGGTTTCACAGATCAGTTTCACAAATCGGTAGGTGTAGAGTAACGGTTGGTGTACAGTGTTTCACAGAATGGTTTCATAGATTGGTTTCATAGATCGGTAGGTGTACAGTAATAGTAGGAGTACAGTAATGGTTGGTGTATAGTAACGATAGGTGAACAGTGTTTCCAGCTTCTTACATTATTTCCCCTTTTGACATTTCCGTTGACGTAATATTCATTTAAAGCTTTATTTTAAGGACTCTTAAGGACAATTCAAAAGCCATAACTCCTAAGTTAATTATTACTATGGCTCGGGATGTTTTTACATGGTCAAACCATGTTGGTTAATTTGATCCTCTTTTAATGTGGAATTAAGCGTATCTTAAACTGTCGCCCTATTAAATCTCCAAAAAGGGATTACATATCATTCTAATTTTTTCTTCCTCTTTGTTTTTGGACATGAGACGCAAGAACCTTTAAATCCTTCCCGTAGGAGTTTCACAGTCAAAATTTACTCCTAGGATTGGTTCTTCTCTATTTTGATGCAACCAAGCTATATCGATCAATATTTGATATAAGTTATGTTGTATAGTCGTTCTATTGGGTTTCACCTTCTCCTGTTCTCTTTTCCATATTATAGCATGTAATCTCCATGCTTATAATGGTTTTTTCTTGGGTATTGGTTGGTGTTTTCGTACAGTGGCATCCTCGGGTGGATTCAGTTGTCATGAGGGGAGGATTGTGACCCGTTTTTTGGATAAAGAACCCCAAGAATTGTTGAGGTAGGGTAATGAATGCTTCTCTTTTATTTTATGTGCAACTGTATCATTATCATGCTTCATCACATTGGATTACAACAGAATTGACATAATAAATATTTGAACTGGATAAATTAATTGATATCTATCGTATGTTATCGCCTCTTGTTTTGCTAGATATTGTCATATCTATGCATGCTTGTTTAGTTGATTGTTCTTGATGGAAATTGGTAAAGAATGTAAACCCGTATTAATCGATAAGTGTTGGCTAAGGATAAAGAGATATGAAAATCAATCTAGTTATTATGTTAATTTTATGTTAATAAAATTAGTGCAGAAAGCCTGTTTATTTATTTGTGATAGATTACTAGTTACGTTTCCCGAATTTTGGAACTGATGTTTAATAAATCTGTTAATTCAATATGGATTAAATAATTGCTTGTTTGATAATTTCCAAAAGGGTTCTATGTTAACCTCTTGATTGTTAAAGGGACAAGATCCCATTGATGTGATGTTTGTTTTCCTATTACCTGTGCTGTAATGTGAGACTGGATGGATGTTATGATATGTGGAGCCATGTAGACTTTTTGTTGTGGTGGCAGATGACGCCTAGAGTGGCGAGATGAATCTGTTTATACATGTGGGTGCCGGGGAGGACACCAGGGACAATTGAATGTTATGGATGTGATTTTTGTATGCATGGTGATTTTAATTGGTTGCTTATCTCCTTTACTTTTCCCCACTACTCATGGAATCTGGTCTTGCTTACACTCCTTCAAGGGATGATGGGTCTATGATCTTTCTATAGGTGGCAAAGATTCGACGGGTAGTACATCTAATAACCATGTCGATCCCCTTGTGTTAGTAGTATATGATGCTTTTATAGAATTCCCAGGAATATGGAAATGTAATTATGTAATGAAGGCTTCAATAAATGGTGTTAACCCATGGGGATTGGGTTGCTATAACATAATGATGAGTTTGTAATTTTGAAAGAACAGTTGACATTGGGTGTGATGTTAATGGAACATAATGAGGAACTGGTCATTGATAATGTTTAAAGAATTAATTGACGTAGACTAGAACTGATAATAAGTGAATGAAGTAATCTAATAAATCTCTCTAAATGTTTGTGTGCTTATAGGATACCTAGTCTTAGAAGTAGCAACCCGGATTCTGAGAGACGTTAGTTGTAGTTGTGTCTAAGACTAGGTAATGCCAGTAGTGTGGTTGTGGGATATAATATATCCTATACTTTTTTTTGTTTATATACCCTACTGCATAGTGTCGGTAAGGGAAATTGACACCCTTGAGATTCTGAGCCCTGGGGGGGGGGGGGGGGGGGGGGTTTCCCCAACATTTTGGTGGGAGGATAAATGGCTGACTACCCCATTTTGCACCGCTCACTTCTCTTGGACGATATTAGTGCTAGTAGGCACAACGATTAGTTTTCCCCATACATGTGTGTAGGGGACTGTAATGGCTTGTGGTTATTCACACACATATATTCTTGATATAGTAACTTATGGACTACTATAGGTGTAACGTGTATAGGCTGTGATGGCTTGAGGATCCTAACTCGGTGTATGGGTTGTAATGTCTTAATGTAAAATAATCAACATATGATACACATTATGTGGGATGTGGTGGCTCCCGGAACATACCTTTATACTTTTGGGTGGGAGGATGGTGTGGTGCTTTTCCTAGGTGTCTGCAGGAAAGCCTTTGTGGTGCACGATGTGCAGATTGTAGTGCCTCACCCAGGTGTCTGTGGGAAAACCATTTGGAGAGAGATGCTTAGGACGAGCAACGTTGTGGAAAAGTGGAAAAATATTGTGGAAGTAGTATCATGGAACCCTTGATATTCTTTTATATATTATATATTATTGTATGTGCTACTTGGTGAGAGTAGCCATGGTGATTTTGGGAACTTAGTATACTTGTTTAGGTAACGAGTTAGTTTCACTTGATTTTCACTATGCTTTAGCATGCTTTCATTACTTTTTTCACGAGAGGCTTCAGAGAGGATCCTACTGAGTATAATTTTATACTCACCCTATGTATATATCAAATGTTTTTCAGGTCACTTGAAGTAGGTTAGAGATCAAGCTGGTTTCTACTATCTTGGGGTTGCAGGAGTTGTTCGGGCTTGTGGTTGCTGCTGTTTTTATTTTGTTTTGGGTACTTGTTGTTTGTCCCATCCAGTTGTAGTACTTTTGCATGAAACTTCATATATTCAATTGTGTTTCTTTTATATTCCAGTTCTGAGTTGGAGTTGATTGGTGTCTATATTATCTCTCTATTTCACATATATTCTCTTAGAGGGTAATGCCTCCCATTTGTGTGTTTACAATACCCTCAGTTCAAGTCGCCAACCTGGGGCCTACTGGAGGCGGGACTCAGGGGTCATTATATCCCTTCACACATTGTCAGCCTATGAGGGGTACGCTTTATGGGGAGGGGGTCATGATAGTGTTGGCAAGGTTTCTTACCACCTGTCCATACTTCAATAGTTGAAGAATATGTATGATATCTTCCATGTGTCACAGCTAAAGAGATGCATTATTGATTTTATACATTTTATTTCCTTATGAGATCTAGACATAGAGGATAGAGAGACCAACATAGAGTATATGTGGTTGATCAAGGATCAGTAAGATGGGATCTTGTGAAGATGTACCATTCCTCTTTCTCAAGTGCTATGGAGGCATAATAGCATGCAAGATAGATCCTTGTAGTAGAAGATCCAAATTTGGGCTCAGTATACCCACTTTTTGATTAGTTTTTTTCATTTTAGGGATCAAAGTCCTTGAATGGGGGAATTATTTAGTGAACATATGTATTCCTTTGAAAACATTGATATATATTAATGAATATTTTGAGAACTAGACGAAACGAAGACCTTAGACTCTAATTCCCAGTTATCCCAAAATTATTTTTTTAAAAAATATTAATTATACCAATATAAAATTGCTAATATTTTTTTGGAATAATGGAATAACTATTGAATAGAACCTAAAATTATAAATATAAGACCATGGATTATTCAATGTGATGATTTTTCGACTAAGAAAAACCTATGGTTGGTCGGTGCTGAACATTCATCTAAGGAATCTATCTGTGGGTATGTTAAATTCAATTAAATAATTACTTAGTTATTCATTTAATTAAATTTACAATTTTAAATACCATATTATTAAATTAATATGATGATTTTATAATGTTTATCCACATAACAATTTTAATATTTGAGTGGAGGTTCAGAGAATTTCCTATTTCAGAATCCATATCAAATGATGAATGATGATCAGGTCGAGGAGGATCAAGATGTAGTAGATGCAATATGGTTTATAATACAATGTATATTACATTCTTTAGCAATGATCAATTCAAAATTGAGATACATAATTCCAATTTTTGATTTATATATTTTTTTTTAAATATTAAGTATGGTTATTATATTTTATTTTTATGTACATTTGTTTTCCCTTTACATGAGGAAGCTATATTTTTTATCACAAAATTATTAATATTCCAATATCCTCACCCCAGATATCTCCAATCTATGATCATTTACCAATTAAACATTTCCATATATTATCGAAACCTTATACATATTATTTCCCCACTATTTTCATCATATGTTACACTATTAGGCTATGGGGTTATGATTTGAAATATTCATTGTGGGATTGAGTGTGATTGACCCCCTATGGATCCAGGTTCTAGATGGTAATAGGATTGAGGGGGAGGTTAATTGGAAGGATTGTGGACTTCATATTGATCATTAGGATTTAATTTCCATCCATTGGGGGTTGAATATGATAGAAAAAGGATGTTCAATATAATTTCCAGTGGAATTTCAGAGTTTTTTATAGTTGTTATGACGGATCAAAAAGAATCTTGGAATACAAAAACATTATTTAGAAAACACTACTACATGTTGTGTTAATAAAAATATTTCATCCCATCTCTCCATTACCCATAATCAGCACCATCAAAGTTAGGTGGTCTGTTAGGATTTAAATTTAATATAGAGCCAACATTAAATCCTTTCATATTAAACATAAAAAAATATTTTTAATATATAAACATAACAGTAGAACAATTTATAAAAAAAAATTATTGTAAAACATAGTAAAACATGTAGTTTATAGAAGAATTAAAAAAATAATAAGCAGTATAAACCATATATAATTACAAATATGGAATATTATATCAAATTTAATATTTGATAAAAAATTTAGGATCATAATCAATCACTTATATGGATAACTTACAATAGGGGGTTTGTTATAGTTTACAAACAACATTTAAATTAATTAAACTAAATAATACCAAAAATATTATATAAATTTATTAGTCATGGAATTGGTCTGATTAACAATGTCACAAAATTGGAATCACAAGCAGTTTTATAAAATCGATGTTAAATAATTGAATCATAGTGGATTATATTAACAATGTGTATTTATCATAATCAAAGTAATAAAAATAAAATAAAAAATAATGAAAAGTTGATTATGAAATCTAACTTTCATTATTGTGCCTAGAAATAAATTAATAAATAAATAAATTAAATAGAAAGAATCAATGTGATTGATATAAAAGATATTGAAAAGGAAAATATTGAAACCTTGAGAGAGTGAAATTCAATAACAATAACTAAATTTATCCATTTTATTATACTAATAGGTAATTTAATTATTTATTTATGAGGAAATCCCTCAATACAAATATCAGCCCTGATCTATCTTCAAATACATGAAATCAATGGATTTGATGATCAAATATTTCTTACCATCCCTGTAATCTCTTGATTTGATGATAAAATTATCTATCTTCCAATAACTAGAATCCCTCAATCGTTAAGATGATCATAAAAGAGTAATATTTACATACATTTTTAAAGTGACCACATGAAAAGGTTCCCTCAAGAACAACTCTCTAGATTAATATAGAGATTATGAATTGGTTGTTCATAGTAAATATTATTAGGAATACTCATGTGTGAGGGTAATAATCCAACTCCAAACTCTCCAATGACTTTTTATATATAGGTTATCATCAAATAGTTATATTTCCATGTTCTTTTCAACAGATTCTCACATTTGGGGCTTGATACCTCATTGTAACTGACTATCCATGGTCATATTGATTAACACTATTATATTGTTCAATATATTCTTTACATTAGAAATAATTATTCTTAATATGATTAAAAAAATAATTAAATATTATCTAATTCCTTAAAAAATTTCAATACGATAATCCTTAAGAGTTCGGTCTTATTTTATTAGTACTAGTATAACTCTAATTGTTACGCCTTATGTTATTACGAAATAGATGAATAATTTCTAATTTCTAGTCCGATAAAAGTGGGTACAAATTGTCGCACACATATTTATTACAAAAATCACAATGAATAAATTCAAGGATTATATTTGTTACACATTATAACAATATCTATGTATGTTAAAATATAATGATTTATATAATAACATTATAAATCAGACGAGGAAAAAGTTATTAAACATGTTTAAATTTTGGGTTTATAATTTAAACAACATATGGACTGGAAGAGTAATAAGTATAACTTATGACTAAATAATGTGGCTAGGCTGACACCATGTTTTCCAGCACTAGTTGGGAAATCTATATTCTAGCTGGCACATTATATGACTCTATGAAGGAGAACTCAACGTGTACTCTAAGAGTACATATGGAGGGGCCAATAAATAAGCACAAATAGATATATTTCAATGTACATGGAAATGGACTAATGAACATGGTAATAGTTAAGATTATTAGGTAATTCCATCTTTGTTTGAGACATTACATTGTTAATACTTGTTTGTTATATAACATGAAATGACCTCTAATATGTCTCCATTAATGAATATGTCGAAATAATGGATTAGGGCTACACATCTTATGGAACTCATACCCCTTATGTACCCCTTTTAGAAATGTATTTCTCTAATATTTCCTTCAATGGGATCCATATGTTTTCCAACATATAGATTTACTAATAGTTTCCACACGTATAATATAATGCTAGCCTTCATTGTGGCTTTTGAGATATGACGTGGAATTCTCTGAGTGTTATGCTTTTTTGGTGATATTAAAGGATAGGAGTGATCAGGGAGGATCATCCGAGATATTTCTGGGTTAGTACTCACTTATGTAACAACAAAATCTATTCCCCGTATTATTAGAGAAATGATGGTGTTAGTATTTCATATTTCACAACAGAATGAGTTCTTAATACTATTACCAAGATGTCAAGGTCAATACTCCCCTCTCACATGAGGGAATATATTCCTCATATTATTTTGACTGATAGATTCAATTTTTTCCCATACTATAGTGGGCCAAATTTCTCTATCATTGAAAAGATACCACCTCATCATCCAACAAGGGGGGTTTAGATCCCTACATGAGTTGTGTTTGCCTCAGTTTTGGATCAAAGTTGTAGGTTGTGGGGCCCTTCAATCTTATTCTATTAAGACTCTGTTGGATTTTGGGAATCTGGGATGGAGTTTTGGATAAATATTATTACTCATCAAAAATTGGCTGGACTATTAGATGGAGATCTAATTTCTTTCTCATATGCAACACTTTATGAGAACACCAACACTCACAAACATAAAAACATGCACGCACATGCATATATAAGTGTGTGTGTCTGTGAATGAGTGTGTGTCTACGGGGTTTATTTACCTCTTAAATTGGGTTGAGATGATTAATATTTTTTCTCTATCTCACCCATTAATTTTTTTGTTGTGTCCTACTGGGTTTATATATAAATACCCATGAAACTTTATTTTGTTAAAATTCTATGTCTTAGGAAAATGGACTATAGGTCAGAAGTGATTTTAGTGACTCATAGTGATACCTAGATTCATAGATAGTGTTATGTTTCTGGGTTTCATATTAGGATCTGGGCTCTCTCATCTATCTTTATTTCTGTGTTTTCTCTTCTTAGGACATAATTCCTAGGTGGTCGATTATTTGTATCATTAATCATTACTTTTATTCCCCTTTTATCTAATTTATTCCCTATATTTAATTACATTCATGGTTTATCAATATACGCTAGAGTATTTATATTGTATGACTTTACAATATTAAATGGATGTGGTTGGGTGTATCCATACATGTACATTATAAAAAAGCCTCCATTTATAGTAATTATTTCTTGGCACATGTTTTTATCACCTGGAATATTGAAGTCATTCTTTTCGTTCTAATAGTTCATCCTTCCTTAGGTTTGGTATGCCATGGTAGGTTAGGTATTTACAATGATACTCATCAAAACTACTAATATCTTGATCTCATATTCCAAATCAATTAATAAATTTAACGTGATTAAAATAATTATTTTTCAAAAACATATTTTTAATTTTTATTATACGACAATTTATTCAATAAATATCAAAACAATGTTCATAAAATAAATTATTTATATGGATAATAATAAACAGTTATTAATACGTTTTCAAGTATTGTAAAAAATATCATTAAAAAATTCATCATAGTAAACATTATTAAATTAGGAAAATTAAATTTAATAAATATTTAGATATATAATATATCTTTTGAAACATCAATAAAAATTAAATACAGGAGAATAACATTGTATATCCTATAATAATATTACATTTCAGGTGGAAATCCAATCTTATCAATATTTTTATCTATATTAATCCTTTTTGTCAGTTGATACCCAAAAAATCCAAGTGTCTCTCGAAAACCCTATCAAAATGGTGCTAGTCCCATAAATGATGTATTCCTGAAGAGTGGATGTAAATTAAGGTGTATATATTTACTCAAACAACTCTTGATAATTTTTTTACACTGTTATATGAACATAACTATCTTTCATGATAGATATAATGTTATAAATCATGTAAATCAGGACATAATAAATTCATACATGGTTTCCATACTTTAGGATAATACATTTTTTATAGTGGATATGAACTGATTTTAAATAATAAATTTTAACATTAATTTTTATTAAAATTCATAGTGGTCTCATTAACTGTCAAGGTTATCGGTTATCAAACAAGTATAGAGAATACTTCTCTCAATCAATCATAAATCTAGGTTCTTTTCCAAGAGATAAAATATTAACCATCATGAACAAAAAAAAAATTACAACATTGTTGGTGTATCAATCATCTTATCCTCAACTATCTGATGAAGTCCATGAACCAACAAATGAGATAGAATCCATGATATCCCTAATTTTTCTCCAAAACATTCCAGCATAGAAAAATATTTTCTCTCCATGTATTAATGATATACAATCTTCCTTATCATTTTTTAAATAAAAATATATAATCTTGAAAACACAAAAAATGGGCTATTAAAATTTTATCAAATTTCTATTATTTATTATGTCACGTCCCTTATCCCCAATGAGTTATTCACTTTTTCAAATAAGAACACATAAACAAGTATATTTTAAATTCTCACAAAACAAAAACCCAACCCACTACATGGAAGAAAAAATATCACCACCAAAAGTAGTAATGTCTCAAAATGTTTAAAACACATCGTGGATGAAATATAGGGTACTATTTTAATATTATGGCTACAGATCAGGCCACCATCCATTGTATAATTCCCATTTCTAAATAAAAACCTATAATCAGTCCTCACGATTCATAGTTCGACCACACTGACTATGTTTTTATAACGAATTCATCAATTATGAGTCATTGTATACAAATATAACATTATAACAAGAAATCCCAGTTTCACATTGACACTAATTTTCATTGATTGAATAATCATTCAACTCCAAACATGCAAATTGAAAACAATCATGAGGTCCACTTCATGACATGACACTATCAACACGATAAACATCCTTATGAAAAAATTATATCTCAATTACAAATTTATCTATAACTTAATAGAATACTATTTCAATAAAATCATATTTTAAAATCATATTTTATTTCAATGCATCCTCAACTTCACATGATGTAGATCCATCATAGAGTGATTTATCTCATATTAGAAAAATAATTCATCAACCACAATACATTTATATGATAATATAATTGATGTTACGTTTCCTAGGATGTTGTGTGATATTTTATATCTACCTAATATAACAGTAAAATAAAATTACATATTATTAAAAATCTTCTGACACCATTAAATTATTTTAATTTCAAAAAAAAATTTTACTTTGTTGTATTCATCACTATCTTGGTCAACTAACACAACACAAAATTATTCCAAGATATATTTTTTGATGATCTCTACATTGGGGTTGTTTTCAGTCATTCAAAAATTAATTCAATAATAAATCATCTCACACACAAAACAATTCTTATATATAGTCTAAAACAACATTCATTTTGATAGTATATCAATGATTTACTAATCATTAACTATAATACCATATGATAATGTCAAATTTTAATAATATTATTTAAATGATAATTGTCCCATAATAAACATTCTATGTATTCGATCTCTTCAAAATATATCAAATTGTATTCCCCCTTGAATGGAATTCATATACTCTCCCCCATTCCACATATTAAACATGGGAAAACTACAATAATATTTATTAGAGAAAAAAATTCCATCCTTCTTCAACATAAATTATATAGAAATTCACAAAATAAAATCAGTGATAAAAAATCTTCATTTTCAAATGAATCTAATGATATATTCTATAAATGCTCATAAGATAGGGTATTAAATCAAAAAAATCATGTTAATAGAAAATGATTGACATAAATATAAAATTACATAGGGTACTTGGGTACCTACTATAAAATATCTATTTGGATAGAGATTGTTGTATTCCAAGAGTCAATTGATGCCTCTAAAATTTATCCTTTTATAATGCCTTTTTCTAATATTTCAAATTTCCAATTTTTAATTTACAGGAACACTGACTTCACATGAATGCATTCAACACTATACATGCTGAATGTAAACATTATATCTATTTGGTTTTTTCTTAATGGATGGATATGATTTTCAAATTGATGGAGAGAACTTGAGTTATCATATTTTATAGAAATAGAATAGTATTCATCAACTCCATCATCCATATCTTTTTTGATTCATCTATAATAATTGAATATACATCCTTGCCTAAAATTAGAATACTCATATTATATAGTTCATAGTGATTCTTTTATTTAATTCATTAACTAGAAATATATAGAGTATAAATATTGAACCAACTACACAATTTTGACTTGTAATCATCCATTGATCCATCCTAGTCTAAAACATTATATTATCATAATTCATTTTGTGTTGTTTTATGTTAAAATAGTCTAAAATCAACTCTGATTTTTGTGTTAGGAAAAATAATATTCACTTATAGAAAGTGGATTTCCTTGGGATAGATTTGATACCATTATTTTGGAAAATCATCAAGAACAATGTTGTGTTACATTCTTTTCAAATACCATAACCTCCTAACATTTTGCCTATAGTTTGTTACATTGAATAGAAATCCAAATACCAAAAAATATCATTTAGGTTACCATAAATTTTTTCACCGCCATGGATTGATACATTTAAAATATATTTGACTCCTCCTTTCCATCTTTACAGCATTAAAAATTTGTTCTATCCAATCATGGGGTGATCTATATGCCGGGGAAAAAATCAACTCACCAATGAGAAACATCACGTTCTCTCAACTAATGAAATATTTAAAAAAATATAAAATGCACTACATATGGTCTTAAAAATAGTATACCATCCACATAAATGAGAAAACACATCATTTGATACTTATAATTCTTGATGTATTAATTTTTATCAACTATTAATCACTACCATTAATTATTTCTCAAGTGTTATTCAAGCCTAGAATAACATTGCCTCAATTATTAATTCCTCCCAAACAATTCCTTATCAAAAAATAATTTCATTCACGCATTTTCATCAATAATAAAACTATTTTATTATTTCTATATATTCATCATACATTAGTAATTATTGAAGGAATATTCATTTGAAATCAATTTATAAAAGTAAAATATCCAGTGGAAAATGATAACCAGGAATAATATATATTTTCTAACCAGTATACTGGATAAAATTATTCATCAACATCAATACCAATGAATTTTTAATAATACATTATCATTATTTGTGATATCTACTAATATACCATTTATTAAAAATTTAGTGTTTTATGTAAATACACTAAATTTGGATGATAAATTTTTTCAGAAAAAGATAAATTATAAATTTTACATTCTTATCCATTTAGTGAAAATATTACTGTACTTATTTGATAGAATTTTTTTTAGTAGTCTCAGAAAAAAATTTACATTTACATGAGATAGAAATTATGTATTTAGAGGGACCTCAAAATTCATGTTTTCACTTCAAATGTTTGATTACTAATGATATTATATTTTTTTTCCATATATCTTTATCTTCTCACAGCTTCTAGAAATGAACCATTTTATTCATAATATATGTGTTCTTATAAATCCACTTCAACTGGAAGTGCTCCCCTATGATGATAACTTATTCATTAATATCCTTTTATTTTTCACTATTTTTTTCTTCCAAAACATTTCACTAGAATGAGAATTTTACTCATGTTTCAAAATATAAGAATCATCAAATTAATAAATTTTTCTATGTCACATGATATAGAAATTATATTCCTTACATTAAGATTAGAATCATAGAAAATTAACTTTATAACAACAATAATTAAGCATGGTGTTTCTATCAATATTGAAAATAATTAAATTACTTCTAAAAACTGAATATTACTTCAATAATATCTTCTTTTGTACAATATTTCATAAATCATTATTACTGATCATTTTCAAGGAAATGTTCTCAATTATTTTGTTACTGCTATCAATAACATTTTTTTTATATTGTTTTAAAAACAATAGTAAAATTTTATCATAATATATGTTTCATATTATATTATTTTACATTAATTCTTCAAAATTTGACACAATTATCAATGAATTATTTTTGGAATTTTAACATATGTAATATTCCCCGAATTTCATTAAAATTGTTCAAATAAATTGAAAACATTGTATTTTGAGATTTCAATATCATCAATCAATTCCCATTATAGTTATTGGTGGATATAATGTAGTACCTTTCTTTAATCTGTTGATTAGGGTGATATTGGTTCATAAAGATCAATTTTATCCAACTAATGCAACATCAAAAATTTCATGTCCTGCAAAATTATTTGTATTTCATATAGATATTCCATTTTGACCTGTATTACATGCATGAGTATGATAACATGGGTGTGTATGAATTTAACTAAATAATTCATTATATATCAAATATTCTGAGGAATTATTTCTCATTTGGTAAATATGTTTATTCCAAAAATTATTTTCTTTTTCTATTGTAAATTTTTTTATCTTATTATATGTAAATGATGTATAGTTTCACTTTTTGGTATTTAATTATAATAATATAATAAAATATCTTCTATAGATTATGAATTTCTTATTTTGGAAATTAATTTCATTCCTAAATTCCAATAATTGACTTATTAGTGGAAAATTTGGATCATAGACTTAAAATATAAAGAAGTCCATACACATCAATTCTATTTCTATAATTTTTCCTTAGAGAAAATGAAAAGTAAACTATAACCATTTTTATATATAGAAATACCATCATTGTAGTAATATATGTTTTCGAAAAGATATTTCATTCCTTTAATAGGGGTAAAAGATCTAATATTTAATATTTATCCTTCCACATGATATGCTTCTCTTAAATTAATTTCATTTATATTTTCTTTCTCAAATTTTATCTTCTTGATCCATTTCCATTATCAGAATTCTTTTTGTTTTGAATAAATTTTTCACTTTTGGATCCATTAAGTCAACCTCATTTCTCATGGATTAAAATTGGGTAAATATATTTATCATACATGATGATGTTTCTAGTTTCTAAATTATCGATTTAATGGTTTCCTTCTACACATCTCCTTGTACCCCTATTTTCAAAATTCAAGAATTTTTTATCATGACATTCACACTAATAATGTATGTTATTAATATGATTATGATTATATAAATTTCTAGAAATCTATTATTATATCACTTTTTCCATGATGTGATAATATTATGGGTCAAACATATAATATTTTCTCTTTATCTTTCAAAAATAATAACATATGATTCATAGTGAATTGTTTTATTTATTCATTATCTCATTTATGGACTTTTTGATACTTTTTTAGTAACCCAATATAACCTTTTTCAAGGAATTTTGTGCCGGTATCCTTGCATTGATCATAACCACCCTTTTCTTGTGGTTAATATATTTAATATATTTATTTTTATTTTTTAAATTCAATAACTTTAATAAATTCTATTGTTGTCTCACTAATTTCTAGTGTTTATGCATAACATCATTAATAGCATGTAATATCCATATTTATAATTTCATTTGGAGATATAGATTAATCTCTTGATATTTTACCATTCTTCACATCTTCATGGACACACCATTGACATCCTCAGCTCTATTTTCATGATCAGTCACAATGTTTTTCAAAGCATCAAGAATTTTTTTCATATGACCATTTTTACTTTGTGTACAACCTATATATATATATATGAGTTTTTTAGATTTATAAAATATGTTCATTTTGATTTTATCATTAAAAATATAATTATTTAATTTATATTTGTGTATATAGTTTATTTAATGGAATATCAATCTATTATAACTTTCTCTTTGATCCCTACATACATAAATTTTTTCAAAGAATCATCTAGTTTATCCATCATGTGAAATATTGAATATCCTTCAGATCATTAACAACTGATGTCCTTTGGTTATACATTATCATGGGAAACCAAAAATACATCATTAGCAATTTATATAAACCTCTCAATTTTTTCCACTTACATTTTTTTTCTAAAAAATAATCTATATAACAAAACCATGGACTTTTTCTTGTTTAATCATTACTTGGAACACCAATTTTCTTTTATAACATTTGATTATAAAATCATTGGTACTATTTTCTCAATATAAACTCAATAATTATTTCGACACTCTTTAGTGATATAGACAACTTCTCTAAACTATTATAAAGATATTATAATCTTTGATATGAATTTTTATTTCTAGTTTTTATATTTCATGAAATTAAATACATCACCTCATCAACTTCCATATCGTTAGGATCATACAACAATGTGAAATTCTTCATTACCTTGACTTAATCTTCATTACTGTTATCTACATAAATGGACACATTATAATTATTCATTATCACACATTCATTGATAATATATTAAAAAATATACAAGATCACCTCTATTAGGCATTTCCCATTGATTATTGAGACCATTATGTTGAAATGTGGTTGTAATCTTTTTAATATACTCTCCATTATTTATATATCATTAGAGGTTTCTATAAAACTATAAAACTATTTAAAAATTAAATTCACCATATAAAAGAATTCATCAATGAATTCACTTAAGAGTATCCATATGTCTTAAAACTATTTATATTGGTATTTCTATTTATCTTCTTGTACCTTCGACTAGAATTTATAATTTTTGAGAAATTTCTCCCGCATGGAATGTAAATATTATCATGATATCTAGGTTGTGATGATTTTGATAGAATAATATTCTTTTAATGAGTTGGTTCCTTTGACATTAATATCCTAATCCATTTAAACCTTACATAATATTATGCATCTCTACATACTGAATAATATAGTTTATATAGAACCATATTGAAAAAAAATTAAATAACATTATAAGTAATTACATATCATATTAATCTAAAACTAAATATTGATCCCATTGAAGAACAATATCTCATGTTATTGATGATCACTATTATGTCATCCAGGAGCGAAGACTTCACCTTGATCCATTATATTTTGAAACCACATTATTGTACAATGTGAGTTAAAAATACTAGTATAGGGGTGAATCTGAGTATATCAATTTCTAAAAAATACCTCAACCAATTATTTTGTTCAACTATTAGTAGGTGCACATTATCCCTCACAAATAATATGAAGAAATAATGAATATAAAGAGGTACATAATTAATTTTTACATTGTTAAACTATATTTGTATCTTCTCAAGAGAATACATTAGTGATGTTTCAATGAACCAAAATCTATATTAATAGTACTCTATTTTTAAGAACTTAATTGGAGGTGACTTGAATATTTTATACATAAATATTATATATTTTTTTATGAATATAAAAAAATTCATGATAAAACACACCTATGGAGCAAAAATTAATAATGTATATAGGAACTACATAAATAATTCATTTTTTCAATGATATTTAACATATACCACAAACACATTATCCCACATTACACTAATGAGATGCAGCCTATATAAAAAAAATTCTTTATAACCTTATGAAAGGAAACATATAATAGTGTGAGCTCATTTTCACAATAGGGGTAAATAAAGAAGAGATAAATAATTGACTATGAGGGAGAATAATATAACCATAAGTGTATATGAACAGAATCATAATTTTTGATAATCATAACCAATATTTTAAATACAATTAATCATAAATCATTGAATTATGCATTATCATAACAAAATATTTTAGTCATAATCTAACATTATCATTAATAATAAATCCAAATCTATGATACAAAACCAAAAACAAAAGATAGAGGTTTCTGGCATACACATGAGAATATGAAACCATTTCCTCAGTCATATACCACTTCCAAGACTACAATTATTGATTGGGTTCACTAACTATTACATCATTTCTAGAGTCATGGATTACTCTAAAGAATAACTTATTTGACAAAGTATCATACCAAAATGGGATGTGTATCCATTAAATTACATATTATCCCATTATGTATCCAACATTACAGAATTCATTATAAGGATATATATTTTAATTCCCACAAGTCACTTAATGAAAACTATACATGTGTTTATTACATGATCTTGACAATATATCATATCATCATATCATAATCGCAGAAAGGAAAAATGATCCAACAATATTTCATTTTTTTATCAAAGCATAAACTATATAAAAAATGAATTTTTTTAAAGGTATCATTATAATATAATTATTCCATGGGTAATAAATTAGTTTCGTAGAATCATCCATGAATCATCATCATTATAAGATATATGGATAATAAAAATGGATAGTTTATGAAGACCATATCTCTAGTGAATCATAATATTCTAAAAGGTATTTTGACAAAGATGAAAATTCACTTAAATGATCATTACACAAATTCTGTCAAAACATGACAGAAATATGCCTTTCTTATGATAAAATTTTAACTAAAAATTCACATATTATAGATATTTTTTTCATCAAATATTTATAAGGAATCATAAAATTTAATTTTCATATTAAATAATAATAATAATTTTGGTAAAATACATTTATTACATATACATTAAAAGAAAACATCCGAATTACACATTCAGGGAAACATTAAAAATGACATTTTTAGAAAAAATTTAGACAGATTATATTTTAAACATCAGTAAATAAATTAAAATTTAGTTAAAATTAAATTTTAAAATAATTTCATACTTAGGTATGAACATTAAGTAATTTATTTTGAGTATGAATACAGAATTAAATGTTCATCAACCAAAGAGGACAAAAGATTAGATTTTCATTTAAAACATTCCCTGATTATTTTATATTACAAAGATTTGAAAATAATACTAATTGATAAAAACTCCCCAAATAAACATATTAAAATAAAATATATACGGGTTAAATGATAACCACTATATAGTGTCCCTCAAGTAATGTTTTTCATTTATAGTCCCGAAAGGAAATGGGTTTATAACATATACCCCACAAAAAAGCATCATCCTTCTTCATACCCATTCAAGAATCCTAAATTAAATATAAGGGTAAATCATATATATGACAAAAAATCATATCTATATAGAGAATACTATTTTTTATTCCCTTTATAAATTCTTATTACGCTTTTATAAATAATTTCTCTATAAAAAAGATCATTTGGTTGAAAATGGCCAATATTCCATGTATAATTTAGTTAGATTGTTCTAGTAGTTGAAACTTGGTAATGGTATCATTATCTTGAAAATATTAATCATAAAATATCTATCATATTAATAAATATTAATTCATATAAAATTCTGAAAAAAAATGAATTACATCGATTAGTGGAAAGAATTTATTGTATATAAGGAGGATTGATGTTTCCACTTTCTAATGGATTGAATACAAAGAAGATGAATAATAATTAGATATTAAAAAATATTTATTATATCATAAATATTATATATATTCATTAAATATAAACTTATTACCATCTATGTATTTTTTAAATGAAAAATTAATCACATCACTTCTTGGATATGGTAGTGTAATCCCACGCATGAGCAATGTTATGGTTTTACATCAAACTGATGGTAAGATAGTAAATAAAATAATATAATTATAGAAAAAAATATTAATTTTATATAATACATAAAAACAATATACATAATAAAAAATTACCATGAATGTCAGAATTGGATAAGGAATCATATAACAACATGGTGGTTTCAGTCCACACATATTCACGAGAAACACTTTCTATCCCTATTTTATGGTAAGGTCAAAGAAATACATTGTGAAATAATCATAATAACATTTTAGTATATTAATAATATTCTATTAAAACAGTTATGGTGAATAAATTTTATTTATATGGTGGAATAATAAATAAAATTAAATGTACTTGGATAATAGTTATACAACTTCATAGATAATCCTCTTCCAAAGAAAACATTATTTCATGAGAGGATAGTATTATAATCCAAATAGGATCTAATGGTTACGATGTTATATTTTAGGATAATATTTTTTAAATTATTGAATAAAATATATTTTTCATGTTGTGTAAGGAAGAGATAATATGTGGTGTTATTTTTCATTGAATGAGAAGGAACATGTTTGAATTTTTTTAAAATATTAAAATACATAAAAGTATTACTCTAGTATAGTGGTTCAAAAATGAAAAATTCTCTAGGATAAAAAGGACGGGTTAAAAATACGAAAACATTAGATAAATGACTTTTCATAACATAGTTATACATATTCATAACCTACTGTAAATTTTATAGAAGATAAATTATACATTAAATTATATTATTTTTTATAGTATATCGTGTTCCATTTAAAATAAGTGGTCCATGTAAACAAATATATCAATGAAATTAATTATAATTAAAGATAATTGCTTCAAAAAATTTTGTGGAGTTATATTATACCACATTACAATTATTTTGACCTCAAAATTCAATCACATTGATACAAAAAAAATGTGGATACGTCTAAATCATCACATATTTGGGTTCCCATATAGCTTCCCCAAATTTATTGTCTCCCCAAAAAACAGTGACCATGTGAGAGGTTTAAATTTGAAACACTTTATCTCATTGATATATATAATCTAATGGTTATTCCTAATAATTTTGATTATGATGTAGTGTCCTGAATTTTTATTTCAATTAATGTTATGCATCAATTATATTCATTCTATAGAGATATGCATGGAACACTTTGTAAACTAGGGAGACATTTGAGGGAAGTGATAAGAGATAACCAACCACCGTGATATGATAAAAATTCTATAAGGGTATAACATATTTATAGATTATGTTACCCTTTGTTTTAAATCTCACTGCCTTATTCCAAAGTTTTTTTTATATTGGAATACCTTTTCTCTAACAAGGAATCTTAGGTCTCATTGATGATTCAAAACAAATATTTTCTATATACTCTATTATACCCTAATGTATTGTTGAATGGTTTTATAATTCTATATCATTTCTTTAGGTAACTTATGTACCAATATATATTTGTGTCTAACTTCACCACATCATTTTTGATTTCAATGATACCAAATATAGATAACTTCATAAGGACTTATCAAAATCCTCGTGTTAAAGATATTGTGGTAGGAAAATATCAAAAAAGGATACTATTGATCCCAACAACCATTCATATATAATGAACAATATATAAACATATATTATAGCGTATTAATGGTCCTCCTATAATGTCTGTTTATCCATGGATGTAATTAAAGTATAATGAAGAACTATTAATTCAAATCATAAAGATGTCTTTTAAATAACATTATTGTAAATAATATATTTCTATTAGATATTTCTGGATGTTTTAATGCTTTATTTAATAAAAATTCCCAAATGAATATCCAAAAAATTTAATCAAGAGTGGTGTATTAAATAATGGAAGTAAAATTTTCTTATTTCGCAAACTGATTATCTGCAACAATAATAACAATGATCACTTTTGATATTTTTATTAGTCATATGGTTAAATAAATCATAAACATTTAACATATTCATTATAGTTTATATAATTTTTATAACATCCCTCCATATTTCGATCCCATAACCATGAAATTCTAACCTACCATGCAACGAGATATATGACCTTTATTATCCTTTTTTATATTATCCAACTAGAAATTCTATTTCTAAAGTCTAAAAATAAACATATGTCTAAGATAAATTGATAATACTGAACAATGTGATTTATACAATATAACCTTATTCAAGTCTAGTATTGATGAGATAGAAACTAATTTCATGAACATTATCATTAAATCCAAATAATGGATGAAATCATGAAAATTTCACACCTCTTATAAAGTTAAACATCATAATTATTTTCATCTTTAATCCTCACAATGTTGGATTAATGAAAAATGATATCAGAAATAAATTATTTGTCCCCATTCCTCATGATTTCAACATCGATATTAGGGAAATCCAAAAATATTTCTTCTATTTAAATCCTCATAATTTTAAAAATAATATGATATTTTCAACATTGAAAATGAGCCTGTTTGATTGTTTCCCTAGGGTGGTAATGTACTGACCTATTATTATCATTGATCAACTATAAACATATCCTTTGGAACATAATAAATATTCTTAATTAGAATATATAATTAAATCATTTATAATTAATATATATATATATCACATATTTCACCATATATACAATCAATACATTTCATGAATGTTAGAATTAACAATTCTAACTATGAATGATGTGTTATGTAATTCATCGCATGAATTTCCAATTGATGAGAGGCATTAGGTATCATAGTATTGTTCTGTATGAGGATGTATCCAACTTTCTTTTTTGATACATTAATAAAGATAACATACCCTTATTTTGTGAAGTGCTGTTTGATCAATGGTTCATGATAGAACCTTCTTTTTACCTCCATGAAATATACATTCATATATCCAAATGAACCTGTCTCCATGCTGAGTCAACATAGTTATTGGATTACATTTTGCTCAGAAATATTTCAAAATTCTTTGGTAGTATCCTTATGAGCCAAAAATTCTATGCATCTTGGATTCTATGGATGATGTATCCAATTAGTCAATAACTTCAATCGTTTATTGATCCATCAATAACGCATAAATTGATATTATATTTCCCATGAATGTGACATTATATACCAAAAATTGGCACAAAGTAAATTGGTCATACCTCATATCCTTCCATGGAATATTTAGTGAATTAATCAAAAAGTCTCTATAAAATTAATTTATCTTTAAATATGTAATTGTATCATATATAAATAATACCTATAAGATATATATAATCCTCAAAGACTCCAAATATTATTTCCATGATGAAAATCGGATTATGGGTAAGTCCAAATAGAATTAATGCAATATATATAACTCATATAGCTTTTTATCTTCTGTATTACATCCTCATTTACTCTATAACAATGATATATAGATAAAATATAAATCAATGGAAAATATTGGCCTCCTCATAATTGATTATTCATTTCATCAATACAGGGAATATAATAATTTTCCATGATATTGATCTTCTCATTTTATTAGTAATAAAAGCATAGACACATTGAAACATATTTCATCTCAAAAAAATGAACTAGTTCACCCGATGGAGACTCAGTAGAGAATATTAATATATTATCAAGCTTTTCATGGAGAATTATGTTCAATTCCTATAAATAAATTCAGACAATTTTATTTCATGTCTTTGAAATATGTGTCTCACTTGGAATGAATTTTAATGAGAACGGGACACCACGATTCAATGAAATCCCTGGAAATTATTCACGAAATACCATTCCATAATCTTGAATGTTTAGGAATATTTATAATGGTTACCTTATCCACAACCATTTGAGATAAATACCCTTCATTGATATGTATTATGTTATATACATTGAATGTAACATCCATTGGATGTTCATATTTTTCCTTCCACCAATAGAAGGCCACATATTGATATGGAATTTAATAATAGACTTATCCTTCATGGAAAACGATATGAGATCAATATATAGTTGTTTAAATAATTATTCCAACAATATCAAATTAAAATTTATAGAGAAAAAAAAATTTATTCGATGTACATTCACACAAACTCTTATTAGATAAGAGTTATAGATTAAGATGCAACCATCGTATGATTAAGAGTTTTAACTTCACAATCAATATATATTCATTGGGTTGTTTACTATATTACCTTATCAATTTACTCATATATAAAAATGTGGGTCGATCAAAAACAAAAAAAATTATACTTCATTATTCGATGGAAAGTTTATTGATTACCACATCATTCCTATAGCCACATTAGCATTTGAGATCACAAGAGATTATCCTTTTTCTCTTACCTTAATAGGTGGATTTTATATTTCAATCATTGAACCATGGTTTCGTGCAATAATTGGTATAATTTATTAATTACTTATACATATAACGTCGAAGTGCGCGTGGAAAATTCGTTTTTTCTTTTTCACCATTAAATTAATTTTTAGACTTCTCCAGATAAATTTGACATTATTTTTCTTGATTGACATCACATCAATTGTTAAATAATTTATTTTTCCCAATATCAAATTTTTTTTTATCCATCCTCCAACACTTTTTATGTGAATGAATATTAATCTTATTTACTCTGTGCATTTTAACAAGATAATATATTTACAATTTCATCTTTCCTATTGGGTCCACAAAACCATGAGTACATTAAGAGTATTTGAATTCTATTTCGTGCAGGAGAGCACATATAATTTTTTTATTAATTTATATCAATTTATATTATATCTAATTAAATTTAGATATATTTTCACAAGAAACTACTGAATTGGTTGCTTTTGATTTTAGGTTCAATGATTAAACTAGGAGAATTCCTTGAAATTATGCTGGAATTTTACCCATAGGTTCTAATGAAATAATCATATTCAATTATTAGTTCTATTATTTTACATTCAATTTTCATTTTATGAGTTTTTCAAAAATATGTTTAGAAAAATATTGTCATAAACTCTTCACATGTCATGGAGAAAATTTCTTTTTCATACACATATTTATTTTACAAGAGTTGACTTAAAAAAATTATCTACTTCCAAATAATATTATTCCTAAACAAATCTTTAATGTTAGTTTCACAACAAATTAAAAATTAAATTTGTAGTGGTGCTAATCAATTTTTACATAATTATTGGATCATATGAGCCAGTGATGGGTTTTTATCATTGCAGCTAAAAATGATCAATATTGAGTTGTTCTATTATTTATCCATTTTCATGATTAGTAAAATTGATTGTAATACTCATATCATGATTGTTTTTGGTGACAATAGCCACAATACATAACATCTAAAATTGCATTTAATTTGGTTTGTTAGTAGAATGATTGTTTCAATTATAGAAAAATTCAATATTAACATGATTCTTAATTAGTCCAACCATTTAATAAAACAAAAAATAATAATTCAACTAATAATAATATTATCTATTAATAATGTAATGATTACAAATTATTCCCAAGAAATGTAATTATCGACTGATTATCTTCAATATAGGGAATATTAGGATAAACCAAGTTCATTCATGGTCATCATTTGTTTAAATTCATCATAATAGTTTATAATGAAAATGTTTACAAACAAAATCATATCTCCCATTTATGATGTATTAGTCCCACTCATTGTAAATTTTATGACTACTTTAATACCAAATATTCCCCATTAAGTTTTTTACCCATCTATATATATTCCACAACTGAATCCACATTCCCGAATAAAGATAGTGATATATTTTATAGTCAAACATACAATATCTACTTTACAAAAACACTATGATATTATACTCCACATAAAAATAACCTAGGGGTTTTAAAAAACAAAATATTATTATAATCTATAATAACTAGGTAAACCCTACATTGGTACACACTAAGGTGACCTGATAATTTTATACATAAATATTTCATCATTTTCTATAAATATTAAAACCATTCAAAAATAATAATAAGATGCAGACTATAACGTTTTAGTGTATTTGGATACGGAATACATAATCATCTTATTTCCTTTATTATATATAAAATATCAAATAAATATACTCTCACATAATTCAATTCTTGAGCATACCCAAAATAAAACCATTCATAATTTCTTAAGGAAAATACACAATACAATGAGTGATCTTATATTCTAAATATGGGTAATCATAGAATATATAAACCAATTTTATTATTTACTATAAAATAAGAATATTGGTATCAGGAAATGATTATAATTTATTCTAATTATACCCAATCAATCATATATCCATAATCCTAACTCATTGAAAATGGATTTTTCAAAACAAATGAAAAAATTTATAAGTATATTTAGTCATCAATAATCAATCATGATCAATGGGATGACATGATGCACATAATAGAGAGGTTTTTGGAATAAAAATAACCTTATAAAATCATTTCTTTTGTTAAGGCTCACAACCAAGACTATCATAGTGAATTTGGTTCACTACCCATTAAATTATTTCCTTAATAAAGGATATATCCCATTATAATATTATTAGAAAAATTCACTTATTGTAATATGTCTAGTCCTTATTATTTTACTTATTTTTTAGGTGATATTCATCCTTACACATTTAAATGGATGGTGATATAATTCTAGTCCCACTAGTCATATAATGTAAATCATACTCATTTATGTCATATTATTATGACACATTCATCTTAACAGTATATCATATCCCGGAAAAAGAAAATATATTTCATATACATTTCATCATTTCATCATAGTATTACTTGAATAAAATAAATGGGGTTCGTAAATAATTAATCGAAATTTAATTATCTTATCTGAATGGAATGGGTTTTGATGAATCAACCATAAATAATTGTCATCATTAACAATGAAGAGAAATAAAGTTGATGGTATCAGAATATCATGTCTATACTGAATCATAAACACCCCAAAATATTATTGAAAATATAAAAGTACCATGAAATGAATACTAAAACCAATATTTGAAAATTTGAGAAAAATATAAATTTCAATTGATAAAAATTTATGAAAAATATTCAAGAATATTGATAAAAAATGTTATTCAAAAATTAAAAATTATACAATTAATGGAATACTCAATTTATATATAGTCTAGAAATTGAGAAAATATATACATACCATATAAATAAAAACATTATTTTCATACTTTATGAAAATTTGAAAAACATGTTGTTCAAAAAACATGTAGAAAGATTAATTTTTAAAACTCTATAAATAATGTAAACATCAATGAAAAATACCTTTTTAAAACACTTCATTTAGAGATTTCAACTTCCCAAAAAATAATATTTATGTGTATGGACATGAAAGAGAATTATTATCTTCTAATGAATAAATAAGGATTGATTTACTTTTTAAAAAATTCATAGTAATATTATTTAAAATTTTGGGTAAATTTCACTAATATATAAAAAATTCTAAAAATAAATAGTGTATATAAAAAATATGGATATTAATGTATAACTAATATATATATATATATATTGTAAAACCTGGATAATTATAAAAGATAAATTTTTTTGATAGAAAATAACCTCTCAAAAAATTATAGTATAATTAATATTTTTCTATATCCTATTGAATTAAATTTCGGAAATATTTAGTTAGCTCGTGTTGCATGAATCAATGAGTTTCATTGATAGAATAAGTTACATGCAAGATTGAGTTTTTCCAAGAAACAATATATTGTTAAATTATTAATATTTTATATAATATAAAATAACATATCTATTAAATTAGTGATTTGTAATAGTGTAAACTATATTATGAAAACATAAGGTTCGTAAAAATATAATCTGAATCTAGTGGTAACCAATTAATTAAAAATTAATATACAAAGTAAATGAATATAAATGTAATGTGTTAATGAAAACAAAAGTTGTTTTACCCAAATAAATTTAACTAATTAATATTAGTGAATTTAATTAATTAATTCTATGTTTTTTATATTAAATAATATTTTTTATTCATTAAATAAATAGGTATAAATTAATAACAAACCCAATTTTATTGAAAAAATAAATGTCTTTCCAAAGGAAATTTGACCACATTTTAATAGAGAACATATTTTAAATATAATTATTAGAAAAATTATAAATTTTATAAATCAAAATAAGCATAATTTTTAAAATAATAACATAAAAATCATCTTTGGGTGAATTTTTGGTGTTTTTCTGTGAAGTTTCAATTATTCATGAACTTTGATAAACACTTAATTTTATTTTCAAACTGCTTTTTCACCTATTTTATTTATTAAGATAAACTATATATTTTATTGGTTTTAATGTTTCATTAGATAAATTTTATATAAGGTAATCCAATTTAGGTCAATGTAATAAATTTAGCATTGATATTTAATAAAAAACATAGCAATATTTTGAAAATTTTCACATTTAAACCCCTCATTTTCATCCCTTGTGTGGGATTAACTTTAAATTAATTTAATCCACTTATGTGAATAAAATTTTGAAAAATTTTTCCATATTTTTAATAACGATAATTTTTAATGTAGAAAATGTTAGACTAGTTTCATACAAAAAATATTGGTGTATTTTATTTAATGTAATTACAGTAATAATAATAAAAATTATCTTAATAAGGGAATAAACCTTAAGCTTAAGGCCCAAAATGACCTAGAAACATTAAAAAAGATATTTAATGTTAATATTTTGAACATATCCACCATTATATAGAATGTTTTTCATTATATGAGCCACCTGAGATGTGAAAAATGTTGATGGAAAACCATTTTATAAAATATATAAGTACACCACTCCTCTTCAACTATAAAATAAACCATCCCCTCCCACTAATTCACAGTTATCAAGCCATTTTTATTATCTAAACTCTACTAATATAATCTCCCTAAATTCTACCCCACATTCTATAACCCTAACCATGGGATTAAATCTATAAAATGTTGTATTTTCGTATAATCCAACAAAGGTTACCTGAAAATAAGGTATCATTCTTCAATGATCGCTTTAATTTAATTTCCAACTCCAACCCTAGAATATTCTTATTAAATGAATAAATATTAAAATAAATATACAAAATATACTTATTTGTTTTAATTATAATTATTATACCTAAACATAAACACACATCCATTTAATGGGTAATATACATTTATTTCGTGCGTATGATGGAGTACGACCTCATTAATCAATGATCAATCATTCTTCCATTACCACCTATCTTGGTAGTAATTATTATAGAAATACATTTTTTAGATGTTATATATTATAAAAATAATGTATTTATACTTCGTTAATTTTTATATTATAAATAAATCCATTCTCTTCATTTATTTCGAGATATGATAGCATGGTTTTTGGACATGTGGACTACCGTCTCCTCAAAGTGATGTGATTTGTTTTTGATGTGCATGGATTTTATTAGGGGATGGTTTTAATAAAATAATGTGAAATATATGATATAAATATTATACTATAATAAAAATACACAAACAAAAAAACACATATATGTATTTTTATGTATCACACACTTTTAAAATATGATAATAAAATGGAAGAAACGTTAATGTGTACGTACGATCTATCGTCTCCAGGAAATGTGCATTTCATTTATTGCCTCTAAATATTATTGATTAGTATAAATACATATATAATAAATATATATGATAATTAAATCTTGTTCTAAATTTTGGAGATGACTAAATCAATATCTAATTAATAGTGAAAAGATGTAAAATGTCAAAACATACTTGAAAAACTAGACAACTAACACCTAAAATAGTTAAAACAATGAACAATTTTTACGAAATTGTTAATAAGTATTATAAAAACTTCAAATATGATATTAGGAATATATTAATGGTTATTTTATACATTTATAAAATATTTTGAGACCATTATACTGGAGGGTAACGTACATTCACCCAAATAGAAAAGTAATGTGAATGATTCCTATCTATGTTTTCCTTTCATGAGAAATGCATCATTCCCACCAAATAATTATTTTTTAATGTATTTACTGCACATTTTTGTTTTTGATCACATTAATTATGTTATATTAATTGTATTTACTATTTTTTTATGTTATCTCTATCATTGGGATTATGATTCAAAAGTTACAATGTAGTAAGGGACTTCATCGTAATTTCCATTATTTGATGCATAGATTTTTATTATGCACATAATTTTATATATATGGTGTGAATATTGCCACTTTGATATATAATATCTATAATATAACATAATTCATTATATCTTTAGTTTAAAATTAAATTATTTCACTTATGTCGATTTGAACTAAAAACTATGAATTGGTAATGTAATTTCAAAACTCAATTCATTTTAAATTAGGTTATATTACTTCCTCATTATCATTAATATTCTATAATTATGTGTATAATTACATTTACTATATATAGATGTATTTAAAATTCTTATATGTGTAACTAAAATTTATACACATAATCAATTCATTGATTAATTATTAATTCAATCTTATAATAATTTTAATGGTTTATGTCACTGTCTCATTCTAACAAATAATGGTTATTCAGGAAATTCCATTTGAATAATTTATACACTCATTGATCAATAAGCCTATAATTTTTTTATCCTCTCATTACACACGACCATTTTTATGTAATAGACATTTTTTCCGCTCTTTGTAAGTAAAAATGTTTTAGAAAATATTTTTAAGAAGATATGACTTCATTTCTATCTTTAGTATGAGAACGTGTTCACTTATAAAATTCTTATTTTCCAAAATGTTTTTCAACTAAATATTCAACCTTTTCAAAATGTTTTGTTATTTAAATTTTTATCCTTTTTGGTTTTTAAATTTTTTTTCAAAGGAATCATCATTTCACTTTCTAGACAAAGAACTTTTTTACCTTATTACATATTAAAATGAATGTTATTTTTACCTTGTACTACATGTACAAAATTTTTGATCATTATTTCATGGAAGCTTCCATTTATGTTTAATAGGATAATTTATAGAAAAAATATTTCTAAATTGGATTTTTGAATAAAATGATATTCAAAATGTTTTTTAATATGTAAATTAAATTTTAATCAAGATTGATTTTAAATGATATTTATATAGTCATTCAATAAATCAATGAAAAAACCATTTATTTTCATTCAACTAGGGATGTTTTATATTGATATAATCCTTATTCTTCCTATTGATAGTTTAATAATAATTTATCCCATCATAGTATTTCCATGCACTTCCATGATTCTATTGTTCTCCCCATTGTATAATTTAATTACATATTATTTTTATAATGTTTATTTCACCTAATTATACAATTTTTTTTCATGTATAGTATGATTGCCGAAATCATATACCATTTTACAAGTAGTTTCTGCAATGGAAGTTGTTTGATTTTACTGTAAAATATTGATAAATATGTTTTCTTTTTTCAAAACCAATATTTTGTAAGTTCTATTGTTTATTAATTGAATTAATTATTTGATATGAGGAATGAATTAGATATGAAGTGATGGGTGCAGCCCAAAAATTATATATCCTCTCAATGGATTGACTTGTTCTCATGAGATCACTTATTTTTTAAAATTAAATAGTTTTCTTCATATAGATTTAAACCATCTTATGTATTGTCTTGATGGTATCATTTTTTATGCTCCTTATACATGATGTCCAATAATTATGAATTTCCTTCATTTTGATTGAGCATTTATTATCCATGAGGTTTTCACTTGACAAAGTCTATGGATGAATTTCATTTTCAGTTTATTGATTAAATTTTGTTTGATTTCAGTTCCATACCTTTTCATATTGATTATTCCTTGTGTAGTTATTTAAAGGACATATATTATCTGTTATTTACCTTTCAATATTACTTTCACAATTCCTTATCAGTTTATTTATTATAGGAGGTGTGTTTTTATATATTAACCTTTCCATAATGACTATTCTCATTGATTTATTATTGCGTTCACTTTAAATACCCTTATTAAGAATTTGATCTCGTACTTATTATATTTACTTTACCCAGTCTTTTCTAAAGTGTAATATGAATGATATGAAAGGATACCCTTGTTGGAATAATGTTTTATCCTTAAAAATTATTTTATAATTTATGTATTCATTTGAAAAAAAAAAGACTTGTTTATGTATCTTGTTTACTAACACTACTAAATTTTCTGGTTCGTTGGGTTGTGATTTACTTGTATCATGTTACAATGTAATGGTAGTAGGACATCGATTATGATATTTCTCAGGTCGTGTATCAATAGATGGTGTCATAGGAGGTTAACTAAAAATTGTGGGAACTAGATGTAACGAATCGTAGATTATAGAACATAACCAAAAGGTGTAAATTAAAGATAATTGTAAACAAAATTTCTAAAATATTTTTATGGGAGATATTATGTGGGTATTCCAAGTAATATATTATTTTCTAGATACTTCAAGTGGACATGGTTCAAGAACAGATTTGCAAAGGGGTAACAACTATGAAAAGGTATGTCAATCCTGACTCGAGTGTAACATTATACATTATAATATGACATACTATGCACCTAATTTTACATTCAACGGGGATACACTATGAATAATTCAATTTTTTTTTGAAACCATAATGATGGATTATAATAGATAATGATAGTAAATTACATAAGATATGCCTTAGACAAAGAAAGGAACTACGAGGAAAGATAATGGATGAAGTATTTTTGTATTTAGGTTATATTGAAAACCAATGTCAAATGGTTATTTAATGACTAAATTTTAATGATGTGCATCATATTTATTTTGGAAATTATATCAATGTGGATTTATATAATGAAAACTTATAGGCTAAGTGAAAACCCATCATGTCCAGAAAGGCAACAAGACTTGAACCCACTACTGACAGATAATAAGGGTTTCATTCCTACCACTAGCCTATGTGATGTCCTGATTAATTTGTAAGTTTTTTAGTGATAAATTTTCATTAAAAAATATTAATTATTAAAAAATATTATTTTTCATTTGTTTTAGATATTATTGTATTAACAATATTAGTTATTGAAAACATCTATAGACAAATAGAATGACATGTTTTATGGGCATTAATATCCATTAAAAGAGGATTTCATTACTTTGAAAAATGGTTCACTCAATGATATATGTTTTTTCCTGTAAGGGATGAATTACCATTTTTTCTAAGTATAATAAAAATATAAAATCATTATTATTAATGTGAAATGTACAAAGTACCTTTATTTGTTTATTCTTAATCTCTGAAAAATTACTCATCATTTGTAAAATGATCAAAAATTGGTTTCCAAATAACATATTTATTTTTTGATATGATGGTATATTAAATAATAATAGGTTTATGGAATTAATATACTCCTAATTTAATTTAATATTCACTTGATTGTGATTTATGACCTCAATCACTCCTTATAAATAATTATAGTTTTTCTTTAAGTATATATGTCTATTTTCCCCCTAATATTCTCATATATAGATATCATGTTATATGTTAAGTCATGTAAAATTTATTAAATCACATTACGTATTTTCTAGAGAATGTGTCACAAAGCCTTATCATGATATTGGATATTAGAAGCGTAAATATCAAAAAAATTATTACCAAAATCTAGTTTAAATCGAATGGAGATAATTTATTTTATGTGGGGAGAATGTATCACAATGAATATTATAAAAGAATAACTTTTATTTGAGAACGTATAACCTCTAAAAACATTATGTTATAATTAATATTTTTAATATATTAAATATATTTCAATTCATTTAATTATTTTTTTTTCATTTGATACAACAACAAGTTTCTTTGGTAGTATATCTTACATGTAATACTGAGTCCTACCGAAAAAGAAACTATTTTTAAAATAATATAATTAATATAATAGTACATAAAATCAACATTAAATTTGTGAGTATGAATATTATTAACTATATTATTAAAATATATACTTAATAAAAATATTTAATGTGTTCAGAGGTTAACAATTAAATAGAATTGAATATAAAAACTAATTGAATATAATTGAAATGTTTTTATTCTCATAAAATGTAAATTATACTCATAAATTAAATTAATTAATACTACTGAATTAAATGAATGAATTATAGATGTTATATATTCAATCAAATATTTTTGAAATTTAGTAGATACATATTCATAAAATAATGAAAAACCAAATTTTAGGGATAAAAAACAATATTTATCAAGAAGAAATTTTACCACTTTAAAATGTATAACCAATTTTAAATAAACTTTTTTGCAATTTTATTAATTTTAAATGTCAAAGTGAAAATCATTTTTAGAATTTAAACATTAAAAATATATTAGGCGTAATTTTTGGTATTTTTCTATGAGGTTTTATCTTTTGATGAATATTTAAAAATACTAAATTTTTATTCAAAACAACTTTTTCATCTAGTTTATTTATAATGGTAGATTAATTTTTTTATTTTAAGATTAAGTGGATCAATTATATATTTTAATCCAATTTATGTTATTTTAGAAAAAATACTTTGAAATTGGATAAAAAAGCTTTAAATTATTTTAACTATTTTTACATATAAAAATGAACTGTCATCCCACATGGAGGATTAATTTTAAATAAGTTTCTGTAAATGATGTCATTTGATTTCACTAAAAATTATTCCACATATAGAATAAGATTAATATATAAAGTATTTTTATTTTATCCTTCTTATATATTAGTTAATGTGAACAAAATTAATTATAGTGATTAAGAGAAAAATTATCTTACCAAGGGCCTAAACCTTAAAAATAATGAAAAATGACCTAAAAACATGTTCAAAATTTTCTTCTTAATGTGACTGATCTTATTACCACATTGATTGGAACATGATAATCCTGTATGATGGAGTATAGCAGCAATAAAATAATCACACGAAGAAATACAACACAACACTTTTACTTAGATCACCACTAAGGGTTAGGTCCTAGGAGCATACATGTATAATTTTTCGGGCATACCAAAATCCACTAATCATTACTATATGTGGAAGATAGAAGTATATACATAGTTATTATGTTCCAGAAATACTGACTTCACATGCATTATATGTTATCTCAATTCATCCCTTAGAACACTTCTGTTGACTCTCCCTTCATCACTAATGTGGGTAAAGACATAGAGAGTTTATCGACTTAACGGTCTCTTAAAAAGATTAAAATTGAAGTATTTGTCTCCATACATCATGAAACACTTCATGCATCAATTTCCAAAACTGATGCACTTTAATTCACCAATAAAACATGATTAATTCTCAATGATTACAAAAATCACACACTAATACTTTAATACAAAACCCGGCCTTGCGCATAAGATTTTGGATTGTCGCACAAGATGGATTTCTTACGACCCTTATTTTTCACACACATCTTATCTTTTGTACAGTTTCAAAAAAATGTTCAATTGATATTTTTAGACTAATGGAACACATTGAGTGAAGTTTTCTCTCTTTATTTATCTTCCATGTGTAAGTCTTTCACATGACATAGTAACCTAATTTTCATTAATAAGGTGTATCTCGTGAGTGGGGGTAGCCACCTATTTATAGGCCTTGATGACCCTATGTGAATGTTTCAGATGTTTCTACATAGGTTCTCATAAGTTTCATTTCGAGGGTGTAAACTCCATTTTTTTGTCACATTGGGCCCAAAATACTATATAACACAACATCATATTTCACACAAATTTTAATATTTCATGCACTTTTATCCCTTTTTAATATTTTGATTCAATGATCCCAAAACAATCCTTTTACACAAGTTTTCATTCATACTTCAACCTTGCGTACAACTCACTTTACAAAAAAATTCTGATTTTCTAATATTTGGACTAAAAAATTGAGAAGAAACTATGAAATGATGCCTCCATAAATACTATTATCATCATCAACCATAAGCTTCATTTTATTGTAATCTACCTTATCTTATATTATAGGATAGGAAAAAAACACAAACCATAATCCATTTACCATAATGACCAGCCTTGGTTACAATAATTTTATTTTTATATTTCAACCATATCTTCAATTTAATCTATTTTGGTTTATTATAGGAGACAAAAAAAGAGGAAAATGCACAACATGGCTATAAATACATCCAACTAAATTATTTTTTTATAAACTAAATGGTGTTACTCAAAAATGAAGAAACAATTTTCAATGATTACATTGATTTTATTATATTGTCCATAAGTAATATATATTTCTTACATTATTGTATAATAAAATAAGTACCCTTAATATTCTATGTTTTTTATATTCTAATTTATCTACCTAAATTACACAAAATCCTTTCTAATGGGTACCAAAAATAAAATTTCTGTGTACAATGTATTATCTCCTCACAAAATGTTGATTGATGATTATTCATTTACCACTTATCAGGGGGGTATTCATGATGGAAATAATTTTTTTATTTGTTTTATATGATATTTATAATGTATTTATACTTATTTAATTATTATATGACATAATCCTTCAAGATATACATTTAATGGAGATACCATAACATCTTTGTGGACATCTGGACTACTACCTACTCAAATCAAAGTGATTCATTCACAGTAAACATTTAATGTATAAGGGTATGTTTTTTATAAAATCATGTAACATATATGATCTAAATATTTTACAATAATATATATATATATATACATTACTTATATTTTAATTAAGATAATGAAGTGGAAGCATCGTTATTGTGTATATACGACCTACCATCCCTATGAACAGTGCATTTCATTTCATATATCAAAATATTATGGATTATTATAAATATATATATAATGAATTTATTTGATAAAAACATATTTTTATTTATTTATATGATTTAATCATATCTAATTATTATAAAAAAAAAGTATCATGTCAAAATATACGTAAAAACTATACAATTAACACCAGAATTAGTGAAAATAAAGAATGATTATTAACAAACGGGTAACAAGATATTATATGAAGTCAATAAATGATATTATTAATATATGAATGGTTTTTTTATAAGTTAATAACTTGTTTTTAAAACCTTATAAATAAATTTAATGTATTTTTACCCAAAAGTAAAATCAATGTAATGGATTATTGCTTCACTTATATTTTTTCAGGTTTACACCATTTTCACCAATTACTTATATTGTGTGGTGTATCTACTGCCCATTTCGATATTTTATATCATGAATTTATTTAAACTCTTTTTATTTACTATTCTATTTGATGTTATCTATTTTATGGGGAATATAATTCAAATGTTACTTATGTGTAATAAAATCCATCTAAATTTCCATTCATTGAGGCATACTTTATCGTTTTGCAACTAATTTCTTATATATGGTGTACATAAAACCACTTTGACATGTAATATCATGAAAAATTCATTATTATATTATATTTATAGTGAAATTTAATTATTTCATCTAATCTGATTTGAAATAAATATTATCAATTGTAATAGAGATTTCATAACTTTGTTCCATTTTCATTGGGTTACATTACTTCTTCATTTCTATTAATATAAAATAATTATGTGTATAATGAAATTTATATATAGTGATTTATTTCCACTTATTATATGTGAATTTAAATTTTATACACATAATAAATTTATTGATAATTTTTTTCTACAGTAATATGATAATTTTAAGGGTTTATTTTGCAATCTTATTCTAATAGAGATTTATTATTCATTAACTTCCCTTAATGTAATTTATATGATCATTTTTCAAAAAATCATTTAGTTTCATATCCTATGAGTATTCATGATTTTTTCAAGTATTGGTATAATTTTTCTACTATTTGGTACTCAAAATATTATATAAATTATTTTTATAAAAACCCTACTTCATTCACTATTTGTTTAGAGATCTATTTTCCATAAATAAAATCCTATATTATAAATAAATCAAAAATAATTTTAACATTTATAAATTATTTCATTAATTAAATTTTTACCCTTTTGTCTTTAAAAATGTTTAGAAGGAATATTCAAATCTCTTTTTGGACAATTCACTTTTTAACCATTTTACCTTACAAAATAAATGCTATTTCTTCTGTATATTACATGTATAGAATTACTCATTAACATTTCATTAAATCATCCCTTATAAGTATTAAAGGGTAAATTTTTTAGATTATTCTTTTAGAATTTAATTTCCCATAATATAATTTTCAATGTCAAAAATTTAAAAAAAATTAAAAGTAAAATGATATTTTTCTCCAAATTGTAATTAAATGATATTTTTATAGTACTTTCATTCATCAACAACAAAAACCCATTATTTTTACTATACTTGGGGTATGATTTATTGATTCATTTCTTATTTTTACACTATATGGTTTTAGATTTGTTTTTCTGAGGATAGTATTGAAATTCAATTCCTTGATTACATTGTAATCCTCTTAAAATATATATATTCCAATGATTATTAGAAATTTAACTTCCTCTAATTATGCATATTAATTATCATGGATATTAGGTTTTTCTAAACTATTTACCATTTTTAAATATTGTGTATACTTCATTGGTGATTATATTTTATGGGAAAATAATGAAAAAAGTATATTATTTATACAATATCAATTTTTATACTGCATATTGTTTTTTTTATTTATTCGATTATTCAATATGAATAATGATTTGGAAAAGTAGTGTTGGGTGCATCTTCGACATTATATTTCCCGCCGATGCATTAAAAGGTTCTAATGAGAAATATTAGTTGAAAGAATTAAATAGGTTTCTACCTATTGTTTTAAAAAATATTGTTAAAGGACATTACTATATAGGATTCCATGTACCTCCGATATGAAATATTATAATTAACCATTGTCTTCACTTTGATTTAGTACTTATTATCCATGATATTTTTAAAATTTGAAATTCTATGAATGTATTTAATTATTAATTAATTGATTAAAATGAATGTGTTTAAAATTTCAAACCATTATATATTGATTCCTCCATATAAAACAATTTAAATGGAATGTGTTTTCAGATATTTACATTTACATATTGTTTATGAACATCTTTATTAGCTTATTGACAACATGGTATGTGTGTTCTGATATTTTTCTTAAAATAATGATTATGCTCATTGATTCATTATATCATCCACCATAATTACACATACTTTTCATTTAATCTCACCATTTTTATGTTTTCTTTTAATGTATTCCCTATAGTGTACTAATAAATATATGAATGTATACACTTTATCGAATAAACGTGTTATCCTTGAAAACAATTATTTTGTAATTTGTGTATTAATTTGTAATACATGACTCAAGTATGCATCTAGATAACCAACACTACTAAATTGTTTAGTGATTTTTGACACATTTTTATTTTATATTTTAATAATATAATAGTTTAATTACACTTGTTTTAGACTTTTTAGTGTTATGTCATTACGATTTTCCTCATGCGAAATTTCTTATATACATTCTCGAAATGAAATGGGATTGTAAAATAAACACCTTACCTTATGTCACATCATGCTTAATATGTAATTAAATATCATGTGTATACTTAATATACATATAATATGGAACCATATTCATACATATCATAACATTTATCATTCATTAAATTTAACATTTTCTTTTTTATAAAAAATTTCATTTTTTAAATGAACATTTTTGTGAAAATGATCTGTTTTCTCTACTTGTTTCAGTTCGATAGTTGTAATAATTTCAAATGGTACTTGTTTAAATATTACCAGAGTGTTTATCATGAATTATTCATCATATTTATTCATCATACATAATTTTATAATAAATTATATAAATATGTGAAAAAAATAAATTACATCACTTCATCTACATGGTTGTTTGTATATATGCATGACTGATGTTTTCACTTTCTTGAGGATGAAATGAAATAATGGGGAAAATAATTAATAATCATTGAATTATTATTTAATAATTATCATAATATATAATCATTAAATATATCATTATTACGATCAGTTTTATCCTTAGTTTAAATATATATCACATCGCTTCACTGAGGTGGGAGTCCACATGCACCCATGAGAATTATTTTCATTTTCCAATGGATATAATGGAAATAAGGTATATAAGATATTATATTTATAAAAGAGTAATTGTGTAATAAGTATCAAATATAAATGATCAATACCTACAAATAAACATCAATGAATTATGGTGATGGAATATGAGTCACATTTCAATGTGGATTAAGTAGTCTACATATACGCACGCACGATACATTTATATAAATTTTGATGAAAAAGAGAGGAAAATAGCAATGATATAAACGCAGAATAGTATTAGTATATTGATGATATTGATTAGTAATGTTATTATTGATACAACGGGTTAATTTATAAATGAAGAATATATAAAATTGAATTTACCCACTTACGAGTTATAGATCTTTGTTGAGAAACATCTGTTAGCATACAACTTAAGGCTTGAAATGAGGGTATTCTGATAAAAAAACTTATAGGCATGAGGATAGATGCTAAAAATTAATTTTAATTAGTATGGCCTGATATATAATTATTAAGACGTGTGGAAAAGGATTTATATGTGTTTCCCTTTTAAATGGTGAAATATGCAACACTTTGAATGTTTTGAAATATAAAAAATATATTACGGTCTAACAGAAGTCATGTGAATCTGAAATCCCAAAGTATCGATGATAATATGGATATGGAGAAAATCCCATTATTGAATAAAATAAAATAATGTGTTATGTTGAATTTGAATCCATATATATTATGTTAATCCCTACCCTAGATAATCTTGTTTAAACCATTATCATAGTAATAATAATTTTCAATTTTTACTAATCAATTTGAAAAAAAATTAAAATTGATATTTTTAGATAATAAAGACTATTATTATTCTAAATATATAATAAATATTATAAAAAAAATATTTTTAAAGGTGAAAATATATTTTTACATTTTTCATTAAAACACAACAAACTTATTTTAATCCAAATGCATTTAAGTTTTAAATTGAGTTTAATTTTATTACTTATCACAAAAAAACTATTATATAAATATTAAAATATATTAGGAATTTATTATCTAAATGTTTCATTAATATCAATAATCTATAGAGATTAATTCTATATATTATGATAAAATAACAATGTGCACATAAAAATAGTTTTCTGAAAAAATGACACTTTTTTTTATTATATATATTATTAAATTGTAAGAAAATAAGTACGAGTTATTTAATTTTATAAATTTACAGAAAATAATTTAAAATTGTTTAATTATTTCAAATCATAACCACAAATCTAGTTTCTATGATATAATGGTTATGTTAAATAAAAATATATTAATATAATTTCATAATTCATTTAAATTCAACGTTTCCAATAAAAGAAGCTATCAAGGAAATTAAATTTATTCCCAGAGATTTTATCTATAAAATCTCATGGGGTTACATAATTAATACATAAAATATATACACCCAATTATTTATATGTATATATTTTATTGATTGATATTTATTATGTTTTATAAATTAATTTATATAATTATTCAAATGAAAAAGAAGTAGTTTTATTTAACTATATTATTTTTACATACGTTACATGGAATTATTAAAATGTTAAAAAAATTTATTATAGAAATTGAATTTGAGTAATGTTAACTATTTTTTTAATCCACAAAACTATTACAAATTATCATTATTAATTTTATTTTAAAGAAATGATTTATTTTTTATTAAATAGTGAGAAATAATGATTTTTCAAAAATAGACATTTCTTTTCTTCAAAAAAATAATTTAAAAGTCTTATTATATTTTTGATTTATTTTTAATGTAATATATGGTCTATTTTTTTAAAAACAATCTAAATAATTATTTATGAATCACCATTATATTTTATTTGATATTAATTTTTTATTTATGCATAAAACATAATTTTGGAGAATTTGTTTTCATTTGGTCTAGTGTGTGTATATGAAAAATAATATAATACAAATATAAACGAAAAATAATGAAGAAATAATATCATATTTTAATCATTAGAATAAAATTTATTAATTAATTCAGTTTCAATTTTTTTCATTATAAATAGTAACCACGATAGAAATGAATCCCCAATGGAAAGTGTAAATATGGTAAATTAAGGTAAAAACTAAGAAATAAGGATAGAAAATGTTATCATGATTATTATTGGATTAATGTTTTTACACATAAAAACTTATATACCCAATTTAAATGTTATTTATATTCTTTATAATGGACTATAAACATTTAATATTAAATGTTTAGGTAAATTTCAAGAGTTCCACTCTCCTCACTTTTCAAATAGAACCGAATATATTCTATTAGTCACACATTTTAACATCTCCAATACAAAAAATACACACCCAAATGTCTTCCAATGAATATTCACTATGTCCTAGTGGTCTAGGTCTCCTCCAAATACCATTCTCATAGGGTATAAGGTGAAATCGAAAAGGAGATACATGTAGATGAGGTATAAGTCTGATCTAAACTATTTAAAGTATATTTCTTCTTCAACCACAATAAAATATGATCAATAAACTATAAAATAATTAAATAAGTATATTAAATATAACTAAAAGATATTTTTTTAATAACATTTTTTTTATTTTTTTCAATCTTTGGGAAATTAAATCATCTCTTTGGGGTATTTGTTGACAACCACATCCACAAAGCGGCAGGTTACGTTTTCTATCACCACCTCACATTAATGGTTATAAACAAATAATTATTTAATATAAATTATTTTTATGACATTATTATGATATAGGTTAGATAATGTATTACTAAAATTATTACTCTTTATATTTTAGGGATATTGGTAACTTCACTTATGTGTATGTGTGGGATATCACCTCCACAAAGCGATGTGAATCATTTTTTATATAATCCATACAAGTCTGATCATAAGGATCATATTAATGAATATTTATTAAAATTATAATTTTATTATTATTATATAGATGTTAAGTATTTTCAACCTAATTTGTTTTCAATGTGTTAAAAAATGAAAATTACATTCATGTTTATATATGATCTACCATCTTGATGAAATGTCACAATCAATTTTTTATGACCTCTGTACATGGTTGGTATTAATAGTATATTTATTATAAAAGTATTATAATTATTAATTTTTTTAATTTTATAGTTAATGGAACCATAAATTCATTTTCCACAGTTAACATGATGATCTTAGTTTTCGGGTCGGAATCAGACACCCCAAAAAGTCCAATGTAAAAAAATCTGTTGAAAAATAATAATTCATTGTAATAAATAATATAAAAGTAGTTATAAAAAATAATTAAAAATGATTAATGAAAATGATCAATTAAAAATTTTATAAAATTTTATTATTCAATAGTTATAGAACTAATATAGATAGGTGAGATTATATGTTAGTGTTATTTCTTCAAAAAATTATTTTAAAGAATTCCTTTAAAATATTTCACCTCTATAACCATGATTTCAAAATTATTCCATGAAATATATTATTTAGAAAATAATTATTGTTAAAATTAGTTTTACACTATATGATAATTTATTTTCAATGTTTTATAAAAGAATATTTTATAAATTCAACTTTTGGTTCATTGTGATGTTTCCATCGAAGTGAAAAATAAATGTTTTTATCATATATGAGATCAATAGATTTTTTTATATCCACTATTATCTATAATTAATCCTCTATATTTTTCTATATTCATTTTCAAGGAAAATATTTAACTCAACATTCTAGGAATTTTTTAGAAAATATTATTCTTTTGAAACTGGCCCTTTTTTATACGGTAATAGAAAATGATATTTAATAGGTTCTTAAACTCTATTTCCAATTGGTTTTAAGATTAATGTTTATTTTCTACATGTTTTATTCAAATATAGTTCTTATAAGTACTATTTTAATTATATTTAATACTAAAATAACTCGAATTGTAGATTATAATGATATCACTCTACAATGTATTATGTAATGTAGGAGAGTTTTCATGTGATAAGTTACTCCTATGAATTTTTTAAATTATCTTGTTTAGTGATTATATTAAAAATATTATTATAGTGTTAATGTATGAATGTTTTAAAATGGTACCTACATTGTATTATTTCAATGTTTTATCCTTTTAATCACTTCATATCAAATGGTAAGAACATGATGTTGTGTTTTTAATAATATTTTTGGACTTCTAGTTTTAAATAAAGGTGTAAAGATTATTTTTCAAAGAATGGTATTTGTGATTTTTCATTATGAAACCAATATGATTGTTTATTTATTTATGATTCCATTAGAAATAATTTATGAAATATACTATGAAATTACTTTTTTATTGAAATATTAAAATATATTTTAAAAAAAATGTTTATTATGAAAATGAGAATATTATTTTGGATTATTCAGGTCTAAAAATATAAAATTAGTTTTTTACAACCTATGCATAGTCCTTTTCATTTAATCTAATATTATTAAATTAATTTCAAAGGCACTAAGTGAGATTATAAATTTAAATAATTTCATATTTATATATATTAGAGTCACTAGTATCAATGAATATTTGTCTTTGAAGGGGACCTGTTTCATGAGAAATTGGATAATCATAAAATTTAACACTTTGTTATCTAATTTTTTACCAAATTTTATGAATCACAAAAAAAATATTTGAAATTTATGAAATTTCATACAATAATTTAAATCATGTATTTTTAGTTGAATAAAATAATGTTTGATATAGTTTCTATCATTCTAAAGGGTGAGATAAATGTAGATGTTATTATGACATTAAAAAGAAACAATAATGAAATTTTAATATGTTATTTTTTTCATGATATATATTTTTATGATTTATATATTTTTTATCAAATGATTCTATGTTTATAATGGTTTTCCATAGAATAAATATGGAATATCAGGACAAAAGGATTTAGAAAGATAATATTATTCAAAACTAGTGACATATAATTGTTTGACTTAAAATAGATCGTCTCATAGTTATGTTAACTCAATTGATACTTAATTTCAATATAGGAACTAATGAAATAAAAATTCTAAATTCTCAACATATTAGTATTTTTATAGTAGATCATTTCATGAAACATTACACTAAAACTTTTTATATACCCAAAAACCCTATGAAAATTTATGGAATTATTAACTATTCAGAGAATATATTTGATGTTTTGGGATATCTTTTGTCACTATAGATATAATAATCAACACATAACTACATATTTTATATCATTTTATTCACATTATAACATTTACAGGATCATTTTAGTGAATATTTATAAAGAATTTTGATGAAAATTGTATATTTCTTTACCAAAAAAATAAGAGATCACTTTTACACAACGTCCATTATCTTCCACAAATTATGTATTCTTAAATTTAAAATCATATATAATTAAAAAATAAAATTATACTCATAAACATAGTACTTATTTGATTATATTCTTAAAATCAATCAAATAAACCTTAATTGTATTCATGGGAATCACAAGTTTAATAATATGTGAGATCAAATTCTCAGTAAGGGTGTTCATAAAACATAATCTATCACTAAACAAATACATAATGAATAATATGTGTATAATAATGAATGAAAGAATATCATTTAAAACACATATTAAAAGCGTAGTATATATATGGATAACATAGAAAAATAAAAAATCACATGGATAACAAAAACATATTAAATAATTGTAGAATCAATGATGTTGTAAATCACAATCACACCATCAAGGCCTTATTTCAAAACATCATAAACATTCCTTCGCAACCCCATTCTAATACATCATAAATAATGGGTAAGGAATACATGAAATACCCTAGATTGTTTCAGTCATGATACATACCGATGAATTGAGGGGTTATAATGGGAACCACCCGACACATAATAATTCATATTAATTCATCATATAAAAAAAGAATATATAATTCTATACATAATCAATATAAACATTCATATTTAGAAACTAATATAATAAATTTAAATATTATATCCATTCAATAACTAAAAATACATTATTATAATTCAACTAGTGAGATAATGGGGTTGGTATCATTACAAATAATCCCAAAAAAGTTATATTATGAAATGTATATTATCATAGTAGAAAATATATTAAATAGATAATTGAAGTGTTTATATAATAAAATACCATTTTCATTGTGAAATGTCATATATAAAATCCAAAACATTTATGACTATTATAAAAAATATAATCCTTAAATATAATTACAGAATGTTGAAATGGAATCCTCAATGTAAATAATGTTTATAATGGTGGGAAAATATCTTCAGGTGGTAAATGTTAAAGTAATGATATCATTCACACCAGTGGTAAAAGGAACCTTTTACATAAAATGAAATATCGATTCATCTTAAATTATTTTGTATTAAATAAAACATGGTGAACATGATTTTTATCTGTCATTAAATAATTGAAGAAAATATTTATTAAATTTTTAAGAAAATATGTATTTTGAAGAAACAATTCTAAATGAGTAGAAAAACAATATTATTTTTCCATTAAAATGTTTTCTTCTGACTTTTTTGGGCATAGAGAGAAAAATATGATTGAAATATTTTAATTTAATGAAATTACTAGAGGAAATGAAACGTAAAGACCTGTAAATTTCAAGGAAATTTATTTAAATACTTTTTAATTGTACGAGTCTGTGGCTTCTGACGACACCTCATTCCGAGCCCCGGTGTGCCCAGAATCAATTTTTTATGTCTAGCTCGGGTACGTTAAGTGAACGAACGAGTGGGTTTTTCTATCATTTGATCCTGTGCTCGGAATTTAAATCCAAGGGCACTGATGAACTCGCAACGTTGATAATTGCTTAACGGGATCCTTACCATTGTTGCCTTCGCGCGGGAGGAGAAGTTAATTTTGGGGGATTATTTAAGAAGTAAATAAAAATTGTCGGAACAATTTTTATTTTATAAGGTGGTTATTCCCTCCCATGGGCAGTTAAGGGTGGGGCCCACAACAACATAACTAACCAAGTGTGGATGATAGAGAGGTGGATCCTAGACGAGCCCCACCATTTAATTTCCTCTAATCTCATTAAGAACCCATCATTAATTTGGTAACCCATTTTTTTTATTATTTTCCAACACGTATATTAATGGGGTTTTTCCCCCTCCCTTCATTTTAATAAATGGACAACATGTTATTAAATGTGGTGATTTAATTATGGGAGTTTCTCTATGTGTGTAATTCAATAATAGGAGGAACCTATTATTTAATTTGGGGAGGATCCTTTGTTGTACAAGAGAGATCAGGAGATCTTTGTAGCTTTTGGATGAACGCTGGTCTCCGACGAAGAACAACGAAGAACGTTGGCCTCTGATGAAGAACGACGAAGAACGTCGGTTCCTCTGAGATCGACGATGCACCACCCTTACTCTTCTCTACGGTATGAGAGGAGACGTCGCTTCCTCCTCAGCACGCACTGACGATGCCTATGATCCTCATCCACGTGACACCGATGTTCGACATAAATTGTTGAAATAGGGTATAATTTTCATATTCTTTATTTTATGTAATTTTATAACCTCGGCATGGCGTGGAAATTATTCGGTGATGTTTAGAATAAGTAACGTGGTTGGTGCAGACTAACGAACAAGTCTGAACCCACCGCTACTTTGTTCTTGATGTGGGGAATAATTTGTGATGATGAAGCGGGACTGAAATGTTGATTGGAGGCCTTTGTATTGATGTACGGGTCCCGAGACGACCACACGCATAGATGAGAGCCAAATCGGACCACCAGAATGACTCTGGTGGCTCGCATGAAGCTCCCGGTGGCGCCGGCGGCCGGCCGCCTGAAGGCGGCGGCACCGTGGTGCGCCGCTGACCGAAGCACGTCGTGGCTCCAGCTGCGGTGGCAAGGGCTAGATCCCACAACTGCACGGGATCCAGGGAATCCTCGACGCCACCCTGGCGCTGCGTCCGTGGAAAGCGGGGGACTCCACCCCCCCCCCCCCCCCCACTCGGCTCGCTGGCCGAGCCAACGCACCCCCCCCCCCGGCTGGGTCGGGGAGTGTCGCATGGATCGGGACATGACAGCTAGGACGATCTGCGCATAGTCGGGCCGGACCCGGACCTGGATCGGGTCGACCTGGTTCGGTCCGACCCAGGGGGGTTGGGCAGGGTCGGACTGGGCCCAGACCCCACACTTCAGACCATTTTCGGTATTTTTCCCATAACATGAGCAATGGACCTCCAATCTATACATCGTCAGTTGCGTATGAATCCTTGTACTGATATGGTCGTTTCAGTATATTATACTCGAGGTTTCTTAAAAGTTTGTGTATGGTCGGGTTGGTTCGAACCTGAAACCAACTGGGACCTCAGAGTAGAAATGCTTATATCATCGGGACCAGACGTCCAATTGACGTTCTGTCAATTGTGTTGGAATCTTTTTGTCTAGATGGTCCTTTTGTCTTACACTTCTTTATTTTTGGACGTAGTTGGAGTATGGTCGGGTTGGTTTATGCTTAAAAACCCCGGGCCCCTTGGACGGAAAAGCCAATAACTCTCAGACCAGGCGTCCGATTGACACACCATCTGTCGCGTTGGGATATTTTTGATGAGATGGTACTTTGGGATACATCGAATCTGGACTTCATGACATTTGATGTATCGACTCTTTTTCTCGAGGATCAGACCCTCCCGGAATCGAGCATGCTCTGTGCGGGAATGCTAGAGCTGGCTGAGACTGTGACGATGACGACTGTACATGGATCTTCCGTGGGTTTGGTAGCGAGGGAAAATGTACTTGGATCCTATGTGGGTTCAATAGAAAGGATGACTGTACATGGATTCTCTGTGGGTTCGCCAGTGAGGACGACTGTACTTGGATCCTCCATGGGTCCGGCGGAGAGGATGACTGTACTTGGATCCTCTGTGGGTTCGACAACGAGGATGATTGTCCTTGGATCCTTCGTGGTTTTGACAGTGATGACTACCATATTGGGATCCTCCGTGGGTTTGTTGGTGATGACTACTGTTCTTATATCGTATGTTGGTCTGGCAGTATTGACCTCTGTACTTGTATCCTGTGTGGGTCTGGTAGAGTTGCTGGTCTTGTATCATGTGTGGGTCCGACAGATTAGCTGGACTTGTATCCTGTGTGGTTCTGATAGCTTAGATGAATCAGTGGCTACATCTAATCATCTTTGTCGTCCTACGAAAGAAGTATACCTATGTGAGCTAAGTCTCGACTTCAAACATTATCATCGATGTGGTTGACTTTCTTTCCTGTGTGGAATGGGTTGTGTTTTTTCATTTGTGGACAGAGTTGTGCTATCCTTTGTAGACTGGGTTGTGCTTTCCTTTGTGGACTGGATTGTTCTTGGGCTCGAGTGTTTGAGATGAACTGTAACTGATGACTTAGGTATACGTATGGGCATATACCTATGTAGTGTTTTTGATACTTCATTATTGTAATGTTCCTTTATGGTTTATCATTCATAGATTCTGAGAGACCTTTGGGGGTCTCAGGGTCCCTAATGAGTATTGTGTACTCACCCCTGCACGGGCTATGCCCGCACTACGTTTTGGTGGATGTAGATGACGGACATCACTGATAGATGTGGAGGCTTGTGGAGCTGGATGGTACCCGGAGGTGGACCACTTGGCGTGACATACACGGAGCAGACGACCGGACCCGAGGAGCCGGGGAGACTATCTGTACCCACCCTTCAGGTGGGATTTCTGGAGGATGACTCAGGGTTTCTGTTTTACTTACTGATGTTGTACAATCCTTTCAGTTGTACTGTAATTTTAGTTGGGTTTTTTACTGGCCCAATTACTTTCAGCACTTACTTTGTACCCAGTGTTACTTAGTGTTTACTTCACTTGCGTACACTGTTGTGTTTGTTTACTTTATAAATGAAATTCCATACCTTTTTCTATAATTTAAGCCTTTGGTGCTAGTCACTAGCCCATGGCCTATGGAAGGTAGGCTTGGGGTAGTCACGGCACGAGCCCCGAGAACGGGTCATGACTAATTGGTATCAAATGGAGGTTCTACCGCATAACCTAGGACTCTGATCTTTCCTTTCAGTGAATCTATAGTGTTACAAGTATTGAGTGTGTTTTTCTGTCCAGGGAGTCTAGTTTTGGTGTGGAAGCTAATGTATCCATACACTAGGACACTGACCTCTGATTTACGACTCAATGCATGAAAACACAAATTGAGTGTGTGTTTCCTTTCAATGTTTTCTTTTTGATTCCTGATGTCAGCTCACCAAGTATACTCTTTGACCGTGGCACAACTGTTTCTTTTCAGGATGGTCCCACGAAGGCTGCCAGTCAGGGTTCCTAGTTACGTTCGGGATGGAAGCCCACCCACCGACGAGGCCTAGGTACAGGGCCCAATTATAGGTGAGGCACAATCAGTACCGCTACCTGCTGAGCCACCGATTCTACCAGCCCTAGCGACCGAGATTGCCCCCTTCCTGAGTGCATTGCATGAGTTTCAGAGGCAGATCCCGCCCAGGTTCCATAGAGAGATGGATCTTCAGGCAGCTGAGGATTCACTGGAGGCCATCGTCAGAGTCTTCAGACTGGTATGGACACGAGCAGATCTTATGGTGATCCTGGCTGTGAGTCTCCATCATATAGCAGTAGGTATATGGTGGAGACTGATGCTCCAGGTGCACGATGAGGCATCTCTACTATGGACGGACTTCTAGAGCCTCTTCCGCTCAGAGTTTGTTCCAGCCACCCTCTGTTCGGTGTGCATCTAAGAGTTATTATAGTTGTGGGAGGGCAGCATGTCAGTAGCCCAGTACTCGACGAGATTTACCGACCTCTCGCGCTACTCCACAGACAGGGTACGGGACTCATTCTTCCGGGCTCGGACCCTTGAGCATGGACTGAGGCATGAGATCAGAGCTTCGATGATTCCCCCCAGCATCCCAATGAAGGCGGGGGTGCTAGAGCGAGCCCTGTTAGTGGAGATCTTTCTCGCCGAGCAGCCATCATCAGTGAGACCCACCACATGACGGCACGGAGTGGAGTCTTTTGCAGCCAGTAGTCTACCGATGATGCAGGGGTCCACGCGGACCAGGCCGATAGGTGCGTAAACTCAAGATTCAGGTTCAGTTGTGCGGGGCACATAGCGCAGAGCCAACCTTACGAGGAGCAGGCAGTGCTATGGATGCGACATGCAGGTTCACATGGCTCCAGACTACCCGACCCGCCCTGCAGATGAGCAGTAGGCGGTAGAGGGACCTTTTAAGCAGAGGTTTGACCATGGTGGTCTGCCGGGAGAAGGCGGACGTGGAAGAGGGGATGGCCAAGCAGTAGGTGGTGGACGACGTTTCGAGTCCGTACCACCACCACCACCAAGAGGACCACCTCAACCGTAGGGAATGGCTGGACAGGGGAGAGGTCAGCTTAAGGCGGTTGAGGCCTACAACCATAGAGCTCAGGGAGTATATGGGCAGGAGTGGGACTAGTTCTAGGCATGAAGAACTTTGTTCATGTTGCTTCTAGATTTTTAATGTCGTTGTTGTGGATGCTTTGTGTCTTTGTACTTTGAGCTGCAGTAATATAAAACACTTGTTCTTGTGACATTTTCTTTCCTATCCTTTTTGTATAGTTGATGCTAAGAGGTTCTGGTTAGAACTGTTGAATTGACCCTCACTAGTGAGATTCCAACTGGAGGAGACCAAGTAACCACGCGCTGATGCCGACAGTGTAACTCAACCTTTTGAGGCGAGATTAATGGTTGGATCTCTTAGTAGTATCATCGAGGCCTTACGATGTCGTCTATGACATGAAATTATACCATTCATTCAGGATTGACTGTATTAGGCAAAGAATGTGGTTCATCCAGGGGGTGAGACTAGTTTTCCCTTTTCGGCAGAGGAGAAATCTCAGCAGCTCTTTGGTAGAATTTAGACATAAACGGGAGGAGATGAGTTGTTACAATTGGCTAGTCTCACCAATTGTTCATTGAGTGAAATGATTACAGCTCTCTCCAACCAAATAGTCTTAGGTGTGTCTTCTCTCAGAAGGACATGAACCAGAGACAATTGTGATGGCTTGAATTACTCCGGTACTACGACTTTGAGATAGTTTATACTCTTGGGTATGGGATCACTGTAGAAGATACCCCTAGAAAGAGATCGGGCACTCAACTGTTAGGTGTAGCGAGAAAGCAGCTGGCCACGTTGCAGATATCCTTTGTGAATAATATTGGAATCAACATGTGTAGAACTACAAAATGGTTCAGGATATGATAGAGAAGGTGCAGATCATCCATGAGCGGATGAAGACTGCACAGAGTAGGAAAAAGTCTTATGTAGGTAGGGGATGAGACCTCTAGAGTTCGAGGGTGATGACCACGTCTTCTTATGGGTCTCACCTCGATGGGGTCTGCAGATATTTGGCCAGTGTGGCAAGTTATCTCCACGTTTCATCTAGAATTTCCACCTCAGATGCACTAGTTTCACGACGTCATCCACATATCTCAGCTGAGGAGATATGTGCACGACCTATCTGTCATCATTGACCATGGGGAGCTGGACATCAGTGATGGGGCGACTTTTGCGGAGGTCCCGATAGAGATCGATGGTCGAAAGGAGTGAGTCCTATGTGGATGGTCGATTCCTCTTGTGGGCATTTGTTGGCATCACGGAAATCTCCAGGAGAGCACATGGGAGCAGGAGGTTCAGATGCGTGCTCAGTACCCTCTTTTGTTTCCCTAGTTTATGATGTAGCTTTACGGGGATGTAAATCCCTGAGTTGAGAGTAATGTAAAGACTCGTAAATTTCAAGGAACTTTTTTCTTTAAATACTTTGGAGTTTTATGAGTCTGTGGATTCTGAAGGCGCTTGATTCTGAGTCCCGGTGTTCCTGTAATAATTTTCCAAAGTTTATCTCGGGTACGTTCAGTGAATGAATGAACTGGTTTTTCTATCTTTCGAGCCAGTGCTCAGAATTGAAATCGGAGGGCACTGATGAACTCACAATACTGGTAATTGCTTAACGGTATCCTTACCGTATTTTTGTTCGCATAGGAGGAGAAGTTAATTCTTGGGGTTTATTTAGGAAGTAAATAAAAATTGTTGGAACAATTTTTATTTTATAAGGTGGTTATTCCCTCCCATGGGTAGTTAAGGGTGGGGCCCACAGCTACTTAAATACCCAAGTATGGATGTTAGAGAGGTGGAACCCACACGAGCCCCACCATTTAATTTCCTCTAATCTCATTAAGGACCCCTCATAATTTGGAAAACATTTTTTTATTATTTTTCAGTGTGTATATTAATGGGGATCTTCCCTCTCCCTTCCTTTAAATCAATGTTCAACACGATATTAAATGTAGTGATTTAATTCTTGTAGTTTCATTGCATGTTTAATTAAATAATAGGAGGAACATATTATTTAATTTGGGGAAGAGCGTTAGTTGTGCGAGAGAGATTAGGAGAGCTTTGGAGCTTTTGGAAGAATGCCGGTCTCCGACGAAGAATGATGAAGAACGCCGGCCTCTGATGAAGAATGTTGAAGAATGCCGGTTCCTCAGAGATCGACGACATGCCACACTTACTCTTCTCCATGGAAAGAGAGGAGACCCCGCTTCATCATCGGCATGCTCCAACAACGCCTACGATCCTCTTCCACGTGACGCCGAAGTTTGACATCAATTGTTGAAGTAGGGGTTAATTTGTATATTCTTTCTTTTATGTGATTTTATACCCTCATCATGGCATGCTAATTGTTTGGTGATGTTTCAAACCAAAAACGTGGTAGGTGTGGACTAACGAACAAGTCTGAACCCACCACTACTTTGTTCATGATGTGAGGAATAATTGGCAACAAAGAAACGGACCCGAAATTGTGAATGTAGGCCTTCACAGTGATGTAAGAGTCCCGAGACGACTGTAGGCACAGACGGGAGAAAAATCGGACCACTAGAATGACTCTGGTGGCCCCGGCGGCCAGCACCGGCTTGCCTCATGGAGTCGGCGGTGCCCCGGCGTGCCGCCGGAAGAAGCCTGCCACGTCTGAAGACGCGGTGCCATCCTGGTGCCGCGTCCACGGAAAGCGGGGCTCGCCCCCCTTCCATGCTCGACTTTCTAGCTGAGCCCGTGCAACCCCCCCCCCCCCCCCGGCCGGTCCTGGTCAAGTCATGCGGACCGGGCCGGTCCTGGACCTTGGTCGGGTCGACCCAATTCGGACTGATCCAGGGGGGTTGGGTCGGGTAGGACCGGGCCCAGACCCCCCACTACGGACTATTTTTGGTCTTTTTTCCCATAACATGAGCTACAGACCTCCAATCGATGTACCGTTAGGTGCGTATGAATCCTTGGACCGAGGAGGTCATTTTGGTATATTAAACTCTAGGTTTAAATAATGTTAATGTATGGTTGGGTTGGTTCAAACCTGAAACCAACCAGGCCCTTGGAGCGGAAACGCTTATATCTTGAGGATCGTACGTCCAATTGATATGACGTCAATTGATTAGGAATCATTTTGTCAAGACGATTATTTTGTCTTACTCTGATTGAGTTTTGGATGCAGTTGGTGTACAGTCGGGTTAGTTTTAGCTTAAAAACCAACCAGGCCCCTTGGACGGAAAAGCCAATAACTGTCAAATCGGGCGTTCGATTGACACACCATCTGTCGCATTGGGATTCTATTGAAGAGACGGAACATTGGGATACATAGACTCTAGTCAACGTGACAGTTGATGTATCAACTCTTTTTCTTGAGGATCGGACCCTCCCAGAATCGAGCATGTTGTGTGCGGGAACCCTAGAACTGGCTGCGATTGCGACGATGACGACTGTATTTGGATCCTCTGTGGGTTCGGCAGTGAGGAAAACTGTACTTGGATCCTCTTTGGGTTCGACAGCGAGGACTACTGTAATTGGATCCTCCATGGGTTCGGCAGGGAGGACGACTGTACTTGGATCCTCTGTGGGTCCGGAAGCGAGGACGACTGTACTTGGATCATCCGTGGGTTCAGCAGCAAGGATGACTGTACGTGGATCCTCTGTGGGTTCGACAACAATGACTACCATACTGGGATCCTCCGTGGGTATGACGGAGATGACTACTGTTCTTGTATCCTGTGTGAGTCCGACAATATTGACCTATGTACTTGTATCCTTTGTGGGTCTGGCAGAGTAGCTGGTCTTGTATCCTATGTGGGTCCTACAGCTCATCTGAACATATATCTTGTCTGGGTTCGATAGCTTTGATGAATCAGTGGCTACATCAGATCATCTCTATCATCTTACTAAATATGTATACTTGTGTGAACTGAGTCTTGACTTCAATCATTATCATCGATGTGATTTACTTTCTTTCCTCTGTGGACTGAGTTGTTTTCTCCCTGTGTGGACTAAGTTGTGCTATCCTTGGTGGACTGGGTTGTGATTTCCTTTGTGGACTGGATGGTTCTTGGGCTTGATAGTTGGAGACGAACTGTAACTGATGACTTAGGTATATGTATAGGCATATACCTAAGTAGTGTTATTTATACTTAGTGACTGTATCTTTCCTTTGTGGTTTATCCTTCGTGGATTCTGAGAGAACTTCAGGGGTCTCGGGGTCCCTACTCAGTATCATATACTCACCCCTGTAGGGGCTATGCCTGCACTACGTTGTGTTGGATTTAGACGATGGATAGCACTGATCGAGGTGGAGGCTTGTAGAGCTCGACGGTACCTGGAGGTAGACCACTTTACAGGACAGACACGGAGCGGACGACTGGACCTGAGGAGCCGAGGAGACTATCTATTCCCTCCATTCAGGTGGGATTTCCGGAGGACAACTCGGTGTTGCAATTTTACTTACTACTTTTGTACTTTCCATTCAGTTGTACTATACTTTTAGTTGGGTTTGTATACTGGCACATTTACTTTTAGCACTTACTTTCTACCCAGTTTTACTTAGTGTTTAATTCACCTGCATACACTATTGTGTTTGCTTACTTTATAAACACAATTCCTTCCCTTTATTTGGGATTTACACCTTTGGTGATAGTCGACATCCCCTAGCCAATGAAAGGTGAGCATGGGGTAGCCACAACATGAGCCCTGAGAACGGGTCGTCATAAGAAAGTATATAGATTTTATGATATATTGGTCATATAATCGCATTATTTAAAATTTATGATGAATGAATTCTTTTAAAAAGTGTGACCAAAAAATAAAACCTTTTAAATAGTCATAACATTGAAGTGATAAATAGTTAATGAAGTGATTATGTGAAAAAAATGAAAATCTAGGTAAAACAAGTGAAAAAATATATTGATTTTATACATTCTAAATGACCATTTACTGGTATAATCCCTCATATTATCCATTTTATTACATTTATTATTATACCTTATAGAGTAATAAAATATGTCATGTTCATGTTAGACAATTTGTGGATCTTCAATTTGTAATCACAAAAAAATTGGGAGGTTTTCCATCATCATGGGGATCATTGTTACATCATCACTTGAATATTAATTGTGATTTAAATAAATTTATTATCCATTAAATTCGGAATTATAATCATTAGTGAATGGTGGATAGAAAAAAATTCGCATTGCCTCATGGAAGTGGTACACCACACATATGCATCTGTGAAGCAACATATTTATATATGAATGGGTGATTAAGCAATTAATAAGATATCTATATCGAATGAAAAAAATTCATAAATACTATATATATTAAGTAAAATCCATTATATTAACTATTTATGTGGGGTGGTGATGAAAAACAAAACACATCGCTTCATGGGCGTGGTAGGCCACAGATGTGAAGGAGTGATGTTTTCATTTCTCAAGTGATGAAAATGATTTGAATAAAATGTTATCATAAACATAACAATATCTGTGTATATGGAATATAATATTTTTGTTATATAAATATATTTATAAATAAATTTATGGATTAAACTTATGAAATAATATGATACAATTCAATTAATATTTATTCCTCTTCTTTGATAATCCTCACTGAATCTCCCCTGAAGGAAACATCTTTGGAATTATAAGATGAAAATCACATATGTAATGGTTCTAAATAATTTTAAGAGATTCATGGGAGGGTTTTAGTAAAGATAAGTTACTAATGATGTGTGAATAAGACAAGTGCGGTGATTTTATTTTATATGTGAGGGGAGTGGAACAATTGAAAATATTAGTAAAATTAATGTATAATAAAAATAATAATCATTTATAGTGGAATTAAATGGAAATTATATTTTATTGGAAACATTATATGTTCAAAATATATTATAAATTAATATTTTAAATGTTTATATTTTATTTTAAACCATATCATTTTGTTTAACCCACTCATTATCCTTTTAAGACGAAATTTGGATACCCATTTCACCCTTCATGGTTTATATATGTACTTATATCATGGAAATTGCTCCAAAAATTGTTTAAAAAGAAATTTTTTCATATTAACAATCCCATTTGTAATGTTCCCAAACATGATGCCACTAAATTGGTAACCTAATAAAGGTCACCATATGGCCCCTAGTGTGCCTCTACATACACCAGATGTAATCGACAAGAAGTGGGGGTCTAATAGAAGAAGGGGTATGACAATAACCTCATTATAAGAGTATTTAATAAAATATAAAGTGATTAATAAGAAAGGATGAAGCTATACAAATTAAAAATGATTGACCATATATTTTTAAAAGCTAGGAAGAATACCATAAACAAATAGTAAACATATTATATCATGTCATATGGTGCCTAATGTAAGGGAAAAAATAAGGAAAACTCAATAATTACCTAAATTGGGTTTCATCACCAATTATGGTCCCCTCCTCCATGAAAATTCTATAAAAACCCAATAATATAGAGCAGATACCTTTCTCTTATCCATATACCCAACTACGATGTCTGCTCGGGTACCCAAATGGTGGCCCGGGAAGAGTTTGAGTACAACTCAATAGGCCACCACCAATGGTGTCTTCAAAATATCCATTCTAATTTACAGTTTATCAAACTAAAAAATATATAGATTGATAAAAAAAGATTAATCAGTTTCCATTAATAATAAATGTCCACTTGATCCTTTTTCATCATTTATCCCATCTGTTATGCATATTCATCAATTTGACTTCAGACTATACTGTAAATATAAACAATACATAAGGGGATGGATTGTTTCCATACATCCTTAATAGACAATATATTTTTCAAAATAATACATAACACATATCTTAGAGGTTCGGTCCAGGTAGTCACATCATATTAAACTATTAGGTTCAAAGAGGCTTTGTCCAACTTCGTACCTCATTTATTAAATGGAATGGTGTTTAGAGCCTCAATCTATCCTAGCCCGTCGACATATATCATCATGTAAAATACCCCCACACATACTAAAAATCCATTTTCCCAGTTGTATTTAATCATTATTCATATATACCATTTAGTAAGCTCATCTAACACACATACCATTTACAATTTATAGATTATTCCACTTATAGAATATCATCATGACAAAACCCATTAGTATATGTTTCTTTTATATACCTTTGACATGTAACCCATTTTCTCTATTTATATCTTATCCTATTAATCACATAACTCGTTCACGTTCCTTTATCAGTTTACTTGTTTCCATTTCAACCCATAATTATTTAACACATTCAATTTTATTAATTTAATCCATTCACATTATACCAAAGACCTCAAATGTCATTTTTAAAACAAGACACGATTCCAAATAGTTTCATTTAATATCCCAATATAACATGTAAAAACATTTATCAAGGGATCTATGTTAATAATATTCAGTTATAAACTTAACATTTCAATTTTCAATGTTCAAGGAGAAGAACACCCCATGGGTTGCCCGTAACCTGATCAAATTACCCTCAACATATCCCATAGGGATCATGAGGGGATTAATTTAAAATTTACCCAATAAATTTATAATTTATAAAAAAGAAACCCAAATTTAAAACACAACCTAACCAATACACAACCTTATAACATAATTAATTCTGAATATTATGCGATATAACTTGTATACCACCTCACTCGATTCCATAAAGAACCATACAATCAACCCTGATATCTGATTCGAAAGAAGACACCCCTAATAACCTCAACCTATAATGTTTTGTAAAAATAATTTTTAGGGATTTGGATGAATGGGAGATTCTGAAATCCATAATTCAACAAATGGTGAAAATATGAGTGTTAGTCTCACATGGAACATCTATTTTCTCTCAACGACGCTCTAAACTGCCTAGAAATGAAAGAGATAGTCCCTTGGTATGTTCACAATAAAACTGTAATCCCGCTTTGTTTATATAGGAGAATAAGGAATAATCCTTGGTATGATTTCATAAATCTCAATGGGGGAAATAGTAAATTCACACATTCATAATGGGGAAAAAAATTGCATGACGGTTGGCCAAAACAAGAACTAACTGTGTGCCACCCTCTATCTGAGAGGGGTGGATAGGTTGCATAGTCACTTAGAGAGCCCAAAAAGTTTGAAAACAATGAAGTGACTAGGTATGATGGATTTATCCAATATAATATGATTTTTCATCTTACCATTCAAGGAATCCTAAATTGATCACCCCACAACAAGAAAAACAAAGTTATGGTGCACATTTACATCTAACCATATGCCAGACATTAGACATGAACTGGATACCCACTTGCTCCACTATTATGGGTCTGAAACCCCCATAACACCACTAAGACATATTGTTAGGTGGATAATAATTTCAATTCCCTTATTAAAATTATTTAAAACTAAATTTAAACGAGGACATACTTCATAAATTTATGAGATCTTACAACATCACCTAAGTCAAGACAAAAGGAAATGGCATACATAACAACATACCATCATGGAAGATCCAATCAACACTCCATAAGCTCTATCCACTTAGAAACTCATTGATAAAATTAATTTTCAATATCTCACCTTACTTTCAAAACTCTATTGGTGACCCAAACTCATCATCACCCAAATAAAACATACAGTTTTTTCATACCAAATTTTTTAGACCTACATCGATCCACAAATAAAAACACAGTGGTCTCATTCCATAGAAGAAAATCCATAGTAAAAAAACACTCAAAGAACACAGACATGTAATCCTAAGCTAATTTTCATTATCAATTCACAATAACCAGAACGATACTTAATCGAGTCTATCCAACATAAATGATTTGTCACGTCTTTAGCCAATCACTTTCCCATTATGGTTCTCTCTACCATACACGTTGTCTCATGCCAACCATATCCCATTGTTTTCAACTTCCACTATAGTAGAAAATACATCCAAAACCTCAAATCATATTTCTCAACATACCTATAATATTTCAGACCACATTGCGCCCTAACATCCACAAGAACAAAACTCGTTATAGGTATCCAGTATTGTTGTCAAAACCACACAAAAGAACATACTGTTCTTATTAATTAGAGAGAAAAAACATGACCTTTCTCAACATCAAATTCTTCTCCAAAATGCACTTTCCACTAAGAACATCATATCAGAGGTGGGTCAAAACATAACACTCCAATTCCATTTACCAAATCAGGATGGACAAACCCCATCTAGATTGTCGGAAAAAACAATTGAAACTGTATTTACACAATACACCCTTCAACAACTCTAAATAGTTATCAGTTTGGTATCTTATTATAATCTAACACACCTACCTGGGTCATTCCCAAACATTTTTTATTACTCCACCATCAAAGAATCTACTTCTCTCTTGAACATCACCATGATCTACCACGTCATTCAATGATCCTAAAAAGCAAATTTGTTACCGAAATATCAACTAAGTACAACTCAGTTCATGCCCAAACCAACATTCACTTTTTTAAGAGAATTATCCTTCTAAAATATCCACCATAGTTAGTGTGAATCTCACATATTTTTTTAATGTTTATAGACGAGTAAAGAAGTCCATGTTTGAATCAACATAAAAATTCTCATCTTCTCCATTGTAGTGTCTCTACTTAAGATAAATAATTCCCCTCCATCCTTAAATACATTCCAAGGTAACAAAAATAAACCAATCTGAGTCCATATTTGATCTTCGATGAGGTCTTAATAATAAATATTTATTGTCACGCCCATAAATAATTCTAATACATGTATATTAGATTCATATTAGAACCACCTAAAGCCCAAATCCAACACTTGGCTTGAAAAAAATCATATATAAGGCCCACCTGTAAATTTTTGAGGAACCCAACATGCACCCCAAATGTTTTTTTATCAGAATTTTAATTCCACCACGTCAAAGCATTACTCCCCTCCACACATATAAGACTGACATATCAATCCAATCCTTATCAGTGTAATTACCAAAACATTCCACCAAAAATCATTGAAACCACGACTCGGGCTTCAATAAAATTCCCAACCCCAAAACATGGACATGGATTTATAGAATTTCTTATACCAATATAAAGGCTTCATACAAAATTTTTTCCTAACTTTGATGAATGATACCCAAAACATTCTTCAAGACCCTATCTATATAGAAGACCTTTCCCATAATTGGTTGATGATGTATATCCCACTATCACTCTCCTCATAAACCTCTTCACAATGATACCATCAAGAGTCCCCACATTCAACCAAAACCCCCTGATGTCAGAAGGTATTAAAGTAGAGCTTTCTCAATTTACCTGATATGATGCCAAGATGTTGGGAATCATTATAAATAGGTAATAGTTCAATAATAAATTATTGAAAAACACCGAAAAAATGACCAATCATCAACTTTACCTCCCTCAATGGAAAAACCATAATCTGTCAATAGTCTTAAGATTCCCTTCCTATAATGTATTCTGAACACATATCCGCCAAAAATCATGTAGGGTTGCCGACCAAATCATAACTACTTCACGACCCTCTACCATTAAGTCATGAAGCAACATTTTATTTAGTCCTACGACCGCCACACCACATGTGTTCTTCAAGTAAGACTCAATATATTCACAATGGAAACACAATTATCCATCAAGCCAACCCAGAACGAACCTGTCTCTTTTTTACCCAATGATTTCGAATGGTTTTTCTAAAAAAGGAAGAAACCAACTTTAGAGCCACCTGTGTGTGTACATTAATAACATAGTTACTTCCTAGAATATTAACACATATTTACCTCTTCAAATACCACAAGGTATAACACATTCTTGTAGGCATAATATGATCTCTAAGTTATATAACACAAGACAAACATCACCAGAACCTATAACAAATGCCTGCCTACTCACCTGACCATGCTTCCAAGTTTTTAATCATCATCAACAAAAATTCATTCTTATGATCTCACCAAACATCCAAACTTTTCATACAAACAATTATAACAACATAACCATCCTCTCTTTGGGTGTCACCTTAATACAAATGAATTCATCCCCACATAAATTGTTGTAGCTTCATCTGACTGAAATCATCATCGAGGCCTCTATTAATCATCATCAAACTAGATCATGCATCCAAATGATCTGATCCTTTGAAAACAACCTTATAATCAACTACAAGATCTCTAGGAAATCTATGAATTAAACAAGGGAATACCAATAGCCTTTACTAAAATATGTTGGTACATAGTATTCATTGATTCCACCTATGAATAATCTCTCATGCTTCTAATTACAAAGAACCTATGATTCTTGGATAACCTCCCTTGAGGTCACCCTAAATTTTCCCAAGAATGTGAACTCATAGTAACCATTCATGTCACATCTCCAAAACCATTGAACGTCTTATTTATCCCACAAGGACAATCCCACACCAGTCTATATAAAAATATCTAACTCTTCCTCACACACACATGAGAACTCAAAAACATTATCGAACCCTACTAACATTTCACTCTTGATGGTTGAACGATACCAACATCCCAAACTAGAGTTAGGGTCAACATGTCACTAGGATCTCCCACAATGCTATTTAAAACAAACATATGAAATTTTTTAACTCACATATTGAACTCATTAACACATTACAAAACACATTGTGTCCAAATAACTAAGGAAACCATTTACTCTTGGATCCAAGCCGATAAAAAAGATCCATCACTAGAGGCGCAACAAACCAAGACATCCATTTAAATACCCAACACGACCTTCCACTTATCATCATTGATGCAATGTAACCAAATTTAAAACAAGGAACAACCCTCTACTCAACACATCAACTCTTAAATGTCTCCAAACTAAGGAACTCTCACTACACAAACCACCCCTACATAGGCTCTATTCATAACACTAGGGATACCCATCTGTCATGTCCCATCATGTTCCAACCTACTGCATTCTCAATAAACATGTTCACCCTCTTCAAAAAAATCATAATATGTTATAACTAAAACTCTCCATTCAAAATCAAACTATCACGACCTGCCTCCCCGAGCCATGAACCCTGTCATCTGACCCCATGGGTCTCCTGTAATACCTCGGTTGCCTTCCCAGCACACCATAGGATATTACTCACTAGGTTCGGTTATCAGACTAATGACTGTCCCCATAGGCCAACACATGTTCTTTCAGTGTGTTTTGTCCTCACTCACACACACCCTAGGATCTATCCCAAAAGGCCACCCATCTGTCATGTCCCATCATGTTCCAACCCACTGCATTCTCATCAAACATGTTCACCCTCTCTAAAAAAATAATAATATGTTATAACTTAAACACTCTATTCAGATCAAACTGTCACGACCCGCCTCCCCGGGCCATGAACCATGTCATCTGACCCCATGGGTCTCTTGTAATACCCTGGCTGCCTTCCTAGCACACCATAGGATATTACTCACTAGGGTCTCTTATCAGACTAATGACTGCCCCCACAAGCCAAAAATGTTCTTTCAGTGTGTTTTGTCCTCAATCACACACACCCTGGGAAACATCCCAGAAGGTCATCCATCTTTATTACTACTCCAGGCCAAGCATGCATAACTATGGAGTTCTAATCAGGTAGGCTCCCCAAAATAAAGGTGCAACTTGTTGACATGGGTAGTAACATTTAGCCTTTTGCAGTGTCACTTTTCCATGGGTGTTAAATTATCCACCCCTTTAAAGCACAACACCCTTATTGTGGAACTTAAGCCTCAACCCCATGCAGTGCCTAAGCACTTCTGGCTGGGTATTGGTTCTGATACCATTTGTCACAACTCGCCTCCCTAGGCCCTGAACCTTGTCATCTAACCCCATGGGTCTCCTATAATACCTTGGTTGTCGTCCCAGAACATCATAGGATATTACTCACTAGGGTCACTTATCAGACTAATGACGGTCCCCATAGGCCAACACATGTTCTTTCAGTGTGTTTTGTCCTCACGCACACACACCCTGGGATATTTCCCATAAGGTCACCCATCCTGATTACTACTCCAGGCCAAGCATGAATAACTATGGAGTTCTAATTACGTAGGCTCCCAAAAATAAAGGTGCACCTTGTTGACATGGGTAGTAACATGTAGACTTTTTTAGTCTCACTTTTCCAGGGGTGTTACACAAACACGCTCATAAAAACCCACCCTCAATAACATTCAATAATTTGAGTAAAATAAACAATGTTTCTGTCATAAATTATCTTCTTCTCCATTTATAAGAACCAATAAGGTCTCCAGATCTATTGTTGGAGGGATATAGTCATATATATCCTCCCATCACCCATTCAACACATGCCATCATGGTTGAAATTCTATACAATTCCAAACACACATCTCAAACACATAACACAAAACACCAATATTTTTCACATAAGAAGGATATTTGTTATACATAAAAAACCCATTTGGAATACACTATCCCAGCTAACATAATTACATTTCTAACAATGAACCCAAACATCCCCCTATAAAGTCACAGTAAACACCAGTAAACCAACATACATAAGGAAAAACCATTTACCTAAAAACCATTATAATTGTTTCACTATTTAAAAGTAAATATTTCTCATTTAAGTATAATTCCATTATTTTCGATTATCACAACAAGATTTTAAACCATATATGAATCATTATTAGGAACTATTATTTAACTATTCTTCCAAGTTATTTCCAGTTACCCATTTTATCATATTTTTTAAAAGCCACTTCCTTCAAATTTTCAAGGACAATAAAATGAATTATATCCCTCATACCCCACACATCATACATGTGTGTGTCTACCATGATGCCTGTCAGAAATATCCCTATGTTCCAAAAATGATGTATGTATTGAAATACTTGTGTCATTTTGGCCATAAGGAATATACCATGAGGTAATAACATCACACAACATGTGTATCACGCAAGGTTAAATATCCAACCATAAGAAAAATGTCAAAAAACAACAATCCCGAAATTGGTACTTGGATTTTCTCACATACATGAATTAGAAACTCCCGTGAATGAGATCATTTATAAGTCCCTACATTGCATAGTATCCCATATACATTTCTTAAATATTAAATCAATAGAAATGAACCAGCTCATAAACCACGTTATGACGTCCTCAACCTAAAATCCCCTAAACGAGTGTCCCGAGCATGGTTTCCACATGACCTCCAGTAAACCTCCCTGTACTCTAGACAATGTTGACTAGAATATTATTTCTAATAAAACATGTGGGGTGACTATAACCTATTTACCAGAGTAATCCACAAATGATTAAATATAAAATAATGGATGCAATATGAAATAACAAATAAACATGTTTTTCAAGACATTTCCCAAATCTGGGTATATGCACAAAACCAAGTCTTAAATATGTTATGTCATGTCATCTGATTCTCAATGTAAGATAAAACAAAAACAATGATAACTAGAATGTTCTCCAAAAGGGGTTCCATCACCATGTTCAGTTCCCACCTCCAGGTACATACTATACTGAAATAAACCATCTAGAAGATAGATCTTTCAATTGTTCTAGCCTATAACAATGAAGCCTTATCAGGTATCCAATGGAAGCCCAAGAAGGGTGTGACTACAACTTATTAGGACACCACCGATGGTGTCTAAAAAATATCCAATCTAATATATAGTATAAGAAACAAAAAATAAATATTAAGATAAACACAAGGTAAAGTGATTTCCATTAGTTTACAATGTCTATATAAATCATTTTAATCATTTATCTATATGGCTATGTCATATTCTAAATTTATCATACGCCTTTTTATAAATATAATCAATGTATTAGTGGAATAATATTGTCCCTAAATAATTTGGGATATAAATTTTCAAAAATAATACATAATATTTTCCTTAAATCCTTCGTCTAGGTAGTCTCATTAGATATGACCATTAGTGGAATAGAGCCTCAGTCTAACTCTGTAACCCATGAATTAAAATGGGTTTGGTTTTGAACCCCATTCTTTACTAACCCATGGTTATATTCCCTCCTGTCCATTATACTTCACATACCACCCTGAAATGAATATATGATTCATCAATCATTTATCACATATACCAATTCACACACCATATGCATTGAAGACACATACCATTAAAAAATCATAGTTAATTCCACAGATAAATCATTTATATTCATTAAATCATTATAAAAATTTCTTTTTACTTTCATTAGAACTTTAAATCATCTTCCCTCTCTAAATCACGAAACAATTTAACACATTTCTCATTTGAATTCCATTATCTATTTTCACATTTCCATCAAACATATAATTATTTAACATAGTCAGAGTAAATCATTTAACCAATTAAAAATATACAAACCACCCCTTATGTCATGTTAACAACATGAAATAACTACAATTAGTTTAATATCATAATCTAATCAAACATGTGATCACATTTATCCTGGGATATATCTCAATATTATACATTAATGCACAAAAAATTTCAATTTTACATGTTCAGTGAGTGTGACACCCAATGGGTGGCCCATAACCTAGTTAAATAAACCTCAAAAAATCCCATCGAGGGTCAATATTGGTTTAATTAATCATTTACACAATCAATTTATAAATTCTACAATGGAAAACCAAATGGAAAACCCAATAACATCATTTCACACCCCATACTAATAAATAATTAGAAAGGCTATAGGATATAACTTTTGGACCACCTTCCTCGATTTCATAGACTATTTCATGCTCAACCATGGAGTCTAATTTGAATGAATACACTCCTCAAATCCTAAACCTAGAATCCAATAGAAAATGATGCTTTATAGGATTTAGAAGAAGAGGTGATATTATAGATTACATAATTTAGAAAATGGATGAATGTGGATTGATAGAGTCACATGGATCATTGATCTACACCCAAGGGTGCTTTGAATATCCTAAAAATGAAGGAGATTGACCCTAGAAATTTTTAGAAATAAAACATCACCCCCCATGAGTTTTTAGGATAAATGAGATGGAAAGTTGTGTATGGTTTCCAAAATATTTAAGGAAAAAAGGTAAAATCCTAGATTTTTAATGGGGTGCAATGATTGGACACATGGTTTGACAAGCTGTGTGCCAACATTAGCCACCCTATGTCTAAGAGGGAGTTCTAGGTTGCACAGACTCTTGGGGAACCCCTAGGTTTTGATATATAGTGTGGTGACTGTGTGGGATGTCTTTGTTAAGACTACACAATTTATCCTTCATCCTTTCATGGTTTCCTAATCCTTTCACTAAAACTCCATGAAAACATAGTCATGGAGGTCCAATACTAGTAACTATTAACATACCATGAAACATGCACTAGATGGCCACATTCTACATTTAATTGTGTCCCAAAACACCAGAACATCGCCAAGTCTCCTCGTACTCTTTGAAATCATTTATTTAAAATGATAGGTGATTTATACCAAATTTATACAATACGTACATTAAAAAAATACATTGATATTACACCAATTGTCCCATTTTAATATTTTTTATATATAATTTAATAAGTTATTGTTTTGCATAAAATATCATTAAATGCATTTTTAGTCTATTGAATTAATTTGACTACAATGACATCATAAGTGAAAGAGAATTATAATATAAATTAATTTATGATTAATTAATAATTATAATTTGTTATAAAATTTATAACATACCTCAATTCCTCAAAAAAATTTATTCTTAATATTTATAAAATTTTCCCCAATTTGTCTAGAGCTTTCATATGCACTGTATCAACAATTCTTAAGAATTAAAGAAAGTTACATCATCCTTAATAATTAATATAATTATAAACATAAAATTAAATTATTTATGTTTATATAAAATGGATATGTCTGAATAAACTCATACAAAAAAATATTAAGGGTTGGTGATATTTCTCATCCTTATCTCATATTATTAACCACAAATTACCTATATTACTCTTAGTGTGGTGCATAATAATTATCATAATTATTACCCATAATTACTCAAACTAAATGTAACATTTTTAAAATTATTAAAACCTAGATTTCAAATATTTAATCCATATTTAAATATTCATATTAAATATGTTTAAAAAATTAAATTTAATGTAAATGGTCAAAATGAACTGAAAAACATATGTTTTCAATAATGCATATTTAATCCTAAAAATGATTTTATACCAAAATAAAATATAATTGTTATTATTATAAGATAATTAATAAAATTCATATTATATTAAATTAAAATAAATAAAAATTAGAATATTAATTTTAAATTAATCTATTAAGAATAAATAAATTATTGTTTGTGAAGTTATACATTCTTCATTATCCACTCAAATATAAATATTTTTAGAAAAATATAAAAAATTCAACCTATGAAAAATAAAAAATATTATTTAAAATATGAAATATATTTTATAATATTTCTTTTTTAATAGTGGAATAAATTAATTATATTATTCTTTTACAAAATTCGATTAAAAATATTAATGAAGAAATTGTAGTTTGGAAGTATAAAATAACTTATTCTGTGTAAATTCTTAATAAAAAAATTAATTTAATGATAATTCATTAAATTGAATATATAATTTATATTTTTCCTTTTAATCACAATTCTATATTTACTATTTTAATATACTATTATAAAAGTACATTATGCACATTAAAACATTTTTTCGAATTTTTTTTCTTTTCCCTAGAAATACATTTGTCTTAATTTATAACCAATTGGTCAAAAATGTATGGTTTATTAATCATTATATTAATAAAAATATTTTATATAAATTTCATAAATTGGTTATATCTATTCATACCCACCAATCAATGAGCTAGGATATAACAAACAAATTTAAATTATTATTTTTCTATAGTATATTCTGGTATGTTTATGCTTTATTTTATGCATACCACATGATATTTAATATATTACATAATGGAATAAATTATAAAAATATTTTTTTGTAACAATATTCTCCCATATATACATTCAGTCCTTATATAATTTTAACATGTCCAATTGAAAACGTTCTAAAATATTTTTTACTAATCAATTATAAGGGGTGAAAGGTGATACACATGATCTTTTAAGGAAATAAAATTATAATATTTAAAAATAAAATAGTTGAAACCGTAAATCTAAAAATTAAATTATATAACATTATTTAGAAAAAGTTTAATTTAAAATATGATTTTATCCCCAAATAAAACATAATCGGGTTCCTAAATAAATAAATCATTTTTAGGAAGTGATAATATAGTCATGTAAGAAGAACATAGTCTTTAAAGAATGATTGACACTTATAGAGAACTCTATACAAAAATAAATAATAAAAATAAAACCATTAATCGATAAGGGTTGGGAAATTCCATCAAGGAAAGGATCAAAATTTCACTTGTAGGATACCTTTTTCTTGAATTGAGGGATTCTGTAACATTAAGATAGAAACATGAGAAAATACACATTCATCATTTACATCATTTTCATAAGAACAATTTCATCATATGGATTTGAAAAAATAATTTTTTCTACTTTTACTTCATCAATGATTTTAAATGATTAATATTTTATTATTTAATGATTATGACAATAAATTTAAAAGTCATGGGAAAAAAAGATCCAAAAAAATATGACATATTAATTCTTATAATTTTTTCTATAAATAAAATCCAAATGGATAAAAAAATTATTATATTTATTAATATGTATGAAACATAAAATTATGAAATGTTACATAAATCATATAAATATAAATATTAACACCCAAAGTTCAGCACAAATTATTCTTTATCTAAATAACTTTATATCCCGTAAAAATGTCCAGAAGAAAGATTAAGAGCCCAAAATTTTAATTATTTGATCAAATATTTATCCAAGATCAATTTAATATTTATTTCAAAACAACATTAATGATTAATAATTTAACATAAAAAATTTATTTGCACTATCATATAATCTCAAAAATATGATAACCATTCCCATAATTAAAAGAAACCACTATAAATCCATAATAAAATCATTTATCCCTAAAATATATAAATTTAAAATTTTTATTAAAATAAAAACCACTTTTATAAAATATGGTTTCATATTTAAATATATCACATTATCTTCCCAAAATAGTGAATAAAATTAACCACATTGTGACCAATTCAATTTTCAATCACATTGTTAGTTATAAGATTAAAATATGTTCCCAATATATAATAACCCTTTTATTAAAAGAGTTATAATGAGCTTATCATCAACAATAATATAAACCAAAAAGGTTATCAATATCATTTAACCTTTTATCATAATATTAAATCCTTCTTCCAAAAATAAATTGTTCACTACAACCCAAGTTAAACTTAATGGTTACATAGGACTCAAACATATATTAACATTAAATAAATGTCTCCCAATATACCATCATAACGAATAAAATCATTAATGATTTTTATTTATTTAACCTTATAATTGATCATATACATATAAACATATGATATTATATGAGAATCATTAAATTTACTAATTATAATATTATTATAATCTATGGTTAAGAAAAAAATTCCACTAAATCCAATTACAAATCCCCAAAACATTGAAATTCAAAAAATACATGAGTATTAATAAGATTTTCTCTTTATTATATTTAAAGGTTTATTTGATTTTAGAGTTATATATAATTAGAAAAAGAATATACATATAAAACATGTACAATACTATAGAACACATATACATAATGTCCAATTTATTACACAAAATTAGGAATATTAAATTTAAAATTATGATTCATTCAAATCATAAATGTTTTTGAAGAGATAATTTTTTATTCTATTATATCCTATAAATAATTCACATATCCCATTTTGGTGACCTAAAAAAATTAAAAAACAATAAATATTGGTTTTAAATTTTTATAAGGGAATTATTACTACACAATATACAATAATTAAAAAATAATAATATACCAAAGATTGAAAAAAATAAAATATATTATATGCATATTATAATAAAAGGATAATATATCCATGTAATACCTATAAACATAATGAATAACATGGATCACAAAAACTAATTTCACAATTATTGAAATCACAATACTGAATATCATAATCTTAACATCAAGTAAATATTCTTATATATCATAAAAATAATGTCAATTTCTCATGGAAAGACATCATAAAAAATTGGGTTGGTATAAAAAGTATTTATATTATAGTTTTTCTCATGATAAATACTGATGAATTGAATAGAAGTATCTACCCTACCACATACAATGAACAATGAATTTATCATAATAATGAAATGAATGTTAATTCAATACATAATCTAAACTAACAGTTATTTGATAAACAAACTTATGATATTTTAATATATTTCTGAGTATCAAAATAAGAGAACATGATCATAATACATAAAAGGAATTAAGATGGATTGTATCATTATATTATATCCCTAGTAAAGAATAATATTCATCAAAGTATCGTGACATAGATAGAAATACATTTATATTATTACATGAACATTTCATAATGTAAATGGATTTTCATTTTGAAATAAAACATTTAAGAAATAAATATTTCCAAAAAATTTAGAAATTTTTTTTGAAAAGAACAATTTAAATTACACTATATGATTAAAAAATAGTCATTAAAACATTAAGATATACTCATGTGAAAAATGATAAAAAAAGATTCTATTTATATATTTTTTAAAAATGAGACACATTAGGGAAATGAAATGAATATTAATTTCAATATTTTTTATTAAAATATACCATGGATAAAAATTAAATTAATAAATAATTTTAGAATAGTAAAAATATTCTTGAAAATAGTTTCAGTAACTTATGGACATCGATGAAAAAAAATTCTTGATTGAATTAAAACCCAATGTCCTTTTTCCTTAAAATCTATTTTCATAATTTTGAGATATTAGAGAGTGAAAAGTGTAAGAAAATAAATTAAAAACTATAAATAATTAGATTAAGAGATACTAATTTATTTTGAGATTTATATCATATAATTTCATCATTATAAATTCATGTATAAGAAATACAAGTATAAAAGGGATATTTTGACATAATACCCATACAATGATCATAACAATGATGTTAGACATAATTTGTGAATTTATATTGTGTAAACATAAAAAACCTCATAATATAAGTCAAAATAAAACATAAAAGAACCATAAATTATTAAAAATATAATCCAATCTTATCATAGAAATTGATGAATTGAAAAACCCAATTAAATGAAATTGAGTTAAGAAACTAATTTCATTGACTCTGACTCAACACATATGTACATTATACATTCTACATTAAATTAATAATAATTTGTAACATGTTTAATAACTTTTTTAAGTACATTAACTATTTATTATCCCTTTTATTTCATTTATTTAAATTAATCATATAGTTACTAAATTAGTTTAGTTGATATCAAACTTTTTGAAGAAGTTGGGTTCATAATTGAAAATGAACTACAATAGGGTGTGATTTGTCAAAGGGTTGTGTTCAATTCAACTCCAGAATATTAATTGTTAAATAATTATCAAATTTATGAATTAAATAAAACATTATAGTCCTATAAAATTTTTGTACATAAAAAAGGAATCAAACCATCTTATTGATGTGGTCGTCCTAATGTATTCATGAGCGATATTTGCAGTTTTTAATAAGGGGAAGGTCATGAAGGTATGTGATATTATATATATATATATATATATATATATATAATTATATCATTAATATCATATATATTTTATTTAATTTATTAAAATAACCATCCTTTTGAGGTAGTTATGATAAATGAAACACAACACATCGTGGATGTAATATCCATAGGTATTTATGAACAATGTTTTCATTTATCCTAGGATAGAAATAGAGATGAATTAAGGAAATGAACTCAAAATAGAAAAAATAAAAATGTATATAAGATAATTATGTTATTATATCATCATGTTCCATACAAAAATTTAATGAGGTAAATGATGAAATAGAATGATAGAATTCGGTTAATATTTATGAAAATACATTGAGAATCCTCCTTGGATATCTGTTCAGGGACACTTAAGTTTAAATTTTTTAGATAATATCACATATATAATATATTTATGTAATTTATAAGATGATATTTTATGGTACATTTGATATAATATTTTATATAAGTGTGAATAAGCGGGGAGTGGTGTTTTAATTTTATATATAAATAGAGTAGGACTCTTCAAAATATCAAGAAATTTATAATATAATAAATATAAAAAACAAATAAACTAGATAGAAATATATATTATTCATGATATAGGATATGTTTTGGTTCATATACATGCATGCATTGAAATTTTAAAATATTTACATTTAATTTTAAACATTATATTTTTGTTTAACCCCATGTTAAAATTTTTTTTCTCTTAACCTTAGAAACAAATTTTTCACTATTCAAGTGTTATAAATTTACATCTATGATAAAAATAGGAAAAAAAATATTGAATAGATGAAATTTGACACCATTTCTTATCCAATAATTCATTTTTCAAAATTTTGTTATTTATCATTTAATTAAATATTATTTATCAAGAAATACAATTAAAGTAATTGTTGGGACTATTCACTTAATTTGAGTCCAATTACATAAAAACTAAAATTTAATTCAACTATAAACACATTAAATTTTAATTGTAATTTATATTTACCCATTTATTATGTTTCATACATTAATTCAACAAAAAGATATTTTTGTTTATTTTTATAATCTTTTTCCCTTATTTAACTAATTCTTGCACAAGCACTGTGTTGGTGTAGGGTACGTTTTTTATGTAACTACATCATCCATAAAAATTAAAAATAAATTAAGATATTATAGATAACATATTTTCATTTGAAATATTATATTATATTCATTTTTTTCATCCATTATCCACATGAAAACTTATAATATAAACTAATGTTAGGAGAATGATATTTTTGTAATTTTCGTCTATATAAAAAAATAATTGTTATAACCAATGGAATGTGGAAATAAATTTCAAAATATTACAATAATAAATTTTTATGGTAGAAAATACTCATGAAATACAATAAAATTACTTTTTTGTAATATTTTGAGGCATTAATTCATAGTTTTTACCATTTTACCTGTTTTATACCTACCAAGGTGGAAAATATTTTCCATGGTAACTATTAAAAATCATCAAAATAAAAAAATAAATATTATCTAAATTTTAATATATTGAGTTTAAATATATATTTAAATTTCAAATATTCAATTAATTATTGTTGAAGGAAAAAAATTTAATATAAATTCCCAAAACGCAACAAATTGTTTTTATAGAAAATTTTGATTTTATGAATAAAAATGATCTTATCTCAAAATAAAATATAATGTTATTTATTTTTGGACTAATTATATTATGATTAATAAATATTATATTCTATTACCTTAATATCAAATCTTATACATAATGGAACTTCTAAATGGTTATGAAGCATCTTGGGCCACTATCCAAACCACATCCTAAACTATGCTCCCCTATACTTGAAAAGAATCTATGATCCCTCTAGGATGATGAATATAATAAAGTATATCTAACATTTAGAGTAATATTTTTATCACATTCAAAACCCCAAAATAAATTCAAATAGGCCAAATTATCAATATGCAATGATATGTTCCCAAAAACTACTTTACTAGAAATATGCGATTGACATAGAGATACAACGGCAAGCCAAAAAAACATAAGACCACAGGGTCCAATCTGACATTATCCAACCATTAGCACAAAACTACCATTTTTTCACAATATCCATGTGACTATCAAGTCACCACTACAATCGCAATAACTAACCACTAATAAAGTAATATGGAACTAGATCCAACCTGAAATCCAAGACCTATAAAAACCTTAACATGAAATTAATAAAACATACACAATAATGTGATTATTTTGTGTGTGAGCTGAATGAAGAAGGATAAAACCATGGAACTAATTAATTTCATTTATAAATGAAAACATGATTTCAAAGAAATAATTTCATAGGAAAATAGTTTTGTCCATTTATATAATATAGAATCAAAAGTGGATAGAACATGAACTATCAAAAAACAAACTACCATATAATACTCTATATAGAGGATTTAATAGAATTCATGTGGATTTAAAATTAAAATTCTCAATAAAGACACCACACTATTAAATATAAACCCACACATGGGTTAAATCCTTTAAAAACCATTTCCAATAATGTATTCTTCTTTTAAAAAAATTTCCCCCTTTTTGCTAAAAAAATATTCACACAAAAACTCAAGGGTAATTAAGGAAAAAGGAAACATTAATGAAACACAACTAACAAGTCCATACAGAATTAAAATAAATGTATGGAATCTAACTAGTCAAAAACATTACAAAAACCATACTGAAGTCAACACACCATGAAATCCTTCTATGAAAAATACAATCATGGAAAAATATATAGAAAAGAATTCATAACATGGGATACATATCTGGAGGAAGCACTATAGGTTCTATCAGGACAACACAAGACACAACCATAACTAGGCCTAATTTTCCATCCATAAAATGGTCACATGTCTCAATCATAAAAATATCTCCTAACTAGACTCATCAATTTAATCCCACTAGGAAAAAAATGACCCTCAACTTAGGGTGATTATCCCGTTCGTAATCTCACGTAGTTGTATTATATTCTCACTATATCTCAGCTTATGAAATTAATATATTCAATGAATAATAATCTATGTGGTCCGAGAAAAAAATCTCCTCATATAGAAAAAAAACCCCAAGGAATAACCTTAGAATCACATCCATACAACCTCCCACAGATTCTTTTAAAAGATCCCCAAAATATCACACATCATGAATTAAAACATTATGCATCGATCATATATATTAGAACAACATAAAATAACAAGGAGTATCAATAATGGAACAATCAATATCATATGAAAGTGTTCTAACAAGGACATAAATTACAATATATTCATTTGTAAATCCCTTTTTAAAATCGTTTTGAATTCAAATCTAATTTAAAAAACTCCTAATCATTCACAAACTTAATCACTCAACCCAATGGAAACCCCATTTCACATAAAAAACTAAATGACTCCATAAAAGAAGTATTTTTTTTCAAAATAACAAAAACCCACCATTTAATCACCATTTAGATTAAAACCAAATGAATAAGTCAATATCTAAATGAAATCTACATTTATAATATAAACAGAAATAAATAATGCATAAAATAAAATTTAAATTCACTGTTCCATATCAATAAATATTCCACCCATTTATTCAATGTAAAACTCCAACCAATCATGAGAACCATTTAGAAAATATAATATAGTTCAAATAAACATCAAGTAATTAATTTAATAACACCTTCAATGAATCAGGTAATCATGGAGCTCTGAAAATAAAAAGAAATAAATTAGAAATGCCTACCTTAAGTGATAGAATCATGTTTCCTTTGATAAAATCCACCGAATACATAATCCAATAATGTATCAAGACCATTATAACAAAAACCACAATTCATAACAACCCAAAAAAAATTAAAATCATCCAAACATGAATTTTAGTGTTTTAAGATAAGGAAAAATTAATAGAAACAAACGATGATGACATGATAATTTAATACATCATCACATGAGTGAAGAATCACCATGGAACCATATTCAAGGCAACATGTGAGAGGAGAGATGGAGTGTGAAATCCCAAGGTAGGTGTTAGGTTCATGGGGTTCTAATGACGCATGCTTTGGGAAAAATAATCAAATAAAACTAACATTAAAATACTAACATTTCCCATTATTGTTAAAACACATGGTTTTCCAAACCATTTTCAACCATGTTGATTAGATATGTTATATGTTGCATGGGATACACACATGGACCAATCGGTTTAGAGACCATGGGCTCTAACTATGAACTCCTATAAAATCAACCGAATCAAAAATAATCTCCCAACACCCCAAACTCATGGGGAAAGATGAACTAGATAACTACCACGAAAGTGAAATCTCAGTGTGTCAGACACTCCCCACCATACCACATTCTAACCATAGAATGTACATAGAATCTCTGGTCTATAGATAATTATTGTTTTTCCTCTTCACTAATAAGTACAAAATTAGTAATCGACTCCTCAAAACTCAAAAAATGATACTAGACACAAAAAACCCATTCCATTAAGGAAAACTACTTAAATATATATTGGAGGCCATAAAATGAATTAATTGGGACAACTACTCATATGATATCCTTGAAATCATGACCATAAATGTATGAAGCAATACTATTAAGAGACAACTAAATACCCAACTAGATCATAAGAATCAATATAAACACCACCTCTGTAATATCCATGATTACTAAAGAAGAATTATGGCATATCTAATTAAAATCTATCCTCAAGTTTCAACTAAAAATATGGAGAAAAGGAAATAGAGGTCATGTACAAGTCTCCCCAAAATTTAGAAATTTTCAAAAATTTTGAATGGTAGACTTGATCCCCAAGAGGAAATCACCTATAAATAAACATGGTTTCACTAATCATAATAACCAGCTCAGGACACCATTATAGAGAACAACATCGAGAACAGAAAAAAGGTCACTATACCTGATCAAAATCTATAATCAAAACCAATCTAATGGAATATATAATGATCATCCATATTCCAACCCTTTAGAGTTAATCTAATATGGTTTATAAAATTACAACATCTATCCATATAATATGGGGAAGACATTAATAAACAACATTCCTTAAATATTTAAAGGATGTCATATAGGTTCTCTATCCAAAAATGATGAGACTAGATAAATGAGAAGACCAATTTTATTGGGAAAACCAAATGATAAAAAATTGGATCATTATATATAATGGAATATGAAAACCAATAATACCTACAAAATTATAAATGTATCATTAATAAATAATATGGACGTATCATTAGGGTTGATTCTAGTATATGAATATGTTCACATCAAACACCTGTAACTATGTCTCATGGTAATTATTATGGAGACATAAAAATGGCGGTATCTATATCTTAATATAAAACAATACCGCACCCCAAGTATCCCTGAATTTACCATAGGACCTTTCAGGATCTAGGTCAGGATACCTTGCAACCCAACATCCATCCTTGACTATTTCAAGTCCTTAGAGGGGATCCGAATCCTCTCGGGCTACAAAATAGAGAAAGGAATCAATGAAGAACCATGTGGAAGTTTTTTTCAAATAAACACTAAAAACTAATATATAGAAAAGGTATCCAACAATGACTAATATGTCTAGAAATAAATAAAAAAATAAACAAGATCCCAACATAACTATATCTGATCTATATAAAAACTAAAAAATTAAACTAAAAATTAATTGATAAAATTGATCTTTTTGTGACCACCTGGTCACCCCCAACCACAAGATCAACCAGATCCCAATAAAAACCCAAACTAGAAACATAAACATCCAAAATATATTGGTTCTACCAATGTTGATTAGAAAATTTAAGGTGTCATTTTTAATAGATCTGTAGGTAAGCACCATAGAATATACACATGCAATATAATGGAACTATACAAAACCACTATTTTTAAATACCTCTATAAAATATGTTTTATTTTCTTAATTAACCAAATGAAACTTTCCAAAAATTCTTATTTTTAAAAATAAAAAATATATTTAATTTCAGAAGTTTTTTTCATTCAAAAACATGTTATGCAAACTAAAAACCCAAGATAAAACCCATACCATGAAACTAAAATCCATGATGAAAATAAAGAAAATATTACAAGAAGACATAATACATAAAGTCTAATAAACAAAATTCAATAGATGTAATTTAGAAAAATACAAATATCTAATCATGAGAATTTGAAAAACAAATCTAGAATCAATATTGAGATAAACCTGTTTCAGAATCACTTAAATCATATGATGCAGCTTGACAGTCCATAACCAATGAGATTCTCCAATCTAGCCTTACCATGAGAAAATCCCATATGGCCTATAAACAAATCTTGGGGTACCAACCCATCTATTCATGTTCAAAAAATAAACATTATCATCCATGTATATGATTCCCAAGGATCCCTTGATAAAAGTACATAATAAATGGGGAGTTTCTCACATTCAGGGAATATACCAAAAACCAACATGCCAGCACACATTCCTAGCCTAAATACTGATAAAACCTATGTGATGACCCTGATCTCAGAGGGACCACCATAAGAGTTCCTAACTCAAGTGAAACCATATTTTGGTTCTTTGAGGTCTACATATCACATTGTTTTTAAATCATTTTACAAACCATTTTGAAATAAGAACTGGATGGATGCATGAAATCATTTTAAAACCAATTTCCCAAAGGCAACACCATATACACAATATTCCTTTAACTATTAAAAATAAAAATTCATTTCTAGATAAAAATAAAATTCATGGTGTAAACACTATTTGACATGAATGGTTCCAAACAATCTACAAACATAAGATCACATTTGAAACCACATTCAGAGATAATTTTGAATCTATGAATCCATTTACGACACATATGTGTTTTAGTAATTTAATGTATAAGGAGAAGGAAAATGATCTTTTTAAATATGGATTTCAAGGGAAACATTTACTAAGAAACACATTATCACTTTTTGACTATCGATAGGTCTACCACATGAACACGTTGATATGACCATATCCAATGGAACGCCTATGGGAATCCACTTAATACCAAATATTTTATTTTAATAATTAGAAGGATACCTATAACCCATCACACGAGTCCAAACATAAGCACCAAACAACGATTGTCACAAAAATTACACACAACAAATTTATTTAACGACTAAAAACATAGTACCAAATCATAACCAGGGCCAAAAAAATTAAATCCCCCAGTTTCCTCTTTAATGACAAAATGAAATTTTATCAAACACCCTGCACGAATACACATAAAGGTATAATTAGGGAAAACCTTGGAAAACAAATTTACATTATATTTCCAATAATATATTTCAAATATAAATTTATACTAACAAATCTAATGAATTGATATAACCTTTAGAATACACATAGTAAAGCTGAATAATTCCAGGACATCCTTCAGAATGTAATTGTATACAAAAACCTACCTCATCGATGTTCCAATAGAACAAAAACATTGGGGAAGGAAAAAATAAGCTCAAAGGACAATCAAAAAACCTAATGTTCCTAAAAATATAATCCATAGAAAAACCCTAACCTTTATGTTTCATCTAAGAGGCAACCATGCTAATAAAAATCAGGAACATGTGGTGTAAATAAGTGAAGGGAGAAAAATTCTCCAAAAACAAAATGAACCATTCATTAGAATTTCTGTGGAAGAACCAAAGAAGTGGGAGGAACAAAGGGAAGGTGGCTTGGGATCCCATTCCTGTGCAAAAGAAAAATGATCTAGGAGGAGGATAAACCTAAAATGGGGTTAAAAATAGGTGGTAAACATTGAATTTCATGTGTTAGGAATCTATGAAATTCACATGGTTCGAACACACAGTTTAAAAAATGGGGTGACAACCATGCACATACTACCTGAGATAAGGGACACCACACATTGGTTGTTCACATAGTTTTGGGAAACCATCCATGATAAATTCAATTATTCTTTGTCAAATGATAGTAAATTACTAAACGTTTGCGGCATGATTTAGTAAATTGTGCACAAGTGGTGCGAGTTTTCCCTAACACCCAAGGACACCTAAATAGTTTTCATTAGGTCACGCGTAGTTTGAATGAATCCATGATCGTCCCATTAAAGACAAAACATTCAACGATTAAATGAATTAAAAACACACCCATCCTTAATAGGTATCCTGTTTAACCCCCAAACTCTTAACAATAAACTGCGCATTGGCCAAAAAAACCCTAGAGAAACTCAAAAACTAAAAAAATACTCACATGGAGATCAATAAAACCTCAATCAAATGATTCAACAGAATGAATAGAATAAAAAAAGTAGAACCCATGGTAATGATTTCTCACCACCATAAAAAACGTTCTGCCCCCAAAAAATTCACCAAGCCATATGAGGTACAATGAAATAGCCCAAAACTATTTGATGCAAAAAAAACCACAATCCTCGGTGTGACCTTGATTAACTCCACATATTAAACATAAAATCTCCATGGAACGATTCATCAAGGAGAACTAAGGGATGAAATAAACGAGGGTTATCCCCACTATAAGAACATTACATGTATCAACCAAAACTGAGATCGTGAATCCTAACATGAACCAATATAGTAACATCCCACACAGACCAACCAACACCACCACAGAGAACTCTAAATACCAACCAAAATTCATAAAAAAAAAGATATTCTGGAAGAAGAAACAAAAAAAATATATAACAAACCCATGATCCATCATTTATGCAAGACACAAGAATCTCTAATTGGAACACAACAATAAAACCAAAACCACTGTCCAATGGTCAACCACATAAATATCGACATCCATAAATCACAACCAAGGAATTATAAATAATTCTCTATAAGGGAAACCTCCTAATAAGAACAACCATATATGGATTCCTATCCATGAACACCACTACTGATATTAAAATAAAAAGTTCATCCAATCATTATTAAAAAAATGAAACATACAACACGAAGGAACTTTTATGAGAAAGAGGAAACTATAACATGAAAATTTGAAACCGTCTATACATAAACACTATAGAAACAAGATAGACCATGGATTCTTATAGCTTCATTGAGTCCTGAATACATACATTCATCAATCAAGGTCCTTTAGATGGAGCTATGTTGTCAAAATAATCAACTTCCCCATGATCAATAGTTGAAATCCTCTGTCTATGACATATTCCTCTAGAAACTCTGCTTGTAGAACTTCTCGAGATGACTCAAATAAACAAATCAATGGAAATTCATCATAATATATATATATTATGTATATGAATTATTTAATCTACTTAAATGGAAGTACATAAAATAATTTCTTGATGAACGACAAGATAAAACAAAAAAAATAGACTTCCCAGTGGTAGGTGCCTCTAGAAGACACCTCTTCCAAGATGGAGAGACATTACAAGAATCAAGAAGACCTAAATCACCAAATGAAATCAATTGTTATCTAATAACTATCCTAACTAGGATATTCTCATCCACTAATATCTTGAACCAAACAACTCAAGATGATAAGACACAATCATTGTTCAGTGGGTGATATACCTAAATAAAAAGAGAATTATTATTCTGAGATTTTGTGATAACTCCATTGAAAAAGAAAAAAAGAACCTTAAATTGGTCGACATAGGCCTTCCCCATCTTACGGTCTTGCTGAACACCCAACAGATCATCCACATTCCCATTCATCACCTCCCTGGGCATGAATCCTTAGAAAAACGTTTTATTGATCACATTTAAAGGCATCATGACTTTAATATATGGAAGAAAAATGACATTACACAAATCCAAAACCCTGAATTCAAACAAACTCATAATTTCACAGACTCTCATAAATTTTCCACATCTTAATTACTATAAATCACCTTATACATCATCATGAAACATCACTACCTCTAACAACCCTTGATCATCATGAAAAACATGAAACAAGTGAGAATAACCTGACTCTAGAACCCCAATGACAGTATGGGTAGTGACTGGCATGAGAAACGTATCGCCGAAACATGTAGGGGCCTTTTGGGTGTCACAATATGAACTATAAAAGAACAAAAATCCAAAAATTAATATGGAAACCAAAAACAACATAAAAATACCATCTCATTCCCAAACAATAACTCACAAACAGAAATTTCATAACCAAAATCATAATTCTATTTCAAAACCACTAATTCCATATCAAATTCCTAAACCACCTAGACCGAAGGCCACTTTTTGAAATACTAGTATCACTTTAAAGTCCAATTTAAACACTGAATCCCACTATTATTACAAAACAATATTCCAAAAATCATTTTCTTATCTTAATACTTCTTTTAAAAAAACCATTTTTACATTTTCCAAATCCACTAACACTAACCAAACCAAACCAAAACATAACTAACAGTAAACATCTAGAACTTATAACTAGTGGTCGTTCATAACCCATCAACAAGTTTAGTGGGAAATTCCCCATGGTTTCATTGACAACTAGGATGGCCTTGAACAATGCACTCAGAATACACATGGGTCCATGCATAGTGTAATCCCACCACATGACCACAGTTCACATACATTTTAATTACATATCCTCAAAAACCAAAAAAACAAAATAAATGTATCAAATCTTGAATTATCTCAAGCAACTCAAGGATCACAACGATATTGATTTTATGAATCTCTTCTTATAGCTACCTCCAAAGTCCCAAAAATCCAAATCTTTATCTACCAAACAACCCCAAATAATAAAAGTCCATTCTGATACCATTTTGTTATGAACCAAGCTTGGATACCCACCAAACTCACACCAACTATGATCTAAAACATAGCCTTGAGGAATTTCCAATCCTCAGAGAGTGAATACTACCACCGAGAATCAATAATAATCCATGTGGGAATGATTTATTCAAATAAAAAATATAGATGAAAATACCAAAACATTGTCTATATAAAGGAGTAGTACTAACTGAACATAAATAAGTACAAAAAAATGATCCCTATACAACTAAAACAGAACAAAATAGAGAATATAAAATGAAACTAAAATTAAACTACACAACATGATCTACATGTGACCTATTTGTCAACACTAATGACATGACCCACTAGAACTAAAGGAAAAATCGATCCAAAAACATGATCTTGAAAAATATCTCGGGTCTACCAGCACTGAGTGACACTGTTAGGGTGAGAGCATAAACTGATCTGTATGTAAGCACCAAAGAATACATGCATGTCATTTAATAAAATATTCCACAAACACTAGTATATAATAAATCTGTAAAATAGAATTCACTTTTTAAGGAAGGAATCATAACTTACTAAAAAAATCATTTTTTAATATGACACAAACAAAGTTACATTCAAAAATAGTATTCCATTTTAACAATAAATTCACAAACAAAAAAACACAAGATAAAACCCTCAATGAATAAGAGATATGATGATAAAAAAGAATATCGTACAAGAAGGAATAATATGATGGAATAATAACAAGAAAATCATCAAAACTAAATTAGTTAGTTAAAAATATCTAGTCATGGAAATTTCCTAACTATCACTATAAAATATCCCTAAAAGTAATTATTTTGATCTCATATCCTAGAATATGGTGTAACTCTATAGTTTATAACCAACTGGCTTCTCAAAATAGGCCATACCAGCGGAAACACCCCATTGGCATCTCAATAAATTTAGAGGTACCATCCTGTTTAATCAGAGACAAAAAGAAATTATAACTTGACCCTTTTGATGACACCCTAGTATCTGATGAAAATAGGTCATGGTGAATGTGGAGTTCCCCACATGCACCAAATATACTAATTGCCCATATGCTTCCATACATTCCTATAACAAACACCAACACAACCTATGTGATGACCCTCACCATTGAGTGACCACCATAGTGGTTCCCATCACTTCTCAAACCATACACAAGTAACAACTATACCTTCTTATCTGAAAAGATTTCAGACAATATTCCAAACCATTAGGAAATACCAATTAGTCCTACACATCACATAACTATAAAACCAATTTCCCAAAGACAACATGAGGTACCAACCATTCCATTATCATTTAAAAAATAAATATCATGTTAAATGAAAATTAAATTCCATGGTGTAAATTCTATTTAACAAAAAAGGTTCTTAAATTGATGAGCATTAAAGGACAGATTTGAAACCATATTTTAGAATCGTTTTTTAATAAATATACTATTTAGGACCCAGAGGGGTTTTATAGGACCAAACATGTGATGATAAGGGATAGTGAAAACAATAAGGAGAAGGAACTTGTTTTTTGGTAATTCATGGTTTAGTTGAATCATTTTTAAATCAATCCATTATAATTTCGGCACTTATCCACGAGTGCACCCTGTGAACACTTGGATATGTTTAAATACAATATCTTATAAATGATAAACCAATAAATACAAAAGGATTCATACTATTAATTATATATATTCTTACAACCCATCACAAGAGTCAACACGTAATCACCAAACCAAAAATGACATCAAAACCCACAAACATCAAATTAAATTCATAGTCAAAACCATACCACCAAATCATAACAAGGGGTAAATAAACACAAAACATACACATTCTTATTTAAATCCCAAATGTAAATTTATCAAATATATTTTATAAATACACATATTGTCATTATGATGGAAACCCTATGAAAACCAATTCAAATAATATTTACAATAATATATTTCCATGAAAATTTATACTAACACATCATAAGAAAAGATAACAGCTTAATAAACCACAAATGAAATCTAAAACATTCAAATACATGATTTTGAATGTAAGTGGACATAAACACCTACCTCTATGATGTGCACACACAATGAAACATTCAAGGAATAAATAACTAAGGTGGATTGATGATCCACTCACTTTAACATCCATGAAATAAATCCACATGGAAATCCTTACATCTAGGTCACTTCAATGGGGTAACCAAACTAATAAAAAATGTGGATACTCTATTAGGAAGAAGGAGATAATTGAAAAATTTACAGAAACTAAAATAAACATACCCTAGAATCATTGATGAAGGACCACAGAAGGAGGAGGAACAATTAGAAGGCTTTTTGGATCCCATTCATGTTCCAAAATGGTCAAGTGGGATGAGAATCCCAAAATTTGGTTAAATGAGAGGAGGAAAAACAATGAATTCATGTTTTATGAAAATTTGGTGACTCACATGGTTAGGTCACATAGTTTGACAAACCATGAATTGCCTGTGCACACCCTAACCTTACGTCAGATTGACACATGGTTTTAGAAACCATAATCTTTCCAATCATTTCATCTCAATAAAATTATAGTGCCATTACACATGCTTGTATCATGGTTTCAACAAACTATTTTTATTACATGTGACTTTTCCCTAACACCCAAGCATGTCATGCAGAATCTCCTAGGCCTCTTATGGTTGGGCTTAAACAATGATCCAACCATTAAATTCAAACCATTCAAGAAGAAAATGATCTAAAAACACCCTTATAATAAACATGATTTAGAATAAATCCCAAATCATGAACAAAAAATATTCATAGGCCTAAAATCCACCAAAATATTCCAAAACTCAAAAACATCATTGGGGACTCAACTCAAACATAGTATAATAGATCCAAATTCATGAAAAGTAAAACAATAATGGGAAAATGATGGGCTTGGTGTGATAGCCCCTTCCCATTTCAAAAATGAAATAATAGCCCATTTTCAAAACCATAAAAGGGAAACAAGAAACAAAAAATTAGGCTTGAAGATATTAATTATTATGAAATAAATGTCAAAATACATTTCCTACAATATCTAAAAAGGATGTATATACTCAAATGAGATGGGGGAAAACCCCCATTCCAAAAATGAAAACTACAAATAGGATACTCCAAAAGAAATGATCATCTTCATACACTCCCATGTTAGTGACAATGCTTAATAGTGGAATAAAACGAATTAATATGAGTTTTGTTTAATATTTTACCTTCCATCTCAGAAAACCTATAAATGCAACCAAAAAATCTAGAGAGATTTTAGTTATTCAGAGCTGATTGAAACAAAGATTAAATGTTTTTGGTTAAGCCTTACAACAAACATAGAATTAGATTCCACATTTTAAAATCAATATTGGATGTATCAGAAGACATATCCCCATCTTTATCATGTTCTTACTTCACATTCTGTCCATTTAGATAACCGTTAACAGTTCCAACCAAAAAATGAAGCATCAAAAATCATTAGATTCCATGATAAGGTCACCTCAATAATTATGGACTTGTAAAATACATTCTAAAATGTGGGTAGGACAGACTAAGGCAATAGAGAATAGAACACCAGATGTATAACTCTTATAAAGATCATTCATTCTTTACATTTAATGAAGATAACTACAAAGACAAAGGAATAAATATATACATATTTTTAATAATTTCATTCATTGACTGATCACTTAGGTGGAAACCCCAAAACATTATCACCTTCTCAACCCACACTTATTAAACTTTATATAACTGAATGTAGGAAGCCTTAGAACATCCCTATGATAGAGTCTCAAATTTATGGGTATGAACAATGAGCATCCAGCACTCTAAGACCACTTTTTTGAAAAAATTAATGGTGAAAATTACCCTAAAAGATTTTAGAGTTTTCATCATGTCAATAGTCTATTTAGTCATCTCCTTTAAATCGTTCACCTCATGATATATTATTTTAACATAGAATACTAGAGAATAATAGGTCAATATATCTGGTGCATGACTAACTGTCACGACCCATCCCCAAGGTCCCATGCCATGACTACCCCAAACCTGCCTTCTATAGGACAAGGGCTGGAGACTAGCACCAAAAGGGTAAATCCCTAAAACTAGGAAAGAATTGCCTTTATAACCTGGAAACACACAAAACCAAGCACACGAGAATATGTGAACAACAAGTAAACTGTATAAATACTGAGTGATGAATGTAAGGGGTCCGAAATCAAGCCCAATAGAAAAGGTACAAGTGCATGTAAACATAAAGTACATGTAAACTGGTACAGCTCTTATGAACACCCTACAAGGATCCTACCAGAAGGGTAGGTACAGATCACCTCCTCAGTACTCCACGTCTGCACGTCTCTTTCGTGTACCAACTCGTCGTCTGAAGGTCCACCTCTATGAACCGTCGAGTCCGGGTACCATCTGCCCAGATCAGCGATATTCATCATCTAAACAAAACACAACAATGTGCAGGCATATCCTATGTAGGGGTGAGTATAAAGATACACAGTAGGGACCTCTAGATCCTCAAAGTCTCACAAAATCCAAAAATGATAAACCAAAAAGCATGTAGACTAGTGACAACCCTACTTATAGATATGCCCATACAAATACCTATGCTATCAAGTAAACCAATATCAATCATGAGGAATCACAGAGTCCATCTCAAAAGCCCAAATCTCAACTGTTCCACAACGGAAGGAACATCACTAAGGCGGTTCCACATAGGGTTTCTAGACAGAATAATACAACCATGTTATTACCAAAAAATAAAGTAACACACAGGTACGAACTCAGCTCAAAACAGGTATAACGTAATTACAGTAGTAGAGATGATTAGATGAAACTAATAAATCATTATACTCTGAAAATAAGAAGACCCACATAGGACCACTTGGAGATGACCCACACATTATCTCTTAGTGTTGACCCGCATTAGATCACTAGGAGCTGTCCCCAATTAGATTTCTAGGAGCTGACGCACACATGAATGTTAGGAGCAGAACCACACAAGATCTCTAGTTGTTTACACACACAGGATCTCTAGGAACTAAACCCAAATGTATTCTAGGTGATTAACCATCCAGGATAGCTCAGAGCTGACCCATAAAGGATCACTAGGAGCTGACTCACATATGATCACTATTCATTGTTCTCGTCATAACTTGCTATAGGGTTCCCGCACAATGCCCTCTCATCTACAGGAGGATCCGCTCCACAAGATACTGGTTGATACTGAAAATATCATGAAGTACAAAGAAAAATTATCTCAAAGGTACACCATGTCATAGAGTTCTCAACGCAACAGATGGCGTGTCATTTGAATGCTCGGTCTGTTAGTTATTAGCCTTTTTATCGCGAGGGCCCGGTTGGATTCCTGCTCAATCCATCCCGACCATTTTAGAACATTATCCAAATATATATTGGAGAATAAAAAAGGGACCTTGTCTCTAAATGGTTTCCTACACTGTTGAAGATTCACCAAAGAGACTATTGGTGTTAATGTTATGGCCCAAGTAATGTATAGGGTCTTATTTGGTATGGTTCTGGTCCGAACCGGTCGGGACGACCCGACCCAACCTGGCCGGGGTTGACCAGGTTAGGTTCAACCTGGCTAGAACCCAGGCGGCCCAATAGGCCTTGAGGGCCATGTGGCTATGGGGGTGTCGCGGGGGAGCGGGGTGGCTCAGCCGTGTGGGTGGCGCAGGGGCGCCGGGCGACTCGGCCGCTGGGGTGTCGTGCGGGCTTGGGGTGCTCATCTGCGGGGGGGTGTCGTGTGGGTGTGGTGCATCTTGGCCACGACGGTGCTGTGAGGGCATGCCGCAGTTCGGCCATGGGGGTTGGTGGAAGGGCGAGAGGCTGCGGTGCGGCTCGACCGAGGCAGCTCGACTGAGAGAGCGGAGGATGTGGGTGGTGGCTCAGCCGTGGAGTGTGGAGGCTCATCCGCGGAGGGAGGTGGCTCGGCCGTAGGGTGGAAGCTCGTCCGCAAGGTTCGGCTCGATCGTGGGGCTACAACCCGATCTTGGGGCAGCATCCTGGTGGTGTGGTTGGGAAGCTCGGTCGTTGCGTTATGCTTGGCCATGGGGCTGTGTCCCGAAAATGGGGCGGCAGCTCTGCCACGGGGTTCAGTGGCTCGGTCATGGGGTTCGTCTCTGCTGCGGAGTGGTGGCTCGGCCACGGGGCGACTGCCAGGCCGAGGGGTGGTGGTGGCCAGAGGGCAACACCATTGCGTTGACACCTTCTTCACGATCGGTGATGGTTCGGGTTGTAGTTCTCATTCCCCATTGTGCTTCATAGTTGTTCCTACATCATAGTCAACAATTAACCACATTGTTCTTTAGAGGGCAGGCCATGTTTTTTTGTCCCGTACTATCAACATTAGAGCGGTAGAAAGCATCTATAATTCTTTCTTGAATTATGAAAAATTATCTACAACAGAAAGAGTAAAGAATTTCAAATAACCACCCTACAACTTCCCGAAAATAATCAAACACAAATAAACCCCTACCTTGGATTGTTCGTTGAAGTTGGTGTGAGTTGGAAGTCAAAGAATAAGAAGAGAGTGCCAATGATCATCACTTCCAAAACCATGCTCGATGTTGGGGTTTCTCGGCATCCCCTTCCATGATTTCCGAAGAATTTTCTTTGATGGCGTTCTTCATTTAAGAAGTGCAATCCTCCCAATATTTCTTCTCTCCCCAAATCCACAAAATCTCAAAGCAGCTAGAAAAATTTGTTTCCCCAATTTAATTTTGGTCAAAATTTCAAATTAGGTTGATTAATTATATATTTTGGAATTAATTAATTAAAGTGGGGGGGGGGGTGGCACCATAATTGGAGAGGTCAAGAGGATTTTCCCCACTTAACAGAGAGTTCATGAGGGTTTTACCTCAGGTGGTCCCCACCACCATATCTGCTCATGGGATGTTAGTTCAAGTGGTCACCACCCCTATAAAATCTAATGAGATGTTTAGATCGGGTGGTCGCCACTACAAATATCCACATGGGAGCTCAAAATACAATAAAATGATGTTTATTTTATTTTATTAGTTTGACGAAAAACCCAAATATTAACTTTCACCCTCGACAAACTACCGTCAAGGTGAAAGCCTCTTTAAGAGAATACTGATGCTGCAAGTTCAACAGTGTCTTCAGTTTTCAATTTTGAGCACCTATTCAAAAGTTACCAAAACCCACTCATATGTTTACTAAACGTACCCGAATAAAAAATTTCAAATTCATTCCGAGCACTCCTGGACTCGGAATCATGCCCCATAAATTTTCATGGACTCGTAAGATTCCCATCTAATTAAAAAATTTACATGGAAATTCTGGGTCTTTACATTTTCTTCACCCCAGGGCTATACATCCCCGTAGGCCCCAACTCAAAAATCGGTAAACAAATGGGGGTACTGAGCACGTATCTGAGCCTCCTACTCCCATGTGCTCTCTAGGAGGTTCTCATGCAGCCAGAAAATGCGCACTAGAGGTATCAACCTCCCACAAATGAACTGATTTTATTGATGCTCAATCTCAACTAGAACCATTATAAATGTTTCCCCATCGTCGACGTCCATCTCACCATGGTTGATGATGTTAGAGGGGTCCTGCACGTATATCTTCAGCTGGGATACGTGGAAGACGTCTTGCAGCTGGTGCAACTGAGGAGGAAGAGGTAAGCGGTAATTCATCTCACCACCAGTACTAAGGACCTGAAAATGTCCGATGATCCTCAGAGGTAAATTTCCGCATCAATAAAATATATGCAAAACTCATCAAAGTGAGACCTGTAGAAAGACATGATCACCATCCTTGAACACCAGAGGTCTCCGTCTCCTATCCGCATAAGAATTCTGCTTATTTTGTGAAATCTTCATCCACTCTTATATGATCTGCACCTTATCTGTGGTAGCCCGTGCCATATCTAGTCCCACTAATGCTGACTCTCCATGGTCAGACCACCACAAAGGTGATCTACCTGGTCACCCATACAATGTCTCATAAGGTTCCATCCCAATGGGGGAGTGATAGATATTTTAGTATGCAAACTCTACCAAAGGAATGTTATCCTCCCAGCTATGACCGATGTCAGGGAAACAAGAATCCAACATGCTTTCGACGGTCCAAATGGTCTGATTAGTCTGGCCTTCTATCTGAGGATGGAAGGTGGGGCCCAAATGCAGATGCATCTTGAAAGCCAACCGAAATCCCATCCATTATTGGGAAGTGGAACTTGTATCTAGATCAGAGACAATAGTCGAGGGTACTCCATGTAGTCAGACAATCTCATACACATAGGGATGTCCCATGATCTCTACATATCCCTGATCTCTGATCAGTAAGAATTGGGATGACTTGGTGACTCGATCGACGATCAACCAAATCGGGTCATGACCCCTGGATGTACGTGGATGTCCTGTTAGGATGTCGATGTGAATCCCTTCCCACATCCTGTTTGGGACCTCTAAAGGATGAACCAACCCTACTGGTACCTAATGCTCTGCCTTCACTTTATGAAAATTGAAGCATCTTGATACAAAGTCTTCTACTAATTTCTTCATTCATAGCCACCAATACTGTCATCGGAGATCCGGGTACATCTTCACCACTTATGGATGTACTGCTATAGGGGATCTACGGAACTCCCTCAATACTTATTCCTGAAACAAAACTGGTACCATGGTACATCTTTTGAATAGGATGACATGCTACCCACCTTTAGAAAATCCATCAGGGGCATGCCTTGTGGATATTTGAGCACATCGTGTCTCATAGTCATCATTACCATACTGCATCTCCTTGACTCTCTGAAGGAGTGGGGGAGTGACAGTAAGATACTGAAGAAAATCTGCTCCATCTCGATCCATAAAGAATATCAGTAAATCAGCCAGCTTATCCATCACCTATCCTAGTAGTTGTATACTAGATCTCTTTCTGAGTGAATTTGCTATAACATTCCCCTTACCATGAGTATTAACTATCTCAAAGTAATATCTCTCAAGAAACTCAAGCCTAATTCGTTGTCTAAGGTTCAAGTCTTTCTGAGAGATGATATACCTGAGGCTCTGGTTATCAGTGTAGAATGTATAATATTCTCCCATCTGATAGTGTAGCCACATATTCAAGGCGAAGACCACTACAGCTAGCTCCAGTTCATGGGTAGAAATTTTTTGCTCATGTTGTCTCAGCTCTTGAGAACCTTATGTGATAACCGCTCGCTCCTGCATTAGGACACATCGAAGACTTGTCCCTGATCTGTCGTAGTAGAGAAAGTACCCTATGCCCTCATCTGGAAGTCTCAAGATAGGGGAACTATTCAGCCTCTTACTTAGCATTAAAAAACTCCACTGGCATCTCTTCGACCACAAAAAGGGTTCCCCCTTCTTCATCAATGCTGATAGTGATGCTGCAACTCTCTATAAATCTGGTACAAACCTCCAGTAGTATCTGCCCATACCCAAGAAAATTTGTTCCTTCATCACACTATTGGGTGGCTCCAAAGAATGTACATCCTCAATCTTCACTGGAAATACAGTAACTCCAGCCTCTAGGATGACATGTACCTTAAAGTGAACCTCTCAGATCAAGAACTGGTACTTCAAGAGCTTACCATAAATTCGGTTCTCTCTGAGTTTGTCCAAAAATATCTACAAATGATAGGAATGATCCTCCTCAGTAGTCATATAGATAAGAATGTCATCAATAAAGATCAACACAAAGTGATATTGGTATGGCTGAAAGATGATGATCATGAGTCTCATAAACACTTATAGAGAATTGGCTACGCAAAATGGCATAACCAAAACTCATAGTGGTCATACTGGAATCTGAAAGTTATCTTCTACACATCATCATATCGTAATCTGAGCTGGTGATAGACCGATCTAAGGTCTATCTTCGAGTCCCACCATGCTCCCTTCAACCAATTAAAGAGGTCATCAATCCTCATAAGTGGGTATTTTTTCTTAACGATCATCTGGTTCAGGTTCCAATTGTTGACAAAAAGTCTCAAGCTCCCCACCACCTTCTCGGTGAATATAATTGGGGCTTCCCAAGGGGACACACTTGGCCAGATGAACCCTTTCCCCTGTAAGACCTCAACCTATACCTATAGCCCACGGTTCTCTACATGATCCATTCGATTCGCTGTGGTAGATATCATTAACGTCCCAGGGTACACGTCAATGTAAAATTCCACCTCTCTCTGAAGTGATAGACTTGAAACATCATCAGAGAAGAGATCCACGTACTCGTACACCACTACATGATAACTCAAACTCTTCACATCAACTGCTACAAGGGTAAGTCTAGAAAAATGATATGTAATTGTCTACACCCTACCATGGGTAACTATGTCTTCTGATGTAAAGGCTTGCTTCTCACTGGTGAAGGTAAACATGTTCCCCTCCGTGTAGACACACCACACATAGCATCAATATAGTCAATCTGAGCATGGACTGTATATAACCAATCCATACCCATTATGACATCATAAGGCCTCGACACTTGCTACTAGGATATCCCATCTGAAGCACTCTCCTTATAGAGTAAGCTCACACAACTAGAACTAGTGCATAATCATTGAATTCACTCTTGTAGGAGTCACCAAACGTAAGGATCGAGCCAATGGCTATGTAGGAATATCCGAGCTCCGAACGAGGGAAGTGGTAAAAAAAGAATAATTGGTACATGTCTCTATAAGTATTAAAGCTAAGGTGGAGTAGACAACGATCGTATCTCATATCATCTCTACAGAGCCGTGATCATAGGACTAAATTGCTTGGAGCTGAGCGATACCCCATCCACCTGCTCCCGGTGGTCGGGGTAGACCCCCTGGTGGTGGTGGAAGTAACATCTCGAATCGTCTCCCACCGCCAACTACATGGTCATATCCTCTTCCACGTCCGCCTTCTCACTGCGGACCACCTCAATCGAACCTATGTATTTTCCTGGGAGGTCCTTTGACTATATGCTGATCATCGACATGATGGGTCAGACAGTCATGATCAATGTGACCCTACCCACTCCATGCGTAACACTGCCCACTCTGGGCATGACTAGCACTGCATCGTGTGCCCCGCACAACTGATCTAGAGTCATGCGTTCGTCTACTTGTAGGTCTGGTTCTCTTGGAACTCTACGACATTTGTCTACTGCCAGTTGTAGAAGACTCTGCTACGTGTCATCTAGTGGTGTGTCTCACTTCTAATGACTGATCACCAAGGAAACTCTCCACTAAGATGGCTCTCTCTAACACCCCCACCTGGTTCCTTGTGCTGAGTGAGATCATTGATGCCCTCATCTCCCACTCGAGCCCCTGATCAATGGTCCGAGCACTAAATAAAGGGTCCCGCACCATATCTAGGGAGTAGCATGAGATGTTTTTGAACCTCGCTGAGTAGTGAGCCACAGTCATGCTGCCCTGCTACAGATGAAGTATCTCATGTACGCGCACTGCAAGAAGAGTCTCTGGGAAATACTCTACCCGATATAGGCTCTCAAAGTTTGCCCAAAGAAGTGTCACCTCATCGTGAGCCCAGAGAATCAAACACCCCCATCTACCTACTGCTGCCTGTAGAAGGATGGCGGAAATGATCATCATGAAATCATTTGGTGTCCCTAACAATCCAAAAACTCTCACCACGGACTCCAACCAATCCTCAGCAGCCTGTGGGCCCATCACTCCCCTGAACATGGGTGGCCTCTGGTGGTGGAACTCATGTAATGACCTCAAGAAACGTGCACCCTCTGGTGCTGGTGCTGGTGGCCTCAGTGGCCCAATGGGTAATGGTACCACTGGTGCCTCCACTAAATCCTCTACTGTAAGAGGACCTTGCACTGAGGCCTTGTCGCTCGATGGGATATTAGTGTGTGCTACTCTCGGAACTGTAGATGGCTGTCTTTAGGGAGGCATCCTAAAAGGAAAAAGGTCCAACAAGGTCAATATGTTATACCTGGTGAGATGACTTAAAGATATCACAGTGAAGTCTCTTGAAAACACACACACAATAAGTGTTTTCGTGAACTGAGTCCCAAATCAATAGTCAAGGTCGTAGTGTTTGGATATGTCGGCCACCACAGCAACACTGGACTCCCTGAACTGAAAACCATACTCATTACACAAAACACTATTTATAAATCAAAAGGTCAGAGTTCAAGTTATTCGGTAGAACCATACATTTCTGATACCAATTTTCCACGACCTGCCCCCAGGGCCCATGCCGTTACTACCCCAAGACCACCTTCCATTGTCCAGGGGTTGGTGACTAGCACTGAAAGGTGTAATCCCAATAATTGAGAACGAATTTCCTTTATAACCTATAATAACACACAACCAATCACACCAAATGTTTCAAACAATAAGTAAACTATGTAACAAATGAGTGCTAAAATTACGGGCTCGGAATACAATCCCAACAGTAAAGGTACATCTACAAGTAAACTGGTACAACTTCTGTGAACACCCTCCAAGGATCCTACCTGATGGGTAGGTACATATCGCCTCCTCAACACTCTACATCTACATGTCTCCTTCGTGTACCGACTCATCATCTGATGGTCCACCTCTATGCACTGTCCAGTCTTGATAGCCTCAGCTTCGATCAATGCTGTCTGTCATCTACACCAAACATAACGATGGTTGGGAATATCCCGTACAAGGGTGAGTATAAAGATACTCAGTAGGGACCCCGAGACCCTCATGGTCTCACAAAATCCACACATGATAAACCACAAACCAAATAAACTAGTGACAACCCTACATAGGTATATTCCCATACAAATACCTATGATATCAAGTAAACCCATCTCAATCATGAGGAATCACATTTTCTATCTCAAAAGCCCAATGCTCATCTGTTCCTCAAAATAAAGTACATCATGAAGGTATTACTACATAGGTATGATACATGGAAGAATACCAAAATGGTATTACCATAATAGAAGGTGCCACAAAGGTATGAACTCAGCTCACACCAGGTATAACTTAAGTACATTAGTAGAGATGACTTGATGTAACTACTGAATAATCATACTCTGTAAAGAAGTAGACCCACATAAGATCGCTAGGATCTGACCCATAAGGGATCACGAGGAGCTGATCCACATAGGACCGTTAGGAGTAGACCCACATAAGATCGCGAGGAGATGACCCACACTGGATCACTATTCATTCTTCTCATCATTGCTAGCTACTAGGTTCCCACACTATGATCGCTTGTCTCTGAGAGGATCTGATCCAAAAGCTTCTATTCGATACTCCAACTTCCATGAAGTCCCACAATGAAGTATCTAAATGTTCCACCGCCTCATAGGGGTCCCAACATAACAGACAGAGAGTCATTAGGACGCCCGATATGTGAGTTATTAGCCTTTTGTCTCGAGGGCCCGGTAGGATTTTTTCTCGATCCAACCCGAACGTTTCCCCGAATTGGAAAAATCTCTATTGCGGTATACCAAAGGGACCAACTCTCCCCAACGATTCTGGCGCTGCTGATAGTTCGTCAAAAATATTTTTGGTCCCAATGTTATGGCCCATGTAAAGTTTACTGTTGTATCTGGTCCAGGTCCTGTGTGACCCAATCGGACAGACCTGACCCAACCTGGCTTGGGTTGACCCGGTTCGGGTCTGCCCGACCTTCTGGGTAGCCCTGCAGGCCGCGAGGGCTACAAGGCCACAGGAGGAGCAATGGGGGGGGGGTGCTTGGATGTGGTGGTGTCGTAGGTGGGTAGGGAGTGTCAGCCGCTAGGGTGTCGCGTGGGCTGGAGGATGCTCGTCCAGGGGGGGGGGGGTTCCGCAGGGGGGGTGCGGGGTTTCTCGGACGTGGGGGTTCTATAAAGGATTGGGGCAGCTCAACCGCGGGGGTGTCGCAAGGGTGAGAGGCCTCGGGGAAGCTCAACCGTGAAGGCGTTGGCCACGAGCGGCGGCCCGGCTGCGGGCGGTGGCTCGGCCATCGAGGGTGGCAGCGTGACCGTGGGGAGACGACTCGGCTGCGGGGTTCTACGACACGGCTGCATGGTTTGGCTCAGCCACAGCACAGTGGCTAGGCCTTGGGGTGATGGCTCGTCCACATGTTTCAGGACAGCCACGGGGCACGGAGGTCGCGTGGTGGTGTCGTTGGGCCATTGCCTTCATCGCGGCTGACGATGGTGCCCGACGCCGTTCTCGTGCACGACCATGGATTGTATCCGTTACTCCATTTTTATCAACAATTAATCACATGTTTTGTGGAGAGGATAGAGGGCATGATTTTTTGGCCCATACTCTCTATGTTAAACTGGTAGCAAGTGGCTATAATTCCTTCTAGAATTACAAATAATTATAAAGAATGGAGAGATGGAATAATTTCAAAAAATGACCCTATAACTTCCCGCATATAATGAAACACAAATAAAACCCTTTCATATATTGTTCATTGACATTGGTGCGAGAAGGAATTCGATGAAGGCGAAGGGAGTGCCAACGATCATCGCTTTCGAAACCACTCTTCAATGTTGGGCTCGCTCATCATCCACTTCGTTGATTTCTGAATAACATTATTTGATAGCATTCTTTATTGGAGAAGTGAAATCCTCCCAATATTTCCCCTCTACCCAAGTCCACCACATTGAGAACTTTCCAAAAAGATATTTTTCCCCAATTAAATTGTTGGAAAAATTTCAAATTCGGGTGATTAATTACATTGGATGGCATAAACTAATTAAAGGGGGTGGCACCATTAAGTAGAGAGCTCAAGAGGTTTCTCCCCATTTAATAGGGAGTTCAATAGGTTTTAAACTCGGGTGGTCCCCACCCCCGTATCCTCTCATCAGAGGTTAGATCAGGTGGTCCCCACCACCATAACCTCTCATGGGAGGTTTATTTTGGGTGGTCCCCACCTGAAATATCCACATGGGAGCACAAAATAAAATAAAATATACTTTATTTTTTTATTATTTCAATGAAAAAAACCCAAAAATTAACTTTCACCATTGAACAACTACTATCGAGGTGGAAATATCCTTATGAAAATACCAGCTCTGCGAGTTCAACGGTGTCCTCATATTTCAATTCCGAGCACCGTTTGAAACGTCACTAAAACATGCTCGTACGTTTACTGAACGTACCAGAATAAATGTTCAGAAATTCATTCTGGGCGCTCCAGGCCTCAGAATCCTACGTCGTAAATTTTTTTGGACTCGTAAAATTACCATTTAATTAAAAAAATACATGGAAATTCATGGTCTTTACATTTTTACTCTATGAAGAACCTGAATTTTTAACACAATCTTGAGTCTGGGTATGGTTAGCTATTGGAAATACAACTCTTGGATCACTATAATAACAACATGATACATTCCCATCATAACATTATGATTCCTTTTATGGGTAATTATTCCAAAACATCAAAAAAAATTCACTACAATAAAAAACACCTAAAAATATCAACAGAAGGTGTAAACTCAAAATCCAAGTAAATGTAAAATTAAAAAACACTAAAAATACTCCACATAAAGAAATAAAAAATCAAGGAAAATAATATAATTTTATAAAGACCCTTTCAAAATCTCCAAAAAAAATATTTGGAACCATATCACAACACACTCCCTAGGCATTTTGAAACTACAAAAACCCAAAAAAATATATTTAAATGGTTTATAACATTTCAGAAATCATTGAAACATATTGAAAACATTTTAATATTTTCATCACTCGAGAACCCATGAAATTTTTTCATTGATAAGGGACAAAAACCAAAAAAATATTAGATTTAAAAATATACATACCCAAAAAAATTGGGAATCAAAAACAAGGCTTTCAAAGAAAAATTAAATAACACATCATAAAACATCACCTATCTAAAACATTTTTGACGAAAAAAACCTCACTTAAATATCCATCAACAAGACCTTTCAAATGAAATAAAAGATAAAAAACAAGCGTTATGGAAAACAATGAAAATTACCAACATTCTCTTTAGAAACTAGTTTAGCTGCATGGTTTTTAAAAAAATGAACCAACTATATGTATTCCCACAGAATATGTCTAGAACTATCTATAAACCCAATTCACTATTTGGATGAATATTCTTCTTAACACATTACTCATTGAAACCATCTCAGTTTTCACATTAAAATGATTATTTCTACATATGGTTTCTGAAATCTACCCAAAAATTAGTGTATGATCACTCCACCTGGTAATATATAATGAAAGATAAAATATAACCTTAAGAACAAAAATAATCCTCCCAACCACACAATGAATCTTATTTTTGGAAGCAATTTAGAGATACTAAGAACTTAATCGGACCCACCACCCATGTTTCGAAGGTATTTTCTCATTTATTCTACTAAAACCAATGAATTCAGAATGTGATTCCCCATCAACTCGACCCCTCTCAAGATCATAGTCTACTTGATTCATGTTTTTAACAAACATAACTGATACACCATTCAAGCTGACTCCCTAATATGCCTTCCACATACATGAGAAACATCCCTGATCCCCCCGAGCTAATGATTATTGAAATGTGTATCTAAAAAAGCTCTTCCAAATGGCTTCACCATCAATGAAACAGCGAAAACATCCAAAAACTGAATAAAAATCTAGATATAAGGATAAATTCCAAGAAAAAAATTACTATAAATAATAATTTAATGAATATCTAAATGGAAGCTAGAAGATAAAAATGAATGACCAAGGAGGGAAAAAATGTTAAACTAAATGGTTGAACAAAACTGAATGTCAAATAACCATCTTTGAGGGACACTCATATCATGTCCATGATGCTAGTAACCAAACCATTCCTAAGGGAGATGAATCTAAATCCAAACTAAATTCCATGAACTTATTAAACCCTCAGAAATCATGATGTCTAAATAACTATCAACATGTGAATATAGGGTGTGTGTTGATGCTAATAAGATACCATAGTGAGTCTAATTCATTACCTTTAGATAAGAAACCATGTTTTCTAGGGAAGAAATAATGTAGGAAATATGTTTCTTTTATCTTTTATAGAATTCAGTAGAAAATAGTTGAAATGGTAACATTCAAAAAACACACAACTATAAAAAATTCCATAAAAATGTTTTACCAAAACAAGCCTGATTTAAAATGCCAACCATTTCTCTCTAAAAACTCCACACTTATTAAATTAAGGCACACATGGTTTAAATAATTAAATAAGATACTCAAACTAGTATGAAATAATAAAAATGGTTTCCCCATTTTATAAATTAATAATACTCACACACACAACTCAAGGGTAAAAAGAAATATGTTAATCATAAATAAAACACAACCAGGCTATTCTTATAAAAAGAGAATAATATAATGGAATCAAACATCACAACAAAAAGACTAACCATAATGAAATCAACACAATAAATAACTCTAGAAAATAAATATGGAAACCATATTCAAACATATATAGAAAATGAAATAATATAGGATATATATTGTGAGGAAAACATTTTGGCTACTAGAAAAGCATATGATATGACCAAAAGTGGACTTGAACTGTCATCATGAAAACAATCACATACATATATCATCTAAATTTCTCTCATCTAACCTTGTTAGTGACAACCCACAGTCTATACTGTGACTCTTATTTAAGAGAAACTACCTATTTTTTCATATTATCTGTCCATATCAATGTCCCACTATATCCCACATAGTGACCTTGGTGTAGTGATTGAAAAATAATGAACATGGGATATGAGATAAAAGCATAATCACATGGAAATAACATTAACCTTGTCCTAACTATACTATAAATTATATCCTAGCTCCCATACTACACATTAATATACTGCAACACTTCACTGATCATAGATCAATTTATAATGAATCCATCACATGGATAAGAACAACATTAACTACAATATAAAGAGGATCAAAAAGGGAACATTCAACATCACATCATAATGATTCAATTGGGCCACCATGTATATCATATACATTTGGAAAATCCTTTTTGAACAACCTTTAATTAGGTAAAAATTCCAAAATAATTTATAATTTACAACAAACACTATCAAACAACCCACACTAAACTCCATTTTACTTAACCAAATCAAACAAACCCTTTAAAATAGTGTGTAACGTTTTTATAAAGTGTGGGAAACCAACATTTTAAACCCTATTTGTCCTAAAACCCAATGAACAAGTTAATTTCTCAATGTAAACCACTTTTTTATTTTATCAAAAGTAAACATTATGTAATATAAAATATTAAATCCATGTTTCATATAATAAAACCATTATTCCATTTCTTGTAAAGGTAAACCCCACTGAAGTAGTGATTAAATTTAAAAAATAAAAAAATATCTAAAATATCATTTCATTAATTCAAAAACTCATTTAAAAAATCAAATACTCATTGAAATTTTAAATAAAAATAAATTGGATATAAAAACACACATAAAGTGGAATAGTCATGTATCCTTTAACAAAATTAACAAAAAAAAAATAATACATTGGAATAAATAACTTTCAAACCAAATCCACTAATTAATAAAAACCATATCTATTATAATCATCCATACATGACCAGTACAGTAACATGAGTTGTTTAAATTATGAGAACACTAAAGATAAATAATTAAGAAGGTAATATCACTTTAACATGGTGATGAATCGATAAGAAAACATCTTGGAATCACCACAAAAGATATTATTAGGAGAGGGAAACCCTATCAGAATAAATTTTGGAAATAAATATAGAATAATAGAGTCTTGGGGAGAAATACTAAGATAAAAAAATTTGAATAAACCAAAATTCCCAATTCTTGGATGGTTTTATGGTTTACCCATGTGGTTTTCTACCCCATGACAAAACTGTGTAGTTTATTCTTGTTAAGAGGAACAAGAGATTAACGCTTTGGATACATAGTTTGAAAACTATTCTCCCAAACTATTCACTCTTGAAAAAACATTGAAACTCAAAAATATCGATAATAAAAACCACAATCTCTAGGGGAAAACAATAGTAAGATTAATAAAAATAATGTGAATCCTCGGGGTTTCACAAACTCCATACCATGACACCCCCATGAACCCATAACAATTGTACAAGTGTGAATGTTAGGATGAAATTTTCTATAGTGTGGAAATTATCATTAAACAATTCATCAAACATCTGATCCAAGAACATGAGGCAGAAATAACCCATTATCTTAGAGAATCCACCATCAAAAGATCTATTAAGGGATATAAAATAATATATTTTGACAGCCATTAATAGTAATATTATTACATGATTAATTAAAATATTATTTCAAATTTTTCATATAAAATATCTCAAAATATAAGATATAATTTTTAATCTCCATCCCCCATATGTAATAAAACCAATTATTTATGAAAATATTTTCTAAAAATAAAATCATATTATTCCCAATAAAGTCATAATTTTTAAAATTAAATGACTATTAATTCATTACATTGAATTTAAAATCATCTTATTTTATAAAAATAATTTATTTTTAGTCATTAATATAATATATGAAAATAAAAAAAAATTCATACAAAATTTAATTTTGAAACCTAGGTCATTTTAATTAAAATAATTTTTTATTTTTTTTATATCATGAAATGAAATATAAGAATTAATATTTTTCATGTTAAAGAAAAATGTTTTTAAATATATTTCTTAATAATGCTATTCATATTCATACCTTCTACACAAATAGGTAGGTTAAAATACTAATATTGAAAATATAATATTTTATTATTATATATATATTTTTTAGGCTCAATGATTCATAGAACACATGTTTTCAAATATATTACATGATAAAAAATTATAAAAAAATAATGGAGCTACATTTATAACATCATAAAGTAAGAATTTCCACTTTCATTATATAGGTGAATTCCATCAATGGTGTAATTTTATTTATAACAATACAGATAAGTAAGAGTTTTATGCCATGGAATTGATGATATTTTAAGACATAATACTTGAAAATAGTTTTCAAAATTTTATTGAGCATAACATGGAAAGGAAATAACTTGAGTTGAATAAAAAGGACAAGAACGTTTTTGGAACCTATGATGCTAATTTTAAATGATTGATTAGGTATGAACCAAATTTCATATAAGATCATGATAATAAAAATAAATTATTTTACATATGATTTAATTCATGATTATAAAGGTATCAATTTAATCCTGAATTTAAATTTTATAATTAAATTTTATTGTGTTCTTAGAATGTCAATATAGAGTTTTTATTACTTTTAAAAAAATTAGGATAAGAAACAATCTTGCTTGTAGGAAAAGAGGAATCATTAATCAAAGGAATATTATTAAAAAAATTAAAATTACCCACTTATGATAATTTTGGAAAAAATGATTTTGTATAATGTTTTATGAGATCTAAGTAGTGTTACCTATGTGAAAATATTATACAAATTACTTCCTAATATAAATAAATGTAAAAGTCTATTCCTTATATCATTAACTAAAATAAGGTATATAAATATTTAAATTACAATAAAGTTGGAAATTAGGTTTATTTTTTTATAATGTTAGTTACTCATTGGGGGAATCAAAAATATCTAATACAAAAAGGTGTAGTAATTCCTTTTCTAAATTTATAGTAGTTTCAGGACAATACAATGATGTTTTAATATGTAAATTGCATGCCCATTATGGCTAAAATAATGTCTTACTTGATTCAAGATCGCTGATATCTATTATTTCAATGAAATTTTCAACTGTAATTGAAATACCATATCTTAAAATGATATATGGATAATTGTTACAATATCTTGGGGAAGTATAAAGGTAACAATAATTTCTAAAAATATCCTCATTATCATACATAGAATAAATTTTCTACAAAACCATTTTATCATTCCAATTATAGAGTTTTATGTTTTTCTGGGTATAGATTAGCTTATAATTTATCATTATATGATATGTTGAAGAGATAAATAACATATTGTAAGAAATAATTTCTATTTTATATAATAATGAATTCATACATTTTATAACATGTCATGGTGATGAGAAACTGATAAACAAAAGATGTTATAGCTATAAAGATGAATTTTTATAAATTAATGGAACTATTAAAATTGGTGATGCTCTATTAATATAAAAATAACTTGATGTATTTTTTGATGATTTTTCTAGTCTTTTTTGTCATGAAATTGTGGTTACTACTATATTGTTCTTGATAGTATACCAATCTCAAAACCTTTATATTGAATGTAATAATATTAGTAATTATTATTAAAAACTCATTTATTATAATTACTTGATAAGGTTTTTCATTAGACATACCACTCCACCTTGGTCTTCTCTTGTTTTATTTTTAAAAAACATGGATGGCTCAATGAGAATATAATTTTTTATACAAAACTCAATTAAATAATTTCGATGAAAAATTATAATGTTTTTCATATTGATGATTTTTTCAGATCAGTTGAGGGGTGCACAATATTTTTTGAAGACTTATCAGTGGTATGGGTATTACCACTGAAAGTTAAAGGGGGAAGACATTATGAGCACTAAATTTCACCCTATGTATACTTATTATTAATTTTTATTATAAAAATTGTGTACACAAATTCACCTAGTGTATTTATGGATATAAAAAATAGAGTATTCCATGAATATTTGGATAAATATAACATTTTGTTTTTTAATGATATTATTGTTTACTATAAATGTTTTTAGTAACATGGGATACATATAAATATCTATATATACAAATGAAAATAAAAAAAATCTGTATGAAAAAATACAATAATATTTTTTTTATTTGATATAGGTTTAATGATTTTGGAAAAGTTTTGAAAATGGTTTTAGAATTGTTTATCCTACTACAAAATAATACGTACAAGAGTAGATTACACATAAATATATAACTAAGATTCAGTGTTCTCTTATCTTGGTGGGATACTATTGAATTTGTTTTAAACCATTCTTGGTTATCCAGAACACTGAATTTGGTAACATTAAGAGGAGTAAAATTTATTGGTTTTAAGGAATGAGATGAATGTTTCCATGAAATAATAAACACTACATAATTGTTAAGGCTTATTCATTGTATTAATAAATGGATAATTATATTACAGTGATGTTTATTTTATGGAAATTGTTTGTTTTGGGATATAAAATGACCATATTTTTCACGTATGCAACTCATTAGTGGAAACCCCAATAGAAAAATTATCATACTCATTAACTTTTATTGGATTCATTACATTTTTGAATTAAAAATATAGAGTAATCATTATTATATGGAGAAATGTGAAATATATGGAGATCAAAAAAGATAAAAGTATATATTCACTCAATAATAGTTTGAATTTTTTTACATAATATAGTTAGAAAAGAGTAAGGATTATTATTTTCCATTCACATTAACCAATATAGAAAAATATTTTTGATTAATTAAATCGAAAAATAATGTGTCAATGACTATGTAATGACTTGTACATGTTCTTTTAGCTAATTAAATTTTCCAGGAATATTTTTAAATATAAATTACTTCTCATTTGAAATAGGTGTCAGTGTAGTCATCTTTAACGAATAGATTTACACAGGCTTAGAAAAAAGATCATGGAATGTAAAAATGTATACAATTTGTAAAAATGGTATAATTCTTGAATTTAATGTGGATAAGGAATGTTTTATCTAATTTAGAAGTAGGTGATGTGTTATTATTTATTCCCATTTAATTATGGGACAATTAATTAAAGTTAATAACTATCATTTTATTTTTCATCTAGACAGTATGATGGTGTAAAAATATTTTTAGGAATATTTCTAGTGAGAAAGTATTAAGATGGGTATTTGAGATTTGATCATGAATTATTTGACATGTTATTAGGTTAATGGTGAATAAAATAATGTATATAGATAGAACCTTTTTAGGAACTATATATAAAATGGTTTCAGACTCGAGTAGATTTAGAAATATTTAATGAAAATAAATTATTTGGGACTAAAATTAGATTAATATATTATTGATAAATGAAATATGATACAACACTGCATTAGTAATTCACAAATGATGAAATATTTTCTTGAATACTACTTGATGAATTAAATTTTATTTGAGAATAGTGATCATGTCTTTCACAAATTGGATTCTGGAAATGCGTAACATGTCTTTGTAAAAAAATAAAGTTGATCCCATTATTTACTGTACCATATGAAATTATATATAATGTGTGATCAGTTACATATTGGGTAGACATACGTATGTTTTTCTCAAAGGTACATGATGTGTTTCATGTTTCATTTCTAGATATGTTTATACTTGATTCATCTCTTGTTTTAGGCCCTTTGGTGGTATATATATAGGATTATATAACTTATGATAAAAATTATGTTCTAATTTTGGATCAAACAATGTAGGTACAATTAACATAAGTAATTCACTAGGTTAAGGATTCATGGAATAATCACATGATTTTGGAAGTAACATGGGAATCAGAACATTCTATGATTGAAAAATAATGTCACTTGATTAATTAATGATTAAAACTACAAAGATGAGACTATATAAAGAGGGGAAGTAACTAAAACCTTGTAAATCCTTAAAATTAACCAGCCTTATGGTTTTAATAAAAATTTAAATCTATTTATATAATTATTTAAATTTGATAAAATGAATTTCATATATGGAATCAAGATAAAAAATATTACATATTTTTAATCTTCAAGACATTTTTACAAATAATTATATTTTGAGTGGATGGTGAAAAATAATAATCTTCCCAAAAAATCATTTATTATATAAAATAAATTATTATAAAATTTCAATTATTATTATTATTTTTAATTGTAAAATTATAATTAATTCAAATAATAATTCTATAAAAAATTAAATCTTAAATAAAAATACATATTATTATAGTAGATGTTCATTTTTAAACATTAAAGACTTGTTTCAATAAATAGTTTTAAATTATATTTTGAACATTTATACTAATATAAATTTTATCCACTTCCACAAATTAAATAATTTATAATGGATTAAATATTTTTTACTATGAAGTTAAAATTTAGTTTTTATGTTAATTTCATTTTTGGTCACTACAAATTGTAACCCTGGAAATAATGTGGCTGCATGATAAAGGGAAATTCGGGTTTATTATGGTTAAAACATAGGGATAATCCCAAAACCCTTTATCTTGATTATTATAAGAATGATTTTATTTTTTACCTTACCACCATATATATTAAATTTTATATATCATGTTACATTTGACCATGAGTAGGATATATAAAATGTATGAAAAAATTACAAGTGTGTCACTCCACTCAGTTATAAAGGAGAACATATTAACCTCCCTTCATCACACATTTTTAGAACTGTAGTTAATCCAAAAAACATCCAAAGATTCATATTCATATCATTGAGGTCTTGGAAATATCAAATGTCATGTCCTGTAATGATTAAGGCAATATACAATGGTAGATATTCGAGGGGGATATATAACTCATAATTGATCATAATCAAGATTATTTATCCATATACTTCCTTAAAATGGATTCTAAACACTATAAAATAATGAAATTAGTAAATAATTTATAATAAAATGTTATTGTATTAATTGAATACTATATTATACATATTTTCTAACTTATGGTAAATCCTTGATCTTGTGTACATGTGGAATACAACATCTATAAATCAATGCATTTTTTCCCATCACCATCTCAAATGAATGATTATAATGATGGAATTAATATTCATATATAATAATTATATGAAATTATTATTAATTTTTAATGATAATATATTTTTTAATATTTGTACACATCCATATATTGATGATTTGTAAGACCACTCATGCTTGTGGGTGGAATACCCCCTCCACAAAGTGATGTGATTTATTTTTCATCTCCATTAGAAAAATATGATCATATTTATATACTTATTGAATAAATGTTTTATATACACCAAATTTGTTATACAAAATATTTTAAAACATATCTATTTTATTTCATGTCCACCCTTCAGGAAAAAGTAATCATCATTCTTTTGTATGTATATACAAACATCTCTATAAAATGGGATGTTTAGTGTTTCATTATAAACAAAAAATTATGGATTTAAAAGTGTATATAATGTGTAAATATGATAATAATAATTTTTTTAATGAAAATAAAACCCCTTTGACCTCTTTCAGTACCCAAATGTTTATTGTGTTTATAAACCGACTAACACCAAAAAGGCCAATATAAACCTAACTAATTGAGTGAATACATAAATCATTGAAATAAATGAAATAAAAAGTACAAGAATATTGATATTAAAATTAAAAAAATTATTATATAAATAAAAATGTAATATAATTTTATAATTCATGAGTTAGAAAACACATGAAGTTAGAATGGATTCAATGTAAGGAATTTTTTTTCAAAAAATATATTTTATCTAATTGTTTAAATCCATATCAATGTTCTTATAATTGTTCCAATAATAATATCATTTATACACTAGATATTGTAAAAATTTATATTCAACTTCATAATACATTATATTTTCTATTTTAAAATGGTGTATTTAAAACATTTATCATGTTGGTTATTTTTTTGTTTTCATCCAAAGAGATGAAAAGTAGTTTTAAAATTTACACTGCTTGACTATTTTTTCCACTATAATAAACATTACGTATTATAAATATTTATTTATGATTTTCAATGGGTATTTATCTCAATTTTTTGTGAATTCTTTGTTTGAAAAAATACTTTTATAGGGAAATAAAATTTCATTCTCATATTTATGATATAACAGAAATATTTATTGATTATAACCATGAATAAATATTAAAATTGGTTTTATTAAAAATTTATAAGATATATTTTTATTATTGATTATATATTTCTTTTATGTTTTATATGAATTGAAAGTTAGAAAAAAAAATATTTTTTCTGATGCCTTTTAATGATATAGCTCATCAATCCATTGGGTAAAGTGGTGGAGTATTATAGTAATATATTACTCTAATGATAAATAATAATTACCCAATTAAGTTATTTTATTATAAGGGTTCTTGTAATGTTAAATATATAAATAATTTCCCAAGTAACATCATTGATTCTCTTGAAATACTTTATAAAGGAAAGATATAGATTTCAAAATGTAACCAAATCATTTTATGTTTTTATAGAGATTTGAAGACTATTGTTTTTTAAATAATGGTGAATGCTTGTTTCTTAGGAATGTTAATCATTAGTTTTTTTGGGTTACTAGGAAACATATATTAGTATGATTTTTCTTTTACAATCTCATTTAAAATGATTCTTGAAATATATTATGATTTTTTTGAGGAAATGATCACATATATTTATATTCAAATGTTTTTTTTGAAAAATGAAAATTTTATTATTTAATTTTCATTTTTAAAAATGGGGTAACAGTTTAATTTTTTTTATATCCTTTATGGAAAATTTTCTACATCCATAATTGGAAATATTTTTTCACTAAAATCTAGGGTGAAATTAAATAATGAAAATTTAGGCTTTCCAAATATAGAAATTACCTTGAAAAAATGCGTTATGATAATTAATGTATTTAAGAGTTGAATAAATATTTTATTCTAGATACATTATTTAAACAATTATCTAGAAAATTAAATGTAAAATATATTATAATTAACGAAATCTGAAACTCTTCTTATATATTTAATATTTATTGATTGAAAATGTTATGAGTTGTACACATAGTATAAAATTAAAATATTTCACACTAAACCTCTAGGTTTTGAACCCATAGAAAATTACATAATTCCATAATTTTAATCACACATAAATCATAATGGTTAACCATGAAAACCCATCTAAATCTTCAAAAAGAATAATGAGATTACACATTTATTATTATATAAATAAAATTCACCACCATCTCTATAGTCAACACCATTATCCTCCATCATGATATATTCATGGTGATATTACCCATTTATGATATATAATCATAATAAATCATTATAAATGAATATTAATTATATTTAAAAATTAATCAAACTGATTTTACATTTTCATATTTTATGATGATACTAGATACATGACAATGTTGTTTTATTATAAGTGTTCAATATCTCTGAAAAATAATCTTCCCATGTTATAACCTTTTAGATATTTCATACACAATACTCTTGATCACATTATAATGAATGGAAACATACTAAAAGGTCATATGAGACTCTCAAAAAAGACTGAAAATAAATGATATTAATAAAAGATAATATGTGAGAATAAGATGAACATGAAGGTATAAGATTGTAATCAAGGATTTTGAAAATAAATAGAACAACCATAACATATAGAAACATTGATTGTAAATCCTAAATCAAGAAATAAATATTTAGAAATAACATAATAGATGTGTCATAAAAGTATGCAAACATGAGCCAATAATCAAGAGATATAAGAATATTACATAGTTATGTTCAATAACATAGTGGCTTCAAATAAAAGTATAGAAAACATTAGTCATAGAAAATATTATCTTTTGTAATGACAAACTACAACGACAATCATCCCATTGTGGATAAATATCCATAATGGATTGGGTTCTTCCCTATAATCGAATAAACCTAAAGGATATAGTCACAAAACAAATTGTGTCCAATCTGTAGTCCATTTAATTTAATATAATCAGATATAAATATTTTACCAGTTAAATAGAGGGAAATATAATTGTGGTCCCACAAATCCCATAATGGAATACAATATATATTTTCCAAATGAACTTGAAAATATTCATAATTACATCATATACTAGTTTATCAGTAAAAAATAAAATATATCTATAAAAATATTAACAATAAAATATCATAAGAAAACCATATAAATAATTTGGATATATTCCTTAGCTAAAATCCATAGAGATGAATATGAAAAATGAAATGAATTTTGAAATAGATAAAAATACATTAAAAGTTCATGGGAAAGTTAGTTTCAAAATATACAAAGAAATAACCTTTACATTTTTAATAAATATTATTTTAAAAGGGATAAAATTATAAATCAATGATAAGTAAAGTTATTTTTGGAAACAATAGAAACATGGAATGAAATATTTTTATAGAAAAAAAGGAAAATAACTGGAAAATGTGTCAATTAAAAAATGTTAAAAATTGATTCCTTTCAAATATTTTTATTGAAATTCAATTCAATTCAATATAAACATTAAAAATCAAAGAGGTGTAGAAGAGGACATCTAAAAAACTATATAAATAATATAGAAAAGTAAAATAAATAAATATATGGGTTTTTACAGATAAATATCATATATTTTCCATGATAAAAATTTACCCATAAAATATCTCGATTATAATGTGATATTTGAAGAGAAACTATTACCTTGGATTTATTTATGTTTCAAAAGGGTGTAAATACACATATAATAAATATAGTTTTATTACTCAAATTTATATGAAAATTATTCATAAATATTCAACATAATTAAAATCATTTATAATTTTTTATCCATATTAATTGTTTACTGTTAAAATAAATATCTTGGTGGTAACTGCTTCAATTTCCGGGGTTGCATTATTTTGGAAGTTTGGGCCCATTCTCTTAAATCATGAGTTTATAAAATCCATATTTTTTTAGGAAGACATATTATATATGTTTTATATTGTTTTTCAGTCCCATGTATATTTCATGGAACTTAACATGATTGTTCTCATGGAAATCTTAAAATGATTTTTTTATGAATATTTCATTCAAAAACCAATTAAATTAACTATTTAATATGGTTAATAATATTAAGATGAATGAATTAAAAACATAAATTAATAATTATGAAATCATATTAATTTTACTTAATTATTCCTAGTTATTCATGAAGAAATTTATTTAACATTTTTTATGTAGGTTGTAAAACATCCCAAAACAACAACACGTTATAATGATTGAGTTTGTATGACCATGTTATTATAAAATAATAATATCACATTAATAGAAGTATAATTATTTAAAATTCATTTTATTAGTGTGATAAATCTTATTTTAGAAGATTTGGTTGAATAAGATAAAGAATAATTATTACGGACAAGATGAAAAATACATAATAGTCTTGAATCTTCGTTTAGAGAGCCTCATAGAAGTCAAGGATTCAAGGCGTCTTCTTATGATAAATATTAATAGTTTTTTTATAACGACCCATACTTTACATAAATTGTTATTACATTAGAATTTAATCATACTTATTAAAACATATAACAAAACCAATGTAGGACCATATATGTATAGTGTCTTTAGAAACTGGGAATCATAAATAACCGGTTTATAAAGCATCTACGTTCTCTCTTGTTTATTTCATCATATCTATAGTCCCTTTTTGGAATATCCTACTTAATACCATTATTCCTGACCTAAAGAAAATAATACATACAATTGGGTGAGATCAAATGCTCAATAAGGGAAATCAAAGGAAATATCAATCATATTATATTCATAAGAACAAAACATTTTGAAAATCTTAACCTGCTAAAGAGATCATAATATGATAACATGTGATAAATCATATAGTGAAATTTCATCCCAATAATAATAACATAAAACATGAAACTTTGTGTCATACACACATAATCATAGAAAATCATTTCTTATTTGTCAATAATCATTGTTAAGACTATCTTAGTGGACAAAGTCCATTTATTATTCGAGTTCACTCCTCGTTTCAGTCCTATATCACTGAACCAGATTAACGTGCCATTCCAGCCATGTCTATCTCATGAGATATAAATATTTACCCAATTCATTGGAGGGAGTTATAGGTCCCACCCATCTCATAATTAAACCATTCTTATGTGTGCCACAAAATCATAAATCATACATTATAGCATAACCCATGTAATAAAAATGGGATTCTTAAACATCGTGACATCATAAAATAAGTCATATAAGATAAAGGACTTCATAAAAATAATTCCATCAAAAAATAATCAAATCAATTTAATAATAGAGATATAAACAGAACCCTATATTATCCTAGATGGAAAATAATTTTGATAAAACACTTGAACTCCATTCTGGAGGAAAATATCCTTTATACTTCAAAAACATTTTTCCTCTATTAACATGTCATAACATTTTAAACTAAAATAAGTTATTTAAAAATAAACTTGAAAACATGTAAAGGAATATTCATGTAAATAATGTTCTATAGAATCATAAAAATCCATTCATGTCGTATGAGATTAAAAACGTTATTCTCATACTTCAGCTGAAGAAGTCAAAAAGTATCTCGTACTGAAAATGACAAAAGATTAATTTAATATAATTTAATAAAAACTCACCAATAGGTAAAATTGGAATTAGAAAATTTTAGGAGGATATAAATAATATTACATATTTAGGAAACATGTTTGTTGATGATAAATATGCCCCAAAAAATTCTGATGTATAAACAATCTCTGATAAAAATGAGATTGTGAGATTTTCTCTTACATTAGGCCCAATATGAATTGTACGTATCCAAACCTCCTATAAAAGGATTATAATAATGTAATTTAATTATTACAGAATCATATTAATTGTTATTATATCATATATGGTAATATTCTTATCTTTTTATTGGTAATATTTCATTGTTACTTGTTATTCTGTTGTTGATTTCTTTATGTTCTTATGCATGTCTTCTCGAATAAATTCTTATTCCTATTTTTAGGATATAGATAAATTATTTAAAAATATTATTACTGTAATATATATCATATTTATTCATTCAATTCAATTATAATAATTATTCAATGAAGATCATGTAGAACGAGTCATATCACTTCATGGAGATGGTAGGTCGTATCTACGCATGAGTGATGATATCATTCCCATAACTATTGAATGGTATTGGACTGGAACATGGAATGTCTAAAAATTACTATCATGTTATAATAATCATATATAGTTATTCTATACACCATTATTCCCATCCATGTAAGGTGGTGGTGGAAATCAGATTACACCACGGCATGGAGACGGTATTCCGTACGTACGCACACGCAGTGATTTCATTTTCCATAGGATGGATAGATGGTGAAATACGGTTGTTTCATATATATAATAACATATCATTATATGAGTGATACTGATGATATTACTTTATAATGAAACAAATAAATAAGAAGATGTAGAAGAAGTAAGAAACATGAATGAATCGGTAGAAGAGATTACCTCTAACTCGACATGCCACCTTTTAACTTCCACTTAAGGGACTACAGTTGGTATTTTCAGAATACCAGAAACTCCAGAATATTAAGAGGTATTTTGAGAAGAGTAATGGGAAGGGGTTTTCCAAGCGTGAATTCTAATGTTCATGTAAAGAGGAGAGGGAGGAGATGCCCTGTCAATAAGATAGGAGAGGGGCGCCTTTAGAAACCTCAAAAATATTTAATTATTATAAATTAAAACCCCAAATAAAAAATTCTTATATGACTCATATCCAAATATTAGATGATATAGGGTTGTAATATAAACAACCAATAAAATTTACACATGTTGGGAATTTTTTTAAAATTATCAACTTGATTTATCCTTATTCAATATATTTGAATTTATTTGTGGTAATAAGATTCTAAATTATAATTTGTTATAAATAATTACATATGTGTTTTGAATTTTCCATAATTGGATAATTAAAAATATTTTCGATCATATAAATTTTAATTTATAAATTTTAAATATTTTTTTTGATTTTTAAACAATATTATATTATTTTATTTTTATAAAATAACAATAGTGTCAATTTTGACACTATTTATTTATTTGAAATTAAATAAAATCTTCACAGAAGATATTTTCAAAATAAAAGCTTTAATATATTCATAACATTTCATATTTATATATAAAATTATTTTATCACATTAAATAGTTCATATAATATTTATTTTAGTATTTTTAATACCATTTATTAGATATTTCAATCAATAAAATAATTTCAACATCACTTTTGTGTCACCATTAATGAAATTTATATCATCCCCAAAAATTATAAATAAATTAAAATTATGTAGATAATTTTATTAGATTCATGGAGACTATTTATTTTATAAGTTTCATGAATTTTATCACTAAATTAAAATTATTATACTTATAATATTTAAGAGTGTGACATGTTGTCACGTTCTTTGGTTTTAATAATAATTAAATTATTTCCATGGTCAAAAGACCATTAAATTAATCTATCCCGACCCTTATGTGATATGGGTCGACTTTTAGTCATCCAATATAATTTTTATAGGTTTTAGGGTAATTTTATAATATTATTCTTACCCTTAATTACCCGATTTACCTTTAACTACAGTAAATAAAAATTACCGTAGTTACTATTAATAATATCAACAAAAATAGAAGTAACCTATTAACCTAATATGGAAATATTGAATTCAAATATGAAATCCATTTTTAAAAATTTAAAACACATAATTTTCAGTAATTAATTTATAATTAATCTCGTTGTTAAGAAAACGGGTTTCAAAAGTTAAAACATTGCCAAAGATTGAAATGTTTTTACTGATGAATTCAATGTAAAATTAATGGTAATGAAATAAATTATATTAAATGGTAAAAATATATTATATTTATACTTTAAAACCATTCAATATTATAATTTAACCGTATAAATTAGTTGGATGAAAAAAGTTGTTTTTAATTAAAATATATCGTGTTTTTACTATTCATTAAAATATGAAAGTTATCAGAATAATATGAAAAATTTATCCAAATTAATTTTTTAAATCCTAATTCCAAAGAAGAATTTATTTTTAAATTGAACTTATAAACATGTTAAAAACTAGATTTAAAGTGGGTGCAACATCAAAAGGCGGCAAAACTGCATTTTTTAAAAAATACTTATTTTACCGGAAAAATTTATTTTGTTCTCATACCATGTTATAGAAAATGGTTAATATGAATAATAATGTTATGATATTAAAAATTTAGTAAATAATATTCATAATGGCTAGTCCATAATAATATTATAACAATATATCTTTGTTTAGTGAAACCCAGTATTGTGTACTACACACGCTATCGATCAAGGTCGTGATTGCGTGTAACGAAAACCAAGCCAGTGTTTTGTGTGGTGAAGTATTCCTTTGGTGTTTCATTTAACATAAGACATAAAAAAATATTTCTCATAAAATCTAAGGGTGTTTTAATCTACCCACCTTAAAAATAATTTCTCCCTCAAAATTCATCACTTCGTAAGAAACAGATGAGGATACCTCTCCCTCATCATATCCTCAAGTCCCCATGTAGCTTCTTCTAATTGGTGGTTCCTCCATAAGAATTTAACCAAGCGAGTGGTCTTGTTTCACAAATCTTTTTTTCCACGATCTAGAATCTCTATCGGCTATTCTTCATAAGAATGATCTTGCTCCAGCGGTACAAATTCTGAGCTTAGTACATGTGAAGGATCAGGTATGTACATTCTTAGGGGAGATACATGGAATACATCATGAACATGAGAGAGATTCGGTTGAAGCGCCAATCGGTAATATACCTTCCCAACATGATCCAATATCGCAAAAGGACCAATATACCTAGGTCTCAGCTTGCCCTTCTTTCAAAATATCATTACTCTCTTCCAAAGAGATATTTGTAAGAACACTTTATCACCCACTTCAAACTCTAGGTATTTTCTTCGATTATTGTCCTAACTTTTTTTAGACTCTGTGCTTCCCTTATGTGTTGTTGAATAGATGAGACCTTTTCTACCATCTCATCAACAAGATGAGGTCCTAATATCATTCGTTCCCCAAATTAATCCCAGCAAGTTGGAGTTCATCATTTTGTTACATAGAGAGCATCCTAAGGAGCCATATGAATACTAGAGTGAAAGCTATTATTATAATAAAATTCCACCAAAGGTAGGTGTTGAACCCAACAACATTTTAAATCCATAGGGAAAGCTCTCAACATGTCTTCTAGAGTTTGAATTTTCCTCACAGACTGACCGTGTTTATGAGGATGATAACTAGTGCTGAAACTCAACTCTGTATATAGTGTTTACTGAAGACTTCGCCAAAACATCGAGGTAAAACTCGGATCTTGATCAGATATAATAGAAAGTGGTACTCCATGAAATCTTACCACTTCCTTTATATATACCATGTCAATATGATCAAGATATAAATCTTCTTTTATAGCAATGAAGTGTGCCGACTTCGTAAGATGATCAACTATAACCCAGATAGCATTATTGCCTTTGGATGTTTTAGGAAGTCCAGTGACAAAGTCCATAGTGATGTTTTCACTTTTCCATTCTGGTATGGTTAATGGTTGTAACATCCCCTTAGACGCCTGTCTCTCATCTTTATCTTTCTGAAAAACCAAGCATCGAGAGACATATTTAGCAACATCTCTTTTCATGCCATACCACCAGAAGTACTCCTTGAGGTCCTTATACATTTTCGTGCTTTCATGTTGAATAGAGAATTAAGAACTATGAGCTTCATCCTATTTTTAATACTTCCATTCTTGGATGGGAGTAACAAAAACCCGATTCCTGAACCTTATTATTTAATCACAATCAATGTGAAATTCAGGATAATTTCTCACCTTCTTTTGTAACTATACATCTTCTTTTTTTCCTCTTTAATCATCATGTTTATAAATGGTTGAATATTCTTTTGAGAAATATTATATTTTTCCCCTTCCATTATAATTCCAAGATCCATCCTTTATAAATCCATAAATATTGGATCCTTTGTGATCCTCATCATAGATAAGCTAGCATGGTCTTGCCGACTTAATGCATCTGCCACTTTATTTGCTGTCCCAGGGTGATAATGATTTGAGCAGTCATAATACTTAATCAGCTTCAAACGTCATCTTTGGCACATATTCATCTCCTTTTCTGTTAAAATTTACTTTAATGATTTATGATCTGTATAAATATGACACATTTCACCATAATTATAATTCCTTCAAATATTTAATGCAATGATTACCACAACTAACTACAAATCATGAGTTGGGTAATTTTTCTCATGGATTTTCAACTGTCATGAGGCATAAGCTATCACCATATCGTTTTTCATGAGAACACACCCCAATCCCTTCTTGGATGAATCAATATAGAACACAAACCTTTCCCCACTACAAGGTAGTGTGATCACATGTGAACTAGATAAACTTCTTTTTAACTCCTTGAAATTCTTTTCACACTCCTCCAACCACACAAACATAACTTTTTTTTGAGTCAACATGGTGAGTGGATTAGATAATTGTGTAAAACATTACAAAAAACGAGGATAATATCCACCCAAATGAAGAATATTTCGTATCTCAGTTACTAGTGTTGGTCTTGACCATCTTTCAATAACCTCTGTTTTTACTGGATCCACAGATTTCCATTCTTTTGAGATTATGTGACACAAAAATGAAGCTTTTTGAATCCAAAATTCACACATGGTAAATTTGGCATAAATCTTCTCCTATATCAGGGTTTTTAATACAATTCTCAAGTGATCTTCATGTTCATCCTTTCTCTTTGAATAAAAAAGAATGTCTTCTATAAAGACTACAACAAACAGATCAAGATAGTCTCTAAAGACTCTATTCGTCACATCCATGAAGATAGCAAGGGAATTAGTAAGACCAAATGGAATCACTATAAATTCATAGTGTCCATACCTTGTATGGAAAGTCATCTTTGGTATATCCTATTTTTTGACACTTAATTGATGATACCATTAACTAAGATCAATATTGGATAAGTTTTGAGCTCCGCATAGTTGTTCAAATAAGTCATCAATGAATGGGAGATGATATTTTTTCTTGATAGTGATCTTATTAAGTTAACGATAATCAATTTCGAGTCTCATTGATCCATATTTTTTCTTAACAAAAAGAACATGTGCTCCCCATGGTGACACACTAGGGCATATGAATCCCTTATCAAGATTCTCTTGGAGTTTCCTCGTCAATTCCTGCAACTCAATTGGGTCCATTTTATAAGGTGTCTTTGAAATGGGCATAACACCCTGTATGAGTTCTATTGAAAACTCAACTTCACAATTTGGTGGAATAAGTGACATTTCCTCTACATAGACATCATCAAAGTCCCGTAAAATGGGCATATTCTTAATCGTGATTCACTCTTCAACCATTTGAGATAAAGAACATTCAATTGTTAGAATCAAGACCCATAAGTTGGAAGAAATTTCCACTGTATGGTTATATTCATCCTTGCATTGATATATGATCATATATTGATCAAGAATACAAAATGTGACTTCCCTTATTTGGATGTCGACATGGGCTCTATATTAGGAAATCAAATCCATGCCACGAATTACATCAAATTCCACTATAGGAAGGATCACATGATTTGAAGGAAGCACTTTCCCACAAATGTCAATTCGAGAAGAATTATAAACTATTGATGCAACTATTGTGCCATTAAGAGTTTTCATAGCTAACTCAACAGCTAATTGTTGAGGTATTACGGTGATACCCTTGAAAAATTCTCCAGAAAGAAGAGTGGGTGGATCTAGAATCAAATAAAACCTTTTCTACTTTAGAGTGGATGGAAAGTGTACCTTTCACCACTTCGTTATCGTACTACACATCGCCAATAGAAATTGCATGTGACTTTCCATTTTCATTGGCCTTAAGAGTTTGTTGAAGTCGATCATCATCAATAACCCTTGTTTTAGGGAATTGATTTGCATAATTCCCCATTTCCATGAACTTGTAACATTGAAGTCTATGAGGTGCATTCTGTGTAGCCCTTTCTTTGTTCGCATCAATAGAAATTGTTTTCCCATCATTGTGGCATTCAAATGCAAGATGACCTTATTTTCCTCATTTTAAACGTTTTCTTGTCCCATTAAGACAATTCCCTCCATGTTTCCTTCCACACTTTGAGCATAAGGGAAAACTCATCTTCTTTTCAGTGTGGTCTTTAGATTTCCCTTTCAATTACATTTTCCTCTCCTTATCAAACCCATATGACTGATGGCTTACTCCAATAACTATCTCAACATTGAGAGCACATCGAACAATTACTTTATAGCAATTTAAGTCCCTTATGGCTACTTCCCTTCGATGACTTGGTTTTATGCCACTAAATAATCGATCGATCTTACTCTCAGGTTGGATAATAATTCCAGAATCGTACCTTGCATGTCTTGTAAAATTTTCATCATAGGTACCAACAGATTCATCATCCTTTTGTTTCAGTTCAAGAAACTCATTCTCCATATTATTTTGAAGAGTACGAGGGATGTACCTATTGAAAAATAAGTTCTTGAACTCGTCCCATTCAATGGACTCAATTTCGCCTCTTCACCTCGTATTCTTGATAAGATTCCACCATTGATCAGCTTCATCTTCCAAACAATATACTGCTAAGATAACTTTATCATGTTCATAACATTGAAGAACTGAAAATATCTTTTCAGTGGTACTGATCCATTGTTCAGCAACTAATGGATCAGTAGACTCGCTGAATGAGGGTGGACACTGCCTTATGAAGGATTCGATAGAATGTTTCTCCTTCCATTGCTCATTTGGAAGTCTTGTATGGTTCGTAGCTTGAGAATGGTGTATGAGCATAGATAGAAGATTTTTCATTCCATCTCCCATAACTTTTGGTTTCTTAGGGGGACAATCATTGCATTTCCCATCGCATTCAGCATTAACATAGTTCTTGCAGGTTCCAGCCATTGACTAAAACCAATAAGCATAGTGTGAGAAACACTATTTGTAATGCGAAAACCACATAATCAAGAATAAAATTTTAGACATAAGGCCTTATCATAGGATATTAAGGGATATTTCTAAAACACTAATATTGTGTTCTATTCTTAGACATATCTTTAGGGTTCTAACTAAGGCTTTCACATCCAAGTTTCCAATGGTTGACTATACCTTTCCTCTAATACCAACTATAACGAACCATACATTACATATGTTGTTATTACTTGATAATTTATGAATACTTATTACAAAAAAATAACAAAACCAAGGTAGGACCATATATGTATGGTGTCTTTGGAAACTGGGAAACATAAACAACTTGTTCCTAAAGCATCTACATTGTCTCATGTTTATTTCATCATATCTAGAGTCCCTTTTTGGAATATCCTAATTAATACCCTTCTTCTTGACTTGGGAAAAAGAAAACATACAAAAGGGTGAGCTCAAATGCTCAGTAAGGGTAAACAAAGGAAATATCAATCATATTATATTCATAAGAACATAAAATTTTGAATATGATAACCTGTAACAGAGATCATAATATCATAACATGGGATAAATCGTAGTAGTGAAATGTATTCACAATAATCATAACATAAAACATGAAACTTTGTGGAATAAACACATAATAATAGAAAATCACTTCTTATTAGTCAATAGTCATTTTCAAAACTGTCTTAGTGGACAAAGTCCATTTCTGATTCGAGTTCACTCTTCATTTCAGTCATGTATCACTAAAACAAATTAACTTATCATTCCATACATGTCAATCTCATGAGATATAAATCATTACCCAATGCATTGGAGAGAGATATAGTTCCTACCCATCTCATAATGGAACGATTCTTATGTGTGCCAAAAAATCATAAGTCATACATCATAGCATAACCCATGTAATAAAAATCGTATTCTTAAACATCGTGACATCATAAAACAATTAATATAAGATAAATAACATAATAAAATTAATTCCATCACATCATAATCAAATCAATGTATTAATAGAGATAGAAACAAGACCCTATATTATCTTATATGGAAAATAATTTTGATAAAGCACTTGAACTCCATTCTTGAAGAAAATATCCTTTCTACTTCAAATTTTTTTTCCTTTGTTAACCTGTCGTAATAGTTTAAACTAAAAGAAGTTAATGAAAAATAAACATGAAATCATATAAATAAAGCTTCATGGAAATAATGTTCTATGTAATCATAAAAATCCATTCATGCCTTATAAGTTAAAAAAACATTCTTCTCATACTTTGGCTGAAAAGACAAAGTATCTTGTACTAAAAATGACAAAAGAATCATTTTATAACTTTTAATAAAAATTCACAAATAGGTAAAATTGGATTTAAACAATTGTAAGAGGATAGAAATAATTTTACATATTGAGGAAAAAATGATGCGGATGATAAATATTCCCTAGTAAATTCTGAAGTATAAACGATCTCTGATAAAAATGAGATTTTGAGATTTTTCCTTATCTTAGGTCTAATATGCTTCGTACATATCCAAAACACCTATATATTGATTTAAATAATGTCATTGACTTATTACAGAATCATATTAATTGTTATGATATCATATATGTTCATATTCTTATTTTCTTATTGGTAATATTTCATTGTTACTTGTTTTTCGGGTGTTCATTGCTTTATGTTCTTATGCTTGTCTTGTCGAATAAATTAATATTACCCTTTTAGGTTATGGATAACTTATTTACATAATTTTATTATTGTAATATATATCTTATTTATTCATTCAATTCATTTATATAATCATTATTCAATGGAGATCATGTAGAACGAGTCGCATCACATTGTGGAGACGGTAGATTGTACGTACGCACGAGCGTAGATATCATTCCAATAACTATTTAATGGTATTGTAGTGGAAGATGGAATGTCTCATAATTAGTATCATGTTATAATTATCATATATATTTATTCTTTACACCATTATACCCATCCATGTAAGGTTGTGGTGGAAAACAGATTATATCAGGGCGTGGAGACGGTATTCTGTACGTATGCACACGCGGTGATTTAATTTCCCGTAGGATGGATAAAAGGTGAAACAGGGTTATTTAATATTTATAATAACATATAAGTATATGATATATACTGATGTTTTTAATTTATAATGAAACAACTAAATAAGATGAAGTAGAAGAAGGAAGAAACATGAAAGAATCGCTAGCAGATATTACCTCTTCCTCAACGTGCCTCCTTTAAAGTACCTCTTAAGGGACTATAGTTGGTCTTTTGAGAATATCAGAACTTCCAAAATATTACTAGGAAATATGGTAAGAGTAGTGGGAATGTATTATACGAGCTTTGAGGATAAATTTTGTGTAAAGAGGAGAGGGAGGAGGTGGCCTTTTATAAGGGAGGAGAGGGGCACCTTTGGAAACCTCAAAAATAATAATTTATAATAAATTTAAACCCCACATAAAAACATCCAAAATGACTCAAATTGGAAGATACGATGAGATAGGGTTGTAATCTCATCAACCAATAAAATTTATACATGTTGGGAATTTATTTTAAACATTATCAACTTGATTTATCCTTATTTAATTTATTTAATTTTATTTGTGGTAATAAGATTCTAAATTTTAAATTGTCAAAAATAATTACATATGTGTTTTGAATTGTCCATAATTGGATAATTTATGAAATTTTAGGCCATATAAATTTAACATTTAATTTTTAAATATTTTTTTTTGATTTTTAATGAATTTTATATTTTGTTATTTTTATAAAATAACAATAGTGTCAATTTTGACACTATTTATTTTTTTGAATTTAAATAAAATCCTCAAAAAAGATATGTTTGAACTAAAAGAATTAATATATTTATAACATACCATATTTATTTATAAAATTATTTGAGCACATTAAATAGTTCATATTATATTTATTTTAATATTTTTAATACCACTTATTTGATAATTCAATCAATAAAATAATTTCAACATCACTATTGTGTCACCTTTAATGGTAATTATTTTATCCCTAAAAATTATAAATAAATTAACATCATGTAGATAATTTTATTATATTTCTGGAGACAATTAATTTTTAAAGTTTCATGAAGTTTATCACAAAATTAAAATTATTATACTTATAATATTTAAGAGAGTGACATGTTGTCACTTTCTTTGGTTTAAATAATAATAAAATTATTTTCATGTTAAAAAGACAATAAAATTAATCTATTCCAACCCTTAGGTGATTTCTTTCGACTTTTAGTCATCCCATAGAATATTGGCAGGTGTTAGGTTAATTTTTAATCTTATTTTAACTCTTAACTACCTGATTATCCTTTAACTACAGTAAATAAAAATTACCGTAGTAACTATTCATAATATCAAAAATTAAAGTAACATAATAACATAATTTGGACCTATTGAATTAAAATATGGAATCCATTTTTCAAAATTTAAAATGCAGAACTTGTAGTAATTAATTTTAAATTAATTCTGTTATTAAGAAAACTTATTTTAAAAGTTAAAACATTGCAAAAGATTGAAATTTTTTTACCTATGAATTCAATGTAAAATTTATGGTAATGACATAAATTATATTAAATGGTAAAAAAATATTATATCTATACTTTAAAACCATGAAATATTATAATTTAACCATATACATTATTGCGATTAAAAAAGTTTTTTTTAATTAAATTATAGCGTGTTTTTACTATTCATTAAAATATGAATGTTTTCAGAATAATATGAAAAATTTATCCAAAGTAAATTTTTATATCCTGATTCAAAATAAGAATATTATTTTTTTCAAATTGAAGTTATAAACATGTCAAAAACTATATTTATTGTGGGTGCGCCATCAAACGGTGGCAAAACTGCAATTTTTTAAAAATACTTATTTTACCTGAAAAATTTTTTTTGTTCTCATACCATGTTCTAGAAAATGTGTACTATGAATAATAATGTAATAAAATTCAAAATTTATTTAATACTATTCATAACGGCTAGTCCATAATAATATTATAACAATATATCATTGTTCAGTGAAACCCGATATTGCGTACTACACACGCTATCGAGGAAGGTTGTGATTGTGTGTAACACAATCCAAGCCAGTGTTGTGTGTAGGGAAAGATTCATTTGGTGTTGCGTATAACATAAGACATAAAAAATATATATATTTCTCATAATATCTCAGGGTGTTGTATTTTGGGTGAATATTAGATTGTAAATTTTGGTAGTGATATATGATAATACTAATTAAAAGTTGTTTTTATGTTTGGATATGATGTGTCCTTTTACGTGTTAGTGAGATTAAAATTTTCACAAATAAAAATTATTTAATGTGTATGGATTGTATTTTTACATTGAAAGTGGATCCAAAGAGAAAAATAGTGTGTATAGAATAATATATGGTTAATTATTTCCTCATATTCACATTTGAAAACAGCATTTTCAAAATATTTTATGACATTACCCCTTAATTAAACTATTTAACCCCATTTAGCATTTATTGATGGAACTAACATTTAACTATGTAACATATTTTTATTTATAAAAATTTCATTGAAATCCTAACCTAAATTCAACGTACTCATTTTATATTTGGGAAAAAACTTAATCTAAGGTAATTTATAAATAGGATAAATTATAATTTTAAATGAAAATAAAACATTATATAGAATAAACTACTTTTACTGAAAAATAAATATTTATTTAATACGATTTATTAAATTTATTTCAAAAGAAGTTGAAATTAAATGATTGATATTTCATTATCATATGTACAAAAAAATTTAATTGAAATCATTATATAATAATGATCAATGATGTTTATTAAAATAATAACAAATAACACATTTAAAAAATTCTTAAAAAATGCATATTATCTTACAAAATGCTTTTAATCGTATAGAAATTAAAATTAACAATATTTATTATAACTATATAATTATATTCACCAACATGTATTAGATTCAGTTTTTTAATATGTCTATTAAATCATTATTTATAAATAATAACCAAAAATTTATAATTTTATTATAAATTATAATTTTACAATTCATTCTGAGATTATTTTTAACATGTGAACTATATTGGTTTTAATTTGATCATATTAATTAAAGACCATTAATTTAAATTATTGATAAACGTATATTGAAAGAACATATATCAAATGACTATAAAGCTTATTAACTTATATATAATGACTATATAACCAATGACTATGTATATAATAGTCCTATTCAATTCCCATATATAGCCTTACATACATCTCTAAAACCATTAAACATATTCTCCAATTTCAATTTCAATGCGTATATTATATATTAAAAATGTTTTATTCATTCAAAAGGAAAAAATGGTATTATCTAATTGTAAATCAATTATTATGAGAATTTCAAACACTTTTTATTTTAAATTAATTGTGGTCTCATTCATTTGGAAGGTTTTATAATTATGTTTTATATTGTTATCTACTATAGTATTTTGTTTTATATTGTAATATTATCTAATAATGAAATTAATAAATTTCTATTTTTTCACTATTTTATATGTCACTGTCTCTTAACTAAAATTATATATTTAAAAAGAAATAAAAATTTAAATCATGAGATGTTTCATTCAATCCCTTAAAATAATTTTACCCATGAATTTTTTTAACAAATATTAAAAATTAATAATGTTTCATAAGAATAATTACATATTTAGGTCATAATTCTTCCACAATGAATGGATTCATCCACATTACATTAATCTGTAGATACTTAATATTTTTTAGTACTTAATCTCATGGATATATGATTTAAACTAATTTTTTATTTTATAAGAGAAATTTTGTTCCAACGGTAAAATCTATGATTTCTGTATATATTATGGATATGGTATGTTATTCCTTAAAATTGATACATGAAACTCATCAGCCACTATAGAAAGGTTTTGTCTTCTTCAAGATGATATGTTATTTACATAACACAACCATAGATTTTAAAGGTGCTAATGTTCTTATGGTCAACTTTCCCTTCTTCTCGTCTCTCATAACAGTCTCAAATGGCTATATTATAAAGAATACCATATATATAGAGAAAAATTCATATTTTTAGGAATAATATAAATGTATATATTATTTTAATATTTTATAGTTTTAATATATAGAAAATATATTCTCATAAACACTTTATTTCTTTATTTTTATTATAATGTTCCATAATGTAAAACCAACATTTGTATAATTTTAGTGTCGTTTGGAAGATAAAAACACAACATAACAAATTAATTAAAATATTTTGATATTTATATAAATCTTCATTGATTGATATTTAAATCTCATTCAAATTATTTTACATCATATGATATCTTGAGGAAGCATATAATTGGATAGAGTGACAAACAATGAAAAAATGGAAATTATCAGAGTAAAACATAATGGAATGTAATACATTTAAGAAAAAATTTATTTCATAATAACATAAAATATAATTATCACATATGATCTCATGTATTCATGTAATGAGTAAATTATATCATAGATATATAACATCATAATAATGTGGTAAAAACATAATACTAACTTCATAAACATAAGTCAAGGCTCACTATTAAGAGACAAATCATAGTCTGCTGGTTTAACCGCTCGTGCACCATTCATAGTATATCATGAGATAAAAACATTAACCTAAAATTTGAAGGGATTTATAATTCTTATCCCACCCATATAATTTATAACATGAAAATAAATATATGCTCACTTTACTAAAATTATACACAGTTCATAAGAATAAGAATAACCCACTATAAGAAAATGGGAAGCTTAATATTTTATTTGAGAAAAAACAATCAAAATAACACAAAAATTATTATTAGTTCAAGAATTATAGAATTATTAGAAGTTTGTAAACAAAATAATACTTATATATCATTAAAATTAAAAAAAATTAAATTACATTAGTATAAAAATATTAGAGAATTACAATTGGATATAAATGGCTTAGCAAATTGTTTAAGAAAATAGTAAATATCCTTTAATGATGGTAAAAGTCTAATATTTCCATAAACACAGAAATGAACACAAATGGTTTTACATGAAATAATTATTTTATCTAGTACATTGATGGTTTCAAGTAATTTGGGTGAAATGGAACCTAAAATGAGATACAAATTAGACTAGTTCTCAATAAATGTGCTTTCATAAAAGAATGATTCGACAAGGGAACATGAAGAACATGTATTGTACACAATAATGACTATTAAAGAAGGATTGGTATTGTCACACCCCGACCGCGGACGTCCGTAATTTTTCTCTTTTCTTGGTCCCGGTTTTTTTTTTCGAAGATTAACTGCGATTGGCGGTTTCGCGCCGGTGCGCGGTCACTGCATCATTAGCGGTGACCGTGCGTTCAGCCCGGGTGACCGTGTATTCACCCGGCATGTTTAAATATTATAATCTTTATGCTGATCTTTTATTATTAACGTTATCTAAGTTGTGTTATTAATATGATAGTTAATTTTATTTCTATATATGTTTATGTATGTTATATATATATATATATATATATATGTGTGTGTGTGTGTAATAATGTATACATATATGTATTATGTTTAGATGATTTTATTATTTGATCAGAATTATTATTATTAGAATTAACTTACAATTATTATTATAAATTCTATTATTATTATAAGTTTTAATCATTATTTTCATTAATGTTATAAAGATTAATTATTTTTATTATAAGGGTTTTATATCATTATTATTATGATGTTTTAGTATTATTATTAATATGTTAAGGTTTGATGATTAAAATTATACTTATTATTATTATTATTATAAAGTTTTACTATTTTTATAATGTCTTATTATTATTATTATGTTTTGGTTTTATTTATTTAATTAAGTTATCATATTATTAGTATTATTATTATTTCCCTTTTTATTATTTATATATTATTATTAATATTATATATATATATATTTTAACTCCCCTAACCTAACCCTATTCTACCCAGCCGCCGCCCCCCCCCTCCCTTCTCTCTTCTCATCCCGCTACCCTTCACCGCGCGACTCCCCAGCTCCAGCCTTCTCTCGCGCGACCACCTCCTCGCCGCCAGCTCCCTCCGCTGCTCCGCACCCAGTCCCGGCCTCCCCTTCATCCGGCTCCTGCTCCCTCTTCCCCACGCGACCGGCCTCGTCCGGCTGTCCCGGCCCCGCTCCTCCTTCGCTGCGCACGCCACCACGCCTACTGGCCGTCCCGGCCCGCTCCTCCTTCATCGCGCCGCCGTCACGCCCGCAGGCCATCTTGGCCCCGTTCTCTTTCGTCGCGCCCGCGCCCATCAGCGTCCCGCTTCCCCTCCTGCTTCCCGTCGTCGGCCCCCATCACCAGCCTCCCTCCCCATCTCAGTTTCCCTGCGCGACCCTCTCCCATTCGCCGCGCCAGCCGACCGCCACCGCCTCTGTCTCCATCCGCCGTCCCGCGCCGGCCTCCCTGTCCCGGCCTCCTCCGCGCGCCCCCGCCGTCGCCGCGCCCTGCTGCCTCCACCCCTTTCGGCCTCGCTGCTCCGCAACCCTCCCCCTCCGTGAGTTGTTTTTTTTTTCTTATATAACATTATTATTTTTATCAGGTTAATAACCTTATGATTATCTTATTATTATTATTTTATTGTTATTATTATTTTAGTAATATTATTAATCTTATTATATCATTGTTATAGTTGTTATTATTATTATTATTATTATTATGAATATATTTATTATTGTTTTAATTATTATTATATTATGTTGTTGTTTTTATTATTATATTATGTTATTATTACTATTTTTATTATTATCATTATTATATTATTATTATACTTATATTATTATCATTATTAAGTTAATATTATTATTATTATATTACTATTGTTACTATTATTATTAAATTATTACTTTATTATTATTATCATATTTTTATCATGTTATTTTTATTATTATTATTATTATTATTACATTACTATTATTATTATGCTATTGTTATTGTATTTTTATTATTAATATTATAATGTTAATATTATTTTATATTATTACATTATTAAAATATTATAATTAGGTTAAATTGTTATTATTATTATTATTATTATTATTATGCTTACGAGCATATTATTAATATTATTATTTCTATTATTGTTATTATTTTCACATTATTATTATTACTCTGGAATTTACTTGTGCTTTGTTAGGGGTTTTCTTCATCAATTTATATTTGTTTTTGGTAGGTTTAGGATTTTAGGACCCGCGCAGGGCGTTTCCGAGAGAGCGGCATCGCTGCGCCTTGTTTCCGAGGTTCCGCCGACTCCGCGCCTCAGTTTCGAGAGCGTTGGACTTTATCACGTGGCTTCGGACACACGTCGTGTCATCGCGCCTTGGTTCCAAGGTCGTTTTACCGCCGCGCTTGGATCTTGAGGTAGGTCTCCCATTTCACTCGCCTTTAAATTAATAATTTATTTATTCCTTGCCTTTAATTGAATTTCAGTAAATTTAAAAGAATATTTAGTAGTTTTTATAGTGTGGTGATCTGCTGATGATAAAAGCCGTTTTTAAGTCTAGCGTTTCATTGAAAGTGTTTTTCTTGGATTTAGTTTTGTGCTTCCATGGTAGTATTGCTAAATGGTTCCTCCTGAATATTGAAAGTCATGTTAAATTGTGTTTTGAAATGTTTTTGGCGTGTGTGAATTTGTAGATGTATTGCTTATGGAAAGTGGTGTTTTCTTAGAACCTTGATTAGAGAAAACGTCGTGTGACCTTTGAACTTGTTTTGGAAACCTTATGTGTGGCTCTTGGTTGATGAAAGATGTTTTCCTTTGTTACGCGAACAAAAGTTTGGTTTTCATTTGGGAAATGGTGTTCCTTCAAAAAAAATGATTAAAGGCCCGTTTGGCTCTTGATAAAAGTGGGGTGCGTTTGGTGATTGGAAAGTGACTCTACTTGTGAAACAGATGTGTTCCAGGTTTAAGATGCTGATTTGAGTTTCTTAAATAAATTTCTAAGTGCGTTTCTGGTTTTCAATGAAATGGCGTGTGTCATCCCTCTTTAAAAATGCTTTGGTCTTGGATGTTCAAAATGTAAGTGACATGACGGCCCGGTTGGCACTTTATCAAATGTGAAGTGATTATATATATATATACACGTACTTTTGAGGGAATTTCTACAGGGGGACTTCCCTTCGAGGGTTGTCGTGTAGCGATGTCCGTGTAAGGGGTTGGCAAGTGCGGTGAGATGAGTCACGCGTGCGCGGGTCTCCCACTTACACAGTGTTACAAAAACTACTATGGGTTCCTGGGCGTCTTGTAGATTATCGAGTGACGGTTGCTTGCTAACCCTGATTAGACGGGTTAGTACCCCCTGGAGTTACAGACAGGCCAGGAGGGATGTGCCACTGGTTGGCTGTTAGGGCGGCCAGTTGGTTATTGACTATGGAGTACCATGCCGGCAGGTAGTCTGAACCCGAGTACGTCCAGGGGTTTTCTAGGGATGTTCAGGATCACCCATGGTTATTGCTGATAACTTCTGGTTTGTTTTTACTTGCACTTGGTTTTCCTTACCTGTTTACCCTTACTTGCACTCGTTTTCCCTGCTTGTTTTCCTTCAGTCATATTTCACAGCCTATACTGTTAGACTTTGAGAAAGAAATGGTTTTCAAATGAAAATGCTTTATTCGCTTTGGGTTTGATTTGGAAATGTAACACTTTGCTTTTCAGAAGGAGTTTAAAACTAATGAAATGGAACTATCTTTCGAAAAAGAATAAGGGAAATGTCTCGTGTTTGATTTTCAAATAAAACGTTGTGAAAAAAATTACTTTTATACATTATAGTTCAAACCTGGATTATGTAGATTCTATATTTATTGGCAGTGCTTTGGGACTTGTTGTTGGGCTCACCTACTGAGTACTTTTGTGCTCACGCCTATCTTTTACCATTTCAGTCGCAGGTCTTCTGTTTTGAGTCGCTCAGTGTTGGAGCGAGGTTGCTCTCTAGTTGGGTGGTGACCTGAGAGGTCACATGGAGGTACGTGGTTGTGTGGATTTTATTTCTTTTCCGCTGTTAGTGTTTATTTATTCTGTTCTATTTACTTTTGTTTTGGGCTGAAATCGTTCCCACCTGCTTAATTTTGATGCCCGGCACTTGTTGCCAGCCCGTGGGGATCGGGAACGCCCCTCGGGACTTGCCGCGGACCGGCTCGAGTGACCGGTTCAGGGTCGACCCGGGCTGGTTCGTGACATGTATATTTCATTAGAAAAAATGTAAATAATATACAATTAATAAATTATAATATGGTAATTGTAATGATGAAAAAATAAATACAATGTGAAACCCATAAGTAATTAGGGTGGTTTAGATGACCTCTTACTCGAGTTCGATACTCATTCGATATGTGTGTTTCCTTGTATATAAAATAAAAAATTTCATTAATTAATTGATTAAAAAATTTCATAGTAAATTTATTTTTTACTATCCATATGATACTAAATGTTAATAATTTGTAACATATTTTTATGTTTACATTGGCCACTTGAAGTTGTTGAGTGAACATATCCAAAACCACTTTGGTGAGATGATAATTAATAAATGTGTTTTCAAAGAGTTACAAATATATATAATTGTAGTTTTATTTATTATTTAAAATTACATTATCTTAATAATACTATTTTTTAACGGATTATCTGAAATACGTAAAAATATTCAAATGAGTCCCAATTAAAATATTGTTAGTAGTTAAAATTACCATTATCAATTCATATTAAAATAATTGATTTTAAAAAAAAATTAATAAAAATTATTAGTTTAAAAAATATTATATTTATTTATTGAAACCTTTTCAGAAACCGTATATGAATGACTGTGATGGAAAATAGAATGCATTGTATATGGAGTTGGTGAACTTACCATAATATGAACACTAATTTCATTTTAGAGAAAAACTCAGGAAAGGAAATATATTTTACCTTCAAATCATATAATAAAGTTTTTTTATATTTATCACACTGAAGTAAATATATCCATATTTATGGATGACATTTATTTGAGGTATAAAAATAGCTATAGTAAAACATTTGGTTTAATAATGTTTCTACATCCTTTATATGTTCACCCTTTTGTTAGAACATAGTGCTATTTAGATTGATATTTTGGTATGAAAAGTACTCTATGAAAATGGGAATTATGGTTTGGAAGTTATTTGGGAAGAATTTTTGAAGTTAAGGAACATATAGAGTGATGATGATATGGGTAATAAAGGGCAGTGTTTATGAGAGGATGAGAGTGGTATTGTTTAGTATAATATTCATTTGTTTATTATTTTTTATCAAGAAACCAATATTAATGATTTTCGAGACTATATATAATAATTTTAGTATTTAAGGATGATCTAATATTTACATATAAATTCACATATTTTATTAATATTTGATTTAACATATAATTAAAAATGTTATTTTACCATATTCCATTATTCACAGAAAAAAATATCATAATAATAAAAAAGATACCCAAAGTTGACTTCTATGTGGTGGTTCCAAAAATTAAACCCATTTTATCAATATAATTTTATAAATATGGAAATTTTAATATGTAAATAAAATAATTATTTTTTAAAAACCATTACATTTCTAAGAGATATAAATTCAGATAACATTTCCTAAAATTAAAATATAATATCTAATAAAATATATGAAAATTAAAAGTTATTAAAAACATATATATTCATCATAATTTTTTTTGTTTAAAAATAATCATTTATGCTTTCTTACAAATATATTTATAGTTTAATTTTCTCAAACATTAAATTATTAAAAATTTATATATTTATTTCAATATATTATAATATAAATTTTCATAAATTTATATTTTAAAATATTCCAATTATATTATTTTAAAATTTCATTGACTTATTTATTATTTAAATGACTATATTACTATTTCTAACATTATATTACTATTTATAATGATCTTATCACTATTAGACCAGTCATATTAATTTTCAACTCATTATAAATCGATCATGTTTACATTATTCATCATTTATATCTATATATCTTAAGGTTTTATTCATCATAATCAAAAATGGAAATTGAATTATTAATGTTTTGTATCATTGCCCAGTGTTACTCATGAATATGATTATTTTTAGTGACTAATGTGATCCAATTTTTCCAATTATAGTTATTATATATTAAGGTGTTTTCCATCCCATTATACCACTGCAATTTTTTTGACTATATTTCATCTCAAAATTTAATGGTCACATTGAGATAATAAGTTTTATTTGCTACATTGTGTGATGTTCTTATTATATATATAAATATAAAATCCATATATATATATATTCAGTGTGAAAATTTATTTTTAATAACTAATTTATTTAAATTATACCTCATTTATAATATTTTCCATTGAAAATTAATTTTACATACTATGGTTAAAAAATTTGGTTCATTATATTTTATCACATATTGAGGTACCCATGTTTCCTATTAAAATTAATGTTTTCTATAAATTACATCAACTTTGTGAGTTATCTTATTACATAGAAACCTATTGACATTGTTTAGAAACATAACTAGAAACACCTTATAAGGGAGACACTAACTTAGTTATACCACCATTGTGTTTTGTACATAAGATGGATCCGTTTCTTACATCCTTAAGATAAATACATATAATATGTCATTCACCTCAGATTGACTTTATTTTAGTTATAGAAAATAATCTAAAAAAACTGATGCAACCAAAGAATATCAAATAATATCTGTATATAGTGTTTAGATTTACTTTTTTCTTAAACCTGATGACCCTCTTACATAATGATATATGAAGGAAATTTTATCTACAACCATAATGTATAAGTATCTTTAATAGTAATTTCTAGGAGTCTTCTATTGAATCTAAGAATCTCTAATAATATGTGGAATATAATTTACAAATTTGACCATTTCTTCATCCAGTTTAATATCCTAAAGCTTGTGTTCTCTAACTTCATCCAAACACACGAGTGTTTTAAATCTCATCCCATTGAGGGTTTCATATGGATTGATCTGAATTCTTGATTGAAAATTATTTATATATGAGAAATATAACAATGGAAAATAATTATCCTACCCTACATTAAATTCAAAAGATAAATTTCACAACATATACTCTAGTGTCTGAAAGATCATATAAAATTTTCCATCAATGTTGATTGATAAGTCATAACGAATATCAATTCATTTTGAATAATATTCCTGAACAGTATAGTGGTTTTCCATTCTCAATAAAATAAAATCAACAGTGGTGTTTAATAAAATCTCACCACATATTTTATGTATATATATATATGATGATTTTGAAACAATTCATCTTAATTGTCAGTTAAGTGAGCAGTTTTTTTGATAAGGTCCACCACAACCCATTTGTAATTATTTTTTTGGATATATTCAGTAGAACTATGGAGAAATTCATGGAGATGTTCTCAAATTTCTATACATGTATGGAAAATAGTTTCATCATCCATTAAGATTTTTAAATTTAAACTATCACATACTAACAAACCAAAAACATTGATTTATATCATACATTCTCCTTCTTCAATTATTACCACCTGATGTTATATATATGATATATATATATGTTTTTTCACATTCTATCAATAGTGAATGTAAATAGTTTTTCCTTATTCAATATCTCATTGTTTATCTCCTGATTTGATGGTGCACATAGTCATGAACAATGTATCATTTCTCTTTCAATATAAATATTGTTCCCTAGGTATTTTAAACATTATATTCCATCCACCTTCATCTATAACTCCACTTCATCTATTTGATATTCCTTATTATTCTCCATAATGGATGGTTGAGTAATTATATTTGGTATGTAGATTAATATTCCTTCCATTATTATTATAGGACCATCATTTGAATGTCAAATACGAAATGATAATTTTCAATCATCATCCAAGATAAGGTTATGATTAATATTATACCTAGAGAAACAATGGCATTATTCACATTCTTATGATTATAGTGTATTCAAAAATAATAATCCATGATGAGTTCTAATCATATAAACATGTGTATATTAAGTTAATTTTTTGTAAATATATACATGAGGTAATTATGATATACATATAAGTAAAATTTATCCCTATATCAAAAATTTAAGGAATAATTTATTCAAAATGTCACATCTCACATATCTAGATCATACGTTAGATTTATCCCCCCATGTATCATTAATTTTATCATGGTATATATTTTCAATATATCATCTTTAATAAAGACACAACCTAATACCCCTTTATGCATAATTTTAGATTAAAAAACCATTCTTATATGTTGGTTTAGTTAGTAATGTTGTGATGATTTGTCTTATCCACATATATGCCAATCTATCTTCATATTCAACATTAAAAAAATTACACCCTTATGAGTTAACATAGTTGGTGTGTTTTTGAATCAAGAGGTTATTGTTACAAATCATTGTTAGTGCCAATCTAATCTGATGAAAACAATGGATTTCAATTACAAACTCTTGTCTGAGGCCTTCCTCATTAACATTATTCACTAATATATCCACATATATCCCTTTATATTTAATAACTTTCTTTGATAACTATACTAAATCTATCCAAAACAAACTTTTACTTAATTCTTTGAATAAATTAACCACTCTTAAAGTCATTGATAATGTATTCAAATTCACAACATATTGAACCTTTCATTTAGATTAAATGTTAGTATATTCTATAAGGATTACTAACAATTTATTATGTTAATATCTAAATACTAAAATCATCATGTCCATGAATATTTTTAGATCATTGGTGATAAAATTGTTAATTACTATAAAGTCATTGTTTCTATACCTTGTAAATAAATAGTCTTGAGAATATCCTCCCTATTCAATATTACATGATGAAATATTGAATAAAATTACCCACTTTAGAGAATTATCAAAAAAACCATGATTTATATCAAAGAATTCATCAATCTATGGTATGGAATACATATCATTTTTCATTATTTTCTTATGATAAGGATGTTAATGAAAATACACACTATCTCATTCATTATTATGACAAATAGGACTAGTCCATTCCATATTTAAGAACCAGTGGATATGAACCATCTATCCAATTTTTCTTATAGTTTCATCATTGTTAAAACAATGTAAATTTGGTGCATTATATAGGTATTCGTGGATATCAATAATTCACTAGATACAATATCAACTAGAAATCAATATCTCGGTCATACGAAAGACCATACAATTTTGAATGGAATGCATCAAAACATTCCATGAAATTGAGAATGTCATCAAGGGTAATCATCCACTTTGTTTTAATTATTTGAGGTACTTATGTTCTCCCATAACGAAATAACATAAATTCTTGAGAAGTTGTTCTCAATAGAAATGCATTCTCTACATTTCAATTCTATAGAATCAGGGGATCATTTGGGAAATGTAAATTTATATTCAGCTCCTTGAAGAGGATGTTGGATCAATATACCAATCGTCAATCTATACCTAGTATATTATCAAATTACACTATAGAGTGTATGTTATGGTCTTTCATAATATTCGTCTAATCAATTTTTACTAGGTGTGTGTTGTATTCTAGGAATGAATTAATGGACCCATTTTTTATTATCACATGTAAAACAACATTTCTTCTTTGAGGTTTTCATTGTATAGTTATACTAATCCTACATGATAATAAAAAATACATTTCATTTTAATAAAATTGTATATTTATTATTTTTTTTAATAAATATAAAGCATCGGTTTAATAGTTTCTTTGTCATGATCCTCCATAGAATTACTGAAAATATAATATATCCCATGTTCTTGTGTTATTTGATGTAATATTTCCTGATATTCTAGATAACCAATGGCTTGGTGAATTGTTGTTCATTGTATATTTGTTCTATATAGTTGAAACATTGGAATTTTGGCATTAGATTTATTTTATTATTTGTTTATTATATAACATTACCGATCTTATATATATGTTTTAAATTTTAATTCACTTGTTATATATATCATAAACACTTAACATCTCCACTTCCACATATGAGAGTCTCAAGAATTATTATTCCCTCACATATGACATATGGATTGTTAAATTATTTTACCAATATGGGGATTATTAACAAACCATCATGAGTTATACTCTATTATTTCATAATGTTTTCCATTACACTGAAACCACTAAGAATAAAAATTCTCTATGAGGGAACATTGATTAGTTTACTCAAACCTATCAAAGTCTCTAATTTCAAATACAATTTGATGACTCATCATTATTACACTAATTAAGTGATAAATATTATTTATAGGTCCAATAGAAGATACAGAGGAATACCATATATTCCTTGTAATCCTTTTCTCAAAAGACCCAGTACTTTATTCATCATTTTTTAGGTGATCTGGGAACTCCCTCATTATTTTATGATAGCAGGTGTGAGAAAAATATTTGTTGAAAAATATTTTCATGAAACATTCCCACTCACTTAATTAGATTCGTTACTAAGGATTTGTATTTTTAGACAGTTTCTACCACTAATCTTCATCCCCCTTTATGTGATAAAAATACAATATTACTTTTTTTCATTTCTCAATGAATTAGAGAACATGGAATTTATTATTAATATAATTGATCTATTCTTCCATTACTATGGGATTAGATGATCCACTGAAATTATGTGGCCTCTATCTCATAAGGTATATATTCATAAAATTTACAATCTTGAGAGACAGTGTGAGTTAAAAATAAATAATGGTATTATTCATAGAATGAGTTTATTAGGGAATTTATGATATGAAATAGTTCAATCTAACAGCCATTATTTTGGGCATCTCATATGGGAAATTATCACTTTTCCCATCACGTTGGTTATTCAGATTATTTGTATTATTTACAAAAATAATCTAAAATAATGGAAAATTATAGATTATAATAGAATAATTATTTAAAATATAAAAGGAAAATATGAACATTGAAGGGATAAAACATTAATGAAATCTATAGCATAGATTTTGTGTTTATGGAATTCAGCCTCTTTTTCCAAGATCTATTTTCTACTAGGTTCAATAACCAAAAAATAAATTAAAATACCTTATAGTGGTTTATAAAGAAAAATATTAATCATCCAAATCATAACTTATGAGAGATTAAAATTATCTATTTATTCAGGCCACTTATTATTAAATGGGTGAAGATTGAGTTAATACCCAATAAATATTTTTCTAATAATTTTTTCCTTAGTTTCATTTTTTCTTGGGATTATAACCACTAATATTATCTATAGAGGTGTTTCATTTCTAGGAGACCATATACACATTACAAATCCCATCATTTATAACAATTTCCAATATATTAACTTATTCATTATGTTTTCACTAATTTTTTCATATCCTAATACCCCAAAATAAATTCACCGTCCTCAAATACCAACTACAACAACCCATGTTTCTTGACACATTATCTCATGATTTTCAACAAATACATACATAAATTTAAACCAATATATCATGATTTATACTGTATTTGTGATAACAAAAACATAATATAATAACATGAACATAATATATATCAACTTTATTTATATCTTCATTTTTTCCTTCAAATCCCATTGATTATATTTTACAACATTGGATATCCTAGAGAAAAGAAGATTTGACAATGTTGAGATATAAATCATGATAAGGGAATAGTCAGAGTAAAGAATATTAACAATTAATACATATGAGACAAAAGGAAATCATAATAAAGTAAATGAAAAGGATCACATATTATCACAGGTAAATAAGACATAATTATGATTATATCATATTATCATATCATCATCGGAATGTGGTGAAAATATAAAACCATAAATCCCAAGAATAATTAAAGGCTCAATTCCATGATGTTATAATATAGTGTGAAATCCTATCCTTTAGTGCATCATACATGGTATCTCATAAGATAAAACATTACCTAATTCATTGGAGGGATATTTAATTTTAGTTCTACTTATTATATTCCTAACATATACATGCACATGCATTCGATAAATTGAAATTATACATAGAGAATAAGCATAATAGAAACCCATAAAAATGTAATATATTTAATAATAAATTAGATAAGTATAAAAATTGACATTATAAGGGTTTATCCTTAAATATTAAATAATATTGAATTAAGTTAATAACACTCATTGATGATCTTTTTAGGAATAGTGTAGTAGATAATTATGCCATAACTATGACATTACATCTCAAATATTTCAAATTAGACACATCTACTCATTATACATTTTTCTATAAAATAAAAATTCGTAAAAGAAAACAATTATTTTTTTCTTGATATAAATTTTCATTATATCTTCCATTCTATTACCCCTCCTGATACCCTGTGAAAACATTTCAAAACCATGGGATGAGAATAAAAATCTCGGTAAGGAGTATAAAATAAATAAAGAAAAAATTATTCCAAAAATACATAAAAAACATAATCTCCATACAATATCTCATGAAAACATAAGATTTATGAATAACCGACAAAAATAATAAATCATAAAGGTAACTTGTGGCATACAAAATATACTGACATTTTAGATTTCACAACTACATAGGGAGGTACGTAGGGAATTCCCATCACTGTATATTCCCTAAATCTCATAGGAGAAACCTTAACATTTACCTCTGCCACATTACTCTATTCATTGAAGCGCTATCTCATGCTCACCCACAATAGGTTTATCATAGAACCACCCATATACATAAACAATTCCCAATAACCATATCGTACTCAAAACACATAACACAAGCATAAATGAAAAATAACGTTTCCACATTGAAATTATAACATTTCATTTCAAGATATTGAAATAATCAATGTTTTCTCAAAACAATTTTCAAAACCAAAATATAGAAAATGGGTATGTTGTATTTATTTTAGGTTTAAAAACATTACATCTTGTTAAAGAATCCAAATATCATGTAATGCTCACAGTGGCAGAAAGTTCATTGTAACCGCGTACCTTAAAAATAAATATTCTCATTTGTTGTTTACTAAAACAATAAATAAAAAAATTACCATTGAGTCAAATTAAAACATAAAAGGGGTTTATACATCGTATGAAATAAAGTCGTGTATAAATCAAAATATTCATCAATGAAAGGTGTTTGAGACGAACTCCCTTACCTCATGTCTGACTTGACACTTCTATCCTTTAATCTCCTGAATAATTAACTAAAGTTAATTTATAATTTATTCAGTATCTTTTTCATGTTTATTATTCATTTTATATCTCATATTACCACATTAAAAACATTACAGAATCACTTAAGTTAATAACAGTTGTTTTGTCGATATTTGGTTCTTGAGTCCAAATGAACTTATAACTACAAGTTCTCCATGTTGTCCAAAGTACATTATCTCCAAAATGATATTAATGATTTATATATCACATATATCATATATATATATATATATTGTATATTTATTTATTTATTACGGTACATAAAATTTGGAGATATCAAATGAAATGCACCATTTTTGGAGATGGTAAGCCGTACGTACTCACGAACGCTACTTTCATTTCTATTTCATATTTAATGGAATGAAAACATTATGATACATAGGTTTATTATAATTATAGTATAATATCATGTGATATATATGTTACATAATTTAATTAACATCATATTTTATACATTCCTTGTATGGAATAAACGTATCATATCACTTTGAGGGGGAAGTAGTCAGCGCTTCCTCAAATGAAATTATTGTATTTACCCATTATGGGAACCATAATGGTATATAATAAATAAAAAATAAAGAATAATAGAGGTAACATAAACATTATATATATCATATATAAATACAGTTCCATCATATTATCCACCATGAGAGGTGGTAGAAGATAAATGAGCAATCATCATTTTGTGAGGTAGTAGTTGGTCGTCCATAGAAACAATATGTTCATATCAATTTGATGGTGGTGTGTGTAAGTGTAGTTAGAAAACATCTATGAAAACCCTCCATGTATATTTGAGATAGTGGTGTTGTTCTAAAATAATGGAATAAATAGAGTTTAGGAGGTTGGAGAAGAAAAATAAAATAAAATAACTTGAGAGAAGACGTTACCATTAAATCGGGTAAATCCCATTTATTTGAATGAAAAGGCTTTTTAAGTGCTTTATTTATTTGGTATATTTTTTATGAGGAATAAAGGGATTTTTAGGGCTTCTTGGATCTGATTTTGGATGATGCAAGGGTCATCAGAGCTGTTGGTAATGGGTTAGAGGTGTGTCCTTTTATAAAATGGATGAGGGGCTCTTCTTGATCGATTGAATGTATTATTTTATTATAAGAATATATTATGTTTAAATAGGACCAAAACATATATAATTTGATTATTAGGTGAATATAAGTAGAAATTAAATCATCTAACAAGAATTGGGTGGGTTTTGTATATTTTTTTAATCCTTGTCTTTTTTATTGACCACTTTTTATTGTTACCATTTAATCATGTATTTAACACTTTGAAAATCAAAATAGTTACCAAAACTAGAAAAATATCCAATTAAATAGTCAATAATAAACTTTAAAACATGTGATGACTATTTGGCCTAATATTAGATTGTTAGGATTATTTTACCATCAAATAAAATATTTATTGTTTCAAACACTCGTTTATTTCATTTTATAAACTATACATACCAAGACATTTAACAATTCTATAAAAACACTGATTATTTGTAAAACCATTAATTAATTCAAATATAACAGGTCATAATAATCTATAAAATTCGTGTATGTAATAAATGGTTTCAAAATTAATTTATTTTAATATTTATAATATCATTTATTTTAATCCTTTATTAATGTAGTTTTTTTTATGAAAATAAATTTTTTTATCAGGAGATGAGACCTTGCCTAGAAAGGAAAGGCCCAATTATTAAAATAAAAAATCCAACTTACATGATCCTAAAAAAAAGGAGATCTATCCAAAATCCCTTTTCAAAAGGGGCAAAAAACATCAGGGAGATTATCATACTAGATGAAGTCAACACCGTTAATTCCATTGTTTTCCAAATCATCTGCAACTGAATTATATTCCCGATAGAAATGAGTAATAATGTGATTCATATATTGATGTGAGTCCAATAAATTCACCCAACGATTATAAAGTTTCCACGATAGATGACATGATCCTTCTCTGATAGCAGAGATAATAACAGTCGATTCACTTTCCAACCAAAGATTATTTCATCCACGATGTTTGGCATGCTCCACCGCAGGATTAATTCCTAGCATCTCATCTTAAATTAAACAAGAAATACCACAGGAGCCATGGAAACAACCAATCACCTGACCATGATGATCTATAAATATGGAGCTATACCTCGAAGGTCCCCGATTTCCCTTAGATGCACCATCCGAATTATGTTTCATTCAACCAAAAAGTGGTTCTTGCCATAAAACTTCAAAAGAACCATATGTAGGTCTAAAATTGCCTTTGATGTCGATTCAGGCATGAACAGAAAAATTATGAATAGAATTCGCACAAAAATTTTTCTTAGATAAGCTTACCGCACACATCACGACAAGGATTTTTGAGAAAGCAGCAGTTACCGAGAAAGACTGATTCCTATGAAGTTACTATTTAGAATGTCTAAAAATAAAAGTTAAATATTTACAAAATTTGCACCTCCTGATTCAAAATATAGAATCAATTTTTCAAAATTCCAAACAAATAAGTTTCAGAAATAAATTTAAAAATAATTATCATGTCAAAACCAAAAAAATGTTTATTTATGAAATAATAACTATAAAAATATTGACACTTGTTTAGTTCCAAATTCAAGGTGAAATCACATCTAATAACCAAAATTATTTCAAATGGTAAAAATATAATATAACTAAACTTAAAAATCAATTTAGAGAAGATAATATAATCATAAAATTAAAAGTGATTAAAATATAGTTTTGAATTAAAATGTGGTAATTTTCACTATTCATTAAAAATTAACTTTATTAGAAAAATAGAAAAAAAATTCCCAAAGTAAATTATGATGTCTTGATTCTGAAGAAGAAGATTATTTTTTCCAATATAACATAGAAATGTGAAAAAAATATAGATTTAAAAAGGGTTCTCCTTCAAAAGGTTATACATCTTCCTTTAATATAATATTAGAGTATTTATGCTAAAAATTGCATTCATTCACATTTTAAGACACTAAATTTTATTGGATAAATGTAAAACATTTAACAAACATGTGTAATAATATTTAAGTAAATTGTATTCATTACTTACAAAACAACGGCTATGTGTTCACTACTATTTAAAATAATAATATTATATTATTATTTTTTAGTAGGACTAAACGTTGGGTGCAACATAAGATTTGAAATAAACTCTCTGTTATGTATTAGGTATCCCATTTAATATATAATCCCCTTTAAAGTGAGATTAATATTAAAATCCCAAATGTTAATAAATATGAAAATTTTATGTTCTTTATTTACCTGGGATGTTACATCCTTCCCCACTTTTTGAAATTGTATCCTCGCAATTTTATTCACTAATCAAAAAATTTGGATATTTATCCATCATAATATTCTTAGATTTCCATGTTGACTCCTCACACCATATGGTTTTTCCACCAAACTTTTACTTGATGGATTACCTTATTCCTTAACACTTTCTCTCTTCGGTCAAGAATCTCGATTGGTTGTTCTTTATAATGAAGATTCTCTTCCAATTGAACTACCTATATACTAAAAACATTAGATGGATCTAGAATATGAATTCTCAACATTGAAACATTAGAAAAATTTTGTACCTTGGATAATCATTGATGTAAATCCACTTGGTATGCAACTGATCTAACTTTATCCAAGATTTCCTAGGTTCCGATGAACCACGAACTCAGATTTCCCTTCTTGACAAAACACACCACACTTTTCCAAGGAGAAAAATTGAAAAGACATGATAAAATTCAACTAAAGAATGATCCATCAACCAATTATCTTCCTAACTATTTTGCCTAATCTGAGCAGTTTTCATGTGCTTCTGAATCAACTGAACTTTTTTCGCTATTTCATCTACCAATTCTTATCTAATCTATTTCCATTCACCTACTTCATCCCCAAAATATAGAGTTTGACAATTATTTAAATATAGTGACACAAATAGAGCATTAAATATACTGGAATGAAAGTATTTATTATTAAAAAATTAAACCAAAGAATGATGTTGGTTCCAACTTCCCGGGTAATCCATTGTGCATGAACAAATCTTATCATCCAATTTTAGAATTTTTCATTCTACCTACCCATCTGATTGAGAATGAAAAATTGTACTAAAATTTAATTCAATACCCAATGGCATCTAAATTCCCTTCCAAAATTTAGAAGTATATCTTGGTTGATGATTAGATACAAAAGAGAGGGGAACGCCATGTAACCTTACTATCTCCTTAACATACAATTGAGAAAGTTTATCTAGAGACAAAGTATCCCAAATTGGGATAAAATGAGCAGATTTGGTCAATTAGTCAACAATAAACCATATTGCATTATTACCTCGAGATATCTTTGGTAATCAAATAATAATATCCTTGGAAATATTTTCCCATTTCCACCCTGGCACCAGAAAATTCTGAAGCATCCCTTTCGGTAACTACCAATCTACTTTAACCTGTTGAAAAGTCAAACACATCATAGTAGTGTGAACAATATCGCTTTTCATTCCATCCCACCAATAATACTCTTGAAGATCTCTTTACATCTTAGTACTACTAGGATGATCTGAAAACGGAGAACTATGAGCTTTACATAACAATTGATTCTTCAAATTTGAATCACAGGACACACATAATTTCTTCCCAAACCACAATAAACAATAGATGAATTTCTTGCAACAATAACTTCTCTGCTAATTTTCATCAAATCATTAAACAATGTATCTTGTTCCAAATGTAACATGGTTAATATAGGATTAATCTTCCGACTCAAAGCATCTTCCACTTTATTTTCCTTTCTGGAATGGTAATGGATCATGAAATCATAATACTCAGTTAATTCTAGCCATTTCCTCTATCTCATGTTTCATTATATTTGAGTTAATATATAATTAAATCATTTGTTGTCATTATATATTTCACATTTTACTTCATGAAAATGATGCCTCCAAATTATTAAAGAAAAAACAACAAATCCAAATCATGTGTATGGTAATTTAACTATTGAGGTTTCCACTGACATGAAGCATAATTAATTACTTGATAAATCTGAATTAGGACACAACCAATTCCTTTCAACGAAGAATTATTGTAGATAAAAAATCACCATTTTTGTATGGTAGTACCAAAACTACAATATTCACTAATCTTTTTTTTAAAATTCCAGAAAATATTCATTACATTATTTTGTCCAGATGAACATAACACAGTTTTGAGATAATTTAATCTGTGGTCTAGACAACCGTGATAATGTTTCTACAAACCATTGGTAATAGACCACCAATCCAAAAAAACAATGAATCTTTTTAATATTTGTGAGACTTGGATATTCTTCAACCAATTTTTTTTAGCTGGATCAATAGTTATGCCATTTTTTGAAACAATGTGACCAAGGAATGAAATTCATTGTAACCAAAAATCACATTTTCTGAATTTACCATACATTTTTTTCATTTAATGTTTTCAAGACAACACTTATGTGACTCTCATTCTCCTATTTACATTTATTATAAACCAAAATACCATCAATAAGCACAACCATAATCTTATCCAATATCTCATGGAAAAAAAATATTCATAAGATCAATGAATACAACTACTTAATTGGATAACCCCAAAGGCATAACTTCAACAATATAATGCACATATCCAGTATAAAACATAGTCTTTAGAAGTTATCCATCCTTTAATATCAACTGATAGTACCCTGAACTCAAGTAAATCTTTGAAATATACTGAGCTCTATAAAGCTGATCAAGAAAATCATCGATTTGTGGAAAAGGATACTTTTTCTTCACCATGATGTTATTTAATGCTCTATAACCAATTAAAAGGCTCAATGAAAAATCTATCCTTTTTATATACAAGACTAGATCACTCCATAGTCATGTTCTAGGTCGAGTGAAACCATTATTTAATTACTCATGGAATTGATCCATTAACACTAACAGTTCAATTTGAGACATTCTATAAGGGGGTTTTGAAATTGGTTTACTATTAAGAACTATGTCAACGGTAAATTCAACTTCTCGATTAGGTATTATACCAAGAAACTCATTTTAAAAAACATCAAGATACTCATTTTCCACTAGCACATCATTAATCTAAACAGTTCCTCTGTTTTCAAAAATATATGCAAGGTAACATTCATTTCCATATTTTACTAGTTTCTCAGCTTCCTAATATGTTATCAATATTATTCGTTCATTATTGAACACAAACTAAAATTTTTTCTATAAAGAAACCTATTTAGGTCTGATTTCAATCATAACATGATAAACAAAAAACCAATTTATACCCAAAATAACAAAAAACTCTACTAGAGGAAAAGCAATAACGTTTTTAGGTAGATTCTTTATGCAAACAGGGACATGAAGGTTTATATATCTTTTTTTGTCTCAACATTTTTTCTGGTTGTTTTAACCATATGTTCAAGAATAATATCTTAATATGGAATTCCCAATTTACTAGAAAACATCTTAAAAATGAATGAATGTGTAGACCCTAAATCAAACAACACATTGTCATATTTTGAAAAAACAAATAGTGTACCTAATACTACTTAATTTAATAGACCAACAACTACTGAAGTAGTTGCAAATGATTTCCCCACAACATTCTTCTTGATGTCTAGATGCTTTCCCTAAGTTGAGTATTTATTGGATACTCATTTACATAATGACCCATTTCATTTCACAACAATCATTTTACTGATTGTAAATCATATTTTTGTATTGAAATTTATCTAATATTTTTTAGTGCAATTATGAACATTATGTCCCATTTTACTATATCAGTAGCACTTACCATAATTCTGAAGACCATACCCATCGTTCTTTTTACCACAATTTTCACAAATTGTAATCTTACATTTCTTACCATCAGACTGTTTTTAATAGTTTTACTCTTGTGTCTACCACCATGACTATTTATTTTGTTGTTTGTCAAAGAATACTTGATCACCAACAAACTAGATTTCTACTTTCTCCAAATATCGAACAATTTCCTCCTAACATTTAAACACATGATTAGCTAAATCTCATTGATACTTTGGATTTAATTATGAGTAAAAATGATTTATTTTACTATGAAGATATCATATTAAATTTGGATCATACCTTTTCAATCGAGTAAATTTTTCTTTATAATTAGCCACAAAGTTATCCTCCTGCCTAAAATCTAGGAATTGTTTTTCCATCCTATGATAAACCACCTTAGGAAAATGTTTATCAATAAACATACCTTTGAATTCAACCCAATCAACAACATAAATCTCATCACTATCCATGATATTTATCATTATCGGTCACCACTGATCAGATTCACCTTCAAACTGGTAAACGTTGAGAATAACCATTTGATGTTCTGAACACCTCATGCCATCGAAATTTTTTTCCAGTGCTTTAATCCACCCTTCATCTACCACAGGGTCAAGTGATCCCTTAGTGAGAGGGGATGCAGCCTCATGAAAAACACCACTACTAAGATGTTCCTATGTTGTTGATCTAGCTAATCTCGAGCATCAATAACACTACCATTTATATCTTGAGTCAATTGTTCCATCACTACAACAAACTATTCTGTTCTGATCATGACCATCTCAGGTTTCTAATTTAGAATATTGTTTTCCTCCTGATTTTTTCCCATCATATATGCCATGTTTCCTCAATAGAACTCTGTTTTGAATACAGAAATATCTTAGGCAAAGTAACATAGTAAACTATAAATTTTATATCATTTCAATGTTACCATAATTTATTATGTGGATATTAATTTAACTATATCATAACTCTTAACGTTCTCTAAACCAAACTTTGATACCAACTATATGACCCCAGCCATAAATATTAAATAATCTTGAATTAAGTTAATAATTCAAATTGAGGATCTATTCAGGATTAGATTTTTAGAGTATTAGGCCATAACTATTACAATACATAAAAAATATTTCAATGTAGACACATATACTAAGTATACATTTTCATAGTAAAAAAAACTCATAAAAGAAAAAAAGAATTATTTTCTTGATATAAATCTTCCCGAATTATTCCTTTATCTTACTCTTCCTTATACAATGTGAAGAACTTTTCAAAAAACATGGGATGAGTATAAAAAGATCAGAATGGTTTATGAAATAAAGAATGAAAACATTATTCCTACAATTAATAAAACACGTAACCTCTTTAACATGACTGATGAAAACATATGATTTATGAATAAAACATAGAAATAATAAATCATAAAGGTAACTTGTGGCATACATAACATACTTACTTTTTATCTTTCACAACTATATAGGGAGTTACGTTCGGAATAATCATCATAGTATATTCCCTAAATATCATAATATAATCATTAAGGATCACCTACGTCATGTTACCCAATGAATTGGACATATATCTCGAGCTCAACTACCCTAAGATTATCATGGAACCACTCGTATATATATACAATTCCCATGAACAATAACATACTTATAATACATAACACAAGTGTAAAGGAAAAATAACATTTCCAAATTGGAATCACAACATATCATTTCAAGGTATTGAAATAACCAATGATTTTTGAAAACCATTTTAAATACCAAAATACAATAAAAGGTTATATGGAATTTTTTTCCATTTAAAACATTACCTCCTATTAAAGAAGCCAAATATCAAATAATTCTTGCAGCGGCAGAAAGTTCGTTGTCACTACATACGTGAAATAAACATTCCCTTTGTGATTTAGTAATAAACTACGTATAAATAAATACCTTTGAATTAAATGAAATATCAAAGGGGCGTATACACTATATAAATGAAATTAGTGTATAAATCAAAATATGACTCAATGAAATGTGATTAAGATGAAGTCCCTTACCTCATTTCCGAATAGACTCGTTCCTTCATTAATCACGTGAATATTAAACTAAAGTTAATTTCTACCTTATTTAGAACCTTTTCATGTTTATTATTTATTTTATGTCACTTATTAACTCATTATAATCATTATATAATCACATATGTAAATAAAGGGCGTTTTGTCGATATTTGGGACTTGAGTCAAAAATAGACCTCTTATAATTACAAGTTATCCATGTGGTAAAAATTACATTATCTAAAAAATGATATTCATGATTTATATATCATATATATCATATATATTCATTATATATATGTATTAATAAAATAACATAACATTTGGATATAATAAATCAAATTTACCATTCGTGGAAACTTTAAGTCGTGCTTACAGATGAACGCTACATTCATTTCTATTTCACATTTAATGGAATGAAAACAGAAAATACATTGGTATATTATTTTTATAGTATAATATAATATGATATATATGTTACATAATTTCATTAACTTCATCATTTATATGATCCATATATGGCATGAACGAATCATATCACATTGAGGGGGAGGTAGTCTGTGCTTTCTCAAAAGAGATTATTATAATTACCCATTACGAAAACCATAAAGTTATTCATTAAATTAAAAATAAATAATCATAGAGGAAACATAAATATAATATATATCATATATAAATACAGTTCCATCATAATTTTCACCATGAGAGGTCGTAGGAGAAAATTGAACAATCATTGTTTCATGAGGCAGTAGTTTTCCTCCACAGAAGCAGTATGCTAGTATCCATTAGATAGAGTTCTGGGTAAGTGTAGATTGAATTTTTCTCATAACAACATCCAAGTATATTTAAGAGACTAGTTTCGTTATAAAATCATGGAATAAAAGGTGTTTATGGGGTTAGAGAAGGATAATAAAAGAAAGGACCTTGTGAAAAGACATTACATTTCAATCGGTTAACTGCCTTTGGATTGAACCAAAAAGATTTCATGAAGTTATTTATGCCTAATTTAAGGATTATAAGAAGAATAGATGGCTTTTATGGATTTTGGAGCATTTTTTGATGATCCAAAGGGTTTGGGAGGTGTGTGTAATGGGTTAGAGGTGGTGGCCTTTTATGAGAGGGAGGAGAGGCTCTTTTGGAAAGTCTGAAAGTATTATTTTATTATAAAATGATTTTCAGTTTCAAAAAGTATAAAACATTTTTATTTCTACTATAAAATTCAAATATTTCAAAATAAAATAATCCAATAAGAATTTAATTGGTTTTGGATATTTTTTAATTCTTATCTTTTTTATATAACACGTTTTCACATATACTGTTTTATCATGTATTTAACAATATGATAATCACAATTGTTACCAAAAAAAGAAAAAATATCTAATTAAAGTGTAAATAATAATTTTTATGACTTCTGATAATTAATTGGAAGAATCAAATATTATTTTGATTATTTTATCATTTAATAAAATATCAATTCTTTCGAAAACACATTTTTTTAAATTTATAAACAATTCATATGATGACATTTACAAAATAAATAAAAACATTATTATTTCAAACAATGATCATTGATGAAATGATAAAAATTTATTATAATTTATAAAATAAGTGTATGGAATAATTGTTTTCAAAAAAAATTTATTTTAATATTTATAATATCATTTATTTGAATCCTCTATTAATGAATAAAATAATGGCATCACTATAGTGTCATAATTAAATTTATATATTTATGGTCTAAAAATTATAATTAAAATTCTATTATTTAGGTAATCATTTTATATTTATAATGAATTTTTATAGTCTAAACTATAACTGATATAAAACCTTATAAAAATCTTGTTACCAAGAGATATATGTTTATGTTACATTTTCCTTAACATTAAGTTAATTTTTATAATGTGTTATTTTTACTTACAAGTGCCTTCATGGGGTCACACAATTGACCCATGGTTGACCATGATCAGAAATGTATCATCTAATAGGGTTAGGAAAAGTGTTTGGATAATTTAATAATATTCAAATATTATTTGTTTACCCTTATTTACCAAATTTACCTATTAACCATTGTAAATAAAATATTTACTAAAGTTACTATTCTTTTTGTCTAAAAATAAATGTTACATATTTAAAAAATTTGGACCTTCTGATTCCAAATATGGAATCCATTTTTATAAATGAAAAACATAGTAGTTTCAGAAATTTATTTAAAATGAATTCCCATTGTCAAAACCAAATGGCGTGTTTTTAAGAAATAATAACTATCAAAATAATGATAGTTTTTTATGTCCAATTTCAAAGTGGAATTATTTCTATTGACCAATATTGAATTAAATAGTAAAAATATAATGTAATTAAACATTAAAAACAATTAATAAATTAATAACCATAAATGTTTTTTGATTAAAATGCAGTATTAAATTAAAATGCAGTATTTCCATTATTCGTTGAGAAATTAACTTTACCAGAAAAATACTAAAATTTTACCCAAAGTAAATTTTGAAGTCAAGATTCTATATAACAAGATTATTTGGTGAAATAAAACATATAAAAGTAAAAATAACCACATTTAGAAAAGGTTTCTCTATCAAAAGGTGTTAAATCAAACTTTTATAGAATATTAGAGTATTTATGCTTAAAATAGGATTCATTCACATTATAATCCACTAAATTTTATTGGATTAATTCAAACTAATTAACAAACATGTGTAATCATATTTTATTTAATTATTTTCATTCCCGCCAATACAAATAATATGTGTTTACTACTATTTAAATTAATAATATTATATTATTATATTTCAGTATGACTCAACATTCTATGGAACATAAGAATTCAAAAACACTCATTATTTGGTATCTGGTAAGCCATCAAAAATTTAATACAATTTAAAATAAAATTAATTTTTAATTAAAAAATATTAAAAAATATTTAAATATTGTGTTTTTATTTACCCAGGATATTAAAGACATATCATATAAAATTCCCATTGAAAAATTATTTAATGCATTCATCGATTTTTCTAAAAAAAAAAATAGTGGACATGAAAAAGATGTTTATTAGAAGTGAGGAAATAAAAATAAGTGGATAGTTTTTTTAAGGGAACCCATAAATAGGGTATTAAGAAAAATTTATTGATCATTTAATGACAGTTTCAACATAATAATTGCTGAAATCCATAACTAAACCCAATTTGTTCCCATAAAATAATGTTCCTTTTCTAGATCCATGTAATAATTAAAATCATTGGATGTAGTGTAAAATTAAATGAGATAATAATTGGGTTTATTGCAAATAAATTGGTTTGGAATAATGAATGATTTGATGACAAAACATGATAAATATGTATCTTACTAGAAATTTATATCTATAGTAGCTTTCCTATATAATCATGGGAAATAAAAAATTAATATAAATTAAATATGTGATCATATGATATGTGGAAAATGAAAAAATAATGGAGAACATGTAACATAAAAGAAATTTCTGTTGACCAGAATATCACTTATAGTAATTGACTCCTTTTCTGAGTGTGTTTATCCCCATAAATAAAAAAATTTAAATTTATTAAATAAATTTTAAAGTAAATATTCCATGTAATAAATTTTCTTATATTACTTTTTTTATTATATTTCAATCATTTATTACATATATATTTTTAACATAAGTTACTTAGTGATAATCGACCAACTTTTCCAAAATTACATCATTAAACTGATAATGTTTCATTGTATTATAAAAGTGTTCTTTAGTATAGACAATTATATTACCATATTACTATAATAGTTCGACAAATCATCCAAATAAATAAATATTTCAAAAGAGTTTCCTAATTAACTCATTATTAATTAATAAAATTACCAATCTCAATCCTTATTAATGTCATCGATGTGATGATCAAATTATATTTATAGAATTTTATTAGTGTCAAAAATATTATATATTAACCTCAATTCCTTTTTGCAACCCACTCTGGAAAGGGGTGATGCAATATGGAACATATTTTCCCTAGAGGCATAGAAATGATCATGAAAAAAATCATTTTATAAAAAATGAAGAAAATATTGTATATTTGTAGTTCCATTAACAAAATAAAACATAAGTATATTTTTCATACTGAGTTAATTTTATCTATAAGTATTGATGAAATATATAGTAGGTGTAACAATAAAATCATTTAATTATTGGGTATAAGAATGCAACCTATTACTTTGGATGTTAACATTTAGGGTAAAACCTATAGGGCCTTTATTGCAAATTTTAGTTATAATAGAACACCTTGGATTTAAAAATATTGGAAGGGGATAGATTTGGGTATATATTTGGATAGATAATAACCATAATGTGTTAAAATGTGATAGTATTCTAGTTATTCTATTAATAAGATGATAAAAATGGTTATTATAATAAAATATTCTTTATTCAATTATTATTTCCCAAGACTACCAATAGTAATTATTCTTTTTACTATATAGAATAATTAGTTTATGTGAGGTCGATCAAGTGGTTTCAAACATCATACATTTTGAAAATACTATTTAACATAACTTATTATATAATACACTCTAATATTTTTAATTTCAATGTTCACAAAAAATTATACTTTTTTAAAAATAAAAAAAATTCATCCTAATATAATTTCAATTCATTGATTCTAGAAATTAAATCGAGTTTATGGAAATAATTTCCTAAATATGTGACTTTTAATATTTAAATAAAATACTTATTTATTGAAAGAATAGTTTTTTTATCACATGATCGTATTTCTAACAATTAGAACAAATTTGTAAGGTTTCATAATTTATATAAACATATTTATGAAAATATATAAAAATTAGATTTACATATATTTTTAAATTAATCATAAATATTAATTTAAATAAAAATATATCATATATGATTTCCAAAAAAGTATATGTATGGTTTAATTTTGTCAAATATTTATTTTGTCATTTATAAATATTTATTTATATAAAAATAAATTTTCATATTTTTATAATATATAATATATCATACATTTAATTTTTGTATTTCATTAGTTTGTGTTCTATTCTAGTGGTTATGGTATTGTCTTAATAGTTTTATTAGAATTCTAAAATCCCATATCACTATTCCCAAGGTCATATTGGTTTTTTTATTCCTAAAAATACATCAGGTTTATGTCCTTAGTCATTCAAATCTACTTCACTCAAGGTTATATTTTTAGTTATAAATATTTTGGTTACATTACTAATTTATTATAACATGTTTACAGTGTTTTATGAAAATTTGGTTATTTTGGGGAACCATAATGTTGTGTATTTACAAATTCTTGTTATTTTATTTTTAAAATTTTATGGTCAAGTTGTAGCAATTTTAAATTTTATTATCTTATTTATTATCTGAGTTTAATGTTTGAATTAATATGATAAATATTTTATTACTTTAATTGTTTGTTTGATCTATATTTTATTATGAAATGTTACTCATATATATATTTAGTATGGAATTTTTTATAAAATTTTAGCTCAATAAATTTTTTTTTGTAATGGATTTATCCATATCTATAATTTCTTATGAAATTTATATTCGAATAATCCCACACTTTTAATCATTATCCCCACATATTGGATTTATATTAATCTTCCCATACTGATCCTCTTATGGTTTCATTTTATTGATAAAATTGAAACTATTGTTATATGAAAACATACTCGGGGAAGGTGTTTATCCCATACATTCTTTTGAAATCTGATAAATAAGATCTCAACATATCTCCATTAGATTTAATAATATTTCAGAATTTACAATTAGTTTTATGATGATAAGTGGTCTTCATGATCACATCCACATTCAATGATTTATTAGTATTATTCTTGGAAAATGAAATAAACATCAAATCCTAATCTAAAAAAATGGAAAGTTTAATTCCATGCATCCTTACCACTTACATTATGTATATAGTTTTTAGTTAATTGGGTTTGAAATATTAAAAAATTGCAATGGAATTTTGTAACTAAAAAAGGTAATATAGTATAAAATAAATTTAAATATTAACATTATATGTATTAAAAATTCTAATTCCTAAATCCATGTTAATGTTATCCCATTTCCAAATAGATATAGTTAATTGTTTCATCATATCCATGGTATTCTCTCTTCTCCCCCTACATTGTAATTTTTTAAGAATCATGATTTATACTATGAAATCCACTAATTCATGTTGTACCATCAGAATTATTCCTTGAGATATTTTTGCATCATTGTACTTCTAGGATGGATATTTATGGATAACTTGTGGGTATTATCGAGCATCTCCATCATTAATTCTGTTTTTAAAACGACACGTATTCATTTCGTGAATGTTATAATTAAATCATTGAAAAAGGTGAAAGCTAGATATGTATTACTTAATTCAATAGATTATTATAATAATTTAATGCATACTTGTTTTTTACATTCATGAACTATAAAATCTCAAAATTTAAAAAATCAATATATTCAATAGTGTACATGATACACCACATCGAGCTTGAATGAACAATTAAATAATATTATTAATATATCATTATTATAACCTAGAAATTAATATGGTGGCTATGAAAATTATTAAATCAATTATTAAAATATGTCATACAGAAGTAAATATTATTAACTATTTTCTAACCGATTAATTTAAATGTGTATAAAACACTTTTTGAAATAAAAGGAAATTTTTTTCATACAAACTATTTAAATGAGAAAAATTAATTTTCATAAAAAATAAAATCACTGATTTGAAAATATATTTATGAAATATATATATAATAAATTAAATATTATTTTTTATATTCATCCATTATGTTTTCTAGACACTATAATAACCAATCTCATTTTACTCATAAAGAGGTATTTTTCTAGAATGGCATTTTCACCATCTTTTTATTGAGCATTTGTAAGAATTATTGTTTTTAAAAAATTTAAAAACGTATATATTAAAAAATAAAGATATTATTTGAAATTACAAAATTTAATGTACTTCGGTTGATCTTTTTTATTTTTCTGATATGGTTAATTTTTTATTAATATATTAAAAATACTTAATTTTAATTGAAGATATATTTTTCACTAAATTATTTATAGAATTAAATAATATTTTTTATTAGTTTTAAAAAAAATTTATATAAATTATATATCATTTATTCTAATTTAGGCCATTGGAATAAATATACCATTGAATTTGGTTATAAATCATTTCAATCTTTTGAAATTAAATTTCAGACCCTGTTGTATCATACTATTTGTGGGAGTAGTTATTAATTAATTTTTGCATGTTTTATGAATTTATTATTGAAAAAAGGATTCCATATTTGGAATTAAAATTTCTAAATTTCTAAAATATTGCAATTTAATTTATAGAAAATATGAATGTAATCTTTTTTATTTATATTGTCGCAGTTACGGGTAAATCATGTAATTAAATATTAAAATAATATTGTAAATATTATTAAATTATCATTACACTTGTCCTAATATTATTGGATAATTATTTTTTGACTATAATAATTAATTTATTATTTATGTGGTAATTTTTTTCCATTATGTTTATAATGTTATCATTATAATATTTTATTCAAAAAAAACTCAAACTTTTCGTACTCCTGTTTTTATGATCTACAATATTATTAATATGATTTATTATATGATATATGAGTTACTATAAATAAAAATTTAAATATAAAATATTTACATTAATCCTAGTAATTTATTTTACAATTTTTAGTTATGAAATAATAATCTTAAAAGCTTTCACAATGACGAATAAATAATTGTCTACTTAATAATAAAATCAAATATATGATATTAAAATATTAAATATTAATTAATTTGGAACAATTAATGAAATACAATAAATTTATTGAATAATTTGATATGTAAGTGATTTTTTATAATTACTCATTAGAATTTAAAAAAATTTGGGATATTTTTAAAAATTCTGGTTATGAATTGTCTTAAATATCGCATTAGTGATATTTTAATATAAAGATTATTTAATTAAATTATATAAAATTAAGAAAAATATAAAATATGTCCAAATATCATGAATGAGGTTTTATATTTCATCAATTATCTATTTATAGTTTTTTTGGAATTTCATTGTAAAATATTTACCTTTACAGAGTAAAAATACAAGATATCACATTAAGAATTAAAATGGGTAAATAACAGTTCAAACAAAAATATATGTATTATGAAATAAAAAAAATATAATTATAATTTGATGAATATTTATAAAACTATACTCATCCTATAATAAAAATAAATCATATTTGAGCTATTTAGAAAATAAAATTAATTTATATTAATTTAATACTTTGAATAATTCTAAGAGTTCACCTCCCGTCTCTTATAAAAGGATGCCCCGTCTTTTATTTTATTTTACGCTTAAAACCCAATTTTGATTTGAAATGGTCTTCCCAAATATATTTCAATAATTCCTAACAACACTATATATCACCTATTTTAGGTAGAACATCATCTTCAATGGTTTTAAGATGTTAAGAAATGGATATTTTCTGATGAAGTGGTATCATTTTTAATCAATTGTTTCAATTTTACGTCATTTACACATCAATAAAGTCATATTAAATCATTAAAAAATAATAAATAAATTATAATAAAATGCATATATTTTATTATGTAAATATCATTACCTAAATTCATATCCACTAATATAAATTTGGTAATAAAGTTATCATTGGTGTGAATGACAGACTACCACCTCACAAATCGATATAATTCATTTCCCATCACCAAAACTAAAGACTAGTTATAATTATTTAATTAATTTTTATATATGATGATAATGAAACTTATCATTATTAAAAGATAATATATCATTTTATTTCTCACAGTTTGAGGCATAGAAAATTGATAATGTCATTCATGCATACGTGTGAAATTTCACCTCCATCAAGCAATGTTATTTTTTTAATCAACACATCATATGGATGATTTCTATAATTGTATTTAAATTATAAATCAGATATTAATTAAATTATTTTCATTATGGAAATTTAAAATAATACTTACCTTATTTCTGTAATGATCATTAAAAAATGAGAATGTTACTAATGTGTATGTATGACATGCCATCTACATGATTATAATGTTGTTCATAATTCATCACCATAAAGAATTGTTTAATTTAAAAATATAGATCAATTATAAAAAATTTTATAATTTCATGAATTATATTCTTCATATGATGGACTAATGAATATAGAAATCATATCAAATTCATTTTGGACAAATGTATCAGATTTCATCAAAATGTTTAGCATGAAAAAATAATTATGTAATTTTTATGACATTATAGTAAGTGATATAAAAGGAATTATAAAATTAAAAAACATATTATGATATAAAATACCAAATCTAATTTTATTGTTCCTAAATTTAAAAATTGTATGCAATTTTTCAGAATCAAGGTAAGGGACTTCATCTCAATTTTCATTCCTCGAGGCATATTTTATGAACATTACAATTTGATGAGGTGTATATAACTCTTAATTTAATTTTTTTATCATGAATTTATTTATTATACTAATATTTAATGTTTTCTAAATTTTACTATATCGTGTGGCCTAGGATTTGACTGATTACAATGTATTATGAGAATTATTAACCCAACATCCATTCTTTGGGTGAAACACCTACTTCTGGATGATGTTCAAACAAGATTATATGTGAAATAATTTTTTTAATTTTTTATATTTTATATCCACTAGTATTATAAGTATTCTCATAAAATATACAAAATCAAATCATTAGATTAATTATCATTCAATAAACTGATTTTTGTAAAGTAAACTACAAATAAAACATCATTATAATTTTTTTAGAGAATTAATATTATAAATATTTATATTTCATATTGATGTTTTTTAAATTGTTATTATGAATTTTTTTATATATAAATGAATTGATAAAAATGAAATTTTTGTAATTTCCCTAATATTTTTTGGAAAGGGAAAATTTTCATGTTATATGTAAGAGATATTATTTTAAAAACCACTCTTAAGGTTAGTCATTCAATTATTATTAAAAATCCCAAAAGTAATGTTTTCTAATCATATAAAGAATGAATAATATTTCACAATTTTATGTAACATTAATTTCATGAATTTTCTATTAGACGTTTACAATTTTATTTTCAAATAAAGTTTTTTCATTTATGCTTTCAGGACTATGTAAATATAAAATATGATTTCATAATGACAAAGTGATTTTTCTAAACAAATTTTTATTTATTAATGAATTTTGTTTTATGTCTATTTTATGGTTATTGGTTGTTTTTTATTAGTATGGGTTGGACCATGATAAACTGATGGTGGGTGATCATATTATATCTCTCAGATGCTTTGGGTAAGGAGACTGAGGTATCATTAATGTTTCTACTATGAGATTAAAGAAATATACTATAATGGTTAGTTTAAATGCAACTATTGTGGTTACTTCGTGTAAATACAAGAGAGATAGAGTATATGTTATATTGATATTATTATGATTCCACAAGTATCCATTATGATTTAGGATTTATATAGATTATTAAATAAAAATTATTGGAATGCCCCAACCCTAGTTACCTAGAGCCAGTGAATTATTTTAATACATTTACATAAATACATGGAATAAATTCTCGAATGACCTATCAATTTAGTTGTAATGTATAATATATTACATACATGAACATTACATTAAAATTTCTAACATAAAATACATCATAGATAATCCTTTGATAATTCCAATATTCTTATCACATAAACCATCATATAAATCATAATACACTTCTTAGCATCATGTGGAAATAAAACATAAGAAAGGAGAGAACTCATATGCTCAGTAAGGATAAACAATATAGCGGAAGCTATCATAAATAATCATAAACTTTTATAAAAGGTATAAAATTGAAACAAGCCCCATTTAAACCTAAAATTTAGCATAACATAGAAAAGGTAAATTAATTAATTCCATTTACCTATTATCATTGATATTCTACTTGTCTAATAAATACATGTAATATCAATAGCTAATTTCATAATGATGGAATTCATAATGCTGGAAATCATAACCACATAGGCAAGGCCTCATGCCAATACTACAAATATAAATGTTTCAAGGCCTTACGCCAAGACACGTGTTTTTCTCATGAGACATACCGATGCATCGATTGGCTATAATAGGCCCCACCCATCACTTTCTAAGTCTGATGCATTTCTCATATGGACATATTGAAGCATAACATAAACATTTGTATTAAAACTACAATAATAAATGTCAATAATTTTTCCATAAACCATGAATGGTATAAAAATGGCACATCCACAGTCAAACATATCCTAACTCATTCACTACATCATAGAATATTATATTATAATAAATCAACTTCAATATAGAATAATATCTAGTAAAGGACGTTGACATAGTTGAGAATGAACAATAAAACTCTTTGAAAAAAATATCCCCTTTTTGAGAAATCATTTAAAAGGCACACATTTATAAAGTAATTAATTCAAAAGAGATTTTGGAATCAAATTTTCCCATAACAATTTGAAAATTTTGAAACTAATTATCATGTTAAAATAATCATGAATATTTAAATAAATCTTTAATATCATTTTGAGAACGTGGACATCAATTAGAAAGATTTAGTAAAATAAATCATTAAAACATCTAAAATGATGATATTGTTAAAGTGTCTGTTCAAAAAAATATAAAATATACCTTCTAAAAAAATTATGAAACAATGATATGGAAGATAAATATGTCCCAGTAAATAGTTTCACATAAACAATATTGGGTAATAATGAGATTGAGGAATTAACCCTTACCAAGTACATTCCTTTGGTAAACGGTACATTTATCCTCCATTATAATGACCATATTATTTTATTAAATTATTCCAGAACTATATTCATGTTTATTATATCCTACGTGATTCATTTATTACTTTATACTATCCATTTAATAATAATTTTAATGTTAAAATATCATTTTGGGTAATAATTTATTTCTTCATCGTACGTGTTTTAACCTATTATTCTCGATCATATCACATATATCATGATATAATTACATATAGAATATACAATAGTAACATAATATAATTTATATTCATAATATAAAATTGTATAATTGATAAATATATGAAAGGGAATACACTATTTATTGAGACGGTAGATCGTACGTATGAATAAATGTTGTTCCCATTTATATATCATATTGAATGGATGTAATTGAATGAGATATATATATATATATATATATATATATTTACAGTATAATTATTATGTCTTATATTACATAATTAATAATAATATATATTTTTATAATCACAGTTGAATGGTGAATGTGGAAATGAATCTCATCACGTCATGGAGACGGTAAGCGTACGTACACATTAGCGACGATATCATTCTGTTGATAGTGAAATCATATTTAATTGTATGGTATATTATATACACATAATAATTAACATGATATATTTATTATTTACATCAATTATACTCATTATTATACCCATCCAAATAATGATGTTGAATAACAAACTACACCACGACATGGAGATAGTAAGTCGTACGTACGTAGGTTTGGTGACATTGTCATTCATAGTATGGATGGAATAATTAATACGGTTGTAACATATTTATAATGACATTTATGTATTTCGAATATGCTGGAGTTATTATTTCATTATGGAAACAAATAAGAAATAGGGAGTGGAAGAAGAAAATAACCTCGAAAGATGTGATGAAATAATTACCTCTTCTTCAGGTGCTTCCTTTTGATTTGAAGAAAAGGACTCTTTAGGTTTGTTTTATGATCAAATTTTGGCTTCTAGGATTACTTGAGGGTATTTGGGAGGATATTTGAGCAGGTTATGGCCAATCAAAAAGTATTTGGAGGTGTGAATTTAAGAGAAGGGGAAGTACTATTTTATAAGAGAGGTGAGGGGAACTTTTGGAAAAGCTTAATATATTATTTTATTATAATATCATTTTCGGTTTCTAATTGCTCCAAATGAATTTATTTTGACAATAGAGTAGGGATGGGTCAAAAAACTCTCAAGCAATAGGTTGAAGATATGTTTAGGATACCATATTAACCTTATATTTTAGATTTAACTCTTAGTTATATAGTTTCTCTTTTACCATGTTTTCTTGTATTTTTATATTACATGTTAATTAAGCATAATATATAAATCCAAAAGAACATAAAGTGGTTAATTAATGAAATATATATCATTATATAAGTTTTTTTACAAATAATATATTTTTATGAATATTATATCAAATAATAAAATGGTATTTGTTTTAAAAACTCATTTTTGTAAATTTTGACACTATTTTGTATTTTTTTATTAAAGTCATAAACACTCGACTTCTTTGAAAAAAATACATTGAATCCATCATAAAATTTCATATTCACCTATAAAATTAGATTATGGAGTTAAAATTTTAAATTTACAATTATTTTAATATTTATAATATAAATTATATTTATCTTTCATCAATAAGGTAATTACTACATTATCATTGTGTCATAAATAAATTTTAATATTTAATGTATAAAATTTTTAAATAAAATACCATGATTTATGAAATCGTGTTATATTTATAATGAATATTTATTAGTTAATGTATATTATGCATAACTATATATTAATAATGATTTAGTTTTTAATATTTTAATTTTACACTTTTAACACTTCTTTAAATAAAATGTAATAAATGTCTTAATCTAATTCAAGTGGTTCAAAAAGGATCATATTTTTGTCCTAAGATTGATTTTGGTTGAAATACACCTTTCTAATAGAATTAGGACTTATGTCAGGGTAATTATAATTTCATTTTTACAATTAATTACCCTATTTACTTTTAACCATGGAAAATAAAATTCAAAAGTTATTATTCACCAAAAAATATTTGCATCCTATTAAACCACATTTTAATTACTGATTTCAACTTTTTATCTCATTATTTTGAAATTTAATTCACAAAATTGGTAAAATTATGATTTATGCAAATTTTCAAATGTACATAGAAAATGGTTAAAAGTCGTTAAAAAGTTCAATAAATTTATATATATCTAATCTTATTATAAAAAGTCTCCAGTGAATTAAATTGTACTAATTTGTGAATAATAAATCTATTTTGACTTTTATATAAATTAAAAATAATTAATTAAATCAATGATTATGATTTTTCCTAAAACATAGGGTTTTTCATTGTTCATATAAAATTGAATGTTTTCAGAAAAATACCAAAAAATCACCCCAAGCTAAATTTTTTAATTAAAAAATCAAAATTTTGGACTGTTTTACGAAATTAAAAACATATATTTGTCACTAATTTTCTTATAATTAATTTCCATTATCAAGACCAAAAAGTGGCTTTTTATAAGTAAAAGCTATCAAAAGATTGATATGTGTTTATGTCTAATTTAAATATAAAATTAATTCCAATGACCAATTAGATTAAATGATAATAATATTGTATAATTATACTTCAAAACCATTAAAATTTATAATTTAACATAATATAATATTTTGATTAAAAAATTTGTTTTCAATTAAAATTTGCTATTTTTCACTACTCATCAAAATTTGAAAGTTAAAAAAAATGGCCAAAATTTATCAAAAATATTTTTTTATGACTCACTTAAAAATAATTAGTTTTTTTTGTCAAATTTAATATATAAAATTACCAAATATTAGATTTAAAAGGGGTTCTCCATTAAAAGGTGGAATTTTTTTTCAATACTTTTATATTTTAAAAATAGAAAATTTTCATATATTATGTCTAAGAAACACATAATATGGATATTATTATTATATGGGGTATATAAAATTCAAATTGAAATTAATAATATTCATAACAACTTTTTGACCTGCTAGTTTGGTAAGTCGCGGTGCGCTCGAACTTTTTGTTGTGTGTATCGCAAACTATTGTTTTAATTTTAAGAGATAAAGTTTTATGAAATCTTGGGGTGTTAAAATTATGATTTCTTAAGGTAAGATAAAAAGAATATGATTTATTGGTCAAAAAAATACTTTTGAAAATTATTTCATGGGTATATTAGTATTCATGGAATAAAATTATTATTATTTAATTTTATTTCCCTTACTATGGTTTTTGTGTTCATCCCATGTTTTTACATTTTTGTCATAAGTTTTGAGGAAGAGTAGGGACAATGATGACGTCTCAATTATAAATTTTAAAATATATCATAAAAAATATTGTAATATATTAAAGTGTTTTATATTGTTGAATAAAAGACACTGAGTATGATTTTCAACATTTAATGTATTGGATTACCTAATAAGATATTGTTCTAATTATATAAAACTATAAACTAAAAAGATACTCGAATGTGAATTCAAGTTAAAAAACACTTGAATATGTAATTTTTGGTAGATGTTCCCTTTGTGTTTATATCAAATTATTGTCTATAAAACATTTCAGATTATGATTTTTAATTAAGAGTTAGAGTGATGACACCTAGGATTTATAATTCGAATTTTTATCATAATATTTATTTCTTAGAATCCCCATTTTAGACATACATTGTGAAATTTAATGGTGATTGAATTTATATTTGGAGATATTTATTTTTAAATATTATTCCAACTTCATTGGAATGATATAATAATTATATTGTATTATAAAAGAAAACCCATATGATATGGTACAACTTGTTACATCTGGAAAGGTTGTGGGAATCAACCCCACAAATGTCGGGATACCATGGAGCATCCCCTACCACATTACAATGTGATGTCTAAATTTTTATAAATTATTATTTTTCATTAAATTAATATGATAGATGACGAATATGTTGTATTTGAGAACATATGTTTGGTCTAATAGATTAGCATGATATTATAAAATGAATTAGTGATTATATAATTAATTTTATTTTGGAAGATGTTTACTCTTTTGGTAACCCTTTATCATCGACCTAAATAAAATAGTATATAATTTTTTTGAGGAATAATTAATGAATTATATTTTTTAAGAATATATTATTTAATTTTTCAATTATGGTGAATTAGATTATTTCTGGAAAAGAATAGCATTTGTTGGACATTTTGTGATCCAGGAAAATAATTTTTTTTCATTTAACACTTTAAGAGCTATTAATGTTATTTTGTGATTAAATACTATTTTGGAAATAAAATATATATATAATTTTTCTTTTTAATATTATTATAGAATGTTTTTTGAGTAATTTTAAGGATTTTAATTCGTGTAATGATCTATTTGGAACTTTGGGTGTCACTCTTTGATTTTGGAGACTAATTTATTTTTTCTTTATATAAATGATTATTTATATTTGAGAATTATATTATCAAATCCAATCATTATTGTTCTTGATTAATTATCAAGACATGATAAATTGATAGTAAATCTTTTGTGGGTTTCGTGATGCTTAGATGTTGATTCTAATGCTTCATGTCTGAGAAAATTCTTTTTATATCTTCATAATATGGAGAAAAAGAAGAGGTTGTAGAGGAATGTAATTAATGGATGATCCTATAGATTTCAATTAGGAATATTTCCGTATTTTCTAATTCGAGGTAGTAATAAAATTCCTATACTTGATGAAAATGCATTTGAATACAAGAACTCTATACCTATACATTTTCTCTAAGAAATCAATGTCTTTTCAACTCATCATAGATTTATGATTTTTTATTGAAATCATTTTCATTACCATGTTCCCTATCACTTTTCCTTGGAATATTATAGTTTGTTTTTTCTTCTATTTTCATGTCTCCCTACATGAATACATAGTATTTATTATCTCAATTATCCATTATACGTTCATTTATATCTTATTAATTGTTTGTTTTATTAATACTTCTTTCAATTTAGTATGTTAATAATGGATATATAAATAGTTGAATCATAGATACCATTACTAAGTTAAAATTTTTGGGATTCTATTTATTAAAGGGGGAGAATGAAACATCCTAATATTTTATAAAAACACTATGTATTATATTGTATAATATATGCCACCTCATGCTTAAATCAACAATTTAATATTCTAATTTAAATTATAGAATTATAATTTATCCATTAGAATTGAGTGTTTGAATATGATAAAATGAATAATTAAAATTTGGTTTACACTTGTATATATAGTTAATTATATTGTGACCAATTAATTAGAAATTAAAATAAAACACTTTTTAAAATAAGAGGAAATATTATTCAGAAGAACTATTTAAAAGTGAACAATTGTGTTTATAAAATAATGAGATCACTATTATTGGATTATATTATTTAATACTATATAAAAATATTTTAATATAGTATTTAACATTCCAATTTTTTTTATATAATTGATATTATAATAAATCGAATTTTACTAATAATTTTTTTTTCTAAAAATGTAGCTTTTCCACCTTTTGACGGAACTCTTGTATTCAATATTATTTTAGAAACTTTTATAAATTATTTTTTAAATAACAATAATATTATTTTAAATTTATATATTGACATTTACAGTGGTTGACTTTTTTATATTTTAAGAATATTTTATTTTCTGATGAATATACAACAAATACCTCATTTTAATTGAAAAGAGCTTTTTCATCTAAATAATTAATAGCATTATGTTATATTTTTCATTGGTTTTAAATTATATTGCGATAAATGAATCATTATTAAATAAAATATAGGCATTTAAAAAATTTCACAGTGATTTTGGAAACAAAAACCTTTAAATGATTTCCACATTTTAATATCTAACACTCTTCATTTTATCCCATCTATGAGATTAAATTTTAATTAATTTATGAATGTTATTTTAGTTGAATTTAGAAAAATGAATTCCAGATTTGGAATAATATTTTTGAAACATAGTAGGTTCCTTTTATTTATGAACTATTAGAATAGTATCATTGGTAATTTTAATTCCCGCTGGTAATGGTAAATCAAGTAATTAATGGTACAAGTAATATCATAATATTTGAAAAATACAGTAACAATGTTCCCAATTTTATTGGATTATTATCTTTATTCCATAAGAATTAAAATATCTATTTTTTGATAGTTTATTTCCATTTGGATGAGAATATATCCCTTATTGTATTCTAGTCAATGAAAAGTAAATCTTTTCTTACTCTTCTGTTTAACAAGTTAAATATTTTTAATAAAAGGTAATATAGTTAATATGTTCAACTATAAATATAATTGTTAAATAAAAAATATTCATATTCATCATGTTATTTTTTATTTATTAAATAGTTAACAAAAAATCTTTCACAATGTTGATGTAGTAATTTTTTAATTAAACAATGAATCAAATAAATGATGTTAAAAATATTAAAATAAATATAATTTAGGATAATAAATATAATATAAGAATCATTTATATTACCATTATTTTTCATGGATGTGTTAGAATATTTTTTTCAAATTTTTATTAATTTTATAATATTATTTAAAAGTCAAATAATGAATAGTGTCATAATTAAAATTAATTAAATTTTACAAAAATTAATATTTTATTAGATGATATAAAATTCATAAAATACAAAAATTAATTTAAAGAATTTTTTTATGATTTAAAATATCATCAATGATAAAATTATGATTCTTTTGAAAATTTATTGTTTCTACCTTAACCTTCTAAATGTTAAAAAAGTAGATATCATAGTAAGAGTTAGAAGAGTAAAATAATGGTTAAAACATATATATAAGTATTAATAAATAATTAAAACATTCTAATTTTGATTTTATGAATTTATTTAAACCCAAATTCAACTCATATTCTTTATAATTTAATTTAGAGATATTTTTAGTTGAAAATTAATTTATATTAATTTATTATTTTGAAGAATTCTAACTGTGGCCCCACCCCCTCTCATATAAAAGGGAACCCATTTTTACATTTATTCACAATTTAAAACCAATTTGGATAATCCAATACCTCCCAAAATATCATATTAGAATACCTTCCTACATTATAGAGATATTAATTTATATAAAACACCATCCTTAGGGGTTTTAAGGTGTTATGAAAAATGCATTGTCGATGAATAAGTATCATTTTTAATCAATTGTTTCTGATTTATTTTTGCATAAAATTCATTAAAATAAAAATACTACTATGATTAAATAGTAAATTAAGTGTCATAAATATACTTATATGTTATTATATTAATATTATCACCTAAATCCATATACACTTCCATGAAATGGGAAAAATTTATAATTTTTTTAAGAATGACTACCGTGTCGCAAAAAGAAATAATTCTTTTTCAATAACCACATCTACAAACATGTCATAAAGCCAGAATAAATGATTATATATGATATTAATTATATATTAATAATTATTAAAAGATAATATAATTTTATTTATTAAATTTCCATGCATAGAAAAATGATAATATCATTCGTGAATACCTGTGAACTATCAACTCAGTAAAGCAATGCATTTCGCTTTTCATCACAACATCACGTGGATTATATATATAAGTATATTTATATAATTAAAATTATTATAATATTATTATTATCATTTTGTAAATTTAAAGTAATAATGAACTTCTTTATATATTAATCTATGAAAATTAAAAAAATTATACATGCATATGTATGACATACTGTCTTCATGATTATAACGTAATTAATTTTTCATATCTGTACATAATAGTTTTATTTACATGTACAATTTATGTATAATAAAAATAATCATTTCATGGATATTAATCTGAATATGATGGAATGATGACCACTATGACTATAGAACTCATATGAAATCGAATTTTCTATAAATTATCGAATATCAACAAAATTTCCAACATGAACATAAATAAATAAGATTTTTTATAACATGATAATAATTATAACTAGACTAGTAGACATTTAAATGTTTCTTAATAAATAACAAAATTTACCTAATTTTATTATCTCGGAAGGTAATGATTTTACGTGAATTCAGACTCAATGTAAGAGACTTCATCTCAATTTTCATTCATTGTGGAATATTTTCATTTTTTGATGAGATATTAGTTTTTTTGGTATATATAACTATAAATTTACATTATATATCTAGAATTTATTTATTGAATTTATATTTAATGTTTTTTTAAATTTTACTCTATCATGTAGCCTACGATTCAACAAAGTACAAAGTAGTTGGGGAATTCATAACTGAATTCTCATTCATTGGTTGAATATTAAAAATCATGATAATGCGATTATAACATTAAGTGTTAAATTAATTTTGAATATATTATATTTTATATCAAATAAAATTATATTTATTTACTGATAATATCATTAATATATTCTTTTGACTAATGCTCACATCAATAATGTGATATTTGTAATAAAATCTTTTACTAAAAAATAATTTTAAATGATTTAATAATTTCTTATTTTAAATATTTATATTTCCTGTCGATGTTTTCATGATGTTTTTTATGAATTTTTTAATATGATCATGAATGTTTTTAAATGGTAATTTTCTTAATTTCTATCAAATAATTTCAGAAAGGGATCATTTAGTTGTTTTATATTAGGGAATTTACTTTCAAAATAACATTTAAATTCTCTCATTAAACTATTTTAAGAAAATCCAAAAGGAATGTAATTATTAACTTATAAGGCATGAAAATAACTTCCCACTTTAATGTTTTGTTATTTATTTGATGTTTTAGTTACATTTTTACAATATTATTTTCAAATAATTTTTTTCAATTATTAGTGTTTGGATTTGTAAAAATGATAAGTGTTTTCAAAATAGAAATGATATTTTTGCAATGATTTTTTATTTTATGAAATCATTATGTTTTATGTTTTTCATATGGTTCTTGGGAATTTTTAATGATTATGGGTGGTTATGTGATAAACTGAGGAATGGTGGTCCCCTTACAGATCCCCATTGTATTGGGTAAAGAGAATGAGTTAACATTAGTGTTTATCTAATGTGTTTAAGGGAATATACTTGAGTGGTTTTTCAAAATTTGACTAATATGGTTACCTCTTATGTAGTCGAGAGAGATAGGTAATTTTGAAGAGTGATATTTAAATTATTCAACAAGTTACCTTTATAATTTGTGGTTTCTATGGTATTGTATAACAAACACAATAGTTAATATGGTATGATAAAGAGATTTTGTTTTATGGGTGAAAAGTATAAATATGTGAAAATTATTTCATGGGATTATATGTATTCATGGAATATCATTTTCATTATTTGTTTTTATGTCCCTTACAATGATTTGTGTTCTAATACAATGTTTTTAAATGTTATTATTTGTGTTTAAAGAAGGGTGGGTACAAGGATGATAGCATGAGGATGATTTTGAATATTTTTCATAAAGAGAAATCGTGTTTAATTTTAAAGGGTATTATATTTAAAAATAATAGATATTGAGTAGAGGTTTTCAATTTTGATATATGGGTTTACACTATAAGAAATTTTCTTAATTCAATAAAAATATAATCTTAAAATATTCATTAATGTATTTTAAATGTAATGAATATTTTTGGACCTTCTTTGGCTCGAGTACCAATATAATTTGATCTCTATGACCACCTCCCAATGATTGTTTTAAATATGTATTTAATATATATTTATATATATTAAATTATATTCAATAAATAATATTATAATTTAATATTAATTAATATTTTAGGTACATACCATTCCATCCATTGGATAGCAATAATGTCATTAATGTGTACGTTTGGATTACCACCTCCATGAAGAGATGTGATTAATTTTCATCACTACCTCACATTGAATGTATATATAAGTGTATTAAAGTAAATGTTATGATACAAATGGTAAAATTTTAATTATAGAAATATTAATGACACATTCCATCATTTTGACATGTTCGTTAAAAAAATGGAAATGTTACTCATGTGTATGTAATGACTATAGTATCCATTTTGTAACATAATTCATTTTTTCATATCCATCATACATAATTGGTTCTAAAATAATATTTAATCTCTAAAAATTATAACTATTTCAATAATATTAATTTTTGTATGATGGAATAATAAAACTTTTAACAATGATAATCCTACCAAGTCTATTTTTGGATTATGAATGGAACATCCTCAAAATTCCATAGTTAAACATAAATTTTTATGTTTCTAAATAAAATATACTGATAAATTAAATAACATGGATAATTAACATTTAATGAACATAAAAAATGATATTAATAATGTATATGTCAAATAAAATTTTTTTATTCATGATTTAAATGAAATATGATTCTAAACAGTATTAAAGTAAAGTGATATTTGGTATAACATTCTTTTCATTGATACATAAGTAATTTTAACCACCTCATAACTTTTTTCTGGTTTATATAATATCCTATATAATTAAATTATCATTATGTTCTAAAGATTATTCTTTTACAATACTATTCAATGTTATTTAATTCATTGATTCATTGTTTACCAAATTATCGATTGGTGGGAAACATTTTTCTTAAAACCCTTATTCTAAATGTTTTAATAATTTATTTTATAAGTATTTTTATTCTATTTCAATATTATTAAAATAATTTTACAGACTGATTTTTTTGGACATTAATTAATTATAAATCATAATTTATTTATATTTTGACTTTAAATAAATTGGTTTCAAAAGAAATATTTTTATAAATGTTATAGAGAACGTTTTTATAAAAGGGGAAAGAAGTTGTCTATTTTAATATATATGTTGTTGACATATTTTCACATTGAAACATAAATTATTTTATTTCATGACTAAATTATAATAGTCTGTAACTTTTAAATAGAATAAAATTAATTGTTTAAAAATCCCACAACTTCTCATTGGCTTGAGATTGTGGAAGGACATTACATGTCCTTAAGTGGAATACCCATGGAATGAAAATTCATCCAATAAAAGCCAAAGGATTCATTTATAGATAAGGGACAATTTACACTGATAAAATAGGTCAATAAAGAAACATTCCATAACCAAATAAAATTCCACATGATATTTCATATTAGTGAAATACAACTCAAATAAACCATTGATTTTAAATTCAAACAAAAACCAAGTAATGTTGTGGTAGACTAAAATATAAAAGTACACAGAAGAAAAAAAACTATAAAACACAAATACTACATGGACACAAACTCCATGCACAAACTCATATTCCATACCATGTGTAAGGATGTACCAGTAGAGAAGTGTGATACATTATCTTTTCCCATGTCTCAATAAAAAACATCTAAAAAATTATCACATGTCCAAATTAGGGTTGAGTATGAAACCCACTAGGTCTTCCCTGAATAAATTACCTACCCTTTCCAATAAGATAGAACACATTATAACCATTATATAAAATATTTTATATAATGAAATTGAAACAATTTATATCTCTGTATAAACAAATTTCAATACCAATATGTTTTTTTCAAAACTAAACAATTACTAAGGAAAAAACCATACATGAAATTCTTACCATTTCATTAATTTAATTGTAATTAACCATTCCATATCACATTTCCACACACACCCACTCTCAACCACATAGAATCATGGTGTCACTATAATGATCAATCTTCACGTCCATAAAATGTCCTCGTAGATGGTGTTACATTACGATGAATCTCCATCCATCTCCGACACCCTTAATCATTTTAGCCATACCACATTCAAATAGAACCACCACCACACAATTCAAAAAACAACATAAATCCACACTTTTATTGAAAACTATAAGCACAATCCAAATCGATAAATACAATGTTTCATTGAAAACCATTTTTCTAAAAAATCATTTCAATAAAACTCATTTTTTATTCAAAACCATTTCCCATTCCTCAAAAATAAATCAAAATTTTGAAATAATTATTTTAAAATCATGTTACCAAAATTCTGTTTGGTCCAATACACCCAATATTATCACAATAACATAAATTTTCACCAAATAATCCTTTCAACAATCATTTCCAAATAATTTATCTATTCATTTCATACAAATAAACTTTTCTAATATTAACACATCATGTTCTAAATAGATAAGTCAAGATTTAATTCACATACACTGGGATTTACGGATAAAACAAAGATCAACATTTATACACTAACAAAAACTGTTTGAATCTATAAAACCATCATTAGAACACTTCACAAGAATCAATAATTATAAATAAATTTATATTTAGAATAAAATACCTTAGAACAAGAAAAATATATTCGAATATCCCAAAGACAATTGTACATGATATTCAGGGACGGAAATGAAAAATGAGAGAGACAAATATCCCGGGATCCCATCAAGTGTTCAAGGTATGAAATGTTTCCTAGAGGGTTGGAGGATCTAGCTATTGGTAAAGAACTAAAGGCCATTGATTGTGATGTAATGGTGTTGAACCTGGTTTTCTTACTAGACAGAATCATAGGCGGATTGACATACATGATGGAAGTAGAGACTCGAATGTATCTTGTTAAATACTCTGAGAATGAAATGCTTGAAAAAGACATCGAGATTAACTCTTCCCAGGTGGTTTCCAATAGAATATAAAGGAGGATGAGTATAGCTTACACTAATGGTGATCAATATGATTAGATCAAAAAACTTGAAAATATACTAAAGTGGGGTTTTCATGAATTAATGATCATTGCAGATGAATATTTCAAGGCATGTGAAAATATTGTGGATCACATTGATGATCTTATATGTAATGACATAAATAATCAAGTAACCACTCTTTATTGGAAACTTTATAGGGTGGGTGTTTCTAACATTCTTAGTCTTGAAATTATCGAATTTTTAGGCAATTTTTTCATTTACAACTATGCTATGGAAAAGATCGACTTTCCCACTTTTCCTCAAATGATATTTTGAAATAAAAAGAAAAATATATTGGGGGGTTAAATATAGATCTATGAAACCAAGACAGAGAGAGGGAGTAAAATAGTTGATCTAATGAAAACCATGAACAACTACCTAAAAAAGATGACTTGACTTATGAATATAGCTTCAAAACACATAGAGAAGCCTTTAGATCACCTCTAGATCAACAGAAGAAGCATCTACTTTATCTGTGAGGAAAAAATATCAAGTTGGATGCATTTTGTTGGAAAATGGTTTATTTCACAATCATGATAGAGATTTACACTCTGGGAACCTTGTTATTAAAGTATTCCCAATTAGGTAAAATACGTGCTAAATGTGAAGTTACTACTACCGCAAGGGGTATTTGGATGGTTGGCTCACATAGTTATAAACCCATGTTCCATCCATTCCAAATATCACTTTACCATATTGCACATTTTTTCCTAGGTGGTTGTACGGTTTGGGAAATCCATATGGTGGCATGTGGACCATCCCTTTATCCCCTGTATCATATTTAATTTTATTAAATAAATATTCAACAAAAATGATCAAATATTAAAAAACTAAAAACATTATAAACTACATCAAAACTCTCCCAAAATTTAACCATGTATGTTTTATACTTAAAAATAAAAAATAATGGGTTACTCAATTTAAACTACAGCTAGTACATTCTTCACACCATTGGAATTTCCATCCCAAGAATGTAGAAAACCAACAGTGTAAATAATGAGTTTGTTCCATTTATTGATAATTTTCTTCCCACATTCCCATGTATCTACCAATATTTGACTATGTTCCCACAAAACCCACACTTTACTAATGTTTTTTTTAGGAAAATGTTTTTTGTTTTATATCCACTATTTGAAATGGAATGTGACCCAAAGAAACATCTAACTATGGTTCAATGTGATCCCATAGAATCACATGGTTAGGACGAGGATGATACTATTTCAACAAAGATACACACAACATATTTTTCCAAACACTCAACTGTGGGGGTAGTTACAACTGATAAGCCACCTCACCAACCCATTAAAGTATCTCAAATGGGAATATCTATCAATGATATAACATGCCTTAATTTCCATATAAAAATTTCCCCAGACATAGAGAGACCCTAAAATCATATGATCCCTCAAAAAATGTCAACAATCTTGGACAATGATACATATATGATTTCCAATTTTTTTCCTTTTCTATCTGTTTCATAATCAACTAAATCCTTTCTATTGTTTCATGGATAAGGATCTTCCAAATTACTGATGTATCAGATGTTTCCACCCAATAATGTGGATAATGATAAGGACGACCAAAAAATTCATCAAATTTTCAATATGTATCGATACCTGAAAACTATTGTTATAGGAGAACTCCTCTAACTACGCATGCTCTTCCCATGAGTCACAAATCCATTACACTGGGCCATGTCAAATCATATAATGTTTTTATTTACATTTTATATTTACTATTCATCTAATGATGATATATCATGCTCATATTCAAATATGTTCTAAGGTTTTTTTGAAATTATTTCCTAAAATGATACATAATAATAAAATCTATTTCTGAAAATTATGAAACTGGTACATTATGACTCTTTAAACATATCAGAAATATATTTTTGGGAAGTTCTTCATCATATGAGATTTATTAATAGGAATAAAATGAGCCAAAATTGTGATCTGATACACAGTCACCCATATATGACCATGAATCTAAACCATTATATGGAGACATCAAACAAAATCCATAAGAATTTACTCCCACTTCCACACTGGAATAGGTAATGAGAGAAACATACCATCTGGTTAGTGATGCTCTACCATAACCTGATGACATGTAGAGAATGGAAAAATATAATCAGCCACAATCTGTTTTATACTGAGCCACTAGAACTATGCTTTAAACTCTTTATAGATATTTTTTATTCTAGGATGAACATACCATCATCAATGGTGGCACGCATGAATTTTTTTTTTGCTCGTAATCTGTGGTAATGTTCACCCAATTTTTGAAAAAAACACCAAGATCTCATCCAAAATACATCCTTTAATGGTCTACCCACCATTGAGTTTTTATCTGAAAACCACACATTATTCTTTTGATGTGTGAGACCCATTAACCATATTTACCAACATGGAATAAATTAAACATCAATGAAAACCACAATATCAACTTAGTCTTCATGTTCCAATTTCATGTTGGCTAGTATGGACAACAACTTCCACTCTTATGAAGATTATTTTTTCCATCTGATCATATGCCTCTCTAATTAATGAATCTTCCACCGAATTGGATTTTCCAAATGTATACATAATGTAAATGTTAATCATTTGAAGTTACCTCATCTTTATTATTTATCTTAGATTCAAATACTAGAATGAAAAAAATATAATTCAAGATCTAATGATCTCTAAACATATTAAATTTTTCACCAAATATGTTATGATGCCATGTATTCAAGGCATGGACAATTAGAGCTATGTCCAAATCATTTTTTGGGAAATTATTCTCATGATCTCACCATAATCATAATACATATGAAACAACATGATCTCTCTTCTAATTAACACATCCTAACCCAGATCCTAAAGCATCAAAATACACTACATTACATTGTATTGACACTATAAAAATCACGATTGGTGATAATTTAGAATATTCATTAAGCTCTTGTAAATGTTTTTATAATTTATCATTCCATTATAATTGAACATTATTCTTTTTCAATGTTTTCATGAGTGTAGTTAGTCTTGAAAAGTGGAAAATAATGTTTCCAAATAACCATCTAGAAAATAAAACATCATATTTCAAATACATTCATTCAATATTTCCATTACATAACAACATTTATATTTTCCAAATCATGTGAAACAAATCTTTTAGAAATTACATGGCCATGAAATATTAACTATTTTATCCAAACAAAACTCTTATAATTTAGAAAATAGACGCAGATCTGTTAAGATTCCCAAGACTCTCACCATGTGTTTCTCATGATCATCCCTTATCCTTGAATATACAAGTAATTCATCAAAAATAACAACCACAAATGAATCTATATTACTCTAAAATATATATTTCATCAAATCCATAAATAATTGTGGCACATTTTTTTATTTAAAGGCAGTATCACATACTCATAATGGTGAAATCTACTCCTAAATGAAGTTTGGGGAGATCATACATCCAATCATTCAATTACAGATATCCAAATTGAAATTCAATATTGGGGAACTACTGATCTCATTTTAATTGATCGAATAGATTTTCAATATGTGGATGTGGATTATTATTCTTTAATGTATCATATTTAAATTTATGAATATTCAAACATAACAAAAGATATACATATGTATTTTTGAAAAACAATATATGTGCATCCCACATAGATGTTCTTTTCTGAATAAAACCTTTCCATTAATACTCATAAAAATAAAAATTCTATTTTTTTATTTCTATTGATGTCATCCTGTAAGGCTTAATGGGAATAGGATAGGTCCCCATAAGGAAATCAATCATAAACTCTAATTCTCTCATATTTGACAATACTAATAAATTTTCAAGAAACACATCTTCATACTAATAGAATACTATTTGAAAAAATTTATTCTCAATCTATTCCATCGAAAAAATTGAAATAGATACCAACTGATATGATATCATTCAAACTTATAGTCCCAATAAGCTAATTTCACCTACCTATACAATCCTTTCTTCTCTAAATATATCCTAGATTCCTTTATTAGTCACAAAACTAACTGTTCTCCATTAATAGTTGATGTGAACATTAAAGTTTAGTAACCAATCCATACACAATATTATATCACATGAATCCATATCATGCATAGATATGTCTTATATCAACTAAGCTTAATAAATAGTTATTGAACATGTTCTACATAGTATGTCTTGACTGAATCTTTTACTATAGTTGTTTGATGTTTTATCATTAAAGTTATCATCTAAACTTTTAATCTTAGAAAATCCCTAGAAAAAATAAATAAATAATGGAATGAGATGCACCCATATAAAAAAAGCACACATAAAGGTTGAATTCAAAATGAGTCGTACCTTTCACCGATGATGTTCTAGACTGATCATCCTTAATAACCTGGTCAGATATATATAATTTCATTCCAATGACATATTCTTATTTTTTCTGTTACTAAGACTGCACTACTGGAGGATTCATAGTATTCATAGAATCACTATTAGTTGATCTGTTCTTATAACATGACATGTTGTCATTTCTTCATCCCATCAAATCATATGACGACAAAGACACTCTCGATAAGTGTCCTGAAAACCTAACCTCATTGAAATACAACAATAGCATTGAAGAAGCTCCATATTATTTCTATTGTGGGATTCTATGGGATTTTACACACATTCTCGCTTCATGTTAGCAAGATAAAACCATTGGTAACATCCCATATTTTTCTTGGTTCTTGGAGTAATATTTATTCATTTAACCATCTAATTTTAAGTCATACTCCCATCTTTGAAATTGTTTTCCCACTTCCTCTTTCATCTAGTATTATAATTCCCAATATTTCCCATATTTATCTACATTCATATTTTCCCCATATATCCTGAGATGTCTCGTTTAGCCACTATAGATCCAATGACCATTTCTATATAATAAGTAAGACAATGTCAAATAATTTTTATTTGAATCTCCTTCCATATCCTCGATTGAATGATTCATACCACTAAGGATGAACTAGTAGTTACCTTTAGTGAAATGAATACTAAATTCAAGAATTTAGATTCATAATCCGTGATAGAAAGATTTACTGACATTAAGATGTTGGAGTGCATCATTATATGAATTATGATCATACGTGGGTGAAATTGAATTTTAAACAATTCCTCAAAATAATCCAAACTAATTTCTTTATCTTCTCTATAATGCACCGCTAAATCCCACAACAAGTTTTCAAGATCATATTTTATATAACATTCAAGGTTGGCTTTCAACTCTTCTAGTGTGCAGATGAAACTGAAGATATGATTCATTCAATTTTGCCTCACCTATTCACTTTCATGTTCAGAATCACCTCATATTATGGGTTGATTATTCTTATAAAACTGGAATAAATGATCTACATTCCTTGTCTCATTTCGCTTATTACTTATACCGATAGATTGAAAATATTGGATGATACACTAAACTAGTTGTTTGTTCACCTATGGATCAGGTGTAATCACATTCTCAGTAGCTTCCTCTAGTTGGTTTGATGCATATCAGTTTCCTTTTTTTATTCAAAAAATATCCCCCATAAGTGTCACTCTCTAACAACTGAAGTCTTAATATTTTAAATTCTACCACTTCTCAGAATCACAAAATGCTTTATAGAATCAACTATTTTTCATGGTCTGCCAATTTTGAATAATATCACTTATTTTGAAAATCAAACCATTATCAATATATCCAAAAACCATTCACTTTTCAAAATTTTGTATCTAGAAACAAATTAAATTTTAAAAAAATAAATATTTTACACAAATTGATAAATTAATATTCCAAATGAAATATTCACACATAGATAGAAGTGATTTATATTATTCATGTCAAGTTCATCTCATTACCTAAACCCATAACAATGATATTATAAATCATATAAGTTAATTTAAAACAATTATGTACTCGACCACTTGGTAACTTGACTTTGATCATGAAAATTCTACCAATGACATTTTATGCTCAACATTTAAATACATAATAGTCCTACTCTATTTTACCATCCCCACACCAAGAATAGACTATAATAAATATCAACTCCATGACCGATAGAACATAAGGTCACTTCTTCCATATAGATATCTAGAAGCATAAAGACGGATACAACTTGTATTATCCCACCCCTTCTCATTGGATTGAGATTACAGTTGAACATTAATTAGACTTATGCTATATCCCCAAGGCACCATTGGCTAGAAATAAATTCCAAGTACATTATTAATAGATGAGGTATGATTTTACCTTTGATAAAAGGGACCAACCAACATACCCTAACAATAAAAACCGCTACACGGTGAATGATATCAATGAAAGGAAACAAAAAGAAACTATTGATTTTAAAATAAAACTAAAACTAAGTACCATAGAAGAAGACTACAATATCAAAATACATAGTGGAAGAAAAATATATCAAAGATCAAAGACTCTAAGGGATCCAACTCCATGATCCAACTCCAACACCATTCGATGTATCATGAAGAAAAAAAATAAGTGTGATACTTCAACATTCCCCATGTCAAGGAGAAAAAACAACTATAAATTCACTAAAGTTCTAAAGTAAGAGTGAGTAATGAAATTGATTATGTTTTCCATGAATGACTTTTCTACTCACACCACATGGATAGAACATGTTAGAAAAATAATATAAAATATTTTATAAAAAACAATTCAAATAGATTATATAAAAATATAAAATAGTATTTACACTAAATTGTTTTTCACAAAACCATCCAATTCCCAAGGAATGAAACCAAAATTGTCAATATAACCATTTCATTAATTTAATGGGAATTTAACATCACCTATAACATAGTAACACACAATCACTCACACATACACACAAGATTTGTGTTGACATTATAGTGGAAATTAGATTCCATAACCCATACCCTTTTATGTTGGTAAATCATGACAAATATCCATCCCTTCCTCACACACATAACCATTTAATCCATATAAAATTTCAATACAACAGCCACCACACGACTCAATCAACAAAATAAATAATTAATATTATTGAAAATGATTACCACAACCAAATTAATAAAAATGAACCTTTTATTGAAAACAGTTTTTCAAAAAAAAACAACACAATAAAACCCATCATTTATTGAAATCCTTTTTCTATGAATCAATACCAAACAATTATTTTTAAATAGTCATTTGAAAATCATGTTACCAAGTTTACCATTGTCTGAAACACTAAAATTTTACACAATCAAATTATCTATCACCAAATAAGGCTTCCAGCAGCCATTTCACAAAAACATAGTAAACATTTTCAAACAAATAAACTAGTTTGAAATCAGTCCTTCAAGTTGTAAATAGAGTAGACGAGATTGAATACACATACAATAAGATTTATGTGGGAAATGAAGACTAACACATAAATGCCAAGAAAACATGGTTGAAACTCCTAAACCCTCCTTAGTTTTATTCTGATAACATTAAAATGGGGAAAATATATTTATCATCAAATACCTTATATATATTCATAGTGGATGTATATATAAGAAACTGAGAGAGTGGGAGAAGTAGATCTAAATAAAACCATCAAAAGCATCATGGAATGATGAATTATTACTAGACTCTGACATTAACTCACCAATTGAAACCTTTGGATTCAGACTAAATCAATAAGAGATGGATATATTACCATTAGGATGATGGAATCTCTATTTTGGACCATTTTTTGAAAAAATGAGGGTCTAATTCTTAATCCCGACATAGATCAACTATTTTCGGATCTTGTTTCTAAACTGTGCAGGATTAGTCACTTGGTTACGAATACAGTGATCTAAAAATGTACCCACTAATACCATAGGGTGTGGGTAACTCACATGTTTGGATCTAATAATATGTCATAAATTTTTCTTTCCATGTCAAACCTCACTGTCCCACATTTCATAGTTTCTTCTTCCTGGTCACAGGGTTTGGGAAGACTATGATCCTTCCAATGTGCCTTCCCTTTAGCACCTATATCATTATGCATGGTTCCCTTCAAGTGTTTTGATGGATTTCACTAACCGTGCATGATCTATTCACCATTTTAAAATCCCTAAACATTTTCCAAACTCATCAATACTCTCTCAATCATCATACATGTACATTACATACATAAAAATATTGAATAAATAGATATTTAATTGATACGTGGGGGGATATAATTCACATTATTGTATGCATATTAGTTTTAAAAAAATTTCTAAATGAAATGGCACATATATATATTATAAAATGGTTTACCTATGGGTTCAAAAATATATTTTTTATGAGATTGATGATGAAACTTTTAACTTTTATGTATTTCATGTATGTTATGTTCCTTTGAAACTTTTTATTTAAAACACAATTATTTTAAAAAGGTTGATATCATGGATATTGAATAATACAAGAAACAAATATCATAAATTATTTAATAACATTATAATCACCATATAATTAATTTTTTATAAGTAAATTTTTATTTTGAAAATTAGTTTTTTCAAAAAAAAATTTAATATTCATATTGTATTTCAATTTTTTATAACTAAAAAATCCTAATGAAAAATGATTTAAATTAAATTCATATTATATTATTCAATAAATACTAATTTAAATATATATAAATATTTTTGGGAATCATAAATTTTATATGAAATTGTCTTATTCTAGAAAAGTACATTTCCTGAAGAATATTTTTTTCTTCATGTCTATAGGTTTTTATTCAAGATAAAAATAAAAATTCAAAATAAATTCTTTAGTAAATTGTATTCCATATTTTTAACTAGGATAAATTATATTATTCAATAATTTTAACTTAATTTTTAATAATAATTTATAGTGAAAACAATAAGAATATATTGTTTCGGAAAAGGTGAAAACAGGTTTACTAGGGGTTCGAGTAAAATTACAAGGGTTAAAATGAAATAAAAACATATATAAATTATATTTATGCCCATATAAAGACAATTTCAAATACAAATATCGTGAATGATCCATTTTGTAATCTTTTGGAATTTTAAATACATGGGTATCACATTTATTTTTCAAAAATTACATGTGTCCCACTTATCCCACATAGAAAATGCCACCGACAATTATATCCTCTTCACACATTAAAATATTTTCAGTTAGGGAATAAATAGAAAAATAACATATTTAATTACATACCCAGGTCAAATATCCCATGATTTATTAATAAATCCATCTTATTAAGCCTTTTGGAGAAAACATTAGAATGTTGTCAAAAGAATATGCATCAGTCAAAATTGATCATTATTATTTTATTTATTCTTAAACAACCACAACATATTATTAAAATATGATGAAATATCAGTACTATTATGTATAATATTATGAGATGATATTTTGTTCTTGGAATAACCTAAATCTGTCTCCTCTTCCATAAAATTGGAAATGAAACCACTGTTCATTTTTATAGAAGACCACCACCCCGAGATCTAATGTAATTCATTTTTTATAATCTCCTCTTATGTATTGTTATAATTATTTATTTAAATTATAATTGTTATTTTATTAAAATAGTTATACCTCTATATTATTTATATTTCATATACCTTATTCAATTTCAATCGATGTAGAAAAAGATAATGATGCTCGTGTATAAGGTGGACTACCGCCTGACAAAGTAATGGGATTTATTTTAAAAAACAATTTAAATGAAGTTAATTAAAATATATTAAAGGAATATATGTGATATATAAGAAATCAATATGATATTCAGAAAATATTTTACATTCTGAAAATATAATATATCATTTTCTTTCTTAAATTTATATTAACTAAAAAATAATAATATCCTTTTTGTATACAAGTAATGACCTACTAATGCTCATTGTATGAAGAGTTCAACGGGTCATTATTTGTCCTTAAGAGACGTACCCATGGTGAAAATGGATGAGAAATACATTCTTAATAGTTTCAAAGTATGTGGGGGATTATTTACCCTTTTATGACTCAAACCAATAACCTAACAAACTAACAATAAACAGCTCATTATATAATGCATGAAATAAACTAAGTCATTTTAGTAATTCTGTTTATAACAACCAACCAAAGTATTCTACAGTTGAAGACAAACCATCATCAATTTAAACAGAGGAATGATGATGAAGACAATCCAAGTCAGCAACAAGACTTCTTGCTCTACCATCTCCATGCTCTTATATCACCAAATAGTCTAGGGCATCATGACATGGTGCTAAATAAGTGTGATACTTATCCAAGACCATGACCCAAAGGTAGCTTCTACAAAATCAACAATGTGAAAATGAAGGGGTGAGTATAAAACTAAGTAGGTTTTCCCAATGAATTCCCTTCTTATTCCACTAGGATAAAACAATTTTCACATTATATTAAACAATTTATATAAAAAAATTTCCCAAAATGGTTTATAACCAAATATAACACATTCAAAAGCCAATTATAACTAAGTGAAAAAAATAAAATGAAACAAATTTTGAAAAAATTCATTCCCCAAAACTAACCAATAAAGACTTATAAACAAATTCTGGTTATTATTTTGGGATACCCGTTATATAGATCAGAACACACCCACACATGCATGTTTTGTTTGACAGTTCCAAACTCATGAGCGGTCTCTTCTCCAATAACATTATTCCTCACTAACACCCTCCCCCAATCCATGGTCATGTACCTTGTACCCCAATGGTACTCATCCCTTATTCATGGCCCGTTAATCATGAAATCACACCAAAACCATGTATTCCAAATATATCCCATACCAAATTAAACCACATCAATAAAACAGAACATTTATTTAAAACACAAGAACAAATAATTTCAAAGAAAAATTTCATTTCAATAAAATGATCACTTTTATTGAAAACATCTAATCCAATTCAAGTTGCAACATTACTAAAAAATTCCCCAATTTCAAATCCCTATATTATTTTTGGTATTTTTTATGAATGTTGTCATATTAATACGAGGATATGTTTTCAATAAAAGTTACATTTTTTTAATATGAAATGTTTTTTTAAAATTGGTTGTTCATTGTTTTTCAATAAAAGGTAAATTGTATTAAAGTGGTTTATTTTGGTAATTGAAATATTTTTTTAACATGGTGTTGGTGTGAGATCATGCTTCATAGGAATTAAATGAGGGATTAGTACCATTGGGGTACAAAGTACATGAGCCATGATTGGGGGCAGGTGTTAGGGGACACAAAGTGATTGGAAAAGAGACTCCTCATGAGTGTGGAAATGTCAAAAGAAGCATGCATGTCTAGGTGTGTAGTGAACTATGGAATTGGTATATAAGAAGACAGATCTTCGTTTCATGTACTTATTTCCTTTTTTTGGAGTTTTTGAAAAAAATGATGTTTCTTGAAATTTTTGAAGTACATGCCTGGTACTTTATGAGTACGTGCTGTGTACTCTTTTCCCATTCGAAGCCCTGTGTTGGTCATGTTAGGGCCACACAAAAGGTGTGTAGGGCTGACATGGAGGCCGATTTTGGCGGAGTACGGAAAGACATTGTATACATCGTGTACTTTTTTCATTAAATGAACCGGGGTTGCACCTGATCGCCCTAAATGTCTTCTTCTAGGTCTTATTCTTCTCAGAGTATCGGGAATCCGTGGATCAACGAAGATCCAATGAGTCTCTATTCGTTCTCCGATTCGAGCACCGTCGATTGCGTTGGAATCGCAGCGGTGAGTTCATCCTTCTGCTTGAGCCTTGCTTTCCAATTCCTTCTCCTTCACAAGTTATCATGGTTTGAAATTTTTTGGATTTTTCTCAGATCTTCAACATTCTAAGGAGAATCAGTCATCGTGGTTCATGTATATCGATCTCCTAAGATCTAGGTAGGTGTTTTTTTCCTTACAGTTCAATGTATTTGAGTTTTATGTAAAAATTACGCCAATACCTGTGAACGGGGTATTGCGTGTTTACCTTTTGGGCCTTGTTGTTTTCATGCCTTTCTTGTATTCTTCTATAGAGGAAAATTAATCATTCTAGAGGATATTGTTTTTCCTGGATGTTTTTCCCATGCTTTGCTCTATTTACAAACTTTGGGTCCTGTTAGCCTTTGGCCGTTATGATTCTTGCCATGCCTTGTGCCTATAGGTTGAAGTGTTTTGTATTATATGTTTGTTGTCCTGTAGAATGTTATCCAATTAGCTCTATAGGTGTACATTGTTTAGCCAAGTAGCTCTGTAGGTGTACTTTGGCCTTATAGAATTATCATGCACTAACTCGGACGGGGCTGTGAGAACAGGGTGCTATATACTATAAGGGATAGACCGAGTGAGATTCCCAAAGAGTCTTTGACATTATAAACTACAGGAGGGTATACCGAGTGAGCTTTCATAGTGGTTTTGAGACATTATAGGCCATGGGGGATAGACCGAGCGAGCATCCCATAGTGCCTTCAGAAATTATAGACTACAGGATTGTAGACCGAGTGAGCTTCCTCAGAGAGTCTTACCTTGTTTGTTTTCTTTTTAAGAACCTTCCTTGGGCTAGAAGAGGAATTGACCGAGTGAGCTTCCTTAGAGAGTCAGTGTTATACCTGAGGCTATAGGAGGAATTGACCAAGATAGCTTCCTCAGAGAGTATCTAGATCTTCCGGATAAGAGGGTTAGACCGCGTAATCTTCCTCACAGTGTCCCTGACTACCCTAGACTATAAGGGGAATTGACCGAGTGAGCTTCCCCAGAGAGTCTAATAAATTTGTATGACCAAACCCGAGGGGTAAGGCTGAGTGCACTGCCCAGAGGGTTGTTTTACATTTTCGATATGACCAGAGGGGATGGCTGTGAGTAGGTCCTAGGGGGTTTTTGTTTGTGATTAGCTGTTTTCTCCTCTATTTCTTGTTGTGTTGTAGTTTGACTACTGTTGTACATCACCATTTTACTGGTTAATGTTTATTACCAATTGTTTACTGCTACTATTTGCTTCTTACTATACTATTACCTACCATATACTAACTGACTGTTAGGCATAGATCTTCGGGTGGTTGCCTACTAGGATTTTATCTCACACCCTATTTGGGCCATGCTTTTGGGCCCAAGAAGACTATGTTGTAGCAGGTATAGACAAGGGAAAGCTCCCTTCAACTTCGGGTACATGATTACTTAGAGCAGGAGAGCATGGGCCCAATCTTTGGCTTGTGATGCTAAGGAGCTGTTTTACTTTCTATTGTACTTGTTTTGGTACTGTGGTGTTTTCTAGTATTGTGACTTGTTTGGCTGATTTACTAGATATGTAACAGGAATCATTTCATATATACATATGTGCTCTAGTTTGTTGATTTAGTCTTCTGCTATTAATATTTTTGGTCATTACTGCTTCCGTTATTGAATGTTTGTTACTTCTACTATTTACTCTGCCAATGAGGGCATAGTTTCTCCAATATCACACCCAAGCCCTTCGCTGCTAGTCGGAAGTCTCTGGCATTTGGGGAAATGCTCTTGTGTCCATGTGGCCAACTGGGTATGGGGTACCTCTAGGTGGCATCCGGAACCAGGATGTTACAAAGTGGTATCAAAGGAATTATTTTCTCTTGATGTATTGTTTGGAGCCTTTATCCAGGGATAGGAATGATTCGGTACTTGGTAATAAACTATGCCTGGGAGTAGCTAACCCATGTATAGGAAAAATCCATACTACCTTGTTTATTGTAGTTTTCTGGTTTTGATATTTTACGGATCATACGATTTCACCTAGAGTGATTCACATGCTTCGTGCTCTTATTGTTTTGATATTATGGTTTTATTTCTGTCACATCCCGATGAGATGACGGTATGCCATCTCATGCATCATATTAGAACTTGTTAGAAATCACATTCCATTCATTCATTCCATGCCATCTATGGTTTATTAGAAATATCATGTTGTTGTGATAGACTCTGTGTAGATTATGTTTTCAGTTGTGATAGATTCTTGTAAGAATCCCTGCTGTTTTAATAGAGAAATTGATTGTGTAGTACTTTGCTTAAATGAAAGAAATTTTTTTATTCTTGAGGTGTTATGGGCCCTCTCGAATCGGATGTTGGTGGACCATGATCCGGTTTTCTCTTTTATATTACTGTAGTAGATTCCAAGCTTTGATTTGTGGGGAGTATGGGACCTCACGGATCAGAATTTCGCACATATGTGGCTTGTTTTCTAGGGTTTCTGGGCTTCTGTGCAGTTTCTGAGCTGATGCCCAGAAAAACCAAGAATACACTGCGTTTACTTTCTGGATAGACACCGTGTAGTTTTCAAGCCGTGTCACTGACCGTGTGAGTAGAAACACAGTGTCTTGAAAATAACTTCCGGAACACGCTGTGTACGGTAGTTGCATGCCAGGTAGTTTAGATCCATGTACCCAGTCGTGTCACTAACAACACGGGCCAGGGAAGCTCGAGTAGTACACATCGTGTTGGTAATAAAAGTTCCATGTAGTTTTTTCCTGGTTACTCGGTCGCGTCATGAACAACACTGGTCGGTGTTATCTTCTCATATAAATTTCGTGTTTGTTCGAAACACGCCGTGTAAGGGCAGCCGTGTAGATGGCCGTGTATCTAACAACACGGGCCACCAAGACTGTGTCTAGTACACGCTGTGTCCCTATAAAACACACCATGTAGTCTGGGGTTAGTTTGGACCATGTGGGTTAGTTGTGTAAGGAGACTCAGGCAGGGGTTAGAGTTCAAGTACACACAGTGTGTGGGAACAACACGCCATGTAGTTTGGGGTGTTACATGACCAGTAGTGGTGGGAGTACACGCCCATGTTAATGGCTAAAAGTACACGCTGTGTAGGTTTTATACATGTCGTGTTGTCATGTTTTGTAACACTTGATAGTTTATTTTCACTGTTCCCATTTTGTACTCCTGTGTTATCAGTCCTTGTTAATCATGATCTAAGGTGTGCTTTTGATCTTTCATAAAAATGCCTCCTAGATGTCCTCCGGTCATACGTCAGTTTCCGGATGTTGACCAGACACCGGATATGGTCGATCAGGGACCTCATGTTGATCCTACTTCTATTCCCGACTTGTCACCAACAGTTATACCCATCGTAGACGCCAATGCACAATTCAGGGATGATTTCATGAAGGTGATGCATACTTTTCAGGGAGTGTCGCCTCCTTCCCCGTTGATGTCTTAGCTGACACGGGTCTTTCAGAGGCATCATCCTCCTACTTTCTCAGGGGATGGAGGACCCCAGGCTGCAGAGTTGTGGTTCGAGGCCACCCTAACTATCTTTATGCCTCTGAAGATACCCCAAGAGAAGAGGGTAAACCTGGCCACCTATATCATCTGAGACACCGCCAAGATGTGGTGGGAGATGATCTCACAGTTAGGGTGTCAGCACGATATGTCATGTGATGTGTTTCGACGCACCTTCTATGACTACTTGTATCTGGAGACCCTAAGGGCCAATCGAGCACGAGAGTTTATGAGTCTGCAGCAGGGTACTCTTTCTGTTATGGAGTACTCATCTCGAACTGCAGCGTTTCGCACCGATCCCAGCAGGTGATGAGTTGTTCCTTGCTAGGAATTTCTAGGATGGTCTCAAGCAGGAAATCCATTCCCAAGTGAATATTTTCTAGTTGACTTCGATATCTTCTATCATCAACCAGGCACTGTTCACTGAGCGCAATCTAAGGGATTCTGGAGCAGTGAGCCAGGGCGGTTCGACATCCAAAGACAGTGTTCCTCTTATGGATAGTAGGAAACATTTTAGAGAGTCTTATCAAGGAGATCGGGGTTCGCAGGATGCGTCTTATGGTAGCCAGGTTTTATTCTACTAGTGCGGTAAGAGTGGGCATACCAGGCCTCAGTTCCAGGGAGATCTGATGGAGTGACGATCTTACGGCAAGATGGGCCATCTTCAGAACTTCTATCACATCTTATCACCTTCAGCTGGTGGTAGGGGTTCTTCTATGAGACTGCGTTCTGGAGATACTTCACCAGTTTCACACCAATCTGGGATTGGGAGTTCATCCGGCCATTCAGGCCGAGGTGGAGGTCGTGGCCGTGGTGGTCAGTCACCAGGTCATCAGCGACAACAAAGAGGATCAGCTCAGAGTGGTCAGCCAGGGGCACATGGCCGCGGTGTAGGCTAGTCTTTCTCTATAGAGCAGACCTATCAGGATCAGTATCCCGACCCTTCTACAATTCTATGTATGATCATAGTAGCCTTTGTTTTATCTTCACCTCTTTTCGATACTGGTTCTTCGCATAGCATTATCTCTGCCTTTGTTACCTCTACACTTCTTGATCGTGTATGGATGAGGCAGCTATCAGATTCGGAGGCCCTAGTCTTGCAAGAGAGTGTGTCAGGAGGGGACCCTCTTTCTAGATGGACAGTGGGCGGGAATGAGATCATGCGTTTCCAAGGATAGTATGTGTGCCAATAGACATATGCGAGGAGCTGATGCGGGATTTTCATTCCTCAATTTGGGCAGTTCATACTGGCATCACGAAGATGTATTGTGACCTACACCGCCAGTACTAGTGGCCAGGTATGAAGAAATATGTTTCTATTTTTGTCATGTGATGTTCTACTTGTCAGCAGGTGAAAGTAGAGCATCAGCAACCACCATGGCTTCTATAGTAGTTACCAATTCCTGAGTGGAAGTGGAACGATTTCTCTATGTACTTTGTGACTGGGTTACCGAGGTAACCTTGAGGAAGTGATGTTGTTTTGGGTTGTCGTCGACAGGCTTACGAAGGTTTCACACTTCTTGCCGATCAAGGAGACCTTCAGTGTTGATGAACTGGGATGGTTGTACAACCAAGAGATTGTACGTCTACATGGAGTCCCACACTCCATTGTATTATATAGTGATGCGTGTTTTACCTCTCCGTTCTAGCAGGGACATCAGATGGTTCTGGGATCACATGTACTTTGGAGTACAACATACCATCCCCAGACAGATTGCCAGTCCGAGTGCACGATCCAGGTGCTTGAGGATATGCTCCGATCTTGCATTCTAGACTTCGGCAGATCTATAGAGAAGCATATACTTCTTTTGGAGTTCTCCTACAAAAATTGTTTTCATGAGACCATTCAGATGTCACCTTATGAGGCTTGGTACGGTTGGCTATGCCGATCACCCTTATGCTGGCTGGAGGCATGCAAGACAGCTTTGCTAGGACCTCATCTTGGTTCAGGAGACCTTAGAGCAGATAGAGTTGATTCAGAAGAGGATGGATACAACATAGTCTTGACAGAAGTCTTTTGCTGATCAGCGGAGATGACCTCTGGAGTTCATGGATGGGGATAAAGTTTTCCTGCGTGTCACACCGAGGTTGGGACACAAGAGGATTCATAGATAGGTTAAGCTTTCACCACAGTACGTCGGGACATTTGAGGTATTGGAGAGGGTTTGTCCGGTTGCATATCAGTTGCAGTTACCTCAGAGGTACCGGGCCATGAATACTTCTTCCATGTCTCTCAGATCCGACGTTACTTTTCAGACCTGTCACATGTCTTTCCACCCGAGGATGTAGAGCTCGAAGAGGATGCATCGTTTGAGGAGAATCCCATGTGGATTGTTGATCGTAAAACAAAGGTTCTATGTGGGCGGTCTATTCCTTTAGTACGGGTGCTTTGGTAGCATGGGCGAGTACAGGATGAGATATGGGAGAAGGAGGCTGATGTACGATCACAGAGGCCGGAACTGTTTGGGGTTTTATCTTCTACGCATCACTATGGACATTCAGGGATGAATTATTTAAGGGGGAAGTTTGTAAGAACTGGGATCTTTGTTTCAGTTATGCATTTCGTTTTTCTAGATTTTTTGATATAAATGAAGTTTTTTGAAATTTTTTACGTACACACCGTGTACTATCTGAGTACACGTCGTGTACTCTTTTCCCACTCGAAGCCGTGTGATGGTCATGTCTGGGCCACACACACGGTGTGTAGGGGTGACATGGAGACGGATTTTGGCGAAGTATGGAAAGACCTGTTACACTCCATGTACTCTAAAAGAACACACCATGTACTTTTTTTTCATTAAATGGACTGGGGTTGCGCCCGATCGCCATAAACGTCTTCCTCTAGGTCATGTCCATCCGAGAGTGCTGGAAATTCGCGGATTGTCAATGAGACACCAAGCATCCATCTATTCGTTGATTCGAGAACCGTTGATTGCGTTGGAATCGTAGCGGTGATTTCTTCCTTCTACTTGAGCCTTCATTTCCAATTCCTTTTCCTTCTCATGTTATCATGGTTTGAACATTTTTGGCGTTTTCTTAGATCTTCGACGTTCTAAGGAGAATCAGTTGTTGTGGTTCACGTATATCAAACTCCTAGGATCTAGGTAGGTGGTTTGTGCCTTACCATTCAACGTATTTGAGTTTTATGTGAAAATTCCACCAATACCCATGAACATGGTATTGCGTGTTTACCTTTTTTTCCCATGTTGTTTTCACGCCTTTCTTGTATGCTTGTGTAGAGGTAAATTAATCATGTTTGAAGATTTCGTTATTCCTGGATGTTTTGCCCATGCTTTTCTCTATTTACGACCTTTGGGTCTTGTTAGCCTTTGTCTGTTATGATTCATGCCATGCATTGTGTCTATAGAATGAAGTGTTTTGTATTAAATGCTTGTTGTCCTATAGAATGTTATCCAAGAAGCTCTATAGGTGTACTTTGGTTAGCCAAGTATCTCTGTAGGTGTACTTTGGCCTTATAGAATTATCATGCAATGACTCACATAGGGCTGTGAGAACAGGGTGCTATAGACTATAGGGGATAGACCGAGTGAGCTTCCCAGAGAGTCTTTGACATTATAGACTACAAGAGTGTATACCGAGTGAGCTTCCTTGGTTATTCTTAGACATTATTGGCCATGGGGGGTAGACCGAGTGAGCTTCCCAGAGTGCCTTCAGATATTATAGACTATAGGAGGGTAGACCATGTGAGCTTCCTCAGAGAGTCTTACCTTGTTTGTTTTCTTTTTAAGAACCTTCCCCGAGCTAGTGGAGAAATTGACCGAGTTATCTTCCTCAGAGAGTATGTTGTGTACATAAGGATATAGGAGTAATTGACTGAGATAGCTTCCTAATAGAGTCTATAGACCTTGGGGCTAAGTGTTTTAGACCACGTGATCTTCCTCAGAGAGTCCCTGACTACCCTAGACTATAAGGGGAATTGACCGAGTGAGCTTCCCTAGAGAGTCTCATAAATTTTTATGACCAAACCTGAGGGGTTAGGCTGAGTGCACTGCCCAGAGGGTTGTGGTAATTCTTGGATAAAACCAGATGGGATGTTTGCGAGAACTTCCCTTGGGGTTTCTTTTTGTGGTTAGCTATTTTCTTCTCTATTGCTTGTTGTGTTGTGGTTTGACTACTGTTGTACATCACCATATTACTACTTATTGTTTATTACCTATTGTTTAAGGGTATTGTTTGCTGCTTAATTTACTATTACCTACCATATACTCACTGACAGTTAGGCACAGAACTTCGGGTTCTTGCCTACTGGGATTTTATCTCACACCTTGTTTGTGCCATGCTTTTGGGCCCAAGATGAATATGTTGTTGCAGGTATAGACAAGTTCAAGTGCCCTTCGTCATCCGGTACTAAATTGCTTGGAGCATGAGAGCATATGACCAAACTTTGGCTTGCGATGCTAAGGCACTATTTTACTTTCTTTTGTACTTGTTTTGGTATTGTGGTGTTTTCCATCATTTTGACTTGTTTGGAAGCTTTCCTAGATATGTATCAGGCATCATTTCATATATATATATGTGATCAAATTTTTTGATTTATTCTTCCTCTGTTTATATTTTTGGTTATTACTGCTTCCGCTATTGCACGTTTGTTACTTCCGCTATGTACTCTGTCAATGTTGGCATAGTTTCCCCACTATCACACCCAAGGCCCTCACTGCTAGTCTGTAGCCTCTGGAATTTGGGGAAATGCTCTTGACGCCATGTAACCAACCGGGTACGGGGCGCCTCTGGGTGGCTTCTGGAACTGGGATGTTATAGGGTATGCCAAAATAATAATCATAATTTGAATATAATAATTTATTATTTATTTTTCGTAATAAAACAGTCTGAAAATTGGTTTTATTTACTTTTCTTTTCATGTTGTTATAATTATTTTTATAAAATGTTATATTTAGTTATGAGATATTTTAGAAAAAACATTATATAATCTATTTTTATATAATTTGATAATCATTCTATTTTAGTTGCATGATATGGGGGGTCTTTAGGAAAACCTACTGAGTTTTATGCTCACCGCAGCTTTAGAAAATTGGTGCTTTGCAGATTCTTTCTTTTAGTAATTGGGAAAGGATAAATTATAACACTTATTTATCACCATGTCATGATACCCTAGACTACTTGGTGATGTTGGACCATGGATCATGTGGAACATGGAGTTTTATTGTCATCCTAGAGTTTATTCATTGCTAATATGCTATTTACATTGATGTTGGTTTGTCTTATATTATAATATACATTGGTTGGTTGTTATAAAGATAATGGGTAAAATGAATTGGTTTATCTTATACATCATATTGTGAGATTATTTTCATTAGTTTGTAAGGTTTTTGGGTTTGTTAATAAAATTGTAAATCATCTACCACTTTCTTTGAAACCCTTAATAAATTATTGAAAACAGTTGTCACATTGGTGATGCTAATAAAGGCCCAGTAATGAATTTTTGTACTCTCAAAACAATTATAATTTGTGGTTCATTACAGATAGTATCAGCTTGTTCGGTCCATGCCTAACAAGTAGTCATTAGTTTTCTTGGTCTTGGAGTTGAAATTCTTTATTTTCTATTCCTCGAGTTGGAATCATAAAAAGGAATAGGATTTTTGAACTTGAAATGTATAGCATAAATGATGTAGCTAACCCTTTTATGTTGAACATTAAGTTACCTGTTAGAGGGGTACATAATTTTTTGGAGACACTTATATGATTCTAAAACCTCATTTTCATGGGTTTATCCATTGAGACGAGCATGACATGCATTGTAGAGGAATGACTTCCCACTAGGAGTGTATACATTATTTATAATAATGATTCATTATATAAAACATTTGATTTTTTAAAACATATGAAATTATTTTTCAAAAAAATTATTTAGAAAAATGATATGATTTTGGTATTTTAAAAGTGGATTAATTTTTAAAAACAAAGTTGAATGATTTCTACAATGGTTGAACATGGAAAAAGTTCGTTTTTGGAAAAAAAATTATGGTAGTTTTTTGTGAAATAATTTAAAATTAATAGACATCATTTTCTAGAGAGTGAGATTGATAGAGTATGTTGTGGTTTTAGAAAATGGCACCTGATAGGCATCATGAAAATAAACTTAAAGAAACTGCGGAAAATATGGTTGCACACAAACCATGGGTGAACCAAGAGATGGTTCAGAGTGTTGTCCATGTTTTTAATGCTGTGGAGATGAGGAACCAGAGTAATGAGCCATGGCATATGGATCATATCAACTAGTTCTTGAATCATAATTCACCTATCTTTTTGAGAAATTTTGAACCCAAAAATATGGAGTTGTGGCTGAGTAGGATAAATTGTATCATCAATTTCTTTGGCTCACTATCAGAGCATACTATAAAGATGGGGACTTATATGTTTTTTTACCTTGCATTCTAGTGGTGGAATTTAGAGGTTGAAGAAAAAATGGAAGAAGGCCACACATTGGAGGATTTTGAGAAATTGTTCAACAAACAATAATATACCCACTCATTAAATATGTAGGAAAGAACACACTTCTTATTCAAGAAAAAAGTTAATCTCTCTGTCAAAGTGTATGTAGCTAAATTTATGAATTTGGTGAAATTTTCACCAAAATAAGTGGAATGTGCATCGTTGAATGAACAAATATTCATATCGAGGCTACGTTAGGAGATTTGATTGAAGATTACAGTGTTATTTATTACTGATTATAATGAGATTGTGAACAAGGAAACTGTGGTTGAACATGATATCTTGAGATCTATGGGAGGAGGTATGATGATACCTATATGGAATGTTGGGAACTCAATCATAGGGAGTAAGAGGAAAAGGGACACCTATTTCCAAGGTTGATGTGGATATCAAAATCATACATATGGATTAGTGAACCTTCCTAAATACCCCATGTTCAATGAATGTTCTTTTCAATGTGGTTTTCTTTACCACATAATGGGAGGGTATACAACACAACCTAAAGTAAGCCTTAATTGCAAGCATATGGGGCATCATCAGTTTTATTGTCACGGTTGTCCTTTGTCATGTGCTTGAGACACTTATCTAGTGCCACAAATATCATATTCATCGATGGGGAAAGGGAAATAGAATTATCCTTGTCAGTAGAGAAAATCCACCCATGGTTATTATAGAAATACCATGACTCCTCAACCCAGGAACACTTATAATGGAAAATATGAGAAAATTCTAGTAATGAAGCAATTGAATGGAGCTCGGTAGATGTCTATTGATGATCATGTTGAACTATTTACGGTGAATGGTATGATTCATTTCAATTTTCACCTTGTGCACGTGCAATTATATACCGATGTATCTCATTATTTAATTGATTCTCATGATGTTTATTTTCTATGATTAATGTTGGAAATGATACCTTTTGTTTTAAAACATAAAACACCACTCGAGGAAAGAGAATGACAGGAATTTGTGTGTAAGGAATGTACTATAATAGTTAATGGAGCTGAGCTGAAATAGGACTACTTGGTGCTAGACCTGGATTTCTCTAACGTAATCCATGGTATGGATTAGTTTAAAATGGTCAAGGATCACATATAATTCTATGGAAGTACTATTAGGCTTTTCACTAATGATTGTAGTGGGAATATCTTTATAGAAAAATGGGTTGTAATAAAATGTGCAAAGAGCTTGTTGGCACCAACGGTGGGAACAATATCTTATTAGTTGGTATTGATGAATTTATCAACAATGGAAGAGATAATGAAAAATAGTTTTCTATTAGTTTTGGATCAATTTACAGTTGTCTTTCCAAAAAACTGCTCAATGTTACCACCTCTAAGGGAAGTGGAGTTTACGATTGATCTCTATACAGGGACCAGTCTTATTTCATTTTTCTCATATAGGATGGATCCAATAGAGTTACGAGAATTTGAAGTGTGGTTGGAGGATCTAGAGAGAAAGGGTTTCATACATCGAAGTAATTGTTTTTGGGTAGCATCGGTCTAGCTCATGAATAAAGAATATGGGACTCTCCATTTGTGTGTTGATTATCATAAGCTTAAACATGTTTGGATAAAGAAGAGGTACCCAATTCCATGCATTGATGACCTATTTGATCGATTGTGGAGAGATCAATGGTTTTCCAAGATTGACTTTCGATCATGATATCACTAATTGAATTTTCGGATAGAAGATATTCCAAATACATCATTCAGAATCAGATATGAACACTATGGAAATGGAGTCATGGATTTCAGTTAAAAAAATGCACCAGTAATCTTTAAGGATTTTATTAATTAAATATTTCACTTATACCGAGATTCTTTTTTTGTGGTGTTTGGGGTTGAAATATTGGTGTATTCAAATACAAGGGATGGCTATGAGGAACACATATAAATAGTGTAACAAATTTTGAGAGATCATCATTTGAATGAAAAATTATAAAAGTTTGACTTTTGGATATAGGAGGTACACATTCTTGTCCACTTAATTTATGAAAAATGTATTTTAGTGGATCCTAATAATATAGAAGCAATTGTATCATTGTTACCACTGCAGGATGTGTTTGATATATTATGTTTTCATTGTCTAGCAGGGTACTACCGACAGTTTTTGTGTTACTTCTCATAACTAGCTTCGATAATGAAATCTCTAACAAAGAATAATTCTATATTATAATGGACATAATAATGTCAGATGTTTTTCAAGGAACTGAATGTTCATCTTATAGCGAAACGTCTCTCAATTTTTCCAAAATTAGGGCAAGGGTATGTGGTGTAATTTGATTCTTTAGGATCATGATTAGGTAATATTCTCATAAAAGGAGACTATGTGGTTGCTTATGGTTCAAGGAAGTGGATGATGCCAGATAAGATTTACCCAAAAAATGACTTAGATAGAGTTTTTTTCATCCATGCTTTGAAAAAATGGATACATTATCTATTTTGTGAGAAATGAATAATGTATATGGATCATAAAAGCTTAAAACATATTTCTTATCAAAGAGAATTGAATCTAGGGAAATGGAGATGGATAGAGTATCTCCAGATGTTTGACATTAACATGATGGATACACTAGGAAAACTGAATTTGGTGGAAGATTCCATGATAAGGACGTCATATGCTTAGTTGGTGAAATAATATTCGGATTAATTGCAGTTGATATCAGTCCTAGATGACATGCATGTGTAATGTGAATATCGAGGTGATGCTGTTGTTTTATTTTCACCTATGATTGTTCCTAGTTTTGTAAAGACCATTGATGGATATGAACTTGATGGAGGTTTAGTTTTCTGGTGCAGATATTGGATGGTTATACCTATGGATTTCCAGGAACAAAACCTTCATGCTTATACCATTCGAGATGGCTTGCACATCTAGTAACATAAAAGAAGTATAAGGTGTTAAGGGAGTAGATTTGGATGAGCGGCATGAATATGAAGGTGTTTGACTTCGTCTCTTAGTGCATAACTTATCATCATGTTAACGAATAGATTCAGAGACCTATAGTTATGTTGTAGTGTTTACCAATTCCATTATGTAAATGGGAGGAGGTAGTGATGGATTTAGATATAGGTCTCCCAAGAAGGATTTAGAGACATCATTCCATATAGGTGATATGGATCTGCATTCCATATCTACCCATTTCACCCCTATTCAAGAAAATCATACACTAGGGGATCTATCCAAAATTTATATCAAATAAGTGGTAAAGAGATATGGTATTCCAGTTTAAATCACGTCAGATAGAGATCCAAGATTCACTTCTTTTTTCTATAAATCCTTACAGAACTCCCTTGGGATTTTGTTGATTATGAGCATGACATGTAATCCTCATAAAGATGACTAGTTTGAGTAGATGATACAAACATTGGAAGAATTTTTTTGGGATTATTTAATAGATTTTGGTGGCTCATGGGAAGACCATATACCCTTGGAGGAGTTCTCAAATAATAATAGCTATCAGTCCTTGATATATATTGCTCTATTTGAAACATTGTATGGACATACAATTCATTCTCCACTATGTTTGGTGGAAACAGGTGAGACATCAGTAATTGGGTTGAGCCTTGTTCAAAAAACAACAGAGATTATCCAATAGATTAGAAAAAGAAGGCAGATGTCTCAGAGTTGTTATGAATGTTAGGCAGATCACCGTTGAAGACCGTTTTCATTCTCTATGGCTGACCAAGTGTTCTTGAGGATATATACCTAGTGTAGAAATCATCAATTTTGGATTTAGGAAGGTTATATTCTCTATACATAGGCCCTTTTGAGATACTGGAACACATATTAGAGGTGCCATATCGGTATGCATTACAACCATGGTCCAGTTTGGTGTATAATGTGTTCCATGTATCCCAGTTGAAAAAGTATCATCCCGATCCTGAGCAAGTGATAATATGGGATCATGATAACCTAGAGCCAGATTTTTCATTGGTACATATCCCAATTTATATTGTGGATAGGAAATAGAATGTCTATCATGGGAAAACAATCGTTCAGGTGTGTGTTTTATGGAAGCATAGTCAGATTCAGGAAGATACTTGGGAACACAAGAAGGAAATGAATGAGCTATGGTTGTAACTCATTCAGGGCAGCAATGGTCTTGACATTTCTATGGAATGGAATAAAAATGGTCAAGAAAATGTATTCCACCTAGTTTCTAGTTTTTAAAATGCAGTTACATTGATTGGGTATGTTTTCCACCATTCGTAGTAACCATTTGGATTAAAAATCATTAAGATAATTTTTTCGGTTTACTGTAGGATTCAGGATAGGTACACACCATGTACCTAAAGTAAACACCATATACGTGAGGAATGATTTATGTACTGATGTGGGGTCATGCAATGAGTTGGTACATGTCATGAACCCGAGGTACACTTATTTTAAGTTTAATTATTATTTTCTTATCCCGAGGTGATGTGTTTTTCAGCATAGTTATCCAGTGTGGCCATCACGTCGTGATCAGGGGTACACATCATGATCTAGGACATTCCCAGCATAATGTCACACATTTGGTAGTTTCCCTTGGTCTATTCATTCTAGACCTCTTTTCTCTCAAACCTTGACTCTTCCTAGGAATTAATAGAGTCACTCCTTCCAAATCGATTTGATTTGAATTAGATCCTCATTGTGATTGTGGTATGTCTCTCTGAGTAAGTGTACTATTATATTTACTTCTCATCTCCTCTCTATTTAAATATCTTTTCCCATTATTTTTAGATATTTTTTTTTCAAATAATGTTATAGATTACTTTTATGTTGATAGAAGTTGTGATCTAAGGCAGTTTCATTGAAGAATCAACCAATTCTTTGTGACAGTTATTCATCCTTTGTTTGGTTTCTTCAAAACCGTCGAGGGAAGCGGCTTCTCTCTTGTATCCTTTGAGTATAAAATGATTTTAATAGTTCCAAATTTAATTAATTGTGATAAATTTATTATTATTTGGTTGTTGAAAACTTATTGGAAACCTTCTTGAGTAACAGTTTGTGAAATCTAAAAAATTGGGGATTTTCAATGAGTGCTTCGGTTCATGGTTTTAAAATATGTATTTTAAAATTTGGATATATTTCTAAAATTTTGGAATATGCATTAGATTATATGTTTTCAATAAATGGAATTTTATGATGAAATTAAATGTTTATTTGATATTGGTTGTGCATTGGTTTCAATTGAATGTTAAGTTTTATTGAAGCTGTTTATTTTTGTAATGGAAATATTTTGAATATTTGTTGTTGGTGTGAGATCATGGTTAAAAAGCTCTATATAAGGGATGTGTGCCATTGGGGTACATGGTATGTGACCCTATATCAGGGGAGGGTGTTAGTGGGACTCAATGTGATTGGACAAGAGACCACTCATGAGTATGGAACTGTCAAGAGAAGCTTGCATGTGTTGTTGCATTGTGAACTATGGAATGCGTATTCCAAAATAATAATCATATTTTTCTAAAATACTGTATTAGTTATTTTCTAGAAAATAACATGCTAATAATTGGTTTCATTAACTTTTCTTTTCACTTGGTTATAATTGGTTTTCTAACTTTTTATATTTGGTTATAAACTGTTTTGGGAAATTGTTTTATATAAACCATTTTGCATAATGTTCTAACTATTCTATCTATGTGGAGTGAGAAGGGAATTCATTGGGAAAACCTACTGAGTTTTACACTCACCCATGCTTTGTCACATTGGTGCTTTTTTGGACACTACCTTTTTGGGACATGGGTAAGGTTAAGTATCACACATTATTAGAACTATGTTTTTATACCCTAGACTACTTGTCGATATTATAGCATGAAGCATGTGGAGCATAGAGTCTTGTTTACGACTTTGAGTTTATTAATTGTATTTTTTTACATTGATTAAAATGGCATTGTTTCATTAATTCATCATATAGTGTTTTGTTTATCGTTGGTTTGGTATGTTATTGGTTTTATTAATAAAAGGGTAAATCATCCCCCACATACTTTGAAACCCTTTGGAATTAATTTCTAGCCTTTGGTGCCTTAGGGACATATCTTAAGGCCCAGTAATTACTCATTGTACTCTTATGCCAGTGAAAAGTAGTGTGTCATTACAGTACATGTCGACTACGACCTCCACAAAGTGATGTGATTATTTTTTATCACCACATAACATGGCTAAAAATTTATTTGTATATAAATGTAAAATATTACATTAATGATATTATTATAATTCTGGAGTTATCAAATATTAATTACCTTTTTTCTATAATATACATTTATGGATAGAAATTTTACTCATGAATATGAATGACCCACCATCTCCAAGATCGTAATGTAGTTAATTTTTTATAATAATTATTCATGGACTATTTTAATGGTATAGTTGACTAATAAAAGTAATTATTATGTCATAATAATTAATCTATATATATTTTATAAATTATCCCTTTGACATATATTTTGCATCGTAAATCTATTTTTGAAACAATGAAACAATCATCTTAAAAAAACAAGGACTTAAATTATTATGAATCTTAAAGATTCGTTAAAAAATCATTTAATTGTTTTGTATTAATCCTGATAAATTTTATTAATAAATATTATAATTTATAAAACTATAATATATGGGATTTAATGTACATACATGGAATGTCCAGACATGTGGTAAGTGTTTCTCATCTCGCATTTACATCAGTGATACATATGTCATATTCACTACATATTTTCTTTTGTATAGTGTAATAAATCCTTGCAATGTAGTTGATGATTTTTTAAATAAATAAAATACATTTAAAAATCCATAATAAGTTCTCCCTTTTATGAGGTATATATACAGGTATTATAGAAATAACATGGGACTTCATTTCAATTTCTCTTTATTGAGAAATATTTTATTTTTATTCATAAAAATTTCTTTTATATGGTGTGTATAAACACCATTTTACATGTAATGTCATAAAAAATTCATGCACCATTTTAGTAGTTTGAATTATTTCATATAAGGGGATTTTACCTTAATGTTAAAAAGTGGTAAATAATTTCATAACTCAACTTTATTCCATTATTCTATTCTATTTCTTATATGACATTGATATAATACAATTATGTGTGTAATTAATTTTGATTATAATAATGTAACGTCATAGTTCCATGTGCCACTCAACGGGTGCCCCAAACCTGGTCTGCCACATGACCTCAAGCGCATTTCCCCAAATGCCAGAGGCTGTCGACTACCAGCGAGGGCCCATGTATGATATTGGGGAAACTATACCCTCATTTGTCAAAGTGTAGTGCATTAGAATGAAATAAAACATACAACGAACAGCAGAAGCAGTACAACATACTCAACTAAAATATTCAACTACAGTGGATACAACCAACAATATATAACTAATGATGCTACATGTCTCAAGTACAATAAAAATAGCCCGAACATGTTATACATCATTACATTACAACAAATGCAGAGTACAACAATACAAAGAAAAATAGTTGGCAGCAGCATCGCGAGCCTAGGCTCGGTCCCATGCCCTCCTACTCCTTAGTAGCAATCATGTACCTGTATAGGGACTCTTTCCCCTATCCACACCTGCAGCAACGTAATCTATTTGGGCCGAAAAGCATGACCCAAACCGAGTGTGAGAAATATATCTCCGTAGGCACCCACCAAAGGCATGTTCTCAACTGTGTGTAAAACATGCATAAATTGTGTAAAAATAAAATGCAATAAACCAAGCAGTACTCAAAAGTAACTAACATACCAGTTATATTGCGATTTAATTATTTATTTAATCTATTTAATTTAGTATCATTCTGTGCTCAACAGCACCAAGCCCTCAGGCCAACCAGTATCTTGCCCTCAGGATATTATAGTAAACCATGACCTTAGGCTATATGGAATCTAACCTGCAGGTATTTCCCTCAGGCGTAACAGAAATTTCCCTCAGGCATATGAAGTGTCGCCCTCAGGCATAGAAGTCAAGTCCTCAGGCACGAAAGGTTGCCCTCAGGTGGAAATAGAACATCGCCCTCAGGCTAATATAGTCATTCCCTTGGGCTATAGTAAACTCCGACCTCAGGAATAAGTAACCGGGACATGCCCAACATATAAACATGAAATTACATAAAGTCCTCTCAAGGAAAAAGTAATGCATAATTTAAACATGGCATACCCTCGGGTATCCTGGACAAATGGCTAAACAGAGGAACGCACCCCTTGGGATGGTCCTGGATCCAAGAAACGATCCCAAACAACATTTTAATATCACATTAAATTACCTATATCATTCTAGGTATTCAGAATAACCACGGACCCAACCACACGACACCCCAACATGTTTTTGTGGTACAAAAATGAAAAAAAACGCACAATAGTTGGTAAAATTAACACCAAACCACCTACCTTATACACCAACAAGCAGTATACCCGAACGAAGACTCCAGAAACGCCTACGAACGACGTAGATCTGATGAAGAACAAAACTCGCTTAACCTCAAATAATTCCCATTAGGAGAAGAATTGGTAAGAAGAACTCAAGGAGAAGAGAGGGCTTACCCATGATGTTCCAATGAGATCGTCTGAAGTAGAATCGGATTCCAGATGAACACCAGGTGGATCATTGAATGTTCGGTCATCCTCTCCCCAAAACCTTCCCATTCTAAGACATCCTTGTGAATAGGGGAGGCTACTGCCTGATTTAAGAAAAAAACAAAGTACATGGCATGTACATCCAAGTACACGACGTGTACTCCCTTCATTTAATTGTTCCTCTAACGGCATCGTCATACAGTTCAGCTGTTGACATCATTACAAGGCTTGTACTTCTGAGTACATGGCGTGTACTATTGCCCAGCTGGTGGCTACTCCACTGCCTTACTGTTTGGCACACCGACTGACTACACAGTGTGTACAGAACCACTACACGGTGTGTAGTCGGTTCCTACACCATTTTTCACTGACATGGCTACACGCCCCATGTACTCACCCCTACACGGCCAGAAGTACATGGCATGTGGAAAACGTACATGACGTGTACTTCCAAAATTTAGGATTTTGTCCCCATTTTCCATATTTTAATAAAAACACTTATGGAAAAGAGAAAACAATAAGCCTGTACCTCAAAGATAAGAACCGGGTACTTAAAAACTTCCCCACTTATAACAATTTATCCCCGAATTTCCCTTCCAAAGGTTGTGAAGTTATATCTGTGAGTAACTCCGGACACTTAGCATGTACATCAGTTTCCTGCTCCCAAGTTTCATCATGTACTCGGACATGCTTCCATAGCACCCGTATGAGAGGAAATGACTGGCCATAGAGAACCTTCGTGCTCATGTCAACGATACGAATCAGATGCTCCTCGAAGGACACATTTGCCTCCAGTTGAACCTCCTTGGGATGAAAGAGGTGAGACAGGTCCAAATGATATCGATGCAACATGGATACGTGGAAGAAGTCGTGCATATCTCGGTACCGCTACGGTAACAGCAAATGATAAGCAACCAGCCTGACTCTCTCCAGAATCTCAGATGGCCCCACATACCGTGGTGAAAGTTTACCATGTATCCTGATCCGCTTGTCTCCCAGCCTTGGTGAAACATGCAAAAAAACATGATCCCCGAAAACGAACTCCAATGGTTGTCTACAGCGATAGGCATAAGGCTTCTGACGAGACTATGTGGTAGCCATCCACTTCTTAATAAACTGGACCTTCTCAGAAGTCTCCTGCACGAGCTGTGGCCTCAGTAAAGCTACCTCACATACCTCTATCCAGCACAAGGGTGAACAGCATGGCCTACCATATAAAGTCACGTATGGTGCCATTCCAATAGTCACCTAGAAGCTATTGTTATAGGCAAACTGACTAAGGGGATATGCTTCTCCCAAGATCCCCTGAAGTCTATGACGCATGCACGCAGCATGTCCTCTAGCACCTGTATCATACACTTTAACTAGCCATCGGTCTGAGGGTGGTAAGTTGTGCTCATAAGAACCTATGTACATAGTTCCCATTGAAAACTCTACTAGAAACGAGACATGAAGCGGGTATCCCTATCTGAAATTATAGAACGGGGGACCCCATTAAGACGTATGATCTCTCATATATACATATTTCTGAGTTCTTCAACACTGCAGGACTCCTTGATCATCAAGAAATGTGCGACCATCATGAGTACGTCCACAACAACCCACACGGCATCATTGCCATGACGTGACCTCGGCAAACCACTCATGAAATCCATCGCAACATCATCCCATGTCCAATCCGGAATGGGTAACAGTTGTAACAGCCCTGCTGGTCTCTAATGCTCCGCCTTCACCTGCTAACTGGTGGAACACCTCGTAAGAAAACCAGCTACATCTCTCTTCATACCCGGCCACCAATACTAACGTCTCAGGTCACAGTACATCTTGGTAACCCCGGGATGAACTTCCCAAGCTGAAGTGTGATACTCTCGCATCAGCTCCTCGCGTATATCCCTTGGAACCCATACTCGTTTATGGAAATGCAGAAACTCATCGTTGCATATCATCCACCAAGGAGAAGGGTCCTCACTTGCCACCGACTCCCATATAACTAGGCATTCTGAATTAGATATTTGTCTCATCCTCACTCTATCCAGGTGGGTAGAAGTCACAGCTAAAGAGGAAAGATAAGTCTACCCCTGACTGTCATGCACCTCTAGATGCATCTCAGAGAACAAATCCCTGAGCTGCCACTCACCACTGGCCTCCTGCACTGCCTGTATATGAGTCTTCCTGATCAGTGCATCATCTATTGCATTACCTTTACCAGGTGTATAGGAAAGCTCAAAATCAAAGGATTGTAGGTACTGGACCCACCTTCGCTGCCTCATATTTAGGTCACGCTGTGTAAATATATACTTGAGGCTTTTTTGGTCGGTGAAAACCACAAAATGCTCCCCTGAGAGATAATGTCTCCAACAGCGCAACACATGAACAACTGCTACCAACTCGAGGTCATGCGTCAGGTAATTCCTCTCATATGGCCTTAACTGCCGAGACCCGCACGGAACAACTCGATCGCCAAGCATCAACACAGCTCCCAACCCAATCCCTGATGCATCACAGTAAATTGTATAGCTCTTCCCTTACTCTGGGAGTATCAGGATCGATGCTGATATCAACCTTACTTTCAGGTCCTAAAAGGCTGCCTCGCAAGCATCCGACCAAACGAACTTCACACCCTTCTTAGTCAAGCCCGTCAACGACACTGCTAAGTGGGAGATGTCTTCTATTAAATTGCTCTAGTAACCAGCCGGACTTAAAAAACTATCTATCTCAAACACGTTCTTAGGATGCTCCCAACAAAATACTACTCTCTCTTTCTCTAGGTCTACTGAAACTCCTGCCTCTGAGATGATATGACCCAGGAAGTGAATCTGGTCCATCCAAAGGTGGTACTTTGAGAGCTTAGCATATAGCTGATGCTCTCTCAGTGTACTAAATACAATCTCATGATGGGTGGCATGGTCGTTTCGAGTGTGAGAGTACACCAGGATGTCGTCCACAGAAACTACCACAAAACAATCAAGATATAGATGGAACACATGATTCATCAGAGCCATGAAAACTGCTGGTGCATTCGTTAGTCCGAACGGAATAATCGTATACTCGTATAGACCATACCTGCTCATGAAAGCTGTGAGTGGTATATCATATGGTCTATTGTGTAGCTGATGATATCCTGGTCTCAAGTCAATCTTTTAGAACACTCGTGCACCATGAAGTTGATAAAAAATATCATCAATCCTCGGTAAGGGATATCGGTTCTTAACTGTAAACTGGTTTAGCTTCCGATAATCCACGCAACATCTGAGGGTACCATCCACCTTCTTCGCAAAAAGGACTAGAGAACCCCATGGAGAAGTACTGGGTTGGATAAAGCCCTTTTTCTGCATCTCCTCCAACTGCCTCTTGAGCTCCTGCAGCTCAGGTGTAGCCATCCTATAAGGAGGAATGGACACCGGTGCTACTCCTGGAAGATGCTAAATAGATTAATTCACCTCTCACTCTGGAGGTAGACCTGAAAAGTCGTCCGGGAATACATCCCTGAAACGATCAGCAACTGGGGGGAAATCCGTCTGAAAAGTCCCTTGAGCATCCCGATATAAGTTCGCAATCTGGGCTGTGACTCCAACTCACCCAAAATCCTCTAGTCCATCTCAACTCGCCAGAACATCCCATTCTCCCTTGTATAGAAACTCTCCTCCCTCTGGTGATGTGAAACTCACCATGCAATGATAGCAATACACAATGGCTCGAAAGGGAACCAACCAGTCAATCCCGAGAATAACATCATAACTCGTCATATCTAAGACATAGATGTCCCAATGGAAGTGACACCCACCAAACTAAAGAGGGTACTCTATGCACTGACGCACACTAGGTGTTCGAGTCCCCAACGAAGTGTCTAGAATAATGATATCATTAGAAGTAGAAACACAGAGCCCAAGGCTCTCCACAACGGTTACAGATATAAAACTATGTGTAGCACCCGTATCAAAAAGTACTGAAGATAAGACAGAAGCTACTAGAATAGTACCTCTGACTGCAGAAGGTCTGGGATCCTGCTCCTACTGGGTCTGTTGCACCGCATACGCCTGCCCAGTGTTGCGGCTCTGTGACACAGCCTAGCTACCCTGAGCTATTCCGCCCTACTGCCTCTGAGATCCTGGTGTCTGGCTACCACGACCATGACCACCATCTCTGCCTGCACGCCCTAACGTATTCCAATTCCCTGACTAATAAGAATCCACTTGTCCTGCTCCCACACACGGAGTTTGCACAGAACCCCTCTCACTAGCCACTAGTGAATACGCCTTGCAGAAGCGTTGCAGATGACCCATCTTGTCATAAGCTCAGCACTCCACTGGGTCTCGTGGACACTATGGTCTCTTGTGCCCCTCTTTACCACACTGGTAACAACTGATTGGGCCACCTGAAGAAACTTCATGGCTGATACTGCCTCCCCGAGAGAATTCCATCCGTCTCTTCCTCTTTCCAGTAGAAATAGTACCAGTAACTGGTGCTAAACCACCTGGTCCCACACCACTATATTCATGAAGGTTACTCTCTGTAATCAGCACCTAGTTCACAATAGCATGTACATTAGGAAACCTGAAGACATTCACCAGTGCTCAGATGTCATACCGAATACATCCTCAAAATGTCTGGCCCTCAGTGTCTCAGCACCCACTAGCACGGGTGCAAAGCACTAAAGCTCGGTGAAACGAGAAGAATAGTCCATCACTATCATAGAACCCTGCGGTAGATTCATGTACTCTCGAGCTCTATCTGCTCTCAGCATCTCTGGGAAGAAGAAGTCATAGAAGACTACCTGAAAATATTCCCACGCAATGTCTCTGTGATGCTCTAACTGGGTGGTAACATCCCACCACCTCTTGGTAGAATCACTCAACATGTATATCATGAGCATGACCGTCCACCCTGGTGGTGTCTCAAGATGATTGAAAATAGTATGCATCGATCCCATCCAAGACTCTATAGCCTGTGGTCCACCATCCCTTGAGAATGTAGGTGGATTCTTTTATTGGAAGATATGTGTCAGCTCAGCCATAGATGTGGCAGCTTGCGGTGCTCCCTGAGAGGTCTGCATAAACCGCATAAAGCCCTCACGGAACTGCACCTCCGTGCCTGTGTCCGGTATAGCAACTGGTGCCACATCTGGCTCTGATAGAGGATCCATTGGTAGCCCATGGCCCACCATCTCCAGAGTATAGTATTCGCCGCTATCCTTGTGAACAACGTGTGGTCGTCTAGGAATCATGACACTAAAAGGTCAAAAGAACGCATTAGATTGAATAATTTTAAGGCTGAAACCAAGAAACCACAAAGGAATCATGAGGAATAAGGCATAAAAAAGTTTTTCAAAACAAGACTACACAGTGTGTATACTGACTACAGGGCGTGTACTTGTCTCCCCTTCCCCTACCTGGGTCCTTCGGCATGGCTAATCCACACAGATCCCATTTGAACAAAACTAAACGACGTGTATATTATATACATGGCATGTATGGTGTTATTTCCAACTGCTCGTGTCTCTTGTGACATAACCGACTACTCGGCTTGGCCCTCCACAGCGTGTTACACCCGCACAAAGCATGTACACTACCCTGTTTCCCAGTCACACAGCTAAGTCCACACGGTCTGTCCTCGGACAAGACTACACGGCGTGTCCCATAGGTACACGGTGTGTTCAAAGAACAGTGACATTGATCTGTCTTGTTAATTACACGGTCGAGTCCCCAGGTTACACTACATGGCGTGTTCATCATTGACACAACGTGTTCTGTACAGGAGTTCACCACCCTGTGTTGTTAGTTACACGACCGGACTCTGGTTCAACACTACAGGGCGTGTATATCTGGTACATGGAGTGTTTTACCCCAGGCTTTACCTACCCTGTGTCGCCTCCCACACGGTTTGTGACACGGGAAGAGAGTACACGGCATATACTAAATAAATTTCTTTTTCATCCCGAACAGAAGAACATACACGGAATATCTACAGTACTACACGGCGTGTATACTGGGTTTCCAGAAAGAATGCCTCAAGAACCTCTCTGAAACCCAGAAAACACTGAAAAACAACACCTAAGTGTTGAATTTCGACCCGTGAGGGCCCATTCTCCCCCCGAATCAATGTTTCATAGCTTATCTATGTTATAACAAAATAAACTGCCAATGACCCGCCAAATTCTTTTAAATGGGGGCCCATACTCCCCAAAAACCACACTTTGGCATCCATTCTTTTATAAACATGCTCACACAAAAATACCCTATCAAACAATAGGTATTAATCAAGAAGCTATCACAACAGCATGCTTTACCAGCACAATAACTATCACAACAACATGAAATTTCTAATGCACCTACATAGCCTGGAACTATGCATGTCATGTGATTTCTAGAATGTGCCTATATGATGCATGAGATGGCATACCCTCATCTCATTAGTTTTCAACTAAATAGAACCCATTGATAAAATATAAACAGCAAAATACATGTGCATCACCCAATGGTGAAATCATATCAACTATAAAATTTGCAAAATTAGAAAATTGCAAAATATGAGGTAGACTGGCTTTTCCCTCTACACGGGTTAGCTATGACCGGGCACATCTTATTACCAAAAACCATTCTTCCTATACATGACTACGGATCGAAATATTAAGTCAATGAAAATAACCCCTCTGATACCACATTGTAACATCCCGATTCCAGGTCCCACTCAATGGGTGCCCCGAACCCTGTTCGCCACGTGACCACAAGTGCATTTCCCTAAATGCCAGAGGATTCCTACTAGTAGCGAGGGAACAGGTCTGATAGTGGGGAAACTATGCCCTCATTTCTCAAAGTGTAGTTCAGTGGAATGAAATAAAACATACAATGAACAGCGAAAGCAGTACAACATACTCAACTGAAATAATCGACTGTAGTGGATACAACCAACAGTATATAAATAATGATGCTACATGTCTCATGCTCTATGAAAATGGCTAGAACATGTTATACATCAATACAGTAAAACAAAATCAGAGTACAAAAATACAAAGCAAAAAAAGCTGGCAGCGCCATCGTAAGCCTAGGCTCGGTCCCATGCCCTCTTACTCCTCAGTCGCAATCATATACCTCTATAGGGACGCTTGCCTTTATCCACACCTGCAGCAACGTAATCTGTCAGGTCCGAAACGCGTGACCCAAACAGGGTGTGGGAAATAATCTTAGTAGGCACCCACCAAAGGCTCGTGCTCAACTGTGTGTAAAACATGCAGCAAGTGTGCAGAAATAAAATGCAATAAACCAAGAATTACTCAAAAATAACTAACTTACCAGTTATATTTCCATTTAATTATTTATTTAATCCGTTTAATTTAGTATAATTCTATGCTCAACAGCACCATTCCCTTAGGCCAACCAGTATCTTTCTCTCAGGCTATTATAATGAACCACACCCACAAGCTATACGGAATCCAACCCGTAGGTATTTCCCTCAGGCATAAAAAAATTTCCCTTAGGCGTAGGAAGTGTCACCCTCCGGCACATAAGTTAAGCCCTCAGGCACTAAAGGTTACCCTCAGGTGGAATTAGAACATCGCCCTCAGTCTAATACAGTCATGCCCTCAGGCTATAGTAAACACCTCCCTCAGGCATAAGTAATCAGGTCGTCCCCAACATATCAACATGCAATGATATAGAATTCCTCTCATGGAAAATGTAATGCATAATTTAAACATGGCATACCCTTGGGTATCCATGGCCAAACGGCTAAACAGAGGAACGCACCCCTAGGGATGGTCCTGGATCCAAGTAACAATCCCAAACAACATTTTAATATCACATTTAATTACCTATATAATTCTAGGTATTCAAAATAACCATGGCCTCTGCCACACGACACCCCAAAATGGGTTAGTGGTACAAAAAAAACAAAATGCATAGCATTTGGTAAAATTAACACCAAGCCACCTACCTTATATGCCAATGAGCGGTATACCAGAACGTCGACTCCAGAAACGCCTATGAACGGCGTAGATATGATGAAAAACAAAACCCTATTAACCTCAAAGAACTCCCATTACGAGAAGAATTTGTGAGCAACACACTAGGAGAAGAGAGGGCTTACCCGTGCCATTCCAACGAGATCATCCGAAGTGGAATCAGATTACAGACGAACACCCAGTGGATCTTTGAAGATTCGGCCGTCCTCTCTCGAGCTCCTTTCTATTCTAGGCCTTCCATGTGAATAGAGGAGGCTACTGCTTGATTTAAGAAAAAAAACAAAGTACACGGCGTGTACTTCCCAGTATATGGTGTGTAATCCCTTCATTTAACTATTCCTATGATGGCACCATCATACTGTTCACCCGTCGACATGAGTACACGGCATGTACTTCTGAGTAATCGGCATGTATTGTCACCCAGCTGGCGGCTACTCCACCGCCTTACTGTTTGGCATGCCGACTAACTACATGGCATGTACAGGACCACTACACGACGTGTAGTCGGTTCCTGCACCCTTTTTCACCGACATGGCTACACGCCACATGTACTCACCCCTACACGTCTAGAATTACATGACACGTGGAAAAAGTACACGGGATGTACTTCCAACATTTTGGATTTTTCCCCATTTTCCATATTTTATTAAAAACGCTTAAGGAAAAGAGAAAAGAATAATCTCGTACCTCAAAGATAAGAATCGGGTTCATTCAAATAAGATATATTTTCATATGATTTATATTGTTTTACATTTTATATACCAAATAATTCATGGATTAATTATCACTTCAATGTTATGATCTTTGTAAGGGTTATTCATATCAAGTTGTAATCAATGGGACAACAGTAATGATATACTCAAATATTATTCTATGTTATATATCAACTTACCCTTGAAATGTTATACCTGGAATATCCTTACATTCATAGTATTTAATGTTTAATTTTATGTTGTTCACTTCCTCTAACATAGGATTAAATAATTAACAATATGGTAAGAGATTTGTTAGTCAATCACATTTTAGTCGGGATTGTTTATCCATTAATTTCCATGGAATGAAATCACATGACAATTAACTAGAAAAAAAATTCATCTTTATTCTCCTACTTTTATTCATGAAATTTTTGAGTAATAGTACCATTATCCTCCATTTGATTTTTAAAATGATTGAGGTAATATTTTAATAAAATCAGACTTCATTCTCTGTTTCGATGAAAATCGTTTTACTTTAAAATTCATTTTTTTCTAAAAAATTAGCTTAAAAGGTTTTAATATAATTGTTTAAAATAATTTATATCCCTAATTGTAATTTTATAAAAAATAAAAATAAATGGAATCATCCTTTCATGTTCGAAATGAGTCTCTTTTTTACTTTCACCTAGAAAGAGAATGAAATGTTTGTTTTAACATACTTAGTATAATTTTTTTGACATCATTACCCAGGAATGACTTAAAGATTACTCATTATGATTCAAATATTATTTTAAAAAAATTGCGTAATATATATTTTTAGAATATTTTGGATTTTAAATAATTCCTTATAAATTAAATTGAATATTTTATTCCAGAAATATTATAGGTGATATTTGAATATCAAGATCCATTTATAATGTCATACATTGATGAAACTCAATGTGAAAAGGTAATTTTCTAAAAAAACGTTTTTAATAGTTATTAAATGGAATTTAAATTTATAAAATTAAACAACCCTTGATTTCACTTAAACTCCACATAGGAGAGGATATATTGAAGACAACCTCATTCATTTTGGGATAGATTATGAAATATCAGTGAACCTTGTAGAGACCCGAAGCTTAACGTACATGGACATTACATTACATTTGCAGAATACTTAGTACATAACAAAAAACACACACACAAGGATCGTAATAGTTTAGTGTCTTTGGAAACTCGGAACGTAATCTTCTAATCGTGGTGAAAGATCTTCAACATCTCCTATAAAGATATTCCTTTTTTTACCTAAAACCGTTCTTTATATCCTGGGGAAAAGAAAACATAAAAGGGTGAGCTCAAATGCTCAGTAAGGGTAAACAAAAGAAATATCAATCACATCGTATTCATAAGAACATAACATTTTGGAAATCTTAACCTGCAAAAGAGAGCATAATTTCATAACATGGGATAAATCATGGCAGTGAAATGTAATCACAATAATCATAACTTAAAACATGAAACTTTGTGGCATTCACACATAATCATAGAGAATAATTTCTTGTTAGTCAAGACTCATTGCCAAGACTATCTTAGTGGACAAAGTCCCTTTCTGAATCGAGTAACCCTCGTTTCAGTCCTGTTTCACTGAACCGGTATATCCTACCGTTCCAGCCCTGTCTATCTCATGAGATATAAAATCTATACCCAATGCATTGGAGGGATATATAGGTCCCACCCATCTTATAATGAATCCTTTCTTATGTGTTCCACATAATCATAAATCATACATCATCGCATAACCCATGTAATAAAAATGGGATTCTTGAAACATCATGACATCATAAATCAATTCATATAAGATAAAGGGATTCATAAAAATAATTCCATCACAACATGATCAAATAAATGTAATAATAGGGATAAAAACAGAACCCTTTATTATCTTAGATGGAACATAATTTTGATAAAACACTTGAACTCCATTCTTGAGGAAAATGTCCTTTCTTCTTCAAAAACATTTTTCCTTTCATAACATGTCATACAACATTAAAATAAAAGAAGTTGATTAAAAATAAACTTGAAAACTTGTAAAGGAAGCTTCTTGAAAATGAGTTGTTATGAAACCGTAAAAATCCGTTCACGCCGTATAAGTTAAAAATAACATTCTCCTCGTACTTTTGTCGGAAAAGTCAAAAAGGTACCTCGTATGAAAAACGTCAAAAGATTCCTTTCATATCTTTTACTAAAAACTCACCGAAGGGTAAAATGGGATTTAAACAATTGTAGGTGGTTTTAAATAACATTACATATTGAGGAAACATGGATGTGGATGATAAAATATACCCCAGTAAATTTCAAAGTACAAACAATCTCAGATAGAAATGAGATTGTGATATTTTCCTTACCTTAGGTCCGATTTGCTTCGTATGTGTCTGAAACTCATGTATAATGATTTAAATAATGTCATTGACTTATTACAGAATCATATTCATTGTTATGATATCATATATGGTTCACTTATGACATTATATTACCCGTTCTTTTGTAAATTCCATTTTAAAGAAGCGTAAAAATCGTTTCATTTACCGTAGGTGTTTTGACTTGTTGTTATTGACATTATTATTACTTATATCATGATTTACTTACTTCCAGAATATAAAATATGATTTATATATCATATATATTCAGTATATATATATATAATAGATAGATAAATAAAATGAAAAACACTGTTCATGGAGACGGTAGTCCGTACGTACGCATGAACGCTGTTTTCCATTCCTTATTGTCTTGAAATGGAAGTAAGTAGATGACATACATATATATATAAATATACATAAATCCAGTAGCTTTATAATGTCATATATTTCACTATTATTTCTTATATATACTTTATAATCATTCTTAAATGGTTAACATGGAGAATGAATCTCATCGCGTCGTGGAGACGGTATTCCGTACGTACGCACGAGCGATGATATCATTTCCATAAATATTGAACTGAATTGGAGTGGATTATACAATATATCAGAATCAATATGAGGTTGTAATAACTATGTATAGTTATTCTTTACACCATTATACCCATCCATGTAAGGTGGTGGTGGAAAATAGATTACACCACAGCGTGGAGACGGTATTCTGTACGTACGCACGCGTGGTGATTTCTTTTTCCGTAGGATGGATAGATGGTGAAATAGGGTTGTTTCATACTTATAATAACATATCAGTATATTAGTGATACTGATGTTATTACTTCATAATGAAACAACCTAAGAAGAAGAAGTGGAAGAAGAAATAAAGATGAAAGAATTGGTAACGGTAATTACCTCTTCTTTGAAGCGCCTCTTTGAGACCTCCTCTTGGGGCACTAAAATTGGTCTTTGAGGAAGACCAGAACCTCTAGGATGTTTCTAGGGAAGTGGAGAATAGATTTTGGCAGGGGTTGGCCGAGCTTGAGTGCTCAAATTGGTGTGAGGAGGAGGGGGAGGAGGTGTCCTTTTATAAGGGAGGAGAGGGGCACCATAGGAATATCTCAAAATATTATTTTATATTAAAGTAAAAATCGGTTTATAATGGTTCCAAAGGGTCTTATTTCGAAGCTAAAGTGGGGATGGGTCGAAATCCTATCATCCAATAGGATTTAGACAAGTTTAGGGTATTATTGTAACCTTATCAATTAGATTTAACTCTAAGTTAAATAATTTAACTTTTACAGTGTCTTTTTGTTTTCTTTCACTATATGGTTAATACACTTACTATAACATGCCAAACGAACCCCAAATTGTATATTATTAATAAATATATCCTTATCTAAGTTATTTGGCCGAACCTTAGATTTTTAGGAATAAAATAATAATTAATAATATAATATTTGATTTAAAAACTACTTTGTGTCAATTTTGACACTATTTGATATATGATTTTTGTGAAAGTCATAACAGAATTATATGTTCGAACCAAGTTGATTAAATCAACACTAATATATCATAGTAACCTATAAAATTAGTGGAATTCATAAAAAGGCTTAAATTACATTTATTTTGTTATTTATATTATCAATTATGTCAATATTTCATTAATAAGATAATTACTGCATCATCTTTGTGTCATATATAAATTAACTTATTTGATGTCTAAAAATTACAAATAAAATACCATAATGTAGTAAATCTTTTTATATTTCTAATGAATATTTACAATCGAATTTATCTTATGTATAACCCCATATTAAAAATGTTTTACTTATTAAACTTTGATTTTAACTATTTTAACCCTTCTTTAAATAAATTAATAATAAATGTCCTAATCTAATCCAAGTGGGCCTAAATGGTCATATTTTATTCCTAAGTTTGTTTTTGGTCGAATTACACTTGTCCAATAGAATTAGGACATGTGTTAGGGTAATATTAATATCATATTTACCCTTAGATACCCTATTTACTATTAACCGCGGTAAAAAATAGTAAGAAGTTACTATTCACCAAAAAATTATTTTTAACTCATTGAACCACATTTTACTTACTGATATCAACCGTGTCTGTCGGATTTTTTGAAATTCCATTCACAGAAGCGTTAAAATTAAGTTTTATGCAAAATTCAGTTTTTTTACCTACCACTTAGTGGTTTCACTATTCATCAAAAATTGAAAGTTTTCAGAAAAATACCAAAATTTCACCCTAGGCTAATTTCGATATTCCGGATCCAAAAATGAAGTCCATTTTGAAAAATAAAATTTATAAAATTTCAAAAAGTGGTTATTACTATTCATAATGGCTAGTTTTAATAATATTTTAATAGCATATCGTTGTTTAGTGAAACTCGGTATTGCGTACTACACACGCTATCGAGGAAGGTTGCGATTGCGTGTAATGCAAGGAAAGTCAAAGATGCGTGTTGTGCAAGCTCCTTTTGGTGTAGCGTACAACACAAGACATTAATAAAATTAAAAAGAATATTTTTTATAAAATCTTGGGCTGTTACATTCTACCCCCCTTAAAATGATTTTCGCCCTCGAAATTCGTCGGGGTTATAAATGGTTTACTACTCGAATGTTTCTTTAATAGAAACCCACATCGTAAAAAGGAATGTCAAAACCAATCTTTAAAAACAAAAGTATGAAACGTAACGGTTACCCAAATAAACTAATCATTGGGTTTCCACATAGGTAAAAATATGGATATGGAAGAGAAATCTAACCATCATGTTCTAATGGAGAGTGGTAGAGAACATGGCTATGGAAAAGCCAATAATCACAAATCCATAGATTTGTGATGATATAAGGTACCATCTGATTCATCAGGTATAAGATCACTAGGACAACATTTTTGGTTTTCAAGATCATTTCCTTAAAGTTGAAAATTTGAATTAGAATAAATACTTACTTTATTTTGGTACAATCTCACTATTGTTCGTGCCTTGAACAATTTCCACTTCATCTCTTAAATAAATGAAGTTGAATTTGTAATTCGTGAAGTGTTAGCAGATCATGTGATAGAATGACGGGTCATTCTATCTGTCTCAAACAAAAGGTTAGCAAAAATTATATGCATAAATCGACCTATAGTGAGATTAATCATATATGGTTCCTAAAATGGACTTATACTTCATATATCATACTGCTTAATATAATAAAACTAGTTTCTACTAAATAGGGACTTCCTGTAGGTTAGTGGTAGGCGATAAAGGCCAGTCGCACTTCGGTTGTGGGTTCGATTCCTACAGCCTTGTCCGAAGCGATGGGCTGTCGCCCGTCCTGCAGGTTGTCCTTTTTCTAAAACTGCGTTACTATAACATCCCATCAATAATATCGAAAATCTTATATCCTTAAACAATACTAACTTATGTCCAACATAATCCATTCTAATCTTTAGGCTTATACATAATATTGCAGTCCACTCTTATAATATAGTGACAACGATTACCAGAGATTTAATACTTTCGTTGATCCCCACATATCATAAGATATGTCTTGATGGTCACATTCCAAACATTCAAAGTCCTTAATCATGTATTCTCTTGAATACCTTAGTGAAAACATGAATGCAGTTAAAAGTTAACACTTTCCACATACCAAAATCCTCAAAATGATATCCCTTAGTCCTTATATCAATCATGAGCTCATGAATACTGTTAATCATTTCATTTTCTCGTTTTCCCTTCATTATGCGCATAATATCTCAATTACTTTGAATACCACATTAGACAAATACATAAATATTCCAATAATACATGATACAACATTATTTTGGAATCCCATTACATAAACACTTAATCATTCCACCACATCATTATCATATTCAACATTACCAATAGAGATCGCATGTGACTTCCCTTTGTCCTTTGCCTTAAGTGGTTGCTCATGTTGATCGTCACTAACCCTTGGATTAGGGCATTTATTGCCATAATGTCCCATCTCCTTGCACTTGAAACATTGAAGTGTTGGTGGTGCGTTCTCTACAGTGTTTGCTTTGTTCACATCATTAGAAACCCTTTTTCCATTACTTAGACACTCAGCTACTCGATGACCTTCTTTTCCACACTTAAAACATTTTCTAGTCCCTTTAAGACAATCTCCACCATGTTTCTTTCCACACTTTGTGCATAAGGGAACATTCATCTTCTTTTCACCATTATTTTGAGATTTCTCCTTGAACTCCATCTTTCGTTTCTTTTCAAAACCATGAGATGGATATGTAACACCAACTTCCATTTCTACCTTGATAGCACAACGCACAATTTCTTTATAGCTACTGAAGTCTCTTATAGATAATTCCCTTCGAAGACTTGGTTTTAAGCGACTGAAAAATCGATCAACTTTACTTTCAGGTTGGATGATAATACCAGAAGCATACCTTGCAAGTCTTGTAAAATTTGCTTCATAGGTACCAACAGATTCATCATCCCTTTGCTTCAGTTCAAGAAACTCTTTCTCCATCTTTGTTCGGAGAATACGAGGGAAGTACTTATTGAAAAATAAGTTCTTGAACTCGTCCCATTCCATAGACTCAATTTCATCCCTTTGCCTCGTATTCTTAATAAGATTCCACCATTGATCAGCATCTCCTTCCAAACGATACACTGCTAAGATGACTTTATCATGTTCAGAACATTGAAGAACTGAAAATATCTTTTCAGTAGTACTAATCCATTGTTCAGCAACTAATGGATCAGTAGACCCACTGAAAGAAGGTGGACGCTGCCTCATGAAGGATTCAACAAAATGTTGCTCCTTACTTTGCTCGTTTTGAAGTCCTGCATGATTCATAGCTTGAGAAAGTTTTGTGAGCATGGCTACAAGATTTTGCATTCCAGCTCCCATATCATTTGGTTGCTCAGGGGGACAATCATTGCATTTCCCATCACATTCCGCATTAACACGGTTCCTTCGGGTTCCAGCCATCGTCTAAAACCCCAAAAGAATAGTATGAGAGGCAAAAATCATGCTAGGGAAAACAACATAATAAAGGGGTAGTACCCTCAATATCTAACATCTTAGGTTAAATTCTAATATCGTTAGCGCAATTCTAGGACTATAACCTATACGTATACTTAACCTTAGAGACATCCCTAGACATACCTTAGAAATATCTCTAGGGATCTCACTAACGTTTTCGCATCCTAGTTTCCAAAGGTTGACTAATCCTTTCCTCTGATACCAACTGTAGAGACCCGAAGCTTAACGTACATGGACATTACATTACATTTGCGGAATACTTAGTACATAACAAAAAACACACACACAAGGATCGTAATAGTTTAGTGTCTTTGGAAACTCGGAACGTAATCTTCTAATGGTGGTGAAAGATCTTCAACATCTCCTATAAAGATCTTCCTTTTTTTACCTAAAACCTTTCTTTATATCCTGGGGAAAAGAAAACATAAAAGGGTGAGCTCAAATGCTCAGTAACGGTAAACAAAAGAAATATCAATCACATCGTATTCATAAGAACATAACATTTTGGAAATCTTAACCTGCAAAAGAGAGCATAATTTCATAACATGGGATAAATCATGGCAGTGAAATGTAATCAGAATAATCATAACATAAAACATGAAACTTTTTCGCATTCACACATAATCATAGAGAATAATTTCTTGTTAGTCAAGACTCATTGCCAAGACTATCTTAGTGGACAAAGTCCCTTTCTGAATCGAGTAACCCTCGTTTCAGTCCTGTTTCACTGAACCGGTAGAACCTACCGTTCCAGCCCTGTCTATCTCATGAGATATAAAATCTTTACCCAATTCATTGGAGGGAGATATAGGTCCCACACATCTTATAATGAATCCTTTCTTATGTGTGCCACATAATCATAAATCATACATCATCGCATAACCCATGTAATAAAAATGGGATTCTTGAAACATCATGACATCATAAATCAATTCATATAAGATAAAGGGATTCATAAAAATAATTCCATCACAACATGATCAAATAAATGTAATAATAGGGATAAAAACAGAACCCTTTATTATCTTATATGGAAAATAATTTTGATAAAACACTTGAACTCCATTCTTGAGGAAAATGTCCTTTCTTCTTCAAAAACATTTTTCCTTTCATAACATGTCATACAACATTAAAATAAGAGAAGGTGATTAAAAATAAACTTGAAAACTTGTAAAGGAAGCTTCTTGAAAATGAGGCGTTATGAAACCGTAAAAATCCGTTCACGCCGTATAAGTTAAAAATAACATTCTCCTCGTACTTTTGTCAGAAAAGTCAAAAAGGTACCTCGTATGAAAAACGTCAAAAGATTCCTTTCATATCTTTTACTAAAAACTCACCGAAGGGTAAAATGGGATTTAAACAATTGTAGGTGGTTTTAAATAACATTACATATTGAGGAAACATGGATGTGGATGATAAAATATACCCCAGTAAATTTCAAAGTACAAACAATCTCGGATAGAAATGAGATTGTGATATTTCCCTTACCTTAGGTCCGATTTGCTTCGTATGTGTCCGAACCTCCTGTATAATGATTTAAATAATGTCATTGACTTATTAAATAATCATATTCATTGTTATGATATCATATATGGTTCACTTATGACATTATATTACCCGTTCTTTTGTAAATTCCATGTTAAAGAAGCGTAAAAATCGTTTCATTTATCGTAGGTGTTTTGACTTGTTGTTCTTGACATTATTATTACTTATATCATGATTTAATTACTTCCAGAATATAAAATATGATTTATATATCATATATATTCAGTATATATATATATATAATAGATAGATAAATAAAATGAAAAACATTGTTCATGGAGACGGTAGTCCATACGTACGCATGAACGCTGTTTTCCATTCCTTATTGTCTTGAAATGGAAGTAAGTAGATGACATACATATATATATATATACATAAATCCAGTAGCTTTATAATGTCATATATTTCATTATTATTTCTTATATATACTTTATAATCATTCTTAAATGGTTAACATGGAGAATGAATCTCATCGCGTCGTGGAGACGGTATTCCGTACGTACGCACGAGCGATGATATCATTTCCATAAATATTGAACTGAATTGGAGTGGATTATACAATATATCAGAATCAATATGATTTTGTAATAACTATGTATAGTTATTCTTTACACCATTATACCCATCCATGTAAGGTGGTGGTGGAAAATAGATTACACCACGGCGTGGAGACGGTATTCCGTACGTACGCACGCGCGGTGATTTCTTTTTCCGTAGGATGGATAGATGGTGAAATAGGGATGTTTCATACTTATAATAACATATCAGTATATGAGTGATACTGATGTTATTACTTCATAATGAAACAACCTAAGAAGAAGAAGTGGAAGAAGAAATAAAGATGAAAGAATTGGTAACGGTAATTACCTCTTCTTTGAAGCGCCTCTTTGAGACCTCCTCTTAGGGCACTAAAATTGGTCTTTGAGGAAGACCAGAACCTCTAGGATGTTTCTATGGAAGTGGAGAATAGATTTTGGCAGGGTTTGGCCGAGCTTGAGTGCTCAAATTGGTGTGAGGAGGAGGGGGAGGAGGTGTCCTTTTATAAGGGAGGAGTGGGGCACCTTAGGAATATCTCAAAATATTATTTTATATTAAAGTCAAAATCGGTTTATAATGGTTCCAAAGGGTCTTATTTCGAAGCTAAAGTGGGTATGGGTCTAAATCCTATCATCCAATAGGATTTAGACAAGTTTAGGGTATTATTGTAACCTTATCAATTAGATTTAACTCTAAGTTAAATAATTTAACTTTTACCGTGTCTTTTTGTTTTCTTTCACTATATGGTTAATACACTTACTATAACATGCCAAACGAACCCCAAATTGTATATTATTAATAAATATATCCTTATCTAAGTTATTTGGCCAAACCTTAGATTTTTAGGAATAAAATAATAATTAATAATATAATATTTGATTTAAAAACTACTTTGTGTCAATTTTGACACTATTTGATATATGATTTTTGTGAAAGTCATAACAGAATTATATGTTCTAACCAAGTTGATTAAATCAACACTAATATATCATAGTAACCTATAAAATTAGTGGAATTCATAAAAAGGCTTAAATTACATTTATTTTGGTATTTATATTATCAATTATGTCAATATTTCATTAATAAGATAATTACTGCATCATCTTTGTGTCATATATAAATTAACTTATTTGATGTCTAAAAATTACAAATAAAATACCATCATGTAGGAAATCGTTTTATCTTTCTAATTAATATTTACAATCGAATTTATCTTATATATAACCCCATATTAAAAATGATTTACTTATTAAACTTTGATTTTAACTATTTTAACCCTTCTTTAAATAAATTAATAATAAATGTCCTAATCTAATCAAAGTGGGCCTAAATGGTCATATTTTATTCCTAAGTTTGTTTTTAGTCGAATTACACTTGTCCAATAGAATTAGGACATGTTTTAGGGTAATATTAATATCATATTTACCCTTAGTTACCCTATTTACTATTAACCGCGGTAAAAAATAGTAAAAAGTTACTATTCACCAAAAAATTATTTTTATCTCATTGAACCACATTTTACTTACTGATATCAACCGTGTCTGTCGTATTTTTTGAAATTCCATTCACAGAAGCGGTAAAATTAAGTTTAATGCAAAATTCAGTTTTTTTACCTACCACTTAGTGGTTTCACTATTCATCAAAAATTGAAAGTTTTCAGAAAAATACCAAAATTTCACCCTAGGCTAATTTCGATATTCCGGATCCAAAAATGAAGTCCATTTTGAAAAATAATATTTATAAAATTTCAAAAAGTGGTTATTACTATTCATAACGGCTAGTTTTAATAATATTTTAATAGCATATCGTTGTTTAGTGAAACTCGGTATTGCGTACTACACACGCTATCGATGAAGGTTGCGATTGCGTGTAATGCAAGGAAAGTCAAAGATGCGTGTTGTGCAAGCTCCTTTTGGTGTAGCGTACAAAACAAGACATTAATAAAATTAAAAAGAATATTTTTTATAAAATCTTGGGCTGTTACAAACCTTATATCTTTTACATGGGTTAGTTAACCTCTGTAAGTACAATGATTATTGTTATTATTGAGAATTGGGAATTTTATTATTTTTTTCATGAATTGAACATGGAATTTTTTCTAGGTTAATGGGAAAGCTCAATATAACTTCTTTAAATATTTTACAACCATTATATCTCATAGTTGAGCCTGATATAGCTTACAATATAGGTGAAACCACATTCTTCATAGTGATCCTGATTTATATTTTATGATTAGTATTCAAAGATAGTGTCAGGTGAGCCAGATATATCTAATATTATGGGAGGTCCCAGATAGTATGCTAATGCATTTGTTAATTTTCATTATATTTAGTGGTAATAAGGATGGAGATATAATTCATTTATCATGTTGATTTAACTACGATCTAGTTATTTTTTACACACGTTTAAAATGGGTTAAGAAGTTGATGTTACTAGATACCAATAATTTTAATTTATGATTTCTATATGATTTTAATGATTAATTTGATCAAGATTGAAATTTTATGGCTCGTTATTATTGATTCATATAAATATATCACTTGATGAATCCTTATTCCATGTTTCATGATCGATGTCACATGTATTGATGGGTATACAAATTATTACGTTATTCTCATGGACTTTGTTTATATCTCCAAACTATTATGTTCTTCTTATACTCAATTATGAATTTAAAATAATAATTTTTTTACCCTTACTAATAATTTGATCTCACACTTATTACGTTTCATATTCACTTGGTCATGATGAGTTATGATTCAATGATTTGTTTCTATAAAGGATTCTAACATTATGATATTTGTGGGATATGTTGAAGGCTTAATATGAAATTTGAAAATATGGTTATATTGGAAGAAATATTTCATTGAATTCATATGAATTGTTTATGTAACAGTTTTTCATAATTCTCTATAATTATAAACATAAATGTTCATTTGGTATGTATGTTATCTAACATTTACTTTTTATGGTGTAAGAACTGGAATGAAAAACATTTATTAACATCATCAACATCAAATATAAAAATAAATAATTTATATTTTTGTACCAGATCTTGGAGTGCAGGTTTAAAGCAGTTATAGTTAGTAAAATAGCATGTTTTAGATTACATTAGAGATTATTATGTCTTCATTTAAGGTTGTCTTAATGATTATGGGGTCTATCATGGGTTTAAAACTATTAGTTTAATCATATGTTCTATGACTTTCAAACACCTTTTCATATTTTATGCGACGAGATATTAATTTAAAATTATTGGTTTCAGATACGTTTTATTTCATTGAAATATATATAAATAATAATTTTAATGTGAATTATGAAATTAAATTTTTTAAAATAATGTTTTTTGGAATTGATAACCTATATGGGTAATATGATCATGGATATTGAGATAATTATCTTAAAACTTGTTTTATCATATAGATGAGTATGAGAATCGAATGTGATTTAATGACAAAGTGAATAATGTTATTTAGAAATAAGATCTCTATAATATTTGACATAAAAGATGAAAGGTATGGGGTAAACATTAAGATGAAAACACTATTAGTTGATGAAGTTATTGAGGTTGTATGTTATATACTATTATTCAGTTATGGAATGAATACTATCAATTTTTGGTATTACTATTTGATTTTAGTGTTAAATGTATAATTTTATCATATGAAGGTTTATTGATTTTTTGAAACATATTATCATATATTAATAATATTTTTGTGGTTAATGTATAAAATTAAGAGGAATAATTGTCTATCCTTGTATGGAATATGTGATATATAAGATGTTTATTTTATAACATTAGTCCTAACAAATTAATCTCAAATTCTCATAATTTGGAGGAAATGAAGAGATAGTGTGGGAAAGTGATTAATGGATGAAATTATAATCATAAAGTATGTTTATTAACTCATATTAATTGTCTATATGGTAATATGATCCGTAAAAATATGGAAAAGGAACTTGAAATAAAAATTATATTTAATTGTTTTCATATCTGATGAATTAATGGCCTTTTTTACACCACATTAGTCTATGATTTTATAGTTGATGAAATTCTTGTGATCATTAAAATTCATGTGATAAATGATCTATTTAATTATCTATAATTATTTTGGAATTTCAAATTTATTTCATTTCATTATCATCACATCATACTAATTTTTTCCTACTTGAAAACAAATTTATGTTTTTTTTTAAATTACCATTATACATACATCTCTATATCTCTTAAAGTGAATGATTTATTAACCCTTTGTACAATCTGGGTTTCCAAAAAAAATTATTTTCAAATATATAAACATTGATTGTCGAGATAATGTTGAAATTGTGAGCATCAGATTTATTAAAGGGGGAGTAATTTAACACCTCTATAATTTGTTAAAGGAATCTATGCTTGAGAGCATACAAGACACAAAATTTTTGAGGATAGAAAAAAATCAAATTTTTTAATTTTAAATATGGTTTTCATATCAATGTTATTAAATTGGAACATTTGAATAGTATTAACTAATTTATGATATAAATATATGTTAAATTCAAAATAATTCTTTTGAAAATTACTTAAAAAGCATTTAATCATTTTGTTTTTAAATTAATTATATTTGTGGAAAATATATTCCCTTAATAAATAATTTAATTTCATTCTGTGATAAAATGTAACAGACAATTTATAAGAATTTTAGAATATATATTTTAAAAATTGATCATAAATTTTAAAATCATCATATCAACATTTACCTAGGGTAAAATATTGTTATTTTTTTAAATATTTATTTTTCAATGAATTGTAAAAATAAAGAATCTTATAAAAACATCATTTCAATTAAAAAACATATTCATTTTAAATAAACACTTTTATTTTAAATATAATTGATGAAAAATAATTATAATTTATTTATATTTAATTTAATTTTATATATTTTTATATAAATTATGCTGAATTGCAAATTATTTTTATTTTATAGTTCATAGATGGTTTTTTCTGATAACTGCTTTAATGTTCATAATTTCTATTTATATAAGTAAATTATAAATTCCCTTAATTTGAAATGATTTAAATTATTATTATAGATTATATGTTTTAAAATTTTAAATTTAATTCATATAATGATTATTACTAGTCATAGAGTTTGTACCAAATCGTTTTATGCTTGAAAAATATATTTCTTGAAATCTTGCTATATCCTCCCGTATATAGAATTTATTTTAAATAATATTCTACCACTTATGTGAATTGAATTAATTAAAATGATCTAATTATTTTCAATTAAATTAATTTATAATATTTCAAAATTTCATGAAAATTTTTTATCAGAATAAATAGGGAAAAAAATTATGTTCACGATGAAGATTTTTTTATAGATGGTTAAACTATAACCAAAATGTATTAAGTAAATTAAAAATTTCTCTAACTCATATATTATGGAAGTATTTAATCCTTAAATATATATATTTTTGTATAATTATCCATTTTTTGATCAATTTGGAATGTGTAAAATGTGGGTATCACTTTTCTTTTCAAAACTTATGTGTGTGAAACTCACCCCATATATAAAATTCCACCCCTCTCCTCTCCAATTAACAATATAAATGACTCTTTTATAGTACAATGCCTATCCAAATACCTTAATTAAATATATCCCCATCATTAGAGAATTTTTTGTCATAAATCCACCTTATGAGGGATTTTTGTTCTAAGCAAATGATGTTTTCTGAATAATAGGTATGATGATTAAGAGATAATTTTATTATTTTCTTTTCTTAAAACACATTCAAATATTATCCAATTAATACGATATAAAAAGAATAGTATATACCATATAATAAGCTGTAATTACGGTAATTTCAAAACCAAAATACATTTCCTCTTCCATTATGTAGAAAATGAAAGCATCATTCACGTGTGAGGTTAACTAATTCATCATGAAATGATGTATTTTGTTTCTCATCATAGACTCTCACATCTTATGAAAATATTATATTTAAGGTATATATATTTTTTATTTAACAATAGAAAACATTATAAATTTTTATATGGTATATACCATTTTATTTTCTACACCATGTAGAATACAATAATGTCACTCATGTTTACTGCAGACTACTGCCTCATGAAGTGATGTGATCAGTTTTTTAATGAAACATTACATGGATGAAAATAAAGATAATGTGAATAATTATAAATAAAATTAATTAAATAATCATGATATTCATGATATATTTATTATTTAATTAATAAATTATTTTCTTTTCTTTTATTTCCTTTATACTCACTTAAAAATGATAATTTCATTCGTATATATGTGTGGACTACCGCCTCCATGGAGATATGTAATTCATTTTTTATCAATACATCACATGAATGATACATATATATATAATTATATAAATATATAATATTTTATTTAAGATTTTTTATTAATTATGTTAAGTTAATATTATATGTAACTTTTCTCAAAATGATCGTCGAAAAAATGGAAATGTTAGTCGTGCGTACATACAACTTATTGTCTCCATGAACATAACACAGTTCATTTTTCAGAACCACTATTCATTTCTGATGTTATTGATATAATGTATTTATAAAAATAATAATTATGCAATTATTATTATTATGTATATTATGTTACAATTACCCATTTGAATTTGGTCGACATACCAATGTCCTTATTCAAACAATCATGTGAACTTCCTCAACACATATGACATTGAAATAACTTTTTATGTATTTAGATATGTAATTGAAATAAATGAAATATATAATTCATATTTTCCATATTAAACCTTCAAATGGTCATCAATAAATAATATTATTCACAAATTTTATTTATATATGATTGAAAGTGTAATTGTGGAAATTATGGATATGAGGTAAGGGTATCTCCTATAACATTTACATCCATGACACATATGTAATATTTACCAACCATTCTATTTTATGTGGTTTATATACATTAAATATATTTATTTTATGATAATATTCTTGAAAATTACATTGATTTACAAATATATATGGGGTTCTTCCTTTCATGATGTTTTGATAAGGCTATTAGAAAAGTATTGAGGGACATCATCTCAATTTCCATTCATTGAAAAATATTTTATTATTATGCATATAATTTCATTTTTATATAGTGTATACCATTCTGGTTTTATATGTAATAAAATTAAGGAGTAAAAAATTGTATTTTATGTTTCAATTTAGATTATTTTATCTAATGTGACTTTACATTATGGTTACCATGGTGTAAATAATTTAATAACTCAATTTACACTCATTGGATTGTATTTTTTCATCATTGTACTCAATATATTATGACTTTGAGTGAAATGAATTTTTGTTATCTTCTTTTGTATTTCCAATTTATATGTATTTATTTATATTTGATACACATAATTTATCCATTTTTTAATTCTAACATCAATATTATTGTCATTGTATGTGTTACTCGTGTAAAATTGTCTTCGTTGGGATGTATGTTATGTTATACACCTATGATATATTAGTAGATGTATATACTTCCCTTTTTGTTATATTATACCACGAATCTATTAATTTTAATGGTATTTAAATTTTCTTCAAATTTTATTCATTTTATGGGGATTAAAAATTGAATGTTACAAATATGGTATTATATTTGTGTTTCAATCCCTTTTTAATTATGATTGGTTATGCCTGAATTTCCACATAAGTGAATTTTATGAATATTTTCTCATAAATCATTTTCATCTTCTCTCATTAGTTATTGAATTTTTTTCATGTAATAATAATATTTAACTCTATTTAGTACTTATAATTATTGACATACTTGTAAAAAAAATAAGACTTGATTTCTCTCTTCGGTCATAAATATGTTTTCATCAAAAACCATTTTTCTAAAAAAATTCTAAAATTAATGAATGTTTTTATTCTATTTTTACCCAAGAATATATTTTTTTAAATGAGAATTCCTTTTTGTTTTAAAATGGTCGAATTTTTTATCTTTTACAAAAAATAAATAAGGATTCTTTCATTTTTCTTACTTTTCATGAACATAATTTTTCTCTATCATGACCAATAAATGTTTTAAAGATTCTTATTTAAGTTTTACATCCCATTTTTAAATAATTTTTCTATATAATTTTTATGAAATATTTTTATTTCAAATAATTTTTTTGAAAATAAAAAGGATATTTTCCTCAAGAAATGTACCAAGTGATCATTCTAAATAATTCTTTATCTAAGATGACATACATTCATTATACTCAAAGAGAAAATTTATTTTTTATTAATAAATAAAGTATCATTTAATGGTATTTCAATTAATAATCAAAAATAATAATTTTTTGTACACACCACTAGAGATATGTTGTATAAATTAAATACTCATGTTCTATTTTCATTGATTATGATATTATCTTGGAATTTATATCTTTTTAACTAGTTAATCGAGGTATGAAAAAACATATATTATAATTATGATTTAAAATTGAATTCTATAAAAAGAATTATTTTTCATCTTTAATTCGAAATTTATTTTTGTGTAATAGGTGATCTCGATGAAAATTCTATGATGGATTGTGCCACATTATTTATTTTGACTGAGATAGATATAGTTTATATAATGGGTCTACCCAGATAGCATTGGGTTATCACGAAATACATTATATGATTCATGCATCTATAAAATATTGGTTGATACTGATATACCATGTATATGGGTGATCACATATCTCACTATTATTCATTGGTTAATGTTTCTTATATTAATAAGAAATAGGTAGGGGTTACAAGAGGGATTAACCAATGGAATTAACTAGGATCCCAATATTTCTGAAATTGATTTGAAATGGATAATGAAGAGGATGTTCAAATATAGTAAAACATTTCCATTTTGTTTGATATGTGTTATTAATGATTCCATTGATTACATTAAAATTAAATAGATCATCAAAATTGATTTTTATGACTCTTTACTTTGAAAAAAAATTATTCCATGTTCCATTATTGATGATCCAAGTATTTATGGGTATGAGTTTTCATAGTTTTTTCTCATGAAATTTGTTTATGTCACCTTACCCATATTCACTTCTTATGTATACTACTAACATTAAATTTATTGTTCTTATGATTACCCTTAGTGATAATTTGAGATCATCCTTGTTATATATCATATTGAACAGTTTATAAAAGATAACGATTAAATGATTTATTTATATAATGTTTTATATCATGATGAAAATTGTGGATAATATTGAAGAAATTATATGATATATGAAATAATATGTATTTTGGGAAAAACATACTCACTTTAATTCATATTTATTGTCTTTGTAATATTTTATCCTCATTGACTATGATAGTAAACCTAAATTTTACTTGGTTCTGTAAGTGATATAATATTTTATAATGAGGTTTTAAGCACTATGTGGTTAAAATTTGGTGATCTTCATCGGTATCAATTCCTGATATGTAAATTATATGTTTCTTGAAACAATTTTGGGGGGCTTGTTAGGGGATGTTACATTTTATGATTTCAGGTGATCCCAATATAGATCTCTAATTCCATGGGTAATGTTTACATTTTCTATAGATTAATGTCCGAATTAGCCACGTATGTTATTCCATTTATAAGGGTTCATATACGGGTTCTATGGAGTTCACTTCCCAAGTAACCTAAATCAATTTTAGATGATTTTGAATGATTTTTATTGGAATTATTATGACATTATAAGGTCAGATAAAGATATTTTATTTAATGGATGTTATTTTACCATTATGGTTGAAATGCATATGTTTTAAGAAATTTTTTTATGAGTTATAATATTTTTATATAAAACTCACATGATTATGATTTTGAATTTATATTTTATAATAGAGTGTATTTTTAAAATAATTTAATCAAAGAATATTTCATTTAAAAGAAAAACTTTTAGGATCAATATTTATAATTCCAAATGAAATATCAATTATATTATATCATGATTTCATTATGAACATAAAGGATTCTTTCATATTTTTATATATAAAATTATATGATTTGTATTAATCATGAAATAATTTCTAATTTATTCTCATAGAGATTAAGTATTGGTAAAAATGTTAGTAAAGTTAGAATTATAGATATAGTTATTACCATAAATGATGAATGTTTGTTTTGATAAATAATGTTTTATATGGTAAAATGTACACTAGTACAAAATTTCAGCATTGAAAGAGTTTTCACTAATTTTAAAAAACATGCAACCTAAAATGTATTTAGAAATGTAAGTGATCCAATATTTTTGTTAGAAGTTATATGGTATGGATATCTAAAACAACATCACGTATAATGGTATCAGACCAAAAATGTAATGTTTTTGTGTTTTAGCACCATATATGGATGAATGCATTTGAGGATTTTATATTTTTAAACTATGTAATATTTAGATAAATATCAATATTATAATCATTTTATGTGAAATTAATTATTTATTTGTTGACACAATTATTTGAATAAAAATTATAGGTTAATTATATGTTCAACGACATAAAAACCCCATTTTTTGTTTTAAGTGATGTAATTTTTAGATTATTAAGTGTATATTGGGAGGACATTATAATAAAACCTCATTTTGTTTTATATTAATTCTATTAAAAGGATATTTGTGGAATAAAACTTTAATATTATATGGAAATAATTTAAAATATTTTAAAAACTATTTGGGTTAAGAGGATATTTTGTGTTTTGGTAATTGCATTTAATTGGTAAAATAGTTTTTTATATTTTTTAAATATTTGTTTTGATGAAATGATAACCATGGGAATGAAATTTTAGTTAGTTACATACTGATTAGTGATATTTTTAAATAATTATACTATTTTGGAAAAATTACACGATAAATTAAAATTTAAATCCTTTTGGGTATTATTGGATTTTATTTTATGAAAACATATTCAGTTATGTTTTGGGAGATTAAATTACTCTATTTTGTATTATTGGTGATACTGATTATTTATATAAAGGATTATCATATTATGTACATTATTTGAATAGTGAACATATATTCTAGGTATATTAATTTCATAGTGACTTATGTTGTTTAAAGATACATTATAACATTATTGTAGAGAAATATAGGATTAGATCTCTCTCATTTTGGGTTTTTGAACTTACTCATCAATATTTTTATGAACTGTAGGGATATATATTTATAGAATGATTTATTTTGAACATTAAATGTTGTTTTTGAGGATTTAGATGTTGACATTATACTTCATTATATGTTATTTTATTCATATTGGTTATTGTCGTACAATGAGCAAACCATTTTGGTTATGATTAATGTTTAAATATAAGACATATAAACTATTCTACTTTATGGGATCTTATGATCCTTTATAAGATTATTATATTGTTAATGGAAAAACAAATTCATTTTAAAATATTCATTTGTAGTAGTAAGATAAGTGGTCATATTTGAAATTGATCGAAGCAAAACCAATGGATGATATATTTTTAAGAAATGGAAATAAATCAAGTATGTATTTTTTATCTTTTTCCTTATATTGATATAAAATAATAATTGTGTGTTTTAACATTTTATTGAAATAAAAAAGAAATAATTATACCATAATTTATAAGTATATTATGATTATATTTAGTCCCAACTGATTTATGGTTGGTAATTATTGGAATTGTCATAAACATGTTCTCTATCACACTGTAAATTTACATTCATTTTTTATTTTTTCTCAATGTCTATATTTTGACATCATAACATTATAATCCTTATTTATGAAAATGATAATATTTTATTACATAAGAACAGCATAAAAACATTATACTATTCTCAGAATAATTTTCTATTATCCCATTTTACATTTGAAATTTTCAAAAAATAAATTTCAGAATTAAAAATGGGTTTTCGTTCGTGGTCAAATTATTAATCTTCCCCTCCATGATAATTGTCCTTAAAAGGATGTAAACCGTTTTTATCTAGCATGAGTTAAAACTGTAACAACACCACTGCACTAATTGGAATAATGTAACACTGATATTTATATATATATATATATATTTCCCTATTAAATTAATATTTTGTTTGACAACTTATGATAAACACAACATCAAAATTTAATGAACCATGATATTTTAATTGATAAAAATTATTTCAATAAAAGATATAAAATAATAAAATATGAGATTTCAATATGAAACAACTAGATGAATAGAAAAAATTGGTTTATAATTAAATATATATAAAAAAAGAACAAGAATAAATCATGATCCACATAGTTTTACAAGTGTTATGTGATCCTAAATCAATATATAGATTAGGTAAAGTAATTATTAATATAATATACATTATGAGAAATATGTAAATGTATAAATATTAGTGAAACATGTATGGAAATATATAGGAATTTAATATAACCATTAAATATATAGTCATTGGGAATATATATATATAACAATTATATATGTATCTTTTTGGTATTTTTAAATTCAATTTATTAGATATTAAAAAAATTATTTGAAGGGAATGTGGTTTTTTCAATAAAACTATTTTTATTTGCATATTGTATATTTATCTTAATAGATTCAATTTTATAATACAGATAATTTATTTTATCTCATTAAAAAAATATATATATTGAAAATAAATAATTAATATTATTTTAATTACTTTTACTAAGAATGTAATGCGAATAATGTCATCTTATCCTTCAAAAATACATTTTCTTCAAAAATGGGTATTATTAAATGATGTGTGTGAATATTTCCATTATTTTTTTTCTCTTTTATAAATTCAATATTGAAAAATATATAATTTTATATATCATAATTATAAAATTATATTAAGGTTAAATTTCGTGATTTTTACAAAAAAATTAATTCTTTAGTGAATAGTAAAAAATAAATATTTTATACAAAAATGTTTTTTCTTTAGAATTATTTACAAAGTACCACATTGTGTTGAATTGTTTTTAAAAAACTAATAGATTTATTTTTGATTAAATATACTCCAATTATTTTAATTGAAATTATTCATCAGTTTAATTTGGGATGAAATGGTTTTAATAATTAAAATTCATTTTTTCTAGAGAACTATTTTTATCTAATTCGGTTGGAATATTTTAAATGTTATTTTTCCAACCTATAGATATATAATTAAATTAAATAAATTCTTTAATTGAAATTTTAATTTAAAAATTTAATAACTATGGAAATTTTAATTCTGGTCAATATTAATAGTAACTTTGGAATAAAATATATGACCATGGTAAAAAAGTTAAATAGGGTTAACCTACATTAAAACTAAGTGATAAGTCCACCAAAATTGATCTTAATTATTAAAAAATTTATTTATTTTAACCGTTTTCCTTAGGCTATATATTTATTTGTTTATAGGTCACTTTTCGATGAAAATTTATTTATAATATTAATATCTTTCAAAATATTACATCTGTGTCCTATCACTTACTTATAAAAGGAAACCCCCTCTCCACATTTCAAAAAAATTCAAGATCTTCTTATCTCATCCATGACTGACCAAAATACATTATATATATCCATCCTCACATACTAAATTAATGTTTTTTGATTAAAATATCCACCCTAAATGGTTGAATTTGTAAATTAAAGTTGGTTGTCTAATGTAACAGTAAAATAATAAACTAATTTTTTTATTTTTATTACGTGTTTCATCATATATAATACTATCTAAACCATTCAAAATTAAGAAAATAATTAAATTCCATATAATATGAATCTATCATTTTTATTCCACGACATTTATTCATCTCCTTATACATAAATTAAGAAACTAAGCCACCATTTTTATTTATGTGTTGATTATCACATCAGGAACTGGTATATGTGATTTTACATCACCACCACTGATAATTGGATATAATGATGGATTTAAAATACATATGAAATTAATTAAATAATTATCCATTTTAATATTTCATATCCTTAGTTTTATTACTTTTTCAATGATTGAATAATAAAAATGTTTTTTGTGCGTTGATGTTGATTAGGAACTCCATGAAGTAATGTGAAATGTTTCTCATCATAACATCAAATAGATTCTATATATAATTTTATTAAATGAAAAAATAATATATTTAATAAATAAACATAATTTTGGAAATATAATATTATATTTAACATTTTCACCTTTTTTCATTAAAAAGTGAAATGTTTCTCATTAATACGTATAGACTACCATCGATATGTCCTAACATAAATAATATTACCCAATAAACATAAATATTTGTTAATAAAATCTAATAAATGTTAAAAAAATATTTATATTTTATTATTATTATTTTTCTTATGATTGAATATAAAACCCTATAACTATGGCCATCTTAACGAATCTATTTTGGGGTAATGAATTGTATGTCCTCAAAACATCTAATATAATCATCACTGATTATATAAATTAATAATACATTATAATAAATAAAATAATCGGTTAAATGATAATGTAATGAAAATGAAAATTTTCATTTTTATATTCAATAACTAATATAATTGGGTTATTCAATATTTAATGAATGTATGATGCTGCACAGTATCTACAGTAATGGATTTCTATTCACAATTTTCTGTCACTAAGACTTAACTTATATTCACTAAATATTTTTTGAAGAATATATAAATCCATATTTATATATTTTACTATTATCCTATAAATATTTAATTTTTTTAAAACCCTGTAAATTTTCATTCATTCACCGATTACTTAGTTCAAAATCTATCTTTTAACAAAGGAAAATTTACCTTAAAACCTCATTTTAAGAGTTTGGAGGATTCATTTAAAGAATATTTTTCTTTCACATACATATTATTAAAAAAATTATCGATGTATTTATATTAATATAAATAAATTGTAATGTAAATTTTCCCAATATTATAATTATTCCATGGTTTTAAAAAATTTACATTTATATGTATTTTATATGTAAAATATCGAGAAGAATAAAAATGGAATGTTTAATTTTTACATATACAACATTAATGGATTTTACAAACATAAAAACATTATTTGATGTGTGAATTCCATTATAATCTCTAATTTTTCTCTAAAGAAAAATTATGCATCTTATTTTTCATTGTATTTTATTAAAAATTTGAGGTTTTGAATAAAAGGGATGTATCAAAATAAAATAAAATATTCTTATGGATTTTGAAGAATTTTTTTATATTTTAGATGTTGAAAATGAATTATTTTATATGTTTCATGTATGTTATGTTAATTATAGTTTATTTATGTTGATTTTTAATCATGATAAACCTATTCAATGTTTGGGGTAATTATTATGTATTCCATAGAATTATGTTGGAATTAACAATGTCAGTTATTACATTTTTGTTTGATACAGTAAGGTTTCAAATTTGGGATCCACAACGATAGTGTCCTTAGGAATCTATATGAATTTCAAATTCATTGTAATTAGTTTTTCAAGGAAATAATTTTTCATTTTTTTATATCATTTTGAATTTTAAACTAATTTTTTAGCATTAATGGTAAATTCACAATTTTTTTCAAATGTGTTTCTTTTAGGGGCCCATGTTTTCTAAATAAACTGTCATGATTATTATAATGAATTTTTGTTTCCAAATTATCTATCATATGGATTTTTTTGTGAAATAAATATGATATAATGTTTAATTAAATTAATAATTGAGATAAATGTTTATTACGTCCAAGGAAAACAATTTTGTATAATGTTATGGTTTTGAAATGGACTACTAAGATTTTTTCCTTTTTTTAGATATCCAATAATAAGAATATTTTTCTCATTCCATGGATTCAGATTCTTTTTTATAGAGCTTATGGATGATTATAATTGTCAATAATTTTTAAATTCTATATTAAAAAGATACCTTGAATGAAGAATGTCTGTCTATATAAGAAACAGGTTTTGTTGGGAAAATAGATAATGTTTTGAAATATCTATTTAGAATGTGTATCGACTAATTTTATAAAACTAAAAACCTAAAAGGTCCCCATATGTGTATGATTTCAAATATTTTCATTTCATGTTTTATAGTTTTAATGTTAAAATCTGTATATTTATGATCCAAACATTTCCTAAGATGTCTCATGCTCGTATTCATTATTCATTATCCTTTTTTATAACAAATTGGTTTTTTATTATATTGGAGAAATTTTATGTAAATTTTTAGAGTTTTAGAAACACATGGGGAGATGAATGTTTAAATCATTGTTATAGAAAAAACATACAGTTTTCCAGGAAGTCGTGCAACAAGTTTTGAGCCACGAGAAGGGGTAACACCGTTTGACTATAATGTGTGGCCACTATACCCATACCATGAACCCTATTATAGAATTACTATTGTTGTTTGGTTCATGATTTGTAATTTCACTATCCCTCAAATCCATAAAGATGCACCCTAGATAACAGGGGAACACTTTTAAGGAACATAGTTTCTCAAACATTGAGGCCCCTTTTAGAAAAATATATATGAATTAATTAAAACCCCCAAAAAATTTATAAAAAAATAAAAAAAAAATTATATACATATTCACCCATGATCTACATTAAATGTTTTTTTCATGGAGGTTTCTGTGAGGTATCTTGGGAAACAAGAACTAATATTGATGTGAATTGAAGATTTTATAAAAGAAATAAAACCCTTAATGGAATGTAATTTATTCCTCATTTATATTAATCTCTCGTCCTTATATTTGTCTCCCCATTGAAATGGATGGATTACTTTTTTGGTTATTGTTTAAATCATTATTATAATGTATGATTTTTATTTGGATTGTGTTCCTAGTTTTTTATCCTTGTACCTTTTCATTGTTATGATTTCGAAAATTCTAAATCAATTTAAGGGCTATGGTTTTGTGAGAGTTTTTCAATGGTCTTGAGTTATGTTGTATAATCATTAGTACCCATATAATTAATTATTATTTTATATCGTTGGTGTATCTATTTATATCCACATAATTCAATTCCTTTTAATTTGAAAATTAATTAAATCCATTTGAAATTGGGACACCCTTCATATATCCTATTTCACCCATTGTAGATTATAAGAATGGACATGATGGAAACCTATTAGGTGTGAAAATATTTTTTATGTTCTTATTTATTAAATATAAAAAGTTAAATAATTAGTTATTTATATTTAATTAAATCCATGTTTCGTGAGAATAATGTAATGTTTATGGATGGTTGAATTAAACATGAATTTTTAACGAATTATGTAATTAAGTTTTGATAAATGGATTAAAGGGTAAAATTTCCTATTATTCCTTTTAATTAAAGGGATAAAAATGGTGTTTTTTATAAATTAATTGGTATATATGTTGAAATAGTTAATAAATTAGTTATGAATGAGAAACCATGATATTGGTATATTAATGTGATCAAAAATGAGTTTTAGGTTATAGACTGATTCACCAAATACACATGGAGTGTTAGGATATTGCTCTTCTACCCTGAAAAACATATATTAATAATTGAATGTGAATAACAAGTTGTGCATCTTGGAATAATGAAATAAATACCTATTGGTTACAAGACTGTTTCTCTAGATCATGATGTACGAATATGAATTGGAAGTAAATTAGAGAGGAAATAACAAAAATGAAATAAAATGTAAAATACCAATATTTGATGGGTCAGAATCATTCATGGGATGAAGCTGGTATTAAATTATATTCTAATGAATATTAATAAATATGAAGCATGTTTACTTTTTAATATTACATTTATTCTCTATAAAACTTCATACACTATTACTGACTATATATTTCATGGGACACTACTGTTGGTAGCCTAATATGTTTCGATCTCACCCTACATGGGTTGCCTTATTGGTACCTAAATATACATATTGTTTTGATGGTAGGAAAAGGGAAATAGCCCGATGTTTGATATCGATGTTAGAAAATGGGATAGTGCATGGATGAGAGAACCCAACATGATTCAAGGATCCACATTAATGATTTATGTTTTTATTAAAAAAATTCATTACACACATTATCCTTTTATGGAAAGGAATTTTTAATACTTTTTTATATGCTCATACTCTATGATTTCAATTTATTCATATAATGATGGTCATTATTTTTATCGATTATCATTGTTATTTTGGCTATTTTTATTGGATTTTTTTTATACATTGATAATGTGGTTATAGTCTACCCATGTTACATATTAGACCCTTTCTAATAGTCGGTAGTCTCTTCTATACATGGAGGTGATCCAGAGGTCAGGTAATGAACAGGATCAGGGATCCAAAATGTGCCACCAAGGTTGGTATTTTACAATGATTTATCAAAGGATTTTTTCTTTTCTATAAATTATTCATACTCTTTTAGAATTTTATACATCCAAATATGTTGAGTTAGTCTTTGATCATGATCTCGTTCATGGTATTATCTAATCCATGTTATTGAGAAAACCCAAGTACCTAGTGGTGGGACTACTGTTGTTCAGGATTTTTATAGTAATAGATGAATTTTATTTCACCTTGAGTTATTAAATAGTGGTGTGATGTTATTTTTTCATAAGATTTTACTCATGGACATGTATAGAACGAGAGATAATAATGTACACATAATTCTTGGCACTTAGTATTTTATTTTACATGAATAATTTTAGGCATGTTTAGAAAAAAATTATGAATGGGTGTTGGAAATGAAAATAATATTATTAAAGATATTTAAATGATATGTTTCCTATTGTGTAATTTATAGTGTATAAATTATACTAAATTTGGTAATTAAAAAAGGTTAATAAATGGGTTTCCAATGATAAATTTATAAAATGAATATCTATTAACTTGTGTTAGCTATGGAACATGTCATGAATCATAAAGGGTTGTTACAGTGTTATAGTTTTGAAATTAAGGTAGTATATGTGGTATGACATGTTATGGACTAATGTGAATATGTCTTGTTTAAATGTTTTCATGATATTTTATGTGTCCTAAGGTGTGTGCTTGTCTCTATAGAGACATTCCTCCATGATGATCTTTTTTGGTAGGATGACTCGAGGAAATGGCTGGAAATGTGCCTGTAGTTGTGGAACTTGTAGGACCCTGGGACACCCTGAGAGGGGAGGGGTGAATCAGGGTGGCAACCTTTTTCTTCTTTAAGTTTTGGATCTTGTTCCCACGTTGGTAGGAACTACTTAAACCTGTATGATGGATATGATCAGCAATTAAACATTCACATGCAGAGACAGATGACACAACTATTTTTACTTGGTTCACCACAAAGGGCTACGTCCAAGGAGTATACGCCGATAGGTTGCCGGTTGTACCTAAATCCACTATGCTTCACTAGCTGCGGATACAAATGTTCGGGTACAGACACTCTGTCCCAGGCTCACTGCCTTTACAATTTTTCAGGGATAGCTCACTGCTTCCCTCGGGTAACTCCTGTTGACTCTTCCTGGCTCACTGCCATTGGTGAAGTCTCACTCAGTTTATAGACGTGATGGTCTCTTCAATAGGTGTGCATTGAAGTTCTTCATCTCTTGTTCAGTATGAGACATTGCTTGCATCAGGGTTCAGATTTGATGCTCCTTTTAGTTCAATCCTTCTTCTTTAGTGAAATGAATGAATGCACTAGATCCCCTTGTCTTCGTTTGCCTGAATCACAATCACTGATGTGATTGCTTACTTAATGAAGCTCAGCTTACTCGGCGTTGTAAGAATCAGTTCTCCATGTATGCATGTGATCATGCATGTATCATTTAGATTTCTTCTTCAATATCACTTTTCACCAGAAGAATCAGGAAATATTTCAGCTCTTGTGCAGCTCCAGAAAGGCAGGCGTGCTTTAACAATATCTGGCTCTTCTTTTCAAGCCCGACGCGCAAGTCTCCCCCAGAGTGCAAGTCTTAGGCACGCAAGTATAACCTGGCGTGAAAGTGTCACCAAAGCCCCTGCGCGACTCTATCTTCTTGAACTTCAAACCTGTGCGACTCACTTCCTTCCTTGCCCAAATCACCTGGGGCGCTCAACCATCAGTTGGCGCGCAACCTCTACATGCGCGACCCAACTACCACTTGTGCGGCTCAACCACCTGCGTGATGAGAGCTCGATCAATCACAAAGCCTTGAGCTCCGCGAGAAATGAGGAGGGGTGGTCCAGTATTTATAGGAAAACTGGACCCCCTGCGCGGCGGCACACAAGTCTCGACCCCTGCTAGGCACTTGCGCGATCAACATCCAAACTTGCGCGAACATCATGCCTTTTCCAAATTTGGATCTTCTGATCTCGAAAAACCATAGGCGCGCAAGTTATAATGCATTCAAGGCGTCGGCGCGCAACAATCTTCCCGGCACATAATTCACATGCGCGACCTCACCAAAACATGCACGACCCTTATCCCTTTGTCATATTTTGATGCTCTGATCTTCAATAACATATGGCGTGCGAGATTCCAATCCTCCAAGAGTATGGCGCGCAAGTCTCTTTGCTAAAATCACTCTTCTTCATTTGTTGATTTTGAGGCCCTGAAAGTTGGCAAACACTGGAAAACGGCGCCACCTTGTATCTGCTCTTTTTGTACCGCCTCCAGATCATCCATTCCTCTGTCGAAGTTCTTGAATCAAACATAGATCGTTGACCACAACTCTTGAACTTGACATGTCACCATTGAATCTTCTTTGTCAACAAATTTTTATGTCGTTTTTTTGCTTTGTCGACAAGCACGATCACCTGAACAGCACTTCTTCATGGTGATCTGTACTTTTAGCAACTATTTTTCTTTTATCACAAACTCCACTATTGTGATATGTATTCTTTGAAGGAACAGCTTTAGTACCATCATCTTCTATGACAATGTGATGTGCATGACCATTGCATAAGTCAACTCATTGGCACATTGCCTCCTTCATCAACCGTCATGATCAACTTCATGCAAACCATGTGATTCAATCCGTCATGAACTCTCTAGCATGGTTCTCATGCAATCATGAGTAATTTCATGGTCTTCATCAAAACCCATTGTTCTCATGAAATAATGAGGAATTGCATGGTCTTCATCAAATCCCATGGTTCTTATGCAATAAGGAGGAATTGCATGGTGTTCATCCAAAAACACCATCCTGCTTTAATCATCCTTGGATTGATTACTCCTCATATTCTTCATTGTTGTAAACAATGTATCATCTTTGACACATGTTATTTGAACATACGATCAGCACAACAATCATCTAAATCACTACTCCTCTACTTCATCGGAGTACTTCATGATCTACTTCATTGTGAGCTTCCATTCCTCCATTTTATTGGATTACTTATTGATCTCTTTCATTTTGATATTCCATTGACAACTATTGACAACAAATACAAACCTATACAAAAATTGGTTCCAACAGAACTAGAGGCCCTAATATTTTTGAGTGATGGTGTATTATATAACTTCCATGATAAAATACCCTTTTTTATATAGTTCATGGAAATTAACTCAAGGATGGCAGTGTGGAATAATAGTAACCCAATTCGGGTGTTCCAATTGAAGAACCCTTCGACGTTCATCGGATAGGGTGGGAATATGGTAGCTAGTTTCTGGAATAAGTCTATACAGACAATTCATGGACATATAGAGACCCCTATAATGAAAATATTTAAATTCACTATTATTATATTTTAAAAATTACTGAAGCCTGAGTTTTATACTCGGGCTCTGGAAGCGATGTTGTAGACAATAATATAGAAGGAATCCTATGAGAAGTTATTGATGATATTGTACCCATATATTCTATGACATTATTGGTGGACATAGTGTATATTGACGACCCAGAGAAGCATGTTAGTAATGGATTTTTCATGTCACTTCACTGGTTTGCAGCGCTTTGTTTTTTCACTTGTAGGATATTTTGTAACATTGGAGAGATGTTTTCATGGTGAACATAAATGTGAGATTACATCCATGGTTAATATCTTTAGTTTAATGATTTTCCATGAGGAGGTGAATCATTTTCTTATTTATAAGGGTAACCTGAAAGAGGAAACCTGTATATGATAGGTGGTTTCTTCTGGATGACCATGAGGAATGCCTTTTGGGAGTAAGAAAAATCGTAATGACAAGCTTGACTAAGGGGTACTTTATATCATAGTAGTCTAGTAGTTATATTATTATTGGTTGTGCAGGATGAGGTGGATGATGTGGTAATTTTGGGTAACAACACCCATATCAGTATAGTAGTTCATCATATGGGTTGTAGACTATATCATTGTTCAGAGGAACATAAAGGTTAAATGAATTTTAGAATACATTATTTTATTATTATGTTAGTCCATCAATAGTTAGATTCATTAGTCTCATATATTATATGATTTCTAGTTTTTTATTTGATACAAGAGCCTCTCATTCAATTATATCTGCCAACCATGTGGACGATTTAATTATAATAGTGGTGTTTGTTAGTGGGGTTTTGGAAATTTACAAATCGATCGGTGTATGATAAAAGTAAATATATCTATGAAAATGATGTTCCCTCAAAGACGATTAGTATAATTTCGTTTGGGATCAATACATACACTACATGTCATTTTTTGACATGATTTTTGGTATGGTTTTCTTGGTATTCTACAAAGACCATATAGATTCTTACCGTAACAGTGTAACTGTTAGGTGTCTTGAGGGTAAAAATTATGTTCATCATGGATAATTAGATATTATTATAGGTTATTAATGGAAACTCATCAGCTTTAGGGTTATATCATGGCCCAATTTTTGAGTCTTTTGTTTTATGATGTGGGTGTAAATAATAGTGCCTTTATACAAGTAGTAGATAAGTTTCAAGAAGTTTTTCTTAGTGATTTCTCATGGATTATTCTTGGGATATATGATTTGTTTATGATTTAACTATTTCTAGGAGCTACAATATTTTAGATTCCACAATATAAAATGGAAGTAGCGTAGGCTAAAGAGATTAAGACAAAGGTGGACTATTTCATGGATAAGGTATTTATCCATACAAGGATTTCACCATGGTGTTCTCTAGTTTTGTTTTCTAAGTAGGCGGATGGGATGTAGGGTATATGTGTCGATTAGAATATTTTGAATGTCATGATAGTTTTCAACAAAATTCATATCCCATGAATTTATGATCTCATTGACTAAATGAGGGGATGTTTTGTTTTCACAAAAATAAATATATAAGGTTAGGGTATCAACAATTGAGATTGAGACCTTATGATATACCATATACTACATTCAACAGTAGGTATGGCCCTTATGGTTTTGTTCTGATACTGTTTGGATTTACTATTTATGTATATGGAATAGATTAAAAAATCATACAACAATTGTTTCGATATATTTAGGGATGTATTTGTGGATAACATCTTTGTGTACTCCAAGAATCGGGATGGTCATGCCCAAAATCATTACATCATCCTGAGTACATTTATAAAGAATATGCTATATGAAATTCTATCTTAGTTTCAATTATAGATCTATAGGGTACATTATTTAATAACCTCATCATTAAAGAAGTTGTTCCTTTGGACATAGAGAATGTTCATGTTGTTTTTCATGAGTGCAACCTAAGAATATTTTTGATATATGATGCATTTTAGTTTTAGCATGTAATTATCATAAAATCAAGAAGGTATCTTCTTTCTCGGAAGTTCTTATTTAGATAATTAATAATATGGGTGTCATGTTTTAATGTTAATAATCAAGAGATAATGATTTCCATGAGTTTTAGAAGAATTTTACTACCACACTAAAATTTATCCTACCTAATCCGAGTAATTATTGTAGCCTATTTTGTGATGCATCTAGGATTGTACAGTGGGTAGTATTGATGTGGAGTGATCAAGCCTTGGTATATACATCATGACTGTTGAGGCTACATGAAATAAATTATCCTCCAAATGATATTTAGTGGGATTTGGTTGTTTATACCATAAAGTGTTTTTGGAATTACATGTTGGGTAAAATGTTTATTATTTATATTAAGCACAAAAATTTTATTGACATATTTTAACTGTAATATTTTAATAACAGAAAGTGTAAATGGGTTGATTATATGTATTCATTTGAATTTGATCTGGATTATACCCTCAATATGGGAATCATTGTTACTGATGCTTTGAGAAAAAAATCCATATAACTGAGCTGTGTAGGAGAAATTTTCTGAATTTAAGAATATTGGATTTTTGACTGAGATGAATTAAGAAGCTCATGAGGAGTTGTAACAGATGACCCTGTTATATTTATCAGCTGAGTCCACAATTATGTACCATGTCAAGGGTAGAAAGTATGAGGATTCAAAGTGTTTTTCCTTAAGAGAAATCCAAGTGGGTGGGGTTTCACTTTCAAATTTAACTATTGAAAAGGGATGAGATCATCTCTGTCCAGGGATTTGTTTTTATGCATGCATGTATCCATGAAGGGTTAATCAATGAGTTTCATCCATCAATATAAAAATTTCACCCCAGTCTGACCAAATTTATAGTGTCCTTTAAAGTTAATATTGGTTGCCAAGAATGGAAAAGGATATTGAAGAATTAATGACATGATGCTACACATTTCCGTTGATGGTGAATAGGAATTAGGGACCTGGTGAATTACTACAGTTGTTTCCTATTCCACAATATAAGAGTGACAATATAAAAATATACATTTAGTGGGTATTATATGGAATCCTTGGATGAATTATGAGGTATATTTTATTGTGAACTGGTTGAAGAATTTAGCCCATTTCATGCACATTAAGCTGACTTTCAAGATTTTTTATTTATTTGATATGTACATTTAATAGATAGTTCATTATACATGGGTTTCATAGAGTGTATTTTCATATCATGATTCATGGTTTGCATCTCAATCCTATCAATAATTGTATAAGTTATTCAGTACCTAGGTTTTTATGAGTACATCTTTTCACCCACTAACTTACATGAAATCACAGCATACTATTCAAGTGCTAGTGGTATAATGTGATCATCCATCCTATACTTCATTGGATCATGGAAGAATCACTTAGTACTGTTTGAGTTTGAAAATTAACATAGTTATCGGCTACAATTAACAGGGCACCATACAAGTAACTTTATGGTAGGCCATGTAGATCACCTTTATTTTGGATGGAGGTGGGTGAGTTAGGTTTTTTGGGACTGATTCTCATAAAGTAATCCTCAAAATATATTATATTGATTTGGGAAAATATGGATAAAACATAGGTTAACCTGAAGTATTATTTTGGTTAGTGTTATCGACCTCTTAGTTATTCATTTAGAGACAATTTGTTCCTTGATGAGTCGTTGAGATTGGATCGTCGTTGGATTTTGTTGCAAGAGATGTTGGCACCCATATTTGTAGAAAAATTTGACAATTTAAAGAGGATTGTAATGGCGGTGTATCAATTGAATCTTACACATATCTATAGTGATATAAACAATGTCTTCATTTGTCATAGATTTAGTAGTATCACCCTAACCCCTATCATTTGATCGATGTTGATGATGTTTATCATAATGTTGATGCATCATTTGAGGAGTATCAAATTATTTTTGTGGATCATATTGAAAAAATGATGTTGGGATAGACTCTTCCATTGGTATGAGTTTTTTGGAAACAAGGGTGTGTCTATGAGGATACATAGGATAGAGAAGTCAAAATGTGGGCTTATTGTACCAACCATTTTTAATCAATGTCTCAGTGACTCTTGGGAACAAAGGATGAGGATCTTAAATTATAAGGTTGGGAGATTATAAGATTCTGAACATTCTGGAGAAGTCTCATGCACGATTTTTCCTATTTCATTTATAATAACACAAAATTCTGTCCACTATGTTTCCCATATTATGTTTATTTAATATAATATAAATCTCATAAAATTTTAAAGGTAACACTGTACAAGCATTATGAAGGAATAATGCATGAAATAATATTTAATTATAGAAGTTATGGAACCTATATCTATGAAATATCTACATTGCCATATGAATAATAATATGACCATTAGAAATTGTAAATTTACTAAATAAATAGTAACCATACCCATGATATTATAAGTAAAATTTATTCATATTAGAAATGAAATTATGATTTAATTATATCATAGTATATGTTAGTGAATAATTAAAAAAATTAATAATTATGTGTTGGTATTTGTTTATTTTATTAATATTTAATTACAATTTAATAATTAAAAATTTTATAAAATAATATTAATTTTCATGAAATTTATTCATAAATTAATATTTCATTTCCTTATGATTTTAGGATAATTTTATGTGACCTTGGTTAATTTTTTAGAGTTTTAAAAAATCAATTATCAAATTAACATCTATATGTTTAGGGTAAATGATCATTTAAATTTAAAATTATATATATATTATTTAGAAAATTATCTTCATAAAATTATTTTCATTTTAAAATTTTATATGTTAACAAATGGTTAGGGCAATTTTTTGGGATTTTTCTAAAATACATGAATTTTTTTTTGAATAGAAAAATATGATAATTAATGAAAAATGCCATATAAAATATTTATTGATTCACAGGGGACGTATGGATGATATAAGAACATAATAGAAAGATATCATTCATTATATAAATATATTTTATGATAATTCTCAATTTAATATTAGTATAGAACCAAAATAATATACAAATGCATAAAATATTCAAAAACAACCCCTATGCTCCACTATAAATACCACCCCTTATCTCCACACATTCCAAGTCATTATCCTTGGTTAATTTCTACCCAATACTATTCTAAATCCCTTAAAACACATCCAATATCTATTGGTTTCATTAAAATACCATAAATAACCCTCTTAGGGAGGTTCTCAAGGAGGATAACTCAAGAGGTGAATCCTCTTTATTTTTCTTCTAATTTCCTTTCAATTTCATTTTTCATTTCATATACTCCCATTAAAATGCTTTCAATATTAGAATTTTAACTCCATTATCATCTATATACTATAATTAAATCATATAAATGTAATTTACTTCATCAGTCCCCTTTCTCTCTATCATTTTTTAAACAAAATCATCGTTTGTGGGGTGTTCATTTAAAGTCTTCTTGGACGATGTATTTTCATTCAACAATTTATCAATAATTTTTTGTAATTAAATATTTTTTATGATTAATATAGATAATAAGGTATATATTAAAAAACTTTTTATATTCTTTATGTAAAATTGCGAAAAAATGAATTTCTTGTGATCTAAAACTGCTTAAATTTGTCAAACCGATATCATTAACATGTTTACTAATGAATCATCCTTATAACATATAACTATTTGAATTATATAAAAGTTAAATAATATTTAACTTAATTATTATCATATAAATTAAATTATTGACATTTATACCCTTTCAAAATGAACTTCCATACTCATATACAAGTTCTCCGTTCATGAAACCCAAAGAAATGATTGCTCCAGATTGATACAATTGTATCTTACAACTCATAAAAACCCATAAATAAACATAAATAAATCATAATAAATAAATAACATTAAAAATAGTAAATATTTAATTAAATAATTCATTTAATTTTATTATCTAGGACATTAATGTTATGTGCAGAAGACATTCAGTCATAGGGTTATGGATTCTACCTGAACAATCATTTTTCCTTTAGGATATTCATTCACTATCATTAACAAGTGTAATTAATATTTAAATTTTTACTTAATATATATTCTTTTTATATGTTCCAAACCCATATTTCCATATCATTTTACCATTAATTGACGGTAATTAAATGTTTTACAAGGTTCACTTCTTAATTCACCATGATACGCATGCCTGATTAAGTGGATTGCCTCCATTTCTAACCTATTTTCAAGTGCCATCTATATTATTTTTTATGAGACAATTATTTTTATAAAATCCCTATTTTACCATGAAAAAATAAATATTTTCATTAATGGGTTTGTATAAATAATTGTGACAAAGAAGAATTATGTTTCCAAAATAACTATTCATTACAAAGAAAAGGGGGGTATTTATCTCATGAATTCCTTCATTATTTTACAAGATATTTATATTATATTTCAAAAAAATTATTAAATTTTAATATTTATTGAAATCGATATATAATTATTATTATCTACTATATTTTAATTACGGGGTTTATGATCATATTGTCTATGGATATGCTTTCTTGATTGCATTCACTATAATACTCATAATGGTTGGTGATTCTATTTTCATATTGGGGAACGATATTTACATTTAATATGTGTATGTTGTTTTTGATTAACCCCATTAATATGAGGAATTATTTAGAATTAGTATGATATTTTTGCATCCCATTATATCCCCTTGATGCATTGGTAATTATCATGATAGAAAACAGATACATATTTCACCAAGTCCTTTCCCATTTTCAGATATAGCTTTGACCAAGGCCTTAATCATTTTAAAATGTCTTGGCTATGGGCATGATGGTATGTTTTTTATACCTCGCATATTCATAACCTTATAGCGGTATTATTTACTAATTATCCATGTAAATATTTGACAAGTATAATATCCCTGGTTAAGCATCATTCTCATGTGATTATTTATATGGGGTTATATACTCACCATTTATTCTTTCCATATAATTTTCATGATTATATTATCATAGATTGAGTTTTTTGTCATTCACTATTCCATATTATTTATATTATCTTCTTCTATATTACTTACCCTTACTAAGAATCTGATCTCACCCATTTCTAATAATTTATTTTTCCCCAGTATGTGAAGAGGTATAAAAATAATGAATTACCTTGATAATCGAGGAGTTGTGGCTGTTTCCAAATGAATTTATATGTAGTATTTTCCTTTAATGTTGTGATACAAAAGTTAAGATTATTTAATGTTTTCAATAACTTCTAAACTATTCAGTCTTTCAGGATATTACTTCCTCATTTATTATGCCAATGTAACAAACTAAGGCATCACCTACTGGCAACTGTGTCGGGTTCTCTATCCTTGGTATTAAAGAAATATTATTAGAATCCTTGGAACCTAGATTTTAAAAACATATATTATAGAACATAACACATAGATGGACGTTGATTCTAAGAATATAAGAACATATTATAATTTTGGTGAGATATAAATTATGTGCATATTTCCAGAAATACATCCATGTTTGCATACTACATGTGGATGTGGTTCTAGAAAAGATGTACCTAGAGGTAACAACTCTGATATGGTTTCCTAGACTAGACTATGGGTAACATAGTACATGATGCATATCCCTTCTGCAAACCTGGTTTGAAGCTCCCAGGGAGATATGATTAGGATAAGTCACATTTTTATTCAAACCATTATAAAGGATTTAAATGTAAATATGTTCCCAAGGAAACCATTTTTATGATAAAGAGAATAATTGTTCATTGAAATTCAGTTTATGTTAATTGTTTTTTTTATTTTTAGATTATACATTATGATTAATAACCTAATATATTGTAATAAATTATTTTTAAATGGATCATTGTAGAAGGAATGGAAACTAAATCAATGTATGTATATCATGTAGGTATTTCCATTTTATGAAAGATAATGATACTATAATTGGAGTTGCGACTAGTGTTGAGAAACATATTAATATAACAGGATATCAGATTTAGGTTATGAAAAATAAATTTATTCGTATGGAGCATCCTGATCAAAAATGTGGATGAGAAATTTTAGATTTCTATATACAAAAATAGCCTCCATCATTTAATGGGGCTATAAACCCATTTTTACCAGAGAAGTGGATAATTTCCTTAGAGAAGATATTTTTCACTTTCAGAAGTAACGAGGGAGAATGTTTTCAATAAATTAAGTCATCTATTATGAGGTGTAGGTCAATGCTTTTAATTAATTTAACGCACAAAAGAAGAGAAAGAAGTTAAAAATACGGAATGGAAGGATATTAAGAAATTTTTTGAAGAATATAATTTTCCATGTGAACTAGGAGTAGATATGGAGAGGAAATTCTTGAGTTTGAATCAAAAAGGGGATGAAAGAATTGAAAATATTGAATATGACATTACAAGGTTAGAAAAGAATTCTGTGGACTACATATGTAATCTAAAGAGCAATATTGATATATTAATTGATAGTTTAAAACCATTCCTCTAAAGAAAAGTACTCTCTAAAAATTTATCATCATATAAATATATGGTCTCTTGTGATATCAAGACAGATAATAATTTCTCAATGTCTTATGATAGTAAGAAAAAAAGAAGTGGGTGATAGAGGATATAATGGGTAAAGGGAAAAATAAATAGGGTAATTATCCATCATGTGGTACCTGTCGATAGAAACACTCTCGTTCCATCCTAAAAGGAAAAGGAGTTTGCTACAAGTGTGGGGAGAAAGGCCATTATGAAAATGTTTGTAAAAAAATCAAATAACCTATCAATATTCAATGTTATAATATTTGGGATATGGTATAGTATTCTAATGGTTGTACAATGCTAAAAGTAAATATGAATCAAAATGGACTAGGGATCATGGCCATGATTATGTGATCGAAATTATAGATTTTCAAGTTTTTAATAATGTGGTTGAAGGTATGATAATCATTTCTCATACTTATCCAATTCATTATTTGATTATGGATTATCATCTCATTTTATATTTTCCAAGTTTTCTAATAAAATTAAATAATTCATTTTTGATTTAATAAACGATTTATATGACAAAACTTTGAAGGGAATTGTCATTTTTAATAAGATGTGTTGGTTAGACCCCTTAATGACACATAAACATGCTTCAGTTTCTAACTTTATCATCATACTTATGATTGACAATGACATAATCCTCGGTATGTATTGGCATTGAAAATTTGAAGTCAAAATCTATTGTAAAAAATATGTAAATAATGATTGGTGAGAAGGATGCGGAATCCCTTATCATTGGAGTAGAAATATCATTATCTGATTCTTATCTTGATCCACCCAGGTACATTTACTGATTTAAATTTTTGTAGATAAAGAGAAAAAATAATATATGGGTAAGGAAAGAAATATTCAAATATAAAATGTATCTATTTTATAAAAATATACTGATTTTTTTTCAGATGTTTTACATGGACATCCTCTAAAGTGGGTTGTTGTGTTCTCTATTAATTTAATTACAGGTTGAAGAAATTTAACAAATACCTCTTATAGAATGACCACTGTGGAATTAGTAAAAGTGATAAAAATACTAGAGTTATTTTGTGATTAATGATTTATTATCACTATTTTTTTTCTATGCAGAGCCCTTATTCACCTTCTCAAAATGAGATATGGATCCATGTGGCTATGAAAATATTATAGGGAAATCAAAATTATTACAATGATGAATTTTTTCCCTACCTCCCATTGATGATTTATTTAATCAACTTCATGGAGAGCAATAATTTTAAATGATTTACCTTTGATTTGGATATGATCATATATATGTAAGGAAGAATGATATTCCAAAGATAGAATTTTGAACCATTTATCGAAATTATAGGTTTATAGTAATTCCATTTTGACTGAGTAATAAACCCTATTACATTATTGGTCTAATGAACATATTTTTCATTGAATATCCTAAATTTTTTTTTATTTAATAATAATATCTTGATATATGCAAAAACCTGTGAGGGCTATGATAAAAACATGTTGGTTGTTATGGATACTCTTAGATGAAAATAGTCTTATAGGAAGATTATAAATTGTGAATTATGGATTTAGATAATTCCTTGTATGAGCCAAGATTTCTGTACGAATGGAATTTCAGTTGATCATGTGATGAAAAGGGGGGTTTAGGAATGTCCTACAATAACGAACATAACTAAGGTATTTATTTTTATTGATTTGGTAGGTTATTATTTATGTTTTGTTGAAAACCTCACCTGATTGGCAAACCCATTTTCCAAGATTACTTGTAAAGGGGTTTTGTGTGTACAGAAAAAAGAATGTGAATAATGTTTTGAAGAACTAATGTGAATATTAGTGAATTCTACGATATTGACTCCAACATTAGGAAATGGTGGATTTATAATTTATAGTTATGCGTAAAATAAAGGAATTAGATGTGTCCTTATGAAAAATAATATACTATTAATGAATCAAGGTAGTTAAAATTTGATGTACAGAACTATCCAACTCATGATATAGAGTTTGTAGATGTAATATTTGATCTGAATATATCAACACACTATCTCTATTGAAAATGATGTGAGATATATACAAATCACATGATCTTGATATATATATTCTCAGAGAAATAAATCAACACGTGGAAACAAATTTGGATCATGGTACTCAAGTATTATGATTTTTCAATACACTACCACCCATTGAAGGGGAATATGGTAGAAGATACATAGAGTTAGAAGGACCATGGATTTATGACTAGAATGAGGATTGACAAGGACCCAATTTACATGAATCTACCAAATTCAGAAATGGGAATTAATAAACAAGGACAACATAATTTATTTTTCAATTTTTTCTCAACTATTTTTACATTTAATTATTATAAGTTATTTGTATAATGATTATAATATTCAAATAAAATTTAATAATAGGACGTTTTTTGAGATTATGTGTGGGTATTGTATTCTGAAAATTGGGAAGATGTTTTTCCCCACTATACATGAGAAACAAATAGATTTATTGCGCGATCCCCGTAGTGAGAATTTCACTATACACCATGGTAGAACTATTATTTATAGATATTAAGGAAAATTAATTATAGGGTAACATAAAGATGTTAATTTCTAATTATGTGTCATGATGTATAGTTTATCAACAAGTGAAGGATGAAAGACAACATTCTAGAGGACTCATCCAACATCTAAATGTTCTTACATGGATATTATATGAATTAAACATGTATTTTTCCAATGGATTACCAAAAACACTAAGAATAAATTATGCAATATGGGTGATAGTTGATTTAATTACAAAATCTTCACATTTCCTTACTATAAGGGAGGAATTTCGACTAATGTTCCCAGCACAACTTTATATTAAAAAAGATGTAAGACATGATGTATACCTTTCCTTTGTTGTGTCTGATTGTGATCCATGATTTACATAGAATTTCTATGAATATCTTCATAAATATTCTGATACTGAGCTTCATTTGTGTATTTCATGTCACCCTTAATCTAACATATAGTCAAAAATGATGATCAAAAATTTATAAGACATAGTGCGATCTTGATCACCTTACTTTATACGTGTATGGGATAAATAATTTCCTTTGGTGGATTTTTCATACAATAATAGTTTCCATTAGAGTATTAAAATATAACAATATTAAGCATTGCATAGAAAGAGATGATGTACAATTATGTGTTGGGATGAAGCTTCTGAAAGTAAGATTGTAGTCCCAGAGAATATGGGGGAAACAACAACAATGTTAAAGACTATTAAAACTTATATCAAAGTAATTCATCATATGGAAAAGATATATGTCTAGAATAGAAGGAAGTATTTAGTATTTTTTGTTGGAAATCATGTTTTGTTGATTGTATCTCCATGGAAATGTGTTATATGATTTCGTAACAAAGGGAAACTGATCCCTAAGTAAATTGTACCTTTTGAATTTCTTGAGTTAATTGGAGATATGGATTATCATTGGGAAATTACTTGTAGCCTTTCTAAAGTACACAATGCATTCCAAATTACTTTGTTGAGGAAGTACATGCAAAATATAACACATCTTCTAACATTTGAAGGAATATATTTTGAACCTGACATATCATACATTGAAGTGGATATCCATAATCAAGATAGTAAAAAAATTGTGTTCTTTAATCAGATGACTTGGCTAGTAAAGGTTCTTTGTAAAAAGCTTATGGTGAAGAACAACCTAAATCATTCTATGACATGACATTCTATGACATTTCGAAGATGAAATTTTTGTAGGATGGGAGAATATAATCACAAAGAATTCAAACAATTAGATTTAATTTACTAAGTTTATTCCAAACTCACTTTGGGAACACAATACAAACATTATAAATAATTAACGAAATAAATAAGAGGTATTTCATGATGTTAAGGAACTTATACTAAGGAGATAATAACGTGTCCTTTAGAATCGTAGTATGACACATAAGAATAGTATATTATCCAATTGATTAGTAAACTCACATATGAATGTAGAAATAAAATTTATGCATCTTATAAATTAAATTATTATATAATTATATCATATTATATGTAATTAAACATTTTAAAAAAGAAAAAATTAAGTGTTGGTATTTCTGTAAGTCATAAGTATTTAATTAGAATTTTATAATTAAAAAATGATTTCAAATAAAACTAATTATCATAAACTATATTCATAAATTAATATTTCATTTTCTTATGATTTTATTATAATTATATGAGACCTTGGTTAATTTTTTAGTGTGTAACAAAATCATTTATAACTTTAAAATCAATATTTATTGACTAAATAATAAAATAAATTAAAAAAATTAGTTTATTATATTTAAGAGAATTATTTTTCTATAATTTTTTTAATTTTTTACTCTGCATTTTGAAAAATGGTTATGATCATATATTAGTATTTTTCTAAAATACTTGAATTTTGTGGATAGAAAAATAATATTATTTATTATAAATGCCAAATTATTAATTTATTGAGTAATAGGTGATTTATGGAAGATGTAAACCCATAATATTGAACTCTCCTTAATTATTGTAATATATGTTGTGATAATTCTCAATTTTTTCACAATCTTCAGAAAAAATAATAAATAAAAGAATAAAATATTTCAAAATGACCTCTCTCCTATATTATTAATACCACCCATTACTACCCCTTTTATTTACACCTCCCAAGAATTTTTACTTCTCAAATTTCATCTAAATACTATACTCAAGACCCTCCCCCATGTCTAGGGACTCTTGGTCTCATAAAAAGTCCAAAACAAATCACATAAATTATGTTCTCAAGGCAGAGAAATCAAGAAGTAAATCCCCATGGTCTTTTTTTGAATTTCCTTTCAATTTACTTTATCATTTCACATCATATCCTTACCTAATATATAAATGTTTTAATGATAACTCCATTATAATCTATATACTCAAATGTTTTCATGTTAATGTAATATCCTTCATCGAAATCATTTATATTTATCTCATTTTTTTAAAACAAAATCATCGTTCGTGAACTTCTAATTTACTAACTTTGTGGATTATTGATTTTTGTACATCAATTTTTCTTTCAAGGATGGTAATGAAACCATTTTTATGGGTATACTAGACTATATTATACGTACTATAACCCTTTAATGTTCTATAAGTATCATATTTACAAAATTCGTTCGTTGTGATCTAAAATAACTAAAATTAATCAAAATAGATATCATTAACATGTTATTTAATGACACATCCTCATATGATATAACCAAATGAATTATATAATCATTTAATATTTATATGTTCATTAATATCATATAAATTCAATTTTGTATTTTTATACCCATTCTACAGGATCCTTATATACTCATATACAATTATACTGATCGTGAAAACCATGGAAACGAATGCTCGCAAGTGATAAAATTGTATCTTTGAACACATCATAAAGTCCATAAATGAAATTAATAAAATTATAATAAATAAAATAAATCTATAAAAGGTTATAAATAAAAGAATTAATGGATTAATTTTATTAACCAATACATTAAAACCAATTTCAAAACACATTTGCACATGAGGTCAGGAATTCTACCTGAACCTTGATTTTTTCCATCAGTTATTCATTCACTATGTTTAACAAAATGAAATTCCTATTTATTTTTAAATACAGTTATATTCTGCTCATATATTCCAAAAAATATATTTTTAGACCATTTCAACTTTTTTGTAATTGAATTTCATGTTTTACAATCTCCATTTCTTAATTCTTCATAATATACAAGACTGATTAAATGGAACGTCTCAATTTCCTATATATTTCCACGTCCCATCCATAATCTATTTTAAAGAACCATTAATTTTAAAAAATTGTTAATTTTTTCATGAAAAAAATATATTTTATCATTAAAGATTTTATAAAAATTATTATGAAAAATAAATACTATTTTCCACAAAAATCATCTTTGCAATGTTAAAGGTGTATTTCCCTAAAAAATCCTTATAATTTTAATAGATTATTCTCAAATATTTCAACACATAAGTTAAATTATATTCATCATTGATATTGATATATTATTAATAGTATCTAACATATATTATTAAATGGTTTACGATCAGTTCGACTATGGATGTTCTCTCTTGATACCATTCATGGTACTACCAAGAATGGTTTGTGATTTTATTTATAGATTAGGGAAATTTATTTACACTGAATATGTATATATTGTTTAGGTTTAAATAAAATCATATTAAGAATTATTTTTAATTTGTATTTTATGGTTGGGGCCTTCTATATCCCCGCGATGCATCAGTAGGTCTCATGTGACAAAACAGTTGTGGACATTGATGAGGCATTTCCCCATTTCAAATATAGTTTTAGAATAGGCTTTAATCATTTTATGATGTCTTGGATAATTACTTGATGTTATATTTTATATTTCCATAATTTTAATTCAGTCATAATTATACTATTAATTGATTATACATGTGAATATTCAGCTAGTATAATATTGATGGTTAATCTTCTTTCTAATGTGATTATTTATATGGAATTATTTATTGGTCATTTATTAATTCTATATAACATTAAATATTATGTTTCAATATAATGAATAATTAGTAATTTACCCTTATTAGTTGTTTATAATATGTTATGCTATATTAATTAACATTACCTAACATCTTCTGACACCCCATTCCCACATTTTATTTTTTCCCAGGATGTGAAGTAGTGTATTCTGATTAAAATTCAGGGATAATCTAGGAGTTTTTAATGTTTTAAAAGGAATTGTTGTTTTTAATTTCCTTTAAAATTTTATTGAAAAAGAATTTTTGTATTTGGTTTTCAGAACTACTAGACTACTCTGTCATTCTGGGTATGACTTCCTTGTTTATTATTCCAATGTAATGAAGTATGGTACTGGCTCCAAAAAATTGAGGCTAGGTTATATACACCTTTACCATTAGTTTTATCATAACATATGTGTGGTATTTATATAAGTTTGGTTTTGGTGAATTTGGAGAAATTTCAAAGACCACGGGGATATTAACAGTTGAAAATGGTTAGAGAGAACTATTCAGTTTACCGTAGAAACCCATTTTCCCCATTTTGAGCTATAGGAAGGGGTGTATGGTTTTGAAAAATAGAGTGGCCGCCTTACCCAAACTATGAAAAATTCAACATATATTGTTCTAATGATTTTCAAATGGTTTGTAAAATCATTCCTTATCATAGGAGTAACTATTAAACCAATAGAATAGGGGTTCATGGTTATGGAACATGATTTCTCAAACTTGGAAACCCCACTATGGAAACATTATACAAACAAATAATATCCCTAACAATTATTTAAAAAAATTCTAGAACCCTAGGATTATATCCATAATTACAGAATCTCTACATAAAATGAATTCCATTTATCATGGAGGTTTCTCATATTATTCTGAGGCTCCCCAAACCACATATAATGTGAATTTATGAGCTGGTGAATAGAACTAGTACCTCAATGGTATGTTATTTCATTAAATTAAGGTTTAAAGTTTTGAGAGAGTTCATCAATAATCATTATTTAGGTTTTCTAATAAATAATTAACTTATTATTGATGCTTGTATTGTTTTTTAGATTTTTATTTTTGTTTAGACACTGTTAAAATGCTTCGCATTAAAATAATGCATTGAATCCCTATGGAATTGGGAGAACCTTCACAAAACCTATTACTCCCATGAAAGAATATCAGACTAGACTTAGTGGAAATCCATGGGGTGTTCCAATATCATTATAATGTGGAATTATGAAATGAAAAAGGGGGAATAATGAGTTTGTTGAATTGAACTAAATACAAGTTTAATTATAATAATTGTTATTAAAGGGATGGTCGGCTTAAACATGAAGGGTTATATAATTGACTAATTAAATATTGATAAATGGATTGATGTTGAAAATGTTTAGGTTATTATTTTTAATAAAAGTGAAGAACCATGGTTGTGATTGATAAATGAATGGGTAAACCATGTTGAAAATGTTTGATAAATTAGTTATGAATGTGGAACACTGATTTTTGTACATGCATCTGAAGAATGAGTCTTGGGTTAGGGGCTGATGCTCTAAAAACAAATGGGCACCTAGACCAGTGGTCTAGAAACCCAATAAACATATATGTATATGTGAATGTGAAAATTGAGATATCAGTCACATACTGATACTATAAATACAAATGGGGTTATTAAATAATGATTTAGGCCCCCATGAATGAATTTTAACAGTAATTAAATTTGATGATGAATTCCCATGAAATGAGTTCAATGTAAAATCCCAATGGTTATAGGTTTGGACGATATCATGGGTTGAAATAGCTGTGTTGTGGTTGACTAAAGATTTTTAATAACTATGAAACCTCATGACTATTTTAATATTATCATTATTTCCTATACAACTGTATACACTGTTATAGACTGGATAATTTGTTATACTCCAATGGTGGGGGCCTATTGAGATTCACTTATACAGTACTCGAGCTGAATGATGGTGTACCAGAATAGAAATCATGTTTGTTGGATAGTATAAAGGAAATAACCCTGTATTTTATGGATGTGTTATGATTCACAATGATGTACGTATGAGGGAAACAAATGTGATGACGGGACCCTCGTGGGATATTTCATAGTGAATTTATTTTCGGTTTTCATTGGAAAGTTCATACTCACATGGAATGTCATATTTACTACATTGGTTTATGTCCATTATCCATATTTTAAATTATTTCCATATGATGTTGGTCTTTATTGATTCTCAATTATAATTATTACATTATATATCAGTTATTGGTTTTTTATGTTGTGATGATATGATAAAAGCGGTATTCTCATCCCATATTACATATTATACCATTGCTACTAGCTGGTATGCGCTAGAATAGGGTGAGGCATGCCTATGGTTATTTAACAAATCAGCTTGGGGAATCAGTATATATAAATATGGTCAAGATGTTACAACTATTTATGAGTATCAATCAAAAAAATGGAAATTTTTTGTTCTTATTAAAATTTTTGGAAATGCCGGTTTGAGGAAGTTATAGTTGGTTCCAGAATACGTATTAGATAACTTTGTATATTTTTATATTTTCATGAGTTTTTTTTTTCTTAAGAATTATGGATACCATAATGCTATTTTATTTATAAGAAATATCATATGTTTAAACTAACATAAACCCGTTTTTATGTTTCAAGTTATATTATATTAAATAATTAAGTCTATTTTATAATATATTTATTTATTATTAAACCCTTTGGATTTGGAATTTCTAGTAGAAAAGTAATTTGAGGTCAAAGGATTTTATATTATAGGGATACTAATTTACTGGTATTGATTACATTTAGGGTTAATATGACCATTGATGATTCAATAACTATGCTTAATTGAGATAAATTTCTATTAGTTTTTTGGAAAAAATATTTTTTTGTATATATAAGAAGGGATTGAAAATTGATTTGGTGAAAATGTGATTAATTTTATATTTGATCAATTTCATAATTTGGAAAACAATAGATGATTAGGATCAATAAAAAATTTTATATAAGAATAGATTTTACATGAGGAATATAGGATGTATTTTTTAAAATATATAGGCAATTTTATTCTATCATGGTTGGGATTCAAGTTATTTTTGGGAAATATTAGCATATATTAGTTATTTTCTGGTTCATTCATAAATATTATTGGTTATATGAATTTATGACTGACTAATGTTTTTTAGAGATGCATATAACCTTTTTTGGGGACAATATATGAACCGATCATTCTCATTTTTAGGTATTGTATTTTTTCTGGAATATGTCACTAAATTATAATGATAGATATTTATTAAATGATTTAATTGGAAATTTGTGAGTTTTTGGTTTGTATTTTTATATTAATGTTTTATTTCTTCTTATGTTGTCTAATTCATATAGGATATATTAATATCATGGGGTAATTTGTTTTGTTTTTTTCAATGTATAATGATATGTTGAATAACTTGTTATACATTTTTTTGAATATTTAGGTCTTATAGAATTTTATTTTGGATTTAATGTCATAAAAGTTTAATTTTGAGTATTCATTTTATAGTGTAATAGAAAATATCAAAGTGGGAATAGATCATAGCACGACCAAATGAAGAAATTGTGATTCTGAAATAGAAATAAATCAAGTTTGTATATTTTTCTATTCTACCTCTCATAATAGTTAAAGAATCCCTCAACTGTTGGAAATTTATTGTGAAATAAATTTTTTTCATTATACGTTCATTTATCTTGATTTTGTGGTATTCTTTATCCCAAAATGATTAATATTGTTTTTTATTAATTTTATCATGATCATTTTATCTATCATTGTCTATTATTCTATGGATTCTATTTTTTTATCTGTATATATATATTTCCATTTTCTATAAATTATAAGCTTAATTAGTAACCTAAAAATGTGTTAATTCTGGTCACCATCATATTTAAATTATCTTCTGTCCAATAAAATATATATATACACATTTTTATGATGTGGTTTTTCAATAAAGGTATTATTATATATTGAAAAAATCTTTGGATTATCTTATGTTTTTCATCCACTCCTTGGAAATGATTCTAAAAATATTTTTAACACATTTTATTAGGAATAAGAAAATAAAATTTGGAAGCAATTACATTTAGTGGTTGAGTAAATTATCCTAATCCTCATATATGTTTCTCACCTTAACGTGAATGTTATATTTAATAGGTTTTAAAACATGATACATAAAACTAAAAATTAACCATTATTGTTTTATTAATTTTTTTTACAAAAATGATAAACATTAATTTATTATCAAGATTAAATATAAAACAATATAAGGAAAAGTTCAATGTGATTAAATTCAAATATATTTATAAAAATAAAAAAATTATATAATATTTTCCCTCATGGTTATAAATGATGACTATAACCCCAACTATAATTATTCATTCAAGGAAAATAATTGAGAATATAATATGCAATATAAGAGAAAATTTAAATGAATAAATATTAGTAAATAATTTTAAACTATATATATGAATATAATATAACTTATATATATACACATCGGAATGATATACATTATATATATATATATTATTTAAGTAAATTCTCTTTATGTATATTTACATTTAATTTTATTGGAATGAAGATATAATTTTTTGAAAGTAAATTATATATTTTTTATTCAAACTTTTTTATTGTGCATAATTAATGTTTATCTTAATAAAATAAATTTATTTCTATAGATAAAAGATAATAAAAAATAAAAAGATTAAATATATTAATTTAATTAAGTAAAATTAATTTTATTATTGTTACTATGGGATAACTAAGAATATTTTCATTTTAAACTCAAAAAATACATCTTCATCAAAGATGGATTTTATTATATTTTGTATACGGATATTGTCACACCCCGACCGCGGACATCAGTAATTTTTTCTCCTCTCTTGGTCCCGATTTAAATTTTTCGAAGATTAATTGTGATTGGTGGTTTCGCGCCGGTGCGCGGTCATCGCATCGCTGGCGATGGTCGTGCGTTCGGCCCGGGGGACGACGTGCCCACCCGGCGTTTTAAATATTAAAGTTTTTACATTGACCTTTTATTATTATTATTATCTGAGTTGCGTTATTATTATAATTAACTACCTTTTATTTACTTTAATTATTTTATTGTTATGACTATTATTATAAAGTATTATTAATATTATTATGAAGGTTTTTTTGTTATTATTATAAAGCAATTATTATTATCATAACATTTTATTATTATTATTATTATAAGTTTATTTTTATTAGATAAGTTTCATTGTTACTAATATTATATGTTTTATTATCATTATTATAATTATAATTATTATTTTTATCTTATATATATATACCTAAAACTAACCCAAAACCCTAGCCATCCCGGTTCCCCCCTTGCTTCTCCAGCCGCCTACCCCTTCTCTCCCTCATCTCTCTCTCCCTCCGCCCTCTCCCCCGAGCCTCACCCCAGCGTCGGACCGACCCGCGCCACACCTTCTCCGGCGCCGGTTTCCTGCTCCTGCTCCACCGCCTCGGCACCCTCCTCCTGTCCGGACCTGCTCCCGCTCGGCCTCCCTGTCCCGGCCTCCCCTGCTGCACCCAGCCGCCGCCCCGGCGCACTCTCTCTCCGGCGGCCGCCCCTGCGACCCCCGACCTCCTCCGCCTCGCTTCGTCCCAGCGTCCCGAGGCCGCACCCAGCCGCCGGCCTTCCCTCCTCCTGCCTTCTTTCCTGCACCGCCCAGCCCCTGCTTCCCTTTCCTTCGCCGCACCCAGAAGCCATCCGCCTCCCTCTCCTCCTGTCCAGCAACACACCGCCCCGCCACCCTCGCGCTCACCGGCGCCCCTCGTCCAGCCTGCTCGCCCGCCTCCCGGACTTGCGCCGCACCCCCTGCTCCCTGGCGGGACGTCGGACCAGCCTCCTTTCCGATCTGCCTTCCCATCGCCGATCCGTTCCCCCCCCCTGCGTGAGTTATTCTTTTTTTTTATTTTATTTATTTGTTATTTTTGTTGTTTTGTTTTATTATAATTATTATTATTATATCACAATTAATATTATTATACTATCAATATTATTGATATTATGTTAATATTATTATTAATATTATTACATCATTATTAAAATTATTATTATGTTATTGTTATTAATTCTATATTATTATTATTATTATTATTATTATCATTATTATTATTATTATTATTATTATATTATTATTATTATTAATATTATTATTATTATTATTACTATCATATTATTAATATTAATATTCTTATTATTGTGATTATATTATTATTATCACTATATTATTATTATTGTGATTATATTATTATTATATTATTATTATGTTGATATTATTCTATCCTTATTATTTTTATTATATCATTATTGTTATTATTGTTATATTATTAATATACTTATTAAATTATTATTTTTATATCATTCTTGTTATTAAAGTATGTTATTATTATTATATTATTATTAATATTAATATTTTATTAAGATTAAGATTATTATTAGTATTATTATTTTCTTATTATTATTACTCTGGCATTTACTTGTGCTTTGTTAGGGGTTTTCTTCATCAATTTATACTTGTTTTTGGTAGGTTTAAGACTTTGGGACCCGCGCAGGGCGTTTCCGAGAAAGCGCCATCGCTGCGCCTTGTTTCCGAGGTTCTGCCGTCTCCGCGCCTCAATTTCGAGAGTGTTGGATTTTATCACGTGGCTTCGGACACACGTCGGGTCATCGCGCCTTGGTTCCAAGATCTTTTTACCGTCGCGCTTGGATTTTGAGGTAGGTCTCCCATTGCACTCGCCTTTAAATTAAGAATTTATTTATTCCTTGCCTTTTTTTGAATTTCAGTAAATTCAAAGGAAAATTTAGTAGTTTTTATAGTGTGGTGATCTGCTGATGATAAAAGTTGTTTTTAATTCTAGCGTTTCATTAAAAGCGTTTTCTGGATTTAATTGTGTGCTTCCATGGTAGCGTTGTTAGATGGTTCTTCCTGAATAATGAAAGACATGTTGAATTGAGTTTTGAAATGTTTTTGGCATGTGTAAATTAGTAGGTATATTGTTTATGGAAAATGGTGTTTTCTGAGAACCTTGATTAGAGAAAACGTCGCGTGACCCTTTGAAACTGTTTTTGAAAACTTCATGTGTGGTTCTTGGTTGATGAAAGATGTTTTCCTGTGTTGTGTGAACAAAAGTTTGGATTTCATTTGAGAAACAGTATTTCTTAAAAAGGTGATTAAAGGCCCGTTTGGCTCTTGATAAAAGTGGGGTGCGTTTTGATATTAGAAAATAACTCTACTTGTGAAACAATTGTGTTCCAGGGTTGATACGCTGATTTGGGTTTCTTAAACAAAGTTCTAAGTGTGTTTTTGGTTTTCAATGAAATGACATGTGTCGTCTCTCTTTAAAAATGTTTTAGTCTTTAATGATCAAAATGTATGTGACATGATGGCCCGGTTGGCACTTTATAAATTGTGAAGTAATTATACATATATATATACATATATGTACTTGTGAGGGCATTTCTACAGGGGGACTTCCCTTCGAGGGTTGTCGTGTAGCGATGTCCGTGTAAGGGGTTGGCAAGTGCGGTGAGATGAGTCACGCGTGCGCGGGTCTCCCACTTACACAGTGTTACAAAAACTACTATGGGTTCCTGGGCGTCTTATAGATTATCGAGTGACGGTTGCTTGCTAACCCTGATTAGACGGGTTGGTACCCTCTGGAGTTGTGGACAGGCCAGGTGGGATGTGCCACTGGTTGGCTATTAGGGCGGCCAGTTGGTTATTGACTGTGGAGTACCATGCCGGCAGGTAGTCTGAACCCGAGTACGTCCAGGGGTTTTCTAGGGATGTTCCGGATCACCCATGGTTATTGCTGATAACTTCTGGTTTGTTTTTACTTGCACTTGGTTTTCCTTGCCCGTTTACTTTTACTTGCACTTGTTTTCCCTGCTTGTTTTCCTTCAGTCATACTTCACAGCCTATACTGTTAGACTTTGAGAAAAATGGTTTTCAAATGAAAATGCTTTATTCACTTTGGGTTTGATTTGAAAATGTAACACTTTGCTTTTCAGAGTGAGTTTAAAAACTGATGAAATGGAGCTACCTTTCGAAAAAGAATAAGGGAAATGTCCTGTGTTTGATTTTCAAGTAAAACATTGTGAAAAATTACTTTTATACAATATAGTTCAAACCTGGATTATGTAGATTCTTTATTTACTGGCAGTGCATTGGGATTTGTTGTGGGTCTCACCTACTGAGTACTTTTGTGCTCACGCCTATCTTTTACCATTTCAGTCGCAGGTCTTCTGTTTTGAGTCGCTCAGTGTTGGAGCGAGGTTGCTCTCTAGTTGGGTGGTGACCTGAGAGGTCACATGGAGGTACGTGGTTGTGTGGCTTTTATTTCTTTTCCGCTGCTAGTGTTTATTTATTCTGTTCTACTTACTTTTGTTTTGGGCCGAAATCGTTCCCAACGATCAAGTCTTAATTCCCGGCACTGGTTGCCATCCTGGGGGGATCGGGAACGCCCCTCGGGACTTGTCGCGGACCGGCTCGGGTGACCGGTTCAGGGTCGACCCGGGTTGGTTCGTGACAAAATGGTTTCAGAGGGTAGGTTCTTGTTATTTGGGTTGTCCGGTAGAAGGAGATTAGGACTGTCGGAACTCGAGGGGTAAGTACGGGAAGAGCGTCGCGAACTCTTGCTCGCACCGATCCTCGAGTTACCAGGGGTAGTTCGGGAATTGTGTCCTTGTCTTTCCTGGTTTGTCTTGGATTGAGAGATGATAATGGAGGCAAGCCGACGTTACATCGTAATTTCACATGGAGTAGTGACCCATGTGGAGTTCGAGTACGTGGTTTGAATTCCTCCTAGTGGTCGACGCTGACTTGGGACATGGCCCACTACCATGTCGCCAGGTTGAGTGTGACTACTAGTCCCTCATTTCAGTGGTTGATGCGATTTTGGGTGCTGCTTTCGTTTTGGTTGGTGTGAGTGCGTTGTTGGAAAATGAAAAGGGTTTTTGAAAATTTGACTGGTTTCTTTTAAAGGACTTTAAATATATGAAATGGGTTTTGAAACTGAAATCTCTCGATTTGGAAATCTGTTGTTTGCTTGAAATTGGATAAGAATGATTTGGGTTGAAACCTCGGTTCCTCTTTATGAACGTTTGCACATGTGTGAGAATGCATGGAAAGTGTGTGTTGATGCACGTATGAATGGAATGTGAATAAAGACATGTGCAACGGGTCATGGGAGTACCTGGGTGTGTTTGAAATTTAACGCTTGAATTTGTTTTCTAAATTGGTTGTAAAGAGGAAATGGTTTTGGAAAGTTTTTGGTTTGAAAGCGGGTTGGTTCGTGACAGATATTAAAAATAATTTTTCTATTTTAGAAAATTTAATTTATATAATGTAAATAATTTTTAAATCATCATATAAAAAATATTTTTAGGTTATATCTTTATTTTTTCTTTAATGATTTATTTTTTAGTGAATATTAACAAATTCTAACTTTATAGAATGATTACATTTATTTTAAAGTATATGAAAAATACCATTTTTTGAATTGGTTTACAAATTTAATTAGTACAAATTTTTATTGACTTAGAATCCAAAAACATTGAACTCCTATCTTCCATTATTACTTTGGAATATGATACAAAGAATCACATACCGAATAACTAGATAGTTTTGTAGTCCTGGTAAACTTGACACACAAATGATTGCCATATTAAATTGGAAATTAAAAATTGCTATATAATTTTTTCCGAGAATAACATTTTTCAATATAGAATGAAATTTCATTTAAACCATTGTAATCATTATATATTCCTAGGAATGGGAAAAACATGAATTAGTTAAAATGGTCAATAAGGGTTATCTAAAACAGAAGCATTCTTGAATCAATAAGGATAGTAAATCTTCGAAATGGTAAACAATTAAACACACATGACATTTAAATAACATGAGTATCCTGAAAAGGCCTGTAATAATAACGATATAATGGTTAATATATCAACAAAATTTTCATTTATTCAATAATCTATAAATGAAATATCTCTAGAGAAAAAATTATTATCAAAATCTTTTTGATGGTAAGATAAGAAACAACAAATATAAAAAGTTAAATATTTGATAAAATATGTTATTTAATAAATAAACTGGGAAATAATTTCATCGATAGAGAATTTAATTTATAAAATATCATTTATAATTATAACTGAAATATTAATATCATTAATGTGTAATCTTTTAATATCATGATTTTAAGAACATTACACCTTTTTGTGATGACATTTTAGAGGACATATTAAAACTGATGGGTATGAATACAGAAGAAAACCATTAAATTTACGATTTACAACTGATTCATCTCATGATACAATGAATGTGTCATCGTTATATCCTCAATTAGGCCTCACCAATATCTGCATGTCCATAACATTACACATATATCCAATAATCAATTTAATTTTTGAATAATATGACTTATAAAAAATTATTCATATTTAATAACAAATATGGATTTATCAATATTTCGAGAATTAATCAAATAAATATCAATGAAAGAAAACTTATGTAGAAATTATACATGATTTATGAAATATTTATACTTAGTATAAATTTTATGGATATATAGGGGAAATTTAAAAACCAGCGATATTGTGAATGGTGATATTTTTATGAAAGGATAATGACTAAAAGAATGATTCCAGACTGTGATTGTAAATACATTTTAGGGAAAAATGTTCATAAAACATCCAATAGAATATTAAGGATTTTATGAATACAAAATAACCCTAGTAGATTATATATAAAATAATGGACTCTTATGGTTTATTAATTAGAATTCCATTAGAATAACATTATATCAATCTTGAAGAATAATGTATTTCTATTTTAAAAATCACATTCATAATAATACTTGTTTAGAAAATATTTGAAAATTGATTTACATGATAAAAAATTATATAATTTAAAATATGATTTAAAAATGGGGGATTCATGAATGTAATAAATTTTATACATGTTTTATTATATATAAAAATTTATGTTACAGTCTCGTTAAAATCCAAAATCGACTTGATTTGGAAACTACCAGAAGAATCCTTCCAATATATTTAATAAATATACAAACATGGGTAAAAATGAATTAATATTACCTTTTGATAATTCTAAGACATTTCTTAAAAAATTATATGAAAAAATTTGTTTCGATGTAAAAATATTATTCACATAACAGTGAAATGAAATCATATTTTTTAAAAAATATTTTATCAATCATTTTTTGTAAAATAGTGTTGAGGAATTTTTACGTATTTTATGAGAATATCATTAATAACCATAGTATATGAAAATGAATGTTTTTAATTGACAATTACAAAATACTATTACTTAATGAAAATTAAAGTTTAAACGATATTGAATAAATTGAGATTCTAAAATAAACCTTTATAATGATCATGTCACTGATATCAGAATCAGTAAATTAATATATTAGGTGTATCAATTGAAAATACACATGAAAAAATATAAATAAAATATAAGATAGCTAAAATCAATCACACACGCAGTTATAGAATTTCAATGGAAACAAAGAGGTAATATAACTAAATTATAATAATTTAATATTTGAAATTCAATACCACTAGTAAATTTTCTTGTCAACTCCCCTTAGATTAATTGATTAAATTTGAAAATAAAATACCCAGACGTATGATGTATTAATTATAATATATGAAAAATTCTTAGTTTATACACTCAACAAAAGAAATTAGATACATAAAATTATAGTATGCCTTAATGAAGAAAAATATTCATGATGTCCCATAACCCAAACATTATTGGGGTTGAACATGAATTACCCTTATATACTATCTTTTAAAATGAATATTAATTTATACAATTCAAAAATAATATTTATGATATCATATTTGATCCTATTATAACATTTTACCAACATTTTGATAAATATGTTTCATTTCATTGAGACATGTAAGCTCAGGGATATTTATCTAAAATAATGAAAAATTTACACTAGCCTTATGAAAGTAATTTTATATTTTCCCATTGAATGATGATAACCATGTCACAGGGAAGGTTACTGGATTTGTTGAACACCTCTTTACAAACACCATTAATGGAAATACCATCTGTAAGTTGAATGGTTTCAAGATAAATTGGTGTGACTATGTATTTAATTGGAGCTTTCATGCCAAGAGAGTTAGCCCACATCTCTCTCAGTTTCCATGAGTGGTGAATCTTTCGTATCCTTATAGATTGAACAGTGAGAGTGGAATTATATAAGAACCTTATATTACTCTAATTTATTAGTTTTTCAATATCAATAGCTTTTATAAATTCAATAATTTCCACTTCTAGGTTAGTTATATTCCCAAAAAAACCATGAATGTATTCAAAAACATCATTGTTCTGGATCCCAATGATAATACCATATCCTGATTATAATGACTCAGCCTTAAACATTACATAATATTGAAATAAATGAATAATTCACAATAAAGATCTTTTCAGGTTTAGAGTTTTAGAGAATTAGGACATAACTATTACATCTCAAAATATTACAATGTAGAAATATCTACACAGTTTCCATTTTATTGATAAAATAAAAACTATTGAAAAAAAGGGTCATGTCTAGTTCCAGGTTTTAGACAGCATGACTTTTCCTTGATCTCATCCTTGACCCTATTCATCTTTAAGACCTGTGAAAACATTTCAAAACATGGGATAGTATAAAAAGCTCAGTAAGGGTTATAAATCAAAGAATGAAAACATTTGTTCATAAATTCATACAAAACATGAAATCAATTACTTACCTCCTAAAATCATAAGATTTATGAAAGAAACATTGAAATCATTAATCATAAAGGTAGCTTGTGGCATCTATATCATACTTATATTGTAGTTATCACAGCTACAAAGGGAGTTACTTTGGAATACCCATCATAGTATATTTCCTAAGTCTCTTAGGAGAAACATTCATGTTTACCTCTGTCACGTTACCCAATGCATTGGAGAGCTATCTTGGTCTCACCCTCCATAGGATTATCACAGAACCACCCGTATACGTAAATAATGCCCAAGAACAATAAAATGATCATAACACATAACATATGCACAAAGAAAAGATAACATTTCCACATTAAAATAATAAAATAACATTTCAATATATTGAAATAATAAATCCATTCCCAGAATATTATTCAATACCAAAATACATAAAAAGAGTATATGGTATTTAGTTTTCCTTTAAAAAACATTTTGGCTTGTTAAGGAATAAAATAATCAAATAATACTCACGGCGGTGGAAAGGTCGTTGTCACCGCTTATGTTAAAAGAAACAATAATTTTTTTCATTTCGTAAAATGGTTTTTATAAAAATATTCCCTTTGAATAAAATGAAATTTCAAAGGGGTTTATACACCGTATAAAATAAATTCGTGTATAAAACTAAAAATGCCTCTATGAAAATAGATTGAGACGAAGTCCCTAAACATGTGTCCAACTTGACTCGATCATTCTTTAATATTTTGAATAATAAACCAAAGATAATTTCGAATTTCTTAAGAAACTTTTTAGATTTTATTATTCCTTTTATCTCACTTATTACCATGTTATAAACATTATGCAATCATTTAAATTTATAATGTTCATTTTGTCGATATTTGGTACTTGAGTAAAATATGAAAACCTTATATTTACAAGTTGTCCTTGTGGTCAAAGGATCATTTTATACAGAATCATATTCATGATTTAGTTATCATATATATCATATATATATCCAGTATATACATGTTTTTATTATATTACATAATATATAGAGGTAAGAAATGAAATGCACCGTTCATGGAGACGGAAAGTCGTATGTACGCATGAACTCTACTTTCATTTATATTTCTTATTTTAATGGAAATAAAACATAATGATACATAAGTATATTCTATTTCCAGTTTAGTATCATATAAAATATTTTTATCCCCATCCTTTATACATCCCACGTAAGGCATTAACGAATCAAATCACTTTGAGGGGGCTGTAGTCCGCACTTCATCAAATGAGAATATCATATTTACCCATTACAGAAACCATAAAAGAATTATATAAATGGAAAGTACAGAAGAATAAGGAAATAATAAACATAATATAAATAATATATAAATACAGTACCATTATAATGTCCACCATGAGAGGCGGTTTGATGTAATTGAACAATCATCGTTTCGTGAGGCCTTAGTTTGTCATCCATAAAAACGTTATGTTATTCATCCATTAGATGGAGTTGTGCATAAGTCTAGTTAGAATCCTTCCCATAACAACATCCTAGTATATTTATGATACTGGTTTTGTTACAAAATAAAGGAATAAAAAGATTTTAGGGGTTAAAGAAGTAAAATAAAAGAAAAAAATTTAAAGGAAATCGTTACCTTTAATTTGGGTAACTCCCTTTGTTTTAAACCAAAATAATTCTTCATGTTCCTTTTTCCTAAGGTAAGGATTCTAGGAAGCGGAGAGGGATGTAGGGAGCTTAATTTGATAGATTTTGGACGAGCCAAATGGATCGAGAGGGGTGAGGAATTGGTTAGAAGTGGTCTCCTTTTACAAGGGAGAGGAGGGGTTCTTTAGGAATGTGTGAATGTATTATTTTAAAATATAGTGATATTCGGATTATAATGGTCCAAAAATCATTTTAGTCGAAGATAAGATTACTCATGGTCAAAAGAAAACCGTCCAATCAAAGATGGACATGTTTTTCATAACATTTTAATCATTATAATCTTATTTATTTATATCATTTATTAATGAGGTAAATAGTGCATCATTATTGTGTCATAAATAATTTAATTTATTTGATGTCTAAAAATTATCAGAAAATTACTAACATGTAGGAAATAATTTTAGATTTAAAATAAATATTTATATTATAATATAAGACTTATATACCACCATATAAAAATTAATTTCTTAAAGAGTTTTGTTAATGTCAATTTTGACTTCAAATTAAATTAATTAATCTAAATTGTCATTATCACTCTCAAGTGGATCAAAGGGGTCACAAAATCGACCCAAAGATTCCCATGGTCGTAAATAACTCTACCAATAAGGGTTGGACAAGTTTTAAGGTAATGTTGAATTATTATAATATTCTTTTAACCTTGAATTACCCTATTTACCTTTAATTGTGGTAAATAAAAGTCAAAATTTACTATTCACCAAAAATTATTTTCATCTTAATGAACCACATTTTACTTCTTGATAACAACCATGTATGTCGGATTTTTGAAATTCAATTCATAGAAGTGGTAAATTTTCATTTAAATGAAAGGGTCAGTTTTTTTAACTACCACTAAGTGGTTTCACTATTCCTCAAAAATTGAATTTTTTCAGAAAAATACCAAAAATTCAGCCTAAGATATATTTCATATAATGAATTCAAAAATGATTTCTATTTTTCTAAATTCAAAACATATAAGTTCCATTAATTAATTTTAAAAATAATTTCTTTTGTAAAAACAAATAGTGTGTTTTTAAGAAACAATAACTTTGAAAAGATTGATACTTGTTTTTGTTCAATTTCAATGTGAAATTAATTCTAATGACTAACATTGGATTAAATGGTAAAAATATATTTTAATTTCACTTTAAAACCTATTAAAAAGATAATCTAACCATATAAATAAATTATATTAGAAGGAACATTTGAATTAAAATGCAATATTTTTCACTATTCATTAAAAAGTGAACTTTATCAGAAAAATGCAAAAAATTACCCAAATTAAAATTTGATGATCCCATTCTAAAGAGGGATTTTATTTGGTCATCTGAAATGTTTTAAAGTGACTAAAACTATATTTTATGAGGGTTCTCCATTAAAAGGCTATAAATCAGCCTTTTAATGTAAATTATGCTTAAAATTAGATTCATTCACATTTTAAGCCTCTAACATTTTATTGGATAATGTAAATAAATTTAACAATCATGTATAATCATATTGTAGTTAGTTTTGTTCACTCCTACCAATAAAATGTCTAGGAGTTATATACCATTTAAAATAATTATAATATATTATTAGTGTGCAACATAAGATTCCAAAGAAACCCATTGTTGTGTATCGTGTAAGCTATCGAACATAGAAACCGCATGAAAGTAAAATTAATATTTAATTCACAAATTTTAATAAATATGAAATATGACTTATTCTTCATTTACCTGGAATGTCACAGCCTTCTCCCTTTTGGGAATTGTGTCCTCGCAATTTTTATTCACTTATCAAAATAAGTGGGGGTATTTATCCCTCATTGCATTTTCAGATTCCCACATTGATTGTTCAACCATATGGTTTTTCCAAAAAACCATTACCTGGAGAATTACATTATTCCACAACACCTGCTCTCTATGGACAAGAATATGAACTGGTTGTTCTTCATAAGAGAGAATCTCTTCCAACTAAACTACCTCTGGGCTCACAACATGAGATGGATTTGGCATATACATTCTCAACATCGAAACATGAAAAAAATTGTGTACTTGGGATAAACATGGGGGGTAAAGCCACTATGTACGCAACTGATCCATCTTTTTACATAATTTCATAAGGTACAATGAACCTCGAACTCAACTTTCCCTTCTTAAAAAACACATCACACTTTTCCATGGAGAAACTTTGAGAAATACATGATCACCCACCTCAAAAGAAAGATCCTTCCTCCGGTTATCTGCATAAATTTTTTGTCTGCTCTGAGCTGTTCTCATGTGCTTCTGAATCAACTGAACTTTCTCTGCCATCACTTCTACCAATTATGGTCCCATCCGATTTCTTTCACCTACTTCATCCCAGAATGTTGTAGTTCGACAGTGCTTTCCATATAATGCCTCAAATGGAGCCATCAGTATACTGAAATGAAAGCTGCTGTTATATAAAAATTCAACCAAAGAAAGATGTTGGTCCTAACATCCTTGATAATCCAGTGAACAATCATATATCATATCCTCCAGGGTCTGAATTTTTCATCTTGTCTACCCATCTGATTGAGGATGAAAATCTATACTAAAATTTAATTCAGTAAACAATGACTTCTGAAGTCCTTTCCAAAAGTTAGAAGTGAACCTGGGATCATGATCAGAAACAATGTAGAGGGGAACCCCATGAAACCTGAATATATCTTCAGCATATGACCGATATAGTTGATCTGGAGATAAAGTATCTAGAATAGGAAGTAAATGAGTATATTTATTCAATCAATCAACAACAACACAAATTTCATCATTACCTTGAGTTGTCTTTGGTAATCCCACAACAAAGCCCATTGATATATTTTCCCATTTCGACTATTTCACTGATAGTGGCTGAAGCATCCCTTTCTATAACTATCGCTCTGCCTTAACCTGCTGACAAGTCAAACACTTCCCAGTAAAATCAGCAATATCTCATTTCACTCCATCCCACCAGTAATACTCCCAAAGATCTCTGTACATCTTAGTACTGCCATGATGAACTAAAAATGGGGAACTATGAGATTCACATAAAAACTCATTCTTCAACTATGAATCACAAGGCACACAAAATATCTTTCCAAATCACAAAACACAATCATTATCAATGTTAAATTCAGGAAACATACCCTTCTGAACAAACTCTTGCTTTTTTTGTCACTCACTGTCTTCTTTTTGAACTTTCCTTATTCTATCTGATAGAGATGATTTCACTAACACATTATACAATATATAATAATTTCATGTACCAACAACTTCTATGCCAATGTTAATCAAATCAAAAACGAAAGGATCTCATTCCAAATGTAACATGGTTAATGAAGTATTACTTCTTCGACTCAAAGCATTATCCACTTTATTTTCTTTTCCCGGATGGTAATGGGTCGTGAAATCATAATCCTTAATTAATTCTAGACATATCCTCTATCTCATGTTCAATTATTTTTGAGTGAATATATAAATCAAACTTTTGTGATCAGTATATATTTTACACTTTACTCTATACAAGTGATGCCTCCAAATTTTTAAAGCAAAAACAACAGTAGCTAATTACAAATCATGTGTAGGGTAATCTAACTCATGTGGTTTCAACTGACGTGAAGAATAAGCAATTACCTAATCATTCGGTATTAAGACACAACCCGTGCCTTTCAATGAAGCATCATTGTAGATAACAAACTCATCTTTTCTTGAAGGCAGTGCCAAAATTGGAGCATTCACCATTCTTCATTTCAATTCTGGAAAATAATCATCGTATTCTTTTGTCCAGAAGAACATAACAACTTTTCGAGTTAACCTAGTCATTAAACTAGATAACCGTGAAAAATTTTCAACAAACCTCCAATAATAACCTGAAAAACCCAAAAAACTATGGATCTCGGTTACATTTATGGGTCTTGGCCATTCTTCAACAACTTTTGTTTTAGCAGGATCCACAATTATGCCATTTTTTTAAACAATGTGACCAAGGAAAGAATTTTTTTGTAACGAAAACTCACACTTGGTGAATATCCCATAAGGTTTACTTTTTTAAGGTTTTCATGATGACCCTTAAATGACATTCATTCTCCTCTTTACATTATGAATAAACAAAAATATCACTAATAAATACAGCCACCATTTATCACCTGATTCCACCGAGTTATCACTGCAGTACACTATTCAATTCTGATTCTGACTATCTCAGGATGCTGATTTGGAAGGTTGTCTTCCCCCTGTTGTCATCCCAACATAGCTGCCATGATTCCTCTGTGGAAAGAAATTATGAACACATAAATATCTTAGGTGAAGCAACATGGTAATCTGTAAATGCTATATGATTTCCAATATTAACATAAATTACTTTATGGATATTAATTTAACAATAACCTAACTCTTAAATTTATCTAAATCGACCTCTATTACCAACTATAAGGACCCATCCTTAAAAAATACATAATATTGAATTAGATGAACAATTCATATTTAGGATCTTTTCAGTTTTAGAGTTTTTGTGAATTAGGACATAACTATTACATCTGAAAAGATTACAAGGTAGACATATCTATACAGTTTCAATTTTTTTCATAAAATAAAAACTCTTGAAAAAAAGAGTCATGTCTAGTTCGATGTTTTAGACAACATGACATTTCCTTGACCCCATCCTTGATCCTATTCATATTTAAGTCCTGTGAAAAGAATTTAAAACATGGGATGAGCATAAAAATCTCAGTAAGTGTTATAAATCAAAGAAAGAAAACATTTTTTCATAAATACATACAAAATAGGAAATCATTTAATTACATCATGAAATTATAAGATTTATGAAATATACATAGAAATCATTAATCATAAATGTATCTTGTGGAATCCATATCATACTTACATTGTAGCTATCAAAGCTATATAGGGAGTTAATTTGGAATACCCATCACAATATATTCCCTAAATATCTTAGGAGAAACATTCATGTTTACCTCCGCCACGTTACCTAATGAATTGGAGAGCTATCTAAGGCTCACCCACCATAGTTTTATCATGGAACCACCCATATACGTAAATAATGCCCAAGAACAATAACATGATCATAACACATAACATAACCATAAAGAAAAGATACTATTTCCACATTACAGTAATAAAATATCATTTCATGATATTGAAATAAATAATTCATTCTCAAAATCATTTTCAATACCAAAATACGTAAAAAGAGTATATGGTATTTATTTTTCCTTTTAAAAACATTCTGGCTTGTTAAGGAAGCCAAATATCAAATAATACTCGCAGCGGCGGAAAGGTCGTTGTCAATGATTACGTTAAAAGAAACAATCATTTTTGTTATTTAGTAAAATTATTTAGAGAAAAATATTCCCTTTGAATAAAATGAAATTTCAAAGGGGTTTATACAACGTATAAAATAAAGTTGTGTATAAAACTAAAAATGCCTCAATGAAAGGAGATTAAGACGAAGTACCTTACCTCATGGCCGACATGACTCAATCGTTATTTAATCTCCTGAATAATAAACTAACGTTAATTTCTACCTTCTTAAGAACATTTTTCATTTTTATTATTCCTTTAATATCACTTATTACCATGTTATAAACATTATGAAATCATTTAAGTTAATAACGTTCATTTTGTCGATATTTGGTACTTGAGTAAAAAATGAACACCTTATGTTTACATGTTGTCCATATGGTCAAAGTTTCATTATTTCCAGAATGATATTCATGATTTGGATATCACATATAACATATATATCCAGTATATACATTTTTTTTATAATATTACATATCATTTAGAGGTAATAAATGAAATGCACCGTTCATGAAGACGGTAAGCCGTACGTACGCATGAACGCTACTTTCATTTCGGTTTCTTATTTTAATAGAAATTATATATAATGAAAAATAGGTATATTATAATTACAGTATAATATCATATATAATATAGTTAACTCCATCATTTATACATCCCGCATAAGGCATTAACAAATCAAATCACTTTGAGGGGTTGGTAGTCCGCACTTCCTCAAATGAGATAATCGTATTTAACAATTATGGAAACCATAAAGGAATGCTATAAATGGGAAGTACAGAATCATAAGGAAGTCATAAACATAATATATATCATATATAAATATACTTCCATCATAATGACCACCATGAGAGGTGGTAAGATGTAATTTAACAATCATCGTTTCGTGAGGCCTTAGTTTTCTATCCACATAAACATTATGTTATTCATCTATTAGATGAAGGTGTGTGTAAGTGTAGTTTGAATAATTCACATAAACACATCCTAGTATATATAGGATACTAGTTTTGTTACAAAATTAATGAATAAAAAGAGTTTAGATGTTGGAGAAGTAAAATAAAATAAAACTAATTAAGAGAAACGGTTACCTTTCATTAGGGTAACTCCCTTTGGTTTGAACCAAAGGACTTATTGAAGTGACTTCTGCCTATAGAAAGGCTTCTATAGGGAGGATATTGATGTAGGGATCTTAATTTGATAGATTTTGTACGATCCAAATGGCTTGAGAGATGTGAAAAATTGTTTATAAATGGTCTCCTTTTATAAGGGAGATGAGGGGATCTTTAAGAAAGTGTGAAAGTATTATTTTATAATATAATGATATTCGGGTTCTAATGGTCCAAAAATCATTATATTCAAAGATAATATGATTCATGGTCGACATAAAATTATCCAATAAGAATTGTTCGTGTCTTTCATAATCTTTTAATCAACATAATCTTATTTATTTAAATCATTTATTAATGAGGTAAATAATGCATCATTATTGTGTCATAAATAATTTTATTTTATTAAATGTTTAAAAATTATCAAAAAAATACTATCGTGTAGGAAATATTTTTATAGTTCCAATTAATATTTATAGGAGAAATGAAGACTTATATAAAACCATGTAAAAATCAATTACTAAAAGATTTTTGTTAATGTCAATTTTTTCTTCACATTTAATTAATTAATCCAAATTGTCATTATCACTCCCAAATGGCTCAATGGGGTCCCAAAATAGTCCCAAAGATGACCCTGGTAGTAAATTCCACAAAAACTAAGTTTTGGAAATGTGTTAAGGTAATTATGAATTATTATAATATTCTTTTAACCTTGAATTACCCTATTTACCTTTAACTGCGGTAAATAATAGTCAAACTTTTCTATTTACCAAAAATTATCTTCATCTTAATGAACCACATTTTACTTAGTTATAACGACCATGTTTTTAGGAATTTTGAAATTAAATTCCCAGAAGTGGTAAATGTTTATTTAAATGAAAATGTCAGTTTTTTTAACAACCACTATGTGGTTTCACTATTCATCAAAAAATTGATGTTTTTCAGAAAAATACCAAAAATTCAGCCTAAGCTATATTTGATATTCCGAATTAAAAAATAATGTCTATTTTTACAAATTCAAAACATATAAGTATCATTAATTAATTTTAAAATTAATTCACGTTGTTAAAACAAATATCATGTTTTTAAGAAACAATACCTATCAAAAGATTGATACTTGTTTATGTCCAATTTCAAAGTGAAATTAATTCCAATGACTAAAATTGGATTAAATGGTAAAAATATATTTTAATTTCACTTTTAAACCATTTAATAAGTAGTATAACAATATAAATAAATTATATTAAAATGTACTTTTGAATTAAAATGCAATATTTTTCACTATTCATTAAAAATGATCTTTATCAGAAAAATACCAAAAATACCCAAAGTAAAATTTAATGCCCCCATTCTAAAGAAGGATTTTATTTGGTCAATTAGAATTTATTAATGTGACCAAAAATATATTTAAAGATGGTTCTCCATTAAAAGGAGATAAATCATCCAATAATGTAAATTATTTTTAAAATTAGAATCATTCATATTTTAAGCCTCTAAATTTTTATTGGATAATTTAAATACATTTATCAATCATTTAAAATTATATTTTAGTTATTTTTGTTCAATCCAGATAATAAAACGGCTAGGAGTTAACTACAATTTAAAATAATAATATTATATTTTTAGTGTGCAATGTAAGATTCCAAAAAAAACCCCATTGTTGCTTATTTGGTACGCTATCGAACATAGAAACCCCTTTAAAGTAAAATTAAGTTTAATTCACAAATATTAATAAATATAAAATATTTATTATTCTTCATTTACATGGTATGTTACACTGATGGCCCTTTATTTCCCCAATATTCCCTATTAGTACTGTATGTTAACTATCCAATGAAAGAGGAAAAATAGTCTCAATGTAGGTAAAATGTGTCTTCTCATTTCCATTAAGGATGTAACCACTCTTCAGAAAGTTCATTGTGACAACTCTGTTGGTGAATTTGAGATCCTTCGACGTCTTCGGATTGAGGCATCTTATACGAAACCTTGATGCTCCTTTGAGGTCTTCTGGAAAGCTCTGCTTCCAGGATGGATCAAAGTGAATGTCGATGGTGCCTCTAGAGAAAATCCGGGTCCAGAAGGTTGTGGTACCATCTTCAGAGACTCTCTTGGCAGATTCCTTGGGTTTTTATATGGTGGGTGTGGTGCGGCCTCAGCTTTGGAAGCAGAAATCTTGGTAGTGATTCATGCGGTGGATTTTTTCAAACAAAACGGTTGGAACCAGGTGTGGATTGAATGTGATTCAACCACTATTGTTTAAGCTATCTGGAAAAGAAGCGGTGCACCTTGCATGGACTCTCACCTCTCGATGGATGAAATGTCTTTATTTTCTCATGGATCTCAACTACATTGCCGCACATGTTTTCAATGAAGCGAACATGGTTACCGATAGTCTCTCTAATAAGGGGTTCAACCAGGATGTTACCTGGATGGATGATTTTCCTGACAAATCACTTTATTTTTTTCATAAGGACTGTAATAAGGTTCGATCTTTCAGAATTTTGAATTTTCTTCCCTTTTTTGTTCAATAAATTATGCCTAGGTCATTGACTGGGGCTCCTCCTTTTTAAAAAAATGAAAGAGGAAAAAATACCTCAAATGTTAAAAGGGGTTAAGGGAAGTTTCCTGACACATTGAGCCTCCTTAAAATGTTATGTTCTCCCACTATGTTTCTACAGAAACCTAAATACATAGAATTAGAAGCTTGAACTACTATCTATGTATTATTAATAGCGGTTTAAAAAAATATAGGACTCTAGAAATGAAATTCCTTGTTCTGGCTGGTCCGAATGATGTGAAATAATTCTGTATAGAAAAATTTTAATAGAACATAGAGTTTTCTAGATAGTTGGATATCAATAATAGTGGATATGAAGTGTTGGAAAGGGACATCATGAAAAATAGTAAGAGAAAAAATTCTAAATATTACATTCAATGGGTAGGAGGCTATTTAGAATCATAGGAATAAATGATCTACATCCTCACTATATTTAAGAAATAGGACACTTCTATAGAAAAGGGAAACTCTAACACACATTATATTAGCATCAATAAGAACCTTGTTGATGGTAATTCTCTAGAGAAGAGTAAAATTGGAGTGAATAATCCTCTTTTTATTGTAGTCACCAATCCATTTTCTATCACCTGGATGAATATAATTATAGAAACTCTTTGAATCAAGAGAGATGTTTGGAGAGTACTCTCATTTAACCATATCCTCTTACATGATAAAGACATATTCCAAAAAAATGAGGATATTTTATTAAGAAGACCATCATGATTCTCCATTTGGCCTTATATATAATTATTGTGAACAAATTTATGGCCAATGGAATTTATCCTATCAATCAGAGGTTTTATAATATTGTTTTCATGCCCAAATATGAAAGGGGATTTCATGTTCACTAACCAACGAGTGTGAATATAAATTTTCATTAATATTGTCTTGAGATCCTAACAGATGAAATATTAAATATAGCCCCACTTTCCTACAATAATTCATGATAAAAATTTAGATTTCAGAAAGACCATAGAACCATATTTCATGTTAACTAATTTCCAAAAAAAATGTTATTTTAGGGAATAATTAATGAGCTCCAGGTTTTGGATCCCAACACCACCAAGAATATAAGGATTTCAACACTTTTTCGAATAGGATGTGATGATATTCTATTTCATCATTATACCAGTCCAAACATAATTCCTTATCAATGATTTAATGGTTTTAATCATAGATCCAGGTAAATAATAAACAGTGTACAAATACTTCATCTTTGAAACAAATAATTTTTTGATTAGAAAAAATATATGTTCCATTGAGAGGGACTTTCCCTTCCAAGTGGCAAGGGTTCATCCAATATGACTCGATGTATTTGATATATTAAAGGATCTTGGTATTCCATAGAATATGGGATCTCTAATGTATTTTTAATTCAAGATGCCTTCACTTATTCCAAATTCATTAATTATACTAGTTTTCCTAGGAGCTGAAATTTTCTTTCCAAATTACATAATGGAATATCACCAACTATTCTCTTGACATGACAGACATTCATATTACATGAGAGAATTTTTAATTTTGTTGATATTCCTTATCTCTGGCTATGTAAAAATATAATAACATCATCAATGAAAAGATGTGAAGGTGCAGTGATACCTATAGCTGCCCTGATATTTGAAATTTTAATAGAATGATAATAATTTTGTAAAAATAATATTTACATATTCAAAAAAATATTATAAAAATTAATATAATTTGGGTAATGAAAATGAATCTTATCGCTTCTTGATTATAGTAGGTCAGGCATATTCATGAAGAACGATATCATTCATTTAATAGGTAAATGGGAAAGAAAGTTGGTGATATATTAAATTTTCTTAGTCAATATCATCAAATATATTTCAAATATACACATTAATTTTATCATTAGTTAATTTCATGTAAAACATAACAAAAAAATGAATCACATCGCTTCAAGAGTTGGTAGTATTTCATACAAACAAGCGACGCTACCATATTTTGGGCATCCTAGAGAGTATGGAAGTATATATTATATTAAAATTAAAAAATAAGTATAATATCAAAAATATTATCTATATAAAAAAATTAATTACATCATTTATCCAAACATCAATGGTGTTGAAATAAAATTAGTTACATCAGTTCACAAGGTGGTACTCTGTCGTACCCATGATCGACGATTTCGTTTAACATTCGATGAAAGTGAAAATGGAAAATTGTTATTTCATCAAAAAAATAATGTCTAAATATTTCATAGATACTTGGGTTATTATATTTTAAGTTTAATGAAAATGTTTTTGGTGGGAAATAATATTGAAAAGAGAAGGGAATTGTGAAGAAAATTTTCATCTCTATGAGAACCATCCTTTGGATATCCACCCAAGCACCCTAGGGTAGGAAATTTGGGAATACAATGGGATATAAAATTTATATCATTTGGGTTAGGAGTACTATATTATAGATTATTTGATCATATGGGCTTCTTTTGTGTGAATAATTGATGGATAATGATCCTTTTTTATGATTGGGGAATGGGAACCCTCTTGGGAATTATAGGAAAATTTTCTAAAACAATCGAAATTGAACAACTGTTTCACATTAAAATGATAAAAAATAAATTTTTTTCATTTTTGAGGATGTTATGGGGATGAACTATGTCCATTGATATATATTTTATAACATTGGTAGGTCATTATATTCCTTATATTGTTAGTTTATCACATGGTGAACCCATTTTCAGCTCAACCATGGTATATAATTATTACTATTTTCCCTATTAATTTAGGTTAAATGTAAATTTGAAATTACAATATAATATAAATTAATATTTTTCAAAATTTGGAAACCATTCTATGAAATTAAATTCATTGATTGTAGCATAATTAAATTAAAAATTATACCCATCGTGGTTACGAAAAATAGGGTTTGCAAAGAGAACATATCATAAGTATAAAGGGTTTTAATATAAATTTTAATCTTTATTTTTCTATAATTGATATAAATTATTTAAAATATAATATATTTTAACTAATGTTACTTTAACTCAAATTTAAAATATAATTTAATATTGTACATTATTCAAATGAAAATTTTTATTTGAATACAAATTAATATTTTCAATATTCATAAGAAAATAAATGTTTTCATAAAAATAAAAACACAATCCCATTATGATATTTTTTTTAAAATGATTTTTGAAATGAAATTAATTTTATCAAATTTTTTTCTAAATTTAAAAAACATTAATATTAAATTATGTATATAAAACAACTAAACCCTCTTTTAGAAAAATATATAGTTTGTCCGAAAACATTTTTATTATTTCAATTTATTCTTAAATTACTTCTAATCAATAGATATCCGATTAATTTTTTAACATTTTAAACTGTATAAATTTAATAATTTATTAAGTAATATTCATACCGTCAAATTTAACTACATAGTTATAATGATAAACTATATTACAGTTTGTTTAGAATCGGGCTTACGTGTTCCAAAATCTATTAAAGAGATTAAATAGAAAGAAATATATTTGATGGGAGGATTATTCTATGAGTTTTGTGTCACATAAATTATCAAAAATAATGTTATTATTTAATAATATTTTGGTTTCACACAAACCCCACCTTATACATATTTGAACCTCACTATATTGTCTTGTGTATAGAAATAAAGGGTTGGATATTTGAAAATTTCATTTTTGAAATACCACATCCTTAAAATGGTTAATATAAAATTCTTCTCATAAGAGAGAATGCGAAGTGAATAATATCATATGGGAAAACAAGAAACTATTTTTCGATGTAGGAGAATATTATTGGAATATGATGATATAGAAATGGAATAGTAGAATAATTAATTCTAGATAATGTTATAGGATATTGATCAAAAAAAATTTTGATCAAAAAAATGTTAACGACTCCAAAAATATAAATCTATGGTGATTTAATGCACAATGAGATTAATCATCTTTCTAGGTAATAGGATAATTTTTTTTAATTTTTTTTCTTACATTGAAGAATTATTTTATAGTCTAAGTATATATTGAAATATACATACTTGATACATTTATATTTCCAAAGCACAATTACATCCAATGGTTATGCTTCAATAAATTTCAAAATCATGATTTAATTCATTAAATTAATATCCAAAATATATTTTTTCATCCATGAGGTACTGAAAATCAAATTTAATTGATCATAAGATTAATAAAAGAGGGCCAGTCTTTTCCCCCTATTTCTAAATATTTCATAAATCTAATTTAATTCCCACATGTAAAACAATATAATGCATTGCTATATAAATACCAATAATAACACTAGCAGTTCAAAATTATGATTTATTCATCTAATTGTTTAACTAAAAATAAAGAAATATTAACCGTAATATCATGTAGGTTAGTGGTAACCATTAAAACCTTATTTTCTATTTCATGTAGGTTGAATCCCTATGACCTTGCCAAAAGTTATTGGTTTTTCAATAAGTATGCAGGTTTCCCATTTTATAAAACAATATTAATATAATTCCTAGAAAGATAAAAAAATATTATGACCAAATATTACTAAAACATCAAAGATAACATAATCCATAATGGTTACCAATACCTTTATTCATTCATTAAAAAATAAAATTCCATTCTTCCTAAAATTACTCTTCAATATACTAACCTAATATGTTGTATCCCGACAGGGATGAAATTTCCTAGAAACCAATTACTCTATCCTTTACTAAAATTACACGACATCTTCCTATACTTTTACTCATTATTATACATATCCGTATACATATCCTTATATATTTCAATAGGGATCTCTCTAATCTTTTCTATATCTTATTCCCAAGGGATAACTAATCATACACCCTAAAAAAACTATAAGGACCTAGACTATATATACATTGATATTTCATATTTTTAGATGAATATTCATTACATTAAAAAAACAAATTCTTGAATATCATAACAGTATAGTAACTTTGGAAATATGGAGACATAAGATAGTGGTCTGTAACTGAGCTACAATATCTATCACTATGTTTTTCAATCACCATTATTATAAGTATCATATATTATACCATTCATTACAACATAGGGAATTGAAAAATAAAAAATGGTTAACTTGTATTCTTTGTGAAGGTAAATAAGGTAAATATGTAATCATAACATGAGAATAATTGTATTAGAACATCAGTATAACATTTGAAAAAAAAAATATATGAACATCATCATAACATGTAAAAAAACCATACACCTCAAAGATCAAAAACATGAGTCATGGAATAAATATTGGTAGTTCATAAGACATAAATAATAGGGGAATCAAAGAACATAATCCATAATAGAATAAAATATCATAACACATGGAATTTGGTAATATATAAAATAATATAAAATAATTACCTCAATAGTCTAGGATCATTTCAAAACATTCATACTATAATTGGTTTACTCCCAAAACCATCATTGTAATCACGTATCACATCCAATACTATCATAGTGGAAAAAATAATTTACTGAATAGGGATCACTTCATATTCAAGTCATAATTATCTCATGTTATTTTAGTAATTACCTAATGAATTAGTGGGAAATATAGAAACCTCCCACCACATACTTATTGTTATATATATGTGTTCCACCCGATCATAAATCATTCGTTATATTAGAACCCATGAAAAGAAATTGGATTCCTAAAAATTACATCATAACAGGGCATGTGAAAAAGAAATAGGTTTCACAATCATTTCATAATGTCATTATTAAATATCAAATGAAAAAAGTGGGATTCATAATAATTTAATCATAGTATAAACTACATAATATAAACTTGTTTCATAAATATCATTTCATCATAAACATAAACCATTCAGGGAAAGAATAAGATTGGTATCCTTGGATCATATCCCTTTAATGTGTAAGTAATCCCATAGGATTTCATCATTGAATGAAAATTATTTCAAAAGAATACATTGAACATTAATTGATGAAAATATCATTTCATCATAGATAGTCCCCTTTTTAAAACATAAAACATTTAAAAAATATTTTTCATTGAAAATGACAATGAGAACATATAAATGAGGCATTGAAATTTATTTAAAAAATTTAACGAGGAAAATAAACATTATTTTAAATTATATTTTTAAATATAAAAATTCAAAAAATATTTTGGTACACATTTTTATTGAAAATAATATTTTAAATTTTGAATGCAATATGTATAGAAAATAATGGTCAGGATGGATTGAAATTTCATTCATATTGTATACATAAAATATTTATTTTTTTTAACATTTTCATTATAATTCAAATAAACAAAATTTGGACAAAGAATTAAATATTCCTTTTAAAAAGTTTCTAAAACTAAATTAAGACAAAAAATGACTTTAAATAGTCATAGATGATCATTCAGACATATTTGAAACCATTTTTAGAAAACAAGGACATTGAATAGAAATGGTTTTCTACCATAGAAATATATTAAGCCCATTTTCATAAAAAAATTATTTATTAAAATTGATCGCACATGGAGAGGAAAATGATGGAAAACATGTTTTTTCTTGAGATAACCAGAGAAGAAAATAAAATCATGAGTTTCCTGATATATATATCATAATTATTTATAAATATCTTTCATTCTCATTACCTTAAGTCTTGAATTTTTTCTTATAAATTCACTCCGCATGTATAATGAATATAATATTATTATGAATATATTATATAACCTCAATTATATATATCATAAAAAATATGATTTAATTATGTTCTTCTATATATATTTTATTAACCCTTCCTCATTAAATTCATGTTTTGGGATATAACATCTTTTTTATCATGTATATTTTCAATTAGTATTATTAGTCCTCTTGATTTGAACATGGTTCCGAAATATATAGATTATTAATAATGTTATAAATATCATATATATTTTATGTATATATGTATTTATCATAATCCATTAATGTTATTGATTTAAAATGATAAACATCGTTCTTCGAGACGGATGGACGTATGTGCGCATGAATGTTGATTCCATTTTCTCAATGGGGTTTGATAAATAAGGGTATACAATATATTATAATTTTCAAATAATTTCTTTGTAATATTTATAACATTTTTTTAGTTAAAAATTTACATATTATCTTCCATGTAATGATTCTGTGAAAAATGGATCTCATTGATTCAGGTGGCGACAGTCTTTCAGACACACAACCAATGTTATATTATCTCCAAACTAATGAAAAATAAGAAGTATATGTTATATAATAATTTCAAAATTACTGTTATATTATTAATATTATATTTATTCATTTAATATATCCTGATTAGAATCCATATTAATCAAAAAATGAATAATACCTAACATCGATTATCTAGGTGGTTGTTTTTTATACACATGAGAGACGTTATTGTTTTCCAGTTGGTCAAGATGTACGAAAATATATTTGTTATTATAATTACATTGGTATAATAATTCCATCAATATAAAATTAAAACATTAAATCCATCATTATATACTTCCACGATAGGTTCTCATGGGAAATTAACGACATGAGATCACGAGGTGGTAGACTTTCGTACACATGAATTGTGACTTTGTAAACAATTTGAAATAATTGGACAATGTTTTGGGTCATAAAATTAATAGAAAAAAATATTATTTTATTTAAGATATGGAGTTAATTTTATCATTATGGTTTTATAAAAAATAATGGAGGTAGAGGTAGAAATAAAAAAATACATGGTTAGGGATGTCACCTCGTTTCTGGACAATATCTTTTGGTTTTTAACCAAAATCATTCATAAGATTTATTTATAACCATATTATTAATATTAGGATGGTATTTGGAAATTATGTATTTGATTTGGGTATGTATGTTTCAAACCAATATGTTTTTTATGTGTTAGGTAGAGAAGAGTTGGGGTGAAATTTTTAAGTGAGGTGAGTGGCACACTTGTAATATTTGAAATGAAAAAGGTCTAGCCACATTTTCATCATCCCACAAGGCTCTAAAATTATCCATTATCTTACCTTGGAGGTTAAATGTTATAAATAAAGGCCAAAAAATATCATACATGTTCTTATGTCATTTTACAAGTTATCTTTTTATATTAACCCCCCAGTAAATTCATTTTTACCTTAACCCAAGTTATTAATATTTAATAATTTTCATATTCAAAATGAACAAAAATTAAGATTAACATATCCAAAAATATAAATTATCCTAATTGAAAATATGGAATCCATTTGTCAGAACCTCATTATCATTTGAGTTAACATTTAAATCAGTGTTAATCTACATATCTGATGAAAAGGATGTTTTCAAAATTGAATAGTTTGAATGGTTTTAATATTTTTTAAATGAAAACGAAATATGAAATTGATTAAAATTATATAAAATGGATTAATATATCTATATTTTAAGTAATATTACTTTTAAAACCATATTAAAATAAAATTTATACAATAAATTCCCTGAATGAAAAGGTAGTTTTGAATAAAAAATATTATATTACAGAATTTATTGACAAAATAATATTTTCATTAAAATAAAAAAATTACCCTTATATTATTTTTATATGTATATTTAAAAAATTATGTATATAATTTATAAAAAATATTTTAAAATTGTGAAAATATATTTTTAAAATAAGTTCAAAAATGCTGACAACACTTTTTTAGAAAAAAAATAGTTTTAAAGCGTAAAATATTATTTATTCTTATCCATTGTCTATAAAAAATATATAACAAATATTCAAAATTTTATTGAATATATCATATGTAAATTTCATTAAAATAAAACAACAAAAAATTATTAATTTAATTTATTGAGGTAAAATTCATTGGTTTCCATAAAAAAGTGTTTTTGAGAAAAATAATTCCTTTATTTTTTGATACTGTTTATTTAAATTTCAAATTAATCGAACACAAAAAAATTATTTAATATAAATGTATATACAATAAATTTTTATATTTTAGTTACTGATATTATTAAATTCTATTATATTGGATTTGTGATAACTATCATATTTAATAATATTTTTTTAATTGCGTGAAACATGTTTTTTAAATGTAATAATGCATGTATGGACAGAGAAAATCAATTTGTGTATAACGAATGATAGACTAGTGATTGTGTGTAATAGAAATTATCAGAAAAATTAAATTTTTTAAAAAATTATTTATGAATATTCAAGGGTGTTATAAATTGTGTATTTATAGGGTATTTTTGTGTGTGTTAGAAATAGATTGTATTTGGAAATTTCCACTTCATTATTGTTTTTCATTATCATATAAAACTATAAAACTAAAATTTCTATGCGAATGAATGTGAAAATATGAATTTATTTAAGTTTTATATTTTGGATAGACAAAATTGTATCTTTTTTATCATTGTGAAGATATAAAAATTTATGTTTTTTAGCACCATATCTAAAATAAATGCTTTGATACTTTTATAATATGTTCCATAATATTTACCATAGTGATAATTTATATATATATATATTTAATTATAATATATTAGCGTCAAGATCTAGGTCATGTATTGGGTAATTTTATTTATCGACCATTTTTTACATGAGGCATACATTGCCACCATTTTATTTTTCATGAGGTCACATCCAAATCATTTATTTAATGCATTATTTTCCATCACAAAAGCTTCTCCACTCCACGGTTGGGTTATTATAATTGTATTATTCAACCATATCTCTATATATATCATATTATCATACATTCATATTTCCATATGAAATTGACCCATATTGAGATTATAAGGAATCATCCTTAAACATTGCATAATATTGATTTTTAGTCAAGAATTTACATTCTTTCAAATTTTGGATCTTTTTAGTTTTAAAATTTTAGAGAATTAATCCATCATTCGTACATAGAATCCCAAATTCAAACAAAGTGGATATTACTAAAACATATCCATTTTATCTATAACATAAATATTTTAAAATAAAACATGATATAATTTTTTAATTAAAATCATCATAACATTAAATTTTACCTCCTCTATTATCTAAACCATCCTTAAATCCTTAGTAAAACATTTTACAACTGTTTTTGAATACAAAAAGAGTATCTTAGTATATATATAAAGAAAGCATTAGTCGAGTGAAAAATAAAAAACCCATTTAAACAACTTTTCCATGAAAACTCATTAGAATTAATATAAAAATCATATAGGTTCCTTGGGAGATAATCACTATAAAACCATTATACAACTCTTTCAAATGGATTAACCATATTGTATGAGTCCATATCCGGAGTAACCAATGCATTGGAGAGGAATAATGAGGCTCACTCTTCATATCCTAAGCTATAATGGGGTTCAACCCATCATATATAAATATATAATGGGAAAACCCCATAATAAACAATTAAAACAGAACATGTCATAGAGAAATACATTCAATAATATATTAATCCCATTAGATGGAAACCTTCAGAAATCAAAATACTATTTTCCTATAAAATTCAATGTTAATATATAAAAATCACTCATATAATAATAAAATTATTTTATTAAAAAAGATATTTGAAAACATATAATAAAAATTAATGTAATAAATCATCACTATTGGGGGAGAAGATTATAAGTATGTATGAGTAATAAAACATTCCATTTGACTTTTGTAAATAGAGTTAAAAATAGACATTAAATGAATAATTTTAAAAAAAATCACATACCTTGAGTCTATTTTGTCATGTCAAACATTGATGTTCCTAAATAACAAACATAGTTTGACTATTTAATTTCATATTAACCTTTTCAATGATTATTATTCCTTTTATATCACTTATTATTATCTTATAACAATTAAATAATTATTAAAATTCATGTTTGATGTTTTGATGGTATTTAGAACTGAAGTCCAAAATGAATTTGGTATGATGCTATTAGTAATTCTGGTCATTAGAACATAATATTAATAATATTTTAAATGATATGGTAATCATTTTTAAACATCAATTATAATTTTAAATTAAATCATTATGTATGTTTATAAAAAAATGGACTATGTTATAATAATGGTGTCAGTACGTGGAATATACGCATGAGTAATGTTTTCATTTTTGAATAATAATTATAGAAAGTATCCATTTATTATTTTTTTCTTTATATAATTATATTAATATAATTAATATAATCTTAATCATTTTAATGTACTTATATATATCATACATGAGATGTGGTGATGAAAAATGAATCACATCACTTCGTGGAGGTGATAGTTCACTCGTACGCATGAAGGACCTTAATGTTTTTTATTCATGGAAAGGTAAGAAAATAAATTATATAATATTGTTTCATAACGATAAATATTTCATTAATATAATATATTAACATTAATTCCTTTATTATAATTAGTTTTGGGAGACATTGACGGAAAAATAATTATACCAATTTATGAGGTGTTAGTCCTCTGTACAGATGAATGATTAATTTTATTATCATATTATGGAAGTGAATAAAGAATTAGGTGATTATATGAACACAGTAATATCTATTAATATTTATTATACTCAATAAATTATTTCAGCATGGTTTAAAATGGTATGAAGGTAGTGGAAGAAGAAATAAATCAGAAATACTTGACTAAAAATGATATATTTTATTCAGATAATCTCTATTTATTAACATCTTAGGACCAATAAGTATTTTGTTATGGATAATATAAGAGTTATAGAATGTATAATGTGATTCTGGGAATGTATTTTTTTATATATTTTTTAAACAAAAAATGATATTTATGCATGAATAAAACAAATGAAGAGGGTCTATTCTATATTAGAGGGGAGGAGCACTTTTATAATTCTTTTAAAACAGTCAATTTATATAAAATAATTATCTACTAAAAATGGAACCAAAATGTTTTATTTAGAATAAATTATGATATTAGGTCTATATAAATCTATCCAAGAAATTCTATAAATTTTATCTATTTTTCAATCATTCCGTTTTTGTTTTAACCCTTACTTAACCTATTTAATTATCACCATGCCAACATATATTTTTAATCATTGATGGTTAATATAGTCAGTATAAAATGATAAAATAACCAAAAATGGAGCATTTATAAAATTTTAAACTTCATAATAATCAGTTTAACGAATTTAAAATTTTTGGAAAATTTATATCCTTTAATAAAATATAATTTACATTAAAATGTCATTAATTTAAATTTTGAAAATTTTAATTACTAAAATTTTTAATGATATCATATCAAAAATATACATTTTAATGAATTATTTTAATAAAACACTTATATGTTATTTATTTTATAGGTTTTTTATCATTAAAAATGGTGACATATTTTGGCATGTATTGTCTCAAAAATAATCTATAGTAAATATTAATTTTAATGATCACAAATACCTTTATTTATAATTAATAAAAGGTAATAATTTAATTGTAATATATATCATGTATTTATTTATATTTTTTTGGAATGCAACCTATGGGATGTGTTATGGAACCACATATCAAACCTGACATTTAGTAAATAATTTTTTGGATCATTATCCCTACACTACACTGAAAATATTTCATATGTAATATCAATCCTATGTTTGGGAATCAATTAATGTATAGAATATCAAACATACATTGTATATTAGAAAGTATTTATCATACCCGACATTTTTTAAATTAAAACTTTTGGTAAATCAATGCTATGTTTGGAATCTTATACTGTAAAGTGTGAACTTATGTTTCATTATCCCTATATTTAATTTGTTCCCTATGTCATGCACTGATGAAATTTTGTATAAGAAACCATATGTTGGTAATAACCATACACTATGTAATGAAACCCTATGCTATGTAGTTCAACCCGAAACTGTTTACTCAATTTATAGAGCTTTAAAATTGAGATTTTATCAGGGATTCATGAAATCATATTGTTTGAATATCATATTGATTAAAATAATGTTTAAATCAATTAAAATAACTATATTGATTGGATAAAATCTTTCATATGAATAAGGAAAGTCAAGACTCCCCTATTCAATTTAGATTAGATTTTTTGCATTATTTCAAGAGACTTTATTGGATCTGTTCAACAGAAAAAATATATTTATATGATAGATGCATTTTAAAATAAATAAGTGTGTATGATATATAGTTTATACAATTTTTTGATAAAATAATTAACTAAAATGAACAACCGTCCTTTCAAAATAGACTACACTTTGAGGACGTACATGGTATATCTCATTATGCTATAAGATTTCAGCTATTATTTGTCGCTATTATTATTTGATGACCGTTAGAAACTGGGACCATATCATAACTAATCTTCCTTGAATAAATTCATTTTTAAATAATATGTTCAACCTTTTATCACTTATTGCTACTACAAATTTCAAGTTCAACCTAAAACATCAAATCATCTTCTTTTCATTTTTTAGAGTATCAACTTCTCGTACTCAATTACGGAGGATTATTATCTTTTTAATCTATGCAGTGTCTAATTGTTCCTCAGTTAAAGAAATATAAACCTATGTTTTTAAACTATTTTTAATGTTTTTAAATACCTACACTCAATTGTGGATTGTTTTACATGGGATAAAAGAACCATTCTAGTGAAATTCACTAAGCACTTAGGGAGAGTGATTATTGGAGTGAACTAGGGGATTTTTGTGCCATTAACCACTATAAAAATCTATGTTCATTTTTTTTATTTATATGTTTCTTTTAGTTTCATATAGAATAAAACACATCATATCCGCATAATTCAAAAATGGTACTAAATGTTATAATTTTCTATGATATTAGAAAAGACACAATCCCCCCCCCCTCTTGTGTTACTTTTTATAATTCTGAATTAACAGGAATAGGACTTATAGCCATGGTTTTAGGAATAATTAAAATAGCGCACCTTATTTTCAAGAATGTATATGGTTCAGTTTACGTGGTTTAAATTGTGGAAATTACACCTATAAATCATGGATACAGCTATAAAATAAATTACTTTTAGCTAAATTTATTCTACATACATCGACTACAGGTAACCAAGAACAATTCCACTATACCGCAACAAACATATAGTATATATATATTTGATTTAATTTATAAATATAATAGGAATGGTAAGAATACCCATTTCAATTTTTCTTTATGCCACATTCCCATATGAAAATAAATTCATGAGTTTAGAGAGGAATCCTATAGCTATGGTTTTCCCAAACTGTTACTATATGTGATGGTTATATCCATAGTTCTATGAAATCCATAGCTATAGAGTTCGATAAAACTACCTATAGACATGGTTCAATGAAAACCATGCTATCCCCTTTGTAAAAAAACATATATCCATGGTTTTATGAAAACTAAGGCTATATCCTTAAAAAAAGATACTTATAGCCACATTTATACAAAACAATATAGCTATATAATTTCTAAAAACTACATATATCAATATTTTTTTAGAAAAATGTGGATATAGATCCTATATATAGCTATTTTTTTAGATAAATGTGGCCATGTCCTTTGAAAAAATGACATATAGCAATAGTTTAAGAAAACTTTGGGTATAGGTGAAGGATATAGCTGTGCTTATATTAAAAACATGAGTATTGAAATGAAATAAATACCTATAAACACGGTTTTGGAAAACCATGTCTATAGGTCTATTTCTATAGGTCTTTGTTTATAGCATAGTTTTCTAGAACTGATCATCAATAAAGGGGGGGATGAGCTTGTTATCCTTCCAAAAATTCCAATATGATTTTGAGTGAATAAGACAATGACTATGCTTCATCACATATGAAAATTGTTTTGTTGTTAATTTCCATATAATAGAGTATATATATTAAATATTCATAGATGATATCCTTCAATTGAAATAGAGAATATAATAATATGTGTTATGTGATTTAGTGGATAAAATTATCTAAAGATAGTGATCATGTGTTGAATCATTTAATATTGATAGTTTTTTAATTTCCAGGACCTCCTCTTTGACTTGTTTGTAGCAGATGATCCATTTAACAATGAAATAATTCCCCTAAAATACTCATCCACTCTAATTTAAATTTATAGTAATATAATTAATAAATTGTTTCAATATCATAGATCTTTTTTAGACCATGAATAAGTAGGTCAGGTTAGGTATGGAAACTAATATGGTAATAGTTGATCTTCCTACTAAATATAGAGGCTTCCCACTATATGGGATTATATATCCTTAAAAACATACAATGTTAACCCTAATAAATTCATATTTTTTACTAACCCAAAAAAGAGGGTTCTAGAACTAGTTGAAAGAATGATTACCCTACAAGGTTCTTACTATTACCTTTATGACCAGCTTCTGGTGATTGTTGATGTTGGGGCTGAATAAGACTATAGATTTACCCCATATAATGTGTTGGTTTGAAATACTTACATAGTGATAATAGACCCCCTTAATGTCATTGGTATTTTCCATACCATAATGTAGAATGATAATTAAATCATCTTAATATATTTTTTGAGATGTATCTTTGAATCCACATATTATATGAATTCCTTTGTTAATTTTCTATTCAACCATGTTAATAAAAATCTACTAAGGCGGTCCATAGAAATTGTGAAAATGATTATAAATTTGGGGTCACCCTGTAAAATGTTCTAGAAATAGGATATGTCACTTTTTGTACATTCCATTTATCATTTATCTTTACATTAAAAGTAGGAGAAAAAAATCATTTCAACCTATGATGCTTTGTTTTTATAACTTCCACTTTCTATGTATGATATGACATGTTTCTTGAGTAATTTCATTCATGTTTTCAAAATATTCTTTCATATTATATTTATTATCAATGTGTCCCATAATGTATTAATGGATAATTGAATTTGATTATAATGTAAAGGAATAGATGTTATTATAGACAAATAATATCACATCATGAATGATACATTCCACCCCACAACGTAGAATAACGAAACATGAGTTCTCTCTCTTGAAAACTAATGACAGTACAATTTATATATTTTTCACCATGAATATGTTCCTTAGCAATTGCGGAGATAATTTTTTACTATGATACCTATCCATTGAGAATTTGATGTCATTTTACATAAGAATAAATAGGAAATGAAACCACATTCTAAAAATCCTTATTACAGTATAGCACTTCCTTCCATAACATACCTATCCATGAAAAATTATTAATTCAAAAGTTATAAGAAATTAAATGGACCATACTATGATTATTATGACCATTCCTTAATTTGTGAAAAATTATTTTTGGGGTTATTTTGAGATATATTGGTTTGTTATTCTAAGTATAAAAATCAATGAATTCGTGAATAATGTTTTGTAAATACTATCTATATCAGTTGAATTATCTAGAGAAAATAGTGATTAATGTTTGAGAAGACCGATGAACACTTCCAGGGAGTATTTCAATGATAGTCTGTATTGGGATAAAGTAAGAATAAGTGTTTAAATGTGATCTAAATTTTAAAGAAACATGAGTTTGAGATTCCAATAGTTCTATCTTTTATTATTCTCATGTTTCTCTCTTCTACATGGATTTCATTGTAGTCATTCTACCCCAATCCTTTTTTAGTTGATATTAATATAATAATGTCTGAAATATGATAAATTTAACTATTCATTAATGATTATCCACTTGATCAAAAAAGTGTGTGAATAATTTAAAATCAATTGTGGTGTATATATTATTTCTCACTATATCTCTTATTTGTGAATAGGTTTACCAAGGACCATTCATATTTAATAGAGGAATGAAAATATTTATAAGAGGATTATTTCATATATTATTTCTCTTAACCTATACATTTTTTTGTCGTGAGGAATGTATTATATATTCTTGATGTTGGGAAAACCAAAAAATTGTTATATAAGAATATTATTTATGTCTATTGGATAATATATATTTCATTCTATTCGATCCTCTATAAAATTATATGAAATAACTGAGGTATTGAATATATAAAATAAAATTAAGAAAAAATAAATTATATTCATTCCAGAGATGAAACAGTTATGTAATCATGGTTAAAAATAATTTTGGATCATTTTTTTGATTTTTGAGTGGGATAAGTGGATTTTATGGATCAATTAATCGTATACAGAATAGAATATTGATGTTAATTTTCAATATTTGATAAAATTAATGAACAATATTTGGTGTTGAAAGTTTTATTAAGGATTTACATGGTAAATTTTTATGCAAATTCCCCTACTATAAAGGATCAATAATTTTAATAGTCGACCATTGATAAGATAAAAAATTTCCTAATAACCTATGAGATGTGGATAAATGTTTATTAAAAAAGAATGTGAATATATGAAAACCAATTGTCTTTAATATATTCTAATGGATCAAAACATATTGAATCTATTAAGCCATAAGTGGTCAAATCTGATTCTAAAAATGATAAAATTGTTTTTAATAAATTTCTATCGTTTAAAAAAATTATATATAGAGAAAAATGATAATATAAGGGTGCACATTATTTTTAGTGTTTCAATTAAGGAATGTTTTGAAACTTTTGATGTGGTTTCCAATAGAATAATAATTTAGAAGACAATGATGATCAATATCAATTATAATCATGTTAAATAAAAGTGGAAAGTATATTCAAGGAAAACAATTCATTTATAGGTTAGGTAAAAAAAATTCAATATAGAAAATAGACTTTTATCCAAAAATGATGGAACATATTATGATGTGGAATATGATAAATGAAATTGTTATTTGAGAGAGGAAATACTAAAATATTTAATATTCAAAAACTAAGTGGCACATGAACCCTCCACTAAAGATAGAGGGACAAAAAAAGTGGTAACAACCAATGAAAAGTGTGAATATGATTAAAAACATAAAGAATTTAAATTTTGTATGATGATTTTTTAGATTTTTGGAAATAAAAAAATAATAAAAGAAAAATATATATTTCATAAAGGATAATAATTCACTTAATAAGTCTGTTGATATATCAAAATTCAAAAAGATTAATGAGTTAGAAGTGGAGTTCAAATAAAATATGTCTAATATTAATGATTTAATTGAAGAATGATATAATATGTTTGATATTTCTAATATAACATTTATATCATGATTTATGAGATAAAGGATATTGTGATGATGTTTTTTAATCTTGATATTTTTTTATATAAGACTCACTAAATATTTCAAAATTATACCATGAAAGTTGGTGGTAGTTTAAATTCAACTAATAAAGGTGTTAAATCCCCAAAATAAAATATATATTGTACTATAGAACCTAAAAATATAAAAATGAACACACAATATTAAGACTAAAAAATATGAAATAGGGAAAAGAGAGTAAAATGCATATCATGTCACATAGGAAGGAGTGTATAAAACATCCTAAAAACAGATTGGTGTAGAATAAGAACACAATTGGAGGCAATGAATGATGTAAAATAAATGTAATACCAACTCATTACTATGGATGGTAAATATGAATTGAATTTAGGGATTTCAAACTAAAAGGATTCAAAATGATATTATTTAAACAAATCTAATTTCCCTCAAGAGATATTTTATTTTGATGAAGGATTTTTGTCACAACCCGTTGTAGCGGGGCCCACATCGTGACTCCCCATGCCTGCCTATAATAGTCCAGTGGCCGGTGACTAGCACCGAGTAGTCATATTACTAACATGGGAGGCATTTCCTAAGCTTCTATACACACACACATCTCCAAGCCGACAAATGTTGAAATTTTAAACAAAAAACTAAGGAACAAAATTCATGAATACAAAATAAACCCAACCAACCGAGTACGACGAAAGGTAGAGTACTAAAAAGTAAACTGGGCCAGAAAACAAGCCCAACAAAAACAAAAGTCTGAAAACTGCAAAGTCCAACCAGTGAACACAAAAAGGCACTGGGACTGCTGCTCATAGCCGTAAGAACGCCTCGGCATGTAGGGAACCCAGGAAGATTGGTCCTGTCCTGGTTCGCCCTGGAATCTGTCAAAAGGGAGCTCGTCTGCACAAGACACCAGATGTGCGGGCAAAGCCCGTGCAATGGTGAGTATAACAATACTCAGTGGAGGACACCGAAAATCACAAAGCAGGACAAAAATTAAATGTACACTCATCTATGCATAGTATATGTCTAAAAACCATATAGAACAAACCAGATATACTCAAAACTCAGACCCGTGGTCTAGGGACAAGTCACACAACCGCATACATTCGTTCGGGATTCTGTTCGAAGAATTCCGTGATGCACTCATTCTGGGAGAACACACTCCATGAGTCTTATAGTTCCGATGACGTCCATCCCAGAAGTACTGTTCATCGGGAACCATCATGAGAGGTATCTAAACTCATTATAGGAAACACACTCCCCAGTGGGATGGTTACGGGAGATATATGCACTCATTACGGGAGACACACACCTGAGTGGGAAAGATCACAATACAGAGATGAGGATCACTACCAGGGCCATGGAGGATACCGCAACTCATCCGGATTCACCAGTTAGGTGACACAACAGCTTGGTAGAGGATCAATGCCTAGTTGAGTTGGTCACGTCGATTCCTAAATCTACCAAGGGTTAGGAATGGATAGAGGATCTCAATCCGGGCCTCTTGGATGGATGCATGACTTCATCACAAAAATTCATGCTGAAGGGATCATACACATGTGTGGGGAAATGATGCTTGACCTTCAGGGGAACAAGAATAAGGGGAACTAACCCAAAGGAAATATTTCCACGATACGGTTAACAAGAGGACCATGTCGTTTCCCAAAAAGTACATGTCATATAGAAATGATACATGTCGTGTTGTCTGATCCCGGGTACTGCTTGTGCACAACAGTCCATGTCATAGGTTGGTCGAGTGGAAAAACTGAGTTCACAGCGTGTAGTTTGATGTACTTGTTGTGTCTGAGTGACTGGGGTTGGCCCCATGTACGCTGGCCATGTGCCCGTACACGGTCATCAACCCATGTACTCCAACCTGTGTAATCGGCACACTGGGTGACCTGCGCTGCTGGCCTCGCCTGGCCGTGTGATCGAGTACACGGTCGTGTACTCCATCTCATGTCCATGTACCCCCTGGGTACACACCGAGTCCCACGTAACTGCCTGTACCCTACTGTACACGCCGTGTCTCCTAAACTGTGTAGATCATCATGTGTCCATGTACTTTCCAAATACACGCCGAGCTTCGGGGAAAGTCCAACACGCCGTGTGACTAGGGTCACACGCGGTGGGATTCCTCTCTTACCCCTGAAACCCTAGTCCCCACCAGTACTACACAGCGTGTTCTTCGGATGTACAAACCGTGTATTCTGGAAATTTCCAAAAACACAGACTTCTCCCGTCGCACCTCCAGTAATGATCTGTTCGTCGATCCGGCCGTCTGATTGCCACGAATCTTCTAGGTTTCGGTCTCCCCGACATCACAAAGCTGCTCCCGATGATTTCGGACTTTTCATCAGCCCCGAAAACATGTTTTGATCTTCCCACGAGATGAATGCTCGAAGAACGCCCATTTCCGATCCAGTCTGATTCATCGTCTGCCATCGTCATCGCACCTCTGTGAGGTCGCTGCGGTGCCAGACCCTCGATTTGGAATCATTTCATCGCAGAAAGGATACGCAACGATACGTTGTTCTTCGCCCCATGCAGAACGCGAAGAACTTGCAAAATGAAGGGAAAAGGGGGAGAAATCCAATAAAAAAAGTGAGGAACGAACCTCCACCATCATTCGTCATGGCATTGATATGCTCCCATTAGCATGCTTAAACGGATCAAGAATAAATAATAACAAAATAATAACGATCAATTTCCCAAATCCTCCCATTAAAACCCTCCTGCAAAAACGATCGAATCTGCGGATTAACATGTTCGTGGAAATTCTGCGTTCGTCCTTTAAAATCAAAAATGGGGAAAAGAATTCAAATAACAAACCCCTAATTTTAGAAAGGATTGATTGTCGACGAAGGTGTTGCACTTCCTTCATCGTCGAGATCCTTGAAGTTCATGGGGCCCGCACCGTGACTCCCGAAGCCTGCCTCCAATAGGCCAGGAGCTGGTGACTAGCACCGAATAGGCATATTAATAACATGGGAGGCATTGCCTAAGCACATGTACACACGCACACATCTCGAAGCCCAAAAAATGCTGAAATGTAAAAAAACACTAAGGAACAAAATGCATGCATACAACTAAACACAACCAATTGAGTATGACAAAAGGTAGAGTACTAAAAATTACACTAGGCCAGAAAACAAGCCCATGAAAAACAAAAGTCTGAAAACTACAAAGTCCAACGTGTGAACACAAAAAGGCACTGGGCCTACTGCTCGTAGTCGTAAGAACGCCTTGGCCTGCAGGGAACTCAGAAAGCTCGGTCATGTCCCGGTCTGCCCTGGACTTTGTCAAAAGGCTGGTTGTCTGCACAAGACACCAGACATGCGGGCAAAGCCCATGCATGGGTGAGTATAACAATACTCAATAGAGGTCCCAGAAAACTACAAAGAAATACAAAAAGTAAAGGTACAATCAACTATGCACAGTATATGTGTAGAGATCAAATACAAGAAACCAGATATACTTAAAACCCAGACCTGTGGTCTTGGGACAAGTCACACAACTGCATACCACCGTTAGGGATTCTGTTCGAAGAATTCCGTGATGCACTCATTCTGGGAGAACACAATCCAAGAGTCTTATAGCTCTAATGACGTGCTTTAGAGAAGTGTTGTTCACCAGGAACCATCATGAGAGGTAGCTACACTCATTATAGGAGACTCACTATTGAGTGGGAAGGTTACGGTAGAGAGATGCACTCATTACAGGAGACACACTCATGAGTGGGAAAGATCACGATACACAGATGAGGATCACTGACAGGGCCATGTAGGATACTGCGACTCATCCAGATTCACCAGTTAGGTGACACACCAGCTGGGTAGAGGATCATCGCACATTAGAGTTGTTCACATCGATGCATGACTCTGCCTAGTGGTAGGAATGGATAGAGGATATCGATTAGGGCCTCACGGATGGATGCCTGACTCTATCACAGAATGTCCTGCTGAATGGATCATATTCCTATGTGTGGAAATGATGCCTGACCTTCCAGGGAATGATAAAAAGGTTCACTAACTCAAAAGAATGATGTTCAGGGTATGCTGAATAGGAGGACCATGCCGTTTCCCAAAAAGTACACGGCGTGTAGAAAAGATAAACGCCGTGTTGTCTGACCCCGGGTACTGCCCATGTAGAATGTCTTGTGTCATAGGCTGGTCGTGTAGAAAAACGTAGTACACAGCATGTAGTATGATGTACATTCCATGTCCGAGTGACTGGGTTTGGCCCCGTGTATGCTGGACATGTTCCCGTACACCGTCATCAACTCGTGTACTCCAACCTGTGTAATCGGCACACGGGGTGACCCGCACTGCTAGCCTCCCATGGCCGTGTGATGGAGTACACAGTCATGTACTCCATCCCATGTATGTCAACCCCCTGGGTACATGGCGAGTCCCGCATAGCCGCCTCTACCATGTTTTACATGCCATGTCTCCTGAAGTCATGTAGATCATCCCGTGTCAGTGTACTTACCAAATTCATGCCGAGCATTGGGGAAAGTCCAATAAGCCGTGTGGAAAGGGTCACATGCCATGTGATTCCACTCTGACCCCCGATACCCTAGTCGCCTCTAGTACTACACGGCCTATTCTTCAGATGTACACACCGTGTATTCTGAAAATTTCCAGAAACTCAGAATTCCGCCGTCACACCTCCGGCGATGATCCGTTTGTTGATCCGGCTGTCCGATTGCCGCGAAACTTCCAGGTTTCGGTCGACCCGACACCACGAAGCTATTCTTGATTTTTTCGGAAATTCTATCGGCCCCAAATTCATGTTTTGATCTTCCTGCATGAAGAACGCTCCAAGAACGCCCTTTTCTAATCTGGTTCGATTCATTGTATGCCATTGTCGTCGCACCTCTACGAGGTCATTGCATTGTCGAACCCTCGATTTGGAATCGTTTCATTGTAGAACAGATGTGCAACTATCCATTGTACATCACCCTGTGAAGAACATGAAGAACACACAAGAATAAGGAAAAAGTTTGAGAAATCTAATAAACAAAGTGAGGAACGAACCTCCGCCGTCGTTTGTCATGGAATTGATATGCTCCCATTAGCAGGCTTAAATGGATCACGAATCACCAATAACAAAAAAACATGAATCAATTCCCCACATCATCCAGATAAAAACCTCCTGAAAAAATGAACGAATTCGTAGATCAACTTGTTCATGGTTGATCCATGTTCGTTGTTTAAAATCATAAACAGGAAAAAAATTCAAATAAAAACCCCTACTTTTAGAAAGTATCGATCGTCGACGAAGATGTTGCGCTTACGTCATCTTCGAGCTCCTTGAACCTCGTTGGCGTAGTGATTATTGACTTCAATCCATCGGCATTTGTCGCCGAGAGTTTTCTCCAACGCCACACAGATTCTGCAGAGGATCTTCTCAAACGTCTCCGATGAGCAACATTCGATTATCCCAATAAAAAGGGAAATGTGTTTGGCACTTAATTACATGGTGGTATTAATGGGTCCAACTTTCCATATTCGCGAAATCATGATGTGTCATTAATTTAGGAAATAGTTGTGTCTTTTACCGCGCTGTAGCGGATGTTTCCTTAAAAGAAATAAAAGAAACTTGTGAATTTATTTTATTTCATTTTACATTAAAACATCAAAAAATTAACTTTTTTCCTTGACCCATGCTGGTCGAGGTTAGGCTCATTCTTAGGTAAAGTTGTCCCAGACGCAATGGTGCCCTCATATATTTAATTCAGGCAGCCATTTAGAAACTTCCAGAACCACGCACAAGGACTGGCTCACTTGACTTAAAAAGATCAAACAACCATTCTATGCTCACTGGTCCTCGGAATGATGTGCCATTTTCGCACCGGGTCTCGAAATAATTCTTTATAATATTTAAAAATAATAAATGAAATAATATGAGACAATACATTCTCCCCACCATGTGGCTTTACATCCCAGAAAAGCCAAAACAAAGGCGAGTACCCAAAAAGATGAGGGCACTAGGCACAGATTTGGGCCTCCTGCTCCCACGTGTTGTCCTAAAGATTCACGTGCTGCCAACAGATGCACACCAAGGGAATCGATCACCCACGGAGGATCCTCTACTGCCGATCCTCGATCTCTACTGGTTACTCAACAATGGTCACTCCATTTTCAATGTCAAGCTCGCCCCAGTCGATGATAAGCGGCGGGTTGTGCACATACCTCCTTAGTTGTGAAACGTGGAAGAAATCATGTACCTGATGCAACTGTTGCAGTAGATCTAGGCGGTACACCACCTTTCCAACTGTGCACAATATCTAGAAGGGTCAAATGAACATCGTAGATAGCTTACCTCCCCGTAAAAATCTTTTTAACACTATTCGAGGTGAGACTCTAAGAAAGATGTGGTCTCCCACTTAGACCTCCATAGGTCTCTATCATCGGTCAGTATAGGACTTCTTCTAGCTATCTGTAGTGTTCATACACTCCCGGATGATCTTCACCATCTCTTTGGTAGCTTGCACCAACTATAGACCCATGAGTGCTGACTCTCCGGGATTGGTCTAGCAAAGCTGTGACCAGCAGGGTCTCCCATATAAGGCCTTGGACGGTGCCATACCAATGGTGGAGTGGTAGCTGTTGTTGTATGCAAACTCCAATAGTGGTAGGTGGTCCTCCCAGCTGGGACCAAAGACCACGATACAAGCTCGCAACATATCCTCCAGAACCTGGATGGTCCTCTCCATCTGACCGTCAGTCTGGGGATGGAATGCCGTGCTCAAGCGTAGATGAGTCCCAAAATCCTCCTAAAATCCCTTCTACAACTGGGATGTGAAGCAGGAGTCTTCATCTGAGACTATAGTCGAGTGGATTCCAGGAATTCGAACTATATCTTGCAGGTAGAGGCTTCCCAAGCCCTCTAGAGAACACTACATTCTGATATATAGGAAGTGGGCCGACTTGGTGAGCCGGTCAATGATCACCCAGATGGAATCATTCCCCTTGGACGTCCGTGTAAGCATATCACGAAGTCCATCGATAGTCCATCCCACTTCCACTCTGAAACTTCCAGGGGGTGAGCTAATCCCGCTGGAACCTGGTGCTTAGCCTTCACCTGCTGGCATGTAAGGCATCGAGAAATGAAATCCTCTACTTCCTATTCATGCCTGACCACCAGAACTATCGTCGGAGATCCTGGTACATCTTTTCCACCCCAGGATGTACCACCAAAGGGGATGTATGAAACTCCCTCAGGACCTCCTCCTGCAATTCCATTAGTACAACAGTGCATCCTCTGAAAAGAAGTACGTTCTCCCCACTTCGTGAATATCCATCAGGAGAATGTCCTATGGATAACTGAGCATGTAAAGCCACACAGTCAAAATCCCTGAATTGTGCCTCCCTAAATATCTGTAAGAGTATAGGGATGACAACCATCGACTATAGGTAAGTTGTATCCTCTCCATCCGTGAAGGATAACTGCAACGCGGCTAACTGCTGTGTCACCTCACTCAACAGCTATGAGCTCGAACATCTGCTAAGAGCATCCTCCACCTTGTTCCCATTTCTAAGAGTATAGATGATCTCGAATCATAGTCTTGCAGGAACTCTAACCATCATCTTTTCCGTAGATTTAGATCTTTTTGTGAAAATATGTACTTGAGGATCTTGTGGTCAGAGTAGACAATAAACCGCTCGCACATCAGGTAGTGTCACCAAAACTTCAATGCGAAGACTACCGCTGCCAACTCGAAATCAAGGGTTGCATAGTTATGATCAGTTGGCCTAAGATGTTGTGAACCATAAGTAATCACCGCATGTCACTGCATCAAGACACAGCCATGCCCGGTCCCTAATGCCTCGCAGAAAACTACGTACTCGACGCCCTCCTCCGGCAATCTCAAGACTGGGGAACTCATCAAACTCTGCCTCAATGGCTCGAAATCCGTCTGTAATTTCTCTGTCCATACGAAGGGTTTCACCTTCTTGGTCAGGGATGTCATCGGTGCTGATATCCGGGAGAAGTCAGGGATGAATCTTCTGTAATATACTACCAACCCAAGGAAGCTCCACACCTCTGTCACACTTAGAGGTGGCTCCCATGCTAACACAGCCTCGACCATGGCTGGGTCCACAGGTACTCCATCTGCTAAGACGACATGTCCTAGAAAGTGGACCTCTTGAATCCATAATTGGCACTTCGAGAGCTTCCTATAAACTTGGTGGTCCCGTAGTACGTCCAGAACCATCTGCAAGTGTCTTGCGTGCTCCTCCTCTGACGCCAGTACATGAGGATGTCGTCAATGAAGACCACCGTGAACTGGTCAAAGTACGCCCAGAATATCTGGTTCACCAGCCCCATGAACTCTTCTGGGGAGTTTTCCACGCCAAAAGGAATCACCATGTAATCATAGTGACCGTAGCGTCATTTGAAATCTGTCTTTGGTATATCCTCGTCCCACACTCGTAGCTGGTGATAGCTTGATCGAAGGACAACCTTCGACAACAACTATGCCCCTCTTAGATGATCGATGTGGTCATCGATTCTCGGCAGTGGATACTTCTTCTTCACTGTCACCTGGTTCAGGTGATGGTAATCAACGCACAACATTAGACTCCCATTTCCTTTCGTAGCAAACAAGACGGGGGCCGCCCAGGGTGAAATGATGGGTCTCACAAAACCCTTGCTCTGAAAATCCTCCAATTGCACCCTCAACTCGCAATGCTCTATGGGATCCATCTGGTATGCCGGTGAGGAAATCGGTGTCGTCCTAGGGTGTAAGTCGATGCAGAAGTCGTATTCTTGGTGGGGAGGTAATCATGGGACATCTTCGCGAAAGACATCCTCATACTCTTCCACCACAACTGGGAACTGAGAGATAAAAACATCTGCTACTCCAAGGGTAAGACCAGCCAACTCATGAGTGATCGGTTACACCCACCTATGCATGAGCCATTATTGTGCTACCTGGTTTTCCTTTAGGAAATCCTCATTCCATCACATCGGACACACTACACTCTTCGCCTAAAATAGTCAATTTGGGCATGGAACGAAGATAACCAATCCATACTGAGAATGACATCATAAGGCCTCGATGTTGCCACCAAGAGGTTCCAACCAAAACTCTCACCTCCAAAGGTAAGATCACACCGTCTTCAATGGTGAGTGATCATCGAGTATCCTCCCATAAGTGTCTCCAAACATAAGGATCGAGTCAAAGGTTCTACTAGAATCATTAGGTTTTGTACAAGACATGTGACTATAATGGAATGACTGGCACATGTGTCTATGAGTATGGAATCTAAAGTAGAAAAGACACAGATTGTACCTTGAATCATCCACGGAGCCCCTAGTTCATATGCCTCGACCACATGTAGTTGTCCCTACCCCTGTTCCCCAGCTCCCTGAGCCTGGTGCTGACCTCTTGGGGGTGGTGGTGGAAGTAAGTTGAAGCTTCTGCCACAACCCGCAGCTCTACCTACTCCTCTGCCACGTCTGCTGCCTGGCTGGTCTAATTGTTCTGTTATCTGCCTCTACCTCAGTGGTCCGTCCACCGCTTCCCTATCAGTAGCTCAACAGTTCAGGCAATCTAAAGAGATAAGTCCCCTACCGCTGTAGGCGTAGCATCGCTTCTCCCTAGGCCGATTGGATCTGTCCTGAGAGATTTGGACTGTCGATCCCCTGTCCTGGGTCCTCTTATGATGTTTCCCACGTCCAGATCCTTGTGCTTAATGTCAGCTCCCTGCTGCCGGGGTCTTCGCACCTGTCTGCCTGCTACTTACTGCCGGCGGCTTTCTCTACTCCTCCAAGAATCTCTCGATCACCAAGACCCGCTCGAGCACTACAACTTAAGTCGATATGTATAGAGCCTTGAAAATTTCTCTGATTTCATGTCATAGACCTCGATCAAAGGTTTGAGCTCTGATGTACTGATCCCTGACCATATCCATCGAGTTCCGGGAGAGGTTGGTGACCCTCAATGAATAGTAATCTACTGTCATAATTCCCTTCTAGAGCTGAAGAAGCTCCTAGATGCGTACAACTCTCAGTGTAACTAGAGAGAACTCCTCCCTGAATATTTGCTCAAACTCCATCCATGAAAGAGCCTCCTCGTTGTGAGTCTTTGTGGTCAGACTCCACCATCATCCCACCGAACCCTAAAGTTGGCTTGCTCCTTGGATCACCATCTTTCCTGTCGGTGTCCTCACTAGATGGAAAACTGTATCCACCGCCTCAATCCAGTCCTCAGCCGCCTCAGGGTTAGGCTCACCTCAGAACCTAAAGGGTCTCTCTCTCTCTGGAACTCATGGTGCGCTCTATGCCTGCGCTCCTCGATATTTGGTACTGCAGGTACCACATGATTCTCCACTGGTGGTGGCCTAACTAGTGAACCACCTAGTGGAAACTCCTAGGGAACTGGTCCCTGTATCGAAGCCTTGTCACTGAGGGGGTCATCCTCATCATCGTGCTACTGAATCCTAGCGGGTATGCGTCGCGGAGGCATCCTGTATTGAAACAAGATGTACCATGGTCAAAGTGTATATCTAGATAGCTGACACAAAGGACATGGGAAACACAAACCATTCCTATATGATACATTTACTTTTTATTTCCCCCGCATCCAGTGTTTTCGTGTACCGAGTCGAAAAGGAGGTTATCAGAGTCCTAGTGTATGGATATGTCGGCTGCCGCACCAACACTGGAGTCTCCGGCCTACTGTTTCCCCAAACCAAACTCACAGACTCTTGGTCCTAAGGTAGAACCGACCACCTCTCATACAACTCTGTCACGACCTGTCCCAGTGGGGCCCGCACCGTGACTCCCCAAGCCCGCCTCCAATAGGCCATGGTCTCATGACTATCACCAATTAAGCATATTAATAACATGGGAGGCATTTCCTAAGCACCTGTAAACATGCACACATCTCCAAGCCCACAAATGCTGAAATGTAAAAAAAACTATGGAATAAAATGCATGCATACAACTAAACCCAACCAACTGAGTACTAAAAAGTAAACTAGGCCAGAAAACAAGCCCACCAAAAACAAAAGTCTGAAAACTGCAAAGTCTAACCTGTGAACACAAAAAGGCACTGGGACTTCTGCTCATAACTGTAAGAATGCCTCGGCCTATAGGGAACTCAGAAAGCTTGGTCTTGTCCTGGTCCACCCTGAAATCTTTCAAAAGGATGCTCTTCTGCATAAGACACCAGACATGCGGGCAAAGCCTGTGCAGGGGTGAGTATAACAATACTCAGTAGACGACCCCGAAAACTACAAAGCAGTACAAAAAGTAAGGGTACAATCAGCTATTCACAGTATATTTCTAAAAAACAAATAGAACAAACCAGATATACTCAAAACCCATAACTGTTGTCTAGGGACAAGTCACACAACCGCATACCCCCGTTAGGGATTCTGTTTGAAGAATTTCGTGATGCACTCATTCCGGGAGAACACAATCCATGAGTGTTATAGCTCTAATGACATTTTTCCGATAAGTTTTGTTCATCGGGAACCATCATGATAGGTAGCTACACTCATTATAGCAGACATACTCCTGAGTGGGAAGGTTACGGTAGAGAGAAGCACTCATTACGGGAGACACACTCCTGATTGGGAAAGATCACGATACACAGATGAGGATCACTAAAAGGGCCATGGAGGATACTACAACTCATCTAGATTCACCAGTTAGGTGAAACACCAGCAACGTAGAGGATCAACTCCCGGTAGAGTTGGTCACGTCGATTCATGACTCTACCTAGGGTCTGGAATGGATAGAGGATATCGATCTGGGCCTCTCGGATGGATGCTTGACTCTATCACAGAATGTCCGGCTAAAGGGATTATATTTCTGCGTGAGGAAATGATGTCTGACCTTCAGGGGAATGAGAAGAAGGGTCACTAACCAAAAAAAAAGAAGTCCAAGATATGGTGAACAATAGGACTTTTCTGTTTCCCAAAAAGTATACGACGTGTATAAAAGATAAACATCATGTTGTCTTACCTCGGGTACTGCCTGTGTACAATGGCCCGTGTCATTGGCTGGTCATTTAGAAAAACTTAGTACACTGTGTGTAGTATGATGTACACGCCATGTCTGAGTGACTGGGGTTGGCCCCGTGTACTCTGGGCATGTGCCCGTATATGGTCATCAACTAGTGTACTCCAACCTGCGTAATCGGTACACAGGGTGACCCACACTGCTGGCCTCCCATGGTCGTGTGATGGAGTACACGATCATGTACTCCATCCTTTGTACATGTACCCCCTTGGGTACACGCCGAGTCCTGTGTAGCCACCTCTACCATGTTGTACACGCCGTGTCTCCTAAAGCCGTGTAGATCATCCTGTGTCTATGTACTTCACAAACACACGCCGAGAATTGGGGAAAGTCAAAAAAGTTGTGTGACCAGTGTCACACTCCGTCTGATTCCTCTCTGACACTCGAAACCCTAGTCACCACTAGTACTACATGGCCAGTTCTTCGGATGTACACGCCGTGTATTCTGGAAATTTCCAGAAACATGGACTTCCGCCGTTGCACCTCTGGTGATAATCCGTTTGTTGATCTGGTCGTCCGATCACCGCGAAACTTCCACGTTTCGGTTTCCCCGACACCACGAAGCTGCTCTCGATGTTTTTGGACTTTCTATCAGGCACATATACATATTTTGATCTTCCTGTGTGAAGAACGCTTGAAGAACACCCTTTTCCGATCCAGTATGGTTCATTGTCCACCATAGTCATCGCACCTCTACGAGGTCGTTGCATTGTCGAACCCTCAATTTGGGATCATTGCATCGCATAACAAATGTGCAACAATCAATTGTTCATCACCCAGTGAAGAATGTGAAGAACGCGTGAGAAGAAGGAAAATGGGGGAGAAATCCAATAAACAATGTGAGGAATGAACCTCCGCCATCGTTTGTCATAGAATTCATCTGCTCCTGTTAGCAGGCTTAAACAGAGCAAGAATCAATAATGCAAAACAACATGGATCAATTCCCCGAAATATCCCGATAAAAGCCTCCTGCAAAAATGAATGAATCCGTGGATCAACTTGCTCATGGTTGATCCATGTTCGTCGTTTAAAATCAAAAATAGGAAAAACATTCAAATAACATACCCCTACATTTAAAAAGGATCAATCGTCGATGAAGGTGTTGTGCTGACGTCATCGTCGAGATCCTTGAACTTCGTTGGATTAGTGATTCTTGACTTCAATCAGTCATCGTTCATCACCAAGAGATTGCTCCAACGCCGCGTGTATTCTGCAGAGTATCTTCCCAAACGTCGCACATGAGAAACATTAGATTATCCAAATAAAAAGGGAAATGTGTTTGGCACTTAATTACGTGGCAGTATTAATGAGTCCTACTTTCCATTTTTGCGTAATCATGACGTGCCATTAATTTTGGAAATAGTTGTGCCATTTACAGTGATGTAGCAGATGATTCCATAAAAGAAATAATATAAACTTGTGAATTTATTTTCTTTAATTTTACTTTAAAACGTCCGAAAAATAAATTTTTACCTCGACCCATGCCAGTCAAGGATGGGCTCATTCTTAGGTAATGTCATCGTCCCAGACACAATGGTGCCCTCAGATTTTTAATCTGGGCATCCATATGGAAACTACCATAACTGTGCACAAGTGCCGACTCACTTAACAATAAAAGTTCGAACCCCCATTCCGGGATCACTGGACCTTGGAATGATGGGATATTTTCGCGCCCGGTCACAAAATAATTCCATATTATATTTAAAAATAATAAACAGAAAAATCTGAGACATTACAATGTTTTTGTTGAATATTTCATTAAAAAAAATCCTATATGTTCGGTGAAAGAAACTCAATGCCTAAATTGATGACAATAAAATAATTTGAATGGAATAAATCTATTGTTATAAGAGCCTTGTTAAGATAAAATTTCATGGTGATGATAATTTTTTTAAATTATTTGTATTTTATAAGGAAAATCATTGGTGGGGTTAGGAATTCAGAAACAGTAACTAGAATTGTCTTATAATACAATTGAACCATGTAATGTGGGGACTATAATCAAAATCTATCAATATGATGATTGATAACTAGAAATATTATTGTTGAACTATCCTAAAATGTAGTTAAGTATTGATATCAATTCATACTTGACAGTGTTTGACCATTACATATGAGTAGTAGAAATATACACTATTAAGGTATCAAATGGAATGATAGAGGAGCAGTAAAATAAAGAGGAATGTATTATTAAATTTTAAATGAGTCATAAGAATAATATTTAGTGGGATGAAACTTGAATCCCATGGTGTTATTTTTGTAAATGGGTTAATTCGTAGTCCATTGAGTGTTTCTCAATTTAAAAAAATGTATTGGGAAATATTTACCACAAATGGATATGTTGTAATAATTTTATATATTAAATTATTATCATAACGAGATAGAGAAATAATTTCAAATTATTTTAAATTTAATGATACTGAAATTTTTCTTACCTAAGGATAATATAGATTATTGAGTTGTGAAATATAAGTCAGTAAAAAGATATAAGTATTTCTTCACTTTAATAAATTATTTAGAACTTAATAATTTTGTCTATTTTATGAATAATAATTCAAAATCATTGAAGATTTCTAAAATGTAAAATTCTTTGTTGATAAAGAAAAAAAATTAAATAAAATGCTTTCATTATGTTATGAATCCTAATATATGAATTATTTAATTCACATAAATCTTGAAAATATTTTATAAGAAATACATAAATGTCTCTATATAATCCCCAAAAATATAATATTGTTAAGAGGAATACAGAGTTTAGTATACGTGCGAAAAACATCATTTTTATATCATTGATACTTGAAGTACATTGGAGAAAATACACAACTATTGTTATCTATATCATTATTAAATTATTAGATTGTCCCATATCATTGAATATAAATTATTATATATTCTTTTTGAGGAAGGGAAACATTATGATTCTATAGGTATTCAATAAAAATATTATATTGATATCAAATTAATATAATTGGAAATATTTGATGGGAATGCTGATGGGGGATATTCTATCGATATACACCTCAAAGAAAGAGTTACATATAAAGAAAGGAATATTCCCATCTAATAATTAGATGATTTATAATAAATATAAAATAAAATAAATCCCAATTTCATTTTATATATAGACTATTAGTGAATTAGTAATACCCCTTAAATAATAAAATTAAAATTTGTTCCACAAAATGGTTATTTTCTCTCTAATCCAATCTTTTTAAATGATGCACAAGAATTATTAAAAGAAAAAACACATAACTAGAAATCTTACATCATTAATATGTATTCTTAAACAATATAAAAATATTTAGAAAATCTAAGAGTATCCTGAAAAGTTCACTATGGGTTATAAATTAAATATATAAACTATAAGGACCGTTAAATACATGAAACCCCTTAAAAGGGATTTATTTTAAATAATAATAATTGAGATTATAAAATAAAATAAAAATAATTTCAAAAAACAAATCAACTTATCAAATCAAATATATCTATAAAAAACTCATCCCAATGAACACAAAAATAATAATATCCATTGGAGTTTCCATTAAAATCGTGAATCTCATTAAAAAAATCCATTCTAAATACATTTTTTCAATGATATTGATTTTAATTTTAATTAATAAATTAACAAATTATCTCATGAAATGAAAATATTTCCATTAAAACTCATAGATCCATGTTGGTTTCTTGTATAATTAATTATATATTAACCCTTAAAAACCCCCTTACGATATAATAACATAAATAATTACCTCTAATATATATCATCAATTGAATTAATCATTATAAAATATATAGGGTTATATACCAAAAACCATTAACCCTAATAACTATTTTCAAAGAACTATAGCATTAATAAAACACAATGGATATTTAATTTATCCCTGAAATAAATTAAAAACATAATAATTTACATTTCAACCCATAATCATAAGAAATTAAGTTAGCCTCTAAAATTCAAATTCATTTAAAACTATCAGATAACTAATAAATTTTTGAAATTAAAATTAAAGTTAAACATACAACTTCAATAGATATTAATGATATGAAACATAAAAGTATTTATAAACTTATGAGAGATTGATAAATTAAATAAATTAAAATTTAAAGTAATTTTTTATTAAAACCCTCTATCCCCAAGTCATAATTCACCACTTTTGTTTCTTATATCCTGAATAATAAAATCATATGGGTCATTTACATGCTTCATGAAAATTTTCAATTTAATGTAATTAAAATTATTATTTTTTATCATGTATTATTAATTTATTGGATTACTTCTTCTAATATAATTCTTACAAAGATTTCTTAGTCTTCAATCCAAAAATTGAATTTATATTACAGTAATAGTCATAGAAAAGTAGTTTGTGGTTCTGTAATCCATATAAGCATCATGTTATATTTTTAATATCATTACATAAAAAAATATGTTTAGTGGTGTAATATGGTTTTTAAAATTATAAAATATTTCTTGGTAAGTGATAATTCCCCAGATTTTCAAATGTATTTGAATAAATTTATAATAATTAAACCATGGATTTATTTAAATATATAATAACTAGTTTATATTTTTAGTAAATATATTAAAATATTAAAATGGAAATGGAATTTTTTTATCTATAGTTTTCATTTAACAATTATGAGAGGATATACATTTATTTTTGGGATTATGATATTAAATAGGGAATTGGTTTATTATTTTTTTCATTCATTTTACATCAATTTTGGAATCACTTAAAAAATTATAAACTAATTTAATAATTTCAAATAATATGGTATTTTAATTGAGACTATAATAATAATAAAAATGTGTACTCCACAAGACATTGGTAAGGATTTAATAATACATCATGTATGATATCATATCTTCTCAATGGTATACCATGTATGAGTTCCCATAAATTTGATAAGACGTCTACGAGAATCTATATGAATATATTGTTATAGTAAGTCATCCCAATTATCATTCATTACCAATCACTTAATATTTTAAATCTATACTACTAAAGAACATTTGATAGGGGATACATATGAGATAATCTGATAAAATTACACAATTAATTTTAAATACCACCATGTATGAAAGGCCTCAACTGCCATAAGACTCATGTACCACCATATAAGTCATCCACAATACCATATATAATTTTCACCAGTTGTTTCTCTTATAAGAAGTCATTTAGTATCGAATTTATCCAATAATACATGAGTAGAAATGGGTCAATTTTATGTCATTGATTTATATACATTAGCCAATCCCATAAGATATTGTTACCTTTTCCTAAGACACCCCTATGGTTACATATATATTTATGATTTCTTATGACATTTAATAAATCCCATAAGATTTTTCTTCCAGTACATACAACTTGAATTGTCACTGGGGAATTTTTCCATTTCTATTTTAACGCACTGGGTATTAACATAAGAAAATCCAAAACATGGATTTCAATAAAAATAGATTATTTCTTATTCTACTATTTCTATTTTGGGAAATACCTCTCTAATGTTTCCAAGTTGTTATCATCTTATTTAATAATATTATGGATATTAGGGGAATGACCATTGAGGTTGGAGGGTTTGAAAAACACATAGAGTATAAAAATATATACCTTTAAAGTTAATAATGTTCAATCTATAAAAAAGGATGATACATGGGTACCACAACATTAGTGGATAATAATTTCATTGAAATTGCTAAAGGATGAAGATGAAGCTCATGCTTACCATATAGGATAATATTCCAAATATATGTGTACAAGTACCCCAATAATCTTATATTATTATAAATAATATGAATTTTAAATAATCATGGGAGAGGTTATTTCTATTAAACAACAGAGGTGGATATGATTATATAGTTTATTTATCAATTTAAATTCCACTATAATGCTTCTCAAATGATGGAACACATGACCATTAGTGGTAATTCAAATAATAATCTCCCCATTCTTGGGATCATAGTAACACCCCCGAATGATAAAGGGTTAAATGACTAAATGATATGACTCATGTAAACAAGGTACACCTTCCATTTCGGGGGCCTGTCTGATTTGAACTCCACAGTTAAGCACACTTGGGCTGGAGTAGTGATCAGGATGGGTGACCATCTGGGATGTTTCCTAGGGTGTGTGTGAGTGAGAAAAAAACACACTGGAAAGGACATGTGTTGGCCTCTGGGTACAATTATTAGTCATATGAATCGTTCAGGCACATGGGTGGGCCCCAGGGTGGGGACCACATGCCTGCACGGCAACCAGTGGTATCTGGTGGGCCAGGACCCAATGGCCATCTTAAGGCGGGGTGGTTGTGCTATCACCGGGGCCCGGTTGTCACATTTGGTATCAGAGGTGGTACCCAACCTTAAGTGTGGGGCACTGCCTGGGTTGAGATGTAGGGCCGACAATGATGACGTTGTGCTCTAAAGGGGGGTGGGGTGATTGTAACACCCCCAAATGATAAAGGGTTAAATGACTAAATGATATAACTCATGTCAACAATGTGCACCTTCCTTTTTGGGAGCCTATCTGTTTTGAACTCCACAGTTAAGCATGCTTGGCCTCAAATAGTGATCAGGATGGGTGACCTTCTGGGAAGTTTCTTAGGGTGTGTGTGAGTGAGGAAAAAACTATAATGTCCCGGATATTTCCATGTATTATTTTAATATTATATGGGAATTAATTCGAGACTAGGCTGTGAGACGGCGTGCACTTCTGAGGCCCGGTGAGCCCGGAACAAATGTTTTAATTTAATTAAATAATTAAATTACGTGCGCATGTGGTTTTCCTGAAAAAGATGAATAACTCCTAAACGGGTTCTTGGATCATATTTCTGAAGTCACAGTTGCATTAAGAGCAGAGATTTTACATTAGGCGAGGCCTAACATTGGCCGGCGCAGGTCGGTGGTGAAATCCAGTTTTTGGGACGTACGTGTAATTTAATATTTAAATAAAAATATTTTATTCCGTAGTGAAATCTTTTAAATCTGCTGCAACAAATATCTCTTATATTTTTTTCTAAAATAAAGACCTGTGCAGGGGTCCAGGGTTACAAACCTCATAACCCTGAAACTCTTGGTGGCTCTGGGGAAGACCTCCTGATGCGACAATGATGTTTTTGACAATTTTCACCGGCGACGATGACGCGACGACCGGATCTCCACCAATGAACACCACGGATCCAGGTAGGATGTTTGTTTTTGATTTCAATTCCCATTTTTGATTTCTGTGATGAACACGGACTAATCCACGAATAGATTAGCCCGCGGATTGATCGTTCATAAAGGGCGGGTTTTGTGGGGATTTTGAGGTTTTTTGGTTTTGATCTAACGACGACAAACCTGAATGGTCACGAACAACGATCGACGTTCGTCCCTCTTGTTTGATTCTTGTATTGTTTTTCTCCCCCGCGTTCTTCGTTTCATTCTACACGTTATTGGAGGAAATTGATCGTTGCACATTCTTTTTTTGGCACAACGATCCGAGATTGATGATCCAACCCCAGAACGACGTCACAGAGGTGCGACGGTGGTTTGGGTAGGCGATTCGGAGCAGTTCGGGAGATATGAGTTTTCAGGAATTTTTTTTGGGATGGATAATTTGAGGTTTAGTATCTGATTTAAGAGCCGAAAACACCCGTTATTATGTTCGTATGACGAAAAGAACCCATCCCTGGAGTATCGGGATGAACAGACGAGAAACCGAGGATCCTGAGGTTCTGCCGCGACGAAAGGAAGAACACGAAATTTCTAGAAATTTTCCGACTACACGTCGTGTAGTATGGGATACATGGCATGTGTACGTTGGTGGACCATATGGAATGTACTCTGGGAGTACACAGACATGGGTTGGGTACACGACCAAGGACACAACGTGTATACACTTCCCCGGCCAGACCCGGCCAGATACATGGGATACCCCATTTACTCGTACATGGGTAGGCGGCACAGACACTGACAGAGGCCGTGTACGGGCACATGGCCAGTGTACACTGAGCGATCCCAGGTGTTCGGACACAACGTGTGACTATTCTATAGGCTGTGTAGTTTCTTTCTATCTGGAAATCCAAATGACATGAGCCATTTACACGAGCAGTACCCGGAGTCATGGAAAATAGCATGTGATTCCTCTACATGCTATGTAGTTTAGTTCTACACAGCATGAATGGATGACACAGGCCATTTACACAGGCAGTACCTGGGGTCAATAAACACAGCGTGTAACCATACTACACATCATGTAACCAATTCTTCATAACCTGATCCACTTTCCATCTGTGACATGGACTAGTTTTCTTAGGGTTAGTATCCTTGGTCGTTTCCCTGAATGTTCTGGTATCATTTCCTTTATAAAAAAGTATGATCCCTTCAGCAGGACTTCCTAAATAGAGTTGTTGGAATCCCCTCTATGAGGCTTAGAGCCAGATCCTCTATTCATTTCTATAAACCTATGTAGATTTCTTGTTATCGACGTGACTAACTTTACCCGGCCACCGATCCTCTGCTTTACGGATTAGCTCAGACTGAGTTGTTGGAATCACCCAATGGGGATTGGTTGTGATCCTCATCTAAGCATCATTTTCCAAAGTACTTGTGGATGTGTTCTCCCGGAATGAGTACATCTTATCTCTCTCTTCAGACCTAGGATTGTGTTCTCCCTGTTACGTGCTTAGTGGAATATTCGAGATAGATCTTAGTGGTGGTTTCATGATAGTCGATCGTGTATGAGTATATTTGGATATTCTTGTTATATGTTCTTTAGAAATATACTTTGTGGAGCTGACTGTATCTTTCTTTTGGGGTATTTCCCTTCTTATATTTCTTTTTTGGTTTCGAGGTGTCCTACCGGGTATTGTTATACTCACCCCTGCATAGGCTTTGCCCGCATGTGTCGTGTCTTGTGCAGACGAGCGAGCCATTAACAGGATTCTAGGCGGACCAGGACCGGACGGTACTCAATGTGATCAGACAGGACGAGGTGTGTTCTTACGGCTACAGACTGCAGTCCCAACACGTTTCATTCGAGGATTGACTTTGTTACGGACTCTCTTTTGGTGGGATTGTACTTTTAGATGATGGTTTTACTTTCTTGTACTTTACTTTCCCATCATACTCTGTTGGTTGGGTTTTAGTGTATGCATGTATCTTTTCATTTTTGTGGTTTTACTTTTCAGCTTTGTGGGCTTGGAGATGTGTGTGCATGTGTACATGTTTATAGGCAATGCCTCGCATGTTAGTATCATGCCTACTCGGTGCTAGCCACCAGCCCCTGGCTTATTAGAGTCAGGCTTGGGGAGTTGCGGCTCGTTCCCCACCGGTTCAGGTCGTGATAGAGTGGTATCAGAGGTGGTCGATTCTACCATAGGATCGAGAGTCTGTGAGTTGGTTTGGGGCAATAATGTTAATTGTTTTGAGTTCGACTTTCAGGCCAGGGACCCTAGTGTTGGTGTGGGTGACTGACGTATCCATAAACCAGGAATCTGATATCTTGTATTTCGACTCGGAACATGAGAACACTACTTTTAGGCGAAAAATGGTACATACATCATATAGGAATTGGTTTTGGTTTTCATTTCCTTCTTTATTCAGCTCTCTGGATATACTTACTGACTAAGATACATTTTGTTTCTTTTACAGGATGCCTCTGCGACTCGTAACCGCTAGGATCCAGCTGCTCAATCACGAGGATGACCCCCTCAGTGATGAAGCTTCGATACAGGGACCAGATCCACCAGTTTTACCATCAGGTGGTGTGCCAGTTATCCCTCAACCTATGAAGTAGTGTTTAGTTCCTGCTGCACCAGTGGAGGAGGAGCACAGGTTAAGCACACTCCAAGAGTTTCAGAGACAGAGAACCCTTAGGTTTTGAAGCGAGCCCGACCCTCAGGCAACAGAGGACTATCTTGAGGTAGTGACCAGAGTTTTCTGTTTGATAAGGACACCTGCAGAACAGATGGTAATCCTGGCAGTGAGCCTTCTACAGGGCTCGACAGGATAATGGTGGATTTTGGTTATCTAGACCCACGATGAGGAGACACTTGCGTGGTTGGAGTTTGAGCGTCCCTTTAGAGAGGAGTTTTCTCTGGTTACCCTGAGAGCAGTACATATACATGAGATTCTTCAACTCCTACAGGGAACCATGTCGGTGGCTGACTATTCATCGATGTTTAACGACCTCTTTCGTACTCGATGGATATGGTTAGAGATCAGTACTTCAGAGCTCGGAATTTTGAGCAGGGCTTGTATAGAGATATCCAAGCTAGCATCATCCCTATGAGCATTCCTACTTATGTTGGGGTTCTCGAGTGGGCTTTGGTGGTCGATTTCTTCTTAGCAGAGTAGAGACAGGCGGTAGTTGTCAGTAGTGGGCGAGCTAGTGTAGAGACCTCGGTAGCAGGGAGCCGACATCAGGGACCCAGGCATGGGAGACATTTTCAGAGGAGATACTAGGATAGGGGATCTTCCATAAAGGGTTTGCGGGGTGCATCCAGATAGCCTCAAGAGAGGTGATTCTACTCATGTGATGGAAGGGTACATCCCGCTCGAGATTGTCCAACCCTCCGTATTACTGACACGGGAGCAGTGGATGGACCACCGAGGCAGAAGCAATGTGTGGAGGAGACAGATCTGTGAGGCGGTGGACACAGTAGAAGTGTTGGGAGAGCAGCTGGAGGTGGTCTTCATTTTGACCCTTTACCACCACCACCCCCAGGAGGTCCACCCCAGGCTCCGGGAGCTAGTAGACAGTGGCAGGGATAGCTGCATGCGGTAGAGGCATATGACCCAGGTACTTCCGGAATCATTAGAGGTACAATCTGCGTCTTTTCTACTTTGGTTGCCGTATTGATAGACATGAGTTCTATTCATTCCATTCTAGCTACTTATTTTGTTCGAGACCTTGAGATTTTAGTTGAGCAGTTGACTCGACCCTTACACTTAGAAACACCAACTGGAGAAGATTCCAAGATCTCACTCCTCCCTAGACAATGTTACCTGACCGTTGGAGGCAAGTGTTTCAGTTGGATCCTCTTGGTGGTAGCATCGAGGCCTTATTATGTCATTATTGGTATGGATTAGATATCCACAGTTCATGCCCTGATCGATTGTTTTTGGCGAAGGGCGCGGTGTGTCTACAGTGATGGAAGAAAGTTCTCTTTTCTTGGTGAAAGAGAGACCTAGGTAGCGCAGGATGGACTCATACATAATAAGGTGCAATCGATATCCAATAATTTGGCTACCAAGCCCCTGTCATAGCAGATGTTACGAGTTTCTAGTTTCCAGGAGTAGTGGCTATGTACGAGGACTTCTTTCCGGAGGATGTCCCCGGACTACCTACCCATCATGAGATAGATTTTTGTATTGAGTTGCAACCCGGGACAACACCGATATCAGCATCAGCATATCGTATGGCTTCTGTAGAGCTTTTTGAGCTGAGGGTGCAGTTGGAAGACTTGCACTAGAAGGGCTTTGTGAGACCTAGCATTTCACCCTGGGCGGCCCTTGTGCTGTTTACCAAGAAGGAAGACGGGAGCTTGAAACTATGTGTGGATTACCGGCGCTTGAATCAGGTGACCGTGAGGATCCAGTATCCACTACTGAGTATCGATGAAATCTTCGAAGAGTTGAGTGGGGCACGATGGTTCTCAAAGTATGATCTACCTTCAGGCAATCATCAGTTGCGAGTACGTGAAGAGGATGTACCGAAGACGGCTTTCAGATGTAACTATGGTCACTATGATTACTTGGTGATTCCTATCAGCATGACGAACGTCCAGGCAGTGTTCATGGGACTCATGAACCGGATCTTTCAGCGCTATCAAGATCAGATCGTTTTGTTCTTCATCGATGTAATCCTTGTGTACTCTGCGTCTGAGAAGGAGCATGCGAGACACCTAAGGATGGTTATGGACACACTCCAAGAGCACCAGTTGTATGGGAAACTCTCGAAGTGCCAGTTCTGGATATAGGAGGTCCACTTCTTGGGACAAGTTATCTCAGGAGATGGTGTAGTAGTGGACCCAGCTATGGTGGAGCCAGTCCTATCATGGGAGCCACCCCAGAACGTGATGAAGGTGCGGAGTTTCCTTGGGTTTGTGGGCTACTAACAGAGATTCATTCTTGAATTCTCTTGGATTTCTGCACCCATGATATCTTTGACCCAAAAGGGGAAGCCTTTTGTGTGGCCCGAGAGATGCCATCAAGCTTTCTTGCAGTTGAGACAAAGTCTGATGAGCGCCCCGATCTTGAGAGTACCGGAGGATGGTGTCGCGTACTTATTGTTCTGCGACGCTTCAGGAACCAGGCTTGGTTTTTTCCTGATGCAGAGGCAAGTGGTGATTGCCTATGACTCACATCAGTTGAGGCCACACAAGGAGAACTACGGGACCCATGATCTTGAGTTGGCAGTGGAAGTCTTCGCGTTGAGGATGTTGTGGCACTACCAGATGGGTGAGCGGTTTACCGTCAACTCTGATTAGAAGAGTCTCAGATATATCTTTTCTAAGAAGGATCTAAATTTGCAACAGAGGCGGTGGCTTGAGTTCTTCTAGGATTACGACTTTGAGATCATTTATACAACTAGGAAGGGGAACTTTGTGGTAGATGCTCTCATCAGGAAATCCAGTCCACAGTTGATGAATGAGTAGATGATGCAGTTGGCCTCTTTATAGTTATCCTTCATGGATAGAGATGAGGGAGATTACCTTCAGTCAATGGTTGTTACCCATCCACTCTAATAGCATGCCAGGGAAGCACGGTGTGGGGATGCTAGGTGTGAGAATCTTTGTGATTAGATATCCTCATGTGTTATGGATGATGGATTTTCAGAAGGTGGGGAGCACATTTTCCTTTTTAGAGGTCGTACAATGGTACCAGTGACGTTGCGGGAGGAGGTTCTGAGGTAGTTCCATACATCCCCTTTGGCGGTCCATCCAGCTGTGGAAAATAAGTATCAGGACCTCTGATGTCATCTCTAGTGTCCAGGAATTAAGAAGTGTGTGGCAGATTTTGTTTCTCATTTCCATACTTGTCAGCAAGTAAAGGCTGAGCACCAAGTGACAGCAGGCTTGACTCAGCCCCTTGAGGTGCCAGAGTGGAAGTGGGATTGGATATCCATGGACTTCGTGATGGGTTTACCACGTATGTCCAGGGGACACGATGCCATCTGGGTGATCATTGATCGATTCACCATGTCAGCCCACTTCCTAGCCATACGAGAGAAGAGTTCAGTAGAGAGCTTGGGATACTTCTAAGTGCAGAAGATAGTTCGAATTCATGGAGTTCCATCTACGATCATCTCAGATCATGATGCTCATTTCAAATCTCGGTTGTGGAAGGGATTGCAGGAAGATTTTGGGACTCAGTTATGCTTGAGCACAACGTTTCATCCCCATACTGATGGTCAGATAGAGCGGACCATCCAGGTCTTATAGGATATGCTTCGATCTTTCATACTTGACATTGGTCATAGCTGGGGGGATCACGTACCACTGGTGTAATTTTCTTATAACAATAGTTATCATTCCACTATAGGTATGACACAATTCGAGGCTCTATACCGGTGACCTTGCAGGTCACCAATTTGATGGACTGACCCTAGAGGGTCAGCACTTATGGGCAAGAGATGGTGGGAGCTACTACAGAGAAGTTGGAGGTCATCTAGGAGCATATGAAGACTCCAGAGAGTCGGAAAAAGTCTTATGCTGACATGAGGTGGAGGCCCTTGGAGTTCGACGAAGAATATCATGTGTTCCTTCAGGTCTCACCTTGACGGGGATTGCAAACATATGGCAGAGGTGGAAAGCTCTCTCCGAGGTTTGTTGGCCCTTTTCAGATTATGAGTAGAGTTGGAAAGGTGGTGTATCATTTGGCTCTGCCTCCTCAGATGGACCGGGTACACAAAGTCTTCCATGTGTCGTAGTTGCGGAGGTACATTCATTATCCATCGCACGTTATCGACTGGGGCGAGCTTGACATCGATGATGGAGCGATCATTGCTAATTACCCAGTAGAGATCGAGGATCGATAGGAGAAGATTCTTTATGGGTGATCTATTCCCTTTGTACATGTTTGGTGGCAGCACAAGAATCTCCAGGAGAGCACGTTGGAGTGGGAGACTCAGATTCGAGTGCAGTACCCACATCTTTTTAAGTATCCTTTTTTTTGGATTTTCAGGGACGCAAAAATCCAAAGGTTGGTGTGATGAAATGTCCCAGATATTTACATGTATTATTTTAATATTATATGGGAATTAATTCAAGTCTAGGCTCTGAGACGACGTGCAGTTCCGAGGCCCGTTGAGCCCAGAACAAATGTTTGAATTTAATTAAATAACTAAATTACACGAGCATGTGGTTTTACTGAAAAAGTGGAATAAATCTTAAACGGGTGCTCAGATCAGAAATTTGAAGGCACAGTTGCGTTCAGAGTAGCGATGTTACCTTAGGTGAGGCCTAACATCAGCTAGTGCATGTCGGTGGTGAAATCCAATTTTTGCGACATAAGTGTAATTAAATATTTAAATAAAAATATTTATTCCGCAGTGAATTATTTTAAATCTACTGCAATAGACATCTCTTATCTTATTTTAAATGAAGACCTACGTAGGGGTCCAGGGTTACAAAACTCATAACCCTAAAACCCTTGGCATCTCTAGAGGCTCTGGAGAAGACCTCCTGATGCGGCAACGACGTTCTTGATGATATTGGCTGGCGATGACGACACGCCGACCGGATTTTCAGCAACAAACGCCGCAGATCCCTGTAGGATGTTTGTTTTTGATTTCTTTCACTGTTTTTGATTTCCACAACGAACGCAGACTAATCCATGAATAGATTATCTCTCGGATCGATCGTTTTTGCGGGACAGGTTTTTCGGGGATTTTGAGGTTGGATGGTTTTGATCTAACTACGATGAACCCGAATCGTCATGAACAACTATTGGGGTTTGTCCCTCTTGTTTGATTCTTGTATTTTCCCCCTCGCGTTCTTCATTTCATTCTATATGTTCTTGGAGGAAATCGATCGTTGCGGATTCTCTTGTTGGCTCAACGATCCGAGATTGAAGATCCAACCCCGGAGCGACGTCACAGAGCTGCGACGACGGTTTCTACAGGTGATTCGGAGCGGATATGGAGATACGAGTTTTTGGGCGTTTTTTTTAGGATGGATCATTTGAGGTTTATGATCCGATTTAAGATCCGTAAACACCTGTTACGAAGTTCGTATGACAAAATGAACCCATCCCAAGAGTATCGGGATGAACGGACGAGAAACTGAGGATCTGGAAGTTTAGCCGCGACACGAGGAAGAAGACGAAATTTCTGGAAATTTCCTGACTACACGCTGTGTAGTATGGGCTACACGGCGTGTGTTCATTGGCGGACCACCTTGTGCATACTCCAGGAGTACATAGAGACGGGTTGGGTACACGGACAAGGACACGACATGTATACCCTTCCCCAACCCGACCCAGCCAGATACACTAGATAACCCGTGTACTAGTACACGGGCAGGAGGCACGGACACAGATAAAGGACGTCTACGGGGCACATGGCTAGCGTACACAGAGCGAGACCAGGTGCTCAAACACAGCGTGTGACTCCTTTACGCACCATGTAGTTTTTTCTATCCGACAAGCCAAATGACACGGGTTGTTTACACGGGTAGTACCTAGAGTCAAGGAACACGACATGTGATTCCTCTACATGTCATGTAGTTTAGTTTTACACAGTTTAGACGGATGACACGGTCTGTTAACACGAGCAGTACCCGGGGACAAGGAACATGACGTGTAACCATACAACACGCCGTGTAACCAATTCTCCATGGCTTGATTCACTTGTCTTTTGTGACTTCGACTTGTTTTCTTAGGGTTCGTACCCATTGTATTTTCCCTGAAGTTTCTGGTATCATTTCCTTTATATGGGAGTATGATCCCTTCTGTAGGACATCCTGAATAGAGTTGTTGGAATATCCTCTGTGAGACTTATCATCTATTCATTCCTAGAACCCTAGGTAGAGTTCTTGGTATCGACATGACCAACTTTACCCGGTTTATGATCCTTTTCTTAGTGGATTAGCTCAGACTGAGTTGTTGGAATCACCCCATGGTGATTGGTTGTGATCCTCATCTGATCATTATGTTCCCAGGTACCTATGGAGTGTTTTCTCCTAGAACGAGTACTTCGTATCTCTCTCTTCAGACCTAGGAGTGTGTTCTCATAGTTACGTGCTTAGTGGAATCTTTGAGCTGGATCATAGTAGTGGTTTCGTGATAGTTGATAGTGTATGAGAATATCTGGATATTCTTTTTATATGTTCTATAGACATATACTTTGTGGAGCTAACTGTATATTTCCTTTGTGGTATTTCCCTTGTTTAATTTCCTTTGTTGTTTCGGGGTGTCCTGCTCGGTTTGGTTATACTCACCCCTGCATGGGCTTTTCCCACACGTGTCGTGTCTTATGCAAACGAGCGAGCCTTTGATAGGATTCTAGGCAGACTAGGACAGGATGGTACTCAGTGAGATCAGACAGGCCGAGGTGTGGTCTTACACCTACAGACTGTAGTCCCAACACCTTTCTTTATAGGGTGGACTTTGTTACAGACTCTCTTTAAGGTGTGCTTATACTTTTGGACCATGGATTTACTTTCTGGTACTTTACATTCCTGTCGTACTCTGTTGGTTGGGTTTTAGTGTATGCATGCATATTTTCCATTTTTTTGTTTTACATTTCATCTTTTTGGGCTTGGAGATGTGTGTGCATGTGTACAGGTTTATTGACAATGCCTCCCATGTTAGTAGCATGCCTATTCGGTGCTTGTCACCAGCCCCTGGCATATTGGAGGTGGGCTTGGGGAGTTGCGGCCCGGGCCCCACTGGGTCACGAAGTGAAAAAAAACATAGTTGAAAGGACATGAGTTGGCCTGTGGGGACAATTATTAGTCATATGACCCATTCGGGCACATGGGTGGGCCCCTGGGTGGAGACCACATGCCTGTGGGGAAACCGATTGTACCCGGTGGGACATGACCCAATGGCCATGTTAATGTGGGGTGGTTGTGCTATCATCGGGGCCCGGTGATCACATTTGGTATTAGAGGTGGTACCCAGCCTTAAGTGTGGTGCACTGCCTGGGTTGAGATGTAGGGCCCACAACAAGGACGTTGTGCTCTAAAGGGGGGTTGATTGTAACACCCCCGAATGATAAAGGATTAAATGACTAAACGATATAACTCATGTCAACAAGGTGAACCTTCCTTTTCAGGAGCCTGTCTGATTAGAACTCCATAGTTAATCGTGGATGGCCTATAGTAGTGATCATGGTGGATGAACTTATAGGATGTTTCTAGGATATGTGTGAGTGAGAAAAAAACACACTAGAAAGGACATGTGTTGGCCCGTGGGGACAATAATGAGCCATATGACCCGTTTGGGCACATGGGTGGGCACCAGGGTGGGGACTACGTACCTGTGGGGCAACCGGTGGTACATGGTGGGACAAGACCCAATGGCCTTGTTAAGGCTGGGTGGTTGTGCTGTCACCAGGGCCCTGTCAAGACCCATCCCCCGGGGCCCATGATGTAATTACCCCAATCCGCCTTCCATAAGACAGGGGCTGGCGACTAGCACCAAAGGTGTAAATCCTTATAACTTGGTAGACAATGCCTTTATAAAACTTATACACACACACAACCAGAGTACAAGCAGAATAAAACACAAATAATGCAATATAACAAGTGTGATTGTACTGTCACCGGGGCCCGGTTGTCACATTTGGTATCAGAGGTGGTACCCAGCCTTAAGTGCGGTGCACTTCCTGGGTTGAGATGTAGGGCCCACAACGGTCATGACCCGTCCCCCGGGACCCGTGTTGTAACTACCCCAAGCCCTCCTTCCATAGTCCAGGGGCTAGCGACTAGCTCCAAAGGCATAAATCCCTATAACTGGGAAGGAATTGCCTTTATAATAAGTAAGTACACACACAACCAGAGTACAAGCGGAATAAAACACTAAGTAAAGCAATATAGCATGTGTGGATGTGTTTTCAACGGGGCCCGGTTGTCACATTTGGTACCAGAGGTGGTACCCATCCTTATTTTCAGTGCACTGCCTCAGTTGAGATGTATGACCAACAACGAGGATGTTGTGATCTAAGGGGGGTGATTGTAACACCCCCCGAATGGTAAAGGGATAAATTACTAAATGATATGACTCATGTCAACAAGGTGCACCTTCCTTTTCAGCAGCCTGTCTAATTAGAACTCCATAGTTAACCTTTCTTGGGCGGGAGTAGTGATCAGGATGGGTGACCTTCTGGAAATTTTCCCATGGTGTGTGTGAGTGAGGTTTAAACACACTGGAAAGGATAGGTATTGGCCTCTGAGGACAATCATTAGTCATATGACCCATTCGGGTACATGGGTGGGCCCCAGGCTGGGGACCACGTGCCTGTGGGGTAACTAGTGGTACCTGGTGGGCAAGGATCCAATGACCATGTTAAGGAGGGGTGGATGTGCTATCAATGGGGCCTGGTCACGACCCGTCCCCCGGGGCCTGTGTTGTAACCACCCCATGCCTGCCTTCCATAGGCCAGGGGCTTGTGACTAGCACCAAAGGCATAAATCTCTATAACTGGGAAGGCATTGCCTTTATAAAATGTAAAAACACACAACCAAAGTAAACACGAAAGCAAACACTAAGTATAGAAATATAACAAGTGTGCTGAAAGTACAAATGGGACTAGAAATACAAGACCAATAGTACAGTACAAGGAAAAGAAAAAACAGTAGGAAGGTGTCAAGCGACTCCTGGATCATCCTCCAGAGTTCCTACCTGAAGGGTAGGTACAGATTTCCACCTTAGCTTCTCGTCCGTCAACCTCCTCCGGGTACCGACTCGTCGTGAGTTCCGCCTCCAGGTACCAACTCGTCAAGAGGTCCACCACCAGGTGTCATCTAGTTCTCGTACACACGGTCTCCATCAGCGTTGTCTATCGTCGGCATCCAACACAACAAGGTGAGGGCATAGCCCGTATAGGGGTGAGTATAATGTTACTCAATAGGGACCCCGAGACCCTCATGGTCTCACTGAATCCAATAAGGATAACCACAAAGAAGGATCTCAACAGATTAACCTTACTAAGGTATATGCCCATACATGTACCTAAGTTATCAAATAACTCATCTCAGTCATGCGAAAAAACACAATGGTCATTGACTCAGCTCAAACCAGCATCATTATATATTCACGATGACGAAAACATGGCTGCTGGAGAACTCCTCCTCTTTCGAGCACAGTAGTCCTACCACGACTCCAAGGTGCCACTCACTAACCTTAGACTACTGAGGTACTCCTCCACTGTCAAGTACCGCGGGTCTGGCACCCCAACACAATAGTGCTCCCCCTACTATCCTATAGAGGTACTTCTCCTGTCGAGTACCATGGGTCTGCCACCCCAACACATTAGTGCTCCCCTCCATAGGTCTTCCACTCCAACACACTAGTGCTCCCCACTAGGCTAGTCAAGTCATTCCGATACGAATCGGACAAGCAGTCATCAGGTCTCAGCTAGCTACAATGTCATTATACACTGTATGCTCATCTCTGAGAGGATCTGCTCCACAAGCTACTGGTCGAAACTCCAAGTGTCATGATGTTCCAAGAATATGTATCTCAAAGAACCGCATCATCATAGGGGTCTCAATGAAACATTCAACGCGTCAATCGGAAGCCCGGTCTGTGAGTTATTAGCATTTTCGTTCTAGGGGCCCGGTTGGATTTTGGGTACAATCCAACCCGGCCCTACCTCAAATATGTACAAACCTCTAGTTAAGTATTACAAAAGAGCTTTCTTGTTATGAGGAAACCAGAATAGTCGACGACACATCAATCGGACGTTCGGTCCTCAGGTTATAAGTGTTTCCGCTCCGAGGGCCAGATTAGTTACGAGTTCGAACCAACCTGGCAATAACAAAATTTTTCCAAAATCTTGAGTTTAAAATATCAAACTGACCATCTCGATCAAAGGAATCATGCGCAACTGACGGTGCATCGATCAGAGGTCCGTAACTCAAGATATGTCTGTTTAACCGAAAATGGTCCGAAAAAAGGGGGTCTGGGCCCAGTCCGACTCGGCTCAACACCCAATAGGTTGGCCCGAACCAGGTGACCGGACCTGGATCTGGGTCCGGCCAGGTTGGGCATGGCCCGGACCGGCTGGCGCGGCCTGTCCCGGATGGCGCGGTCCGGCGCACGTGGCCCACACGGCTGGCCGACTAGGGGGGCTGACGGTGCCCAGTGGGGCCCGCCCTAGCCACTTCTCGGGGGGGAGGGGGGTTACACCCCCCTATTTCATTGAAATAGCTGGCCATGATAGTCGACCCTTGGGTAACCGCGGGACCCCCTTGGGTCCCGCCTCTTGGTGGCGCTGGCGGCAGACACAGCCGGCCGCCCATCCAGATCCGTCGCGGCCTTAGGCTACGGCTTTGTTCAACTGGCGTGGCGCAATGGCACCACGACCCCACTAGGCCATGGCCCATGTAGCTCTAGAGTAGAGCGAAGGCACCGCGCCCCTCCTCCGCGGCCCGGATAGGCAGCGGTCGGTCTCTACTTCGTGCAACACGACAGTGGCGTGCCTTTGCAGCGACCCGACAATCATGCGCTGACGATCCGCTCATGGTCGGCCCGACGTCGGCTGTTTCTTCGTAGTCCACCTCCATCATCCACAAACAAAAAAAACTAAGTAATGAAACATAACAAGTGTGAGGAAAGTTCAAAGGGGTCCGAAAATATAATCCCAACTTTAATGTACAAGGAAAACACAAAATAACAGGATGGTGTCAAGCTGCTCCTTGATCGTCCTCCGGAGTTCCTACCTGAAGGGTTGGTACAGATGGCCACCTCTGCTCTCCACGTCCATCTGTCGTCTCTGGGTATCATCTCATTGTGAAGTCCACCAACAGTTACCATCTCGTCGTGAAGTCCACCTTCGGGTACTGTCCAGCTCTACAAGCCTCAACCACAATCATTGTTGTTCGTCATCTGCATCCAACACAATGAGGTGCGGGCATAGCCCGTGCAGGGGTGAGTATAACAATACTTAGTAGGGATCCTGAGATCCTCAAGGTCTCACTAAAACCAACAAGGATAAACCACAACGAAAGATCTCAATAGATAACCATTACGTAGGTATATGCCTATACATAAACCTATGTTATCATGTAACCCAGCTCAATCATGAGGTAAACACAAATCTCATAGACTCATATCAAACCAGGATTTTTATTGACAATGATGAAAACATGGATGCTGGAGAAATCCTCCTATATCGAGCACAGTAGTCCAGTCACGACTTCGAGGTGCTACTCACTAACCTTTTACTGTTAAGTTACTCTTCTACTGTCGAGTACCGCGGGTCTGCCTACCCAACACTGTAGTGCTCCCCCTACTATCCTATAGATGCAATCCTCTTGTCGAGTACCATGGTTCTGCCACCCCAACACAATAGTGCTACCCGCGATGAGTCTGCCACCCCAACACAGTAGTGCTCCCCACTAGGCTAGTCAACGTCACTACGATACGAATCGGACAAGCAGTCATCTCGCTCAGCTAGCTACAATGTCACCGTACTCCATAAGCTCGTCTCCGATAGGATCCGATCTATGAGCTTCTGGTCGACACTCCAAGTGTCATGAAGTTCCATGAAAAAGTATCTCAAAGGACCACCTTTTCATTGGGGTCACAATGCAACACATGACACGTCATTCGGACGCCCGGTCTGTGAGTTACTAGCATTTCTATTATAAGATCCTGGTTGGATTCATGTACGAACCAACCCATCTGTATCTCAACAGTACCCCGAACACTCATGGGTTATACTCAAAGGAACCTTTTATCAATGAGATTACCAACGCCGCTGACGGTTCGTCAAATGGATGTCCGGTCTGAGAGTTATTGGCTTTTCCATTCCAGGGGCCCAATTAGTTTTTAAGCTAAACCAACCCAACCATACTCCATTACCATCCAAAACTCACGTGTTGTATGCCAAAAGAAGAGTCTCATCAATAGGAATCCAATGTAGTTGATGGCACATCAATCGGACGTCTGGTCCTCAAGTTATATGTGTTTCCGCTCTGAGGGTGTGGTTGGTTGCGGGTTCGACCCAACCCAACTAAACCTAAACTCCGACTAAACCATTAGTGTAATATACTGAAATGACCGCCTCGATCCGAGGAATCTTACGCAACTGGTGGTGCATTGATCAGAGTTCCACAACTCATGTCATAGGCTTTTAACTAATGAAGGTCCGAAAATAGGGGGTCTGGGCCTGGTTCAACCCGTCCCAACACACCTTGGGTCGGCCAAAAACGTGTCGACCGAAATCAGGTTTGGGTCCAGCCCGGTTGGGTGCGGCCCGACACAGTGCCAGCAGCCCGACCAATGCTGGCAGCCCAGCTTGGTGGCCGGTTGCTGCTCGGCAGGTTGGTCGAGCGCGTTGCGCCGAGCCCCCCCGCCCCTGCCCTGTTGATTGATACCGGCAGTGCCCGCTGGCACCACCATGCCTCCCGGATCCCGTGTGGCAGTGAGGTCTGTCGCACCCCCGCCGTGGCTATTTCCGTGGACGGTTTCTTTCGACGACGCATCGCCACCGCCGTGTCGACGCAGCGCGCCGACAACATCTTCCACGGACCATCGGGCGCACTCCGGTGGTCCGTTTCACCCATCGCTTGCGCTTGCAACTCTCCTGGGTCCCATTCTTCACTGCGACGGCTTCTAAACATTGTTGTGGTCCCGTTTCAATGTCGCCCGTCAATACACGCACTAGAAAACAATCTGCGGAGGGTCGAGTTTGTTCTTTGGCCCGAGCCCACCACGTTAGAAGTTTTCAATCAAGATTTAAGAATTCAAACTCAAATTCAAACCTGAAAAATAACCTCGCAACAACCCACATGTACGAGCGATCCACGGATCAGCCGGGAAAAGGTTGGTCCACGCTCGTCGTTCCTTCCTAAAACATTTAAGGAGAAATTCAAAACAAAAACCCCAACCTCGACTATGGTTCGAAGATGTTTGATGATATCACGAATGGGTGGACATCGGCTTGTTGACGTCGTTGCAAGGGAGGAGATGAAGGTGACGATGATCGTTGGTATTCGTCGCTTCCACAAAGGCCTTCGATATCGGCTCGAGCATCATTTGTTGGAGATCCGGCGTAGGGGGAACTCTTCTTTGTGAAGGGTGGTGTTCTTCAACAAATGAGGAACTCTCTTATTCTTTCACAAGAGCTCTCTCTCAAACATTTCCCTCAACACAACAAGTTCCAACCAAATTGAAATAAGGCTACCCCTTATTTTAATTAAAATTTCCAAGAATTCTAAATTTGAATCCCTTAATTAAATAATTAAAGAGATTCAATGCATTGATTATCTTGTGTTGACAAACATTATTGAATTAGTGGATGGTAGAGAGGCTACAATATTTAAGAGGAGAATAACTTAATTCAAGGGGTAGTGAAGGGGGATTAGGGAGTTGAGGTGGAGATGAGGAGTTAGGGTCTTGTTTGGTCCCCACAACACTAAACCATCCCATGGGAGGTTAGGTGGGTGTGGGCCCCAACCACTAGAGCCCTGAAAGTTGTATGTACTGACATACCGTTGAGAAACGAGGCCTCAGTATAGGGCCCTCTTCTTGATCAGACACCAGAAGAGAGTTCATGCCGCTTGAGCGAGATGCACGAGTTCCAGTGTTAGAGGATTTCGAGGTTTTGAGGCGAGTCAGATTTTCAGACGGTTGGGAACTAGATAGAGTTTGTAGCACGAGCTTTCCACAGAGCTGGGACACACGCAATCTTGATGGTGTACCTAGCTGTTAGCCTCTTCTATGGATCAGCTAAGAGGTGGTGGAGCCAGATGCTCCAGTTTTGTGATGAGATGACATTCACTAGGGGAGACTTTGAGACATTATTCAGGATGGAGTTTATACCAGTGACTTTACACTCTGAGAATGCTCAGGAGCTACTTCCCTTGCCGCATGTTTTTCCATCAGTAGCTGAGTCATCTGTTGGAAAAATACAGATGATGCAGAGGTCCAGGAGGACCAGGCCAACAGGTGGGCAACCTCAGGTTTTAGGTTCAGTTGTGCAAGGCAAATGAAACAGAGCCAACCATACGAGGAGCAGGAAGTGCTATGTATACGGAAAGTAGGGTCACTTGGCTCGAGACTGCCTGACCTGTCCAACAAATGAGCAGTGGGAAGTAGTGGAACCTACCAGACCGGAGTAGAGGAGCTGGCCATATAGCTGGTGTTGTACACCGCTTCGAAGAGTTGCCACCACCACCAGGATGTCCACCCCGAGTGCATGAAAAAGGTGGATATGGGAGAGCTCAGCTTCAGGTACCAGCATAATACGTCAATGCATCTTCGGAAGCAGGTGGATAGGATCAATACTAGTTCCAAGAATGGAGGCCATTGTTATTGGTGCCTCTAGCTTCCTTTTTTTGATGTTTTCATTGTTGAGTTTCCTTTGTGTCTTTGTACTATGGGCTGCAGTAATAAAATAAATGTATCTTTGTGACGTTTTCTATCCTATCTATTTGTGTTTTTGATACTAAGAGGTTCTAGATAAAACTATTGACTTGACCCTAACTTGTGAGTTTTCTACTGGAGGATACCTAGTAACAATGAAATGATTCTGATAGTGTTACTCAACCCTAGGAGGTGGGAGTAACGGTTCGATCTATTTTTAGTAGCGTTGGGGCCTTACGACTTCGTCTATGGCATGAAATAGTACCGTTCATGTTAGGATTTATTGTATTATGCGAATAATGTGGTTCATCCAGGTTATGAGACCATATTTCTCTTTTCGGCAGAGGAAAGATATCATCAGCTCTTTAGTAGAACGTAGACGAAGAAGGGTGGAGATGAGTTCTTAAAATTGGCTATTCTAACCCATTGTTTATTGATAGAACGGTTTGCGGTTCTCTGCAACTCAATAGTATCAGGTGTATCTTCTCTCAGAATGACCTGAACCAGAGACATCAGTGATGGCTTGATTTACTCCAGGACAATGACTTTGAGAGAGTTTATACTCCTAGGGAGGGGAACGTTGTAGTAGATGCTCTTAGTAGGAGATTGGGCATTCAACTGTTAGGAGTGGCGAGAAAGCAGCTCGATGCATTTTATAAATCCTTTCTGGATAGTGATGGATTCATCACGTGTAAAACCAGAGATGGTTCAAGCTATGAAGGAGAAGGTGTAGATCATCCAGGAGAGGATAAAAACTACACAGAATAGACAGAAGTCCTATGATGATAGGAGACCATACCCTTGGAGTTCAAGGGTGACGACCACGTCTTCTTATGGGTCTCACCTCGATAAGGATTAAAAAGATTTGGCCAGGGAGGCAAGTGATTTCTGCATGTCACCGAACCTTTTCAGGTCCCCAGCAGCATAGGAAAGGTGGTTTACCATCTGACTTTCCACCTCAGTTGCACCAGGTGCATGACTTCGTCCACGTATCTCAGCTAAGGAGATGTGTGCATTACCTATCCATCATCAACGACCAAAGAGAGATGGAAATTGATGACGGGGAGACTTTCACAGGGTTCTAGTAGAGGTTGAGGATCGACAGGAGCAGGTCCTATGAGGATGGATGATTCCTCTTGTGCACTTACTCTAGCAGCACAGAAATTTCCAGGAGAGCACATGGGAGCGAGAGGCTCAGATGCATGCGCGGTACCTCCTTTAGTTTCCCTATTTTGTGTTATAGCATTACGGGGACGTAAATCCCTGAGGTGGGAGTAATGTAAAGACCCAAAAATTTCAATGATATTTTATGTTCTTTCTTAATTTCTTTGGAATTTTACAAGTCTATGGATTCTGACGACACTTGATTCTGAGGCCCTGTGTGCCCGGAATCAATTTCTGATGTTTAGCTAAGGTATATTCAGTAAATAAACTAGGGGGTTTTCTATCTCTGGAACTGATGCTCGAAATTCAAATCCAAGGGCACCGATGAATTCACAGCACTGATAATTGCTTCAGAGGACCTTTACCATAGTTTCATTTTGAGCGGGTTGAGGATTAATAATTAGGGATTTAGAATAAAATAAATAAAATGTGTTGTGTACAAATTTTATTTGTTGGAGGTTGATAATATCCTACAAAGTGGGTGTTAGTGGTGGGGGCCCAAACCCACCTAACCCCCCATGAGAGGGTTTAGTGTGGTGGGACCCACACGAGACCCTAACTCCTCACCTCCCTCTCAACACCATAAACCCCCTTTATTACCCCCTGAATTAAGTAACTCTCCTCTTAAATATTGTATCCTCTCTACCTTCGACTCATTCATTAATGTTTCCCAACAAAAGATAATCAATGCATTCAAGCTCTTTAATTATTTAATTAAGGGATTGGAATTTTGAATGCTTGGAAAGTGTAATTAAAATAAGGGGTAGCCTTATTTTAATTTGGTTGGAACTTGTTGTGTTGAGGTAATTTTTTGAGAGAGAGATCTTGTGAAAGAAGAAGAGAGTTCCACTTTCATTGAAGAACACGTCCCGTCATGAAGAACAGTTCTCCTTCCGACGGATCTCCAATGAACAATACTCGAGTCAGGATCGAAGGCCTTTGTGGAAGTGATGAATGCTAACAATCGTCATCACCTTCATATGTTCCCTTACGACGACGTCAACAAACCGATGCCCACCCTTTCGCGATATCGTCAACGAGCGGAAAACCATGAGGTAGGGGTTGTTACGTTAAATTTTAAATATCGTTCATCATCATTCTTCTATTCTTGAGTATCATTTAGCTACATGATACCATCTTGAAGAGGATGGTCTGGAACGCACGAACACGATCCGACCCTTCCACTCCCGTTTTTTGTTTGTAGACGATGGAGGAGGACTGCAATGAACCGTTCAGTGACGGGCCGACCACAAGCGGATCGTCAGCACAAGATTTTCGGGTCTCCACGAAGGCGCGCCACCGACGTGCTGCGCGGAGTAGAGCTGGGCCACGGCCGGCGTGGGCCGCGGAGGAGGGGCGCGGTGCCGTCGCGTCGTGCCAGTTGAAAAAATATGTGGCCTAAGGCCGCGGCACATCTAGAAGGGCGGCTGGCTGTGTCGGCCCCTGATTCCATCGAGAGACGGGACCCGAGGGGGGTCTCGTGGTTACCCAAGGTCCGTCCATCATGACCACCCATTTCGTAAAACGGGGGGGGGTGTAACCCCTCGCTCAGTGAAATGCTCGGCCGCGCGGGCCGAGCCAGAAATGGCCGCCGGGCCTGGTCGCCAGTGCAGGGCCGGTCCACCAGCACTGGACTGGGCTGCGCCCAATAGGGCTGGACTCAGACCCAAGTCGTGTCGACCCAGGGGGTGTTGGGTCGGGTCGGACCGGGCGCAGACCCACTATTTTCAGTCCTTCTTTAGTTAAATGCCTATAACCTGAGTCGTGGACCACCGATCAATGCACCGTCTGTTGCGTAGGATTCTTCGTATCGAGATGGTCGTTTGGATATATTACACTCAACGTTTTGGCGATTTTTGTGTATGTCTCGGTTGGTTCGAACCTGAAACCAATCGGGCCCTAAGAGTGGAAATGCTTATAACTTGAGGACCAGACGTTCGATTGACGTGTCGTCGACTACATTGGATTCATCTTGATGAGACGGTTGTTTTGGCACACTCTACGTGGGATTTGGATTATTTTAGAGTATGGTCAGGTTGGTTTTATCTTAAAAAACAACCAGGCCACTGGAATGGAAAAGCTAATAACTCACAGACCGGGCGTCTGATTGACGCACTGTGTGTTGCGTTGAGATCCCTATAATGAGGCTGTTATTTGAGATACTTACACGTGAGATTACGTGACACTTAGAAGTATCGAACAGCAGCTCGTGGAGCGGAATACCTATGTAAACGTTATCTGTTGAGATATTTCTTTTTGGTTTATCCTTGTTGGTTTTAGTGAGTCCTTGAGGGTCTTAGGGTCCCTACTAAGTATCGTAAACACACACACAACTAGGAACTACATGCCCAACTATAATGTACAAGGAAAATTCCAAACAACAGGAAGGCGTCAAGATGCTCTTGGATCGTCCATCGGAGTTCCTACTTGAAGGGTAGGTACAGATGGCCACCTCAGCTCTCTATGTCCGTCGGTCACCTCCGAGTATCGTCTCATTGTTAAGTCCACCTCCAGTTACCGTCTCGTCATTAAGTCCAGCACTGGGTACTGTCCATCTCTACAATCCTCAACCACGATCATTGCTATCTGTCGTGTGCATCCAACACAACAAGGTGCGGGCATAGCCCGTGCAGGGGTGAGTATAACGATACTCAGTATTGACCCCGAGACCCACAATATCTCACTAAAACTTACAATGATAAACCACAAAAAAAATATCTCAACTGATAACCTTTACTTAGTTATATACACATACATATATGTATGTTATCAAGTAACCCATCCCAGTCATGAGGTAAACATAAAGGTCATAGACTTAGCTCGAACCAGGATTTTTATTAATGAAATCGAAACCAAAACTACTGTAGAGATCTTTATCTGTCGACTACCATGATCTTGTCACGACTCTAAGGCACTGCTCACTAACCTTAGACTTCTTAGGTACCCCTCCTGTCGAGTACCGCATGTCTACCACCCCAACACAGTAGTGCTCCCACTAATAGCCTACAGAGGTACTCCTTTTGTTAAGTACCCCTGGTCTGCCACCCCAACACAGTAGTGCTCCCTGCCATGGGACTACCACCCCAACACAGTAGTGCTACCCACTGGGCTATACAAGTCACGCTTAAACGAATTGGACAAGCAGTCATCAGGTCTCAGCCAGCTACTAGGTCTCTGTACTCCGTATGCTCTTCTCCAGGAGACCCCTTTCTACGAGCTACTAATCGATACTTCCAAGTGTCATGTAATCTCACGTGGAAGTATCTAAAAGAACCACCTCATACGGGTCTCAACGCAACAGACGCCACGTCAATCAGACACCCGGTCTGTGAGTTATTAGCTTTTCCATTCCAAGGGACCAGTTGGGTTTTAAGCTAAAACCAACATGTCCATTCTCCAAGATCATATGAATCCCACGTAGCATATTCCAAAATAACTGTCTCATCAAGAGGAATCCAACGAAGTCGATGGCACGTCAATCGGACGTCCGATCCTCAAGTTATAAGTGTTTCCGCTCCGAGGGCCAGGTTGGTTTCGGGTTCGAACCAACCCAGATGTACCCAAACATTGCCGAAACCTTGTGTTTAATATAATGAAATGACCGTATCGATCCGAGGAATCCTATGCAACTGATGGTGCATCGATTGGAGGTCCAAAATATTAGTTATAGGCGTGTAACTAGAGAAGGACCGAAAATAGGTGGTCTTGGCCCAGTCATATCCGGCCCAACTCCCCCTGGGTTGGCCAAAACCAGGTCAACACAACTCAGTTCCGGGTCCGTACGGGTTGGGCGCGGCCCAGCCCTATGCTGTTGGCCCTGCCCGGCGCTGGTAGCCCAGCCCGGCGGCTGGTTGTGGCTCGGCCAATGTGGCCGAGTGTTACGCGAAGCGGGGGGTTACACCTCCACCCCCCCACCCCGATTTTACGAATGGGCTGGCCATGATGGTTGAACCTTGGGTAACCGTGGGACCCCCCTCGGGTCCCGCCTCTTGATGGCACCGGCGGTCGGAAAAGCCGACTACCCTTACGGATCCGCCACGGCCTTAGGCTGCGCATTTGTTCAACCGGCACGGTGCCGCGCCCCTCCCCCCCGGCCGCGGCCCAGCTCAACTCTGTGCGGTACATTGGTGTCGCGACTTCGCGATGACCCTAAAATCATGCGCTGACGATAAACTTGTTGTCGGCCCATCACCGGACGGTTCATCGTAGTCCGCCTCCATCATCCCCAAACAACAAATGATAGGGGAAGGGTCGGACCGTGTTCGTGTGGTCCAGCACTTCTTCGTCAAGATGGTATCATGTGGCAAAATGAAACTCAAGAATTGAAGAACAATGATGCTTAATATTTAAACATGAACGTAACAACCGCAAACTCATGGTTATCCATTCATTGAAGATATCGTGAAAGGGTCGACGTTGGCTCGTTGACATCGTCTGAAGGGAGGAGTTGAAGGTGACGAAGATCATTAGCGTTCTTCGCTTCCGCAAAGGCCTTTGATCCCGACATGAGCGTCATTCGTTGGAGATCCATCAGAAGGAGAACCATTCTTCGTGAAGGGAGGTGTTCTTCAACGAAGGAGGAACTCTCTTCTTCTTTCAAAAGAGCTCTCTCTCAAACATTTCCCTCAACACTACAAGTGCCATCCAAATTAAAATAAGGCTACCCATTATTTTAATTACACATTCCAAGCTTTCAAAATTCAAATCCCTTAATTAAATAATTAATGAGTTTGAATGCATTGATTATCTTGTGTTGGAAAACATTAGTGAATGAGTGGAAGGTAAAGAGGCTACAAATATTTATTATGAGAATAACATAATTCATGGGGTAATAAATTGGGGTTTAGGGAGTTGAGGGGGAGGTTAGGAGTTAGGGACTCGTGTGGGCCCCACCACAATAAACCCTCCCATGATAGGTTAGGTGGGTGTGGGCCCCCACCACTAACTCCCCCTTTGTAGGATATTATCCAACTCCAACAAATAAAATTTGTACACAACAAATTTTATTTCATTTATTATAAATCCCCAATTATTAGTCCTCAACCCACACAAAATGCAACTATGGTAAAGGACCTCTTAAAAAATTACTGGTTCTGCGAGTTCATCGTTGCCCTGAGATTTCAATTCCGAGCAACAGTTCAAAAGACTGAAAAATCCGCTCGCTCGTTTACTAAATGTTCCAAATCTAAACTTCGAAAATTGATTATTAGCACACCAGGCCTCAGAATAAAGTGTTGTCAGAAGCCACCGACTCATAAAATTCCAAAGAAATTAAGAAAGAAAAAAATCCTTGAATTTTCTGGGTATTTACATTACTACCACCTCAGGGCTTTACATCCCCGTAATGATATAACAAAAACTAGGAAATCTAAAGGAGGTACAGAGCACGCATCTGGCCCCCAACTCCCATGTGATCTCATGGAGATTTCCATGTTGCCAGTGAAAGCGTAGAATCATAATCGACTGTCGTCGTAGGACCCGCTCCTTCGTTGAATAACACCACCCTTAAAATAGAATAGTTCTCCTTCCAACGGATCCCCAATGAACAATGATCGAGTCGGGATTGAAGGCCTTTGAGGAAGTGACGAACTCTAATGATCGTCGTCCCCTTCATCTCCTCCCTAGCGATGATGTTAATGATTTGACGTCAACCCTTTTGCGATATCGTCAAAGAATGGAGAACCTTGACGTAGGGGTTGTTATGTACAAGAATTAATGATTTTCATCGTCGTTCTTCAAATTCTTCAGTTCTGTTTTGTCCGATTGATACCATCTGGATGGGGAAGGGCTCAGACCGCACGAAAACGGTCTGACCCTTCCCCTCTCATTTGTTGTTTGTGGACGATGGAGGTGGAATGCGAAGAACCAGCCTGTGTCGGGCCAACCACGAGTGGATCGTCAGTGTATGATTGACGGGGTGCCACAAATGCGCGGCACCGTCATGCCACATGGAGTAGAGCCGGACCGCAGCCTAGCCTGGCCGTGGCAGAGCTACTGGGGCCGCGGCGGTGGGGCGCGGTGCCGGCACGTGGTGCCGGTTGAACAAAGCCACTGCCTAAGGCCGCGATGGATTTGGAAGGGCGACCGGATGTACTAGCCACCAGCACCACCAAGAGGCGGTACCCGAGGGGGTCCCATGGTCACCCAAGGGACGTCCATCATGGTCAGGCATTTCGTAATACTGGGGGGGGTGTAACCCCCCGTTCCCCGCAACGCTCGGTCGCACTGGACGAGCTGAAACCAGCTACCGGGTCGGGCCGCCAGCACCGGGTCGTGCCGCTCCCAACCGGGCCAGACCCGGACCCGAGTCGGGTCGACCCGGTTCGGGCCATCCCAGGGGTTGTTGTGCCAGGTCGGACCGGGCCCAGTCCCCCTATTTTCAGACCTTCTTCAGTAAAACACTTATAAATTGAGTTTTGGACCTCTGATCGATGCACCGTCAGTTGCATAGGATTCCTCAGATCAAGGTGGTCATTCTGGTATATTACAATCAAGGTTTAGGAGAAGTTTTTGTATGTCCAGGTTGGTTCAAACCCAAATCCAACCGGGCCCTCGGAGCGGAAACACTTATAACTTGAGGACATGACGTTTGATTGACGTGTTGTCAACTACGTTTGATTCATGTTGATGAGATGGATGTTTTGGCATAATCTACGTGGGATTAATATGATTTTTGAGTATGGTCATGTTGGTTTTATCTTAAAAACCAACCGTGCCCCTGGAACGGAAATGCTAATAACTCACAGACGGGGCGTCACAACGAGTCGGTACCCTGAGGTGGACCTCACGACGAGTCAGTAACCGGAGGAGGTTGACAGATGAGGATGTTGAAGAGGCTATCTATTCCTACACTTCAGGTAAGATCCATGGTGGACGATCTAGGATCTACTATTCATCTTCCAGCTGTTTTGTCTTTTACGTTGTACTTTACAGTTAGACTGGGTCGGACCGGCCCCAGACCCCCTATTTTCGGACCTTCTTCAGTTAAAAACCTATAACATGAGTTGTGGACCTCCGATTGATGCACCGCCAGTTGCGTCGGACTCCTAGGATCGAGATAGTAGTTTTGGTATATTACACTCAAGGTTTAGATGAAGTTTGTGTAAGGTAGGGTTGGTTCGAACCCAAAACCAACCTGGCCCTCAGAGTGGAAACGCTTATAACTTGAGGACCAGACATCCGATTGACGTGACGTTGACTATGCTGGTTTCTTCTTAACAAGACAGTTCTTTTGGAATACTTTACCTGATGTTTGGACGCAGTTAGAGTAAGGTTGGGTTGGACTATACCTGAAATCCAACCAGACCCCTGGAACGGAAATGCTAATAGCTCAAAGACCCAGTGTCTGATTAATGCGCCGTCTATTTCATTGAGACCCCTATGACAAGGCAGTTCTTTGAGATACATCTTTGTGGAACTTCTTGACACTTGGAGTGTCGACCAGTAGCTCGTAGAGGGGATCCTCTCGGAGACAAGCATATGGAGTACGGTGACCGTGTAGCTGGCTGAGACATGATGACTGCTTGTCTGATTCTTATCGTAATGACTTCACTAGCCCAGTGGGGAGAACTAGTGTGTTGGGGTAGACGACCTATGGTGGAGAGCACTATTGTGTGGGGGTGGTAGACCCACGGTACTCGACATGAGGAGTACCTCTGTAGGCTAGTAGTGGGAGCACTACTATGTTGGGGTGGCAGACCCATGGTACTCGACAGTGGAGGAGTACCTTAGTATTATAAGGTTAGTGAGTGGAACCTCAGAGTCATGGCAGGACTACTGCAGTCGAAAGAGGAAGAGTTCTCCCGCAGTCGTGTTTTTTTCATCGTGAATATATAAAAATCCTAGTTTGAGATGAGTCAATTAACTTTGTGTTTTTTCTCATGATTGAGATGGGTTATTTGATAACTTAAGTATATGTATGGGCATATATCTATGTAAAGGTTATCTATTGAGATCAATTTTTGTGGTTTATTCTTGTTGGTTTTAGTGAGACCTTGAGAGTCTCGGGGTCCCTACTGAATATCGTTATACTCACCCATGCACAGGTTATGCCCACACCTCTTTGTATTGGATGAAGACGACGAACATCATTGATCATGGTTGAGGCTTGTAGAGATGGAAAATACGTGGAGGTGGACATCACGAAGAGACGGTAACCAGAGGTGGACTTCATTACGATACGATACCCGTAGGTGAAATACGAAAGTGGAGAGATGAGGTGGCCATCATTACCTACCCGTCAGGTTGGAACACTAGAGGACGATCCAGGAGCATCTTGACAACTTCTTTCTTTTTTTCTTTTCCTTGTACTTTACTGTTGGAATTGTATTTCCTGTCCCCTTTATACTTTCAGCACACCTGTAATATTGCTTTACTTAGTGTTTTCTTCCGCTTGTACTCTGGTGGTGTGTGTGTTTACATTTTATAAAGGAAATGTCTTCCTAGTTATAGGGATTTACGCCTTTGGTGCTAGTCTCCAGCCCCTGGCCCATGGAAGGTGGGCTTGGGGTAGTTACGACACAGGCTCCGGGGGACGGGTCGTGACATTATTGAATTCCAATTTTCATTATTAGTTCTATACATCTTAATTTCTCTTATTTTTTTTGATTTCCTAGTTAATAGTTAGTATTCATTGACCTTTGTATTTAAATTCATAATCTCTTCTTCATATGTTTTCATGTAGAGTCCACTAAAAACTTCTTCAAATCCCCTAAACTAAATTGACATGGGTTGACCCAAGAGTGATTAAAGATCTCTAATCTGAGGCACACTATATTTTATATTTTGCACAAGTCCATATATTGTTTGTTTCAAGGCCTGTGACATCTTCTAATTCAACCTAGATATAATTATTTATAGGAATGAATGTATTTTTTCAATTTTTTTATTTCATTTTAACTTGATAATCATTTTATACACGAACATGTCTCATTAGGATCATATTTTTGGATTTAATCTTATGGTTTAATGAACATTATCTTTTATAGTTATAAATATAAGAATCTTTGAGAATATAGAGTGTGAGATTGAAAAATCTCCATTTATAGAATATCTATATTTTTCTACATCCTACAAAGTTACATTGAGAAGTTAAAATACAGAAGAAAATGATTCTTAACTAAATAGAATATTATGATATCTATGAGAAACTATTTTGTAATCTATTAATCATATTAACAATCTATTAGCCAATATGAATTTTAAATTAAAAATAAAATCATCCAACTATTGACTAATTATCATTTCTTGGAAAGAGATGACCCTAACTGAAATTTAAGTGAACTTGGAAAAGGATGCAGTAATTTAAATCCCAAAGGAGTTCCAGAAGCTCATATTAGCATTAATATTTTTCCATTCACCCATTAACTATATCTAAAACATTGTACATTGAATCTAAATCCTATATAATATTCCACATATGATAAAATACAAAAGAAAATTCCTTATATATTCTTTTATACCTCAATAAGATTCATGTTGAGAAAATAAATCCATAAAATTAATAAGGATAATGTATTGTTTAGAGAGATTTGTAAGTGTATTTTATCATCATGACCACATAATATATATATGACCACAATCTCATGGTATTATCTTAATAATGATTTCTGAAAAATGATAGAAACAATTTGGATTGCCTTTTCAAAGGATAAATAATTAAAAAATCACCAGTTAAAAAAATATATGTAGTTGAGAGAATTTATAAAACTGTTAACAATAAAAAAATACTCACTACATGAGGAGTAAATAAGATAAAAAATTTATGTACTCCCTTACTTGTGACCTAAATTGATGATATCACCACTCTTCATAGACAATCAAAATTTAACATGTTTTATGATGCATCACCATTTACATACCCAATGGTGTGCCAACTTTTCGACACTACAGAGAAAATTACAAAGGGATGTCTTAATGTGTAGAATACTAGGAACTATGATTCCATATAACATAGTATGTACCACTAAAAAAATAGTGATCATAGATTTAAATAGTACAATATAATTTAATATGTTGTAGAAAAACCATATCCCCAAATACTCCCTTCTATTAGAATTATCAATAATATAACCATACTCAACACTTCTCTAGAAACAACTCTTAGGACTATTCAAGATATCTAACTCATGTATAGATTATATAATCCTCAATTAAATACATATTGAGATCAATTTTTGTGTCCCAAAATAACTAATAATAAATCTATACATCTCAAGGATAGTAACTGAATGAGATAAAATGTTATTTTAGACAAATCATCGCTACTAAAAAACAATTTTTCAATTTAGATCATTTCCATATAAATTTATATTCTTAAGGGATATATATGTAATATACAATTATTATATGTATTATAGGTGAAAAAATGGATAACAACTCATGGGGATTTATTTTAAAATTAAATAGATTGAGGAGGAAAAGCATTTTTTTAGAGGAATATGATTTGGGGGCTCTTATAGAGATACATCCAGTGAAAAATGGAATGGTAAAATTGAATATGGAATAAAAAACTCATAAATAACACCCCTCACTTATATAATAATTCTAACCAAATTTCAAATAAAAAATCTAAATAATAGAAAATGATGGATGAATTAAAGAATATGGATTTCACAGCCCATTTATTGGTTTATATGAACTAAATACACATGTTCTCAATTATACATGTCCTATGAAAATAAAATTTACTAGATATGAAAAAGGAAACCATTTAATAAAATTAATAAACTCTGATAACACAGTAACTACCATGTAAATTTTGACACATATATCCTTTTACTATCTCTATAACAATAGGTGATGTCACTTTTGTTCATGTGTTTTAGGATTTTTAATATTCAATTAATACAATTCCATAAATAGTTAATTCTACGCTAAATATAAGATAATTATGGGATGCCATAATTCTTGTGAAATTATTTAACGGAGCAATGGTCTACCCAGTATGATTTTTGGGAGGATGTTCTAGTAAATTTCAAAGGAATATTCATTTATATTAATATGTATATATTAAAAATTAATTAAAAAAAATATTTAAAATCCATTCAATCATCATAATTGGTTGTTAATTTTTAAAATCATAAAAAAATGTTATAAATGCCAATGAAGGGACACTTTATATGTATTTTAGTGAAAAAACTACTTATTTAAATATTATGAATTTAATTAAATCCGCTCAAGAAAATAAATATGTCTTTTAATATATTATTCAAAAATTACTCAATATTCTATTGAAGAAATTTAAATTTTAGTTGAAATAATGATGTTAAGAGAATCCTTGGAATCAATAAATTTTTTAGAAAATTTCTTATTTGAAAATGAGTGAAATTAGTAATTTTATCTATAGAGTGAATGGTTTGAAGAACATGATGATTTTTATTTTAAAATTTAAAAAATTAACTTATTTTCACTTCAAATTTTCATATAATGGTTTCTATTAGGGGAAATGTTAATTTTGAATTGTTATTAGAGATCCAAATTGACTAGAAGTTAGGATATTACCACCAAATATTAAATATTAATTTACTAAAAAAAGTAAGATCTTCCTGTGATAATATAAAATATTTTATAACTTACATAGGAACACTAATTTCTAAAAATTATGAAAAAATGGGGTTGAAGGCTAGTTAGAATGTGAAATTCTTGGGATTAGTATTACTACTTATATGTAATATATTCTCTTTGAGAGTGAATGAAAACCTCTAAGGAAAATTCCATAGTTAGATCAACATAACACTAATGAGTGTTGGGAAAGTATTAGTTAAAATAGTAATGGACAACGAAACATATAACTCATCTCAAACTTCTAATTGGTGTGTCCCATTCAAACTACACAAAAAAATAATAGGTTATGATTTTTAAAAATGAAAATAATGATTTTTGGACTAATAAGATATAGAATAGTTGGAGAATATAAATTTATTATTATAAAAAATTTACCATATATACTTTGATATAAATCTTATAAATAACATGAATAAATATATGTCGTGAATGGACATTATTATTTTCATGATTAAATTTATGGTTGTTTTCAGGTCCCTAAAGAACCATAAGAAAAAGAAAGAACTATATGAACCTATATATTTGGTACATATTCTTGTCCATGTATACATTTTGGGCAATGAAATACCCTAGTCACATTCATATGATACATGGTAATTACTTTTTCAGATCTTAATAAATTATTCTCAGAGGTATTGTTTGGTGATTTTTTATTGGAATTATTTGTAAATCTTTCATGAAAATATGGAAAAGTTTTTAATGAAATATAACTAAAGGAAAAATAAATTAAATATTTTGAGAATTCAATATATTAGGGAGAAAGGAAATTCCCATTGAAATATTTTTATAAAGATGATATTGAAGTGAAAAATAGAAATAGAAATATCATATCCATACTACCTTACATGACCATTTAAAAAGAAATAAATCATTTAAATCCATCATATATTTTATATAATTATATTATTAGTTTTATCAATAAAGTTTTACCATTAACCAAGAAACTATAAATTGATACTAAATTAATATTTTAATTAATCACGTGGGATATCTTTTAATTAACTTAAGTAGAGAATGGAGACAGACATGGTAATCATCCCACCAGATGAGGGCCATCCCATTGAAGTGTGGTGTAATGAATCCTACCATGTTATGGTATAATTACATCCCCAGAATATCAATAGACATTCCCATGTGATAAAAAGTTTTTTAAAACCCCTATAAACCACACACATAAGTTATAAAATAATAAATAAAGAGTTTCCTCTTATTTGTTTTCTTTAAGAAAATTTCATCCATAATTGAACATATAACTATTAACCTATTTTTAATTCCGCATTAGTCTCATAAATGATCATGAAAGTGTATATAAATCCATTATTTGTTATATGGACGATTCTATTATATTTATTAAATTTAGAGATCGTATTTAAGATCTTATATTAAAATTTAGTTAAAAATAACAACAGATTACGTGACATTGTTTAGGTAGAAACACCCACGAAAATAGACCAAATGAATCTATCTTTATTTTTGTTAGCTATATAAATTCACAAAAATAACCTAGTATAATAAAATGGTTAAATTTTTTTCAGATCAATGGTACCAATCATTTTTTATGCTAGAAATTATCATATTTATATATAAATCAATATGTTATGTTATGAAGTATAGTTTTAATAGTAAAATTTATAGCGATTAATTCAATATATATTGTGTTCATGAGTAAGTGATAAATCTTATGCCTACATTATATCAGGAACATTCATGAGGATGCAATGTTTCACCTCATAATGTACCAAAAAAATTGATTGAATGTGTATTTTTTCCCAAAAATAATATTTAAAAAAATAATAATTTAATATGATATTCTTTAAAATATCTAGAATTTGTTAAAAACCATGTATTTGATATAAAATATTTCTTTTATTGGGATTATATTTTTTAAGCTCACATCCAATTTCATTTGGATCTACATATATTCCTGTAGTAGTATATTTTTTTCTATTTGGGTTCAATCCTATGAAAAATTAAATAATGATTAAAAAGTGTTTCAAGAATTTATGAGCTAATATATATTTTTTCAGTTTTTATTTCCTCATGAAACAATTAGCGATAAATGAATAAATTATTGGAACTAAAGTACATAAGAACTTATATTAAAGTATAGACTATGGTATAAGACAACTCTGACCTTCCACAAATAAATAAAACCGTATATGAAGGTATCCAAATAGAGATATAAATTCTATCATAAAAATAAAATTGTATCCCAATATGAACATTTGATTCCAAAATACATAGTACATAATATATAAAAACACAACTACATTCAAAACAACCCTAATTATTCAACCTTACAGAATAGTTAATGGTTACTTTTTTATTTACCTATTAATCTATAACATAAGACTATTAGGATATGAATAATGTAAATTTTTAATATGAAATGTTTGAAGGAAAAAAGGATGCTCTAAATGATAGAACTATAGTATTTATTAATTGAGACATATGAAAAATCCTTGTTATAAAATTATAAGGGAATATAATTACATTATATATTCATTTAGAAAATATAATTTCATTCGTTAGAAAATAATCTAAAAATATCCTCTATAATGAAACTCATGCCTGGTATGCATTATTTATGATAGAGTATAAACATTATATTGAAAACCACATTTAATTTTATTGTAGTATATATCATTGGAATAGAATAAAAATTACCCTTTTAGGTGAATGTACAATACATAATGTAGTTGTATGATTAGTTTTTTGAAGGATTCATTGTAGGATTCAAAAATAATCCTTTATTAATAAAAATTAAAACCCTATTATGGTATTTTTCAGTTAAACTAGTATAGAAACTCAAATTAATTAATCTATTACACCTTGATAGTATAATATTGAAATAAATTGGAATAAGTGTCTATTGTATGTATATTAGAGAGGAAAAATTATTTTATCATATTACTGATATTTTTTCATTCTATTTGTATTTTTGTACATGTGGTTGGAACATAAATTATATCTATGAATTTATTTTCGAAAAATTATCCCCCACTAAATAATGTAAATAATAAGAATGTGGTGGTAACCATTGTAATATTTTTCACTAATACTAGAAAAGGGGTTGTCAATTGAAAAATAATATACTTAAATCAAAATAACAGAATGAGGGAACTGAATTTATGAACAACATAGGTAACTTCTACCCTATGATTGAGTATCACAATAGAGATCCTCCCTCAATGTTATTTGAAATTATCATATATACTAGAGTAAAAAAAATATGATAGATACTATATAATTTCTATTCTATAACCAAATCACATGTATAAAATATAATACATGTTTTTTTGAAATATGAGGTTGAGATGCCAAATAATTTCATATCATAAAAAATTGGTACAATTATTCCAAAGGGATGGATACTCCCATTGTATAGTTTTGTTATAGGTTTAGATACACTAGTCTAATAAGTTAATTTCACCAATATGGTTGGAAAAAATTCTTCAAGTACAAATTAAGGAAGGTAATTAAAATATTTATGAAATTCTAAATTTGGATGATGAAGTGGTAGATGACATATCTGAATTTCATTATAAATGTATAAAAGAACTCTAAGCAGGATCATTAAAAATGAAGATTATTGGAGATGGATTTATGAATTCTACACATGTTAAAATTGCAATACTATGAAAATATAATCAATTTACCATCCTTGAAATAGATATTCTTCTTGATATGAAGTAAAAACCTTATTAACATGATGAAAATTTATTTTATAAATGTTATCAAGTGATCAATCAGAATTTATACAATAAAATTAGGTGTTTTATTAGATATTCCCCATTGATTAATTTTAATTTAATATAAATGGTTTAAATAAGGGAGATAATGTAATCTATAATTATAATTTATATATGTTTACATATTTATTTCTTCTATTTTATTTATCTTAATAATTAATTGGGAAACCATGCATTGATCTCTCAAATTAAATTATTTAATTTATAAAAAGATTATAAGTTTTCTTTCTCTTATTTTTAAGTAATTATTTCATCCCATTAATAAATCATAGACTAAATCTTTGATTCCATTAATATTCATATTTTAGACCATACATGAATATGTAAAACTTCAATAATATGTATGACTTCGTCTTTGATTTCATAAGACATTATGCCTAAGGAACAAAAATTAACAAATGGACATTGTGTAATACATTCTAGACATTTCATAAAACTTTGATGTGGATTTATTATGACATTATTGAGACTATAATATTTTCTATTCATAATGTAAAACTAATTTTCCAATCATACAATACAATGTCCTTGAATATTATAATACATATTACATGTATGAGATAATATTTCAAGAGACCCCTACATAAATGAAAGAACACTACATAATAATGAGATTAGTTATTAGAAGACTCATATTTAGTTGTGTATCACTTTATCATGGAAATTTATGATTTAAATTTTTATAAATATTATTAATAGTGTCAATTTCAAACATTAATTCCCTAACACTTATCTAAACATGTATGAATTTGTTTCATCATGTAAGTCTCCTCATCCTAAATTGTAAGACAACGATGTATTTTAATATAACACTTAAATGGCCACATATAGCATCAAAATTTCATATGAATTTCAAGCAATCGGGTAATAATTTTGTTAAACTATGTATGACTTTATTGGTGGTATTGGAAATTATCATTTTTAATATTAGATTTATGGGAATTAATTTTTTTTAATTTCCCAAATAAATGTGTTTTCACTTAGAATCTATTCGTATTTCTCTAGTTTAACTATGTTTTGAAATACATCTCATGATATTTAACATTTAACCTATCAAAATGAAGAATAATATGGTTATCTTGGTATAGATGTTCACAAATATAAGATTCTTGAATCACCAAACTAAAAAAATATGCACCCCAAATGATGTACACATTCAATTCTACAGATAGGAAGAATTCTAATAACTAATACTCATAACGATTTTAAAGGCTGTATAATCACTAAACAAATAAGATGATACTGTTGATTATTTTGTATGAGATGAAGATACTAAAATGTGCATGAGGTATATGTAATTAATATATTCATATAAAGAGAATGATTTTTCACAGAACTAGAGGAGAGAGGTTATTGATTTGTTGAGTGATCTTAATGTACTACTAGAATTTATATTTTCCTTTTCTCTCATATTTTAATACTTCTCTAGTGATGGAACACTAGATCAATAATTTTCAAACCGAATAGAATTATACAATTCTCAAGTAAATTAACTCAATTCATATTTCTCAATTCATATATGCATAATTAATATGAGATTTATATTACGCTTTTTAGTTTAATTCAACTTACCTTCACCACTGGATTCTACAATCTGAACAGATGAAATATCTATAATAACCATGGTATGGGGGTAAGTGGGTTGAATTAGGATTAATTGGAAACATCTAATGACTTGTATTTGAAATTACGGAAAGTAAAATGAATATTTCACTTCACTATTATATTTTAAATTACCTTGTTAAGTTAATTAATTGAGGTTTTATCTAATTATAATGAGAGAAACCATGAAAATTCATTGAATTATAATTTAATAGGTATGTTAGGGGAGAGTTAAATATTATACAAATCCTTTTATAACTAAATTAAAACACTGATTGTATTTATTTATAAAAAAAGTGATTATTATTTTCTACCCAAAAAACATACCCACAAAACAAAATAAATCCACATTAGAAACTCCCTCATCTCTAATTAAAACCTGAATTATATCACTTACTAAACATTTCTAGGATTCAAAATATATATTTCTTTCAGGCATGCTGTAACATCATGTCACAACTCATTCGATTGAGATGATGTAGCATCTCAAGTTTGCCTTACAAGACATCCCCAAGGCACCAAAGGCTGAAATAAATTCCAAGGGATTTAACATAACTGGGGGATGATTTCCCCATTGAAAAATAAAACAACTCAACAAAACATAACAAGAAAAAAAAATAACTACTACATGACTAATGATAATAATGTAAGATGACTCAATATAATACAATTGATCGCAAAGCCAAATTCAAATAGATTATCATAGAAAAATACTACTAAAATCAATGTAAATATAATAATACTAAGCAAAAAATCTCAAAGACACCAAATAAATAACTCCAATTCAAAACATGATCCATTATTAAACTCTAGATTACATACAATGTATCACAAAGCACCACTAATGGAATGTGATACCTATCATTTACCTAAATACTGACAGAAAATATCGACAAAAGAACCAACGTTCCAAAACATGGGGTGAGTATTGAAAATCAGTATGTTTCCCCAAAAAACAACCCAACTTACACCACTAGGATAGAACAAGTTATCACATTTATAGAAAAAAATTTGTATAAAACAATTGATAATAGTTTATTCAGTGGAAATCAATTCATACCAAGCAGTTTTTCATACTAAAACAATTTTCAAGGGAATAAACGAAAGAAGTCAATAACAATTAATCAATTTTCATATTTGCACAAACCATTCTATTTGAAAAAACAACACATACACATAAATACAATAAAAAATGATTGGTTTTACCATTTGTGGTGTAACTTCACCTCTATAACTCATCCCATGGATTATCAACAACAAGACCATTATCCAGCCCATTCAACTAACCCCGAATCATTTAAAAAATAACCATGAAAAAATAACCTTTAACAAAACATTTCATTAAAACCATAATTTTTTCGGAAAAAATTTTTAAACTATTATTCATTCATAAAAAAATCAACCATTTTGAAATCATTGTTTTAAATAAAAACACATTCCACTAAAACACCCAATATCTACAAATCCGTAAACCATAAATAATGAGGGTTTCTATCAAGAAATTGTCAAAATTTTCAAAATAAATTACAATGAAAATCATAAATTTAAAATCATGACTTCTTGTTATAAAAATAAGAGTCTCTAGTGAATTCATGTACCTCAAGACTTTTGACGAATCAAAGAATGGCCTGGAAACTTCTACAAAACTGGGTTGAATCTAAAAATCCCCACCTTATATCTCTTCCCCTAATATAATCATGCAACCAAATAGCCATGAATGGAATAAAAACCCATATTTCGATCCAAATATGACTAGTTATAAGAATCTAACAAAGTGAATAATATAGATCTATGAATAACTATGAATAACGACCATAGATGGAGACATACAAATGGAATAGAGCTTCAAAGAATGGAGAAATTCCTTTTAATCGCCATTGAATTGATGGGAGTGACTCCACAGTCTTTGGAAGGAACATATATTATTCTAGGACCAAAATGGAGAGAAAAATATAAATTTTAGAGAAAATCCTGAAGTATATCCACATTTTTAGGAACTAGTTTTTAATATTTGCATGGTTAGATGCATTGTTATGAAAATAAAGTTATAACCATGTGTAAAACAATACCTCATAGTTCACCTCAGATCATTTCCTCAAATGATTTGAGGTATTTTTTACCAGCTGTTCCAATTCCCACTGTCCCACTTTTCACGGGTTCTCATGGGTTGCCACACGGTTTGGCGAAACCATGCACTGAACTGTGTGCATTAAAATTAGTAAATTTATCATATGTAATGGTTTCTTATAGATTTTTTACTCTCTCAAAAAACAAGACTCAAGCCACGAGCCATTATAAATGTTCCAAAAACATTCAAAAAGTCTTCAGATCCTCTCATGCTTCACCCAATCACTTTATATAATTAGAAAAAATAAAGAATGTGTCACTCAAAAATAGGGTTCTGTATTCTCCCCCAAATTGGTTTTTCAATCCATATAATGTAGAAAACCATCATTTACCTGAAATAGTTCCAACCATTTCTAGACCATTTCCTTCTTATGTTCCCATGTCTCTTCCTAAATCTAACTATGTTGTAACAAAACCCTAACTAGACAAATTATTTTTAATTAAAATATACTTTCACTCATATCAATAATCTGTAATAGGATATGACCCAATGATAAATATGGCTCTATGTTAATGTGATCTCATTGAATCACATGGTTATGATCAAGAAGATAATTTTTCAAAAGATACATATGAAATAGATTATTCACAGTACTAAAATGAAGTGGAAATTCCAATTGATATTCCACATAATCAACCTATTCAAGTATGTCATAAGGGCATATGATTTAAGAAGAAAACATGCCATACATCCAAAATGATGAATTCCATGCCTTGGGGGGATTCTCAAGAACAGATGATTATTGAATGTGAATGAAAAAAACCATCGATGATGATCCACATATGATTTCTGACAACATTGACCCATCTCCATCCTTTTACTAAAATACTAAATAATCTCTAATGGTTATTATAAAATTCTCATCCCAACTGATGAATACTAAATTTTTTCCACCAATCAAAGTGGATAATTAAAAAGATGAAAATATAATTCTTCAAATGGAAAAATATATATTAAGGCCTGATAAATATTATTTATATTATTACACCCCTAATAGTATGTGAACTTCCCATGATCCACCAAAATCCATTATATAAACCCAAAACATGTATTAAAAAATTTGTGTCATTATTTTGGATTTTCCATCCATCTAAGGACAATATGTAATACTCATAATCAACTTAGTCCAAATGGATTTCTAAAATGATTGATAGAAATGATATGTAATATTTATATCTATGAGTGAAACTATTGAAACTAGTATGTCATGCATGTTTTACACTTCTTAGATATAGATTTTACTATATTCCTCTATCGAATGAGATTTAAGAATAGGGATAATGTTATATGACATTGTAAACCAATCCACTATAATGCATATAGAATCCAGTTTCCACACCATTCATGAGAGATCTATTAATAAATAAATAACTATTGTCCCCCCATTTATAAAAAGGTATAGGTGGTGACAAAAGCATATATACTAGTCGCTGATGATTTACCTTAAGCTACATGCATGCTAAGAATTTAGAGACAAACATAGAAACATTAATTTTCATTCCAACCCACCAAAACCATCATTTTAATTCCATATACATTCTCTGTAATCTGAGAAGAATAACCCATCTCGAATGGTAGAAATCATGATGTTTTTGTTCTAAAAAATCTATAGGTACGACCATCTAATCTCCAGCCCATAAAACATAATTCGTGTGTAGTTTCCACCCCTCATTGGCCTCCCAACCATTTAGTTCTTTCCTCATAGAAGAAATTTTTTAATCGAATTTATGTGTTTATTTAAAATTTTATATTAAATCATAAACAAAATAAAATGGACAGAAAACCACAACATCCCCTTGGTCTTTACATTTAATGTTCTTGTCTTATATCACTGATATCAACTACCACTGATCTAAATCCTCTTTTTCAAATAGATCATTTTAATTTCATCTTAATATAACTTCCATTGTATTGCCTTTACCTAGAGTTTACATCATGTCAATGTCAATCATTTAGAGACACTCCATCCAACTTCTTTGTATAAAGTTCAAATCTATTTATGGGAAACTGTTATTTTCGATCACTTACATTGACTAAAAAGTTAATAATTATAACTAGTACAAGATATATCTGACTTCTTGGGCCAACATGCACATTAATTATACCTTTAAATTTTTTTTCTACAATGAGATGCTCAATTCCATTATAAGTCATAAAATATACTTTTTAGTTATAACTGTTCATGTGTGCCATGAAAATATCCAACCAATCCATGACATTTTTTTCATTGAAAAATATCTCTTGTATCGAGAAATATCATTAAATATAATCATCTAACAGTAGTGATTTATCTTGATATACACATGAAGGACTAAAATTTTCAATTATATAGAGGTGTTTTATTTTTTAAAAAATCATTACATCTTCTCATCAGTAAAACCCAAATGATTAACAACAGAAGAAGTAGTAAATTAATGGGAAAATATTCTGTTAGACGAATCCTGAATTAGGGTAAAATTAACTATAAGCATACCTCTCACAATCGATGGCCCAAACAGATCATCCACTGAAACTTACCCAGTTGGAAAAAATTACTTACTCACTATACTTTTTTATTTATTTATCAATTGAGACTGACCTTGTTAAAGTGCCATGGTGTTACTATATCATTATCGCTAGATGGGTTCTTAATTTGTGTTATATTTTATTTCTATCTTCCCATTGAATCATATGATGTATGTGACACATGAGAAGTGTCTCAGACACCCAGCCTCAGAGCACTATGATAACTGCATTGAAGATTCCCCATATAATTCCAATTAAGGAAATTCTAATTTTTTTCATGAATTAAATCATTATGATGTACAAAAAAATAAAAAATCCTCACTTTCCCATGGGTCTTGGAAGAATATTTAATGATATGACCATCAATTTATGAGTTACACCACTATTTTTGAAATATTTTTCCATCTTCCATCTGTTACCATAATTAGAGTTTCTAATGTTACTCGTATAGATCCACATGCTTAAAATATATGGATCTACTCTTATTTTGCTTTCTATCGTTGTCTCTCTATTTAAAATCACTATATAATTTATTATACATCAAATGAAAAATCATCAATCGGATCCCTGACCTCACCCCCGATTCAAAAAGTCTTCCATAAAAAATGCACTAAAAATAACATCATGTTCAATGTGGGTTAAATTTTTGAAGTTATTTGCATATTTAGTCATTGAGAGTTTTTCTTACATCTATAAGAATAATTTTTTGATTCCTACAATTCTAAATGTGTGAGGATAGTATTCATTGTTTAATAATTCATTAAAATCCTCCCATGAATGTTCCTTGTCTTATTTATCCTATTATTATAAATCTCACCAATGGAATGTAAGATCCTTCATCATATATGATTACAACATGACTTTATACTCATCTGGTGTGCCATGGAAATCCAATATTTTATTCATCCTATTCAACCACACCACTACGTTCTTTGTTTCCTAATCACCCCGAAATATGGGTGGATTCTATTTCTGGAATAGAACAAAATTGTCCACATTATTTTCCTCATTAGGTGTATTGTTTGTATCTATATAATTAAATTCATGGACTATACATTGGATAATTTATTTATTCCCCTATGTCTCATTTGAACCCACATTCTCTATAGCCTCATATGGTTTATTTATCTGAGGCCAACCGGGTGACAATTCTAAATATCAAAACAAATTCCAAATGTCTCACTCCCTATGATCTAAACTCATAAAAATTTCGAATTCATTCACATCATATATCACAATATTTCTTTCCAAAATTCAAAATTTTACACATTCAATCATTTTTGTAAATTTTACAATTCTTTTAAAAATCAACCCATTTCCAAAATACCATAACTATGCCCTTCTCAAAAAGAAACTTTGGAAAAAAAATCAAATAAATTTAAATATCATATCTTGTTGCATCAGGTCATTAATCATTACTCCAAATTAAATTTGAACTCCTAGTGGGAATTAAATTATAGAATTCATTTAATGATCTTCTCATTAGCTAAACCCATGGAAATGAGATGAAGTCTTTTGTAAGTGTCTCCAAAACACTTATGTTCCCAACTCCCTTGTAACTTGTAGTTCAGCATTACAATGTTCACTATGTATGTTAATTATCTACATTTTTTCCCTATATTCATATGGCTTTATATCATTCAAACTCATGTAATAAACCAAAATTAATTTTAACATGAAGATCAATACAAATAATAACCAAGTATCCAACAAACAGATAATACTTCTATGTCATGGACCGAACAAGAATAAAACACTTTTCAAAAAAAAGGACCCACCAAGACTAATACAACTTGTAACATCATAAACATCCTCATTATCATGATTAAAGTAATAATTTTTACTTGGCCTTAAGCAAAAACCACAAGTTAGAAAAAGAATTTATAAAAGTTAATTTAAAGATAAGAAATTTAAAAAAATATAGTTTTTTATACAAATATATTTTTCCAAGGAATGAAACCAAACAAGCCATCAACTGTTTATCAATTTGCATGTTCAGATAACACATACCATTTCACATAAGGAAAAATAAATACATAACTAATAAACCACAAATTTTGTTGTTACAATTGACTATAGAACTTCCCATCCATAATCCATCTCAATGCTGGGGGTACTTAATGACTATTTTCCATCCCATTCAACTCACATAACCATTTAATCTAATAGCCATGTGAAACCTAACATTTCCAAAATATTTCAATAAAACAATCCCTTTTGTTGAAAACATTTTTGCAAGAAATATTAATTCATCAAAACAGATCTAGAATTTTGATATTATTGTTTTGAAATCATGAAATAAATTAACTTCTCAAAAAAACAAACAATTTCCAAAAATCCAAAAATCATCACAAATGAGGGATTACATCAAGTAATTGTCAACAATTTAAAAATAAATTTAACAAAAATAATCAATTTGAATTTCATTATTATATTTATATCAAGAAATGTTTATAGTGAAAACAACTACCACCTGAATGATTACAAGATGAATAATTACATGAAAACATCCAAAAACATGGTTGAATATCAAAAAACCCACCTTAGATCTCTTCTCCTAACACAAAAAATTCAATGACTAAACTTTATTAGGATAAATACCCATTGATATGTACATAAAAAACTAGATCTATGAATCTATTGGAGGTAAGAATGTATATCTAACAAAACATATAATGAAATTTTTTAAATAGAGTCTTACATGGGGAATGAGGTCTTGACACACAATGAAAAGCCTTCTGTTTGACTCTGGATTGATGGGGGAAGACTCCACAACCTATGGGAGTAATAAAATTCTAGTTATGGATAAAAAAAGGAAAAAGAGGGGATTAGTGGAAAAATATTCATGTCTATTATATTTATGATATAGCTTTTATACAATTCATTGTTTTTCACGTAGTTAGGAAAACTAAGTGCTAATCCTTTTGCAACCTCTGTCTCATGGATAAACCTGAATGGCTCTCCCATATGTTACGAAACACCTGTCACAAATCATTCCAATTCCATATATCAAAGTTTTAACGATTTTTCATGGGTTTCTAAACTATTTTTCCTTATCATATGCTTAACTGTGCCCCTTCCAATCAGAACCCTTCTCACCATGCATGGTTTTTTGTAGAAGTTTCATTGTTTGAAAAAATTGTTCTCAAACTGTGAAAAATTATAAAAGTATAAAAAACAATCCAAAATTCTTCCATAGCCTCATAACCCACACCCAAACAGATTGCATACATAAAGAGCATAAATAACACTTTTCTTTATTGAAACCACAGATTCTATACATATGATAGTAACTAAACATTTATGATTATATTTAAATATAAATCTAAAAATAATATATTGTAGATATTCAATACTGGATTCCTTTGAATCCATAATATATATATTATTATCGAAAATTGAGTATCATAATTTAAATATGTGGTTGATCCAACATTAACATGAACTCATTACAAAAAATGATTTACTTTAAAACCATCTACATATAATAATTATAATATTATTAAAAAAATTATTGATTTTAATTTGTTATAATTTGTGTTATAAATAGATTTTAATTTTATTTTTAGGATTATAAAACAAAAAATAAATAATTAACATGGTTACACATAGATTGTACAATAAAATATTCCAATAAGGATCTCCTTTGTAAAAAAACCATAACGGCTTATTATGGCATAAAAAGGTTAATGGATGTGAGTAACGATTATAGGAGATGGATAATATGAAGAATAAGGATAAAAATCCAGAAATAGATGTTTTCAAAATGGTTCAGTAAGTTACTTTTTATAAACAAATGATGATGAAATTTCCATAAATATTTATTCTATAAGGGTTGTGAATGTAATTTTTAAAAATGAAGTTCAAGATAAATAACATGGGCTAGGTTCAAACATCCACAATATTCTCATTTAATAATGTATTTCTATAAATATGGATAAAATATAATCTAATGTTATTTTTATAAAATAAATGATAAATCAACGAAATTTAATTTTGTAATGTTTATTCCTGTATATAGAACTCATTATACAACATATTCAATAAAACTTATCTTATGTAATATTTCATCAAAAATTCTCTTTGAATCATCATAACTAAAATGATTTCATTCATTTATATTTTCTATAACATTATAAATCATTATTTACTCATTTTAATATTATGATAACACTCGTAGGATAAGATATCAACTAGGTCGTTGATTTAGAAATTATTTGTGGAATATTTAACAATTTATGAAAAAAAATTATTTTACAATTATTGATTTATTATTATATTATATATTATTATATATGATATGTTATATAATATTATAAATTATTCTATACCTTTTTAGGAAAACATATTTTAAATTAAAATAATATTGAATAACTATTAATTTATTTATTTATTACCTATATTTGGTAATATTTATTTCTTCTATATTTTAATTTCATATATTATCTAATCAACCTCAATTTGTCCCAAATTTTGGTGAATATATATGAATTTTAGTGATAAATAAGAACATTATTTCCAAGTGAAATGAACCACATAGGAATAAAATTACATGAAACTAGGATATGTAGTAATAAACTGAGCAGAGGATTAGTTACCTTAGAGTAAAACATGTTATATTTTTTAAAATATAAAAAAACTTCATAAGAGTAGGTTGTATAGCATTACCTCAGTTCGATGGAATTACTGTAAATAGTTTTACTGGGTTTTAAAACCCACATAGTATTAAACTTCTAAGATTGGGAATATGTGTAATGTCTTCAAAAAATCATTCTAATGCTTTGAAAAATGTGGAAAATATTTTTAGATTAAGGTGAAATGTTAAAGGGGTAATTTTGGCCCTGTGGAGTCTTGATATAAATATATGAATAATACTAAATATAATATCTCTTGAATGTATTCTTTTTTAGAAATAATAGAATATCCTCTTGAATGAAATATTATAGGGGAAATTTGATCCCGTAGTTGTTTTTAGAATGTTGGGTTTATTATGTGAACAACACAAATTTCATGCTCCTCCAGATTTGGGTATTTGTGTAGTCTTCAATGAACTAAACTGATTAAAAAATCAGATAAAATGAAAAATTATTTTATAACACCAAATCAATAAAGAACCTATGGAGAATATATCTCTAATATACATTACAAAATATTTCCAAAATATTTTTTGGAACATCGAGATATAAAACAATAGAGGCAATTCATCATCAGGATGAGTTTCGTTGATAAAAGAACAAGTGATTAATGGGTCTATGTTCATCTTCTACCTGGATCATTAGAAAACCCGAATTCTTAGATCTGAGACATGGAATCAACCTGAGATCAGTAACTCCCTGAATTTTTATGAATTATTTTCTCAAAATATATTATATTTTATTTATATATTGAATTAAAAAAATTAAAAAATTTATCTTTAGTTACACACATAAAGAAATTAATCTTCTAGTATATCTTATGTTTTATAATTAGTAATATTATAACTAATAAATAATTTTACAAAATTATGTATATTGATTTTATAAAAAAAATATTTTGATAAAAATAACTAGATTTTCATAAAAATAATTATATGTTTCAAAAAGTACTATATTTTAAAAAAAAATTACATTATTGAACGTTACAAATAAATAATCACTAACCAATTTGGAATGCTAATTTGGTAAAATAAAATTTATTTTTGATATAATAATTTGAAAATATCTTTATGGTGACATTTTGAGATTATTATGAAAAACTTCATTTTTTATTAATAGTGAAAAATACTGAATGTAAATTCATTAATTCTTTCTAGTTTAATTTACATATAAAATTAAATTATATTTTGAATTTTTTTTAAATGTAAAATTCATTCAATTATACATAAATTTATCTAAATTAGTTCATTTTAATATATTTCATATTGATTTTTCATATATAAATATTTTAATCATTTTATGTTTCTCTCTTTAAACACCCACTTTATCATTACATATTTGGGAATATTTTTTAAAATTAAATTTATTCATTTATAAGAATATATTTTTGAAAAAATTAATCCATATATGGAATTATTAAAATTAGTATTATCTAATAATATGAAAATTATTTTTGATCACAATGATTAGTGAGAATAGTGAAAAATTACATGTTGTGATTATGAATTAAATGGGGTTTTGCGCTTTACTTGTGCTTGTGGTTAAATTATCTTTCCATAGACATAAGATTTTTATATATTAATTTTGAATTTATTTTTTTTATTATTAGTTATAATTTAAATAATAAATATCAATTTGTATTTATTCTTAAGGGATAAATTAAAAAGGTGAATAAATAGATACAATGTACCATGGTAAAAAAAACATGATGGTCAAAAATGAATAAATTTAATTTCTATGGAATTATATAATAAAAAACTATTTTATTTTGTGATGTGGAGATTTTTATAGACCATATAATTAAAATAATAAATTATTTTTTCATTTTGGAGGAACATAAGGTAATTTTGACATCCCGATGGTGAATACATTTGGGGTTTTTTTGAAAAGCATAGCCCTCCCAAATTATAAAAGGGAACTCACTCACCTAACATATTAAAACATTCCAAACCAATTATCCAGTTCTAAAAATAAAAAATTAAATTATAAACATCCCTAATATTATTCTATAATCATTATTATTGAATAAATCTAAAATAGGGAAGTATTTTATTGAAACCCTATATGGGATACCTGATGATAATATAAAATTCATCAACAAGAATTTTTTATTACTCCCCCCACTTCCTTCAATTCATATTATTACTAGACGATTTAATAAAAAAATATACCATAAAATGACATATTTTTTATGGTAATGAGCTACAACCATCTCCACTTCAATCAATTGGGTTATAAAATCATCATTCATGTATACGACAAACTATCTCTTCATGAACTGATATAATTAAGGTTTTCTATTACCACATACCTTTTTTGCATATAATGATATATACTGATTATATATGATATTTATGATATCATTATTCTTTAATTATTATAATACTAAATAAAAACTATTCATTCATCTTTTTTTGGAATATGTTAATGGCACTCACGTGTACGATGAATAATGACCTTTTGAAGTGATGTGATTCATTCACTTTTTACATTGAAGTTTTCAAATTTGAGTTTAATAAAAATATTTTATATAAATGAAATAAAAAAATTTCTATTATTTTTGTATATCATTTACCTTTTTTCAATCTAATAATTAAATGGAAACAATGTTCATTCTTAAATACAACATACCCTCTCGGCAAACAGTGTATTTTATTTTCTATCACTATATTTTATGGATTACAATAAGTAAATATATTATATACATATACATAAATATATTATATATATATATATTCTTTTTATCATTATTGATATTATGAAACCATGATTCAATAATAAGACAAAAAATTCAATGTCAAATCATTCAAAAAAGTCTAAGAATTTCTTTCTTAAAATATATAATTAACAACTAATTGCTAATAAATGGTTAATAAAAAGGCATAATAAAATTATTTATGTATTTAATAATATGAATATTATATTGAAATAGGTTTATAATAAACTTATATATATCATATAGCTTGTTTTAATTAGTAAGTAATAATTCGAGACATATAGTATGAGATTTTGAGTCTCTATTTTTATTTTTGGAGACAAATTAAAATTCAACACCCATTTCATTTTAGTGGTGTATATAATTCCTCATTAAAATATTATATAATTAATTCCATTATTTTCTTAATATTTAATTTTTATTAAAGTTTTTATCTCACTACATAAACATGTAATATCATGAATCTATTTATCTTCATGATATTTATGATTCATTTTTTATTATTCCTTCCTTGGTTTTATGATTTTCTGTTACCGGTGTGGTAACGATTTTATGTCACAATATAATCATTTATATGGATTAGTTATGATTATGATTATGGTGATAAAATATTATGATTCTTCTATCATGATAGTTATTAATTTTATTCTCCACTTGTCACTTGAGATATTTTTATGTAATATTTCCCTTTTCCAACACATTAGAACTTAAAATAATTGAGCTTTTTAATAAAAATCCATCGTTATTTATTTCTTTGGTAGAAAATACCCTTTTCTCCAAAACAATAATTTCTTAAAAAAATCAACCATGTTATAAAAATAGCTATTTTATATATATATATATTACCCATGTTTTTAATTTTATAAAACATTTAAAAAGGATTCCTCATATAATTTTACAACAAATTCCTCCTTACATTTTTCCATAACGGTTAAAGAATTTTTTATTTTTATCACGTATAACGTGAAAAAAATGATCTATTCATCTTGAAAATTATTTTATTTTAATCCTTAATTATTAGTATTGAGGGTTATTTTCAAAGAAAATTAATTTGAAAATGTTTTATGTTTAAAAAATAGTTTTTTAAAAGGTTTTATTCTTTATGAAATGTATCAAGAGATATTTAAATATCCTTCACCATATAAGATGATATACATGGATGTAACTTATTTTTTTCTCAATATATGAACCAAGGATATCATTTTTATTCAATCTATTAATGGGTTTTCAGGAAAAAGTATTTATAAAACCTATTTCTATTCCCCAGGTTATAACATGATAAATTTATTATGAAACATGCTTATATTTATGGGTTATACCTTGATAAAATAATTTTGAGTCTACTTTCTATTTAAAAGGAATACCCATAAATAATTATTATGAAAACTTCTTCATTAAACTTATTATACTAAAATGAAATGATGAATTTTTTTCACACCATACTTTTTCCACATGTTTTGATATGATGAGATATTTATGAAATAAAATTCCTTTCATGAGTTATGATATGATGATAATTATATGTTTTTATAGAACAAATCATGTTATTTTCATCTTGTGATTGATGGGACCTATATATCCATCCAATTCATTCGATTGTGATAATATTTCTATAGCTATATAGGGTGTTGAGGTGGTTATCTCATGCTAGAAAATGAGGGTACACTGATGGATAACCAATGATTAAAATTGAGTGTAAATCATAAGATATCCCATGAAAAAAATAGGGTACATGAGAGGTTATCCCAAGACAAAAATAGGGTAAAAGAGAGGTTATTCCAAGCCTGGATTTGTTAAACTATTTATTATACCATGCCTGACATGTCATGAATGTCTTGGTGGGTAGCCTTGACATGATATTTTCTATTCATACATGTATTCTGAAAATCATTATCTTATGACACTATTATTATCTCATGGATCATTCTTTTCAATACCTTATGATTCATATTTTATTAACTACCAATATTTATTCCATGACTCAAGATTATGATATTTTATACAGATTTTATGGTTTTCAAATGTTATCCTCCGGTTCTCATGACCTTATGTTCATCTTATGCATAATCATCTCCCTTTTTATCCACAATAATCATCATATTTCACCTTTTATTATGATTCATTTCCACTTGTTGTTAGTATATGTATTATATATGATTTTTATAATAGGGGTCCTATATATGATGATTTTATAAAGAGACGAAACATCTCGCCTTTGAATTTTTATTAAATTTTCATGTTTCCAATGGAAATAAACTATTACAACCCTTATCTGTGTGTTTGTGTAGTGTAATAATTATTCACATTAAAATATATAAAATCCATATATTAGATTCCTAGGACCCTATAATTTGTATCATAGGTAATTTTTGTTAACCTAAGGAAACTAGGATGATAAAAAATTAGTTATATTTCTAATTATATTCATTAGGATATATCTGGGGATATATTTAAGGGTAAGTGTATGGATCAGTCCAATTATAGAAAAATTTCATCAAATTATGATAAAGGATTGAGAATGTGGACTATAAAAAATTAAATCATTCTCTGTATACTAAAAGTGGATTCGGATCTTTCATAGAGGTACCCAGGTGTAATAAATCAGAAATCAATAAATTTAACTGGAGTCAATCATCAACTGGTGTGTGACAATGATTCTTATTACACATTTTATTTACACACAAGATGTTATTTTATAGAAATGAACATTATATTCATGAACCATCTTGATTTATTTGAATTTATATGTATATTAATGGTCAAGTGAAAACCTAATGGGTCATGATTGAAAAGATGGTGTCATGATTTAGACATAATATAATATATTTACTTGATTATCTGGTTTTCCATTATGATTAAAATTACTCACACTATGGTTTTTAGTTTTAGTCAATTGAGAGAACAAAAATTAACTATTCTTTTATTGAATGTGATACATCATTTGTTATTATGTAGCTAAATGGATTTATAAGTGGACTAAAGGATGTTGTGATTATGAATAGTCAGACATCACAAAACATTATTAACAATGTGTACCTTAACCCACTCTTTATCAAAATAATGAAAAGAAGGATAAAGTTCACTGAGTGTTCAGGTAGTGGAGACCATGGAAGAAATTAGATTTAGTTTCATATTATTTTTGGATGTGGGAATAAGCACTAAATGAAATTACTTAGAGGGAAAATTTGATGTTTTTTGTGTGTAAAATACGAACTCAAAGAATATATCTAAAAATAAAAAATTAAAACATTAATTTATGAAATGGATGATAATAATTGTTAGTTAAGGTATTAGTAAAGTTTAAATGATTTTAATGTTGATTTTATTGGTAATATATAAATGTACGTCCTAAGGAGAAATCCCATGAAGAGAATAAACATGGTTGTATGAGAAATAGTATTAATTCAGATGATGGAAAGACTACAAATGACATATTTATGGATTGAAGTGCTAAGTAATATGATCATGTTACCTATTTAATGGTTTAATAAGGAATCAAATTGATTGAATTATTTATGTATTGAAATTAAATGATTTTTTTATACGAATCATGAAATATAAAAGAATTTTTCAGTATTAATTTTCCATTAAGGATTTTAAAGAATATGTTAAATGGATTTCATGGACTAGATAAAGGATTTAATGGAAAGGTTATTTTTTTATTAAGAGAATATAACCATTAATATGTTCATGATTTTGAGAAAATGATTTTGATTAAAATAGGTGGTGGATATGAATAGGTAAATTTAACAATTATATTTACTATATAACAGATTAATAATTTGTTGACATCGTATCTTATGTTATTATTGATGGAGTTTATAGTATTTTTTAATTTAAGTAAAATATCCAAAAAAACCATGTTTTAAATTAATAATTAGGATGAAATTAGGTTTTTAGTATAGTTTTATGGTAATTATTGTAATTAAAGTGGTTCAAGAGAATATATAAATAATGTATTCAAATATTTGGTGTGGGACTATTCAGAGATACTTGATGATATTAGTTTTATTAATTTTATGTTTTTAAAATCTATTTTGCTTCATAATAAATTTTTTATTTTGGATTGTTCATAAGGATATCTATTTATAGAGTGTTTTATTATTAACATTGTATGAGGTTTTAATGATTAAAATATTAAATTACCATATAATGATTTATCAGTATTGGATAACCAGTGTAAACATTTTTTAATATATATATAGGGAATAAATTACCATTATACTATGGATATTATTTAGTCCTTTAGGCATTCAACAGTTATTTTTTTGAGTAATATATTAAGTGTAATTTTATAAATGTGAAACTTAAATATGAAATTATTCTTAATAAATAAAACAATATCATGTATGTAAACTTTTATATGTTCTCAATCTTGATAGAAATGAAATTTACAAACATTAGGAAAAGGAAATTTAAAAAAAATTTATTCTCTTGTAATAATTTTAATGATATTTATGATATTTTTTACACTTGTTTGTTCAACATTATTATCTCTTTTATCCTTCTCTAGATAAATCACTTTCAATATAGCAATTTCCCCTATAAGTCTACATAAATATTTGGGTTTTATTTTTCTCTTCAATGTCCATGACTTCACCTCCCAACAATGTTCTCCAATTAGAAAAAATAGTATGTATTATTATATATGATTTTTTCACAACACCTTTCTCCTTTTCTTGAGGAATATTTAATATTCATTTTTATTATCTGGGTTTCAATGAATTCATTTTCAAATTTCAATCATTTGATGACCAAGATGAATTTTGAGGATGAAATAAATTTTAATACTGGTAAAATGTAACTCCACCTGTTCCAAGGAGATATTGTTTTTTGAATAAATTAAAGTTCATATAAATATGATTTTACAAAAACAACCAAGTTAATCATGAATTAAAATAAACATTATATATGGCTTCATCTATATGCAACCCACGGTTATCATGGTTTTTACACGACAATAAGTTTTAGCAAAACCACGATTCATTATTAGATTATGACAGTTTGAAACATGTGTTTTATAATTTTTACCTTGAATAGTAATAAATATTTTCTATATATTATTTATAATGGTTTAAATTAAATTAAATATAATGATAAAAAAATAAATTTCGAAAAAAAAAATTTCGTTTTTAAATTACTATTTTCTCAAGAAAATTATTTTTTTGTGAACATTAAAAAATTTATATTTTGAAACTATAAGAAAATTAATTTTTAAAAATATAATTTATTTATAAAATTATATTATAAAAATTATCTTAGGGTGTCTATTTTATAATTTGAAGAAATTATTTATTGTTGATGAATTCTGAGAAATTCAGAATTTTAATTGAAATATTTCTTTCAGAATAATATATTTTTAATGATAACTTATATTTTAAATTGGTTTTATTGTAAAAATTGTTCAATTATACATAAATTAATCCAATTTGGTTCATTTTAATCAATATAAGATTTATTTTTAAAACAAAAAATAGTAAACTATTGAACACATTCTCATTAAAAAACATTCTTTTCCCAAATGGATAGAAGGCCTTCTTTTTTATTTTTTTGGGATAATAACCCTTTTAAGGTTTTATGGGGGGCCTTACAGGACCCGTAGGCTCAATTTACAAGGCCCCAACATGACACAATACATCCCCTCAAAGGACCAAGACCCGACACAATTTAAATATACCTTCCCCAATATCTGCATCTTAGTGGCACCTTGATACCCCCTCGCATGGCTGATCTGCTAGAAATGCCCCATGCATATTTTCATAGTGCCTGGTCCATATGGTAGTTATTATACCCTCTCAATCTTCCAATATGGATATCTATTCTATATTGGTAGATATTTTTCCAATTCTATAAATAAAATTTAATAAATTGATTCCATTTTTTGAATAATAATAATATAAATTCTCTAATAATGTCTATATTATTTTTTGACCATAAATATTAGTGAAAACATTTAAATGTTACTAACTCCAATGATGGTTAAAACTGGATTTTGTTTATTACATGATCTTATGTTTAAATTAATTTTCAAAACTTTTAAGATTTCTATATAATAAATATTACATAATATATAGATTCCTTATGTAAAAACAATCTAATAAATATCATATTAATTTTATTCATAATGGATAAATTGCATTGATAAATAATAAGATACATCTTATCTTGTTAAGAAAACTCAAAGGGTAAAAATTACTAAACACAATGAAAATGGACTAACATAATAAAAATGATATTATATTGTTTGGGATATATTTTTATCATCCACATAATTCCTCTTAACCATAGTTGATCAATTATTTAGGCACATGGGGTAATAATTACTTCCCAATAGAGAATAAATTTAGGAATTTAAAACAATTCCCCCCTCTTCAATTACAAATGAGAACTCACTCCCATTACTTATTCATACCTATAACACAATTGTTCCTCACCAAAACATAACAAAATAAATACACAACATTCGAAATATCATTAAAGAAGCCTTAGTATGGATATAAATCCAACCATGGAAGGATTTTATTTCATACCTAATGAGGATTCCCAAATAAGAGATAACATACAACAATGAGAATTGTTTTTAATTTATTCCTCCACATACATGAATTTTTATTATACTATGGTGACATAATAACACTATTATCATACATATATATTGATATTGTTATTTAATGGGCATGAATTGCAACCGTCTTTGGACCCATCAAATGGATTGTGAAATCATCATTCATGTGTATGGAAGAGTACCACCTTACAAACATATTCCATATGTTATTTGTCACGAACCATCCTTGGGGCCTGTGCCATCTTTAAAAAGTAAACAAAACACCACAGAGTACAAGCGGAACTAAAACACTAAGTACAAAAGAAAGTGATGAAAATTAAATGGGCCATAATACAAACCCAACTAAAAGTACAGCTACAACTGAACAAAAGTAAAACAGAAAAAGACATCTACTGGATGAAAGGAAGTAGCTCTTGGGTCATCGTCCTTGGACCCTACCTGAAGGGTAGGTACAGATAGTGCAGCTCCTGGATCGTCCACCACGGATCCTACCTAAAGGGTAGGTACAGATAACCTCCACAACGCACTCGCTTGTCAACCTCATCTGAGTGTCGTCTCACCGTGAAGTCCACCTCCGGATGCTGACTTGTCGTGTGGTCCACCTCCGGGTACTGTCTAGTCCACGAACACTCGGCCTCTGCCAGCGCTGCCCGTTGTCTGTAACAAACACAACAAGGTGCGGGCATAGCCCGTGCAGCGGTGAGTATACGAAACATAGTAGGGACCCCGAGACCCTCAAGGTCTCACTAAAACCAATAAGGATAACCACAAATAAGATCTCAATTGATAACCTCTACTTAGGTATATGCCCATACATATACCGATGTCATCAAATAACCATCTCAATCATGAGGAAAAATACAAAGATTATTAAATCAACGGATAACCACTACCCAGGTATATGCCCATACATATACCTAAGTTATCAAGTGACCCATCTCAATCATGAGGTAAACACCAAGGTCATAGAATCATCTCAAACCATGATTTCCATTATCGAAATTGTAACTGCTGAAGAGCCCTGTCTTTGGAGTGTACAGTGGTCCCGTCACGACTCCGATGTACTGCTCACTAACCAAACACTGCTGAGGTACTTCTCCTGTCGAGTACCGTGGGTCAGCTACCCAAACACAGTAGTGCTTCTCACTGGGGCATGTCACCCAAACATAGTAGTGCACACCCCCTAATAGCCTGCAGAGGTACTCTCCGGACGAGTACCACGGGCTTGCACTATCACACTGGTAGTGCTACGTCCGCCATGGGTCTGCACCAAAACAAAGTAGTGCTCCATCCACTGGGCTAGTCGACTCACTCCATGTCGAGTTGGTCAAGCCATCGTCAGGTCTCAGTCGGCTACACGGTCTCCGTACTCCGCACCCTCATCTCTGGGAGCGTTCGCTCCACAAGCTACAGGTAGATACTCCAAGTATCTCAAAGTACAGCCTCGTCATAGGGGTCTCAACATAACAGATAGCGTGTCAATCGGACGCTCGGTCTGTGAGTTACTAGCCTTTTCGTCCAAGGGGTCTGGTTTGTTTCGTGAGAAAACCAACCCGGCCGTATCTCAACTGTACCATGAACTCTCATAGGGTATACTCACAGGGACCATTTCTCAACAAGATCACCAATGCCGCTGATGGTTCGTCAAATGACGTCCTGTCTGAATGTTATCAGCTTTTCCATTCCAGGGGCCTAGTTGGACTTCAGGTTCAATCCAACCTAGCCACTATCCAACTACATTCCAAACTCTGGAGAAGCATTCCAAAAGTTTTTAATTATCAAGAGGAATCCAACAAAGTTGATGGCACGTCAATCGGACATCCAGATCTCAAGATATAAGCGTTTCAGCTCTGATGGCCCGGTTGGTTTTGTAATCGAACCAACTCTGCCATACACAACATTCTCCAAAACTCTGAGTGTGATATACCGAAACGACCAGCTCGATCCAAGGATTGCTATGCAACTGACGGTGCATCGATAGAAGGTATGTGGCCCGTGATATGGGCAATTGATTGAAAGCAGTCAGAAATGGGGGGTCTGGGCCCGTGCCGACCCAGCCCAACCCCCCCTGGGTCGGCCCGAACCGGGTGGACCTGACCCAGGTCTGGGTCCAGCCCATCAGGGCGCGGCCCAGCCCGGCTGGTGCGGCTCGGACTGTCCGGCGCGGCCCGGCCCGGTACAGCCGGTCAGGCTTAGTGGGTGTCGTGTGCACTGAGCGGACGCGGGGGTGTGCCGCCCCTAACCCTTTGCCCCCGGATGCGGTCGTCCCACCGCCGCCTCCGGGGGGTCGGCCGGTGCCGGCCTCTGCGCCGGCGTGGCGCACCGGCAACACCCTCCGCGGACCACCGGATGTTCTCCGGTGTTCCGTTTTACCCGCCGTCTGCGCCGGCGGCTCTCCCAGGATCTGTAGTTTACTGTGAAGGTTTCAAAATGCCCTTGAAGCCCACTTCGTCGCTCGTCAATCCGCACACAACGATCAACCATCGGAGTCTTCAATTGTCTCCGTGGCCCCGACTCCGGCCGTGGTTCGTTTGGCCTCAACGGTGCCGCGCGACGGCGCCGCGCTTCTTCGCCACGTTCATTCTCATGTGCGCGCTATGTGATTACACCACACCACCATTGTTCATGCCGCAATGAATCAAAACTACAAGGGGGAGGAGAGTCGGTCGTGTTCATGCGGTCTGACCTCCTCCCGTAAAGTTGGTAACAAGCGTCCCAAAAGACGGAGAACAACAAGGATTTTTCATGAACAAAAGAAATCAACCCAAATAGCTTTCCCCGCAAAACAATATTCCCAACCCGCAAAAGAAATCATTCGCGGATCAACATGAGGATGAGTTGATCTGAGTTTTTTGTTTAAAAAGGAAGGAACCATGGGAATATAAACATACACAAAATTAACCCCTACCATGAGCGTAGTCATCAAACGAGGTTTGTCGCGGAATTCCACATCGCTGAAGAAGGTGTAGCAAAAGGGGGATCATCGTGTCGTGGAGAAATGATTCGTCGGCGTCGCATCATCGATCACGGAGGATCTGGCGTTCTTGTCGACCTTCATCGGAGGTCGGCATTCTTCGCGTTCTTCGCGTTTTTCGCATTCTTCATCGAAGGAGAAGGTTTTTCTACAAATCCTCTACACGCAGCAGGTTCCAGCAGAAATAAAATAAGAGTTGTCTTATTTTATTAATGCACAGGTCAGCGATTGAAATTCAAAAAGAAATGAAACGAACAATTAATTGAGGAGTTTAAAACCACCCAATTAATGAGGCATTTGTCAACCAAAATAAATGCATGAGTTGAATTCATTAAAAGGGGTGGTGCGGGTGCGTTACTTAGAAGAAAGGAAACAGTGGGGCTCATGTGGGTCCCACCTCACAAAATATCCTACCATGTGGGTAGGATATTGTGGGTCCCACATCATCTAATTAACATAGGTTAAGTGGCATAAATAAAATAAATTGGTCACACCATTTTATTTTATTCATTTACTTAACCTGAAAATTTAAAAACCACACCCGAGCAAACGCAACTCCGAAAAAGGTGTTTTTAAGCAATTATTGGCACTGCGATTCCATCGGTGCCCTCAGAATTTGATTCCGAGCACCGGTTCAAAAGATAGAAAAACCCGCTTGTTCGTTCACTAAACGTACCCCAGCCTAACTTCAAAACTTAATTTCGGGCACACCGGGCCTTGGAATCAGGCGCCTTCAGAAACTGCGTTCTTGTAAAATCCCAAAGAAAATTTAGAAAAACTTTACCTTGAGTTTTACAGGTCTTTACATTATTCCCTTATCACCTCTCACTGTTTGATGAAACAATGGTTTTATTTTTTATATATGATATATTTTTTTAATTTTTCATTTAAAATTATCATATAATAAATACTATTATACATAACATATAGTGTGAATACAATAACATCGCTCATGAGTAATGTGAACTGCTACCTCGTGAATCCATGTGATTCATTCATGCATTAAATGGAAGGTATTAAGGATTTTTTTATGAGCATATGTGGTAAATATGAAATATAAATTATAATATAATTACAATCTATCATTTTCCTTTGTTTATTTTAATCCAATAAGAGAATTGAAATGCAATTCATGAGTACGTATCCCAGGCCATCTAAATTAATGGTGTATTCCAGTTTATATTAATAAATTGAATGGAGTACTATAAATAAAACTACTCTGAATATATATTATATTTATATCATTATAAACTTTTTTAGATGATAAAACCTTTATTTATGTAAAATTACCAAAAATAAAATGTCAAAACACTCATTTTTAACAAATCAGTTTTTCCCAAAACCTAACATTAACAAGGAATTGTTAATAAACAGTTAAGAATTATCATAATAAAATTATATATGGTATAATGAATATGAATATTTATCTATAAAATGTTTATATTAATCAAATATTTATTATAATGTATTTTTTGGTGTGTATTAAATAATTCAAGACTTAATGTAAGGGATTTATAGTATTTCCTTTATTTCTAGAAGACAAATGAAAAATCACCACTTTTTAAGTTTGTGTGGTGTATATAGTACCTCATTGACAAATTATATTAACAATACTCATAATTTAATTATATTTAATCAACTATTTGATTTTTACTCTTTATTTGGGATCACGATTCAAAAGTTTATTAATGTTGAATGAGATTTTTCCTTCAATAACAATTTCTTATGATGTACATTACATTATGAAACCATATTATTTCCTAAGGATTTCATAAAAACACTATGACATGTAATATCATGAATTTAATTATACTCAAGATATTTTAAGATTCATTTTATGTTGTTCTATAATGGTGATTATGATTACATTTTAACAAAGTAGTAAATATGTTATATTATAATCTCAAAATTTATCAGTATTGTTTATGATTATGTTTTTACTTATAAAATTATATGATAAATCCATAAATAAAATTATTAAATTATTATCCTATGGTTATTAATAATATTTCCACGTCATAGTACAATTTCATTAAACAATGGTACTTAAATTAATTGATAATTTTTTATATGAAAATCAGAAAATATTTCTCACATTGGTCAGAAATATGTTTACTTCCAAAATGATGTTTTTAAAAAATGTTCTCAAAATTATTTCTATATTTATAAAATAATTTATTAAATAAATTAATAACTATTTTTTAATTTTTTTAAAGGAATCGTGACATCATTTTCCAAAAAACAATTGTATGTATTTTTTTGAAAAATGTAAAAGTAATCACTATTTTGACATGTATAGAATTAATGAAACATATTTTATTCATGAAAATTATTTTCATTGAATATTATTACAAGTCCATACCTGTTTCCTTTAAAATAAATTTACATTGATTTTTTTTCAAAAAAATGGATTTTCAAAGAAAAATAAATGTTTTATATTTTCATTCAAAATCTTTATCCATATAAGATGATAAGCATTGATGAATCTTTTTATTTAATGTCTATATAAAACAAGGATATCATTCATATTATTACCCTTTATAATTTATCATGATAAAATATTTATGAATCCCATTTCAAACCCACGGGTCATATCATGATAAAAATATTTTGAAACCTTCTTCTGTTCATGGGTTATACCATGATAAAATTCATACAGGACCAACTTATTTTAATGGGTTATACAACGGTAAATTGATTATGAAACCTATTTATTATAATGGATAATTATATATTGAAATGATAAAATTATTATGAGACCTATCTCTTTTCAATATGTTATAATATGATGAAATTATTATGAAATACAATTAATTTCATGGGTAATGATATGTTGAACATTTTGTGATCCTGTGGAACATGTACATAAGATTTCAATAATGTGAGATAAATGATCTATATCTACCTTCAATTAATTGGGTAATGATAAATATTCAATGATCTAGAGGTTTAATGGGTGGTTAGCCCACATCGAGAATTGAGGGTAGACAGTTGGTTAGACAAGACCTGAAATGGAGGGTAAACTAGTGGTTAGCCAAATCATGAATAAGAATGTACATGGGCGGCTAACCCAATATAGAAAGAGGGTACGCAACAGTTTATCACAATCTTGAATCATGTACATATGTCATTAACCCAATCCTTACTGGTATTAATATGTAATTTGGTAGCCTTAAAATAATATTTTCTATGCTTATGTTCATGCTATAAATCTATCTATTATGGTACTGTTATTATCTTATAGTTTATTTTTTTTATTCCCTTATGATTCATATATTGTTAACATAAAATATTTATCATGTGACTCAACATTTTGATCTTTTATATTCAAGGAATTATTTTAAAATGTTATGATCATCTTCTCATACCATTATGTTAATGTTTTGGTTATGTATCTCCCATATTTACTATTAATGAGCCTGTAATCTCACCCTTTCTCATTTTTCCATTCCCCTTGTTATGAATATATATTATATATGAACTTTCAAAGAGGCGTTCTAGATATGGAGGTATTAGTTGGATAAGATGTATCTTACCTAAGATCAAGTTTTTTATTTTCCATGTATCCAATAGCACAAATCTATTATGGTCTTGAGGCATGTGTTTGTGTAATATAATTAATATTCATCTTAATATATGTAATATCCATGTATTAGAATATTTTTATTTGACAAGATAAATTTTTATCCTAGAGTGATTCGATATCAATGGAAGAAGTTGATTATGTTGGTTAATTTCACAACTAATGATATTTGAAGACATATGTGAAATAATCCATATATAAATTATTTCACGGAACATTTATGCGGAATAAATATTTATTATTTCAATTAATAAAAAAATAAATTCAATGATACATTTTTCGTTTAGCCTTTCATGATTGCTTTTATTCTCAATTTCTTATTAAAATCATTGAACATGCATAACACAAAATATTTTGATTCCTCGCCTTTTCATTTTATTGATATCTCCTTACATTATTCATTCATTTCAACCTTGGAATTAATTTACTTAATTATTAGGGTAGTTATGGACTACTGAAACATTACAAGATCATCTTTTAGTTTCATAAATCAATTTTATGGTTTCTAGGATGGAGATCATGGGTTGAAGGATGCAAATGTTAAAATATGATAATATGAGAAAAGGTTTAAGGTTGATTATTCATGAGTCAGGGTAACCATGTGATATGATGAATATCAATTATGTTTATTCCCATTAAATGGGTGGTAAGAACCTGGTCACTAGTCAAAAAATAGGAAGTTTGATCTCAGTGAATTGGTTACTTTTTTAGTGGAGTAAACGAATATAGTTGATTGATTAAAAATTCATAGACAAGTCTATATTTATATGGTATTGATGACTATATTATGTGTAATATGAAAGAATACATGTTTTTTATATCATTATTTATAGAGGTGGTGGATTATGTGGAGAATTAAATACCAAAAACCATGTGTGGGATTCTAGAAGCCATTTGATTCTTTGTTGGAAAACACAATATGTACAAGCCGTACATGGTAATGAATCCATCTGACAGTGTATTTCATGTGTTTAAGGACATATCTTGTGTACAAAGAAGAGTGTAAAGGCATGGGTAGATGATACATTCTCATGTACCCATAATCCCTCTATGTGCCATGTTTCATTAGACAATTTCATGTGTTGAGAACATTTCATGTGAGACTCTATGACATAGGTATGACATGTCTTATTAAGAGACACATTTTAAACCCTCTTTACACATTGTTTAATCATTCAATGATAGGTTAGAGACCTTCTATTATTATTTTCATCTTTAGTACTTTCATATTTGAGTTCCCAAAAAAAATTTAGTCTTAGTACATTCCCTTGACGAGTCCCTTTAAGGGTATTATGTGGAAATCCAAACAATGTATACACTGCCTGATCCTCTCAATTTTGTAGTTCTAGATTTATTCCATTATCTCCACGTGTCTTCTTGAATGATTTTCGCAATGTAATTATTTGATAGATTAGTTAGAGTATCTCATAAATGTTATCCAAGATGCTTGATCCCCTTCCTAGTGGGTTATTCATGATATTTTAAGGTATTCCATATAGGCCCTAGGTGTGATATTTTACATGTGTATCAATATTTTATATGTAATGATGTTGTGTTTCCCAATCGAGTATCTATCTCATTTTATTCCTCTACATATCTCATTATTTAACAAGGATATTATAAATGAGTGAAACCTTATGAATGAGTTCCATTATAGTAAACGGTGCACAAGGTGTGAGTTCCCTCAAAAGAGTGTTACCCTAGAGCCCCGAGTAAAAACACTAGTATTGTAGTTAGGTCATGAACATATCCTGAGACTTGGATTCTGTCTTGAAGAATATACGGGTTATCTTATTTATCCTCCTTACTTTTTTTAATTTCATCTTACTCCCTCTTTTATGCTTTGCATTTAGTGATTTTAAGGTGTCCAATTGGGTATGTTTTCACTCATGCCTCCATGTTTACTACCCACTCATGTCATGAATTATATTGATAACTATAAATTTGATCGATCACTAGGTTAACTGAGATAATTTGAATCTTAGTTGGGCTAGACATATCATGGATGGGTACCATAGTTTTAGTTTGGTGGCAGTCCCCTTTTTTTAGTTGGACAGATTCATTTATAGTTTTGATGGGCTTTTCTTTTTCACCTATGCATTTACGTACTCATTTTTTTAAATTTATGTGGGTTTAAATGTTACACGTGAATTTACAGTATAATTTATTTACCTTTTACATTATAATTATATATAGAGATGTCAGTGTTTGTATAGGTACATTTTGATAAGGACCCGCATGTGTTTGGTATGTCTACTTGGCAATTATCACAAGCCCCTATCCAATTGAAGGTGGTATTGGGATGTCACTATCAGCTTAATACTGTCCAGAATGGCCCTAGTGGGTTGGGTTATGACATATATATGAAAAAGAAGGCATGTTATCCCATGTATATGCTTAACTCAATGATATAATAACTTGAAAACAAATAAGGAAATGTTGTCTCATATTAAATCACTTCTCATATGGGATTGAATCTATAGGTATGCACCTCACATTGAAATATAGTTTAACTCATGTAACATTAAATATAAATTCATCTGTGAATTAACGTAATGGGACTCATACAGTATAATATTTAGTAATTTATCATGTAAGATAACATACAATAAAATATTTAATTAATGTAGTATAAATAAATTATTGTATAATATTAACATAAATGAAACAATTTTCTTTAGTAACTATAGACTTGTGTCAAGAATTTAATGAATGTATTTTAATGGAAATATTGGGCAATGAAATAATTCACATTATTAATTGGGTAGTTCCATAGTCAATGAATGAATATAAGGAACAATGTGGAACTAAACTACCATGAGTTTAAACATTCCTACTAATAATGATGATGAGCCAATGCTGTGATATGATGTGTAATATTTTAGTGACTAATTGTCAATGAATACATAACATATAAAATTAAGACTATAGTGTAAGGTGTTGTTCTAGGTTTCTATTTATGTGATGATAGAATAATAAAATATGATGAAATACTTATTATGATATATTTTTTCAAAATAAAACATTAATATGTTGGCTCCATTCTATTAAAATATATATTTCACATATTTGGCCTCTGAGTGGAGTCTCCCCTTTTCTCTCTCATGCTAAGGTTTCTCTTCGGCGGTGGTTCATAGTGGGGGATGCCATTGCGTGGCTCAAAATCATTATATCACCCTCTCTTTCTCATCTTGTTGCTTGCCAAACTGGCACTCATTGCTCTATTGTTTTCAATTTTCTATTTCTTTAGATTTGTCATCCTTATGGTTTTTTCTCTATTGGATATTGTTCATTGTAGCCATAGTTGTCGCTCACTTCATCTACTCTTTTTAATGTTCCCATCATGTTGGACTCTCTATTTGGTCCAACGTGAGGGTTCTTCTATGGGGTTGGGATAGTTAGGAGGCTCAGCCTATGATTGCAGGACAGAGCACAGTTTAATTCTGAAGAAGAAGGCTTTAGGTTTTTTTCAGTTTGTATTATCTGACTATTCATCATTTGTAATGCCGTTGTAGGTGGTTCTATTTTTATTTGTGTCCATTTTGAAGGAAGGATTTATTTTCATGGAGAAGTTCATGGATCATTATGGTAACCATTTAATCCTTCAATATCTTCTCTTTCTATACCTATTCCCCTAGTGGGTGTGGTGATGTTAGATTACTACGGGGTTTTAGGATGTTCTATTATAGCTTTAATGGTGTTCCAGGAGGTGCGGCCTGAGTAGGCCTCGGTCCTTCGAGGTTCTGATGGCCTTGATATTTCTTCTTGTTTTTCTTATGCTTGATTTATTAGGCTTAGGATCTTCATACATGATGATGTTTCTGGTTGCATTTATTTTGTTTTCATTGGTTGGATGATCGATTGAGTTCGTATTGGTATGGTACTTCTTCCTTGTCAACGATAATGGTTTTTTGATATCTCCTAGTTTTGTTCCCTGAAAAAAATAGTTATGTTCTCGAGTGATCTGTGGTGATGAAAGGTGCGGTGTTTCTCATTGATTCTATGGTAACGATGACTGGTGGGTTCCCACTGACAAAGTGGATATGACTGTCGGTATGAGGATGTTTTAGCTCGATGACTGGTGATGGAGATGACATCTATGTTAAGAGTGGACGGGGTGTACTTGATGATAGCAACGGTGGTGTGTTGATGGTGGCAACGACTTTCATGGAACAATTGAATCAATGTGTCTTACCTTGATGCAATTTTTATCAAGAGAATGAGAGGATTTTCTGGATGTGTTCCCCTTGTTTTTTAATTTCTGAATTCATGAACGTCAAAATGATTGATTATTTTCACAATGTTCGGGTTTCCCACTATTCCACTAAAAGTGGTTTCATTAAAATAAAAAAATACTTGGAGTTATATTTTCCATATTAATTCTACAAAATAAATTCATATTATTATATCATTATTATAAAAAAAACATCTTTAATTATTAATATAAACAATAATTAATTAATATTAATATTCAATTTTAAAATAAGAAATTAAATTGATATATACATCAGAGTAAAAAATAATACTTATTTTTATCTAAACATAAATTCATTATTTTTTTTGAAAAATATAATAATATATCAATTCCTATTTCTAGGGATTATATAATTGATACCCATAATAGATACTAAATATGATATATATATATATATATTCCACATAAATTCCATATATATCCTTACTTTATCAAAAACATTCATTCAATTTCATTCACAAATTTTTTTTCAAAGATATAACATTTTTCAATCCATTTGTAGTAATCATTGGTAGAATTATTCTCATTATAGATCATAATCCAAAACTTTAAAAGAAATATTATTATACATAACATATAAAATGGATATCATTTAAACGTACAATTATATTTTATCTCTTTGATACACAATTTTAATGAGATTAAGTCTACTAGTTCATATATTGAATCATATGTTTTATAAATTTTATAAATTAATTTTCCCTTAAAACAATGGTTCTTTTCAAGGAAAAAATGATAGTTCTTGGTTGAAAGAAATTTGGGAAGAAATTGCTTATATATTTAATTTTATAAATTAACATATATATTTTTTGAAATATCCTTACAGAAATATTTTCATGATAACCATTAAACATTATCCTAGTGGAGTAATATTAAACATGTTTGGTTCTAAAAGAATGGTGAAATTACTTAAATTTTTTAATAATATATATATATATTATATATAGATCTCCTCTACGACTTTAAAAATGAGTGTATGGTTGTTCATGTTTGATAAATTGTGAAGTCTTGTTCAATTCCATTATGATTATTCTTAAATTTATTGATATTTTAAATTTTCTCTTTTTTAGGCGAGTCCTATTTATTTTTTTTGGACAATACATTTATGGTAGAAATAAATTTAGTAAATTAACATATTTCAAAAGGAACCACTATCTATAAAATCTTTTACATAAAATAACCCCTCCATAAAATAATATGAAAACCAATGAAGTTATCATATGTCAGATTAAAGTTGATATTAAAAAAAATATGGTATTAATTTTAAATAATGTTTTCCCATGCTATAAACCTAACCACCACATCACCGCACACTCACTAACATAATTAAAAGATATGTGTTTTTAATTGAGCTGTAATTCATTCAATACTATTTAGAAAGTATAGATCCAAAAATAAAAGGCGAAATTATTACACAAATGGTATACATTTTTTATATTTCAACCATTCAAGAAGGTCTATTCCAAGAGAAAATACTTATCTTATAATCATTCCATGAGTATATTTTAAATTAATCACACATAAAAAATTTACCATTTCAACATAGGGGTGATATGAAAGATGTGCATATAATAGCATAAAACTACGATAAAATAGTGGTAGAAACTATTTCACACAATCGATTACCCAACTCATTTTTCAAGTCATAGTTTTTTATGAATAAAATTTCTTTTAAGGGACCAAAAAATACCATTTAGAATAAAATAAGATCCTTAAATTAAACATGTTAAAATGAATGAAACTATATAGTAATATGTATAATCTATATTGGTATTTTATTTTTTCTAAAACAATAGTATTATAAATCAATATGATAATATATAACAAAATATAAGATAATAAATATTTTAAAAAATTCATGAAAAAAAATTTGGAATATAAGTTATAGGAATAACATGAGAATCACTTGGAGAGTCAACACCACATACAAAAATAATAGAAAATTTTTCTTAACTCTAATGATCTCTAAACATAATATATAGTGTATAAAAATTATATATTTTTATCACAATAATGTTACTTAAATAGTGAATACAAAATAAATACCCATCATAGTTGTTGAAATAACAAACTATAACAAATTCTTGGTAGATCATGTAAAGACCCCAACTCCAGTACACCATAGTAGCAAGTTACATTGTAATATTTTTTTAAGATATATTCTATCTCATATAAAATTACATAATAGTTTAGTTGTCTTGAAAAACTAGAAACAAAAATAATTCTAGTTCTTAAATTTTTAAAAAACTATATGATGAATAGTAATATTATTCATTCTATATACTGGAGCCCATTCAAATTTTAAAACATAAAATGATGGTGAATGGATAATAAATAATTGTTGACATATGATTCTCAATAAGAGTTTCATATATTCAAAAAAATTCCAAATTAAATAAGTCCTAATTAATTTAGAATGATAAATAACTAAAACCACTTACCATTTAATATATGACATTAGCATTCAAAAAAATATGATATGAATAATAGTTGATCGAATAATGCAATATATATAATCACATAGTCTTAAAACATATCCATGGAAATAGATAAAATTTAAAAATAAATAAGAGCATCAATAATAGATTCAATGATGATAGAGTGAATAATATAGAAAATCATAATCTTACCATCAATACATTTTTTCATACATAATTTTTAAACATGTAACATGTATTCCACATTATAAAAACAGTTTTTATTATGACACCTACTGATTCATTAAGGGGATATAATGGGCCTTTTATATCACTTACGTTCACTATTTCATTCCTCATATATTGTATTATGAGTTTAATTTATTAAAAATATTTCTATTGAACAATGAATACAAAATATTTGGATTTTCGATAAAAATCAATTTGAAAACACTAAATACAGAGATATTATATATTTCTAGAAATAATAATATCCATGATAAAAGAAATATGGTAATGGTTGATGAAAATTTATCAAAAGAAATTATATGATTTTATGTAATGTTAATAAACCCATATTTAATTACGAGATGACATGTGACGATTAATTTATAATAAAAATTGTTTTTTAGCGAAAAACATTCCTCTTGAGGATATATGAAAATGATAGGAAAAAAGTTTTAAATAATTTTTTCAAATATTTTGTTTGTAAAACCATTTAAATCATGTTGAAGTAGATTAGTATCATTAAATGGTATTGGTTGTGGTATATTCTCTTAATTTAATATAAATTAAAAATTCTTTTTTTTACATTTGGATAAAAAAGATTAAAATGATCCTTTCAAAAAACATTAAAAACATCATTCAAAAAATTTAACAGGTTACAGGATAACATAAAATTTCTTAAAATATAAATTTATTACATAGAAATTATTTTAGTTAAACAATTTTAAAAAACGGTGACATAGAACGAAAATATAACAGATCAAAAGATATATAATATTGACTATTATTTTAATCATTCTATTTCTTAATAAAAGTTACAAATATAAGAAATATTTGAATAAAATAAGAAACAAATTATATATTTATAGCATATTAATATATGTGATGTTTATAAAGGATATATTATAATATTCCTTCAATGAAAAGTATAATCAATTCCCTGAAATTATGAATCTATAATAAATTCATACTTCTTTAATAACATGTAAATTTTTACCCCTTAAAGGTTTAAATAGGAATATAAACTTTAATAATAATTATTTAATGTAAATTCATGATAGTAACATCAATGGATCAATATATATACCACATAATTGTAAATACATACATGATACCAAATACATCTCAATGGTGCAGAAATTGAGATGAAGTCCTTTAATTGTATCATATCATTGAATTGAGACATTATTAATAAATGTATTAGGTGGGAAAGTGGAAATAATGAAAAAAAGGTAAATATAATATATAACAAAATAATATTTAATTTCCATGATAACCATGGAATAATATTACATTTAAGTATAATAATAAATCAAGGAATAGAAATTGATTTAATAAAACCCTTACCTCATGATTCAATGTTTTTTAATGATATTTTTAAACTTTTATAATTTATTTTACTATTATTAATTTTTATTAGAAAAATATTCATATTTATAAATCATATATTTTCCACATATATCATCTTATCACCTCATTAACCACAATCATTCATTATTATCTATTTCCTGACAGTCAACTTATTAATCTTCTCATTTATGTTTCATCAAATATATTCTATTTTTTTAGTTTATAGTTTCATACTATCCAAAATTATATTAGTTTTAAAAAAAATATTTATTCATTAGTACATTTTTTTAAATCATTCCCAAAAGGTAGAAATATGAATAAGGAATTACACGATTCATGGATATGGTGGTTCGTACTTACGCATGAACATTTTTTCGCTTGTTTATTGATAGAAATAATCCAAGGTAAATAATAATTAAAACATAATTAATAATAAGTATATCTTATATAGAAAATATATTTATTAAATATATCCTTATTAACCTCAATTTTTAGTGGAAATGAAAAAAAATCACCTCACATCATAGAGGTGGTAGTACACACACATTCTCGAGTGACATTATAAATTTATAATAGATATAAAGATAGGATTGTAAATGAGATTTTATATTTAAAACCAAATAATTATTTACTAAATATCATATATACTCATTATTTTAATCTATATATCCATAATTTTAATTGTCGATGAGAAAACTTACACCGCATAGTGAAGAAGATAATCCATACTTAAACATGAGTGATTGATTCAGTTTACATGTGATAAAAATGAGGTGTAAAATGTTTTTATTGCAGTAATAATAACATATATCTATATTTATGACACATGGGATATTATTTTGTACGTGTAAAATTGATTTATGGTAAGATAAAGAATAAGTGAACTTAAATAGTTGGTAAATATGATTACCAATTCTTCAGTAGTCCTCTATAATATCATTTCATAAGGACCATTGGAATGAAATTTTAAGAAAAAAACCTCTAGTTCACAAATAAGGAATATGAGAATATAATTGGGTAGGTTATCTATGCTCTATTATAATATTTGTACCATTCTTATATTTTATATAGACTTGATATAATGTATACTTATTTCCGTATTTGAGTAATTTTTTATTTGAGTTTTACCTTGATGTCTGTTAAAGTGAATTTTTTAAAAAGTGGATGAAAAGGGGATGTGCATAGTTTGCGCACGGTTATGGATAACTATGAACTCCATACCAGCTAACCATTAAAACCCAAGTAGACAGGATTCACATGGATGGTGAATAGTTTGGAAATGGTTCACCCTAAAAGGAGTAATTGTGAACCCCTTAAATAACAGTTGAACAGATGGCACATGGTTAAAGAAAACCATGTGCCTCATGCCAGTAAACTATTCATGTGACTTAAAGTCTACCATGAATTATTTAAAAAAAAATTAGGAACCTCATAATTAACCCCAAATTTTCCCCATTTGAATATAGTTGTACCGTAACTATTTCAGAACATTATGGAATAATTCATAGCCCTCATGACATCTATAATTTTCAAATCAATGCCCTTATTGAATATATTCTTCTCTCCTAATAATTGGATCCTATCATGTTTCTTTCGTATTCATCATCTTTCCATGTCTCATTCTTTTGTGGGGTGTTATCTTATGTTTTCTAAGGTCTAGATCAATATTTATTGAATATAGATCTAGGATTGGGGATCAAGATTTAGATTTAAGAGATTCTGTTATCATTAATAAATATTTATGTATTTGATATTTGGATCCTAAACTACGTCATTTTTTGGATCAAATTTTGGGGACTTCCATTGGGTGATTAATCATCAAAAAAAAGGAAGAAGGTAAAACATTCCATTCCCATAGTCATTATTATTATTATGTGTATGAAATTACTGAATTTATAGATTTTTTAGCAATTTAACTTAATGACTGAATTAATTATTTTTAATAAATTAATTGATGGAGTGATTTTGAAATTATAGGAATTAGGAATAAATAATAGTGGGATTAATTATGTGATATTGATATTGGTATATCTCATAATTAATTGTCGGATTAATTATGTGATATTGATATTTTATATATTGATAATTACGTTAAGAATTAATTATTACAATACTATAGTTTTTATTTGAGATTACTAATTGTAAAATTAATTATGGGTTGGATTTGTTATTATTGTTTACTTAATTTTCAAATTATTTAATTAAATTGTTATAATTAATACGTTGGGTAATTTATTAAGGGTAATTATGTGATAAAACTAATTTATGAATTACTAACAAAAAAAGAGTCATCAATTACTTATAATTAATAAATATAAATAATTTGATAAATCCATTGATATATTATTTTACAGAACCATAAACTTAAACTAATTTTTTAATTAGTAATGAAATTTATGTGGTTAATTAATGGTTTAATTAATAATAATGAATGGGAATATGGTCATTCTAATTTGTGATGTTTGATTAGGAACATGGTCATTCATATGTGTTAATGAGTGAGAGCATGGTCATTCTACGGTGTGATGTGTGAATGGGAATGTGATCATTCAAAAGTTTTAATGAATGGGATCACGGGCATTATAATATGTGACGTATAAAAGGTAACGTGGTTATTTAAGTATGTGTTAAAGAATGGTAACATTGTAATTATATTATGTGTAGTAGGAATGGTAACATGACATTCAACTATGAATTTACTAATGGTAAAAAGGTAAATCTAGACTTAAATTCTCATGAGAATACATTGGTCTCTAACATGAGATGTAATAGGTATTGATTTATGATATCACCTTGGATTACTTTGGACTCTTTAATGATCCAAAGTAGGTATTATGATATAATATTACTGAGAAACTTTATAGGATTCAGAATGATCAAAAGATGGCATTGAGGTACAAGTGTCAATATGAACCCTAGAGTTAATGTGGATATATAAATAATAACTGATAATGTGACAACTATTTACTTATGAATTGTAATTATATCTTTATATAACTCTATACACAATGATCTACCTGGGGTTTTTAGACATCGTTGGTGGTGGCATACTGAGTTGTACTAACACCCAACTCATGATACCAGATCAGTACCCAAAATAGAGTATATTATTGATTGAAAGGTTAAAGGAAAAGGCCATGGTTAAATGGATGATTAGGGGAGGGATCAAGGATGAGGGAATAAGATGTGGTTCAGGACCCACTTTGAAATCGTCGGTGTCTTTTTTTTAATTTTCATTTTATAAATTTGGCATTTACAATGCAATAAAAAATATTTAGATTTAGATGGATATTTTATTTCATTAATTTATTACCTTGACATATTGGTATTTTTAGGGTTATATACGATTTTAATTTTTTTTTCTCTTGTCATGTATTGAACTGATAAAAGAGGGTATATTCTCTCCATGATTGACTTATCAGAGCCTCTTTTCTAGTCAAAAGCCTCTAGTATTCTTGGATGCTTGCATGAGGTAATGTGACTGACATGCTTGGGGAATATGTGTATGGATCTCAGGTTGGTACATTATAGGTCTAAATCTCAAGGTGGTGTAAAGAAGATAGGGGGACCCTTTTATAACATTGATGAGTTGTGCACTTTTGATTTTTTTTGATATTTTAAAATTATATTAATTTACTTTCTCATAAAATTACTGTATAATGACTCATAGTAAATTTTTATATGGGAAATGTTGAAATAAAACCAACCAATGAGATATCAAAATGTAATAAGGTCATTTTAATCCTTCTTAGTAGGATTGAAAACATTTTCCCCATTTTTATCCCTATTTTGGTAACAATTTTTTGAATCTTAAAGAGTCATAATAAAACATATAAGGTAACACATGAATTAAAAGTGGCCAATGGAAGAAATTTTAGACCATTTCTCAACCTACTTATCCTATTTAATGATTATTATTATTTTTAAATAAATTAACAAAATTTTATTTATCATACAATATCAATAATTTCATTTTTAACACTATTAATTTTATTTGAATTTAAATTCCTCATAATGAAAACTTAATTTGAATAAAAACACTTTAAATATAATAATCAAGTTACAACATATTTCATCCAAAAAATATTACTTTTGTTATTTTTTAATTCATTTACATTTAAAAAAGTCATTAATATATTTTAATTATTCTCAAAATAACAGATATTGTTTATTAAAATATTAGTTTTATCAGTTTGTGAACATATAAAACAAATTTAAAATCAAGAGAGTGACCTTATTTATTTTTTATTCGAATTAATTTAAATTTCTTTATGAATGACCAATGGAAAAAATATTCCATATATTTATATTTATTATGTGTATGTATAAATTAATATAATATATTTAAATAAATATATATATATATTTAATTCCTTGTTATATTATTTTTACCTTAATTACATGGTTTACCCTTTATTGAGCTGATAAATTTTACCGTGGTTACTATTCATATAGCCTAAAAATAGATGATAAATATTTAATATTTTAGCCTAATTTTTCGAATTTTGAATCAATTTTAGCACATTCAATACCTATTATTTTATTAAATTTATTTAAAAAAACTCACAAATTTGATGAGATGCACTTTTCTAAGAAAATCTGTTTTAATACAAAAAATGAATTATATTAAAAAAATGTAAAATACTAATCTAAATTGTATTAATACAAGTATTTCTTTTAAAAATTATATTATACACATTCAAATCCAATATATAATTGGAATTTAATATTTCTTTATTTAATGAAAAAATACATCATTACAAGAATTTTTGATTTTCAATATTCATTGAAAAGTAAATAATTCTACATATGAGAATGGTTTCTTGAAATAACACATAATTATGTTCCCATACAAGAAAAACACTGATGAGAAGTTAATATATAGAAATTGTTGATAAAATTACCATCCATTAGAAAATATATGGTGATAGGGAACAAGATCATGGGAAAATTAATGACCAAAAACCGTAAATCATTTTTGCGTTAAATGACCATTAAATAAGAAAAAATAATGTATAAGGATAGAAAAAATCCGTCATGATCCATTTCCTAAAGTTGACGGATTATTTCACTATAAATTTTATGAAAATGATTAAATTTAGTAACCTGATTTCTATTCATTTTCATTTTAAAAATGGAATCTTTTGGTTTTTATTAGTTTAATGTCCACATTAAAAATTTATCCATGAAATGAATATTCAAGATGAATCTTTCATGCCCGAAGAACTAAAATTTATTTCAACAGATCATTAAATTCCATAAATAATAAAAAATTACATCATTCACTAAATGTTTTGTTGAATATGAATTTTTATAATAATATTTCCCATATAATACATTGATCTCTAAAACCTCAAAAATACCCTGGAAATATCAATATTATCCATTTCATATATAGTTACCCGAAGGAATCCTGTAAAATATATCATTACAAATTCAAAAATGATAAAACTAAAATATTTTATGACATATACTTTGCTCTTTGAAAAGCCATACTGTTTACACAAAAAATATAAATCACTCATAAGGTCATGTAAGATAAATTTTATACACGAATCATATACTCCCTAATATATTCTAATTATTTATCTATGTTTCTTATATCACCATAAATATACAATAAAATAACATATTATCTCATAAAATTACTCAATATTCATTCTTAAAATTATGTTTACTATAATCATATAGCATTATAAATATATTATACTTAAAATCAATATCTTAGTCACCAAATTACATTTCAATCACATGGTTATCGATATGATAAATTCAATAAATGAACTAATTATTTTTCCTTAATAAAAAATTAATTACCTTAGAATAAATGATTATTTTATAATAATCGTTATAAAAAATAATCTTATGTCCACAAAATATAACATCATTATTCCAAAAAATATCATTTTCATATACTATACCAAAGGGGTTTATTCCCATAAATATATATGAAAATATCATTAATAATTTTAAAATATGGTCACATAAAACTAGAAATAGGTTATTTGAATATTTAATCTTATGTTCTAACATTGACTTATCAACAAAATACACTTTAGGTTTATCCCATTAAATTAAGTCATTTCATATGTTTTCAGGGGTGTATTTATCTTATTCATCATAATGGTTTGTAGAGAAAAACAAAATTAACCCAATAATACCCCTTGGTAGTGACCAATAAGATCTTTTTAAGGGAAAATTCACCCTGTCTCGGAATGATAGTAGAAATATACTCCACTGAATCTTTTTTGGTTGATTACAACTACATGTATCTATTCCAAATATACATCCACTTGTTGAATCCACACAGGGATGCATTTCATAGAAAATCGCATAATTATTAGGATAGAATAAATATTATAATATTATAAAATAATTAAACATATCTTAAAATACTTTAATGGTGTTATATTCCCTAATATCATTTTCAAAAATCTATAACACAAGGTTTCTACTGAACACACTCTAATGAAAACCATCAAGACCCTCACTCTAGTAGTTAAGAGGTGATTCTTACTCATATAAATTAGAATAACATAAAAGTGATTACATCCCAATGGTCAAAATAGTTGAAAATTATTTAATAACTAAATACATGTATGAAACTTTTTGTCATTTAAAAAAAATATGTAACATAGTATTAGTGGAAATTTTTTATTCATGAACTCATTCCAAGATTCCACAGTTACATCATGTGGAAAGGAAAACAAATAAATTGTGTAATTAGTTTTTTACTAATGGATATATAGAGTGGAATATGTAATTAGTTAGAAAGTATAAACCAATAAATCAAGTAAAATAACTTAATACACTTTAAATTTAGTCAATATCATTAGAATGGAGAATAATATGGCAGTAATAAATGATGATCAAATAAGGCCATATAAATAATAATATAAGATTGAAACTTACCCATGGATATCATGAATATTCATGTAGTTTCATGGGAATAAATTACTATTTTCATAATTATGGAATGAATAGATTTATATATCATAATCATATATCAAGGACTTATGATAAAAAATGTAAACAATTACTTTAAGAATAAAGGTTCACAATATCATGATAAGCCTCAATGAAATGATATTGAGGTGTAGTCCCTTACATATACTGTATCATTAAATTAAGAATAATTCAATGAAATAATTATCGGTGACAATATATAAATACACCCAATATAAGTGGATATTATGTGTAAAAAAGTAGTGTTCATTCACACATATTCTTGGAAAAACAAAACCCATGACATGTATATGTAACTCAATAAATGGAGATTGAGTTATTATTTCCCTTACAATGTTCATATAAATGACATAAGAATTTATCATTGGGGTGATTAGCTGTAGATGTAGTATATCCACATAAAATTAAACATAAAATACAACATAAATAATCAAATAGTGATTCTATAGAAAATCCTGGCATAATATTATCAACAATGTATGTTTAAAACCCAAAGAGTGAAATTTGAGTTTAGAAATTTCATTACAAAGATCATTTTGTAAATTAAATATATTAATTATAAGTACACAAAAATAAATATTAAATATAATATATGACATAGAAATTTATTTCTCACATAACCATAGAACAAAATAATAAAGATTTATATTATTAACTCAAAGAATGGAAATTGGATTATGAAGGTCCCTTGCCAAAATTCGGCATCCTAACAGTGTCACATTAAAAATTGAGAAATGAGTTGATGAGAAAAAGAAGGGTATATCATCATTTAGAAATAAATAGTCATATATAAGGTTATATAATTACATAACCCAACAAAAAAATTGAAATTAAAATACACAACATCAAATAAGTCTTTGACTAAAATGGGAGGGCGAAAGGTTCCTTTACCTTGAGTCCAACTTGTCTCAATCATTCTCTATATTGTTGGATAATAAACCTAGGATAATTAATTCTTTCTTAAGATCCTTTTTAAAGTTTATTATAAATTTTATATGACTTATCATCTTATTTTTAAAACTATATAGTTATTTATGTTCATATCGGTCATTTTTTTGATATTTGGTACATGATTCGAAAATAAACTTGTTTTGATGTAAATTGTCTAAGTAGTCAAAATTCCATCATCACCAGAATATTATTCATGATTTAAGTATTATTAAGTATTTATATATTATAATATTGAATAATATTTGGATATAAATAATTAAATATTCTGTTCATGGAGACGGTAAGCCCTACTTACCCATGAACGCTACATTTATTTTTTCATATTTAAATGAATGAAAAATAAAAGATACATAGGTATATAATAATTAATGAATAATATGGTATTTCTTATAAATTAAATTACTTTATTAACTCCATATTTTTATGTTTAATGTATGGAATGAATGGGTCATATCACATTTAGGGGGCAGTAGTCTGCACTTCCTCAAATGAAATTCTAGTATTTACGCATTATAGAAAGCATAAACGTATGTTGTGAATGAAAAAAAAGATTAAAAGAGAATAAATAAATATAATATATATTATATATAAATACAGTTCCATCATAATGGACACCATGATTTGTGGTAGGGGAAAATTGAAAAATCACAGTTTAGTTTGGCAGTAGTTAACCATCCACATAAATATTATATTTGTGTCCATTAGATTGGGGTATGTGTAAGTGTAGTTAGAATAATTATCATAAAAAATAATAGTGTATTTAGGATATAGGTTTTCTATGTAGTCAATGTATATGATGGGCATAATAAGTTGAGAAAAAAAATAAAAGAAATTAACTTGAGAGAAGGTGTTACCTCTAAATCTGGTAACTTTTTTTTATTTGTGGAAAAAGGATTTCTTGAATTGCCTTCTATCTAATGCAAGGATTATAATAGAAATTTTGGGATGTATGGATATTATTTTAGTATATGTTGGATGACCCAAGGAACATCATATTTGTGAGTAAGTGTGTAGACGTGGTTATGTTTTATAAGGTGGAGGAGGGGCACCTTAGGAAGGTATTGAAATATTATTTATATTATAAAATGATTTTTAGTTTCAAATGGTTACATATAAATTTATTTCAAATATAAGATTCTTTTGGGTCCAAAACCTCTCAAAAATCGTTTTTATAGTTGTTAAGGTCCCAAAATTAACCATATATGTTTTTCTTCATCCCTTTGTTAAAAACATTAACTCTTACTATGTCTTATTTTATTTTCAAAATTTATTATTACTTTAGTTACTATAAAATGCCTATAGAAATGAAAGTTGTTCATTAATGGAAATTTAAACATTATCTAAGTCATTTGGATGAATATTAGGTTTTTAGGACCACTATATCATTAAATAAATTAGTATTTTTTTTTAAAACTCATTTATGTCAATTTTTATACTATTCATATCATGAAATTTATAAAAATCTAAAACAACATGATTACCCCATAGAAACTTAATTAATTCAAATATAAAAAGTCATAATCATCAAAAAAAATCTTGAATTACAAATAACCTTTCAAAATAAATTTATTTTAAAATTTTTAATCTCATATATTTATATCATTTATCAATAAGAAAATCAATGCATCATTATTGTGTCATAAACAAATTTATTAATTTGAGGTCTAGTAATATATGAATAAAATACTATGATGTGGTAAATATTTTTAGAGTTCCAATAACTATCTATAGTTGAATAGATTACTTATATAAGGACATATTTATTTACTAAATGATACATTTTTATGTTATATTTACCTTTATATTAAATTAATTATTATAACCTTTCATTGTCATTCCCAAGATACTCCATGGAGTCACATAATCGACCAAAGGATGCCCTTGGTCATAAATATCTAATAAATTATTATTATGGATTGTTTTAGGGTAAATATTTTATTATTATAATATTATTTTTACCCTTATTTAGTAGATTTACCCATTAACCATGGTAAATAAAATAATTACTGAAGTTACTATTAATAATGTCCAATAATAAAAGGTACTTATTAACAAAATTTATACCATATTATTAAAAATATGGAATAAAATTTTCTAAATGTGAAACAAATAATTTGTATAAATTAATTTCGTATTAAATCATATTGTCAAAACCAAAAATTGTGTTTTTAAGATGAAATAACTACCAAAAGATTGACATGTGATTTTTTCCAATTTCATTTTGAATCTAGTTCTAATGACAGAAATATTATTAATGATAAAAATATAATCAAATTACAATTTAAAAATAAATAAAATAATAATATATCTATGTAAATAAATTAGTCGAAATGGCATTTTGAATTAAAATACAATATTATCCACTATTCATGAAAATATGAATTTTATAAAAAAATACAAAATTATTATCCAATGTATATTTTGAGGTTCATAATATAAATAAGAAGTTTATTTTGTCAAATAAACCATATATATGTGAAAAAACATTATTTAAAAATGGTTCACCATCAAAATGCTATAAAACATCCTTTTAATAATATTAGAGTATTTCATGGTTAAAATCAGATTCATTATTATTTAAACCATTTAATATTCATTGGATAAATGTAAAAACATTTAATATATTTTTATAATCATAATATTGTTAATTTTTTTCATTCCCACTAATACAATAGATATGTGTTAACTACAATTCAAAATAATAATATTACTACCTTATTTTTGGGTGTAACTCAATGTTGTGCGCAATGTTAGATTTAAAAGATATCATTTGTGGTGTGTTGAGTATACTATGAGAAAAATCATCTCATTTAATGTAAAAATTATATATTATTGATAAATATTAATAGAAATGAAAATGTGTTATTCTATAATTATCTAGGTTGTTACATCCTTTCCCCAATTGAAAATTGAGTCATCGTGATTTAAAATTGGGATTGGAAACTTCATTTAATATCCCTCATTAGAAAAATGTTTAATAAAAATACAACTTTAAAAGAAATAAAGATAAGTACAAAGGTTGGCCGAGATAACACATACTAGGCATCCAAATAAGAAAACATGGATAAGTAAAAAAACAAACCATCTTGTTATGATGGAGAGTGAGAAAAAACATGATCAAGAGAATGTTATCTACTAGAAAACCATAAACTTATGATGGGTTAAACGGTATTTGATTTCCCATTGGGATAGGTATACAATTTTTTTTCATTTTTAGTTCCTTTTCATAATGTTACAAAATTTTATTACTATATAGACTAAGATCATATGGGAATATACTTACTTGAAAATTAGTGTTTCATACATGATTAAATTTCTACCAGAAACACATTTATTCTTTTAACAATGAGTATTAACGATTACATGGTAACATCTGAAGCCCATAAATCAAATTAAATAGAATCACATAATTCAAAAGAATGAAATATATATTTCCCTTGTCTTTAAACATTATCCAAAACCAAAATGGTTAGAAAAACATCAGGTAATCCCCTAAAAAGAAGAATCTTTTATAAAAAGAAATATTATTCTTAATCTCCAAAATTCACCAAAAAATTCCAAAAGTTCAATAAAGACCATTCAATAAACAAACGTTCTCATATTTTTTCAAAATAATCAAAACTAATATTGAATCCCACAACTCAATATAATTTTATTACATATTCTTCCATGATAAATCGTTACATTTATCTCCAAATAATTTTGACAACTCTCAATGTATCATATTGAAAATTAATTAACCAAATCACATATTCTTTATGATAGGTTAATCATTTCCATAAATTACCTAACCCACTATAAGTCCACAATAAAAACATAGATTCTTTAGAAATAAAATTCCACCATTACACTTAAAATTAAATCCCCTAGTATTTTATGTTTATTACGTATATAGTGTTCCCAAAAGAGTTAATGTCATAAAAATCACATTTATCACATAATCTCAAAATCATTTTTCTATAATGGAGATATTAATTTGATAAAACATAAGATACAAAATCATCTTATTAATGGTCCATAAAATCATTTAACAATAAATTATAAATTATAATAACTATAGACTTCATGTATGCTAGTGGTAGGCTAAAAATCCTGGTCTCACATTTGTTGTGGGTTTGATTCCCATAGTTTTTTCTGATGCAACAGGTTATCACATGGTTTGCATGTTATCCTTTCTCAAAAACTCTATAATTCTAATAACATAATAAAATGAGATAAAATCTTCAAAAATAACCATTACATATTTTACCATCAATGGTTATTTCATACCTCACATTTTTCATTACAATGACTAATAACAAATAATTTCATCAAAAACTAATGTCTATAAAAATAACATTAATCACAATGAAATATTTTAATCCTCGAAAAGGTTTTCTAATTCATTGAACATATAATATACCTTAAAATTATAAACCGGTGATCATATCCCTATCCTAGAAGAAAACATCTAAATCTCTATAGTTGTATAATCCTTTCCTTTAATACCAAATATAAGGCCCCATGCTTAAACATTGTATAATCTTGAGATATGTAATGAATTCACATTGATAAAAATATTCTTGAATTCTTTGTTTTCTTACACTTCCTTAATCCATATGGAAAAACATTTCAAAAACAAGGGATGAGAAAAAAATATCAATATTGGATATAAAATATGTACTGAATACATTACTCTATGAATACATAAAAATCAAATAAATCATATTTTTCAATCATAAAACATAAGCTCTTTAACAAACCTCATGAAATCATAAGATTTATGAAAAATTCATTGAAATAATAATTCATAGTAGTTAATTATGGAATACATATCATAATTAAATTTAAGATTTCATAGATATATAGGGAGTTATGTTTGGAATAACTATCACATTATATTCTCTAAATCTATTAGAAGAAACATTAACGTTTACCTCTATCACGTTACACAATGCATTGGAGAGCTATCTTGTGCTCACCCGCCCTAGGATTATCATAGGACAACCCGTATTTAGTTTATCATGTAACCAACTATCAAATTAAAAAGTACCATTACATAATAATAATAAATAATAGATTGAAATTATTAACCTTTGACTCATAAATAAAAGGAAATCAAATTACTATATTGAAATATTCAATACATTCCGAAAACCATTTAAAATATTTATTGAATTTTTTTTTGAATCAGATTATCCCATACAAATTTTAAATTTTTGAAATAATTGGAATTTTAAAACATTAATATCTATATAAATAAATCCTTGAATCCATTTTGAAAACATGGACAATTATGAGAATGATATAGAAGATTAAATCATGAAAAAATTTAAAACAATATTTTTGTACATGTGTCCCTTAGCAAATGATAAAAAACATGAATACAAATAATTAATGAATAAAATTAAATTAAACCTATAATATACTGATTATAATTTTATTAATGATATAACATGTAAAAGGGTAGTATATACACCTTATATGAGGATAATGGTGCACAATATCAAGATATTCCATAATGAAACTAGTTTGGGACAAAGTACCTAAAAAAGGTTTAATCCTCAGATTGAGGATAATTAAATGACATAATAATGTGTGAAAAATTTAAATACACCTAGTATAAGTGAATATTAACTGTAAAAAATTCATGGGACACTCACACATATTATTGAAAAAAAAAACCAATGACATGGATATTTAACCCGGTGATTAGATATTGAGGTAAGAATTACCATACAATGTTTATATCGATTACATAAGAATTTATCAATATATTGATTATGTGTATTAAGAGTATATTCAAACAGAAGTAATTATAAATTAAAACATAAATAAACATTCTTTGATTCAACACATAATCTTGGCATAACATAATGAATGAAGAATGCGTAAAAACTAAAGAGATGAAATTGAGTAGAGAAATTCCCTTATGAATATCATTTTGTAAATAAAATAGATCAATTATAAGTACACATAAATCATCTATAAATAAAATATATGAAATAATAATTTATTTATCACATACTAATATCATGACATAATCAATAATTATAATATTAACCTAAATAATGGAAATTTGGTTATCAAGTTACCTTACGATAATTCAGCAGCCTAGAGTCATCAGATAAAAAATTCAGAAAATGAGTAAATGAGATTGAAAGTGGTATCTCATAATTTGAAAATTAAATAGAACTAAATTAGGATATATAATAACATACCCCAACATAGGAAAATTTAAATTAAACAACATAACATAAAAATAAGTCTTTGACTAAAATAGAAGGGTGAAAGGTTCCCTTACCTTGAGCCCGACTTGTCTCATTCATTATTTATATTCTAGAAAAATAAAAATAAGTTTATGAATACTTCCTTAATAACATTTTTAGGTTTATTAATCATTTTATATTACTTATCATCATTTTATAAAATTACATAATTATTTATGTACATATCGTTCATTTTGTCGATATTCGGTAATTGATTCAGAAATGAACTTATTTTGATGTAAATTTTCAATGTAGTCTAAAGTCCATCACCACCAGAATATTATTAATGATTTAAGTATCATATTGATCCAGTATATATTTATTTATAATATTCTATAACATTTGGATATAATAAATGAAATGCACCATTTATAGAGGCTGTAAGCCTACGTACACATGAACGCTACATTCATTTCAATTTCATATTAAAATGAATGAAAACTAAATGATACATAGGTATATTAAAATTATAATATAATATAAAATTTTATAAATATTACATTAGTTCATTAATGCCATCCATTATACGTTTCATGTATGGAATGAACGAGTCATATCACATTGAGTGGGCGGTAGTCTGCACTTCCTCAAATGAAATTATTGTATTTACACATTATGGAAAGCATAGAGGTATGATGTGAATGAAAAGATGAAAAAGAATAGAAAAAATATAAATATAATATATATCATATATAAATACAGTTCCATCATAATGGTCCCATGATTGGTTATAGGGGAAAATTGAAAAATCACCGTATAGTGATGAAGTAGTTCTCCCTACACAAATACATTATGTTCATATCCATTAAAAGGTGGTGTGTGTAAGACTAGATCAAATACTTTACATAAAAACATATGAGTTTATTGAGGATAATGGTTTTGTTATTTAATCAATGTGTAAGAAGATCATAGGTAGTGGAGAAAGAAAATAATGGAAAGGAACATGAGAGAATATGTTAACTCTAAATCTGGTAACTTATTTTGATTTGATTCAAAAGGATTTCTTGAATTACCTTCTTCCCAAGGTAAGGATTCTAGAAGGAAAGGTTGGATGTTGGTATCTATTATGAGTAAAATTAGGATTGGTCAAGTGGAATTTGAGGTGTGAGTAAGAAGGTAGATTTGGGGGACTTTTGTAAGAGGGTGGTGGGAACCTTAGTAAGGTATTGAAATATTATTTTAATATACAATTATATTCAGTTTCAAATGGTCCAAAACACATTTAATTCAAATACAAGAGGCTTTGGGGATGATAAATTCTCAACTAGTATGTTTTAGACAATTTTAGGTCACAAAATTTACCACGGCTTTTTCTTTAAACATTTATTGAAAAACATTAACTCTTACCAAGTCTTCATACATTTTAATAGTTTATGGTTACTATAGTTACTATATAATTACAAGAGAACCACGAGTGGTTCATTAATTATAATTTAAAAATTATCTAATTGATTTTACCATCATATATTATTTGGACTATTATATCATTTATTAAAATAGTATTTGTTTAAAAAACCCATTTATGAAAATTTTTATTATATTCATACAAGGGATTTTTTTTAAAATTCCTAACAAGTATATTATTTCGAAAAAAAATCATTAAGTAAAATTTAATAATTCAGAATCACCCCGAAAATTCGACTATCGTCTGAAAAGTTTCAAAATAAAATTATTTTAATATTAATATTCTCATTAATTAAATTCATTAATTAATAAGGCAATCACTACATCATCATTGTGTCATAAATAAATTTATTTATATGATGAAAAAAAAATTTAAATAAATTACCAGGATGTATGAAATATTTTTATATTTATAATGACTATTAATAGTCCAATATATCCCTTATATAACCCTGTATAATGTTTTTTTACTAAAAGAAACATGTTTATATTATATTTCCCTTTATATTAATTTAAATAATATAACATGTCATTATCAATCAAAAGTGCCTCCATGAAGTCCCAAAATATATCTATGGATTCAATTGGTAAGTAATATCTCACACAAAATGATTAATACAAGTGTTAAGGTAATTTATATAATTATAAAATTATTTTTACCCTAATTTATTAGATTTACACATTATCTTTGGTAAATAAAAAAATTAATGAAGTTAGTATTCATAATATACAAAAATAAAATATTCCTATTTAAAAAATTTATACTATATGATTCCAAATATGTAATCTATTCATCAAAATTCAGAACACAAAATTCATAGAAATTAATTTAAAATTAATTCTTATTGTCAAAACAAAAAAGTGCGGTTTTAAAAAAGAATAACTATCAAAAGGTTGACACGTCTTTATGTCCAATTTTAATGTCAAATTAATTATAATAACAAAATTTTGTTTAAATGAAAAATATTTAATTCCATTAGACATTAAATACAATTTAAATAATAATTTAACTATGTAAAAAAATTACATAAAAATTCAGTTTAGAATTAAAATGTAATATTTTTCACTCTTCATAAAAATATGAATTTTATCATAAAAATACCAAAATTTCATCCAATGTAAATTTCGATAGTCCTCATATAAAGAAGAAATTTATTTCTAAAAATATAACATACAAAATTGATAAAAACTTTATTTAATAAGGGTTCACCATCAATAGGCATTAAAACAACCTTTTAAAAATATTTGAGTTTTTCATGCTTAAAATCAGATTCATTCTGAATTTCAACCCTCTAATATTCGTTCGATATATATAATTTTTTAAATAAATATGTAAAATCATTATAACTAACCATACATTACATACATTATTAATACATAAAAATTGATGTACACTTATTACAACATATAACAAACCCCTGAAAGGATCGTATAGGTATAATGTATTTGGAAACTGGGAAACATAAAAAACTGGTTCATAAATCATCTACGTTTTCTCCCATTAATTTCATTATATCTAGAGTCCCTTTTGACATATTCTACATAATACCTTTAATTCAAACCTGGGGAAAATAAAACAAACAAAATGGTGAGGTCAAATGCTCAGTAAGGGTAAACAAAAAGAATATCAATCATATCATATTCATAAGAACAAAACATTTTGAAAATCATAACCTGCAAAAGAGATCATAATATCATGTCTTGGGATAAATCAGATTAATGAAGATTAATCCCTTATAATCATAACATAAAACATGGAACATTGTGTCATACACACATAATCATAGAAAATCATTTCATATTAGTCAAGGATCATTGCCAAGACCATCATAGAGGACAAAGTCCATTACTGAACTGAGTTCACTACTCGTTTCAGTCCTATATCACTCAACCAGTTTAACATGCCATTCTAGCCATGTCTATCTCTTGAGATACAAATATTTACCCAATGCATTGGAGGGTGATATAGGTCTTACCCATCTCATAATGAAACCATTCTTATGTGTGCCACAAAATCATAAATCATACATCATAACATAACCCATGCAATAAAAATGGTATTCTTAAACATCATGCCATCATAACATAATCTATTTAAGATAAAAGGACATAATAAAATTAATTCCATCATAAAAAATCAAATCAATGTAAAAAAATAGGGATAGAAATAGAACCCTATTTTATCTTAGATGGAAAATAATTTTCACAAAACACATGAACTCCATTCTTGAGGAAAATATACTTTCTACTTCAAAAACATTTTTGCCTTTCCTAACATATCCTACAATTTTTAAACTAAAATAAGTTGATTACAAATTAACTTGAAAACTTGTAAATGATGCTTCTTGGAAATAATGTTCAAAAAATCCATTCATGCCATATAAGTTAAAAAAACATTATTCTCGTACTTTGGCTGGAAAAGTGAAAAATTCCTCGTACTATAAAGGACAAAAGATTACATTCATATCTTTTACTAAAAACTCACCGAAGGGTAAAATTGGATTTAAACAATTGTAGGAGGATATAAATAATATTACATATAGTGTAAACATGGATGTGGATGATAAATATTCCCCAGTAATTTCTGAAGTATAAACAATCTCGGATTAAAATGAGATTGCAAGATTTTCCCTTACCTTAGGTCTGATATACTTTGTACGGGTGTGAACCTCCTGTATAATGACTTAACTAATGTCATTTACTTATTCCAAAATCATACTCATTGTTATGATATCATATATGGTCATATTCTTAGCTTCTTATTAGTAATATTTCATTGTTACTTATTATTCGGGTGTTTATTGCTTTATGTTCTTATGTGTGTTTTGTTGAATAAATTATTATTCTTCTTTTTAGGATATAGATACCACCTTTACATAATGGTATTAGTTTAATATATATCATATTTATTTGCTCAATTCATTTATATAATCATTATGAAATGAAGATCTTGTAGTACGAGTCGCATCACATTATGGAGACGGTAGGCCGTACATACGCATTAGCGATGCTATCGTTCCCATGATCATGGAATTTTATTAAAGTGTATGTATACTATTATGAATCAATATCACTTTAAAATAATCATATATAGTTTTTCGTTACACCATTATACCCATCCATGTAATGTGGTGGTGGAAAATAGATTACACCATTGTGTAGAGACGGTATTGCGTACGTACGCAGGCGGAGTGATTTCATTTTATGTAGGACGGATAGAAGGTGAAATAGGGTTGTTTCATATTTATAATAACATATAATTATATGAGTGATAAATATATTATTACTTCATAATAAAACATGTAAAGAAGAAGACATAGAAGAAGAAATAAATTTGAAAACATTGTTAATGGATATTACCTCTTCTACGACACGCTTCTTTGAAACCCCCTCTTTGGGAACTAAGATTGGACTTTGAAGTAAAAAAGGAACTCTAGGATGTTTATAGGGAAGAAGAGAAGATATATTGGAAGGGGTTGACTGAGATTGAAGGCTAAAAGTGGTGTTATGAGAAGAGGGAAGAGGTACCCTTTTATAAGGGAGGAGAGGGGCACCTTTGGAAAGTGTGAAAATATTATATTATTATAAACTTATCTTCATATTAAAAAGGTCCGAAAATCATTACAGTTGATGATAAGATTACTCATGGTCGAAATAAAATCATCCAATCGTAATTGGACATGTTTTTGAAAATATTTTAATCATTATAATCTTATTTATTTAAATCATTTAGTAATGAGGTAAATACTGTGTCATTATTATGTCATAAATAATTTGATTTATTTGCTGTCTAAAAAATTATAAAAAAAATATCACCATTTAGTAAATTGTTTTAGATTTCTAATGAATGTTTATAGTCGAAAATATAATTTATATAACCCCTTATAAAATTTAATTACTAAAATAGTTTTGTTAATGTCAATTTTTTCTTTACATTAAATTAATTAATACAAATTGTCATTATCACTACCAAGTGGCTCAATGGGATACTAAAATCGACCCAAGGATGCCCATGGTCGGCCAATACTCATCCAATAAGGTTAGGACAAGTTTAAATGTAATTTTTAATTATTACAATATTCTTTTAACCTGGAATTACACTATTTACCATTAACTGTAGTAAATAAAAATTATCGTAGATACTATTCATAATATCGAAAAAAATAAAAACAACTTATTAACATAATTTTGACCCACTGATTCAAAATATGGAATCCATTTTTCAAAATTATAAACACATAAGTTGCAGTAATTAATTTAACATTAATCCTGTTGTTAAGAAAATGGGTTTTAAAAGTTAAAAATTGCCAAAGATTGAAATGTTTTTACCTATGAAGTCAATGTAAAATTAATGATATTGACATAAATTATATTAAATGGTAAAAATATTTTCAATTTATACTTTAAAACCATTCAATATTATAATTTAAACATATAAATTATTATAGTGAAAAAAATTGTTTTTAATTAAAATATAGCGTGCTTTTACTATTCATCAAAATATGAAAGTTACCAGAATAATATGAAAAATTTATCCAAAGTAAATTTTTATTTCCTGATTCCAAAGAATAATTTTATTTTTTAAAATTGAACTTATAAACATGTCAAAAACTAGATATAAAATGGGGGTTCCATCAACAGGCGGTAACACTGCATTTTTTTAAAAATACTTATTTTATCCGAAAAACTGATTTTGTTTTCATACCTCATTCTAGAAAATGTTACGATGAATTATAATGTTATAAAATAAAAAATTCAGTTAATACTATTCATAACGGCTAGTTTATAATATTATAATAATATATCGTTGTTTAGTAAAACTTGGTATTGCGGACTACACACGCTATCGAGGAAGGTCGCGATTCCGTGTAATGCAAGCCAAGATAGTGTTGTGTGCAGTGAATGATTCCTTTGCATATAAAATAAGAAATAAAAAATATTTCTCATAAAATCTATGATTGTTACATTCTATCCCCATTAAAAAGAATTTCTCCCTCGAAATTCATCACTTCGTATCAAAAAAAATGAGGATACCTCTCCCTCTTCATATCCTCAAGTTACCATGTAACTTATTCTAATTGGTGGTTCCTCCATAAAAATTTATCCAAGCGAGTGGTCTTGTTTCATAGAACTTTTTCAGTAGGATCCAGACTCTCTATCGGTTGTTCTTCATAAGAGAGATCTTGCACCAGCGGTACAACTTCTGAGTTTATTTCACGTGATGGATCAGGTATGTACTTTCTTAGGAGAGATACATGTAACACATCATGAACATCAGAGAGATTCGGTGGAGGCACCAATCGGTAAGCTACCTTCCCAACCCGATCCATTATTTCGAAAGGACCGATATACCTAGGGATCCGCTTTCCCATCTTCCCAAATCTAATTACAATCTTCTAGGGAGATATTCGTTAGAACACTTTGTCACCCACTTCAAACTCTAGGTCTTTTCTTCGGCTGTTGGCATAACTTTTTTTTTCGACTCTGAGCTGCTATTATGTGTTGTTGAATAGATCAGACTTTTTCTGCCATCTCATTAACAAGATCAGGTCCTAATATCTTTCATTCCCTAACTTCATCCCAGCAAGTTGGAGTTCTGCATTTCATTCCATAGAGAGCTTCATAAGGAGCCATCTGAATACTGGAGTGAAAGCTATTATTATAGGAAAATCCACCAAAGGTAGGTGTTGATCCCAACCACCTTTGAAATACATAGAGTGTGCTCTTAACATGTCTTCTAGAGTTTGAATTGTCCTGTCAGACTGACCGTCTGTTTGAGGATGATAAGTAGTGATCAAACTCAACTATGTATTTAGATTATGTAGAAGACTTTTCCAGAACTTCGAGGTAAACCTAAGATCCCGATCAGATATAATGGAAAGTGGTACTCCATTCAATCTTACCACTTTCTTTACATATATCCTGGAAATACGATCTAGAGAGAAATCATACCTAATTGCAATGAAGTGTGCCGAATTCATAAGACGATCAACTATAACCTAGATAGAATTATTTCCTTTGGATGTTTTAAGAATTCTGGTGACAAAGTCCATAGTGATGTTTTCACATCTCCATTCTGGTATGGGTAATGGTTGTAACATCCCTTTAGACTTCTGTCTCTCAGCTTTAACTTGCTGACAAACCAAGCATCGAGAGACATATTCAACAACATCTCTTTTTTTTTGCCATCCCACCATAAGTACTCTTTCAGGTCCTTGTACATCTTTGTGCTTCCAGGATGAATAGAGAATGATGAACTATGAGCCTCATCCAGTAGCTCCTTCTTTAATTCTGGGATGGGAGGAACACAAACCCGATTCTTGAACCTTATTATCCCATCACAATCAAGGTTGAATTCAGGAACATATCTCACCTTCTATTGTAACTCAACATCTTCTTTTTGTGCCACATTAATCTTCACATGTATAGAAGGATCATTATGGTAACCATTTAATCCTTCAATCTCTTCTCTTTCTATACCGCTTCCCCTAGTGGGTGTGGTGATGGTAGATTACTACGAGGTTTTGGGATGTTCTATTATAGCTTTAACGGTGTTCCAGGAGGTGCGGCCTGAGTAGGCATCGGTCCTTCGAGGTTCTGATGGCCTTGATATTTCTTCTTGTTTTTCCTATGCTTGATTTATTAGGCTTAGAATCTTCATATATGATGATATTTCTGGTTGCATTTTTTTTGCTTTCATCGGTTGGGTGATCGATTGAGTTCGTGTTGGTATGGTCCGTCTTCCTTGCCAACGATAATGGTTTTTTGATATCTCCAAGTTTTGTTCCCTGACAAAGATAGTTATGTTCTCGAGTGATCTGTAGCGATGAAAGGTGCGGTGTTTCTCATTGATTATATGGTAACGATTAATGGTGGGTTCTCACTGAAAAAGTGGATATGACTGTCAGTATGAGGATGTTTTAGCTCGATGACTGGTGATGGCGATGACATCTATGTTAAGAGTTGGTGGCGTGTAAGTGATGATAGCAACGGTGGTGTGTTGATGGTGGTGACGACATTTATGGAACAATTGAATCAATGTGTCTTACCTTGATGCAGTTTTTATCAAGAGAATGGTGGGATTTTCGGGATGTGTTCCCCTTGTTTTTTAATTTCTAAATTCATGACCATCAAAATGATTGATTATTATCACAATATTTGGGTTTCCCACTATTCCACTAAAAGTGGTTTCATTAAAATAAAAAAAATATTTGGAGTTATATTGTCCATATTACTTCTAAAAAATAATTTCATATTATTATATCATTATTATAAAAAAAATCTTAAATTATTAATATAATCAATAATTAATTAACATTAATATTCAATTTTAAAATAATAAATTAAATTGATATATACATCACAATAAAAATAATACTTATTTTTAGCTAAACCTAAATTTATTAATTTTATTTGAAAAAAATAATAATATATCAATTCCTATTTCTAGTGATTATATAATAGATACCCATAATAGATACTAAATATGATATATATATATATATATATATATTCTACATACATTCCATATATATCCTTACTTTATCAAAAACATTCATTCAATTTCATTCACAAAATTGTTTTCAATGATATAACATTTTTCAATCCATTTGTAGTAATCATTGGTAGAATTATTCTCATTATAGATCATAATCCTAAAATTTAAAAGAAATATTATTATACATAACATATAAAATGAATATCATTTAAACTTACAATTATATTTTATCTCTTCGATACACAATTTTAATGAGATCAAGTCTACTAGTTCATATATCGAATCAAAAGTTTTATAAATTTTATAAATTATTTTACCCCTAAAACAATGGGTTTTTTCAAGGAAAAAATGATACTTCTTGGTTGAATGAAATTTGGGAAGAAATATCTTATATATTTAATTTTCTAAATTAACATATATATTTTTTGATATATCCTTACAGAAATATTTTCTTGATAACCATTAAACATTATCCCAGTGGAGTAATTTTGAACATGTTTGGTTCTAAACGCGTGGAGAAATTCCTTTGATTTTTTAATAATATATATATATGATATATAGATCTCCTCTACGACTTTAAAAATGAGTGTATGATTGTTCTTGTTTGATAAATTGTAAAGTCTTGTTCAATTCCATTATAAATATTCCTAAATTTATTGATATTTTAAATTTTCTCTTTTTTAGGCGAGTCCAATTTATTTTTTTTGGACAATACATTTATGGTATAAATAAATTTAGTAAATTAAAATATTTCAAAAGAAACCACTATCTATTGAATCATTTACATAAAATAACCCCTCCATAAAACCGTATGAAAACCAAGGAAGTTATCATATGTCAAATTAAATTTTATATTAAAATCAATATGGTATTAATTTTAAATAATGTTTTCCCATACTATAAACCTAACCACCACATCACCACACACTCACTAACATAATTAATAGATATGTGTTTTTAATTGAGCTGTAATTCATTCAATACTATTTAGAAAGTATAGATCCAAAAATAAAAGGCAAAAGTATTACACAAATGGTATACATTTTTTATATTTCAACCATTCATGAAGGTCTATTCCAAGAGAAAATACTTATCTTATAATCATTCCATGAGTTTATTTGAAATTAATGACACATAAAAAATTTACCATTTCAACATAGGGGTGATATAAAGGATGTGCATATAATAGCATAAAACTGTGGTAAAATAGTGGTAGAAACCATTTCACACAATCGATTACACAACTCATTTTTCAAGTCATTGTTTTTTATGAGTAAAATTTTTTTAAGGGACCAAAAAATACCATTCAGAATAAAATGAGATCCTTAAAATAAACATTTTAAAATGAATGAAACTATATAGTAATATGTATAATCAATATTGGTATTTTATTTTTTATAAAATAATAGTATTATAAATCAATATGATAATATATAAAAAATATAAGATAGTAAATATTGAAACAAAGTCATGAAAAAAATTTGGAAGTCATGTTATAGGAATAACACGAGAATCACTTGGAGAGTCAACACCACATACAAAAATAATAGAAACTTTTTCTTAACTCTAATGATCTCTAAACATAATACATAGTCTTTGAAAATTACATAATTTTTATCACAATAGTGTCACTTAAATAATGAATTAAAAATAAATACCCATCATTTTTGATGAAATAACAAACTATAACAAATTCTTGGTAGATCATATAAAGACCCCAACTCCAGTACACCATAGTAGCAAGTTACATTGTAATATTTACATAAGATATATTTTATCTCATAAAAAATGACATAATAGTTTAGTAGTCTTGAAAAACTACAAACAAAAATAATTCTTGTTCTTAAATTTTGTAAAAACTATATGATGAATAGTAATATTATTCATTCTATATACTGGAGCCCATTCAAATTTTAAAACATCATATGATGGTGAAAGGATAATAAATAATTGGTGACCTATGATTCTCAATAAGAGTTTCATATATTCAAAAAAATTCCAAATTAAATAAGTCCTAATTAAAATAGAATTATAAATAACTAAAACCACATACCATTTAATATATGACATTAGCATTCAAAATAATATGATATGAATAATAGATGATAGAATAATGCAATATATATAATCACATAGTCTTAAAACTTATCCATGGAAATAGATAAAATTTAAAAATCAATAAGTGCATCAATAATAGATTCCATGATGATAGAGTGAATAATATAGAAAATCATAATCTTACCATCAAGGCATTTTTTCGTACATAATTTTTAATCTTGTAACATGTATTCCACATTATAAAAACAATTTTTATTATGACACCTACTGATGTATTAAGGGGATATAATGGGCCTTTTATATCACTTATTTTCACTAATTCATTCCTCATATATTGTATTATGAGTTTAATTTATTAAAAATATTTGTATTGAACAATGAATACAAAATATTTGGATTTTCGATACAAATCAATTTTAAAACACTAAATACAGAGATATTATATATTTCTATAAATAATAATATCCATGATGAAAGGAATATGGTAATGGTTGATGAAAATTTATCAAAAGAAATTATATGATTCCATGTAATGTTAATAAACCCATATTTAATTATGAGATGACATGTGACAATTAATTTATTTTAAAAATATTTTTTAGCCAAAAAAATTCCTCATGAGGATATAGGAAAATGATAGGAAAAAAGTTTTAAATATTTTTTTAAAATATTATGTTTGTAAAACCATTTAAAACATGTTGAAGAAGATTAGTATAATTAGATGGTAATGTTTTGCGGTATATTCTCTTAATTTCATATAAATTAAAAATTCTTTTGTTTTGACATTTGTATAAAAAGATTAAAATGAACCTTTCAAAAAACATTAAAAACATCATTTAAAAAATTTAACAGGTTACAGGATAACATAAAATTTCTGTAAATATAAATTTATTGCATAGAAATTATTTTAGTTAAACAATTTTGAAAAAAGTGACATAGAACGAAAATATAACAGATCAAAAGAGATGTAATATTGACTATTATTTTAATCCTTCTATTTCTTAATAAAAGTTACTAATATAGGAAATATTGGAATAAAATAAGAAACAAATAAAATATTTAGAGCATATAAATATATGTGATGTTTATAAAGGATATATTATAATATTCCTTCAATGAAAAATATAATCAATTCCATGAAATTGTGAATCTATAATAAATTCTTACTTCTTTAATAACATTTAAATTTTTACCCCTTAAAGGTTTAAATAGTAATATAAACATTAATAATAATTATTTAATGTAAATTCATGATAGTAACATCAATGGATCAATATATAGACCACATAATTTTAAATGCATACATGATACCAAATACATCTCAATGGTGCAGAAATTGAGATGAAGTCCATTAATTGTATCATATCATTGAATTAAGACATTGTTAATAAATGTATTAGGTGGGAAAATGGAAATAATGAAAAAAAGGTGAATATAATATATAACAAAATAATATTTCATTTCCAAGATAACCATGGAATAACATTACATTTAAGTATAATAATAAATCAAGGAATAGAAATTGAGTTAATAAAACCCTTACCTCAAGCATCCATGTTTTTTAATGATCTTTTTAATATTTTATAATTTATTTTCCTATTATTAATTTATAATAGAAAAATATTCATATTTATAAATCATATATTTTCCACATATATCATCTTATCACCTCATTAACCACAATCATTCATTTTTATCTATTTTATGAAAGTCAACTTATTAATCTTCTCATTTATGTTTCATCACATATATTCTATCTTTGTTTTATACTTTATAGTTTCATACTATCCAAAATTATATTATTTTTATAAATAAAATATTTATTCATTAGTAATTTTTTTTAAAATCATTCCCAAAAGATAGAAATATGAATAAGGAATTACACGATTCATGGATATGGTGGTTCGTACTTATGCATGACCATTTTGTTTGCTTGTTTATTGATAGAAATAATGCAAGGTAAATAATAATTAATACATAATTAATAATAAGTATATATAATATATAATATATATTTATTAAATATATCCTTATTAACCTCAATTTTTAGTGGAAATGAAAAAAATCACCTCACATCATGGAGGTGGTAGTACACACACATTCTCGAGTGACATTATAAATTTCTAATAGATGTAAAGATAGGATTGTAAATGAGATTTTATATTTAAAACCAAATAATTATTCACTAAATATCATATTTACTAATTATTTTAATCTATATATCCATAAATTTAATTGTTGATGAGAAAAATTACACCGCACAGTGAAGAAGATAATCCATACATAAGCCTGAGTGATTTTTTCAGTTTATATGTGATAAAAATGAGGTGTAAAATGTTTGTATTGTAGTCACAAAAACATATATCAATATTTATGACACTGGGGATATTATTTTGTATGTGTAAAATTGATTATGGTAAGATAAAGAAGAAGTGAACTTGAAATAGTTGGTAAATATGATTACCAATTCTTTAGTAGTCCTCTAGAATATCCTCTCATACGGACCATTGGAATGAAATTTTATGAAAAAAACATCTAGTTCATAAATAAGGAATATGAAAATATAATTGGGTAGGTTATTTATGCTCTATTATAAAATTTGTACCATTCTTATATTTTATATAGACTTGATATAATGTATACTTATTTCCGTATTTGAGTAATATTTTATTTGAGTTTTACATTGATGTCTGTTCAAGTGAATTTTATAAAAAGTGGGCGAAAAGGGGATGTGCATAGTTTGCGCATGGTTATGGAAAACTATGCACTCCATACCAGCTAACCATTAAAACCCAAGTAGACAGAATTCACATGGCTGGTGAACTATTTGGAAATGGTTCACCCTAAAAGGAGTAATTGTGAAACTCTTAAATAATAGTTGAACGGATGGCACATGGTTAAGGAAAATCATGTGCCTCATCCGAGTAAACTATTCATGTGACTTAATGTCTACCATGAATTATTTTAAAAAAATTAGGAACCCCCTAATTAAACCCAAATTTTCCCCATTCGAATATAGTTGGACCTTAACTATTTCAGAACATTATGGATTAATTCATAGCCCACATGACATCTATAATTTTCGAATTGATGCCCTTATTGAATATATTCTTCTCTCCTAATAATTGGATCCTATCATGTTTCTTTCGTATTCATAATCTTTCCATGTCTCATTATTTTGTGGGGTGTAATCATATGTTTTCAAAGATCTAGATCAATATTTTTTTAATATTGATCTAGGATTGTGGATCAAGATTTAGATTTAAGATATTTTGTTATCATTAATAAATGTTTATGTATTTGATATTTGATCCTGAACTACGTCATTTTTTGGATCAAATTTTGGGGACTTCCATTTGGTGGTTCTTCATCAACAATAAAAGGAAGAAGGTATAAATTTCCATTCCCGTAGTCATTATTATTATTATGTGTATGAAATTAATGAATTTCTAGATATTTTAGCAATTTAACTTAATGACTGAATTAATTATTTTTAATAAATTTATTGATGGCGTGATTTTGAAATTATAGGAATTAGGAATAAATAATAGTGGGATTAATTATGTGATATTGATATTGGTATATCTCATAATTAATTGTGGGATTAATTATGTGATATTGATATTATATATATTGATAATTACATTTAGAATTAATTATTACAATATTGAAGTTTTTATTTGAGGTTACAAATTTTATAATTAATTATGGGTTGGATTTGTTATTATTGTTTACTAAATTTTTTAATTATTTAATTAGATTGATATAATAAATATGTTGGGGAATTTATTAAGGGTAATTATGTGATAAAAATAATTTATGAATTAGTAACAAAAAAAGAGTCATCAATTACATATAATTAATAAATATTAATAGTTTGATAAATCTATTACTATATTATTTTACAGAACCATAAACTTAAACTAATTTTTTAATTAGTAATGAAATATATGTGGTTAATTAAGGGTTTAATTAATAATAATGAATGGGAATATTGTAATTCTAATTTGTGATGTTTGATTAGGAACATGGTCATTCGTATGTGTTAATGAGTGAGAGCATGGTCATTCTACGGTGTGATGTGTGAATGTGAACGTGATCATTCAAATGTTTTAATGAATGGGAACATGGGAATTATAATATGTGACGTATGAAAGGTAACGTGGTTATTTAAGTATGTGTTAAAGAATGTTAACATTGTAATTATATTTTGTGTAGTAGGAATGGTAACATTACATTCAAGTTTGAATTAAATAATGGAAAAAAGGTAAATCTAGATTTAAATTCGCATTAGAATACATTGGTCTCTAACATGAGATGTTATAGGTATTGATTTATGATATCACCTTGGATTACTTTGGACTCTTTTATGAGCCAAAGTAGGTATTATGATATAATATTACCGAGAAACATTATGGGATTCAGAATGATCAAAAGATGGCATTAAGGTACAAGTGTCAATACAAACCTCGGAGTTAATGTGGATATATAAAGAATAACTGATAACGTGACAACTATTTACTTATGAATTGTAATTATATCGTTATATAACTCTATACACAATGATCTACCTGGGGTTTTTAGACATCGTTGGTGGTGGCATACTGAGTTGTACTAGCACCCAACTCAGGATACCATATCGGTACCCAAAATAGAGTATATTATTGATTGAAAGGTTAAAGGAAATGGCCATGGTTAAATGGATGATTAGGGGAGGGATCAAGGATGAGGGAACAAGATGTGGTTCAGGACCCACATTGAAATCTTCCGTGTCTTTGTTTTAAATTTTCATTTTATAAACTCGGCATTTACAATGGAATAAAATGTTTTTAGATATAGATGGATATTTAATATCTTTAATTTATTACATTGACATATTTTTATTTTTTATGGTTTTATATTATTTTAATTTTTTTTTGTCTCTTATCGTGTATTGAACTGATAAAAGAGGGTGTAGTCTATCCATGAATGACTTATTAGAGCCTCTTTGATAGTCAAAAGCCTCTAGTATACTTGGATTCTTTCATGAGGTCATGTGACTGACATGCTTGGGGAATATGTGTATGGATCTTAGGGTGGTATATTGTAGGTATAAATCCCATGGTGGTGTAAAGAAGATAGGGGGACCCTATTATAACATTGATCAGTGGTGCACTTTTGATTTTTTCTTGATATTTTAAAATTTTATTAATTTACTTTCTCATAAAATTAGTGTAGAATGACTCATAGTAAAAGTTTATATGAGAAATGTTGAAATAAAACCAACCAATGAGATATCAAAATGTAATAAGGTCATTTTAATCCTTCTCAGTGGGATTGAAAACATTTCCCCCATTTTTATCCTTATTTTGGTAACAATTTTTTGAATCTTAAAGAGTCATAATTAAAAATATAAGGTAACACATGGATTATAAGTGGCCAATAGAGGAAATTTTAGACCATTTCTCAACCTACTTATCCTATTTAATGATTATTATTATTTTTAAATAAATTAACATAATTTTATTTATCATACAATATCAATAGTTTCATTTTTGACACTATTGATTTTACTTGAATTTAAATTCCTCATAATGAAAATTTAATTTTAATAAAAACACTTTAAATATAATATTCATGTTACAACATATTTCATCCAAAAGATATTACTTTTTTTATTTTTAAATTCATTTACATTTAAAAATATTCATTAATATATTTTAATTATTCACAAAATAACAGATATTTTTTTTAAAATATTAGTTTTATCAGTTTGTGAACATATAAAAAAAATTTAAAATCAAGAGAGTGATCTTATTTATTTTTTATTCAAATTAATTTAAATTTCTTTATGAATGACCAATTGAAAAAATATTCCATATATTTAAATTTATTATGTGTATGTATAAATTAATATAATAGAATTATATATGTATATATATTTAATTCCTTGTTATATTATTTTTACCTTAATTACATGTCTTACCCTTTATTGAGCTGATAAATTTTAGAGTGGTTACTATTCATAAAGCCTAAAAACAGATGATAAATATTTAATATGTTAACCTAATTTTTCAAATTTCGAATCAATTTTAGCACATTCAATACCTATTATTTTATTAAATTAATTTAAAAAAACAAAAAAAAATTGATGAGATGCGCTTTTCTAAGAAAATGTCTTTTAAGCCAAAAAATGAATTATATTAAAAACATGTAAAATACTAATCTAAATAGTATTAATACTATTATTTGTTTTAACAAAAATATTATATACATTCAAATCCAATATATAATTGGAATTTAATATTTCTTTATTTAATGAAAAAATACATCATTACAGGAATTTGTTTTTTTCAATATTCATTGAAAAGTAAATAATTTTACATATGAGAATGGTTTCTTGAAATAACATATAATTATGTTCCCATATATGAAAAACAGTGATGAGAAGTTAATATATAGAAATTATTGATAAAATTACCATCCATTGGAAAATATATGGTGATAGGGGACAAGATCATGGGAAAATTAATGACCAAAAATCGTAAATCATTTTTGCGTTAAATGACCATTAAATAAGAAAAAATAATGTATAAGGATAAAAAAAATCTGTCCTGGTCCATTTCATAAAGTTGAGGGATTATTTCACTATAAATTTTATGAAAATGATTAAATTTGGTAACCTGATTTCTATTCATTTTCATTTTAAAAATGGAATCTTTTGGTTTTTATTAGTTTAATGTCCACATAAAATATTTATCCATGAAATGAATATTCAAGGTGAGTATTTCATGCAAGAACTAAAATTTATTTCAACATATCATAAAATTCCATAAATAATACAAAAATACATCATTCACTAAATATTTTGATGAACATGAATTTTTATAATAAGATATCCCATATAATACATTGATCTCTAAAACCTCAAAAATACCCTGGAAATATCAATATTATCCATTTCATAAATAGTTACTCTAATGAATCCTCTAAAATATATCATTACAAATTCAAAAATGATAAAACTAAAATATTTTATGACATATACTCTACTCTTTGAAAAGCCATAATGTTTACAGAAAAAATATAAATCACTCATAAGGTCTTGTAAGATAAATTTATATACACGAATCATATACTCCCCAATATATTCTAATTATTTATCTACATTTTTTATATCACCATAAAGATACAATAAGATAACATATTATCTCATAAAATTACTCAATATTCATTCTTAAAATTATGTTTACTATAATCATATAGCATTATAAATATATTATACATAAAATCAATATCTTAGTCACCAAATTACATTTCAATCACATGGTTATCGATATGATAAATTCAATAAATGAACTAATTATTTTTCTTTAATAAAAAATTAATTACCTCAGAATAAATGATTATTTTATAATAATGGTTATAAAAAATAATCATATGTCCACAAAATATAACATCACTATTCCAAAAAATATCATTTTCATATACTATACCAAAGGGGTTTATTCCCATAAATATATATGAAAATATCATTAATAATTTTAAAATATGGTCACATAAAACCAGAAACAGGTTATTTGAATATATAATCTTATGTTCTAACATTGACTTATCATCAAAATACACTTTAGGTTTATCCCATTAAATTAAGTCATTTCATATGTTTTCGGGGGTGTATTTCTCTTATTCATCATAATAGTTCGTGGAGAAAAACAAAACTAACCCAATAATACCCCTTGGTAGTGACCAATAGGATTATTGAAAGGGAAAATTCACCCTGTCTCGGAATGATAATAGAAATATACTCCACTGACTCTTTTTTGGTTGATTACAACTAAATTTATCTATTCCAAATATACATCCACTTGTTAAATCCACACAGGGATGAATTTCATGGAAAATAGCATAATCATTACCATGGAATAAATATTATTATATTATAAAATAATTAAACATATCCTAAAATACTTTAATGGGGTTATATTCCCTAATATGATTTTCATAAATCTATAACACAAGGTTTCTACTAAACACACTCTAATACAAACCATCAAGACCCTCACTGCAGTAGTTAAGAGGTGATTCTTACTCATCTAAATTAGAATAACATAAAAGTGATTACATCCCAATGGTCAAAATAGTTGATAATTATTTAAGAACTAAATACATGTATGAAAATTTTTTTCATTTAAAAAAAATATGTAACATAGTATTAGTGGAAAATTTTAATTCATGAACTCATTCCAAGAATCCACAGTTACATCCTGTGGAAAGGAAAACAAATAAAGTGTGTAATTAGTTTTTTAGTAATGGAAATATAGAGTAGAATATGTAATTAGTTAGTAAGTATAAACCAATAAATCAAGGAAAATAACATAATACACTTTCAATTTAGTCAATATAATTACAATGGAGAATAAAATGGTAGTAAAAAATGATGATCAAATAAGGCCATATAAATAATAATATAAGATTGAAAATTACACAAGGATATCATTAATATTCATGTAGTTTCATGGGAATAAATTACTATTTTCATAATTATGGAATGAATAGCTTCATATCTCATAATCATATATCAAGGACTTATGATAAGAAAACAAATGTAAACAATTACTTTATAAGGAAAATACAAAAAATAGTTTGCGTCATTAGACCTACAGATGAATAATGGGGAAATAATGGGCTTTATCAATCTCATAATAATTCCAATTAATTTTTTATATATTTAATGATAAATTTAATTCATAATAAAAATAGTTATTCATTAAAGAAAATAGAATATTAGGATTTCCCTAGTCAATGAAGTAGATAAAAACTATATATAGAATCTGTATACACATTGTGAAATAAGAATATATATGAATTCGGGAATATGGATATTGTTTATAAAAATAAAAACAACAGATATATTATTTATATGGATATTTAATGACATCAAAAATAATCAATAGATGATAAATTCTAATTAATTCATTATAAAATGAGATTTTATTACAAAATTATGTCTTTTAGGGTAGATGAAAATGAATGTGGAATATTTAAAATAAATCTTCATAAATTTTTTTCATATTAGAACAATTTTTACCTTATAAAATAATCATCATATTATAAAATTGTTGTGGTTTTTTTTTAAATTCCATTAACATCATATATGTTAAAAAGAAACATTCATTTTGACATTTTGTAAATAAAATATAATATTTCCATTTCATATATAATTATTGTGACTTATTAAAAACCGTAAAAATGTAAAGGATAACCAAAAAGTGCACAATAAATAATATTTTAAAATAAAAATAAATTTTTTAAAAAATTATATACATTATAAATAAAAAATAAAAAATACCAGATCAAAAGAGAAATTAGATAATCTTTTCATTTAAACATTACACTACTTAATTCAGTACAAATAGACGAAAATATATAGTAAAAAAATGGAAATTATTTAATATCTATTGGTTAATAAAATAAATTATTTTCATGAAGGATATATTATAATAACATGTCATAAAAAAATGTAAAAAATCCCAAAAAATGAGATTATAAATTAATTTCACATCTCTTCGGTAACTTTTAAATTGTAACCCCTTTATAGATTATATTTTAATTTAAAAAATTAGAATTTTTATTTAATATAATTTCATGAAAAATACAATAAAGGTTTCAAATATACTCCACATAAATATACATAGGTGGATATTACAAAATATGTCTCAATGAAGTTAAAATTCAGATGAAATAATTTACACAGATCATATACATGAAATGACAATTAATTAATGATATGATATTGTGAGATCAATTTAAATTAATAAAATTATGTAAAATTAAAATATAATTAATTCATAGGTTTCGTAAAAAATAACCATGTAAAAATATAGTTAGTAATGTAGAATAACAACTCAATAAATGGAAATTGAGTTTAGAATCCCTTTATCTCACACATCCACATTATTGAGCATACCTTCACAACTTATATAACAGTTTAAAACATGTTAATGACATGTAGTAGAATAATATTCATATTTATAATATCATATCTTATTTACTTATAACATATTATCACCTGTTGATCAACAATATTTTCTTATTATCAAATTTTCAAGTGTTAATTGCTTAGACATCTATTTTATGTTTCAACATGGATGACCCGATTATTGGAAATAGGTTATAGTTTCATCTTGAAAAGAATGATATTAATTTATAAATATCAAATTTATTCATTTATTATATTTTTCTAATAAATCTTTAATGGGGATTATATTAGATATAAATTATATCATTTCAGGAAACTATAGGATGTGCATACACATGAAGATTGATTCCACATGTCGTAAGATTGAATAAAAAAATGTTAACTTATAATTCACCCTTGCAGAACTTTTATTATATTACATATATCTGATTTATATGTATTAATTATATTCTACTTACCATATATGAGAATTGGAAGTGAAAATTATTCACATCGCTTTGTGGAGGTGGTAGTTCAGACATACGAACAAGAGACATTACCAATTTCCCACAGATATAATGAAAAAAATATAACTGGTATTTCTTTTTAATTGGGGATTAAATAATTTATAAATATAAAATATAGTCATTTATTCCTTTTTATAATAATATATGGTAATTAGAGATGATAAATTAATTACACCGCCACATGGAGATGGTAAGTCTTATGTACGCATTAGTGATGTTCTCACCTTAGATACAATTGAATGTTGTGGAAAATAGATGTATCATAAATATAATAACATCTAAAAATATAAATGATACAATATTTTTTTAGCAATAATATATTAAGAGGATTTAATAGAAGAAATTACCTTTAAATACTCAGTAAAGATAATTAACTATTATTCGGTAGACCTTCATTATATCATTTTTAATGACACATTAGATAGTCTTTTAAAAATTCCAGTGACTATAGTTTATGTATAGGGAAGTTGAGAAGATAATTTATAAGGATATTTATGAGATATATGCCTCATGGTGGTGTAAAAAGGATGGGAGGGGTGTCCATTTATAAGTGAGATGAGTGCATCACTTGAAATGGCATTAAAGTATTTACTTAATAACAAATAAATTTCATTGATAAATGGATAAAAAATTACTCCTATTTGAAAGTGATATGACTATGTTAAAAATTAAACCATCCAACTAGGTTTAAATAATTTTTGTGTTAAATTTAACACGTGTCTTCTAAATTTTCACCATCTGTGACTATTTTATACCTTAACTTTGGTAACAACATTTTTAATATTAAGGGGTAATTGTTTAAATTTTAAGTTAATAATTGAATCATAAAGGGTAAAGGGGTGACATTATAGTCCATTTCACATCCTACATTTCCTATATAAATATTTATATAAGTTCTAAATAATATAAAAAAAATATTATTTTTAATTTAATATTATTAATATCATATTTTGACACGATTCATTTAATTTGACTTTAAAACAAAAAATATTAAAAATAAATCAAAGATTAAGAATTTAAATAATATATAATATAGTCTTATTAACCATGAAATATTATTTAACCAATAACTCATCCAAAAAATCCTTTGATTATTTTTCAAATAATTTACTTTAGTTTGTTTACAGCTTGTACAATCATTATATGAGCGTTCTATAAGACTATACGGTAAATATATATTAACAAAAAGATTCTATTAATTGATAAATATAAATAAAATTTCATATTTATAAAAATAAAATTGATAATTTATTAAAAAAAAATTAATCCCCAATTGAACATAAAAATGTAATTTAAAATCCAGAGAGTGATTTTTTTTATTTTTCATTACTATGAATAATATAAATTTCTTTATTACAAGAAAATGACACAAACATTAAATTTTCTTTTTAAAAAAACATTCCATTTTTGAATTATACTAACAAAAGTAAATAAATGAATGTTTTTGATACATATCTAATTATAGGAGATATTATTTTTAACTTTTATTTAACTATTTTTCTCTTTTTCAGGGTAGTTATGTTTTGCCTTGTTACTATTCATAATTCCTAAAAAATGTTAATATTTACAAAATTTAAACCTAATGATTCAATATATTAATCCCAATTTTTATAATTTTACATCTATATGTTAGTGAAATTAATATAAAACCCAACCCAGAATCAGAAGAAACATAGTTTTCTATAATTTTTCTAAATGCTAAAAATTAACTTATTTTAAAATTATGAGAATGCTGATCCTCAACGAATTAATTGAATTAATCAAAATAAAATCCATCTTATTTCAATTTAAATCCAAAAAAATAATGTGACTTTTAAATTACATTATTTAATGAAAATAAATTATTGTTTTAAAAATACATAATTTTCATTATTCCTTGAATAATTAGAAATTTCTGATAAATTAAAAAAATTCACCTTAAATGATTATTTATTTGATGATTAAAATATTTATTTTAATTTAAAAATAATAATATACTAAATTAATAATAAATTAAATACAATTTTAATAAAAATTATATGAAAATCATTTTAAAATAAAATTCTTTATTGAATCATAAAATGATGTCACTAATAATTGACTGTTTATTTCCTAAGAATTCATAAATACATTTTTATAGATTTTTACCATTATACAAATATTTTAAAATGTGTCAACTCATTTTCATACATGTTAATTCAATAGATGGGTTTCTATCATTTAAATAAAAATATTGTTAACAAATGTCAATTCAATTAAAGATTTCTGTTGTGTGTTAAGAAAGATACTAAAAGCATATAATTATTTAATATAATATATATCTACAAAATTCATGATAAAAGTTGTTTTAGAAAAAATTTCGAAGTATTATCTACACATAATTATTCAATTAATTTTAGGATATCATCTACAAAATCAGACCTTAAAATATGAAATCCCTAGAAAAAGGATATATTTTAAACACCATCAATAAAAAGAAGATGAAAGGGAATAATAAAACCCATATAGGATTCCTCTATGTAATAAAGGAGGATGTCCCATGTTGTTGGACGAATTCCACCATTCTATAAGTGTACTCACCCCAAAATCTTATGTACAAAAAGATGGAATAGACGAAAATCCAAAAAAAGGTATGATAAAATTAGAGTAAATTATTTTTATTGGGATATGTTTGAAATATTAACAACATTCTTCCAACAATAAAGGCAATGAAAGTGGTGGGGATGGATTTTATAGGGATTCGAATGATGTATCTCATGCTTCTGAAAGAGATTGAATTAGATTTTTGTGGAGAAGGAGATAATTGGATTATTATAGCAATGATAAAAATATATTTGACCAAAAAACTATCACAGAGGCTTCAGTATTCCTAACATAGAGACAATAGCTACCTAATGGTAACCCATATCTTTCCATGATTCATATAAGTACATCAAATACCTGATACCCCATTAATTTTGTATAGGGTGCCCCCTATATTTTCAAACTCTATATGGTACCTCCTCCAAGATAATTCTAAATAGCCAAGATCCAACCAAAATCTCATACCACATCAAATAATATACATAATTAATTTATATACTCCCAATTCCAACTCTAATAATTCTATTAAATAATAACCTATCAATTATAATAAAATAATCTAAATTAACGCACTCTTTAATAATGTATTTTTCCAATTAAATGTTGTATTTGTGACTAAATATTTATTTTCGAGACACATTTCATCAGACAAGGTTCATAGGAAACTAACATCAGGTATAGTAATAAAAAATTAAGAAGATATAATGAATAATAATGAAATAAAATATAAATTTTCGTCTATAAAAATTCAATAATAAAAAACAAAAACATGATATTTTACATAGTATTAGATGAAAAGTGTTGTTTTTGAAATATAGGTATAAATAAATAGTAAAGTAACAGTATATTGTATAAGGCCCCAGCCTTAAACATTATATAATCTTATGTTAGGACTTGAGTTCAAATTTAGGATCTTTTCAGGTTTAGTGTTTTAGAGAATTAGGCCATAAATATTACATTACATCTCAAATTTTACAAAGTAGACACTTCAACTCTATCTAATTTTTTCACAATAATAAACCTCCTTAATTAAATCATGAGTAATTATCTTGATAAAAATATTTTTGAATTATTCCTTTCTTACCCTTCATTAAACACTGTGAAAAACCTTAAAAAACCTTGGTTGAGAAAAAAATTATCAGTAAATGATATAAAATAAATAAATAATACATTAGTCCATGAATACATACAAATCAAAAAAATCATTCGTTTTAATCATAAAACATAATCTCTTTTACATACCTAAAAAAATCATTATATTTATGAATAAATCATTGAAATCATAAATCATAAATGTAACTTGTGGAATACATAACATACTTACATTGTAACTTTCATAGCTATATAGAGAGTTACCTTTGGAATACACATCATAGTATATTCCAAAAATCTCCTTGGATAAACATTAAATTTTTCCTCTACCATGTTACCCAATGCATTGGAGAGCTATCTCAAGTCCACCCTCACTAGGCTTATCACATAACCACCCATATTTGGATTATTATGTAACAATACATCAAATTTACAAGTACCATTTTATAACAATAACACATAAAAGAATAAAATGATCAATATTTCACTCATCAATCAGAATAAATCAATTCAATATATTGAAATATCCAATCAATTTCCGAAACAATTTAAAACATGTAATAAATATATTCTTGAATCAAAGTGTCCCATACCACATTGAAACATTTAAAATAATTAACATTTTAAAACATTAATGTCTATATAAATAAATTTTTATAACCATTCTAAAAACATGGAAATCAATGATAAATAATTTGAATATTAAATATTTAAAACATTTAATACAATGTTTTAGTTAATGTGTCCATTACCACATGATAAAATACATGATTAAATATAATTAAAGAATAACATAAAATGAAACTTATAATATATATAGAATGAAGGGATTCATTATATAATATGTAAAATGGAATTATATACACCTTATAAGAAAATAAAGGTTCACAATATCATGATATGCCTCAATGCAATGATATTGAGGTGTAGTCCCTTACATATATTGTATCATTAAATTAAGAATAATTAAATGAAATAATTCTCGGTGAAAATATATAAATACACCCAATATAAGTGGATATTATGTGTAAAATATTAGTGGTCATTCACACATATTCTTGGGAAAACAAAACCCATGACATGGATATGTAACTCAATAAATGGAGATTGAGTTATGATTTCCCTTACAATGTTCATATAAATGACAAATGAATTTATCATTAGGGTGATTAGTTGTAGATGCAGTATATCCACATAAAATTAAACATAAACTACAACATAAATAATCCAATAGTGATTCTACAGAAAATCCTGGCATAATATTATCAACAATGTATGTTTAAAACCCAAAGAGTGAAAATTGAGTTTAGAAATTTCTTTACAAAGATCATTTTGTAAATTAAATATATTAATTATAAGTACACATAAAGAAATTTTAAATATAATATATGACATAGAAATTTATTTCTCACATAACCATAGAACAAAAATAATAAATATTTAGATTATTAACTCAAAGAATGGAAATTGGATTATGAAGGTCTCTTACCAAAATTTGGCATCCTAATAGTGTCACATTAAAAATTGAGAAATGATTTGATGAGAAAAGGAAGGGTATATCATCATTTAGAAATAAATAGTCATATATAAGGTTATATAATTACATAACCCAACAAAAAAATTGAAATTAAAATACATAACATCAAATAAGACTTTGACTAAAAGAGGGGGGCGAAAGGTTCCTTTACCTTGAGTCCAACTTGTCTCATTCATTATCTATATTGTTGGATAATAAACCTAGGATAATTAATTCTTTCTTATGATCCTTTTTAAAGTTTATTTTAAATTTTATATGACTTATCATCTTATTTTTAAAACTATATAGTTATTTAAGTTCATATCGGTCGTTTTGTTGATATTTGGTACATGATTTGAAAACAAACTAGTTTTGATGTAAATTGTCTAAGTAGTCAAAATTCCATCATCACCATAATATTATTCATGATTTAAGTATTATTCAGTATTTATATATTTATAATATTTCAAATATTTGCATATAAATAATTAAATACGCCTTTCAAGGAGATGGTAAGCCCTACTTACCCATGAACGCTACATTTATTTTTTTCATATTTAAATGACTGAAAAATAAACGATACATAGGTATATAATAATTAGAGAATAATATGGTATTTTGTATACATTAAATTACTTTATTAACTCTATATTTTTATGTTTAATGTAAGGAATGAACGAGTCATATCACATTGTGGGGGTAGTAGTCTGCACTTCCTCAAATGAAATTCTAGTATTTACACATTATAGAAAGCATAAACGTATGTTGTGAATGAAAAAATAAAGAATAAAAGGGAAAAAATAAATACAATATATATCATATATAAATACAGTTCCATCATAATGGCCACCATGATTTTTGGTAGGGGAAAATTGAAAAATAACAGTTTAGTTAGGCAGTAGTTCACCATCCACAGAAATATTATATTTGTGTCCATTAGATGGTGGTATGTGTAAGTGTAGTAAGAATAATTATCATAAAAAATCATAGTATATTTAGGATACAGGTTTTCTATGTAATCAATGTATATGAAGGGCATAAGAAGTTGAGAAAGAAAATAAAATAAATGAACTTGAGAGAAGGTGTTACCTCTAAATCTGGAAACATCTTTTTATTTGTGGAAAAAGGATTTCTTGAATTGCCTTCTATCTAATGTAAGGATTATAATAGGAATTTTGGGATGTATGGATATTATTTTAGTATATGTTGGATGATCCAAGTAACATCACATTTGTGAGTAAGTGGGTAGACGTGGTTACGTTTTATAAGGTGGAGGAGGGGCACCTTAGAAAGGTATTGAAATATTATTTATATTATAAAATGATTTTTAGTTTCAAATGGTTACATATAAATTTATTTCAAATATAAGATTCTGTTGGGTCCAAAACCTCTCAAAAATAGTTTTTATAGTTATTAGGGTCCCAAAATTAACCATATATGTTTTTCTTCATCCCTTTGTTAAAAACATTAACTCTTACGATGTCTTATTTTATTTTCAAAATTTATTATTACTTTAGTTACTATAAAATACCTATAGAAATGCAAGTTGTTAATTAATGGAAATTTAAACATTATCTAATTCATTTGGATGAATATTATGTTTTTAGGACCATTATATCATTAAATAAATTAGTATTTTTTTTTTAAAACTCATTTATGTCAATTTTTATACTATTCGTATCATGAAAATTTTAAAATCTTAAACAACTTGATTACCTCAAAGAAACTTGATTAATTCAAATATAAAAAGTCATAATCATCACAAAAATTCTTTAATTACACATAACTTTTCAAAATAAATTTATTTTAAAATTTATAATCTCATTAATTTATATCATTTATCAATAAGATAATCACTACATCATTATTGCGTCATAAAAAAATTTATTTATATAAAGTCTAATAAAATATGAATAAAATACCATGATGTGGTAAATATTTTTAGAGTTCCAATGACTATCTATAGTTTAATAGATTACTTATATAAGAACAACTTTCTTTACTAAATGATACAATTTTATGTTATATTTACCTTTATATTAAATTAATTAGTATAACTTTTCATTGTCATTCCCAAGATACTCCATAGAGTCCCAAAATCGACCAAAGGATGCCCTCGGTCATAAAGATCTGATAAATTATTATTATGGATTGTTTTAGGGTAAATTTTTCATTATTATAATATTATTTTTACCCTTATTTAGTAGATTTACGCTTTAACCATGATAAATAAAATAATTACTGAAGTTAATATTAATAATGTCCAATAATAAAAGGTACTTATTAACAAAATTTAAACCATATTATTAAAAATATGGAAGAAATTTTTCTAAATTGAAAATAAATAATTTGTATAAATTAATTTCGTATTAAATCATTTTTTCCAAACAAAAAATCTTGTTTTTAAGATGAAATAACTACCAAAAGATTGACATGTGATTTTTTCCAATTTCATTTTGAAGCTAATTCTAATGACCGAAAGATTATTAACGATAAAAATATAATCCAATTAAAATTTAAAAATAAATAAATTAATAATCTATCTATGTAAATAAATTATTCTAAATGGCATTTTTAATTAAAATACAATATTTTCCACTATTCATGAAAATATGAATTTTATAAAAAAAAATACAAAATTATTATCCAATGTATATTTTGAGGTTCATAATCTAAATAAGAAGTTTATTTTGTCAAATAAACCATATATATGTGCAAAAAACATTATTTAAAAAGGGTTCACCATCAAAATGCTGTAAAAGAACCTTTTAATAATATTAGAGTATTTCATGGTTAAAATCAGATTCATTATTATTTAAAGCATATAATATTCATTGGATAAATGTAAAAACATTTAATATATTTTTATAATCATAATACTGTTAATTTTTTTCATTCCCACTAATACAATAGATAGGTGTTAACTACAATTCAAAATATTAATATTACTACCTTATTTTTGGGTATAACTCAATGTTGTGCGCAATGTATGATTTAAAAGATATCATTTGTGGTGTGTTGAGTATACTATGAGAAAAGTCATCTCCTTTAATGTAAAAATTATATATTATTGATAAATATTAATAGAAATGAAAATGTATTATTCTATAATTATCTAGGTTGTTACATCCTTTCCCACTTTTGAAAATTGAGTCCTCGCGATTTAAAATTGGGATTGGAAACTTCATTTAATATCCCTCATCAGAAAAAGGTTTAATAAAACAACAACTTTAAAAGAAAGAAAGATAAGTACAAAGGTTGGCTGAGATAACACATTCTAGGCATCCATATAGGGAAACATGGATAAGTAAAAAAACTAACCATCTTATTATGATGGAGAGTGAGAAAAAACATGATCAAGAGAATGTTATCTACTAGAAAACCATAAACTTATTATGGGTTAAACGTTATTTGATTTCCTATTAGGATAGGTATACATAAAAAAAATTCATTTTTAGTTCCTTTTCAAAAAGTTACTTAATTTTATTACTATATAGACTAAGATCATATGGGAATATACTTACTTGAAAATTAGTGTTTCATACCTGATTAAATTTCTACCACAAACACATTTATTCTTTTAACAATGAGTATTAACGATTACATGGTAACATCTGAAGCACAGAAATCAAATTAAATAGAATCACATAATCCAAAAGAATGAAATATATATTTCCCTTGTCATTAAACATTATCCAAAACCAAAATGGTCAGAAAAATATCAGATAATCCCCTAAAAAGAATAATCTTTTATAAAAAGAAATATTATTCTTAATCTCCAAAAAATCATCAAAATTACCAAAATCTCAATAAAGACCATTCAATAAACAACTGTTCTCATATTTTTTCAAAATAATCAAAACTAAAATTGAATCCCACAACTCAATATAATTTTATTACATATTCTTCCATGATAAATCGTTACATTTATCTCCAAATAATTTTGACAACTCTCAATGTATAATATTGAAAAGTAATTAACCTAATCACATATTCTTTATGATAGGTTAATCATTTCCATAAATTACACAACCCACTATAAGTCCACAATAAAAACATAGATTCTTTAGAAATAAAATTCCACCATTACATTTAAAATTATATCCCCTAGTATTTTATGTTTATTAGGTATATAGTGTTCCTAAAATAGTTAATGTCATAAAAAATAACATTTATCACATAATCACAAAATAATTTTTCCATAATAGAGATATTAATTTGATAAAACATAAGTCACAAAATCAAATTATTAATGGTCCATAAAATCATTTAACTATAAATAATAAATTATAATATCTAGAGACTTCATGTAAGCTAGTGGTAGGCGAAAAATCATGGTCTCACATTTGTTGTGGGTTTGATTCCCATAGTTTTTTCAGATGCAACAGGTTATCATGTGGTTTTCATGTTATCCTTTCTCAAAAACTCTATAATTCTAATAACATAATAAAATGAGATAAAATCTTCCAAAATAACCATTACATGTTTTAACATCAATGGTTATTTCATACCTCACATTTTTCATTACAATGACTAATAACAAATAATTTCATCAAAAAAGAATGTCTCTAAAAATAACATTAATCACCATGAAATACCTTAATCCTCGAAAAGGTTTTCTAATTCATTGAACATATAATATACCTTAAAATTATAAACTGATGATCATATCCCTATCCTAGAAGAAAACATCTAAATCTCTATAGTTTTATAATCCTTTCCTTTAATATAAATTATAAGTGTCACGACCCCCTCCCCACAAAGTGTACCCCTCCTGGGCCGGTAATGTGAGAAGGGAGATAATGAACCCTGAGTCCCGCCTCCAGTAGGCCCCGGGTTGGCGACTAGCACCGAGGGTATAATAAACATACAAATGGGAGGCATTACCCTCTAAGAGAAGACATGCAAAAGAGAGAGATAGAATAGACTCCAATCAACTCCAACTTAGAACTGAGATATAAAAGGAAACCATGTACATATATGAAATGTCATGCAAAATTACAACAACTGAATGGGGAAACTCAAAGTACCCAAAAGAAAGTAAAACGGCAGCGACCACAAGCTCGAACAACTCCTCCTCTAACCGCAAGCTAGTAGTAACCAGCTTGTTCTCCGACCTGCTCCAAGTGACCTGAAAAATATTTTATATGAACATAGAGTGAGGATAACGGTATACTAAGTAGGATCCTCCCCAAGCCTCTCATGCAAAAGTAAATAAAGCATGCAAAAGCCCAGTGAACAACAAGTGAAACTAACTCGTAACCTAAACAGGTATACTATGTTCTCAACCTCACCATGGCTACTCTCACCAAGTAACGCATACAAGAATATAGCATATAATAAAGAATATCAAGGGTACCACGCTACTACTTCCCCACTGGTTTTCCGCATTGCCCCAACGACATATGTCTTGTGAAACTCTCTCCAAAGGCTTTCTCACAGACACCTAGGCTAGGCTCCACAACATCCCCACAACCAAAAGTAACATGGTAAGTTCCGGAAGCCACCACAGCCCGGATAACGTGTATCATACATCAGGTATTATACCTTAAGCCATTGTAGCCCATACACCGAGTAGGGATCCTCAAGCCATCACAGCCTATACACGTTACACATATAGTAGTCCATAGGATACAATATCCAGAATATATGTGTGTGAAATAACCATGATCTATTATGGCCCTCTACACACATATATGGGTAAAACTAACCACTGTGCCTAACAGCACCAAGATCTACCAAGAGAAGAGAGCGGGGTCAAAGGGGGTAGTCAGCCATTCAACCTCCCATTAAAATGTTGGGGAAAACATCCCCCCCAGGGCTCAGAATCCCTGGAGTGTCAGTTGCCCTTACCGATAGGGTGGAGTAGCGTATAGAAACACAAAAAGTACAGAATATATATATATAACTCACATGAACACTATGGGCATTACCTAGTCTTATAGATACAGCTGCAGCTAACGTCTCTCAGACTCCAGGCTGCTACTTCTAAGACTAGGTATCCTATAAGAACACAAACATTTGAAGAGCTTTATTAGATTACTCCATTCTCATTTTACCAGTTCCACTGTACGTTAATTAATTCTTTAAACATTAATTACGCATGAACAATTCCACATTAAACTGAAATGGTATCACATTCAAAATCAACTGCTCCTTTTTAGATTCACATCACCTTTAAATTCCGGCACCTCCATCCCCGTGGATTATCACCATTTAATCAAACATTCATTATAGAGTTACTTTCCCACATTCCCAGGCATTCTAGAAAAGCATCCTATGCTACCAAACACAAATGAGGCTCAATAAGGTGAGTAGATATACTACCCGTCGAGTCTTTGCCACCTATAGAAAGAGCACAGACCCATTCTCCCTCGAGTGGCTAAACACAGAAAGCATGTGGCATACCCCGCGCCTCTTTGCCTCCTTCAGAAAAAGGGCAAGCAAGACCAGCTACCTTGAGCAGTGCGGAAAAACAAAATAGATAAACATTCAAAGAACCCACAAAAATCCAACAACCACATCCATCCCATTCCATCACCCTCGGTGTCCTCCCCGACACCCACATGCATAAATTGATGCATCTCGCCACTCTAGGCGTCATCCGCTACCACAACCACAAGGACTCCAGGCCTCCACATATCACCACACCCATCCTGGCTCACATCATAGTACAAGCAGTAGGAAAACAACAATCACAACCATGGCTCTTGACCCTTTAACAACAAGAGGGTAACTCAGAGCCCTTTGATAAATTCTCACACAATCTATTCCTTAATCCATACTGAACTAGAAGATTAGTTATTCGTGGGATCTAATTATGGGAGACCTAATCAGTAAGCTATCACAATTTAAATTACCATGCTTACTTCCCTAATTTGATTATCCTCAAATTAGAACAACTACAACAACAACAATAACTAGATTAATTTACATTCCTCTTTATCATTAGTCCAATAATTCCAGCTTTACGTTCATTATCAATTTCTATCATGAACGAACAACAAATCAAAGAAAACATAGATATCACTCTAACTAGAAAACATGAGGCAAACTGTTACCATGGTATAAATCAACATTATACTATCATATAATTCATTTAATCCGGTTCAAGTATTAAATTAGGTGAATTTCATTGTGATCCAAAGGACTAAATCATGTTAATTCTACGATTGCACATACACAATTAGAGAAGCCATGAATCCCCTGCCTCGAAGAGTTCTTGACGTCCTCTATCCACACAGCGGGCCACAATCCTTCTCTCGCGACAACTGCATCCACCCGAGGATGCCACGGTAAGTCCCAACCAACCAAACCCCATTAGAACCACGGAGATTACATGGTAATATTGAAGGGAGAACAAGAGAAGGTGATCCCCAAAGGAATGATGATAAAACATACCTTATATGGAAGAATGATCGACACAACTTGGTTGTATCAAACTGAGCCGAACTGATCCGAGTAACGTTTGATTGTGAAACTCCTACGGGAATGATTGTAAGGATCTAGAGTCTCGTAGATGAGAACCAGGAGGAAGAAAAATGAAGAATGACAACTCGTTCCATTTTAAAAAAATTAGAGAAGTGACGGTTTAATATCTGATTTATTCTTACTTAAAAACAGATCGCATTAACCCACGCGGTTTGACCAAGTAAAAACATCCCGGCCTTAGGAACAATTAATATAGGATTTATGGCTTTTGAATCGGCCTTAAAGTCCTTAAAATAAGGTTTTAAAATGTATTTTACGTCAAATAAAATGTCAATGGGGCGAAAATGTTGGAAGATGGAAACACTATTCACATAATCAAAATTTGGCAATGGAAAGAATCGGTAGCTTTTAGGATTCTGGAAACACTGTTCAAACGTGAAATTTGGCAAAGGATGGAATCGTTAGCTCTTAGGATTCTAGAAACACTTTTCACTGGAGAAATTTGGCAAAGGAAGGAATCGGTAGCTCTTAGGATTCTGGAAACACTGTTCAAACGTGAAATTTGGCAAAGGATGGAATCGGTAGCTCTTAGGTTTCTGGAAACGCTGTTCACACGTGAAATTTGGCAAAGGAAGGAATCAGTAGCTCTTAGGATTCTGGAAACACTGTTCAAACATAAAATTTGGAAAAGGAAGGAATCGGTAGCTCTTAGGATTCTGGAAACAATGTTCAAACGTGAAATTTGGCAAAGGATGGAATCGGTAGCTCTTAGGATTCGGGAAACACTGTTCAAACATGAAATTTGGCAAAGGAAGGAATCGGTAAATCTTAGGATTCTGGAAACACTGTTCAAACGTGAAATTTGGTAAAGGAAGGAATCGGTAGCTCTTAGGATTCTGGAAACACTGTTCAAACGTGAAAATTGGCAAAGGAAGGAATCGGTAGCTCTTAAAATTCTGGAAACACTGTTCACAGAACTCAAAAATTGGCAAAGGAAAAAGAAGGTCACCGATAGAACCTTGCCGATAGAAACACAAGTCTACCATTAGATTCTCCCCGATAGAACCTTATTCAATTCTACTGATAGAAGGTCACCGATAGAAATATTGTTCACAAAACTAGAAATTTGGCAATGGGTTAGCCATGCTACTGCTCGACTGCGGCTACCGGTAGACAGAGGTACTGGTAGGCGGCGGCTACCGGTAGGCTGCGGCTACCGGTAGACCGAGCTACCGGTAGGCTGCGGCTAGGGGATAAGTCACTTTGACCTCCCGGAACACCTCCAAAACCACATTTTCACAAAGTAGTGGACCAGAGAGGTTTGGGCCATTACATTAGATACCTCTCAAAACATTCTCGTCCTCGAGAATTAAAAACCAACTCAGAGGAAAAGAGGGCTCTGAATAACCACCCCATAAGGTACCTCTCAGGGGAAAACCACCATGAGTTGTTCGAAAGCTGGAACAAAACTACGACATCTGATAATATGGAAACAAAAAATCCATATCCAAACAATTCAATCATAACATCACACAAAAGGTAAATAAATAAAACATGAAAGGTTTAACCATCAAGGAAACATCATTACATGAAATGAGTTAAACATTAAACAACTTTGGGTACTGAGCACATATCTGTGACTAACGCTCCCATGTACTCTCTTCCATGCCACCGTGTTGCCACAAGACACGAACTAAGGGGATAGAACGCCCACGTAACACCTTCTCCTTATGGTCTTGGATCTCCACAGGTCGCTCCTCGAAGGTTGTGTCATAATCAATATCGATCTCTCCCCAGTTGATAACATGAGATTCATCATGAAGGTAATGACGGAGCTGTGATACATGGAAAACATCATGTATCTGACTCATCTGAGGGGGAAGTGCTACTCGATACGCCACAGCTCCAACAAGAGCTAACACCTCGAAAGGCCCAACAAACCGGGGAGAAAGCTTACTTCCATGACCAAACCTTCTCTGCCCATGATGGGGAGTCACCTTTAGAAACACATGATCCCCAACATTAAACTCTAACGGTCTCCTTCTTTGATCAGCATATGATTTCTAACGATCCTGTGATGTCTTCATCCTCTCACGAATCACCTGAACCATCTTTGTTGTGTTCTGCACTAGTTCTGGTCCGAGATTTGCTGACTCTCTAACCCTAGTCCAGCACAACGGAGAATGGCATGGCCAGCCATACAAGGCTTCAAACGGCGCCACAACGATGGTAGAGTGAAAACTATTATTGTAAGTGAACTCTACCAAGGGTAAGTGCTTTGTCCATGAACCTCCAAAATCAAGAACACAAGAGCGCAACATGTCTTCAAGAGTCTGGATGGTTCGCTCTGTCTGAACATCCGTTTGAGGATGAAAAGCAGTTCTAAGGCACAGTTGAGAGCCAAAAGCATGATGGACACCCCTCCACACCCTAGAGGTAAAACGAGGATCTCTATCAGAAATGATCGTCCTAGGTACTCCATGGAGTCTCACCACCTCCTCTAGATACTGCCTCGATAAAACCTCCACTGATCTCGACTCCTTGATCGCTATGAAGTGGGCCGACTTTGTTAAATGATCCACTACCACCCATATAGAATCATGTCCTCCCGGAGCTCGAGGTAAACCTGTAACAAAGTCCATCGAGATGTCCTCCCACTTCCACTGAGGAATCTCTAAGTGCTGGAGAAGACCACCAGGAACATGGTGTTAGGCCTTCACCTTCTGGCAGAATAAACATCGAGACACACACTCAGAAACCATACGTTTTAGCCTAGGCCACAAAAACTGACTCCTCAAGGTTCGGTACATCTTTGTCACACCAGGATGTATTGCCAAGGGTGAACTATGGAACTCTCGGAGAACCGTCTCGCGCATCGCCAAGGGAACAAAAAGCCTTCCATGATACAACACTCAGTGTTGTTCATCCTCTGACAAACCATCAGGGGCCTCACCACAAACAACTCTATCTCTCCAGACTTCCACCTCTAGATCACCCAACTAAGACTCTTCCACCTTCTGCACCAGGGATGACTGCACCGTCATCTGGAAAAGACAACATTTACCCCCAACTTCTCCCATATCAAGATGAAAAGTTGATAGCTCATCCATCACTCTCTAGGAATCACCAGATTCATGCACAACATCATTACGTGTCTTTCGTCTTAGTGTGTCAGCTACAACATTCCCTTTCCAAGTGTATATGATATTTAAAAGTCGTATTACTGTAAGAACTCCGTCCACCGACGCTGCCTCAAGTTCAAGTCACGTTTGGAGAAAACATACCTCAAACTCTTATGATCAGTGAAAACCACAAAGTGCTCACCAATGAGGCAATGTCTCGCCAACTTTAGAGCAAACACCACGGCTGCCAACTCAAGATCATGGGTGGCATAGTTGCATTCATCGGGACGCAACTGCCGAGATCCATAAGAAACAACTGACCTCTGATGCATGAGAACACAACCTAGCCCCAGATGTGAAGCATCACAGAAAACATTAAACTAGACTCCCTCTGCTGGAAGACAAAGGACTGGAGCACATAACAACTTTTCCTTTAGATACTTGAAAGCTGCCTGACACTGATCAGTCCATATGAACGCTTGATCCTTCCTGGTCAAAGCTGTCAGAGGATTCGCAACTCGGGAGAAATTGGCTAAAAACCTCCTATAATAGCCTGCGAGACCAAGGAAACTTCGCACCTCTGACACGGTCTTGGGGGCTACCCAAGACACCAATGCTTCTATCTTCGACGGATCCACAGCTACTCCTTGTTGGGACACAACATGCCCTATGAAACGAACTTCTCGAGCCCAGAACTCACACTTGGACAAATTCCCAAACAACTGATGTTGGCGAAGAACTCCCAAAACGGCTCGTAGAAGCTATGCATGCTATTCTTCAGATGTAGAGTACACAAGGATGTCATCGATGAAAACCACAAAAAATTTGTCCAGGAATTCACGGAACACAGCATTCATCAACCCGATGAAAACTGCTGGAGCATTCATCACGCCGAATGGCATTACAACAAACTCATAATGCCCATGACGACAACGGAAAGCAGTCTTTGGGATATCCACATCCTTTACACGCATTTGGTGATATCCTGACCGCAAGTCTATCTTTGAGAACCATCTTGCACCCTTCAGTTGATCGAACAAGTCATCAATACGCGGGAGAGGATAGTGGTTCTTTGTTGTCACATTTTCTAATCGACGATAATCGACGCACAACCGCAAACTTCCATCAGCCTTTTTCACAAACAAAACTGGTGCACCCCAAGGCGACACACTTGGCCGAACAAAACCACACTGCAACATACCAACAAGATGAATATGTATCTCTCGTAAATCAGAAGGGGCCATCCTATATGGAGACATAGAGATAGGGGACGCTTCTGGCTGTAGCTCGATCCCAAACTCGATCTCTCGTCAAGGGGGTAAGGATACAACCTCTACTGGAAAGATGTCAGGGTACTCCTCTACGGCCCTAGGAAACGCCAACTGTTGATCCTCTGAAGAACTCAGCATCATCCCAGCCATCATGGATGATAAGGATGGAACTCGTCTATGACTCATTCGAGGATCTCTCTCACCAACAAACACCACTTCCATTCCATCTTCATCAATGAAAATGACCTTCTTCATGTAGCAATCCACAATAGCCTGCACCGAATACAACCAATCCATGCCATGTATGACATCATATGGTTGTATTCGTAAACATAGGAAATCTCTCCAAGAGCGGTGTTTCCCCAACACTAGCTCACAGTCTCTACATACTACAAACTAGTCGGCTCGACCTCCAACTGGCGTAGTCAACGCCAAGGGCACTGGAAGCCTCACTACCTCATGTCCCAAAGCATGGACAAGGGTAGGTTATATGAAGGAGTGTGTTTCTCTTGAATCAAACAAGGCATACACCAAGGTAGAAAACAAGCAAAGGGTACCTCAAACGACATCTGGTTCGCCTGGGGCTGGCAACGCTAGAGCATGAAGCTGACCATGACCTCCTCCATGGCCTATTTGACCGTGATGACGACCACCACCACGGTCGTGCTCTACTCTCTGAGGATGGGGAGCATCATGGGGTTGTCCTCTACCTGTTCCATCTACCCTCTGCTGATCTAAAGCTGGTGCAACCTGCTGCTGCTGCCTCGGCTGCGACTACCTCAGAGGAGGAACCTAGAGCGGAGCGCCCAGTGCACGATAACTGCTCTGAAATGTCAGGCACTCCCGCTACTGATGACCATGACCACCACAAGAAAAACAAGCGCCTGATCCCTTGGCATAGGCCTGAGAGTTGCTGCCTCTAGAGAAACGAGATGGGAAGTGCTGGGACCTGCCCCCAGGTGAACGGAAACTCTTCTTACCTGAAAACCGGGAACCCTGGACCATAGCTCTGCTTCGTGAAGAATCATGATGATTCCCCTATCATGACGATCTGGTCCTATCCAAAGTCCTCTCAAAAAACTATGCCCTCGCCAGCACCTCAAGATATGTCTTTATCATAAATGGGGTGACCTGGCGCTGGATCTCTGGATGCAAAGCCTCCTCGAAATGCCTCACCCTGGCCTCCTCATCTGGTAACAGGTTTGAAGCATATCGTAGAAGGTTCCTGAAATGGATTCCAAACTCCCAAACACTGGAGCTCCCCTATCGAAGGGTAAGAAGCTCCAGGAGACTAGATGCCTTCACAGTCGATAAAAGAAACTCGACTCTAAACCTGTCTCGAAAATCCTCCCATGAGATCGCTGACTCCTCGCGATCACCGAGGAACAAGAACCACCACTTCCTCGCTACTCCACGTAGCATCGTCGCAACCAAGGACACCCTATGTTCCTTCTGAGTAGGAATCGAACTGAAGCCTATCTTGATCTCCTCCAACCAGTCTTCTGTGACTGCATCTGAAACAGAGCCCTCGTACATCTGTAGACTCTAGCGCTGAAACTCTCGAAGTGTCTTCCTCTAAGTTTCATTGTCGTCAACATCTACTCAGCGGTGAACTGCTAGAACAGCCTTCTGGGCATCTTCTGCGCAAACCTGATGAGGACGTAGACTAGGAGCCATAACTGTAAAATAACAACTGTTAGAACTCTTAAGCCTGGAATATGGAAGACTCAACATTAATTAATTAATTATTTTGTTTTATTAATTTCAGGTTACCTATCCTAAGGTCTACCCATTCAAACACAGACGCAAAGAATAATTATGCATGATCCTTTCCTAGGTCTCTACCCTGCAACCAGTATCACATTGTTTAGTAGCCATCGTAAACTAAAAGGTCTGTGCACCAGATCATAGGGGGCCCTGAACGCCTATGTCTCTGCCGGTCTCCAGTGTTTACCCCACTTTCTAAACATGGATGACACTGTTTCCCTACTACCCCATGCATCCTCACCTATGCCTAACTCCAAACTCCATCCTATCCCTCAACCAGAGCCTCTGATACCACTCTGTCACGACCCCCTCCCCACAAAGTGTACCCATCCTGGGCTGGCAATGTGAGAAGGTTGATAATGACCCCCGAGTCCCACCTCCTGTAGGCCCCGGGTTGGCGACTAGCACCGAGGGTATAATAAACATACAAATGGGAGGCATTACCCTCTAAGAGAACACATTTAGAAGAGAGAGATAGAATAGACACCAATCAACTCCAACATAGAACTGAGATATAAAAGCAAAACAAGTACATGTATGAAAAGTCATGAAAAAGTACTACAACTGAAAGGGGAAACTCAAAGTACCCAAAAGAAAGTAAAACGACAGCGACCACAAGCCCGAATAGCTCCTCCTCCAACCGCAAGCTAGTAGTAACCAGCTTGATCTCCGACCTGCTCCAAGTAACCTAAAAACAGTTTATATGAACATAGAGTGAGTATAACAGTATACTCAGTAGGATCCTCCCCAAGCCTCTCGTGCAAAAGTAAAAAAAGCATGCTAAAGCCCAGTGAACAACAAGTGAAACTAACTCGTAACCTAAACAGGTATACTATGTTCCCAACCTCACCATGGCTACTCTCACCAAGTAACGCATACAAGAATATAGCATATATTAAAGAATATCAAGGGTACCCTACTACTACTTCCCCACTGGTTTGTCGCTTTGCCCCAACGACATACGTCATGTGCATCTCTCTCCAAAGGCTTGCCCGCAGACACCTGGGCTAAGCTCCACAACATCCCCACAACCAAAGTAACCAGGTAAGTTCTGGAAGCCACCACAGCCCGCATAACGTGTATCATACATCGGGTATTATACCTTAAGCCATTATAGCCCATACACCGAGTAGGGATCCTCAAGCCATCACAGCCTATACACGTTACACCTATAGTAGTCCATAGGATACAATATCCAGAATATATGGGTGTGAAATAACCATGAGCCATTACAGCCCTCTACACACATATATGGGTAAAACTAACCACTGTGCCTAACAGCACCAAGATCTACCAAGAGAATAGAGCGGGGTCAAAGGGGGTAGTCAGCCATTCAACCTCCCATCAGAATGTTGGGGAAAACACCCCCCCAGGGCTCAGAATCCCTGGAGTGTCAGTTGCCCTTACCGATAGGGTGGAGTAGCATATGGAAACACAAAAAGTACAGAATATATATATATATATAACTCACATCCACACTATGGGCATTACCTAGTCTTATAGATACAACTGCAGCTAACGTCTCTCAGACTCTAGGCTGCTACTTCTAAGACTAGGTATCCTATAAGCACACAATAATTTGAAGAGCTTTATTAGATTACTCCATTCTCATTTTACCAGCTCCACTATACATTAATTAATTCTTTAAACATTAATTAAGAATGAAAAATTCCACATTAAATTGAAATGGCATCACAATCAAAATCAACTGATCCTTTTTAGATTCACATCACCTTTAAATTCCAGCACCTCCATCCCCATGGATTATCTCCAGTTAATCAAACATTCATTATAGAGTTACTTTCCCACATTCCCAGGAATTCTAGAAAAGCATTATTTGCTACTAAACACAAAGGAGGATCAACACGGTGAGTAGATATACTACTCGTCGAGTCTTTGCCGCCTATAGAATGATCACAGACTCGTTCTCCCTCGAGAGGCTAAACACGGAAATCACGTGGCATACCATGCGCGTCTTTGCCTCCTTCAAAAGAAGGGGAAGCAAGACCAGTTGCCTTGAGCAGTGGGGAAAAACAAAACAGATAAACATTCGAAGAACCCACAAGAATCCAACAACCACATCCATACCATTCCATCACCCTCGGTGTCCTCCCCGACACCCACATGCATAAACTGATGCATCTCGCCACTCTAGGCGTCAGCCGCTACCACAGCCACAAGGCCTCCAGGCCTCCACATATCACCACACCCATCCAGGCTCACATCACAGTACAAGCAGTAGGAAAACAACAATCACAACCATGGCTCTTGACCCTTTAACAACAAGAGGGTAACTCAGTGCCCTTTTAGAAATTCTCACAAAATCTGTTCATTAATCCATATTGAACTAGAAGATTAGTTATTCATAGGATCCAATTACGGGAGACCTAATCAGTAAGCTATCACAATTTAAATAACCATGCTTACTTCCCTAATTTGATTATCCTCAAATTAGAACAACTACAACAACAGCAATAACCTTATTAATTTACATGAATCTTCATCTTTAGCAATATAATTCTAGCTTTATATTCATTATCAATTTCTATCATGAACGAACAACAAATCAAAGAAAACATAGATATCACTATAACTAGAAAACATGAGGCAAACCGTTACCATGGTATAAAGCACCATTATACAATCAACCAATTCATTTAATCTGGTTTAAGAATTTAATTTGGTTAATTTCTTTGTGATCCAAAGGACTAAATCATGTTAATTCTATGATTGCACATACACAATTAGAGAAGCCATGAATCCCCTACCTCGAAGAGTTCTTGACGTCCTCTATCCACACAACGGGCCACAATCCTTCTCTCGCAAAAACTGCATCCACCCGAGGATGCCACGGTAAGTCCCAACCAACCAAACCCCATTAGAACCACAGAGATTACATGATAATATGGAAGGGAGAACAAGAGAAGGTGATCCCCGAAGGAACGATGATAAAAAATACCTTATATGGAAGAATGATCGACACATCTTGGTTGCATCAAACAGAGCGGAACTGATCCGAGTAACGTTTGATTGTGAAACTCCTACGGGAATGATTGCAAGGATCTAGAGTCTCGTAGATGAGAACCAGGAGGAATAACAACGAAGAATTATATCTCGTTCCTTTTTAAAAAAATTAGAGAGGTGACGGTTTAAGATCCGATTTATTCTCCATTAAAAACGGATCGCATTAACCCACACGGTTTGACCAAGTAAAAACATCCAGGCCTTATGAATAATAAATATAGGATTTATGGCCTTTGAATCGGCATTAAAGTCCTTAAAATAAGGTTTTAAAATGTATTTTACGTCAAAGAAAATGTCAATGGGGCGAAACTGTTGGAAGCTGGAAACACAATTCACATACTCAAAATTTGGCAAAGGAAGAATCGATAGCTCTTAGGATTCTGGAAACACTGTTCAAACATGAAATTTGGTAAAGGAAGGAATCGGTAGCTCTTAGGATTCTGGAAACACTGTTCACACATGAAATTTGGCAATGGAAGGAATCGGTAGCTCTTAGGATTCTGGAAACACTATTCAAATGTGAAATTTGGCAAAGGAAGGAATCGGTAGCTCTTAGTATTCTGGAAACACTGTTAAAACATGAAATTTGGCAATGGAAGGAATCAGCAGCTCTTAAGATTCTGGAAACACTATTCAAATGTGAAATTTGGTAAAGGAAGGAATCGGTAGCTCTTAGGATTCTGGAAACACTGTTCAAACATGAAATTTGGCAAAGGAATGAATCGGTAGCTCTTAGGATTCTGGAAACACTGTTCAAACGTGAAAATTGGCAAAGGAATGAATCGATAGCTCTTAAATTTCTGGAAACACTGTACACAGAACTCAAAAATTGGCAAAGGAAAGAAAAGGTCACCGATAGAACCTTGCCGATAGAAACACAAGTCTACCGTTAGATCCTCACCAATTGAACATTATTCAAGTCTACCTATAGAAGGTCACCGATAGAAATACTGTTCACAGAACTAGAAATTTGGCAACTTGTTAGCCAAGCTACTGCTAGACTGCGGCTACCGGTAGACCGAGGTACCGGTATGCGGCGGCTACCAATAGACCGAGCTACCGGTAGGTAGCCGCTACCGGTAGACCGAGCTACCAGTAGGCAGCGGATACCGGTAGACCAAGCTACCAGTAGGAAATGGCTACCGGTAGACCGAGCTATAGGTAGGCTGCGGCTACCGGTAGACTGAGCTACCGGTAGGCTGCGGCTGGGGGATAAGTCAACTTGACCTCACGGAACTCCTCCAACACCACATTTTCATAATGTAGTGGACTGGAGAGGTCCGTGCCATTTCAATAAGGCCCCATCCTTAAACATTGTATAATCTTGAGTTATGTCATGAATTCACATTGATGAAAATATTCTTGAATTCTTTGTTTTTATACCCTTCCTTAATCCATGTGGAAAAACATTTCAGAAACATGGTATGAGAAAAAAATATCAATATTGGATATAAAATATGTAATTAATAAATTACTCTATGAATACATAAAAATCAATTAAATCATAATTTTCAATCATAAAACATAAGCTCTTTAACATACCTCATGAAATCATAATATTTTTGAAAAATTCATTGAAAACATAATTCATAATGGTTAATTGTGGCATACATAACATAATTAAATTATAGATTTCATAAATATATAGGGAGTTATGTTTGGAATAACTATCACAATATATTCTCTAAATCTATTAGAAGAAACATTAATGTTTACCTCTATCACGTTACCCAATGCATTAGAGAGCTATCTTGTGCTCACCCGCCCTAGGATTATCATAGGACAACCCGTATTTAGTTTATCATGTAACCAAATATCAATTTAAAAAGTAACATTACATAATCATAATAAATAAAAGATTGAAATTATTAAACTTTGAGACATCAATCAAAAGAAATCAATTTAATATGTTGAAATATTCAATACATTTCGAAAACCATTTAAAATATTTAATGAAATGTTTTTTGAATCAGATTATCCCATGCCAATATTAAATTTTTGAAATAATTGGCATTTTAAAACATTAATATCCATATAAATAAATCCTTAAATCCATTTTGAAAACATGTACAATAATGAGAATGATATAGAAGATTAAATCATGAAAAATTTTAAAAGAATATTTTTGTACATGTGTCCCTTACCAAATGATAAAAAACATGAATAAAAATAATTAATGAATAAAATTAAATTAAACCTATAATATACTGATTATAATTTTATTCATGATATAACATGTAAAAGGGTAGTATATACACCTTATAGGAAGATAAAGGTGTACAATATCAAGATATGCCACAATGAAACTAGTTTGGGACCTAGTGCCTAAGAATGGTTTAATCCTTAGATTGAGGATAATTAAATGACATAATAATGTGTGAAAAATATAAATACACCTATTATAAGTGAATTTTAATTGTAAAAAAATCATAGTAAACTCACACATATTATTGAAAAAAACCAATGACATGGAGATTAAACCCGGTGATTAGCTATTGAGTTAAGATTTACCATACAATGTTTATATCGATGACATAAGAATTTATCAATATATTGATTATTTGTATTAAGAGTATATTCAAACATAAAGAAGTATAAATTCAAACATAAATTAACAATCTTTGATTCCACGCATAATCTTGGCATAACATAATGAACGAAGTATGCGTAAAAACCAATGAGATGAAATTGAGTTTAGAAATTCCCTTATGGATATCATTTTGTAAATAAAATAGATCAATTATAAGTACACATAAATCATCTTTAAATAAAATATATTAAATCATAATTTATTTATCACATACTAATATCATGACATAATCATTAATTATAAGATTAACCTAAATAATGGAAATTTGGTTATCAAGTTACCTTACGATAATTCGGCAGCCTAAAGTCATTAGTTAAAAAATTCAGAAAATGAGTATATGGGATTGAAAGTGGTATATCATAATTGGAAAATAAAATAAAACTAAATTAGGATATATAATAACATTCCCCAACATAGGAAAATTTAAATTAAACAACATAACATAAAAATATGTCTTTGACTAAAATAGAAGGATGAAAGGTTCCCTTACCTTGAGCCCGACTTGTCTCATTCATTATTTATATTTTAGAATAATAAAAATAAGTTTTTTAATACTTCATTAATAACATTTTTAGGTTTATTAATCATTTTATATTACTTATCATCATTTTATAAAATTACATAATTATTTATGTACATATCGGTCTTTTTGCCGATATTCGGTACTTGATTCAAAAATGAACTTATTTTGATGTAAATTGTCAATGTAGTCTAAAGTCCATCACCACCAGAATATTATTAATTATTCAAGTATCATATTGATCGAGTATATATTTATTTATAATATTCTATAACATTTGGATATAATAAATGAAATGCACTGTGTATAGAGGCTATAAGCCTACATACACATGAATGCTACATTCATTTCAATTTCATATTTAAATGAATGAAAACTAAATGATACATAGGTATATTAAAATAATAATATAATTAAAATTTTATAAATATTACATTAGTTCATTAACACCATCCATTATATGTTTCATGTATGGAATGAACGAGTCATATCACATTGAGTGGGTGGTAGTCTGCACTTCCTCAAATGAAATTATTTTATTTACACATTATGGAAAGCGTAGAGGTATGATGTGAATGAAAAGATGAAGAAGAATATAAAAAATATAAATATAATATATATCATATATAAATACAGTTCGATCATAATGGTCCCATGATTGGTGGTAGGGGAAAATTGAAAAATCACTGAATAGTGATGAAGTAGTTCTCCTTACACAAATACATTATGTTTGTATCAATTATAAGGTGGTGTGTGTAAGACTAGTTCAAATAATTTACATAAAACATACTAGTATATTTAGGATGATGGTTTTTTTATTTAATCAATGTGTAAGAAGATCCTAGGTAGTGGAGAAAGAAAATAATGGAAAGGAACTTGAGAGAATACGTTAACTCTAAATCTGGTAACTTCTTTTCATTTGATTCAAAAAGATTTATTGAATTACCTTCTGCCCAAGGTAAGGATTCTAGAAGGAAAGGATGGATGTTGGTATCTTTTTTGAGTAAAATTAGGATGGGTCAAGGGGAATTTGAGGTGTGACTAAGTTGGTAGATTTGGGGGACTTTTGTAAGAGGGTGGTGGGAACCTTAGTAAGGTATTGAAATATTATTTTAATATAAAATTATATTCAGTTTCAAATGGTCCGAAACACATTTAATTCAAATACAAGAGGCTTTTGGGATGATAAATTCTCAACTAATATATTTTAGACAATTTTAGGTCACAAATTTTACTACGGCTTTTTCTTTAAACATTTAATGAAAAACATTAACTCTTACCAAGTCTTCATACATTTCAATAGTTTATGATTACTATAGTTACTATATAATTACAAGAGAACCATGAGTGGTTCATTAATTATAATTTAAAAATTATCTAATTGATTTTACCATCATAGATTATTTGGACTATTATATCATTTATTAAACTAGTATTTGTTTTAAAAACCAATTTATGTAAATTTTTATTATATTCATACAAGGTATTTTTTTATAAATTCCTAACAAGTATATTATTTAGAAAAAAAATCATTAATGAAAATTTCATAATTAAGAATCATCCTGAAAATTCATCTATATTCTGAAAAGTTTCAAAATAAAATTATTTTAATATTTATATTCTCATTTATTAAATTCATTCATTAATAAGGTAATCACTACATCATCACTGTGTCATGAATAAATTTATTTATATGATGACTAAAAAATTTAAATAAATTACCAGGATGTATGAAATATTTATACATTTATAATGACTATTAATAGTAGAATATATCCCTTATATAACACCGTATAATGTTTTTTTAATAAAAGAAACATGTTTATATTATATTTCCCTTTATATTAATTTAAATAATATAACATGTCATTATCAATCACAAGTGCCTCCATGAAGTCCCAAAATATATCCATGGATTCAATTGGTAAGTAATATCTCACACAAAATGATTAATACATGTTTTAGGGTAATTTATATAATTATAAAATTATTTTTACCCTTATTTATTAGATTTACACATTATCCTTGGTAAATAAAAAAATTAATGAAGTTAGTATTCATAATGTACAAAAATAAAATATACCTATTAAAAAAAATTTATACTATATGATTCCAAATATGTAATCTATTAATCAAAATTTAGAACACAAAATTCACTGAAATTAATTAAATTAATTCTTATTGTCAAAACAAAAAAGTGGGGTTTTAAAAAAGAATAACTATCAAAAGGTTGACACATCTTTATATCCAATTTTAATTTCAAATTAATTATATGGACCAAATTTTTTTTAAATGAAAAATATTTAATTCCATTATACTTTAAATACAATTTAAATAATATTTTATCTATGTAAAAAAATTTCATAAAAATTAAGTTTAGAATTAAAATGTAATATTTTTCACTCTTCATAAAAATAATAATTTTATCATAAAAATACCAAAATTTCATCCAATGTAAATTTCAATAGTCCACATCTAAAGAAGAAATTTATTTCTAAAAATATAACATATAAAATTGAAAAAAACATGATTTAATGAGGGTTCTCCATCAATAGGCATTAAAATAACCTTTTAAAATATATGTGTTTTTCAAGCTTAAAATCAGATTCATTCTGAATTTCAACCCCCTAATATTTGTTCGATATAAATAATTTTTTAAAAAAATATGTAAAATCATTATAACATACCATACATTACATAAATTATTAATACATAAAAATTGATGTACACTTATTACAACATATAACAAACCCCTAAATGGATCGTATAGGTATAGTTACTTTAGAAACTGGGAAACATAAACAACTGGTTCATAAATCATCTACGTTGTCACCCATTTATTTAATTATATCTAGAGTCCCTTTTGACATATTCTACTTAATACCTTTCATTCAAACCTAGGGAAAAGAAAACAAACAAAACGGTGAGGTCAAATGCTCAGTAAGGGTAAACAAAAGAAATATCAATCATATCATATTCATAAGAATAAAACATTTTGAAAATCTTAACCTGGAAAAGAGATCATAATATCATGTCTTGGGATAAATCAAAGTAATGAAGATTAATCCCTTATAATCATAACATAAAACATGAAACATTGTGTCATAAACACATAATCATAGAAAATCATTTCATATTAGTCAAGGCTCGTTGTCAAGACCATCATAGAGGACAAAGTCCATTACTGAACCGAGTTCACTCCTCGTTCCAGTCCTATATCACTGAACCGGTTTAACTTTCCATTCCAGCCATGTCTATCTCCTGAGATATAAATATTTACCCAATGCATTGGAAGGAGATATAGGTCCCACCCATCTCATAATGAATCCATTCTTATGTGTTCCAGAAAATCATAAATCATACATCATAACATAACCCATGCAATAAAAATGGGATTCTTAAACATCATGCCATCATAACATAATCCATTTAAGATAAAAGGACATCATAAAATTAATTCCATCATAAAAAATCAAATCAATGTAAAAAAATAGGGATAGAAACAGAACCCTGTTTTATCTTAGATGGAAAATAATTTTCACAAAACACATGAACTATGTTCTTGAGGAAAATATCCTTTCTACTTCAAAAACATTTTTTTCTTTTCATAACATATCATACAATTTTTAAACTAAAAGAAGTTGATTAGAATTAATCTTGAAAACTTGTAAAGGAAGCTTCATGTAAATAATGTTCTAAAAATCCATTCTTGTTGTATAAGTTAAAAAAACATTATTCTCGTACTTTGGATAGAAAAGTCAAAATGTACCTCGTACTAAAAACGAAAAAAGATTCATTTCATATCTTTTACTGAAAACTCACAGAAGGGTAAAATTGGATTTAAACAACTGTAGGAGGATAGAAATAATATTACATATTGTGGAAACATGGATGTCGATGATAAATATTCCCTAGTAATTTCTGAAGTATAAACAATCTCGGATAAAAATGAGATTGCAAGATTTTCCCTTACCTTAGGTTTGATATGCTTTGTACGTGTCTGAACCTCCTGTATAATGAATTAAATAATGTCACTGACTTATTACAGAATTATACTCATTGTTATGATATCATATATGGTCATATTCTTAGCTTCTTATTAGTAATATTTCATTGCTACTTATTATTCGGGTGTTTATTGCTTTATGTTCTTATGTGTGTTTTGTCGAATAAATTATTATTATTCTTTTTAGGATATAGATACCACCTTTAAATAATGGTATTAGTGTAATATATATCATATTTAATCATTCAATTCATTTATATAATCATTATGAAATGAAGATCTTGTAGAACGAGTCGCATCACATTGTGGAGACGGTAGGCCGTACATATACACGAGTGATGCTATCGTTACCATGATCATGGAATTGTATTAAAGTGTATGTATAATATTATGAATCAATATAACTCTACAATAATAATATATAGTTATTAGTTACACCATTATACCCATCCATGTAATGTGGTGGTGGAAAATAGATTACACCAATGTGTGGAGACGGTATTGCGTACGTACGCATGCGCAGTGATTTTGTTTTCCGTAGGATGGATAAGAAGGTGAAATAGGGTTGTTTCATAATTATAATAACATATAATTATATGAGTGATAAATATTTTATTAATTCATAATGAAACAACTAAATAAGAAGACGTAGAAGAAGAAATAAATTTGAAAAAATTGGTAACAGATATTACCTCTTCTTCGACACGCCTCTTGGAAACCCCCTATTAGGGAACTAAGATTGGACTTTGAAGTAGAACAGGAACTCTAGGATGTTTCTACAGAAGCAGATAAAATATATTGGAAGGTTTTGGCTGTTCTTGAAGGCTCAAAGTGGTGTGATGAGAAGAGGGAGGAGGTACCTTTTATAAGGGAGGAGAGGGGGACCTATGGAAAGTGTGAAAATATTATATTATTATAAACTTATCTTCAGTTTTAAAAGGTCCAAAAATCATTATAGTTGAAGATAAGATGAATCATGGTCGAAATAAAATCATCCAATCAGAATTGGACATGTTTTGGAAAATATGTTAATCATTATAATCTTATTTATTTAAATCATTTAGTAATGAGGTAAATACTGCATCATTATTGTGTCATAAATAATTTGATTTATTTGCTGTCTAAAAATAAAAAAAATATCATCATTTAGTAAATTGTTTTAGATTTCCAATGAATGTTTATAGTTGAAAATATAATTTATATAACCCCTTATAAAAATTAATTAATAAAATATTTTTGTTAATGTCAATTTTGTCTTTACATTAAATTAATTAATCCAAATTGTCATTATCACTACCATGTGGCTCAATGGGGTCCCAAAATCGACCCAAGGATGCCCATGGTCGGCCAATACTCATCCAATAAGGTTAGGACAAGTTTTAAGGTAATTTTTAATTATTATAATATTATTTTAACCTTGAATTACCCTATTTACCATTAACTGCAGTAAATAAAAATTAACGTAGTTACTATTCATAATATCGAAAAAAATAAAAATAACCTATCGACATAATTTGGACCCACTGATTCATAATATGGAATCCATTTTCCAAAATTAAAAACACGTAAGTTTCAGTAATTAATTTAACATTAATCCTGTTGTTAAGCAAACAGGTTTTAAAAGTTAAAACATTGCCAAAGATTGAAATGTTTTTACCTATGAATTCAATGTAAAATTAATGATACTGACATACATTATGTTAAATGGTAAAAATATTTTCAATTTATACTCTAAAACCACTCAATATTATAATTTAAACATATAAATTATTACGGTGAAAACAGTTGTTTTTAATTACAATATAGCGTGCTTTTACTATTCATCAAAATATGAAAGTTACCAGAATAATATGAAAAAATTATCCAAAGTAAATTTTTATTTCCTGATTCCAAAAAAGAATTTTATTTTCTAAAATTGAACTTATAAACATGTCAAAAACTAAATATAAAATGGGTGTGCCATCAACAAGCTGTAACACTGCATTTTTTGAAAAATACTTCTTTTATCTAAAAAACTGATTTTGTTTTCATACCTCATTCTAGAAAATGTTTAAGATGAATTATAATGTTATAAAATACAAAATTCTGTTAATACTATTCATAACATCTAGTTTATAATATTATAATAATATATCGTTGTTTAGTGAAACTCGGTATTGCGGACTACAAGCGCTATCGAGGAAGGTCGTGATTGCATGTAACGCAAGCCAATATAGTGTAGTGTGCAGTGAAAGATTCCTTTGCGTATAAAATATGAAATAAAAAATATTTCTCATAAAATCTCTGAGTGTTACATTCTATCCCCCTTAAAAATAATTTCTCCCTCGAAATTCATCACTTCGTAACAAACAAATGAGGATACCTCTCCCTCATCATATCCTCAAGTTCCCATGTAACTTCTTATAATTGGTGGTTCCTCCATAAAACATTAACCCAGCAAGTGGTCTTGTTTCATAGAACTTTTTCACTACGATCCAGAATCTCTATTGGTTGTTCTTCATAATAAAGATCTTGCACCAGCGGTACAACTTCTGAGCTTAGTTCACGTGATGGATCAGGTATGTACTTTCTCAGGAGAGATACATGGAACACATCATGAACTTCAGAGAGATTCGGTGGAAGCACCAATCGGTAAGCTACCTTCCCAACCTGATCCAGTATTTCGAAAGGACTGATATACCTAGGGATCGTTCAAACTCTAGGTCTTTTCTTCAGCTGTTGGCATAAATTTTTTTCGACTCTGAGCTGCTATTATGTGTTGTTGAATAGATCAGACTTTTTCTGCCATCTCATTAACAAGATCAGGTCCTAATATCTTTATTTCCCCAACTTCATCCCAGAATGTTGGAGTTCTGCATTTCTTTCCATAGAGAGCTTCATAAGGAGCCATCTGAATACTGGATTGAAAGCTATTATTATAGGAAAATTCCACCAAAGGTAGGTGTTGATCCCAACCACCTTTGAAATACATAGAGAGTGCTCTTAAAATGTCTTCTAGAGTTTGAATTTTCCTATCAGACTGACCGTCAGTTTGAGGATGATAAGTAGTGATGAAACTCAACTCTGTATTTAGAGTATGTAGAAGACTTTGCCAGAACATCGAGGTAAACCTCGGATCCCGATCAGATATAATGGAAAGTGGTACTCCATGAAATCTTACCACTTTCTTTTCATATATCCTGGAAAGCTGATATAGAAAGAAATCATCCCTAATTGCAATGAAGTGTGTCGACTTCATAAGATGATCAACTATAACCCAGATAGAATTATTGCCTTTGGATGTTTTAGGAAGTCTAGTGATAATGTCCATAGTGATGTTTTCACATCTCCATTCTGGTATGGTTAATGGTGGTAATATCCCTTTAGACTTCTGTCTCTCAGCTTTAACTTGCTGACAAACCAAGCATCGAGAGACATATTCAGCGACATCTCTTTTTATGCCATCCCACCAGAAGTACTCTTTCAGGTCCCTATACATCTTCGTGCTTCCAGGATGAATAGAGAATGATGAATTATGAGCCTCATCCAGTAGCTCCTTCTTTAATTCTAGGATGGGAGGAACACAAACCCGATCCATGAACCTTATTATCTCATCACAATAATGGTTGAATTCAGGAACAAATCTCACCTTCTATTGTAACTCAACATCTTCTTTTTATGCCACATTAATCTTCACATGTATAGATGGTTGAACATTTATTTGAGAAAGATAATATTTTTCTGCTTCCATTATAATTCCAAGATCCATCCTATGTAAATCCATAAATATTGGATCTTTTGAGATCCTCATCATGGATTAGTTGGCCTGGTCTTTTCAACTTAATGCATATGCCACCATGTTTTCCTTCCCAGGGTGATAATGAATTGAGCAGTCGTAATTCTTATTTAGCTCTAACCATCTTCTTTGGCTCATATTCAACTATTTTTTTGTGAAAATATACATTAAAATTTTATGATCAGAATAAATATCACACCTTTCATCATAAAGATAATTCCTCCAAATCGTTAAGGAAAGATTACTGCAGCTAACTCCAAATCCTGGGTTGTGTAATTTTTCTAATGGATTTTCCACTGTCGTGAGGCATAAGCTATCACCATATTGTTTTTCATGAGAACACACCCCAATCCCATCATGGATGCATCACTGTAGATCACAATCATTTCTCCACTAATAGAAAGTGTGATCACTAATGCACTGGATATCAATCTTTTCAACTCCTTGAAATTATCTTCACACTCCTCCGTCCACACGAACTTAACTCCTTTTCGAGTCAACCTGGTGAGTGGAATAGATAATCGTGAAAAAGATTTCACAAAACTTCGATAATATCCAGCCAATCCAAGAAAACATTGGATCTTAGTGATTTTTGTTGGTCTCGACCATCTTTCGATAACCTCTGCTTTTGCAAGATCCACATATATCCTCTCTTTTGTGATTATGTGACCCAAAAATGAACCTTTTTGAAGAAAAAATTCACACTTGGTAAATTTGGCATAAATCTTCTCCCTTCTTAGGGTCTTCAATACAATTCTTAAGTGATCTTCATGTTCTTCGTTGCTCTTTGAAAAGACAAGAAGATCATCTATAAAGACTACTAAAAACTGATCAAGATAGTCTCTAAAGACTCTATTCATTAGATCAATGAAGATAGTAGGGGAATTAGTAAGAACGAATGACATCACTATAAATTCATAGTGTCCATACCTTGTACAGAATGCCGTATTTGGTATATCCTCCATTTTGAACCTTAATTGATGATACCCTGAATGAAGATCAATCTTGGAAAAGTATTGAGCTCCGTGTAGTTGATCAAATAAATCATCAATGCGTGGGAGAGTATATTTTTTTCTTGATATTGATCTTGTTATGTTCTCGATAATCAATGCAGTGTCGCATTGATCCATCTTTTTTCATAAAAAACAGAACACGTACTCCCCAAGGTGATGAACTAGGGCATATGAATCCCTTATCAAGATTCTCTTGGAGTTGCTTCTTCAATTCATGCAACTCAACTGGGGCCATTCTATAAGGTGTCTTTGAAATGGGCACAACACCAGGTATGAGTTCTATTGAATACTCAACTTCATGATTTGGTGGAAGACCTGGAAGTTCGTCTAAAAAGACATCATCAAACTCTCGTACAATGGGAACATTCTTAATCATGAGTTTCTCTCCAACCATTTGAGATAAATAACCTTTATTTATTAGAATCAAGACCCATAAGATGGAAGAAATTTCCACTGGAAGGTTATAATCATCCTTGCATCGATAGGTGATCATAGATTGATCAGGAATATGAAATTTGACTTCCCTTCATTGGCAATCGATATGAGCTCCATATAATGAAATCAAATCCATGGAAAGAATCACATAAAATTCCACTATAGGAAGGATCAAATGATTTGTATTAAGATCTTTCCCACAAACGTCAATCATAGAAGAATTGAAAACATTTAATGCGACCGTTGTTCAATTAGGAGTTGTCAAAACTAAATCAACATCTAATTGTTGAGGTAATATGGCGATACCCTTAAAAAATTCTTCAGAAATAAAATAGTGGGTGGATGCAAAATCAAATAAAACATTTACTACTATATAGTGGATGGTAACTGTACCTTTCCCCACTTCGTTATCATACTCCACATTGCTGATAGAAATTTCATGTGACTTTAATTTGTCTTTGGCCTTAAGAGTCTGTTGACTTCGATCATCGTCAACAACCCTTGGATTATGGAATTGATTAGACTAATGCCACATTTCCTTGCACTTGAAACATTGAAGTGTTGGAGGTGCATTCTGTGTATACCTTTCTTTGTTCGCATCATTAGACATCTTCTTCCAATTATTTCGACATTCAATTTCCTGATGACCTTTTTTTCCACACTTAAAACATTTTCTTGTACCTATAATAAAATTCCATCCATGTTTCTTTTCAAAATTTGAGCATAAAGAAAAACTCATCTTCTTTTCAGTGTAGTCTTTATATTTCCCTTTGAATTCCATTTTCCTCTTCTTATCAAACTCATATGACTGATGGGTTACTCCAATCTCAATCTCAAACTTGAGAGCACATCGAACAATTTCCTCGTAGCTATTGAAGTCCCTTATGGATAATGCCCTTCCAAGACTTGTTTTTAAGACACTAATGAATTGATCGATCATACTCTCAGGTTGGATAATAATCCCAGAAGCTTACCTTGAAAGTCTTGTAAAATTTTCTTCATAGATACCAACAGATTCATCATCCTTTTGCATTAGTTCAAGAAACTCCTTCTCCGTCTTTGATCGAAGAATAAGAGGTAAGTACATATTGAAAAATATGTTCTTTAACTAGTCTCATTCCATGGACACAATTTCATCCCTTTGCCTCATATTCTTAATAAGATTCCACCAATGATCGGCTTCTCCTTCCAAACGATATACTGCTAAGATGACTTTATCATGTTCAGAACACTGTAGAACTGAAAACATCTTTTCAATGGTACTAATCCATTGTTCATCCACTAATGGATCAGAAGACCCGTGGAATGAAGGTGGACGCTGCCTCATGAAGGATTCAACAGAATGTTGCTCCTTCCATTGCTCGTTTGGAAGTCCTGCGTGGTTCATAGCTTGAGAAAGTTGTGTGAGCATGGCTACAAGATTTTGCATTGAAACTCCAATATGATTTGGTTGCTCAGGGGGGAAATCATTGCATTTCCCATTGCATTCCGCATTAACACGGTTCGTTCGGGTTATAGCCATGACTAAAACCAAGAAGAATAGTGTGAGAAATAATAATTATAATATGAATACCACATAATCAAGAATAAAATTTCACACTTAAGGTTTTATCATAGGTTTTTCATGGCCATTTCTAATACACTAATACTGTGTTCTATGCTTAGACATATCCTTAGGGTTCATACTAGGGCATTCAAATCCTTGTTTCCAAATGTTGATTATACCTTTCCTCAGATACCAACTATAAGAACCCATACTTTACATACATCGTTAATATGTCAAATTTGAATTACACTTATTACAACATATAACAAAACCATGAAAGGACCGTATAATTATAGTGTCTTTAGAAACTGGGAAACATAAACAACTTGTTCATAAATCATCTCATTGTCTCCCATTTATTTCATCATATATAGAGTCCCTTTTGGCATATTCTACTTAATACCCTTCATTCAGACCTGGGGAAAATAAAACATACAAAAGGGTGAGCTCAAATGCTTAGTAAGGTTAAACAAAAGAAATATCAATCATATATTATTCATAAGAAGAAAACATTTTGAAAATATTAACCTGAAAAAGAGATCATAATATAACGTCTTCGGATAAATCATAGTAATGAAGAGAAATGAAAAATAATCATAACTTAAAACATGAAACTTTGTGGCATACAAAAAAAATCATAGAAAATCATATATTATTAGTCAAGGCTCATTGCCAAGACCATCATAGAGGAAAAAGTCCATTACTGAACCGAGTTCAGTCCTCGTTCTAGTCCTGTATCAGTGAACTGGTTTAACATGATGGTCCAGCCATGTATATCTCATGAGATATAAATATTTACCGAATGTATTGAAGGGAGATATAGGTCTCACCCATCTCATAATTAAACCATTCTTATGTGTGCCACAAAATCATAAATCATACATCATAGCATAACCCATGCAATAAAAATGGGATTCTTAAACATCATGCCATCATAACATAATCCATTTAAGATAAAAGGAAATCATAAAATTAATTCCATCATAAAACAATCAAATCAATGTAAAAATAGGGATATAAAAAAACCCTATTTTATCATAGATGGAAAATAATTTTGACAAAACACTTGAACTCCATTCTTGAGGAAAATACCCTTTCTACTTCAAAAACATTTTTTCCTTTCTTAACATGTACAACAAATTTTTAAACTAAAATAATTTGATTAAAAATAAACTTAAAACTTATAAAGAAATATTCTTGGAAATAATGTTATAAAAATCCATTCATGCCGTATAAGTTATAAAAACATTCTTCTCGTACTTTGGCCGGAAAAGTCAAAAAGTACCTCGCACTTATAATGAAAAAAGATATCATTAATATGTTTTACTAAAAACTCACAGAAGTGTAAAATTGGATTTAAAATTTTTTGGAGGATATAAATAATATTAAATATTGAGGAAATGTGGATGATAAATATTCCCTATTAATTTATGAAAGTATAAATAATCTCGGATAAAAATAAGATTGCGAGATTTTCACTTACCTTAGGTCCATTATGCTTTGTACATGTCTGAACCTCATGTATAATGATTTAAATAATGTCATTGACTTATTCCAGAATCATACTCATTGTTATGATATCATATATGGTCATATTCTTAGCTTCTTATTAGTAATATTTCATTGCTACTTGTTATTCGGGTGTTTATTGCTTTATGTTCTTATGTGTGTTTTGTCAAATAAATTCTTATTGTTTTTTTAGGTTATAGATACCTCATTTACAAAATGTTATTAGTGTAATATATTTCATATTTATTCATTCAATTCATTTATATAATCACTATGCAATGAAGATTATGTAGAACGAGTCGCATCACATCGTGGAGACGGTAGACCGTACGTACGCACGAGCGATGATATCGTTCCCATGATCGTGGAATTGTATTGAAGTATATGTATACTATTTCAGAATCAATATAACTTGACAATAATCATATATTGTTATTAATTACACCATTATACCCATCCAAGTAAGGTGGTGGTGGAAAATAGATTACACCACGGCGTGGAGACGATATTTCGTACGTACGCACGTGCAATGATTTCATTTTCCGTAGGATGGATAAAAGGTGAAATAGGATAGTTTCATATTTATAATAACATATCAGTATATGAGCTATACTTATGTTATTAATTCATAATGAAACAACTAAATAAGTATAATTAGAAGAAGAAATAAATTTGAAAGAATTGGTAACGGATATTACCTCTTTTTCGACACGCCTCTTTGAAACCTTCTCTTAGGGGACTAAGGTTGGTCTTTGAAGTAGACCAAGACCTCTAGGATGTTTCTAGAAAGAGTAAAAGATATATTGGTAGTGTTTGGCCGATCTTGAAGGCTCTAAGAGGTGTGAGGAGGAGAGGGAGGAGATGCCATTTTATAAGGGAGGAGAGGGGCACCTTTGGGAAGTGTGAAAATATTATTTTATTATAACCTTATCATTGGTTTCAAAAGGTCCACAAATCATTAAAGATGAATATACGATGACTAATGGTCGAAATAAAATCATAAAATCATAATTGGACATTTTTTGGAAAATATATTAATCATTATAATCTTATTTATTTAAATCATTTAGTAATGAGGTAAATACTGCATCATTATTGTGTCAGAAATAATTTAATTTATTTGATGTCTAAAAATTAAAAAAAATATCATCAGGTGGGAAATATTTTTATATTTCCAATTAATATTTATAGTTGAAAATATAATTTATATAACCCCTTATAAAAATTAATTACTAAAATATTTTTGTTAATGTCAGTTTTGTCTTTACATTAAATTAATTAATCCAAATTGTCATGATCACTACCAAGTGGATCAATGGGGTCCCAAAATCGACCCAAGGATGCCCATGGTCGGAAAATAATCATCCAAAAAGTTTAGGACAAGTTTCAAGGTAATTTTGAATTATTATAATATTCTTTTAACCTTGAATTACCCTATTTACCTTTAACCGCAGTTAATAAAAATTGCCGCAGTTACTATTGATAATATCAAAAAAATAAAAGTAAACTATTAACATAATTTGGACCAACTAATTATAAATATGGAATCCATTTTTCAAAATTGAAAACACAGAAGTTGCAATAATTAATATAAAATTAATCCCGTTGTTAAGCAAATGGGTTTTAAAAGGTAAAACATTGCCAATGGTTGAAATGATTTTACCTATGAAATCATTATAGAATTCATGCTACTAACATAAATTATATTAAATGGTAAAAACATATTCCGTTTTACTTTAAAACCATTCAATAGTATAATTTATCCATATAAATTATTGTGATGAAAAATGGTCTTTTTAATTAAAATATACCGTGTTTTTATTATTCATCAAAATGTGAAAGTTACCATAATAATATGAAATTTTTATCCAAAGTAAATTTTTGTTTCCTTATTCCAAAGAATAATTTTATTTTATCAAATTGAAATTTTAAACATGTCAAAAACTATATTTAAAATTGGTGTGCCATCAACAGGGGGTAAACCTACATTTTTTGAAAAATACTTCTTTTATCCGAAAAACTGATTTTGTTTTCATACCTCATTCTAGAAAATGTGAAAGATGAATTATAATGTTATAAAATATAAAATTAATTTAATAATATTCATAAAGGCTAGTTTATAATATTTTAATAATATATCGTTGTTTAGTGAAACTCGTTAATGCATACTAAAAACGCTATCGAGGAAGGTCGCGATTATGTGTAATACAAGCCAAGCTAGTGTTGTGTGTAGTGAAATATTCCATTGCATATAACATAGGAAATAAAAGAAAAATTCTCATAAAATTTTCAGGTGTTACAATCATAATATAGTAAATTATGTTCATTCCCATCAATGCAACAACTAGGCGTTATCTACCATTTAAATTAATAATAATATTATCTTATTTTTCAGTATAACTCAATGTTGTCTACATCGTAAGCACTCAATGAAACCCATTTTTTCTTTTTGAGTATGATATCAGAAAAAGCATAATATTTAATGTAAAAATAATATATTACTCAGAGATATTAATATAAATGAAAAGTTACAATTCTATAAATATAGGGGTTATCATAGATTGGGTCCCACATTCATTTGGTATTCTAATATAAACCATTATCGACATAGACTCGATCCTTTCTCTTTGTACCAACAAACGAAATTTTAGTTTCTCGACATCAACTTAATCAATAAGAACTAATATTCCTCAAATATAAATTTCTCAGCCTCAGTCTCCATCTAACACTAGACAATTTAAATCGTTAATGCATCTCTTTTTCATGCGTGGTAATCTATAAATTAAAATCTCTACTGTTGGTACTAGAACTAAATTTAAGACCCTATATTAATCCTCACCTAATAATTCAATTTTCCCTCTATAGATATATGTGTAGATACAATAATTTTTCCTAATGAATTTTTATTTTCTATATGTTTTGAAAATCACAAACACATTTTTTCGGGAAATTATCTTTCTTTTAAGAATTATTTTCTTAAGGAAAATATAAGTTCTCTATGAAATTATTTTTCCGTACCTTGATTATTAATGTATTATTCAATTTCTTAACAAAACCAGGTCTAATTTTTTTGAGTAAAAAATTAGGATCCTTATCAAAAACTACAAAATCTTACATTTCATTATGCTACTAATTATTACTGTTTTTAGACTCCAAATTCTCTGAAATTAAGAATCCTAATTCTATAAAATTAAAACTACAAATTCTCAAAAATTCATACTCTGAATTCCCAAGAATTTTTACTCAGAATTCCCTAGAATTTTACTCAAAATTCCCCATAACTCTGAATTTTAATTCCTCAAATTTTGGAATCTGATTTCCTCTGAACTCTAACACTACATTCCTCAGAATTCAGACTCTGAATTCCTCATATTTTGGACTACAAATTCCTCATAAATAAGACTCTATGTTACATTATATTCAAAATATGAATATTGATTTTTTTCTATAATTCTTGTATAGATATATTTAGACTTAAAATTCTATTTTCAAATGATTTTTATTATTAATTTTTTTTTAATCTTCTTTATTTTTATTAAATATTAATGATTATTAATCATGATAATGTTTCCCCTGATTTCTCTACTTTAGACAATGTCATGAATGTTTTTTCTATATAAACATTTTTTGGGTGACACGTGTACAAGTCCCTATAGGATTGAAAGAATATAATGTCTATTAGAGGAGGAAGTCTATTTTTGATGTTTTTTCTATAAATAAGATTTTATTTTAACGATATCATTATCATTCTTTGATCCTAGCGATTACATTCAGTGATGTTATTTTTTGAGAGATAAAGACTATCATGCCTTTTTAATTTTATAAATGTCTAGTCCAACCATGAACATCTTGGTCTGATTTCTTTATGATATTCCGATTAATGCTGAGTACAATAGATAGCTTCCAGGTATTGGAAGACAGAGGTGCTGAATACGTTATTGTTTGAGGGATTGTGGGGATAAAAAGAGATACTTTTATACTATTATCAAGGGATTAACCTAGTGTAGTTAAGGGAGAATTTCATGAATGTATAAATCAATGGATCATTATTCAAGGTTGATGGATACCATTATATTTGGTTTAAAATATCTCCTACTTGTATACTTGATTATTGATTCATGTTTTACATCCACTATATTTTGGTAAAGAAAGAATTTATGAAATTAATATACATTATTTTACTTATATTTACTCTGAAGAATAATATTCTATATGATTTAAGGTACAATCTTCCAATAAGATAATCCTACTTATGTTTTCCCAAGTTTAAATTTATTTTGATTAGGTTTCTTATAATTCCATATTGGCCCTTCCAATTATCTATTTTAGTAAGAACAAAAGAGGTTCTCTGAATATACCTTATTCAACTATGTTAAACATAGTTTTCCTTAAGGATAAATGTGATATTTTTTAAATATAAAATTCAAACCTCTTGTAATTTAGCATCTATATTATCTCTTCCAATACTACAATTGGAATTATAGGAATGTCTCTAAAATACTTATACATAAATATATGTTTTCTTTCCCATTTTTTTCTTGTTCTAAATTTGCGTACATAAATTTTAATGTTCATTTTTTTCTTTATGATTGATGTCTTTTTTATAATACTTTACTATTAAGAAATTGTTGTGGAAAAGATATTTTCTTAGAGAATGGAAGGTAAAAATTTTTCTTCTATAGACAACCTTAATCCAACCATACCCCCATTTTTTGGGTAATGATTGTAAGTATTGGAGAGATATGATGAAGGAATTTTTCATTAACACTATAGTAGAAAACTTATTCATGCTCACTGAAGATTACAAAATTTTAGATAAATAATTCATAACCTTCTACATCCCAGAGAAACAAGAATATCAATTAAACAATAAGGTATACAATACTTTTTTGTGATCTATTACTAGGAATATATATAAGAATGTATCATCATATGAAGCTACCAAATTAATTTGGATGAAACTTTGAGTTACACATTTTGGAAATTATAAAGGCATAAAAACCATAAGATCTATGTTAAGTGATGAATATCATTCTATATTATTTCATTATATAGAATCTATTTGGAAGGTACAAAAATGATTCAGGAGCAATTTCTACAGTCTTCAATCTATGGGAGGGAAAGGTATTAACGATGACTTTCTTGTGGATAAGATAATTAACATCATTCCTAATGAGTTGGAATCTAAAAATAAAACTAAAAATGAGAATAGAAAGGAATCAAACATTTCTATTGATGAGTTATTTGAAATGCTTCTTCAACATGAAACAAGAATGACGAGAGATGTTAATTTCTAGTAAAAATAATAACGGTAATGGAATTTAATATTTAACTACTAAATCTAAAGTCAAGGCTCTGGAAAGGGTAAGTATATGTAATTATAAGAAATATTTTGTTATATCCAAATCATGTAACAATGATCAGATTGAAAATGAATTAGTCAATCTTGCTTGTGGTTTTAACAAGATCGTGGGAAATAATTATTTTTAGTACAGATATAAGAAGAAAGATATAAAGTAAAAGGAAGATTCTAATGTAACCTATTATTACAATAATATTGATGGACATATACAACCTGATTATCCTATAATTAAGAAAAAACATAGGATGAAAAATAATTCTGAAAGAAATATAAACAAGTATAATAAATCTATGGCTAGAAAAGTATTGAAATAAAATGACACACGGATTTTTATTAGAGGTGACTCATTAGATGAATCATCAGAATAATAATTTTCGGGAAGAGGAGTATTTGTCTTATATCTAGAGTACCCATTGAAAATATTTTTCTTATGGATATGTTACACAATTCTAAATCATTAACGAATATATCTTTACATTAAAAATTTTTTAATTAAGAATATTTTGAATCCTCAGATAAATAATCTTTTTTATCAAAATATAATACCTTACCTTCATTTGATTATGTTTTTATATTTTCTATATTATATGAAAATAATAATTTTATGATAAAGAAGATGTTATAGAAATAAAATTATAGAATATCTATTTTAACAAAAGATATATAAGAGAAATATAAGGATCCTGATAAAAAACAATTTATATTGAATGTGTTTCTTAAAATATGAAGGATGTTACTTCTATGAAGGATAAACTATCTAAGGATTATGAAAATTTTATTTCGAATAGAGTTGTTTTAGAGAATAACACATGTTCTAATACTAGTTACTTTGAGGATAAAATACTGGTCATCAAACTAAAATCCAAACTTCTTCCTTAATTGAAAATTTATCAAAATTCACTTCTTGATGAAATGAATTTGATACAATTGTATTCTAAAATTCGGCATATAAGGAATAGTTCTTGAATTGGTTATACTCATTCAAAACCTATTTTTATTCATAATAATTTTATTCCCCTATGTCCTCCCTTTTTAACTAATTATCAATGTGGTAGACATTGGGAGAGATATTTTTCATTAATAAAATTCAATACATAGTTTTTAAAAAATCATACATTTCATAGAAAATGTGGATTCCTAATAATTTACTTGCAAAAATTTCAAGATCAATGATTCATTAGTTTCTGAATGTTTAACACTATTATTTATTGGAAAATAATGTTTTACCAATAATAATTTATGGTACATGGATAGTTTATGTTCATGAAACAGGATTGTTGATAAATATTTCATTGAAAATATTATCAAGATGAAAGGAGAAAAAATAACTTTTAGAGATAATGCTCAAGAATAAAATATTGGTATATGTAAAAGTGTTCTTCTTTGAAAAATGATGATTTCAAATGTTTTATTAATAAATGGGATTCAGGAAAACCTCATTTGTATAAATCTATTATTTGACGAAGGTTACCTTGTGAATTTTTTGAATGATAAGTTCCTTGTACAAAATTCTAAGGAAGAGTTTATTCTCTCTAAAAACAGGCTTGAGAATGTTTACACACTTAACTAGGAAGACCACATGATCAATGATTTACCTTGCCTTACTACAAAGGATTATCTATATCTGTTATGTCAAAGAACACTAGGACACTATATCTTTAGGAATATATGCAATATTTAAAAGAAATGACTTTATAAGTATCTACAATATCTTAGATTTGAATATTCAAAAGATTTTGATCCTCATAAATATAAAAAGAAACATAAATAATGTTTTAAATACATAATTGAAGTATTGACTTCTAATGCATTATATCTAGTGCATATGGATCTTTTTTTTCCAACAAAAAATCTAAGAATTAGAGGCATATATTATGTATTTTTCAGTTGATTATTTCGCCATATTTACGTGGGTGTATTTTATAAAAATTGAAACTTTAATCTTTTTATTATTTAAAAACTTTTATAGCTCAGGTTAAAAATGATAAAAACCTTACATTGATAACTATTCATAGTGATCATGGAGGAGAATTTCAAAATTCAGATTTTGAAACTTTTTTTAGTAAGAAAGGCATTACTCAAAACTTATAACCTCCAAGACCTCCCCAATAGAATGATGTTATTGAAATAAGAAGCCAAATTATTCACGAGATAACTAGAAAAATGTTGAATGAATATTCAATTGCTAAACACTTTTGGGCTGAAGCAGTTAGTACTAATTGTTATAATATAAATTGAGTTCTATTCAATCCATTTCATAACAAAACACCTTATGAATTGGGGACTAGTTGAAAACCTATTAATTTTTACATAAAATTATTTGGCTGAAAATTATTCATCTTTAATACTAAAGATAACCTACGTAAATTCACACCCAAATCGGATGTTGTAATTCTTTTAGGATACACCACTACATTTAATTCTTATAGGGTTTTTATCAAATATAATTGTACTATTAAAGAAATAGTGCATGTTAAATTTGATGAAACATATACTTTTGTTTTATATAACCCCAACATACATCCTTGGATGTGTTTTTAAAAATATATAATCAATATTTGATGGAAAATTCATGTAATAAGGAAAATACATGAGAAAATATTTCTGATGTATTTAAAACATAATATTTTCTACCTTAGGTTGATGAACAGGTATTACAAAACCTAAATCAGTTGTCTCTTAAAAATTATCTCAGTGATAGTATCATTGGTGATGCAAATCACCAATATGGACTAGATGTTATTTAAGAAATCATGTAGAACATCTAGAATTTGTTTACTAGTTAGTATTAAGAATCACCGCTAAAGTTTTAGGTGATGATGATTGGATTAAATCTATGCAAGATGAGCTAAATGAATTTTACAGGAACAATGTATGGACCTTGGTTGAAAGACATAAGGAAACCTATGTAATTGGAGTAAAATGAGTCTTCAAAATTAAATGTGATGAAAATGGAATCATTTTAAGGACAAAATATATATTAGTTTATAAAGGATATAATCAACAAGAATGAATATACTATGAAGAAACCTACTCTCCATTAGCAAGACTTGAATCTATTTGTATTTTACATACCATTACAACGTTCATCGATTTGAAACTTTTTCGAATGAATGTGAAGTGTGATTTCATTAATGTATATGTTCAAGAGGAAGTTTATATTGAAAAAATTATTATATTTCAAAACACAAAACAGCTGGAACATGTATTTAATCTTACCTAAGCATTATATGGACTCAAACAAGACCCTAGTGCCTAGTATGATAGACATATAATATATTTGTTACAAAACTATTATTTTAAAGGAAATTATGATCTGACTATTTTTATAAGTATAGATAATAAAAATGTTTTGATTGTTTAAATATATGTTTACAACATTTTATTTGGATCAACTCATCAATTTATAATTGAATTATTTCTGAATTTTATGAAATATGAGTTTGAAATGTGTATGATGGGAGAGTTAATTTTTTTTATTTTAAAATATCTCAAAATTTTGAAGGAACATTATATATCAACATAAATATTTTAATGATATTATTAATAAGTTTTAATATAAAAAAAACTAAAATTATAAGCACTCCAATCGGTACCTAAATTTATCGTGGTCTTGATGAATCTAAAAAACTAGTAGATCATACATCTTTTACATGTATGATAGAAAGTTTATTATACATAACAGCTAGTCATCCAGACATAGTGTTTTCATTATTATTATGTGGAAGATTTATATCTAATCCAAATAAATCTTATTTAAATTTAGTGAAAATATTTTTTCTCTATTTAAAGGGAACAATGTATTAAGAAATTTTTTATTCTTCTGCGAATTATTTTATTCTAAAAATATTTTTAGATTTTGATTTTGGAGGATGTAGAATGGATAGAAAAAGTAAATTTAGAAAATTTCATTTCATAGGAAATTTATTATTTCCTCGCCATGTAAGAGGAAATAATCAGTAGCACCTTCTTCTACTAAAGATGAATATGTAACAGCTGGAAGTTTTTGTGCTCAAATGTTGTGGATGCAACACACTCTCACAAACTATGGCATGTGTTTGACCAAAATAAGAATATTGTTTGATAATATAACTGTCATTTCCATAAGAAAAAAATCATATTCATCACTTTCACTAAAATCACGTAGTTATTGTGCATCAATTTCTTACGGATCACTCACAAAAAGAAGATATCATTCTTCAATGTATCAGAATTCTAGATAAACATGCTGATATTTTTACAAAATCATTACCTTCTTATATATTTTAATATGTTAATAAAAATTTATGAATGATAACCATAAGGTAATATTCTGTATTAATTTTTTGATGAAACGATTCTCTTTAGATTAAAAAACTCATTTTCATAGGGAGACAATTTTTTTATTTATATAAATTTTCCTCCTTAATAAAATTTTTCAGCACCTAATGTTATTATTCCTTAATAAAATTTTCGGTACATGATTTTTTTAATTATGGGAACCTATTGTTTGTATTCCTAGAACATGAATTTTTGAATTATCAGAATCTGAATTATAAAATTCTATGATACTAAATATTTGAATTCTCAAAACATTATTTTTATTCAATCCTCAAAACATAAATTTTTGAATTCTAAGTAACTGAAATTTTTTACTTCTCTGAATTTTTTTAAAAATTTACTTTTATTAATAAAATACTATGGAATATAATTTCTTCAAGATGAACATTATCAATATTTACAATTCATTTTAATTAATTTATAAGGTATGTTTTCTTACTTAAATATTTGTAATTATATTTTTTTAGTTGTCGTTATTTATATATTTTTTTATGAAAACTCGATCAGATCCACATTCCTTAAATTTGATTTTTCCTTAAAAACTCAAAAGTATAGTACCTACCAAATCCTTATCAGCATTCATCTCAACTTTCAGACAACATAAATGTAACGACCCAATGTTTTTCAATAGAAAATTCCCTTCTTATATTTATGTCATAAAAACACAAAATAATGAACTACTAAGTGATAAGTGACCATTAAACATAATTTTGTCACCCCTATGGATGAAATTTTAAAAAACCTACATACACGGTTGTGTTCAAGATGGTTTTTGGAGTCTAATGAAACTAAAATAATTTTTGTGAATAGTAACCCACCCTTATGAATAGTAACCTAACCTTATGAATAGTAATATGATCCTTAGGAATAGTAAATAAGAGTAGCAATACCTATGAATAATAAAATAAAATTTACACATCTTATAATGTGACAATTTGACCTTAGTAAACGTTTTTGTTATTTTATAAGTCATAAATAATTAATGATAATTAATTAATTAATTTAAAAGAATATTTATTTCCCTAAAATGTATTCTTAAATTATTGAATCAATTTCTAACAGTTTTTATATTATTTTATAAGACCCCACGTAATTTTTGAAAGAATAATAAAATCAGTTTTAATCTCAAAATATTTTTTTTAGTAAATTGTGATTTTATTTAAATATTAAATTAATAATATTTAGAAATTTATTTTTTAGAAATGGACTTCATTTTAGGATTCTACAAGTTGTAAAATGGTTGGGGTAAAATTTTGTGATTTTTCTGAGATACTTGAATTTTTGTTGAATAGTAGAATACATTAATTTACCATATAAATACATTTTAATTAAAACCCACTATTCCTGACATCACAAGTGATGTAAGCACCCAAATCCCAAAATCACATGCCTTATTTACTATTCTTGTTCATCCAAGACTCACTATTCCTTGTCTTAGGAGAAATTAATAAACTAATCAATTTTATATCAAGGAAACCCCTATCCCCTCCACTATAAAAGCCACCCTTCACGCCCTCTTTTCCTCACACCTCTCAAGATCCAAGCTTTCTCTAAACTCTACCCAAAAACCTTCCCTAGACCCTCCCCCACGTCCAAAAGCTTCTGGTCTCATCAAAAGACCAAGCAAATCTTCCTTAAGGAGGATCTCAAGAGGAAGATTCTAGAGGTAATTTCTCTCCCTCTTCTCCTTTAATTTCCTTTCAAGTTCAAGTTACGTTCTTGATCTCTCCCCAACTATATTCATCCAAATTGTTTTTAACTCCAGTATTATACATATACTATAATTATTATGGAATATTATATCACCCCACACCCTTTCCCTATTCCTTTTATTTTATTTAAGAGAACGTTGTTCATGAGATGTTAATTTATCACCTTCAAAAACAACATGCTCTCTTTTTCCATTTCTACCTTCATATCTGGTAATGAAACCATTTTTATGGTTGAAACAGAATATTTTATATGTATTATGTTCTATTTTATGTTCTGGAATTAACCTATGTCCAAATTACTAAGTTAAAAGTTAAAACGAGTTCGTTGTGATCCAAAAACCGCTCAAATTAACCCAAATAATCTTCATTTAATTCTTATCTAATGATTCGTCCACATGGATCTAACATAACTCATTATCAAATCATTAAAGCTTCTATAATATCATTAATAACATGTAATATCTATTCTGGATGTTTACCCATGATCTACCCAAACATCAATTTAAGAATACAAGTGGATCGCTCAAGAAAACCATGAAAACGATCATCCCCGATCAATGATTTTAAACTCTATAAGTCATCCAAAGGAACATAATATGAAATAATGAAACCATAATGAACCCTATTAATGTATAAAAGGTTATAAAATTTCTAATTAATTAATATAAGGTCATTATACAGGACATTAAAGAGATTGAGTCATTCGAGTAAAAGGTAAGGGGAAATCTCAAACGCAATTTTCTTCCTTCGGGTTCTCCCTCTTTCACTCCAGTTTTGATATGGTTACTCATCAAAGATCATTTGTTCATCATTAACTTTACTTTTCTGGGATATATATGTTTTTCACTGGTTTTTATGTCCATCAAAATGTTTTCCAAAATAAATCTTCTTTCAAGACCTCACCTTTTACCTCTCATTCAAGGTTGATGGTACTTATATCAAATATGTTGTTCCCTCTTTCTTTTGGGAACACAAATCTTATGAATGTGTTATTATGAGATGAAACCCATTCCTTTCCATGAGTTATTTATGTAAATGTTGGATATGTGTTCTATGTGGCAAGCATGATAATGATAATGTTATGATGTGACGGGTGTGCCCAGAATTAAATAGCGCAATATGAAAGTTTAAATGTTCCAGGTGCGCCTGAAATTATATAGCGCTCCAATGCATTAGGTAAAGTGATGAATCTCATGAGTAAATGTGAAATGATGTTTGAACAAGATTCTAGCTTGGTTCACAAGTATGTGTGGTAGTTAACCACTAAGACATGATGTTTTACTTTTATGCATTGCCACATTTCAAGTTTATTATTTATGCTCCTCTCATGTTCACGATCTTCTTCCTAGGTCATGATTATGCTCACCCCATCCTATATTGATCTTATCTATCCTCTTACTGGGCTTTTAGCTCACCCCTTTTTATTTATATCCTCTGGTGGATACATATACTATGGAGAGGACAAGTTCCACTAAGAAGCTAGTGAAGAAGAAATTAAATAAATGTTTATAGTTGATGTTGTATTTGTTATGTGTGGTCCTAGTTTGCCCAAGACATTAAAACTTTAGATCCTCCATGTGTAATACTATTATGTTGTTTATATTTGTAATGATGTAATAGTAATGTACGAAAAGTCCGGGTCGCTATAATTGGTATCAGAGGAAAGCATTAGTTAATTTGGGGATTAGGATTAGTAATCCCTAGATAAAACCTCTAGCATGAGAATAAGTACAAATATGTACACAATGATGTTTACCTAGGGATCCCATATGTTATTTTTTTGGTATAATTGTTTTAATTAATATGTTATTCGTGACTTTTGGAGGAACCATAAGTTTGAGGAAGCAACATGGGAACTAGAAGAGGCAATGAAGGAGAAGTACCATCACCTGTTTGTGTAAAGTGAAATTTCGGGGGCGAAATTTCTTAAGGGGGGAAGAATGTAATGACCCAAAGTTTTTAAATGTAAAATTAACTTATTATATTTATGTCATAAAAACACAAAATAATGATCTACTAAGTGGTAAGTGACCTTTAAACATAATTTTGTCACCCCTAGGGTTGGAATTTTAAAAATCCGACATACACGGTTGTGTTCAAGATGGCTTTTGGAGTCTAATGAAACAAAAATAATTTTTGGTGAATAGTAACCTACCCTTATGAATAGTAATATGACCCTTATGAATAGTAAATAAGAGTATAATTACCTATGAGTAATAAAATAAAATTTTGACATCTTAGAATGTGACAATTTGACCTTAGTAAACATTTTTGTTATTTTATAAGTCATAAATAATTAATGAAAATTAATTAATTAATTTAAAAGAACATTTATTTCCCTATAATGTATTCATAAATTATTGAATAAATGTCTAATAGTTTTTAGATAATTTTATAAGACCCCACGTAATTTTTGAAAGAACAATAAAATCAGTTTTAATTTGAAAAAATGCTTTTTTAAGTAAATTGTTATTTTATTTAAATATTAAATTAATAATATTTAGAAATTTATTTTTCAAAAATAGACTTCATTTTAAGATTCAACACTTCGAAAAATGCTTGGGGTACAATTTTTGGATTTTTCTGAGATACTTGAATTTTTGGTGAATAGTAGAATACATTAATTTACCATATAAATACATTTTAATTAAAACCCACTATTCCTGAAATCACAAGTGATATAAGAACCCAAATCCCGAACTCACATGCCTTATTTACTATTCTTGGTCATCCAAGACACACTATTCCTTGTCTTAGGTGAAATTAATAAACTAATCAATTTTATATTAAGGAAACCCCTCTCCCCTCCACTATAAAAGCCACCCTTCAATCCCTCTTTTCCTCACACCTCTCAAGCTCCAAGACTTCCCTAAACTCTACCCAAAAACCTTCCCTAGACCCTCCCCAATGTCCAAATGCTGCTGGTCTCATCAAAAGACCAGGCCTATCTTCCTTAAAAGGGATCTCAAGAGGAAGACTCTAGAGGTAATTTCTCTCCCTCTTCTCCTTTAATTTCCTTTCAAGTTCAAGTTCCTATATTGATCTCTCCCCAACTATATTCATCAAAATTGTTTTGTAAATATAGTATTATACATATACTGTAATTAAAATGGAATATTATATCACCCCACACCCTTTCCCTCTTCCTTATATTTTATTTAAGAGAACGTTGTTCATGAGGTGTTAATTTATCACCTTCAAAAATGACATGCTCTCTTTTTCAATTTCTACCTTCATATCTGGTAATGAAACCATTTTTATGGTTGAAACAGAATATTTTATATATATTATGTTCTATTTTATGTTCTGGAAATAACCTATGTCCAAATTACTATGTTAAAAGTTAAAACGAGTTCGTTGTGATCCAGAAACCGCTCAAATTATCCCAAATAATCTTCATTTAATTCTTATCTAATGATTCGTCCACATGGATCTAACATAACTCATTATAAAATCATTAAAGATTCTGTAATATCATTAGTAACATGTAATATCAGTTCTGGATGTTTACCCATGATCTACCCAAACATCAATTTAAGAATACAAGTGGACCGCTCAAGAAAACCATGAAAACGAACATCCCCGATCAATGTTTTTAAACTCTATAAGTCATCCCAAGGAACATAATATGAAATAATGAAACCAGAATGAACCATATTAATGTATATAATGTTCTTGAATTTCTAATTAATGAATATAATGACATTATATAGGAAATTAATGAGAAGGAGGCATTTGAGTACAAGGTAAGGGGAAATCTCGAACCCAGTTTTCATCCTTCGGGTTCTCCCTCTTTCACTCCATTTTTGATATGGTTACTCCTCAAAGATAATTTGTTCATCATTCACTTTACTTTTCTGGGATATACATGTTTGTCACTGGTTTTTATGTCCATCAAAATGTTTTCCAAAAGAACTCTTCTTTCATGTTCTCACCTTTTTCCTCCCATTCAAGGTAGATGGTTCTTGTATCAAGTATATTGTTCCCTCATTCTTTTAGGAACCCCAAGATTATGAATGTGTTATTATGAGATGAAACCCATTCCTTTCCATGGGTTATTTATGTACATGTTTGATATGTGTTATATGTGGCAAGCATTATAATGATAATGTTATGGTGTGACGGGTGTGCCCGGAATTATATAGCGCTCCAATGCATTGGGTAAAGTGATGAATCTCATTAGTAAATGTGAAATGATGCGTGAACAAGATTCAATCTTGGTTTACAAGTATGTGTGGTAGTTAACCACTAAGAAATGATGTTTCATTTTTATGCATTTCCACATTTCAAGTTTATTATTTATGCTCCTCTCATGTTCACGATCTTCTTCCTATGTCATGATTATTCTCACCCCTTGCTATATTGATCTTATCTGTCCTCTTACTGGGTTTTTAGCTCACCCCTTTTGATGTATATCCTTAGGTGTCTACATGTACTAAGGAGAGGACAAGTTCCACTAAGAATATAGTGAAGAAGAAATTAAATAAATGTTTATGGTTGATGTTGTATTTGTTATTTGTGGTCCTAGTTTTCCCAAGACACTAAACCTTTGGGTCCTCCATGTGTAATACTATTATGTTTTTTATAATTGTAATGATGTAATAGTAATGTATGAAAATGCCGGGACACTATAATAATTCTTATATGAACCATTTGATTGTATCATGAATTAAAACCGTTGTCTGAAAGCCAATTAATGCCCCCTAATTTGTGTTCCACATCAGTTTTTGAAGAGTTTTTGTGACAAAGCTATGCTCCTATACAAATAAGTCATTTAGTTTTCTACATTTTCTAACATTCCATATGTAGTTCTATGTTTCCTCACAGAATCATATCACATCATACATGGAAAATAAGTACTTGCATATCTATAAAGAATTGTTGTTTGACCCAAATTTCATTTCAAAGATTAATTCTTTGATTATAAAGAATATAGAGATGAATATATGAGAATATTTATGTGTAGAAATTTTGAAGATTCTGGATCCAATTTATCCTAACCTTCTCATAAAATGTTATGATCTAGTGATTTTTTATGAATAAGTAGAAAGTTATATGTTTTCATTCAAAATATATGAAAAAAACAATTCATTATCCTTTAATATGGTTTAAATCATTCATGGAATTCCTTATCAAGTTGAAGAAATATTTGGTTCTCACAGGTTTCCAGATAAGATATGATCTTTTGAGAAGGTAAAGGCAATTGATAGCCTTGGACTCAAGGGTTTAAAATCACAAAAGATCAACCATATTTCAAAAAATATTAGGTTTTTAGCTTTTCGGTTACAAGGTTTTATTATTCAGAGAATGGGAGACAATGATTATCATAAGAAAATATATATCATTTTGATAGACTTTTTGGGTAATATTTTAAATGTAAACCAGTTCAAGTATATCCTTTTAACAATAACTAACATAATGAATGGAACCCTCAAGTCTCATATATTCATGAATCCAGTGATCTTGTTGAAGATCATCATTATTTGTTTAGAATCCTTCAAAATAAATTGTAGCTCAAATCATAGAACCTTCATGATCATGTTTTTGAGTGATGATACTCTTATGAGGATGAATGTTGGTTTCAGTATAAAATTAAAGAGTTTTATGATCACTCTAAATGTGAGGTAGAATCGTTAATCAAGAAAGGGGAAGGTCGAGAAACATTCAACAAAACTCAACAGAGGTGAAAAGATATCAAACTAGAGACCAAATGAAAATATACCATTTCAGAATCTTAGTATACTCTAAAAAAGTAGAAAAATAAAAATACATTTTCAAATGATGTAGTAGTAATGCTGAGAGAGTTTAATAAGAAGAAAGTCAGAGACGCAAGATTCAGTTTAGACCATGCTGAGGAAAAACCATTGAATATTCAACAATTGAAGAACATGAAAGGAAATTAACAGATAAGAAATTAGAGAAGAAAATATCAGAAGCTGAGATATTTAAAGGCCTTATTAAGGAAACTAAGAAATCATATGAAAATATTATCATACCGGAATCCTTCCATCAAAAAATGGTTACTTTAGAAACACATAGAAAAAACATTTAATGTTGGAACCCGTTTTTGATGAAGAGATAGTAAATCAAGAAGATAAATCAGAAGAAGAAAAATATAGTGATGATGCGATCAATAAAGGAGTAGAATATTATGATAAGGAAATACCTTCAGAAAAGCTATCAATTAAAACCTCCTCGGTAGAGTAAACAAAAATAATTTCTCAAGGGGAAGATGATGATGGACAGAATGAGGTTGATAAACATACTGACGATGAGAGCATCAACCATTATTTTATTCCTCATGAAGACATTACAAGAGATGTATAAGAACATTTATTTATGATGATAATATAATTAATTTATTTGATAGTGAGAACGAGTTTACGAGGGTAGAGAAGTTTATTTATTATTTTTATAATGGAAAATAAGCAATTTTTGACTCTCCTAGAATGGTTGTGGTTGTAAAAACTAATAAGGATGTTGTTGGATCCTCCAAGAGAAAATATGAAGAGTTAGCTATATTTTCCTCTCAATCAAGGGAATCATCATCTGAATATTCATATTTTTTTGGAAAATATTTCATTGTTCAATACATGAAGAAGTTAGAGACCAAAATTTGATTATTTCAATTTATTTATTCCAGATGTTAGTTTCTCTATAAATATTTCAATCAAATATCGGATTTGATAAGCATGCTCATGAAAAAATTTATCAATCTTGAAGCAGATTTCAAGACTTTTCATAATGGTTATGATGCTCATATGAGATCATATAAGAAAATAACCAGCTGGTCTATGTCAACAATTTCAGATCTAATGATTATAGATCATTTTGTGAATATATAAAATATACCTTGGATAAGTCCTACTATTGGTTGCAGTGGAAACTCAATTGGGGGGGTGAATTCAGTTCCAATTAACATTTCTGTTAAAATATTTCTCTTAAAATCCCCCAATTAAAAACTAAGTTCAACTATAGTGAATTTGTAAAATTGTAAGTGTTCAATTAGGTTCTGAAATGATTTATTAGATCTCATTTAATTTAATCATAAGATTAAATTATCTTATTAAACTACCCTACTGATTTACAATAGTTACAAACACATTCTAGATTAACTATCAAAGTAACATTAAAACAAATTGTATTTCAAATTAATTACCATAGGAAAATAAAGTATGTAATATACTTTAGAATTAATCTAAGATCCACAGCATATATAACCAAGAGGTTTAGTCTCAAGCTGATACTAAGTCCTCTCAAACTATTTATATAAATTTTACCCACACCCTAGATTGGGGTAAACAAAAGTACAAAGACTGTCCAGGTACAAAGACCTCTACCAAAACTCTATGTGGGAAAACAAAACAACATCACACTGTATTTATAGGTCTTACATGACCTCAAGCACAATCCACAGTGGGATATAAAAGAGTTATATAAGGATTGTGTAATGATTTAGAAATCCTACAAATTATCTTAAGAGACAGTGTGTGTATAAAATATACAGAGTATACACACTTCTCAAAAGTTAAATAAAATAATCACTGAGAGAGTAGATATAAATTTTAGAATGGTCTAGTGATTTGAAGTGCATCTCGGGACTTCTTTGATTAATCACGAATGCTTCTGAGTCCTTCTCAGGTTTTTGTCTGAAAACAGAGGGTCGCTTTAATCAAGATCCATTTGATCATCTTGAGTGCATGAAGAGATCATTGTAGTTCTTCACTCCTAGACTGATTTTCAGCTTGTGTTCTCTTCTGGAATGAATGGCTTCGTGTATGTACAATGTTCATTGAGTGAGGATGCAGCCTTTCTTTTCTATGTGTATTCACCACATTTCAGCACTCTTCAGCCCTCCTTTTTTGGCACACTTTATGCGCCTTCTTTTTATATATTTCTGATCCAGCAACTGTAATGATTACCTTTTTATATGTACGAGGTATGGCTCCCTGCCATTCAAATAACTATCAATAAATAACATTTATTGCAATAAAATCATCAAATATAACCTTTGATTAATAAATAAATAATATTCAGAGTATAGAGTTTGAAGTAGCAAGACTGGTCTGTTATTCATTAGTATCCTTATGTCAATAGATAAGTAATGGTAGACATTGTATAGTGGTGACCTCTTATCTGTAGCTCTTTGTCCTTGTACCGGTAGCTCCTTGTAACAGTAATTCTTACTCTGTGTATCAGTAGATCTATGTACCGGTGACTCCTTCTATCGGTGACCCGTCTGTATCGGTAGCTTGTTTGTATCAGTAGCTTGTTTGTATTAGTAGCTCCATTCTGTTCCAATGCTAAAGTGCATATCGATGGGTCCTAACACTTATCTGTTCTATGAAACACATATTCCAATTGAGATATAATTATTTCAAAGTTCATATAAATATAGAAAAACATTGATTAACATATTTCAAAGAGTATTTTAATATTATTATCAACTTGATAATAGAATGTCACAAATTGAAAGAATTAATATATAGATAAACATTATCCTGGATTATCAAAGTATGTGAAATCATAATTGGGATTATCAAAATAGGTGAGGTCAACAATCTCCCCCTTTTTGATAATCACATCTTATGATATTTTAATCCCGGAATAATTAGAAATGAATCAGTGGATATAGAATTAAATATAATTGTATCAGATAACGCAATATATAATAAAACACATATGTCAATGGTAAAATACGAAACAAATGTACCAAAGGGAAATGACATGAATGTAGAAAAAATATTATTTCTCCCCCTTAGTCATAAAAGATATTAGTTCTCCCTCAGATATGTTTCCCATGGATAGTATTATGTTTCCCTTAGATAGTGTTTCTCCTACTATGTGATTAGCAATAAGTGGGACAAAAAGAAAATATAGGAGAAGATAAGTAACAAAAAGTATTAGAAAGTAATATCATATATATTCCATGGAGAAAACAGATACAAAGAAAGACATAAATGAAACAAAAAGAAATACGGGTGATCCCTATCAAAAGTCCAAATCATGGATCAATACACATCCTCAGAATGAGATTTCCCTTTGGGATCCGAAGAGGATTCGGGTGTGGTGGATGTAGGTGAAGGCCTAGGAACACCAGAAATGATAAGAGGAGGCTGAGCTACTGAAAATATTCATGGTTTGTACTATGTAGCTCACTGAGTGATCATCGGAGTAAGGCTTCAGATAGCTTGGGCTGGACTCTTCTGAGCAGGAGAAGTAGTAGAGGCAGAGGCAGGTAAATCTGGAGGTATAATCCCTGGACGAGCATCAACATGCAAGAAAGGAAACAAGAGATTTCTGAAATCCATAATGATTCTTCTTCCTCATTCCATGGAAGAAATGAAATCATCATTGTTTTCCATGAATTTTTCCAGTGCAGGGGTCAACTCTCTGAGCTTGCTGACTTTTTCTCTGAAGGCTGGATTGACTGGTAGTAGATTCATGTTTTCTAACATAATCTTGAATGATTATTGAGATGATTCTTTGTTTAAACACTATGAAAATAATAAATTACCCTGTCTTTCACTTCTTTCTGAGAAGGAAGGGCTTCTCTTATATAGTCTTGAACAATCTTCATGATATCTGTAGTGGTATCTCTAGTAGTTGTAACCACTTTAATCAGATTAGATGAGTCCACATAGCCACTAGTTGATGCTGAACCAAGCTCCTCCATCATCAAATCTCTAATCTGATCCATGTATACTAATGGTTTGGAAGCAACAGAACCAATAGAGAATGTTATAGTTTACTTGAAACTCATAGTTATCCCACTAATAATAATTTTCACTGGAGAATCTTGGGAACCGATATGATTATCCACAAAAATTTTAAAGCCTTCAAAAACTAAAATCATCTGGCTCACCACACTCTTTACATAGGCCAAATCCTTGTGAGCATGAGATTTTGATCTCATGTAAGATTCCATAAAGACAACTGATTTCTTTAGAAGATCAACATCCTTTTCCAAGATAGAAATATGATTTTGGAAATTTGTGACTTCAGATACTATCAATGCCACCAAGGTTGATACATTACAACCAAGAGAGAGTTCATAAGACTTTTCCAAATTTAACATCTCTTCAACAAGTAGATTATTTAACATGGAAACAAAAGAAATCAAAGATGCTTTCAACTTATCCTTTAAGGATTCAAGATCAGTCTTAGTGATCACATTAGAAGACATAAAAACATGTGATTTTTCAAATACTATACTGGTCACAGAGTCAGCCATAATTGATTGAATGGATGACACTAGTGAAGCTTTCATTCTCCTTATTTCTTCCTCAAAACTGATTTTAAGATAATGTTTAACTTATCCAGATCATTTATTCTTACCACATCTTTAGGAAATATCTCAGACTGAATATTGTAATTGACTTTTGGTCTCCAAAGGGATGTCTCATTATCAGAATTAGGGTAATTAAATCCACAATCCACAAACCCTAGGTCCTCTGCCCAATCTTCAAACTCAACAGCCACTCAAGCACTGCCAAACCTGGTTGAATGCCCCACCTCAACTGGTGCATTCTCTTGTACAGTAATGAAATCCTCAACAACTCTTTATTCCTCAAGAGAATCATGCCCAACCATCTCCATTTCTGCAATAGTAGGAGTTTTCTCAAGAATATGTAATGTTTTATAAACTTCATGAAATTATTCTGCAGGCATTAGGGAATGTCCAATCATTGGAATAAGGCTCAAACTGGCAGAAACAGATGCTTCACTTACATGAGCTAATTTATTTTATCGAGTAGCCCTTTCTCGATATGCTCCCTACTGGTCTTCCTAATCCATAGGTTCCTCTTTATTTCTTACACCCAAAATAGTTTCTATACAAGGTAGGTTCAAATCACTTTCCTTTTCTTGTGACAAAACATTAAGAGCTGGGCTAGGAGGAAAGTCAGCATCTCCTCCATTTCTTGTAGAGGAATATTCCCCTTCCAAATCATCACTATACTATGGATCTTCTTAATCGGGTCCTAGACCTAGATCCCTTACATCATTAGGCCTTAAAGGATGATCCACAGGATTGAACTTAACATATAGATTTTTCTCATTAGTAACCCATTCTCCTTTCCATGGGTTCTAGTTTATCGTCATGTATTTTCAAATTCTGCTAGTAATAAAAAACTTATTCTTTACTACCACTATCTCATCTTAAGACTCAAATACCCTCATCACATTAATCATAACAGAAATCAACTTGGAAAAGAATAAATCATTGTTATCTGATTTGAGTTTGGTCATATCCTTAATTTGAATCATTTACAACCTGCACAAATTCACCTCACAACATTTATCAATAGATATAAAAAATAGATATCTTGATATCAGAGATTTTCAAAGTCCCCTCTTCTTGGACATAGCACATGGTGCACAATCTTGAACATCAATCTGTTCTCTCCATTCATTTGAGCAGCCACCACCTTTCTTTGATCACCACTACCAGTGAGCTCCTCTTGAGAAGTCTCATAATCCAAACTATCACTGGTAGGTGGTACTGTCTTTGATGAATAACCATAAACTCCAATATGTGGTACTCTCAGTTACTCATCCCACTCAATAGATGAAAAAGATATTTCCTTTCCATTCACAAATAAAATCATTCGGTTCTCATCTTCTAATTTCTCAAAACTCAAAAATCATAGAACTATTTTACTAGCTTCGGATAGTTGGGGCCATTATTATATGAGAAGCATTCTACCCACTTCTGATCTTCCATCACCTTGATAACTAATGATCTAATCAACATCATCCATTCTACACATAGCACATTCTCGATTACAATATCTCTATTTTGTAAATGTTGGTTTATTGGATGCCTCCCCGACCATGTTCTACTAACATTTCTACTTGCTTCTGGATCTGTCTTATACTTCATTGCATTCGACTCATCAATTTCATCTCTAACAGAAGGGAGTTTTGTTTTTTCCATCTCTTGTTTGGGGAACTTAGGGTTTTCGAGAGATTCTGGAGCTAAGTCTTGAGGGTAATCGAAAGGTTCATTGGATTGTGGAGTAACTAGAACTTCATTTTATCATTTAGGAATCATAAAATAAATAATGAAACTAAAATAAGTAAAGTATATACAATACAGATTCTAGTGGATAAATATATAATTTTAAAATAGCGCATACATAATGGTGGGATATACCAGTGAGGTATATCTATCTGTGAGGTCTACTAATGGTGGGGTCCATACCGGTGAGGTGTAACAGTGAGGTTTCATACCACTGATGTATAATAGTGAGGTTTCATACCAGTGAGGTATAACATTGAGATTTCATACCAGGGATGTATAACAGTGAGGTTTCATACCAGTGAGGTATAATAGTGAGGTTTTGTACCTGCGAGGTATAACAGTGTGGTTTCTAACAGTCATAGTTAATCATTCCTAAATCATGTATAATATAACTTAAACTGTCTGAACATAATGGTTTGGTGAAAATGTCAGCTAATTGATGTTGAGTACCTATAAATTCAAGAGTAATACCACATTTTTGGTAATGATGTCTCAAGAAATAGTGCCTTACATCAATGTGTTTTGTCCTAGAGTGAGACACAGGGTTATTTGTAATGTTAATTTCACTATTGTTATGACAGTTTATTGAAACATTCTTAAATTCATATCTATAATCATAAAGAGTGTGTTTCATCCACAGAATTTCTGCACAACAACTACCAACAACAATGTACTCTACTTCAATAGTGGAAAAAGTAACTAAATTATGTTTCTTACTATACCAAGAGAGTAAGTATTTTTCCAATAAATGACATGTTCCAGATGTGATTTTTCTATCTAACCCGCAACAAGAAAATTCCACATCTGAATAACTCATTAATTCAAAAGATTTTCCATTTGGATAAAAATACCTATATTTACTGTATGTTTATGATACTTTAAAATTATTTTCATAGAAAGTAAATGAGATTATTTAGGATTAGATTGAAATCTTGCACACATGCAAACAGTAAAAATAATATCGGGTCGACTAGTAGTAATGTAATGTAATCTTCCAATCATAACTCTGTAATTTGTTTGATCCACTAGTTTCCCAGTTTCATCAATATCCAATTTACATACAGTACTTAATGTTGTATCACTTTCCTTAATACTACCCAAACTAAAAGTTCTTTTTTATATTTAATTTGATTCAAAATAATACAATTTTCATTTTGAAAAATGTGAAATCCAAGAAAATATTTGAGTTCTCCCATTAAACACATTTCAAAATCATTTTTAAAACTCTCTGAAAAATCCGTACATAAAGAATGTTTAGAATATCCAAAAATAATATCATCAACATAGATTTGTACTAACAAAACATCTTTAGAAATTATTTTAATAATAAGAGTTGGATCAGCAATCCCTTTAGCAAAACCTTTTGAAATAAGAAAATTACAAAGTCTATCATTCCAAGATCATAGAGATTGTTTAAACCATATAAATCTTTAGAAAGTTTAAGAACATGATTTTGGAAATGGGGGTTTTTTAATCCAGGTGGTTGTTCAACAAAAACATTTTCAATTATTAAACAATTTAGAGAATCACGTTTTACATCCTTTTGATATAACATGAAATTCAGATGATCAACATAGAAAAGTAAAATCCTAATATCTTCTAATCTTGCTTCAGGGGAAAAGGTTTCCTCATAGTCTGTACCTTCCCCTTGACTATAACCTCGTGCAAATAACCTATCTTTGATTCTATCTATATTTTCAGACTTATCAACATTGTTTCTAAAAACCCATTTAGTGCCTATGGTCAAAGTTTCCTTAGGTCTGTCAACTAATTCTCAGAGTTTGTTTCTTTCAAATTGATTTATTTCTTCTTGCATTACCATTTCCCAAAATTCATCATTGATTGCATCATTGTTATTTTTAGGTTCTTTCTATGAAATAAAGGATTGATGTTCAACCTGATTTCTTAGAGAAGCTCTAGTCTATGTCCCTCTATCAAGAATACCAAAAACAACATCTAAAGGATGATTCTTTAGAATCCTATTTGATCTAGTAAAGGTGGGACTAGAAATTTCATGTTCATCTGTAGGTTCTAGTTCAATAAAAGCAGGTTCTGGAAAGAGTCCAGAAATGGATATCCTTACAACAGGGTCACTATTTTTTTCATAAGGTCCAGAGCAGACAAGTCTTCTTCAATATTTTCGAGGGATGATTTGGGTTCATGTGGATCAATTTCATCAAACTTGATGTGAACATATTCTTCCACACATTTGGTTCTTTTATGGAAAACTCTATTGGTTTTTCTAGTTAAAGAATAACAAAGAAAAATTCCTTCATCACTTTTAGAAGAAATATTGTCAATATTATCCTTTGTATTAACAATAACAACCTTGCAACCAAAAACTCTAAAGTAACTAACATTAGGATTCCAATTGTTCCACAACTCATAAAGGGTCATCTTGAGAGCAGGTCAAATCAAGACTCTATTTATAATATAACAAGCTGAATTTATAGTATCATCCCAACAATAAACAGGTATGTTATACTCATTAAGCATTGTTCTTGAAATCTCTTGAAGGGTGCTATTTCTTCTTTCTACTACACCAATATGTTAGGGTGTTCTAGGGGCAGAGAAGTTGTGATTATAGCCATTGTGTGAGTAGTATGATTCAAACACAGGATTTTCAAACTCACGACCATGATCACTTCTCGGGGTCTGAATCTTAAGTCCACTAAGGTTCTCTAGATATGTGGAGTATTTAATAAAGTAATAAGAAGCTTCACTTTTGTGAGCTAATAAGTATACCCAAGTGTACCTAGAATATACATCTACTATGACATAGAGATAATGCTACCCATTTAAAGTAGAAACTCTAGAAGGTCCAAACAAATCCATTGAACCAAATCGAGAGGTTGAGAAGTTGAAATTTCTTTCATTTATTTAAAAGAAACATTGTTTTGCTTTCCCTTTTGACAGGGATTACAAACTTTGTCTGTTGGGAACTCAGGTTTAGGTAGGTATCTAACTATGTTTTTCTTAGTTAGTTTTATAACTTAATAAACATTGTAGTGTCATAATCTTCAGTGCCATAGACAAGAATCTTTTTGAAAAGAATTTAAGCATGTAATGTTTTGTTTAACTAAAGAATTCAAATCAACTACAAAAGAAAATTCATTTTTCAAGGCAGAAAATACAAAAATATTTTTTGAATTGAAAACATTACAATAATCATTTTCAAATTTAACATTGAAACCATCATCACATAACAGAGAAGTACATAACAGGTTAAATTTATGTCCATCAACAAATAAAACATTAGAAATTAAACTTGAATAAGTGATACCAATCTGGCCTAGGATGATGATTTTTCCTTTAGATTTATCACCAAAGGTGACATGACCTCAATAAACATTGATTAAACTCTTGAAGAATGAGTAATATCTAGTCATATTTCTTGAACATCCAGTGTCCAAGTACCATTCCTTCTTATGATAACTCTTCAAGAATGTTTCATACAAAACAGGTTTAAACAGAAAATGATTTTGTTACCCAGATTTTATTGGGTCAAGACAAGTAAGCAATCAATGCTTTAGGTACCCAGATTTGTCTTATGGGTCTCAAATAGTTTATAGAATCTATATATTTTCAAAGATAAACATTATTTGATTTATAAACATATGAGTAACTAGTTGAAGAATATGAATTCAAATAACTAGAACTTGATGCATTCTATCCAGATTTAGGAATAAATCTACATTTAACAATCTATCTTTTTCTAGGATGATAGCCAATTCCAGTTGTATATTTTGGTGCCACTTGTTTTCCTAAAAAAATTTAAGTGTATCGTTTCTATTTCTGAATTTCATTACTTCCTTCATTAATTACTCATTAGACAATTTCAGTGTCGTATTTTCCTTCAGAAATTGATCATTCTTTTCCTTTTCCACATCAAGTGCAGATTTTACAAAGATAGTTAGAGCATGGTGTTTCATCAAGGTCTTATACTTGTACATAAATTCATTACAAGTTTCTTCTATTATATTAAAATATTAAAATAATTATTCACTAGACATATTTTCATATTCAGAATCAAAAACAACTCCAGAATAATATGAATTTAAATCTGGGGTATCCAATGTTACCTCAGACATGTTTTTCATGAAACACATGTTAAATTTTGGAGATTTTTCATCCTAAGTGGAATCATAGTTATTTGAACTCTCCTATGAAGAACTCCAGGTTTCTTTCATAGCTTTCTTATACTTATTGTCTCAGTTGTCATGTTTATTCTTGAACATTAACTTTGGCCAGTCTACTTTCACGTGTCCTTTCCTTTGGAATTCATAGCAGTCAATCTCATCAATTTTATCAGGCTTCGTCCAATCATTCTTCTAATGAACTTTTATGTCATATTTTCCTTTGTAATTGGATTTTCTGGAGAATTTATTCTTCCTATAGAACTTATTTAACCTTTTGGCTATCTGATCTATTTTAGAATCACTGTAAGAATCTGAACATTCACTTTTTGAGATTTCTGTAGGTATATGAACTTTCTCCATATCATTTCTCAATGAGTCAGAAGACTTAAAAGCCACTGACTTCCTTTTCTGTTCATCATCTTCCTCCTTGTTTACCTTTAGTACTTCTTCATACATCATAAGCTTACCAATTAATTCATTAACAGGAAGTTTGCTGCTATCACACGATTCTCAAATGAAACAGATGTGCCTCTCCATATTTCTGGTAATCATCTTAATACTATCATGATCTATTCCTTTGCAGGAAAAACTTTACAATGAGATATCATAGTGTTGACAATCTCATTGAACCTGAGATACATGTCATAAATGGGTTCATCATGCTTCATTTTAAAATTATCATATTTAATAGTGTATGTGGTCAATCTCATTTCCTTAACATTGGTTGTTCCCTCATTGGAAATAGCCAAAGTTTCCCAAATTTCATAACCAGTTTTACAAGAAGATATTCTGTTAAATTCCTCATCACCTAAAACACAGTACAAAGAATTTATTTATTTATATTTTTTATTGTAGGAAGTCTTAGCAGCTTCATCCCAAGTAGTTCTCTCAGTGTCTGGAAACTTATATTGAGTTTTTATAGAAGTCCAGATATCAAATACCATACTATCTAAATTAATTTTTATTTTAAGCTTCCACTGAGAATAATTTGTACCATTAAAGAAGGGTGGCCTGTTGGTAGTATCACCTTTTAATCTATTATCCATAATTCGATTTTAGTAAAAATATTTAAAGATATAAAATATAAAACTAACATAAATTTAAGATCATCAAGATAAAACTAAAATCATAGTTGAAAAACATAGTATTTTGAAAACCATGATAACAAAACAACCTTTGATACCAAATGTTGGTCGAATTGGACACTCAAGAGGGGGTGGGGTGAATTGAGTTCTAATTAAAATATCTGTTAAAATATTTCTCTTAAAATCCCCCAATTAAAAACTTAGTTAAACTGTAGTGAATTTTTAAAACTGGAAGGGTTTGATTAGGTTCTCATAAGATTGATTAGATCTCAGTTAAATTAATCATAAGATTAAATTATATTTTGAAACTAACCTACTGATTTTCAATAGTTACAAACACTTGCTAGATTAACTATCAATGTAAAATTAAAACAAATTGTATTTCAAAGTAATTAGCATCGTAAAATAAAGTATGTAATATACTTTAGACATAATCTAAGATGTAAAAAAGATATAACCAAGAGGTTCACTCTCAAGTCGAGACTTAGTCCTATCAAACAATTTATGTAAATTTGATCTACACCTTGTATCGGGGTAAATAGTAGTACAAAGACAGTCCAGGTACTAAGACCTCTACCACAGTTCTATATAGGAAAACAAAACAACGGCACACTGGTTTCCCAAGTCTTACATGACCTATACCACTATCCATAGTGGGATATAATATAGTTATAGAATGTTTTTGTGATGATTTAGAAAACCTCTAGCTTAGCTCAGGAGATAATGTGTGTATAAAATATACAGAGTATACACACTGCTCAAACTGTAAATAAAAGAATCACTGACAGAGTAAATATGAGTTTTAGAATTCTCTAGTGATTTGAAGTACAAATCTGGATTTCTTTGATTAATCAAGAATGCTTCTGAGTCCTTCTCTGGTTTTGTCTGAAAAATAGAGGGTCGTTTTCTTCATGTTCTATTTGATCATCATGAGTGAATTAAGAGCTCGTTGTAGTTCTATAATCCTTGACCGATGTTCATCATGTGTTCTCTTCTTGAATGAATGTATTCTTGTATGTCCATTTTTCTTCGATTGTGGATGAAAAATTTCTTTTCAATATGTATTCACCACTTTTCAGCACTATTCAGCCCTTATTTTTTTCGCACACTTCACGCGCCTTATTTTTATAGGTTTCTGCTCCGTCAATGGTAATGATTACCTTTTTTCAGGTATGAGGTATGGTTGCCTAACATGAAAAAAACTATCATTAAGTAACATTTATTGCATTAAAATAATCAAATATGACCTTTGATTAATAAATAAATAATATTGAGAGTATAGAGTTTGAAGTAGCAAGACTGGTCAGTTTTTCATTAGTAGCCTTCTGTCGGTAGATAAGTAACGGTGGACATTGTATAGCGGTGACCTCCTATCGATAGCTCTTTGTCCTTGTACAAGTATCTCCTTGAAAAGGTATTTTTCACTCCATTTATCAGTAGATCTATGTATCGGTGACTCCTTCTATCGGTAGCCCGTCTGTATCGGTAGCCTTTCTATATTGGTAGCTTGTTTGTATCGGTAGCTTGTTTGTATCGATGGCCTCATTTTGTTCTAGTGATAAAGTTCATATCAGTGGCTCTTGACACTTATCAGTTCTATAAAAAACATATGCTGATTGAGTGAGAATTATTTCAATGTTCATATAAACATAGATAAACATTGATTAACATATTTCAAATATTATTTTAATATTATTATTAACTTGATAATAGAATGTCATAAATTGAAATAATTAACATATATATAAACATTATTAGGGATTATCAAAGTATGTGAAAGAAAAATAGGGATTAACAAAATAGGTGAGGTCAACACATACGATACTATGAAGAACCATATTTCAAATCATTCAGACAAGTTGAATCCAGAACAATCCACCCAGATTCAACAGGAAAATTACTTGAATGGAAAACTCAAATCAGTATCCATAAATTTAACTAGTGAAAGGGAACACAGGGAATAGTTGGAAGAAAAGTTCAAACGAAAAAAAGAAATTGTAAAATATGAGGTAGAAATTTTCATGCCTCAAAATGAAAAAACAAAGGCTCCCAAAAATAAGAATCGGGATAAGGAAAAGTTGATCAAAAGGTTTGAGGATGATCACAAAGAGCTGAAGAAATAAATGGCAACCCTGACCAAGCTCATTCCAAAGGAAAATAAGGATGAATGATTTTCCTATCTATCTAATATATATTTTCATTTTTTATAACAATTTTTTACTATTATAATAAAAATTTTAATTCCATTATATTATCATGTACATTTGTGATATTTTGGGTACTTTTTCTCATTCCCTCTATTAATTTTTTAAAATCACAAAAGGGGAAAAAGAATGATCAAATGAATATTAAGTAAAATGAATAAATTTCCCTATATAAGGTAGATTCTATGTAAAGAAGATTTTATTAAGGAAGAAAAATACCTTCTCTATGAAAGACAAGAATATGATCCTCAGGAATATCAAAACCTATGGTGTTGTAAGACGTATTAATCTTGGTTCATATGTAAAGGGAGATTAGTTTTTCTATTTTATATACTAAATGAAATATCAATATTCCTTAAAATAGTTTTTGAAATGTTGTTTGTGATTTCCAAAAGGGGGTATATTGTTGATTCAATATGTTTTCATTATAAATTTTCTCTTCCTATGGGTTGTGGAAATCACAGACATATTTACTTTTGGAATTTTATCCTTCTCTCAGAATTATTTTCATAAGGAATATTTTCTTTTGATTAAGAAATTTTTTAACCTTAGCATGGTTTCTAATGTCTTATTCAATTTCTCATCAAATCCAAGTCTATAATTTTTTAATCCAAAAATTTGGATCCTTATCAAAAACCCAAGAATCTTATATTTCATTAAGTATCTGAGTCTTAGTGTTTTCAGACTCTGATTTTTCTAAAATCAAGTCTCCGAATTATCTGAAATTCAGACTCCAAATTCATTATAATATATACTATGATTTCTAAAGAATTTACACATTGAATTCCTCTTGATTCGGCATCTAGATTCATTAGAATTTGAGATCTGAATTCAATTGAATTTAGTTTCTAAATTATCATTTTCTTTCTAGAATTTGATTATTTATATATTTGGACTCCGAATTCTATTTTTCCTAGATTCTATGTTTTCACATTTCGATATTCTACTTTATTTTCCTTACATATTATTGATTATTTATCATGATAATGTTTATGATGTTTTTTCTACATAGAATTATGTTGTAATATTTTCTCTTAACTAACTGTTGGTTGAGTGACACATATACAAGTCCCTCTGGTAATTAAAGAAAAATATGGCAGTTGTAGGAGGGAGCTGACTGTTAATGTTTTTTCAAATAAATTTAAGTACATTTTCAAAAAGCTGTTATTGTTCTATGATCATAGTGATTACATGCTGTAATGTTATTTCTATAGAAATAAATAACCTCGTGCCTTTTGGGTTTTATGAACATATTGTTCATCTTGCTTTCTGCGATTTTGATTATTATTACATACAATTGTTAACTTATAGGGATTGGAAAACAATGGTTCTGACTACCATAACATGTGAGGGCTTGTGCGGATAGCAAGACATACTCTGATATTCTTATCGTGGGATTACCTAGGTGTGTGTAAGACATATATTAAGTTGTTGGATACCCTTCTCTATGGGTTAAATGATTTTTTACTTATCTACTTAATGGTTGTTTAATGTTTAATTTCCTATGTATTTTGTTAAAGAAATAAAGTATAAAATTCCTATACATTATTATACTTATATTTACATTGAAAAAAAAGATTCTATATGTTTTAATATAGAATATTCCTCTAATATAAACCTTCTTTAAGTTTTCACATTTTTAACTTGATTAAGTCTAGATTTCTTATAATTGGACCTAGGACTCTACAATTATCCCTTCATGTAAGAACTAAATAGGGTTAGTGAATATTCCATGATTAACTTTGTTAAACCTAATTTTCCAGAGCAGACAAGTCTTCTTCAATATTTTCAAGGGAAGATTTGGGTTCATGTGGATCAGTTTCATCAAACTTGATGTGAACAGATTCTTCCACACATTTTGTTCTTTTATAGAAAACTCTATTCGGTTTTCTAGTTAAAGAATAACCAAGAAAAATTCCATCATCAATTTTAGAAGAAATATTGTCAATATTATCCATTGTATTAACAATAACAACCTTACAACCAAAAACTCTAAAGTAACTAACATTTGGATTCCAATTGTTCCACAACTCATAAGGGGTCATCTTGAGAGCAGGTCTAATCAAGTATCTATTTATAATATAAAAAGATTAATTTACAGTATCAGCCCAAAAATAAACAGGTAAGTCATACTCATTAAGCATTGTTCTCGAAATCTCTTGAAGGGTTCTGTTTCTTCTTTCTACTACAACAATATGTTAGGGTGTTCTAGGGGCACAGAAGTTGTGATTATAGACATTTTGTGAGTAGTATGATTCAAACTCAGGATTTTCAAACTCACGACCATGATCACTACTCAGGGTCTGAATCTTAAGTCCACTAAGGTTCTCTATAGATGTGGAGTATTTAATAAAGTATGAAGAAGCTTCACTTTTGTGAGCTAAGAAGTATACCCAAGTGTACCTAGAACAGACATCTACTAAGACATATAGATAATGCTTCCCATTTAAAGTAGACACTCTAGAAGGTCCAAATAAATCCATTGAACCAACTCGAGAGGTTGAGAAGTTGAAACTTCTTTCATTTATTTAAAAGAAACTTTGTGTTGCTTTCCCTTTTGACAGGGATTACAAACTTTGTCTGTTGGGAACTCAAGCTTAGGTAGGTATCTAACTAAGTTTTTCTTAGTTAGTTTTATAAGTTAATAAACATTGTAGTGTCATAATCTTCAGTTCCATAGCCAAGAATCATTTTGAAATGAATTTAAGCGTGTAATGTTTTGTTTAACTAAAGAATTCAAATCAACTGCAAAAAAAATTTCATTTCTCAAGGCAGAAAATACGAAAACATTTTTAGAATTGAAAACATTACAATAATAGTTTTCAAATTTAACATTGAAACCATCATCACACAATAGAGAAGTACATAACAGGTTATATTTATGTCCATCAACAAATAAAACATTAGAAATTAAAATTCAATAAGTTATACCAATCTGGCCTAGGACAATGATTTTTCCTTTAGAATTACCACCAAAGGTGTCATGACCTCCATAAACATTGATTAAACTCTTGAATAATGAGTAATCTCTAGTCATATTCCTTGAACATCCAGTGTCCAAGTACCATAACTTCTTATGAGAACTCTTCAAGAAAGCTTCTTACAAAACAGGTTTAAACAGAAAATAATTTTGGTACCCAGATTTTCTTGGGTCAAGACAAGTTAGCAATCAAAGCTTTAGGTGCCTAGATTTATCTTATGGGTCTCAAATAGTTTATAGAATCTATATATTTTCAAAGAAAAACATTATTTGGTTTATAACCATCTGAGTAACTAGTTGAAGCATATGAATTCCTAGAACTAGAACTAGCTACATTCTGTCCAGATTTAGGAATAAATCTACTTTTAGCAATCTATATTTTTCCAAGATGATAGCCAATTCCAGTTGTATATTTTGGTACCACTTGTTTTCCTAACATTTTTTAAGTGTATCGTTTCCATTTTTGAATTTCTTTACTTCCTTCATTAATTACTCATTGGACAATTTCAGTGTCGTATTTTCCTTCAGCAATTGATCATTCTTTTCCTTTTCCACATCAAGTGCAGATTTTACAAATCTAGTTAGAGCATGGTGTTTCTTAAATGTCTTATACTTGTACATCAATTCATTACAAGTTTCTTCTATTATATTAAAATTTTAAAATAATTATTCACTAGACATATTTTCATATTCAAAATCAAAATCAACTCCAGAATAATATGAATTTAAATCTGGGGTATCCAATGTTACCTCAGACATGTTTTTAATGAAACACATGTTACCTTTTAGAGATTTTTCATCCTATGTAGAATCAGAGTTATTTGAACTCTCCTCTAAAGAACTCCAGGTTTCTTTCATATCTTTCTTATACTTATTTTCATAGTTGTCATGTATATTCTTGACCTTTAACTTTGGCCAGTATGCTTTCACATGTCCTTTCCTTTGGCATTCATAGCAGTCAATCTCATCAATTTTATCAAGATTCTTCCAATCATTCTTCTAATGACTATTTCTATCATATTTTCCTTTGTAATTGGATTTTATGGAGAATTTATTCTTCCTATAGAACTTCTTGAACCTTTTGGCTATATGATCTATTTCAGAATCAGTGTCAGAATCTGAACATTCACATTTTGAGCTTTCTATAGGTATATGAACTTTCTCCATATCATTTCTCATTGAGTTAGTAGACTTAACAGCCACTGACATCCTTTTCTGTTCATCATCTTCTTCCTTGTTTACCTTTAGTACTTCTTCATACATCATAAGCTTATCAATTAATTCATTAACAGGAAGATTGCTGTTGTCACACGATTCTCTAATGAAACAGATGTGCCTCTCCATCTTTCTGGTAATCATCTTAATAATCTCATGATCTATTCCTTGGCAGGAAATACTTTACCAAGAGGGATCATAGTGTGGAAAATCTCATTGAACCTGAGATACATGTCATAAATGGGTTCATCATGCTTTATTTTAAAATTATCATATTTAATAGTGTATGTGTTAAATCTCATTTCCTTAACATTGGTTGTTCCCTGACTAGATATTGCCAAAGTTTCCTAGATTTCATAACCAGTTTTACAAGAAGATATTCTGTTAAATTCCTCATCACCTAAAACACATTACAAAGCATTTATTTCTCTATAGTTATTATTTTAGGAAGTCTTAGCAGCTTCATCCCAAGTAGTTCTCTTAGTGTCTGGAATATTATATTGAGTTTCTATAGAAGTCCAGATATCAAATACCATACTATCTAAATAAATTTTTATTTTAAGCAACCACAGAGCATAATTTGTACCATTAAAGAAGGGTGGCATGTTGGTAGTATCACCATTTAATCTATTATCCATAATTCGATTTTAGAAAAAATATTTAAAGATATAAAATATAGACCTAATAGAAATTTATGATCATTAAGATAAAACTAAAATCATAGTTGAAAAACATAGTATTTTGAAAACCATGATAACAAAACAACCTTTGATACCAAATGTTGGTCGAAGTGGACACTCAAGAGGGGGTGGGGTGAATTGAGTTCCAATTAAAATATATGTTAAAATATTTCTCTTAAAATCCCCCAATTAAAAACTTAGTTAAACTGTAATGAATTTTTAAAACTGGAAGGGTTTGATTAGGTTCTCAAAAGATTGATTAGATCTCAGTTAATTTAATCATAAGATTAAATTATATTTTGAAACTAACCTACTGATTTTCAATAGTTACAAACATTTTCTAGATTAACTATCAAAGTAACTTTAAAACAAATTGTATTTCAAAGTAATTAGCATCATAAAATCAAGTATGTAATATAATTTAGACATAATCTAAGATGCACTGAAGATATAACCAAGAGGTTCACTCTCAAGTCGAGACATAGTCTTATCAAACAATTTATATATATTTGATTTACACCTTGGATCGGGGTAAATAGAAGTAAAGAGACTATCCAGGTACTAAGACCTCTACCATAGTTCTATATGGTAAAACAAAACCACAGAACACTGGTTGCCCTAGTCTTACATGACCTATACCACTATCCATAGTGGGATATAATATAGTTATAGAATGTTTGTGTGATGATTTAGAAATACTCTAGCTTAGCTCAGGAGATAATGTGTGTATAAAATATACAGAGTATACACACTGCTCAAACTGTTAATAAAAGAATAACTGAGAGAGTAGATATGAGTTTTAGAATTCTCTAGTGATTTGAAGTACAAATCTGGATTTCTTTGATTAATCAATAATGCTTCTGAGTCCTTCTCTGGTTTTGTCTGAAAAACAGAGGGTCATTTTCTTCATGATCTATTTGATCAGCATGAGTGCATTAAGAGCTTGTAGTAGTTCTCTAATCCTTGACTGATGTTCATATTGTGTTCTCTACTTGAATGAATGGCTTTGTGTATGTCCAGTGTTCATCGATTGTGGATGAAAATTTTCTTTTCAATATGTATTCACCAATTTTCAGCACTATTCAGCCCTTATTTCTTTTCGCACACTTCACGCGCCTTCTTTTTATAGGTTTCTGCTCCATCAACGGTAATGATTACCTTTTTTCAAGTATGAGGTATGGTTCCCTGACATGCAAAAAACTATCATTAAGTAACATTTATTGCATTCAAATCATCAAATATGACCATTGATTAATAAATAAATAATATTGAGAGTATAGAGCTTGATGTAGCAAGACTTGTCAGTTTTTCATTAGTAGCCTTCTGTCGGTAGATATGTAAAGGTGGACATTGTATACCGGTGACCTCCTATCGATAGCTCTTTGTCCTTGTACAAGTAGCTCCTTGAAAAGGTATTTGTTACTCCGTTTATCAGTAGATCTATGTATCGGTGACTCCTTCTATCGGTAGCCCGTCTGTATCGGTAGCTTGTCTATATTGGTAGCTTGTTTGCATCGGTAGCTTGTTTGTATCGATGGCCTCATACTGTTCCAGTGATAAAGTGCATATTAGTGGCTCCTGACACTTATCAGTTCTATAAAACACATATGCTGATTCAGTTAGAATTATTTCAATGTTCATATAAACATAGATAAACATTGATTAACATATTTCAAAGATTATTTTAATATTATTATTAACTTGATAATAGAATGTCATAAATTGAAATAATTAACATATATATAAACATTATTTGGGATTATCAAATTATGTGAAAAAAAATTGGGATTATCAAAATAGGTGAGGTCAACACATACGATACTATGAAGAACCATATTTCAAATCATTCAGACAAGTTGAATCCAGAACAATCCACCCAGATTCAAGAGGAAAATTACTTGAATGGAAAACTCAACTCAGTATCCATAAATTTAAATAGTGAAAGGGAAAATAGGTAATAGTTGGAAGAAAAGTTCAAACAAAAAAAGAAATTGTAAAATATCAGGTAGAAATTTTGATGTCTCAAGATGAAAAAATAAAGGCTCCCAAAAATAAGAATCGGGATAAGGAAAAGTTGATCAAAAGGTTTAAGGATGATCACAAAGAGATAAAGAAATAAATGGCAACCCTGACCAAGCTCATTCCAAAGGAAAAGAAGGATGAATGATTTTCCTATCTATCTAATATATATTTTCATTTTTTATAACAATTATTTACTATTATAATAAAAAATTAATTCCATTATTTTATCATGTACATTTGTGATATTTTGGGTACTTTTTCTCATTGCCTATATTAATTTTTTTTAATCACAAAAGGGGAAAAAGAATGATCAAATGAATATTAAGTAAAAAAGAATAAATTTCCCTATGTAAGGTAGATTCTATGTAAAGAATATTTTATTAAGGAAGATAAAATATCTTCTCAATGAAAGACAAGAATATGATCCTCAGGAATACCAAAACCTATGGTGGAGTAAGACGTAATCATCTTGGGTCATATGTAAAGGGAGATTAGTTTTTCTATTTTATATACTAAATGAAATATCAATATTTCTTAAATTATTTTTTGAAATGTTGTTTGTGATTTCCAAAAGGGGATATATTGTTGATTCAATATGTTTTCGGTATAAATTTTCTATTCCTATGGGTTGTGGAAATCACAGACATATTTACTTTTGGAATTTTATCCTTCTCTTAGAATTATTTTCATAGGGAATATTTTCTTTTGTTTAAGAAAAGTTTTACCCTAAGCATGGTTTCTAATGTCTTATTCAATTTCTCATCAAAGCCAAGTCTATAATTTTTTAATCCAAAAATTTGGATCCTTATCAAAAACCCTAGAATCTTATATTTCTTTAAGTATCTGAGTCTTAGTGTTTTCAGACTCTGATTTTTCTAAAATTAAGTCTCAGAATTATCTAAAATTCAGACTCCAAATTCATTATAATTTATACTATGAATTCCATAGAATTTACACATTTAATTCCTCTTGATTAGGCATCTAGATTCATTAGAATTTGGGCTCTGAATTCAATTGAATTTAGTTTCTAAATTATCATTTTTAATCAAGAATTTGATTATTAATATATTTCGACTCCAAATTCTTTTTTTCCTAGATTCTAATTATTCACATTTCGATATTATACTTTATTTTCATTACATATTATTGATTATTTATCATGATAATTTTTAGGATGTTTTTTCTACATAAAATTATGTTGTAATATTTTATTTTAACTAACTGTTGGTTGAGTGACACATATACAAGTCCCACTAGTAATTAAGGAAAAATATGGAAGTTATAGGAGGGAGCTGACTGTTAATGTTTTTTCAAATAAATTTAAGTAGATTTTCAAAAATCTGTTATTGTTCTATGATCATAGTGATTATATGCTGTAATGTTATTTCTAGAGAAATAAATAACCTCGTGCCTTTTGGGCTTTATGAACATCTTGTAAATCTTGCTTTCTGCGATTTTGGTTATTATTACATACAATTGATAGCTTATAGGGATTGGAAAACAAAGGTTCTGACTACCATAACTTGTGAGGGCTTGTGGGGATAGCCAGACATACTCTGATATTCTTATCAGGGGCTTACCCAAGTGTGTGTAAGACATATATGAAGTTGTTGGATACCCTTCTCTGTGGGTTAAATGATCTTTTACTTATCTACTTAATGGTTGTTTAATGTTTAATTTCCTATGTATTTTGTTAAAGAACGGAAGTATAAAATTCCTATTCATTATTATACTTATATTTACATTGAAAAATAAGATTCTATAGGTTTTAATGTAGAATATTCCTCTAATATAAACCTTCTTTACGTTTTCCCAATTTTAACTTGATTAAGTCTAGATTTCTTATAATTGGACCTAGGCCTCTACAATTATACCTTCATGTAAGAACCAAATAGCATTAGTGAATATTCCATGTTTAACTTTGTTAAATCTAATTTTCCATAAGATTAAAAGAAAACATTTTTTAACATACAATTCACCCCCACCCTATAGTATTGTTTTTAGCTCTATATAAGGATCTAAATTATATTTCCTTCTTATAGTCCATTAAAATCAACCATGTTACTTTTTCTTTATCCACTAAACTCATTTAATTGATTCCCCATAATAAAAAAACCATCCAAATATACATTTAACTACTTATATATATTGTTGATTCCCTTGACCATCAATATTTCACAAACACATCATAATAATAAATTTTAGTTCGATGATCTATATTCTTATTTTCTAGTAGAATACAACATTAAATGAAATATCAACACTAACATATCTCTAAATTTCCAAAAATTGCATGCTTATAACTATTTTTGGTTATTTTTTTTGGTCTAGGTCAACAAATAAAGGTTTCTTCTATACCCATGTGGAATATAAAACTCTAGTACCAGTGAATAATTTGTTTTGAATTTGTAACAACCATCAAAATATTATCCCAAATCATTTCATGAATAATTAATGAACCAAACTTGAATTCTACATTGTTTTATAGTCTTATAAATTATATTTGTAAACTATATTTTCCCTCTTGTTCATATCAAATCTTGGTTTCTGATTTTGGGTTTCCATCCACCATAATTTATTATTATTAAACAAAATCACTATTGTTTTTTATTCTTGATAGATACTATTGAATTTATTATTCAAATTCATCTTTTTTGAGAACCTGATTCATATTCATGTGGTTATTATTTCCTTCTCTTCCTTTGGTTGTTATTTTTTCTTCATATATAAAGATGTTTAGTGGATTATTATGATTCCTATGTGTATTTTCATTTACTTATACAAAATATTGAGGGATATTTTATACACAACCCACATATGAATTTATTCAACGACACACGATGGTGGGATAAATTTTTACTACATGAACCTAATGACATAAAAATAGCATCCATAAGAATAGTATTTCTTTTTACATAACTCACATAATTCACACCAACATTATCATTAAATTAAAGCATTAATCTATAAACCAAAATAAAAAAATTATTAATATTTTATAATGTATAATTATATAAAAAAAATTAATTTAAATAATAATGAATTCAAATTTGTATTTCAATATTTATTTATTTTATTCAACAATGGATTTGAATATTTTTATTGAACTACTTCGATATTGAAATTAATTATTAATTTATAGGGACACATGATATTTATCATACAATGAAATTTTCGAAAAGTTTAACATGAGATATTAAAATGAATTATAATATAATTAATCATTTAAATATAACAATATAAAATTTTCCAAATAATTATATAAACTTTTTTTAAATTTATCATCAATTATAAAAAATCGTCAAATTATTTAATTTACATCTCATTAGAGAATTATAGAAATGAATCTGTGGTAAAACAATGTTATCTCTTAAATTTAATATAGCGACCCAAGAATGACATAAATGGATATTACATAAGCTTAGAAAAATATTCCATAAATTATAAAAAAACATGCCTGAGAACTAAAATAGTATAGAATCTATGGAAACATGGAAAACAAAATCCCATATCCTTGTAATAGATCATCAATATCTCCCACAAATTTAACCAACAATAGTAAGTATACCTAAAACATTTTTTAACAACCTATGGAAGGGGAAAAAATGGGGGGATCTTATATACTCATTAAGAGTAAAAAATAGAGACATGTAAGCATAAACATGAAGATAGAGGTATGAGAACATGATCGTAACAATAAGAGATCACAACCTGCTAGTCAAAAATCATAAACATGAGTTGTGGGATAATGCATGGATGTTCAGAAGACAAGCTTAATAATGAAATAAAAAAATCCTTTAAATCATAATTGGTAAATAATACATTATATTTTTTTCATACATATAAGAATATATAATTTTAGGTTAAGGAAGACAAATAAGACCTTTATAACCTGTTAGGATTCAGCTATAATCCATGTACCTACATCAGGCTTGAAATTGAAATATGTGTACTCTATTTCCTTCATACTTGGGCTACGACGCATTTAACTTGTTGTTTTTAGGCTTAGGATACAACCCATGTAACCTCTTTTTTTTAGGATTCAGCTATAAGACATGCACCTTCTTGTTTTCGAGCAGGGGATAAAACCTTTGTAACCTCATTATTATAGGCTTTTGAAACTACCCATATACTTATTTTATTATATTGTGTTTGCTATAAAACTTGTCTAAACATTAACCACATATAAAACGTATAATTACCAATGAATTAGTGGGAGATTCAGGTCCCACCCATCTTATACTATAATCATTCAAACATGTGCCAAAAGATAATAAAACATTACTTGTATCATGAAACATAAAAATTGATTGGTTTTATATAAAAATCATTATGCATGAAATGAAATGAATATCATTAACATTTCATTACATCATAACCTATTAAAATGGGTAGGTTTCATAATCTCTTAATGAATTCATAACCCATGAAAAAAGAGGGTTTCAAAAGAAAAAAGCTCAAGGGAGTGAAATTATTGTCTTAAGAAAAATTCCATCAAAACATAAGAAACTCAATAAATAATAGGAATTAAACGATTGAAAAATTTACTATAAGGTAATAAGTAACATCAAAGGATTTTATCATAGATGTAATATAACATTGAATGATATTTTGAAATCATTTTTTGAGATAAATATCTTTTTTTATTTGAAAATTTTCTATCAAATATTAAAAACATATGAAAACCATTTTTTGTCAAAACATAAAAAATAAGATTGAAACAAGATTGAAAGAAATTATTTCTAAAAATATTTTAATTACATTTTAATAATATTTATCCATTTAATGATGAAAATATATATTCAAATATGAGACAGTGGATAAATACAAGCATGTCGTATGAGGTAAAAAAGAAAATTTCTTTACAATAGTAAAAGAATTAGAAAAATACATCATTTTGAAGTCAAAATAAGATTCCATTGAAAAAATATTTAAAATAAGAAAGGGTTAAAAAAATTTAATATATGTTAGGATAATGGTAGAATATTCTTGAAACTGTTTTTAGAAAACATTGATTTTTTACAAAAGATAGGGAAATGTCGGGATTTCTTAAAAAACGTTTCCTAACAGTACTATGTACCGAATAGTAGATAGATGATACTAATAAGTTAATATATCATTAATAGTCATATTCTAAGGAATTTAATTATTTTTCTTGATATATTAATCATAATATTCTAGCAAATGAAACATTAACCTAAACAATCTCGAAAACTGATGAGATTTTATAAATATAATCTTATAACTTGGTAATATATAATCATACCTCCATGTAAGAAAATTAAATTAAAGGAAGAGTAAAATTTTATAAAGGTAATAAAGATATTAACATTACATGTCAAATATAAGTATATACACCTCAAAATGGAATTTAGGTGTATAAAAAACATGAGTATCAAAGAAGGCAAATTGAAACACAACTATTTTACTGATTTGGTAACTTTTGAAACATAAAACCACTAAAAGAAAATTTATAAATTGGTAATTTAAAGACCCATAAATTTATGTATAAGATACATAAAATAAATTGTTGGCATGTGCTTACCTGGCCTAAAATTAAATAGTGGAATACATAGCATGTATCCCAGAGAAATAAAAAGTGAGATGGAATCCCCTTACCATGTGTCTTGACTCTCAGAGTACTCTTTCAAAACACCTTTATAATACATATAAATTTATTATAAATATTTCGATGAACCATATTATTATATATAATAACATCTATAATTTATTATGACCTTATATTACCTGCTTTTTAACCATGCTATGTTAAGGTTTCACTTTGGGTAATATTCTCTTTATTCTTCACATGTCTCTTAATTTTTTAAACTGTGGTCCTTATAATTATAACATTATTTAAAAAATGTAAAAAAAATATTAATATCATTTATATACATTATATTTTTATTATATAAATTTTTTTAATAAATAATTATAAAACAAGATAAACCATTCATGGAGATGGTAGGTCATACGTAAGCATTAATGATATTTCCGTTTGACTGTTGTATTGATAGAAAAAGAGGTGAAGACATATATTTATATATATTGTTATTATTGAATATTTATTATATCATATATGTATAATATATACACTGAAACAATATTTAATATAATTCATGTATTGTATTAATGAATCATATAACTTTAAGGGGGAAGTAGTCCACACTTCCTCCAACAAATTTATCCTATTAGCACCAAAAGGAAAGTAAAAAATGATATGTGTTGTTGAATGAATATATAAGCATAATTTAATGAAAAATTTGATATTAAAAATAATTAAAATTATTATCAATCTTAATTTCCACCATGATAGGTGGTAAGGAAAATTGAACAGTCATTATTTAGTGTGGTGGTATTTCATCGTACACATAAAGAGTATGTTCAATATCCATTAGATGGTAGTGTGTATGAGTGTAAATTGAACTTCTTTCATAATGATATCTTAATATATTGATTATTCTAGTTTTTTAAAACAATAATAGAAGAAATAGAGTGGAATTGTGGTGAAGGAAAAATGGAAATGAGATCGAGAGAAGATGTTACCTCTTAAGCAGGTATCTCCTTTTGGTTTGTGCCAAAATTATTCTTGGAAGTCTTTCTGACTAAATGGATCCATCAAGGATTAATATAGATATATTTATAAATTTATTGGTCATATATTGGATGAACAATATAGGATTAATAATTTTGAGTAATACGGACTTGTGGTGGACTTTTATTTTGAAGGAGAAGGGGTATTTTTGTAAATAATTAAACATAGAATTCCACCCATACTTTTCATGATTCATGTGGATAAAATAATGATTAAATTTATATAAATGGGTGGATAGGGTGAGACTATTTCCAGAAAATGTCTTTTGAAATGGTTTCTAGGTCAATTGGTCCACTGATATTAAATATTAGTCCCTAATGAAGCTTAATTTGCGTTAATCAATGGGATTAATTTTAATCTATTACACTAATAATTTTGGGAAAAAATAAACATGGTCTAATTAGAGAATAAATATTATCTTGATTGAAGTGGTGTATACTAGTTTTTTAGAAATTTAATTCAAAAAAGAGGATAAATTAAGATTATTACTAATCTCATAGACGGGATGAAATTAAAGGACTTTAAGATTGAAATATAGTCAATTGTGTTTTTTAGTTTTTATATTTAATTTTGAACTGAGATTTATTATAATGACAAAAATTGTATTAATAGATGTATAATTTATCTAATGTGATATTAAAAAAATTCAAAATATAATTTTACATTAGTAATTATTTAATCAAAAAGGCAGTTCTAAACTAAAAAACAGTATTTTTCAATATTCATAAAAATTAATGTTTCTCAGAAAAATCCCAAAAATAACCCTATGATATTTCAAAATTCAAAAATAAAAAATGAATTTTATCTTAATAAATTCAATTTCTAACAGTTTCTAAAATTAATTTTATTTTTAAATATTTTCATTCAAGAAAACGGTATTTATAAACATAAAAGGAGATTACCAAAAAACATCAATTTCATTATCTATATTTCTTATCTATTTAAAAAAAATTAAAAAATATTTTAAATTATTTATTACTATTAATATATATATTTTTAGAAAATAGGTTAAAAATTTATCATTTAATTAATTATAACAATAAAATGATGTTTTTTAGAAACAAATGTGATCCGTGGAACGTACGATAAGTTAGTGTTGCTGGTAGTGCAAGACAAGTCGGTATTTCATATAGTGCAATCCATGTTTGCTACAATGAATGGAATGTTTGAAATAGTGTTTTAGTATATATATATATATTTATATCTATGTGTGTGTGTGTGTGTATATACATATTTAGTGTCATGCGAAATGAAAAATATAAAAATGATAAATTAATTCAAAAAAATGAATCAAAAAAATTCGGGGTGTTATATTCTACCCGCAATAAAATTAATTTCACCATAAAAATTCATATGGGTTATCTAAGGATTAATACATGATTGCTTAATTCATATAAACCCACATATAAAAAATGAATACTAAAATATCCCTTAAAATGTATTTTTGGATCCATAATATTTACCCAATGTCACACATAACTAGGTTTCCACATATGAGAACAATAGATGGAAGTGAAAACATGGATGTAGAAAAAAAACTATAAATATCATGTTCTAATTGAGAGCGATGGGAAAAATAGTTAGTAGAACGTTAAAAATCATATTTCTATAAATATTTGATGAACTAAGGGGCCGTCTAATTCCTTGGAAACATATACACTAGGATATCATTTTTGGATGCAAGATATTTTCTGCATAAAGTTATGATATATTCATGAAAATATACACTTATATGATTTCATAACAACCTAACCATTTGTTATTTATTTATCCACATCACATATTTCTCTAAAAAGGGATGTGAATTTTCCATTCCTGAAGTAGTAATAGATCTTGAGATCCATGATATGCCATCCCACCTATCATCAGTTATCATCAACACCACATATTTATATTAGGTTGTCCAATATGTGTAAATACTCATGTGGTTAGATAATAATTTATTCTACCATACTTCCTCAATTTTTTTAAATTATATTTCAATAATTTTTAAACTTAAAAACCCTTATGATATATGGAATCTCAATGCTTTTGAATTAATGTCATGAAATCATCTTAACATTGATCCCCCATATATCACAAAGTGTCACATGGTTATCACATTCCAAACATGTGGGTAACATGATCATATATTCCCCTGGAACATGGTAATAACTTTAATTAATATAAATAACTCAGGAAAACATACATTCTCTCTTATTCAATAGATTACTGAATATATTTCATAAACCCAAAAAAATTGTAAACTTCATCAATGATAGAATAAACCACCTTCCGATAAGTCCTTACTTAGTTCCATGGTAATCACTTCCATTGAATTTACATATTCATAATAGAATTATATTTACATAAAGAACATATTAAGGGTTACCAACCCATAGTCAAATTATCATGTTTTCATTAAATCAAATCACTAGTCCTTCATGAACATTCATCATAAAATTGTATGTACTTAGAAAAAAATGTAGAACAATATGTGTATAGTTCATCATTCATAAAAAATAATGTTTCATTCCAAACTCCTTAAAACTTTTATACTCAATTACATATTTATGCCATTAACAAGGCTTCCTCATTCTATCACACAACACCTCTTTCCATTCACATTTCTTATTTAGTGTCTTCATTATCAGTAGTGTAACAATTACTCATACCAAATTAATAATCCTCTTAAATAACATTCCTATTAGGAAATTTATTTTTTAATGACGATTTACTCTACACTTAAAGAATATAACCTTCAATTATATCATAGGGAGTCCAAAATTATCATCTATTCAGGATAATAGAACTCTTATTTTTTTCCCCTTGTAGTCAGTTACCATATGTTTTTCTTTTTTGTAGTGAAAACATCTTATTATTTCTATAAGAAATTAACTTATGATATTCATTCCAAACTCTTAACACAAAGGAAACTAATTCTCCATTCCTCCATGGTCCCCATTTCCTAAACTCTTAATGAACTCTTTATTTCTATTCCTTTTGAAGTCTTAGAGTTGCTTAAGGAATACATTATTAAACATGTTATATTAAAATTGATTAGGCATGATCTGAACATGTTTAACTCATGTGATCATCCCACTTTAATTCCCCTCAAAAAATAATCCATCACCTTCAACATTATTATAGTTACATTTTGTTCCCTCCATTGACTAAAAAAATTATCATGTGAGCATTAATTATCTTATTAGAAAACCACATACTAATAAACATGACCACCTATATGATATTTAAATCATGTCACCTTCATTAATCTATAACAACATAGGTTCATAATATGTTATTCACAGTCAACATATTATTAAATACATCATGAAGGTTCGTGAAGACTTTTCAAATCCAAATCAATATCTTCTGGGATTGTCAAACTAGGTGTTCTGAAAGGCCCACTGTCATTTACTACATTACCCTTATTCATGCCTGGAACATCTTGTGAGATTTTTCATCACCAGGTACATCTATGATAGATCGACATCCACTTTTAGTATCTATAAAGTGATGTAATTCCAATATACCACTCAATCTATCATTTAACAAAATTCCATGACATTTTAATAAATGTTAACTCGTCCTTTTACATATCTTTATATACAACCCTAGACATATACTTAAAAATATACCAATATATCTTTTTAAGGATTTCAAATCATAGTTTTCATGGGTTGAGTAAACCATTCCTATGATAGAAACTATAGTGACCAAGGCTAAGAAAACATGTATATTACATCATTTTAGATAAATATTCAGTATATTATAAAATACATTCCTAAGGTCTGAAATAGTTTAGTGAATTTATAAGCATTGAAAAAAAGAATCATCTATCCTAGTGAAATAACTTTATCATCTTTATTAATCATCTCTACCTTTAGTACTTTTACCTAAAACCTTTCATCACAACCTCTACATAGGAAACATAAAAAGGGGTGATCATAGTTTCTCTGTAAGGTTAATCATGAGAGACATATAAGAATAATCCTGAACATATATTTATGATAACGTGATCATAACATTAGTTGATTATAACCTTAATATCAAAGATCATAATAATTAGTTACGAGATAAATCCTGGATGATCATAAGACATGAATCATAAGGAAATAAAAATCATGATCCATGAAATCATAACTACGGAATAAGAAATTGTATTTTAGTTATATATATAAGAATATAAAATTTTATGTAAAGGATACCTACCAATACCATTAAAACATGTTGGAATTTTTCTAAGAACTATGTCCCTACATTGAGATTGGGCTAACAACCTGTGTACCTTCTTTCTATTAGGCCTATGATATAGCTCATGCACCTTTTTGTTTTCTAACTTGGACTAAAACCCATGTACACTCTTTATTTTAGGCTTGGTCTATAACTCATGTACCATATTATTTTCGGTCTCAGGCTACAACCCATTTGCATTAATTTTTTTTTAAGATTATGATAAAACCCAGGTTACTTATTATTTTTGGGCTTGGGATGCAACTCATGTACCAATTTTTTATATATAAAACTTATTGTTACCCAATATATTGGATGGAGATATAGGTCCCACCGATCTAATAATAAAATAATTCATTAATGTTTTATAAGATAATAAAACCTTCTTCATATCATGAACCATAAAATGAGATAGGTTTTAAAAACATCATATAATAAACCCTCCAATTAAATGGGTATCATTAATATTTCATCACGTCATAACCTTTGAAAAGATATAGGTTCAAAAATCACAACATGAATGCATAACCCGTGGAAGGAAGTGGGCATCAAAAGAATATAAGTCATGGAATTTGAATGTGTGACTTATAAATCACTAAATCAAAACATAAACAACACAAAATAGAGTATTATTGGAACCATAGGATCCTTTTCTAGAAGGGAATGACTAAAATAAATTACTATTATAATATATAGAAGATATCATGGATGTATTTTTTGAAAATATTTCATTATATAAATATCGTTTCTTCTGTCAAAAAGTCTCTTTAAATACTAAATGTTTTGAAAACATTTTCCTTAAAATATTATAAAATATTCATGATTTTTTTTAAAACAATTTCCTTTAAAATAAATTTTAAAAATATTTTTTAAAAAAGTTACCTTTTAAAAAGTAAAATAAATCGTTAAATAATTGGAGTCAGATAAATCCATACATGCAGTACAAGGTAAAATAAAAATTCCTTTTGCATGATAAAAAAGTTATAGAATTGACTAATTCAGATGTTGAAATGAAGATTATATTTAAAAAATTAAAATAAATAATTTTTAAAAAAATATTTTAAATATTTTAAGATAATAGTAAAATATTCTTGGAACCCCTATTCGAGAACATGTATTATTGACTGGAGGGATTGTAAAGTTAGAAATTTTGGAAATTATTTTTATCTATATTATGTATCAATGTGTAGATAGATGGTGCCAAAACATGAATATGTCACGAATAACCATAGAATAATAAATTTCATGAATTTTTTTGAGTAATGGATCATAATATTTCAATAAAGTATGAATAAACATAAACAATCTCGAAAAGCTATGATATTGTCTCAATACACTCTTATAACAGGGTTTCATGGTATCATACTCATCATGTAAGATTAAGAATTTAAATATAGATTAAATATCATTATAATAATAAATTTTAACATATAAAATTTCAAATGGATGTATATACACCGTGACGAAAAATATAGTTGCTTAAAAACATTGGATTCCCAATGAAGGCAAATTGAGAAACAAGTATTTTAATTCTTGGTAACTTTTGAAACATAAACCCTATGAAAGAAAGTTTATAAAATAGATATGTTAATTCTGATTAATTTATTTATAAGATACATATAATATAATCATGGTTTTTATATAAAATAGACAAAATTAATGACTATTGAACATAGCATGTTTCCCACGGAAATAAAAAGTGAGACAAAATCAAGGTACCATATGTCTTGAATCTAATCATACTCATTCAAACCACCTGTATGATAAATATAAATTTATTATACACCATTTACAAAACCATATTATATATATATAATGTTATATATGGTTTTATTATGATCTCGTATTACCAGCTTGTTAACCATACTATGTTTTGGTTTCACATTGGGTAATATTCGCTTTATTCTTCACATGTGTCTTTATTTGTTATATCATTGGTCCTTATACTTATATAATTATATAAAGAAACCAAAAATGATATAAATATCATTTATATACATTATATGTGTATTATAATAAATTATAAGAATATATAATTAAGAAACAATGTACATAATTCATGGAGACGGTAGGTCGTACGTACGCATGAACAATACTTCCATTTGATTGTCGCGTTGAAAAGAAAAAATGTAAAATATATATATATATATATATATATCATTATATTATTATATTTATTGTAAAATATTTGTCAATAATATTTACTAAAATCATACAAAATACAATCAGTGTAGTGTATGAATGAATAATATTACTTCGAAGGGATTGTAGGCCACACTTCCTCAAAAAAATTATCGTATTATATCCAAATGAAAAGTTAAAATTATATGTATTGTAAAAGGAATAAATTATATTAATAAAATAATAAATATATTATATAATGTATAGAAATATATTTTCCATCATAATTTCCACAACGAGGGGTGGTAAGGAAAATTTTAGCAATCATCGTTTTGTGTGACAGACGTTCACCGTAAACATAAATAATATGTTCATTATCCATTAGATAAAGGAATGTGTATCTCTATATTGAATAATTATACTAAATAAATCCTATTATATTTAAGATACTTTATTTCATATACAATATTGTAAAAAAATATATTAGATGGGTGGAGAATGAAAATAAATGAATGGAGTTTGCGAGAAGATGTTATCTCATAACAGTGTAACTACGTGTAGTTTCTGCCAAAAGGATTCCATGGTAGATTTTTTTCCAATGGTATGTATCAAGATGGATTGACATGATTTTGGTAAGTGGATATGGTAGATTGTGTTTGATAATAATTGGTTTTAGAGGAGTGAGGAAGATGGAGAGGCGGTGGCCTTTTGTATGGATTAAGGAATGTCACTCTAGTAAACAGTTGAATAGAAAATTAAACCAATATTTTTTATGTATAAAGTGGATCCAAAAATTATAAAAAGTTAATAAAATGTAGGATATGGTATAAATATGGTCATATAATGGATTTTGTACATTTTCTTAGGTCATTTTGGCCTCTAATATTAAGGATTAGAACCTAAAAAACATAATTTGTGTAACACCCCAGGTAAATAAAGAATATGAAATTTTCATATTTATCAATATTTGTGAAAAAAATATTAATATTAATTTAAAGGGAACGCTATGCTCGATGGCATACCCAATACGCAACAACGTGTTTTTTGGGAATCTTACGTTGCACTCTAATAATAAAATAATTTTATTTTTAATGGTAGTTAACTCCTAGCCGTTGTAATAACGGGAACTAACTACAAAATGATTATATATGTTTGTCAAATATTTTTACTTTTTACAATAAATGTTAGAGGATTAAAAATGAGAATAAATCCAATTTTAAGCATAAACATTATAATATTATTTAAAAGGTCGATTCACCGCCTTTTGATGGAGAACCTCTTTTAAATCCACTTTTTTAAAATTTTATGTGTTATATTTGACAAAATAAAATTCTTCTTTAGAATAAGGACATCAAAATATACTTAGTGTAATTATTTGGTGTTTTTCTAATAAAGATCATTTTTTTAATGAATAGTGAAAATGTTGTATTTTAATTCAAAACCTCTTTTTAATTTAATTTATTTATATGGTTAGATTATCTTTTTAATTGTTTTTAAACTGAAATTAGAATATATTTTTACCATTTAATCCAATAGTGATCATTTGAATTAATTTCGCTTTGAAATTGGACTTAAACTAGTGTCAATCTTATAATAGATATTGTTTCTTAAAAACACACTATTTGTTTTGACAACAGGAATTAATTATCAAATTAATTATTGCAAATTATATGTTTTTAATTTATTAAATTAGATATCATTTTTGTATTCGGAATATCAAATATATCTTAGGGTTAATTTTTGGTATTTTTCTGAAAAACTTCAATTTTTGATGAATAGTGAAACCACTAAGTGGTAGTTTAAATACTGCTATTTCATTTAAATGAAACTTTACCACATCTGTGATTTGAATTTCAAAAATCTGACATACATGGTTTTCATTATGATGTAAAATTTGGTTCAATGGGATTAAAATAATTTTTTGGTGAGTAGTAACTTTTTAGTTTTTAATCGCGATTAGAGGTAATTAGTGTAATTTTAGGTAAAAATAATATTTTATTAATATGAAATGACCATGACACATGTCCTACCCTTATTGGATGAGTCATGTACGACAAAGACTATCCATGTGTCAACATGGGGACCCCATGGAGCCACTTAGGTAGGAAAATGACATTAATACCTTTTTATGTAATGTTAAAGTTAAAATGTCACAAACATGTGTTGTTTTACTAAAACATTTTTTACATGGGGTTATAGAAGTCATATTTTTGACTATAAATATTCAGTAGATATCTATTAATATTTTATACATCATGATATTTTTTTTATAATTTTTAGTCACTATATAAATTAAATTATTTATGACACCATGATGATGCAGCGATTACGTAATATTTAACGATTTAAATAAAATAAAATGATAATGTAAAATCTAAGACCTAAACTTATTACAAACCTATTGTATGGGTTTATTTCAAAACCTTATCACCTTATCCTCGAAATATATACTTTTTGAACCTTTAAATTTTGAAAATCATTTTATAATAAAGTAATATTTTATAAGTTTCCAAGAATGCCCCTCCTCTCCTCTTATAAAAGTCCCCCACCTCTACCACCTTACCCACACCTCTAAAGCCATTGGCTCGGCATACCCCTTCCAATTTCATCTCTCCAAATCCAACTCTTCATCATTTAATCCTCTTCTTTGGGCAGAATCCTTTCGAAGGAAGCCTTTGAGCACAAATAAAAAAGAGTTACCCGATTTAAAGGTAATGTCTTCCATTGTGTTCTTTTGTTTTATTTGTTTCTCCAAACCCTTAAACTCTTTTTATTACTTTCTTTTGTATGAACACCAATATCTTCAATATACTAGGATGTTGTTATGTGAAGGAATCGAGCTACACTTACACACACCTCCGTCTAATGGTTAAAGAACATACTGTTTCTGTGGATGGCAAATTACTGCATCACGAAACGATGATTGTTCAATCTACTCTTAACATCTTTCATGGTGGCCATTATGATGTCACTGTATTTTATATTTAATATATATGGTATTTATTTTTTCTATATGATTCTGAAGTTTATATTTAAAACATGCCTTTATGCTTTTCTTTTTGTGCGAATGCGATAATTTTATACGAGGAAGTGTGGACTACCGCCCCCTCAAGTGATGTGACTCGTTCATGCAATACATAGAATGTATAAAGAATGAAATTAATGAACATATGTGACCTATATAACAAATATATTATACTGGAATTATAATATATATATCTCTCAATTATTTTTAATTCCATTAATGTGACAAAGAAATGGAAGTAGCGTTCATGTGTATGTATGACCTACCGTCTCCATGAACAGTGCTTTTAATTTTTTATCTCCAAATGTTATGGAATGGTATAAAATGAATATGTACAAGATATATATGATATTTAAAACATCAATACTATTCTGGATATGATTTACATATAACTACATGGAAAATTCTTTTCCAACAAGTTAAATTTTTACTCATGTATCGAACATTGACAAAAACGTCTGATATGAACACACGTTATTAACCAATTATTATAACATTATAATATGTGACATGAACTGAATAATAAAATCTAATGGAGGTCCTTATGAAATTATAAATTTACCAAATTTTATTTTTCAGGAGATTAAAGAACGATCGAGTCATGTCGGACACGAGGTAAGGGATCCTACCCCTCTCTTTCTTTTTAACTACACTCTTTTATGTCATTCCTTTTAAGCTCATATTTCTTATTATTGGGATGTTATTTTATATTACTCCTACATTAATTTTAATGTTCATATGATGTGAGACCCTATTTTCTCTCATCAATCCATTTTTGAAGTTTTGAGTGGCACCCCTAGGCTGCCGAATTTTCGTAAGAGATCTAACCTCTCTTTTTTTAGTACTCTCCTTTATGTCACTTCTTTTAAGATCCTCTTTGTTATGTTGGGGGATGTTCTTTTATATTTTTAATGCTGTAAATTTTATTTCAATATGATGAGAGACCCTATTTGATCTCATCAATCCATTTTTGGAAGGTTTAAGTGGCGCGGTTAGGCTACCGAGTTTTCGTAAGGGATTTTTCATCTCACTTTTATTCCCATGAGATTTATGCTACATTTGCCACCAGTTCCTTTGAGTAGTGTATTTACTACCCATTGTTATACTCTTTGTGTAATATATTTTCATTTATTGGTATTTACATATTCATTGTACGACCCTTCTTCAATGGGGTGTATGTTTCGAATGTTACCCAAGTCGGTAAGGGAACCTTTCACCCTCCTCTTTTTAAAAGACTTATTTTGTTATGTCTTTTAATTCACATACTATTATGTTGGAATATGTTCTTCTATATCCTTATTGATGTAAATTTTGTGTCCATGTAACGAGATACCCTTTTTATATCTCATCAACTCATTTTCTGATTTTTGAAGTGATGCCGTTAGGTTGTCGAATTTTTGCAAGGGAACTTATTAACCCAAATTTGATTCTTTGGGATAAACTTGTACTCCTTAAATATGTCGTTTTATGAATATGTTTGAATAACCTCTTATTTTTTTACACTTAATATCCACTTATATTTGGTGTATTCATTTGTCACACATAATTATGTAATTGATTTATCCTTAATCCAAGGATACCGTCTTTTTATGGGACTTCGTCTCAATCTCATTTCATTGAAGCATATTTTGTTTTATACACAACCATCTTTTATACAGTGTTAAAACCCATTTGACTTTTACGTTTAACCAAAAAGAATCTTTTTTATACGAAGCATTTTACTGAACGACAAAAGGGAATGTTTTTGTCGGACGTATGCGGCGACAACGACTTCTCCGCCTCCGTGACCATTATTTGAGTTTCGTCTTCCTCTACAATCCATACCATTTATAAAATGATGAATTTATATTATTTTTTACTTTTCTTTTATTTCTGTATTGAAAATTGTTTTTTAATGCTTTAATATCAATGTGTTGTATTGATACCTTGTGATTGAAAAGTGGAAATGTTATGTTTCCTTTATACATGTTTTATGTGATATGATTATGTTATGGTTCATGGGAATTATTATGAAGATGGGTGGTTCTGTGATAAACTAAGGGCAGGTGAGCCTGATTTATCTCTCCAATGAATTGGGTAATGCGAAGGGGTTAAACGTTATGTTTTCTCCAAAGAGATTAAGGGAATATACTGTGATGGGTATTCCAAACGTAACCAAGAGGGTTACTCCCTACGCAAGAATGTTATGAATTCCTCAAGTTACCTTTATGTCTTAGGATTTCAATGTTTTATTCATGATTTGATGAGGCATGTTAAAGTTATTATGTTTTATGAGTAAAGTATGATTTCATTGATTCTTATGTATGCATGTAATCATGTTTTCTTTCCATATTTTTATATCCCTTACTGAGCTTTTTATGATCATCCCAAGTTTTTGAAATGTTTTAAACATGACTTAAAGAGGAATAGGGTCAATGATGGGAGCAAGGAAAGACATTATATATAAAACAAGGAACTAGACATGACTCTTGTGTTCAAGAGTTTTTATTTTGTGAAAAAAATAGAAGCTGAGTGGATGTGTCTACTTTGTAATCTGTGAGATGTAATAGTTCTATCATAATTTTCTAAAACTCTAAACCTAAAAAGATCATCAATGTGAATTATTCATTTAATTCTATAATAAGTAATTTTTAAGGTCGGGGCCTTATAGTTGGTATCAGAGGTCGGTTTAGATAACTTTAGAGGTTAGGGTATTCCCTTATCATAAGTGACATTACCATAATGTTTAGGATTTCAGAAAGAGTCATAGTTTTTAGATAAAGTGAATGAGTAAGTATATCTTAGTGTTCATCTTCCTCATTAGTACATGATGGTTTTTTTGATATAATCACACTGAAATTTCTGGTTTTAGTAAATGGATGGATCTAGCAGGCGCCAATGTGACAATGGGTTTGAAGGAAACTGTGGCGGTTTTCTGATTAAGAGACTGGATGAAATGGGGGATTCAATGAGAAATAACGTGTTTATTCTAAACCAACTATCAAGAGTCATGATCAACCACTTGAACCTTTGCGAGATCCCTAATGCATCATGTACAAGTTGACCAACTCGGTGTGGATGTTAAGGTAATAATTATAAAGGTAACCATTAGGGTTTATATGATCCTTACTTTTGAGATATGTTATGATGGAAAATAAAAGGCATGATATAAACTTGAGGTTAAAAAATGTTATGATTATTTTTGAAGATTTTATCACTTATTGTGGAATGTTTTGAGAATTATATAGTTTGGAAAAAGGACAACATGCAGACCGTGTGACAACCCGTCGCGTCGAATAGAGCTATGGGAATAGAACCCACAACCAAAGTGCTACTGGTATTTATCACCTACCACTGGACTACGTAATGTCCCTGGTTAGTTTGACTAATTAATTTAGTTAGATGATCTTATGAATCTAGAATAAGTTGATTTTTGGTTATCTATTGAAATTATTAACCTATCATGGAGGATATGTGATTAGGTTAATTACTTTTCAATATCATACTTTAAGAGAAACAGATGTTATTTAGAGATAAGTGTTAATTTGTACCTTAGAAGACTATGTTATTAAATCCTTAAAAAATTTGGGATTCAATCTTAGTTTTGTTTAATTTGAAGAATTTTATGGACAATTTGTTTATCGAATGGTCTTCGTTGATCTTTGGGTTTTGTTGGACAAATTTTGGATATTAAGAATAGATTTTCTTTTTATAAAGGGTTATCCTTTTCTGGATTATCTGATCTTGTACTAACCTTGTTGGTTTTGGTTTTGCTTAAAGTCTAATGACATCAGAAGTATATAGTTCTCTTATGTGGATTAGGTGATTCTCTAGAAGATGATTATAGATCTCTTAATGTAAACATGTCTTCCTAAATACTCATCATTTGGGGAAAGTATGAGTTTGTGTAAGAAATCTAGTAAAAGTTGAAAGTCAACATGACAAGTAAGTATGTTTCCTTAAGATCAAAAATAAATTCCTCAATGAAATATAACTTAAAACAAAAATGTTGTCTATTAACTTTTTCATACTGGGGAATCGAATACCATTTAACCCACCACAAGTTTGTGATTTTCGTGTGGCTAACTTTCCCCAAAACATGTTTCCTCTCACTCTTCCTTAGAACATGACCATTTTCTTTTTCCTCTGTGTCCATGTTTTCCTACATGGAATCCTAGTATGGGTTAACTGAGGTGACCTTTGTTATAAGGCCCCAGCATTAAACCTTACTTAATCTCGAGTTATTACAAGATTACACATTGAGGATCTTTTCGGGTTTAGAGTTTTAGAGAATGAGATCATGAAACTTGCATTACATTCCACATTTAAACAAAGTGGTTACATAAAATAAAGTATTCATTTTTTCCATCAACGGAAACATATTTAAAATAAAACATGGATTCTTTCATGACACATCCTTGACATTATCATCACATCATGTACCTTTCCCTTGACCTGTGAAAAACATTTCAAAAACATGGGATGAGCATAAAAAGCTTAGTAAGGGTTAAAAAAATATGGAAAAGAAACATGAGTTCATATATACATAAGAATGAAACCATACCTTACCCATAAAACATAGGCACATTAACATACCTCATCAAATCATGAATAAATCATAGAAATCATAAGACATAAAAGGTAACTTGAGGCAATCATAGCATTCTTCCGTAGGGAGTAACCCTCTTGGGTACATTTGGAATACCCACCACAGTATATTCCCTATGTCTCTTCATAGAAACATTAACGTTTCACTCCTTCGCATTACCCAATGCATTGGAGAGCTATATCAGGCTCACCCAACCTTAGTTTATCACGGAACCACCCGCCTTCATAATAATGCCCAAGAACCATAACATAGTCGTAACACATAAAACATGCATAAAGGAAACATAACATTTCCACTTTTCAATCACAAGATATCAATACAACACATTGACATAAAAATATTATGAAAACCATTTTCAATACCAAAATAAAAGAAACGTAAAACATGGTATTTATTTTTCTTTAAAAAATGGTAGGGCTTGTAGAGGAAGCCGAAACTCAAATAATGGTCACGGCGGTGGAGAAGTCGTTGTCGCCGCATACGTACAAAAACATTCCCTTTTTTCGTTTAGTAAATTATTTCTATAAAAAATATTCCTTTTGAATAAATGTAAAAGTCAAAGGGGTTAATACACCGTATAAAAGAAGGTTGTCTATAAAACAAAATATGCCTCAGTGAAAGGAGATTGAGACTAAGTCCCATACAAAGACGATATCCTTGGTTTAAGGATAAATCAATTACATAATTATGTGTGACAAAAGAATACACCAAATATAAGTGGATATTAAGTGTAAAACAATCAGAGGATATTCACACATATTCATAAAACGACATATTCAAGGAGTACAAGTTTATCCCAAAGAATCAAATTTGGGTTAAGAAGTTCCCTTTGAAAAATTTGACAGCCTAAAGGCGTCACTAAAAAATTCAGAAAATGAGTTGATGAGAGATAAAAAGGGTATCTCATCACTTGGAAATAAAACTTAAATCACTAAGGATATAGAAGAACATATCCCAACATAATTTATGTGAATTAAAAGACATAACAAAAGAAGTCTTTTCAAAAGAGGAGGGTCAAAGGTTCCCTTACCGACATGGTTATCTTTCGAAACATACACCCTGTGAAAGAAGGACAATACAACATTGATGTAAATACTCATAAATGAAAGTATATTACACAATGAGTAAAATAAGGTTCATTACATACATCACTCAAAGTAAATGGTGGCAAATGTAGCATAACTCTCACGGGAATAAAAGTGAGATGAAAAATCCATTACGAAAACTCGGCAGCCTAACGACACCACTTAAAACTTCCAAAAATGGATTGATGAGATCAAATGGGGTCTCTCATCATATTATAATAAAATGTAAATAAAGAGGAATATAAAAGAACATACCCTATCATAACAAATAGGAGCTTAAGAGAAGTGACATAAAGGAGTGTACATAAAGATAAAGAGAGAGGTTAGATCTCTTATGAAACTTCAGCAGCCTAACAGCGCCACTCAAAACATCCAAAATGGATTGATGAGAGAGAATAGAGTCTCTCAACATATGAACATAAAAAATATAGTAAGAGTAATATAAAAGAACATCCCAATCACAAGAAATATGTGCTTAAAAGGAATGATATAAAAGAGTGTACTTAAAAAGAATGAGAGGAGTAGGATCCCTTATGAAAATTCGGTAGCCTAACGGTGCCAATCAAAACTTCCAAAATAGATTGATGAGAGAAAATAGGGTCTCTAATCATATGAACATAAAAATTAAAGTAGGAGTAATATAAAAGAACATCCCAATCATAAGAAATATGGTCTTAAAAGGAATGACATAAAAGAGTGTACTTAAAAAGAAAGAGAGGGGTAGGATCCCTTACGAAAATTCGGCAGCATAACGGCGCCAATCAAAAGATCCAAAATGGATTGGTGAGAGGAAATAGGGTCTCTCATCATATGAACATAATAATTATACTATTAGTAATATAAAAGAGCATCCCAATCATAAGAAATATGGGCGTAAAAGGAATGACATAAAAGAATACTTAAAAAGAAAGAGAGATGTAGAATCCCTTACCTCGGGTCCGACTTTACTCGATCGTTCATTAATATCCTGAATAATAAACATGAGTTAATTTCTAATTCCTTAAAAACCTTTTTCAAGTGCATTCTTCATTTTATATCACTTATTACCATTTCATGAACACTATGTTATTATTTAAGCTAATAACGGTCATTTTAACGATCATTGGTACTTGAGTCAAAAGTAAACTCATTATAATTACAAGTAGTTCATGTGGTAAAATATAAATTATATACAGAATTTTATTCATGATGTAGATATCATATATATAAAATATATCTAGTATATTCATGGAATTATAATATTACATAACATTTAGAGTTAAGAAATGAAATGCACCATTCATGGAGACGGTAAACCGTACGTACGCATGAACGCTACTTCCATTTCTATTTCATATTTAATGGAAATAAAACATAATGATACATAATAGTATTTTAATTAAAGTATAGTATCATATATAATATCAATAAATATATCTTTTATATGTACCACATATGGTATTAACGAATCAAATAACTTTGAGGGGGCGGTAGTCCGCACTTCCTAAAATGAAGATATCGCGTATACCCATAATGGAAGCCATAACGGTATGACGTAAATGAAAAATACAAAAGCTTAAGGAAAACATAAACTTATTTTATATCATATAAAAATATAGTGACATATTAATGGCCACCATGAAAGGTGTTAAGAGAATATTGAACAATCATCGTTTCGTGAGGCAGTAATTCGCCATCCACAGAAACAGTATGTTCTTTAACCATTAGACGAAGGTCTGTGTAAGTGTAGCTCAAATCATTAACCTAAAATCATAATAGTATATTAAAGATACTGGTTTTGTTACAAAATAAAGTAATAAAAAGAGTTTAGGGGGTGGAGAAGCAAAATAAAACAAAAGGACTCAAGTGAAGAGATTACCTTCAAATCGGGTAACTCCCTTTAGGTTGAGTTCAAAGGCTTCCTTAGGAAGACTTCTGACCAAATTGAGGCTTCTAAAGGTTATAGAGGTATGTGGAGAGTCAAAATGAGCAAGGTTTGGCCGAGACAAAGGCTTTGGAAGTGTGGGTAAGGAGGTAGATGTGGGGGCCTTTTATAAGAGGAGAGGAGGGGCACTCTTGGAATGTAAAGAAATGATACTTTATTTTAGAATGAGTATCAGATTTTAATGGTCCCACGTTGATGGGTTTCGAGGATAAGGTGATAAGGGTTGGAAATCCAACCATCCAATAGGTTTTGGACATTTGTAGGTCTTAGAATTTACATTATCATTCCATTTTATTTAAATCATTAAATAATGAGGTCATCGCTGCATCACCATGATGTCATAAATAATTTCATTTATTTCATATCTAAAACTTATAAAAAAAATACTATGATGTAGGAAATATTTTTAAATTTCCAATGAAAATTTATAGTCAAAATTCGGACTTGTATAACCCCATGTAAAAATTGTTTTAGTTAAACAACTCATGTTTGTGATATTTTGATTTTAACATTAAATAAAAAGGTATTTATGTCATTTTTCAACCAAAGTGGCTCCATGGGGTCCCCAAGTTGACCCATGGATTTTCTTGTTCGGCCATGACTCAACCAATGAGGGTAGGACATGTGTCTAGGTCATCTCATATTATTAAAACATTATTTTTACCTTAAACTACACTAATTACCTATAATCGCGATTAAAAACTTAATAAGTTACTATTCACCAAAAAATTATTTTAATCCTATTGAACTACATTTTACTTCTTAATGACAACCATGTATGTTGGATTTTTGAAATTCAAAACACCCAGGTGGAAAAATTTCATTTAAACGGAAAATCAGTTTTTAAATGTACCACTTAGTGGTTTCACTATTCATCAAAAATTGAAGTTTTTCAGAAAATTACCAAAAATTCACCCTAAGCTATATTAGATATTCTGAATTAAAAAATTATTTATATTTTAAAAAATTCATAACATATATGTTACATTAATTAATTTAATAATTAATTCCCACTATCAGAACAAATATCGTGTTTTTATGAAACAATATATATCAAAAGATTGATACTGGTTTAAGTCAAATTTCAAAGTAAAATTAATTCCAATGACCACTATTTGATTAAATGGTAAAAATATATTCTAATTTCACTTTAAAATCAATTCAAATTATAATCTAATCATATAAATAAATTAGATTAAAAATAGGTTTTGAATTAAAATACAAAAGTTTTCACTATTCATTAAAAATTGAACTTTTTCGGAAAAATATCGAAAATTTACACAAAGTAAATTTTTATTTCACTATTCTAAAGAAGAATTTTATTTTGTCAAATATAACACATAAAATTGTCAAAAAGTGGATTTAAAAGAGTTTCTCCATCAAAAGAAGGTTAATCGACCTATTAAAGAATATTAGAATGTTTACGCTTAAAATTGGATTCATTCGCATTTTTAATCCTCTAACATTTATTGTAAAAAGTAAAAATATTTGACAAACATATATAATCATTTTTTAGTTAGTTCTATTCATTCCCACCATCACAATATCTCAGTGTTACCTGCCATTTAAAATAATATTATTTTATTATTAGCGTGCAATGTAAGATTCCCAAGAAACGGGTTGTTGCGTGTTGGGTATGCCAATGAGCATAGCGTCCCCTTTAAGGTTATATAAATATTTTATTCAAAAATATGGATAAATGTGAAAATTTAATAATCTTTATTTACCAGGGGTGTTACATCCTTCCCCCCTTTTGGAAATTGTGTCCTCGCAATTTTAAAATTGGGCTTGGAAACTTCATTGAAAGTCCCACATCAGAACAAGAGTCGGTAAAACAATCACATTAAAATAAAGAAAGAGAATTATAGAGGTCACCCGAGTTAAACCATACTAGGATTCCATGTAGGAAAACATGTACATGGAGGAAAAAACAAAGGGTCATGTTCTGATGGAGAGTGATAGTAAACATGTCTAGGAGAAAGTTAAACATAAGAAAATCACAAACATGTGATGGGTTAAACGGTATTCGATTCCCCAGTAGGAAAAGTTAATAGACAAAATTTTTGTTTTATGTTAATTTTTATTGAGGAATTTATTCATAAGGAAACATAATTAGTTATCATGTTGACTTTCAACTTTTATTATATTTCTTACACAAACACATATTTTCTCCAAAAGACGAGTATTTAGGAAGACTTGTTCACTATAATCAACTTCTAGAGAATCACCTGATCCACAAAAGAGAACTGTATACTTCCCATGTCTTTAGGCTTTAACCAAAACCAAAACCAAAATGGTTAGTACAAGATCAGATAATCCAGAAAAGGATAACCCTTTATAAAAAGAAAATCTATTCTTAATCTCCAAAATTTGTCCAAAAAAACCCAATGTTCATGAGGACCATTTTATAAACAATTTTTCCATAAAATTCTTCATAGTAAACCAAAATAATATTGAAACCCAAATATTTGAAGGATTTAGTCACATAGTCTTCCAAGGTACAAGTTAAATTTTATCTCCAAATAACATCAGTTGCTCTTAAATTCTCATATTGAAAAGTAATTAACCTAATCACATATCCTCGATGATAGGTTAATAATTTCCATAGATAACCCAAAATAAACTTACTCTTGATTCCTAAAATCATCTAACTAAAAATAATTAGTCAAAATAATCAGGGACTTCACGTAGTCCAGTGGTAGGCGATAAATACCAGTCGCACTTTGGTTGTGGGTTCAATTCCCGCAGCTTTGTCCAACATGACGGGTTGTCATACTTTCTTCATGTTGTCCATTTTCCAAAACTATATAATTCTTAAAACATTCCCCAAAAAAAGATAAAATCTTCAAAGATGATCATAACATATTTTAACCTCATTTTAATCTCATGCCTTTCATTTTCCATCATAACATTTAATAACCCATAATTACCTCAAAAGTATTGATCATATAAACTCTAATGGTTACCTTTATAATTATTACTTAACATCCACATTGATTGGTCATCTAGTACATGATGCATTACAGATCATACTAAGGTTCATGTGGTTGATCATGACTCCTTGATAGTTGGTTTAGAACAACCACAAGTTTCCTCATTGAATCCCCCATTTTATCTAGTATCTTAATCAGAGAACCACGACAGTTTCCTTCAAACCTTTTTTCTCTTTGGTGCCTGCTAGATCCATCCATTCACTAAAAATAGAAATTTCAGTGTGAGTATATCAACAAAATCATCATGTACTAATGAGTAAGGTAAACACTAAGATATACTTACTCATTCAATTTATCTAAAACTAGAACTCTTTCTGAAATCTTAACCATTATGGTAATGTCACTTGTGCTTAGAGAATAACCTAACCTCTAATGTTATCTAAACCGGCCTTTGATACCAATTTGAAGGCCCCGGCCTTAATCCTTACTTAATCATGAGTTATTATAATGATACACATTGATGATCTTTCTAGGTTTATAGTTTTAGAGAATTAGATCATGAAACTTGCATTACATTCCACATTTAAACCGAGTGGTTACATAAAGGATAGTATTCATTTTTCCCATCAACAGAAACAAATTTAAAATAAAACATGGATTCTTTCTTGACACATCCTTGACACCATCATCACATCATGTACCTTTCCCTTGACCTGTGAAAAACATTTCAAAAACCTGGGATGAGCATAAAAAGCTTAGTAAGGGTTAAAAAATATGGAAAAGAAACATGATTTCATATATACATAAGAATGAAATCATACTTTACCCATAAAACAATGGCACTTTAACATACCTCATCAAATCATAAATAAATCATAGAAATCATAAGACAGAAAAGGTAACTTGAGAAATTTATAACATTCTTATGTAGGGAGTAACCCTCTTGGTTACCTTTGGAATACCCACCATAGTATATTCCCTAAATCTCTTCGTAGAAATTGTAATGTTTCACTCCTTCGCGTTACCCAATGCATTGGAGAGCTATATCGTGCTCACCTGCCCTTAGTTTATCACGGAACCACCCATCTTCATACTAACGCCCAAGAACCATAACATAGTCGTAACACATAAAACATGCATAAAGGAAACATAACTTTTCCACTTTTCAATCACAAGATATCAATACAACACATTGATATAAAAACATTATGAAAACCATTTTCAATACCAAAATAAAAGAAATGTAAAACATGGTATTTATTTTTCTTTAAAAACAGTATGGATTGTAGAGGAAGTCGAAACTCATATAATGGTCACGGCGGCGGAGAAGTCGTTGTCGCCGCATACGTACAAAAACATTCCCTTTTGTCGTTTAGTAAACACTTTGTATAAAAAAGACTCCTTTTGAATAAATGTAAAATTCGAAGGGGTTTATAAACCGTATAAAGGAAGGATGTGTATAAAACAAAATATACCTCAATGAAAGGAGATTGAGACGAAGTCCCATACAAAGATGGTATCCTTGGTTTAAGGATAAATCAATTACATAATTATGTGTGAAAAATGAATACACCAAATATAAGTGGATATTAAGTGTAAAAAAATCAGAGGTTATTCAAACATTTTCATAAAACGACATATTTAAGGAGTACAAGTTTATCCCAAAGAATCAAATTTGGGTTAATAAGTTCCCTTGCAAAAATTTGACAGCCTAACGGCATCACTACAAAATTCAGAAAATGAGTTGATGACAGATAAAAAGGGTATCTCATCACTTGGACATAAAACTTAAATAACTAAGGATATAGAAGAACATATCCCAACATAATGTGATGTTAATTAAAAGACATACCAAAAGAAGTCTTTTTAATAGAGGAGGGTAAAAGGTTCCCTTACCGAAAAGGGTATCTTTTGAAACATACACCAAATGAATGAAGGACAATACAACATTGATGTAAATAATCATAAATGAAAGTATATTACACAATGAGTAAAAATAGGTCAGTACATACACCACTCAAAGGAAATGGTGGCAAATGTAGTATAAATCTCACAGGAATAAAAGTGAGATGAAAAATCCCTTACGAAAACTCGGCAGCCTAACAACGCCACTTAAAACTTCCAAAAATGGATTGATGGGATCAAATTGGGTCTCTAATCATATTAAAATAAAATGTAAAACAAGAGGAATATAAAATAACATCCCACATCCTAACAATGAGGAGCTTAAAAGAAGTGACATATAGGAGAGTACTTAAAGAGAAAGAGAGATGTTAGATCTCTTACGAAAATTCGACAGCCTAACGGCACCACTCAAAACATCCAAAATGGATTGATAAGAGAGAATAGAGTCACTAATCATATGAACATAAAAATTAAAGTATGATTAATATAAAATAACATCCCAATCACAAGAACTATTATTGTAAAAGGAATGACATAAAAGAGTGTACTTAAAAAGAAAGAGAGGAGTAGGATCCCTTATGAAAATTCGGCAGCCTAACGGCGCCAATCAAAACTTCCAAAATGGATTGAGGAGAGAAAATATGGTCTCTCATCATATGAACATAAAAATTATAGTATGAGTAATATAAAAGAACATCCAAATAATAATAATTATGGGCTTAAAAGGAATGACATAAAATAGTGTACCTAAAAAGAAAGAGAGGTGTAGGATCCCTTACGAAAATTCGGCAGCCTTACGACGCCAATCAAAACATCCAAAGTGGATTGATGAGAGAAAATATGGTCTCTCATCATATGAACATAAAAATTACAGTAGGAGTAATATAGAAGAACATCCCAATCATAAGAAATATGGGCTTAAAAGGAATGACATAAAAGAGTGTACTTAAAAAGAAAGGGAGGGGTAGGATCCCTTACGAAAATTCGGCAGCCTAACGGTGCCAATCAAAACATCCAAAATGGATTGATGAGAGAAAATAGGGTCTCTCATCATATGAACATAATCATTAAAGTAGTAGTAATATAAAATAACATCCCAATCATATGAAATATGGGCTTAAAAGGAATGACATAAAAGAGTGTACTTAAAAAGAAAGAGAGGGGTAGGATCCCTTACCTCGGGTCCGACTTGACTCGATCGTTCATTAATATCCTGAATAATAAACATGTGTTAATTACTTCTTCATTAAGAACCTTTTTCAAGTTCATTATTCCTTTTATATTACTTATTACGATGTCATGAACACTATGTTATTATTTAAGCTAATAACGGTCGTTTTAACGATCATTGGTACTTAAGTCAAAAATAAACTCTTTATAAATACAAGTAGTTCATGTGGTAAAATATACATTATATAAAGAATTTTATTCATGATGTAGATATTATATATATCATATATATCCAGTATATTAATGCATTTATAGTATTACATAACATTTAGAGTTAAGAAATGAAATGCACCGTTCATGGAGACGGTAAGTCGTACGTACGCATGAACTCTACTTCCATTTCTAATTCATTTTAATGGAATTAAATCATAATGATACATACTAGTATTTTAATTCTAGTATGGTATAATATATAAAATCATTAAATATATCCTTTATACATACCACAAATGGTATTAACAAATCAAATCACTTTGAGGGGGCGGTTGTCCGCAGTTCCTAAAATGAAGATATCGCGTATACCCATAATGGAAGCCATAAAGGTATGCCATAAATGAAAAATACTGAAGCTTAAGGAAAACATAAACATATTATTTATCATATATAAATATAGTGACATCTTAATGGACACCATGAAAGGTGTTATGAGAAGATTGAACAATCATCATTTCGTGATACAGTAATTCGCCATCCACGGAAACTATATGTTTTTTAACCATTAGACGAAGGTGTGTGTAAGTGTAGCTAAAATACATAACATAACAACATCCTAGTATATTTAAGATACTGGTTTTGTTACAAAAGAAAGGAGTAAAAAGAGTTTAGGGGGGTGGAGAAGAAAAATAAAACAAAAGGACTCAATTGACGACATTACCTTAAAATCGGGTAACTCCCTTTGGTTTGAGCTCAAAGGCTTCCTTGGGAAGACTTCTGAACAAAGTGAGGATTCTAAGAGTTATAGAGGGATGTGTAGAGGCAAAATGAGAAGGGGTTGGCCATGCCAAATGCTTTGGAAGTGTGGTTAAGGAGGTAGAGGTGGGGGCCTTTTATAAAAGGAGAGCAGTGGCACTCTTGGAAAGTAAAGAAATGTTACATTATATTGAATGCGTTTCATATTTTAATGGTCCCACATTGATGTTTTTAGAGGATAAGGTGATAAGGGTTCGAAATCCACCTATAAAATAGGTTTTGGACATGTGTAGGTCTTATATTTTACATTATCTTTCCATTTTATTTAAATCGTTAAATAATGAGGTCATCGCTGCATCACCATCATGTCATAAATAATTTAATTTATTTAATGTCTAAAAAATATAAAAAAATTACTATGACGTATGAAATATTCTTAGATTTCCCATTACTATATATAATCAAAACTTTTACTTGTATAACCCCATTTAAAAATTGATTTTGAAAAAAACTCATGTTTGTGACATTATAATTTTAACATTAAATAAAAAGATGTTTATGTCATTTTCCAACCAAAGTGGCTCCATGGGGTCCCCAAGTTGACCCATGGATTGTCTTTGTCGGCCATGACTCATCCAATTAGGGTAGGTCATGTGTCTAGGTCATTTCATATTATTAAAACATTATTTTTACCTTAAACTACACTAATTACCTCTAATCGCGATTAAAAATATAATAAGTAACCATCCACCAAAAAATTATTTTAATACCACTGAACCAAATTTTAATTATTAATGACAACCATGTATGTCCGATTTTTGAAATTAAAAACACAAAGGTGGCAAAATTTCCTTTAAACGGAAAATCAGTTTTTATAAGTACCACTTAGTGGTTTCACTATTCATCAAAAAATGAAGTTTTTCAGAAAATTACCAAAAATTAACCCTAAGATATATTTGATATTCTAAATTCAAAAATTATGTCTATTGTACAAAACTCATAACATATAAGTTACATTAATTAATTTTATAATTAATTCCCACTGTCAGAACAAATAGTGTGTTTTTATGAAATAATATATATCAGAGGATTGACACTAATTTAAGTCAAATTTCAAAGTGAAATTAATTCCAATGAAAAATATTTGATTAAATGGAAAACATATATTCTAATTTCACTTTAAAACCAAATCAAAAGATAATATAATCATGTAAATAAATTATATTAATAATAGGTTTTGAATTAAAATACAACATTTTTCACTATTCATTAAAACTTGAACTTTTTCGGAAAAATACCAAAAATTTACACAAAGTAAATTTTTATGTCCCGATTCTAAAGAAGAACTTTATTTTGTAAAATATAACACATAAAATTGTCAAAAAGTGGATTTAATAGAGATTCACCATAAAAAGGCGCTTAATCGACCTTTTAAAGAATATTAGAATGTTTACGCTTAAAATTAGGTTCATTCGCATTTTTAATCCTCTAACATTTATTGTAAAAAGTAAAAATATTTGACAAACATATATAATCATTTTGTAGTTAGTTCTATTCATTCCCACCATCATAATAGCTAGGCGTTAACTACCATTTAAAATAATATTATTTTACTATTAGAGTGCACCGTAAGATTCCCAAGAAACTCATTGTTGCGTGTTGGGTATGCCATCGAGCATAGCGTCCCCTTTAAAGTTATATAAATATTTAATTCACAAATATGGACAAATGTGAAAATTTCATACTCTTTATTTACCTGGGATTTCCATTGAAGTTTCCAAGGCTAATTTTAAAATTGTGAGGATGAAATTCCCAAAAGGGTGGAAGGATGTAACACCCCAGGTAAATAATGAATATTTAATTTTCATCTTTATCAATATTTGTGAATAAAATAATAATATTTATTTAAAGGTAATTCTATGCTCGATGGCGTACCCAATACCCAACAACGAGTTTTTTTGGGAATCTTACGTTGCACTCAAATAATAAAATAATTTTATTTTAAATAGTAGTTAACAGCTAGCCATTGTAATAACGGGAACTATCTAAAAAATTATTATATATGTTTGTCAAATATATTTACTTTTTACAATAAATGATAGAGGATTAAAAATGAGAATGAATCCAATTTTAAGCGTAAACATTCTAATATTCATTAAAAGGTCGATTAGCCGCCTTTTGATGGCGAACCTCTTTTAAATCCACATTTTGACAATTTTATGTGTTCTATTTGACAAATAAAATTCTTCTTTAGAATCAGGACAATAAAATTTACTTTGTGAAATTATTTTGTGTTTTTCCGATAAAGTTCATTTTTTAATGAATAGTGAAAATGATGTATTTTAATTCAAAACATCCTTTTAATCTAATTTATTTATATGATTAGATTATATTTTGAATTGGTTTTAAAGTGAAACTAGAATATATGTTTACCATTTAATCCAATAGTGGTCATTGGAATTAATTTCACTTTGAAATTGGACTTAAACTAGTTTCAATCTTTTAATAGATATTGTTTCTTAAAAACACGCTATTTGTTTTGACAGCAGGAATTAATTATTAAATTAATTAATGCAACATATATGTTTTTAATTTTGTAAAATAGACATCATTTTTGAATTCGGAATATCAAATATAGCTTAGGGTGAATTTTTGGTTTTTTTCGAAAGACTTCAATTTTCGATGAATAGTGAAACCACTAAGTGGTATTTTAAAAACGGATTTTTCATTTAAATGAAACTTTACCACTTCTGTGATTTGAATTTCAAAAATCTGACATAAATGGTTTTCATTAGGATGTAAAATGTCCTTAAATAGGATTAAAATAATTTTTTGGTGAATAGTAACTATTAAGTTTTTAATCGCGATTAGAGGTAATTAGTGTAATTTAAGGTAAAAATAATGTTTTAATAATATGAAATGACCATGACACATGTCCTAACCTTATTGGATGAGTCATGGCCGACCATGAAAATCCATGTGTCCACTTGGGGACCCCATGGAGCCACTTTGGTAGGAAAATGACATTAATACCTTTTTATTTAAAGATAAAGTTAAAATGTCACAAACATGTGTTGTTTTACTAAAACAATTTTTACATGGGGTTATACAAGTCATATTTTTTACTATAAATATTGAGTAGAAATATACAAATATTTCCTACATCATGATATTTTTTTTATAATTTTTAGACAATAAATAAATTAAATTATTTATGACACCGTGATGATGCAACGATTACCTCATTATTTAACGATTTAAATATAATAAAATTATAATGTAAAATATAATACGTACACTTATCACAAACCTATTGGATGGGTGGATTTCAAAACCTTATCACCTTATCCTCAATATATACCATTATGGAACCTTTAAAATTCGAAAATCATTTTATAATAACGTAATATTTTATAACATTCCAAGAGTGCCCCTCCTCTACTCTTATAAAAGGCCTCCACCTCTACCGCCTTACCCACAACTCTAAAGCCTTTGGCTCAGCCAACCCCTTCCCATTTCATCTCTCCACATCCATCTATTCATCATTTAAGCCTCAGATTTTGGCAGAATCCTTTCCAAGGAAGCCTTTGAGCTCCAATAAAAAAGAGTTACCCAATTTAAAGATAATGTCTTCCCTTGTGTTCTTTTGTATAATTTTTCTTCTCCAAACCCCTAAACTCTATTTATTACATTATTTTGTAACAACACCAGTATCTTATATATACTAGGATGTTTTTATGAAATGTATTCGAGCTAAACTTACACACAACTCTGTCTAATGGTTAAATAACATACTGTTTCTGTGGATGACGAATTACTGCCTCACCAAACGATGATTGTTCAATCTTCTTGTAACACCTCTCATGGTGGCCATTATGATGTCACTATATTTTATATTTTATATATATGTTATTTATTTTTTATATATGATTCTGAATTTTATATTTAAAACATTCCGTTATTCTTTTCTTGTTGTGCGAATGCGATAATTTCATACGAGGAAGTGTGGACTACTGCCCCCTCAAGTGATGTGACTCGTTCATGAAATACATGGAATGTATAAATAATGAAACTAATTAACATATGTGACCTATATAACATATACATTATACTGGAAATGTAATATATATATCTCTCTCAATTATTTTTAATTCCATTAATATGACAATGAAATGTAAGTAGCGTTCATGCGTACGTATGGCCTACCGTCTCCATGAACAGTGCTTTTAATTTTTTATCTTCAAATGTAATACAATGGTATAAAATTAATATATTCTGGATATATATGATATTTAAAACATCAATACTATACTGGATATGATGTACCTATAACTACATGGAAAATTCTTTTCTAATAAGTTCAATTTTTACTCATGTACCGAACATCGACAAAAACATCTGATATGAACTCACCTTATTAACCAATTATTATAACATTATAATATGTGATATGAACTGAATAATAATATTTAATGGAGGTCCTTATGAAATTATAAATTGAACAAATTTTATTATTCATGTGATTAAAGAATGATCGAGTCATGTCGGACACGAGGTAAGGGATCCTACCCTTCTTTCATTTTAAATACACTCTTTTATGTCATTCATGTTAAGCTCATATTCCTTATGATTGGGATGTTCTTTTATATTACTCCTACTGTAATTTTTTATGTTCATATGATTAGAGACACTATTTTCTCTCATAAATCCATTTTGAAAGTTTTGATTGGTGCCAATAGGCTGCCGAATTTTCGTAAGAGATCTAACCTCTCTCTTTTTTTAGTACTCTTCTTTATGTCACTTATTTTAAGCTCCTCTTTATTATGTTGGGGGATGTTCTTTTATATTAATATTTCTGTAAATTTTATTTTAATATGATGAGAGACCCTATTTTATGTCATCATTCCATTTTTGAAGTTTTAAGAGGCGCTGTTAGACTGCCGAGTTTTTGTAAGGGGTTTTTCATCTCACTTTTATTCCTATGAGATTTATGCTACATCTGCCACCAGTTCCTTTGATTGGTGTATTTACTGCCCATTATTATACTCTTTGTGTAATATAATTTTATTTATGGGTATTTACATATTCATTGTATGACCCTTCTTCAATGGGGTGTATGTTTCGATAGTTACCCAAGTCGGTAAGGGAACCTTTCACCCTCCTCTTTTTAAAAGAATTATTTTGTTATGTCTTTTAATTCACATACTATTATGTTGGGATATGTTCTTCTATATCCTTATTCATGTAAATTTTGTGTCCATGTGATGAGATACCCTTTTTATCTCTCATCAACTCATATTCTGAATTTTGAAGTGACGTCGTTAGGCTGTCGAATTTTTGCAAGGGAACTTCTTAACCCAATTTTGATTCTTCGGGATAAACTTGTACTCCTTGAATATGTCATTATATGAATATGTGTGAATAATATCTGATTGTTTTATACTTAATATTCACTTATATTTGGTGTATTCTTTTGTCACACATAATTATGTAATTTATTTATCCTTAATCCAAGGATACCGTCTTTGTATTGGACTTCCTCTCAATCTCCATTCATTGAGGCATATTTTGTTTTATACACAACCTTCTTTTATACAGTATATAAACCACATCGACTTTTATGTTTAACCAAAAGGAATCTTTTTTATACGGCGCATTTTACTAAACTACAAAATGGAATGTTTTTGTCATACATATGCGGAGACAACGACTTCTCCGTCGTCGTGACCATTATTTGAGTTTCGGCTTCCTGTACAAGCCATACCTTTTTTTAAATGAAGAAATAATACAATGTTTTACATTCCTTTTATTTTGGTATTGAAAATGGTTTTTATAATGTTATAATATCAATGTGTTGTATTGATATCTTGTGATTGAAAAGTGGAAATGTTATGTTTCCTTTATTCACGGTTTATGTGATACGATTATGTTATGGGTCTTGGGCATTATTATGAAGACGGGTCGTTCCGCGATAAATTAAGGGCGGGTGAGCCCGATATAGCTCTCCAATGCATTGGGAAATGCGAAGGGGTTAAACATTATGGTTTCTCCGAAGAGATTTAGGGAATATATTGTGATGGGTATTCCAAACGTAACCAAGAGGGTTACTCCCTACGTAAGAAAGTTATGAATGCCTCAAGTAACCTTTATGTGTTAGGATTTCTATGTTCTATTTAGGATTTGATGAGGTATGTTAAAGTGCTTATGTTTTATGAGTAAAGTATGATTTCATTGATTCTTATGTATACATGTACTCATGTTACCTTTCCATATTTTTATATCCCTTACTGAGCTTTTAATGCTCATCCCATGTTTTTGAAATTTTTTAAACAGGACTTAAAGACGAATAGGGTCTAGGATGGGATCAAGGAAAGACATTCTATCTAAAACAAGGAACTAGACATGACTCTTGTGTTCAAGAGTTTTTATTTTGTGAAAAAATGGAAGCTGAGTGGTTGTGTCTACTTTGTAATCTGTGATATGTAATAGTTATGTCCTAATTCTCTAAAACTCTAAACCTGAAAAGATCCTCAATGTGAATTATTTATTTAATTCAATAATGATTAATGTTTAAGGCTGAGGCCTTATAATTTGACCTTTATAGCTGTGATTAATTGTAATCACATTTATTAATAATTTCCATAAAAAATCGTCATGATATAATGATAATATAAATATTATACAAAACATTTCTAGTATCATATATGGGGTAAAATTATGGGTCTCTAAAGTAGAAATAAATTCTAAAGTTTATTACATTTTTATCATCTATTTTAAACGAAAATTGATTCTAAAAAAAGAAATATTATTAATATATATTAATGATTTAATTTTATATTAAATCCAATTTAAGATATAATTTAGCATTAATAATTCTTTTAAAAATGTTATTTTTCATCTAAAAAGCATTATTTTCAATATTCCTCAAAAATTAGGTTTCTCAGGAAAATCCCAATAATTCATCCTCAGATAATTTAGAATGTTTAGATTAAATAATGAAGTTTATTTTTTCAAAATTTATTTATTATTTTTCTCTGTCATTAATTTTATTATCAAAATATGGCCATTCTAAAAAATTATATTTTGAAACATAATTAGACAGTACCAAAAATCATATCCTTCATTATCAATATGATTTATCTACATAAAAAACTATAAATAATAATTCAAAATAAGTTAAAATTTTATATATATAAAATGTAATGGATTGTTCAAAATTATAACTTTTAAATAATTATAATAATAATATTATGTTTTGTAGAAAAATTTGTGTTGCATGTAATGGTCACGAACCAACTTGGGTCACCCCCGACCCTGTCAATCAATATGATCTATGGCATGGCCCAAATGGTGCTCTCAATCCACATGGGATTCCAAATACTTACATTAATAAAGAAACATCACAAGTGAGTGATTTTACCTAATATATAATAATGACACTAAATAGTAGAAATATGAAAATAAAACAATTCGTTGAAAATAAAACTGAAATGAAGAAAATTTATATAAAATATGAAATTACCACCAAAGTAATCGAAATGACCAACCAAACCAGAAAACCACATGGTATTCATGTGAACCTATGGGTCACTCTCCAAGATAATGATCGCTCATCCCACAAGGTGATCAAACTCAATTTAAACATCATATGATAAAAAAAGATAAAAAAATATATACAAGAGTACTGAAACCCATTAGTCTATCATGATAATCTACTTCCCAATGCACTTCCATTTAAATAATATAGGCATCAATTTTCATGTTTGAAAAAAAAATTAGAAGTATGATTTTCAACACATTTTTCTTAATACAAATTACAACCCACCAGATTTATCCATTTCCATATCCATTTTCATTACATTAGGGAGACAATATCATTTTCATGGGAGAAATTGATGTTTATATTTTCAACTTACACATCGAAGATAAACAAAATTTCTTTAAAACTAGTTTTCGTAAACCTTTTTAAATCCAACCCATCACTTTCCAAGAAAATCATTACAATATAAGGAACTATAGTAATCACACTTTAAGGTAAATGGAAATAATTACACAAACATCAAATTCATCACTAAAAGAAACTAAGAGATAATAGACATGGATGAACATAGTAGATAAGGAATAACTTAGAACATACTAATACATGAGTTCACATTCATGGTTATATGTCACGCACGATGAAATCAAAATTCCCAAAAAGTCGACCACCCTAAATTAGGATAGACCGATGGGCTCAATACTATAATAATAAACCCAAATATATCTACCTACTATGAACCACTGGTTAGTACATCAACTACCAGTGCAGAAAATGTTCTTATGAAATTCTCTCAATATTCAATGTTCTGGTGTCTCATTTGTATAATATGGGTGAGCCAATATATTCCAGTTGATCATCCAATCACAAGTATATATAACAATAATACAAAAACATGAATTACCCTAAGCCACCCCAAGGACCGATCCATATTTCATACAACAAATCGAACACAAGGAGTTCATACAGGGGACATCCAAAAATGAGAAATGAGGATTCCATACAAATGAAATCCCACTAACTAAATGTAACATTAAATCAGATACATCCAACTATAAATTTTATATAAAAATTTTCACCATTTTTACAAAGAATACATAAAATACTTTAATCATTAAACAAAACCATCCTTTATCAATGACAAAAATGCACCTTTCATAAGAAAAGTGTAACACAACCATTTTATAGATCAAAATCATTTAAAAATACACTTTTAACATTATCAATACATTCTCAGGAGACATCATTTTTTATCAAATGTCAAATGGGCCATTCACTAGTAACAAAAGCCAAAACACTTCAATATCTATTACTCATTGGTTCATAAAACCCAAAATCACTTGGAAAACCCAAACAAGGAACCCAAGGTTTCATTTCATCTAAAACCATCACATTTAAAATTACAAGCCATTCATATTATACCATAAATCACCCTCAAAATCCAACCTGGAATTTAATCAGTGACTTAATTTTAACTTTCTACCAAAACTTATCTAGTCATAACAAAACAATGCTTAAAAAATCAATTTTCACACCAAAAAATTATTTCAATTGCCACACAACAACATTCAGCATGTATAAAGGGTAGTAAAATCATGAAATAAATGAATATCAACTTAAAAACCAAAGTGGAAAGGGAATGATACCCTAGTTCCATGGTTTAATGAAAATTCATACCTAGAATCACGCTATGATGGTTCTAAAACCAGAGATCTACCATGAAAAACACATAATAATAAAAAAACCACCATCATAATCAATGGTAAAAAACCCTAGGTTATCATGGACATGGGATAAGAGAAAACTAAAAAGAAATGATCGGATAAGGAAGAGGGGAGAGAGGAGAAGATGAAAGTGATGGATTTTATGAAGAAATCAAGATGAATAGATAACCATTACTGTAAATTCCCTCAATCATTGGCCCAAAATGTAAGAGAACGAGGGGGGGGGGGCGTCCCTATGAATGATACCTAAAAGGAATAAATTCAAATAGGATGTAGAAACACCTAATTTGTATTTTAAAATAAATTTTACTTAGCAAGTAATTGGATGAAGTGTTTTTCTGCACCATTTTGTAAACTGTGCACAAACCATGTGAATGCTACTAGGAAAATTCTCCCACTATATAGGTTTAAGTTTCATGGTATGTGAAAAACATTGTAAACCCATGGAACCTATTAAATTGTCTAAAACACTAAAATGACACTAAAAACACTATGGGATCCCACAAAATGATCCTAGAATGATTTACACACAATATAATGACCCAGTTGGTTTCAAAAACTATCCACCATGCAACATTACCCCAACATGATCTTTGTGAAAAACATGGAACAAAAACTAGAAAATGTAAAACCTTAAAACACAACACACATGACATATAAATCCTGACATAATGACCGTTATTCCCATCGAACGGGATCATAATCAAAAATTTGAAAAAACTTGTGTAAAAATTCTCTCCACCATTAAATATTTCTTCCCTTATAATTCCACAACACATTCTAGTTAATTGATCAATGCCTACAGATACCACATCACCATGATCCCAACACTATATCAATGAAAATATCAACCACTATTAATGGATCTCCAACCCAATTCCAAAAATGATACATCGACCTACATCTACTTTCTGAGAACCAAGGAAGGATCATGCCACCATATCCCCAACCAATCCAAAAACTAGACTATTGGGACTTATCCCAAGAATCCCAACACTCACCAAACCTAATGAGAAAAATAAAAATCAATAGCTTTAAAATAATCTTATTCAACTAGTTAAAACTGTAACAAAACTAGAAATAAATAACCAATAGAGGGGAGGCCCTAGAGGACTCCCTACAATTAGAAATCAACTTGCACCTGATTATTTCTTAAGAGAATACTCAATGAGAATCATAGTGGGTCTCTATATAATTATTAACTGACTAGGAAAGACCAAACAATAATTCAACTCGAACTCGAACTGGGCCTTTCTAACATAGGAAAACCTAAAATCTTCAACCAAGAAATTACTAAGATAAGACTGATAGCATATAAGAAAAACGCATTCAGAGAATTTAAACTACATACTACAGAACAGATGGGAGATGAACTGAGCCAAAACATCCCACAAGGACCAAAAACCCCCTACCACATTAAAAGGGGAGAGAAGGGGCCCAATGATTAGACATTTGAAACTGTATATGATAACCACCAAAAACTCCTCAACTATTGATGAATAAAATACAAGACTGCACATGATTTGCATCAGCAATCCACATAAGAACACTAACAAGAAACTCACATCCAAGAAGGTATAACCATAGAAACTGCATGAGGGGTAAGTCCCCCATGCTCTATGATAAAAGATTAAATTCATGGTGAAAAGATACCACAATAAATACACTATAACTACCTCACTATATGGTTATAGTAATTAACCCTTTCAAACTCCTTAAACCAGAAAAACTTCTTACTATGCACCAGATTCACTCTTAGACTTATGGGTAGATATTTTATGTATAAAGAATCTACTGCCTTGGAGTTAGGAGTTAATAATACCTAAATAGAACCCCCTATTCTTGTGCCACATGAAGCTATATAAGACACAAAGGAAGAAACAATGGATTATGACACACTAGGAAAAATGCTTCCTCATATAACACACTTTTACACAAATAGGTACTTAAGGATACACATCACCATTCTCTCTCAGTTCTGATGAAAAGAATATTAAAAATGTAACACAATGAAATACACCAAACATAACCTATCACCAATTCCACTACTTATAGTATCATAATAATAGGAAAGAATTTCTGATTGACCCCAAACATCTCCCTATTTTAGAAAATGGGGTAGGAAATCCTTCATATTGGTGGATTTAACTTTTGAAACCCACAAATTAAATCCATAGGCTGTTTAAATGGAAATTCTTCCAATATAGAACAATATATAGTCACACCACAACAACCATCACATATATATAGTGATGAAGACACAGATTAAAGAAACAATGATTTCTATATGAAAAAATATCATGAATCAAAACCATTACATAGAACAAACACGAACTCAATGTGAATCCATCTCAAATTCTTCCTAAAAAGATTTTTACAATCCCACTAAGACACCACTTCATGACCGAGCTACCATCATAATCTCAACAAAATAAACAACAACAATATCATTTCAAGGTCATGAGGAATATCATACCAATGGGAATCCATCTCAAATTCTTCCCAAAAATATTTTTACAATCCCACTAAGACACCACTTCATGACCGAGCTACCATCATAATCTCAACAAAATAAATAACAACAATATCATTTCTAGGTCATGAGGAATATCATACCAAATAACCAACCCTCTAAGACACAGAAAAAAATAGCATATAACCATTGGATTTAAAAAACTCCACAATTTCTAGATTTAAACTCTTTTGAAAAATAAAAAGCCATGGTGGATTTATAACACTCACCAATTGTCTTCCAGAGAGTCTTTCTAACATCTTTATTGTCATGTCACATTGTGTATCCATCCACCCTACCATACCAAAAATCATCCATATTTCTACAAACTGCTACACATTTGAAAACTCATGAGAACACCAAAGGATAAAACAAAGCAACCCCATATTACAAAGAAATTAATTTAACCCATTTCAAAAATCATAAATCATCCAAATTCTCACTAACCTCCAAGTTAAAAAATAATTTATTTATTCTACACAACGAACCATTATATAATATTTGAAAATGAAATCCCATAGTTTTCCATAAATTTTTTTTTCATTTTATAAAAAAAAATTCCAAAAATCTATTAAACACTATTTAATCAATTCCATTTTATCAAATCCATTACCTTTTCATTTAAAGAAATTCTAAACTAAAACATCCAATTTAAATTTTCAATAATTCCACAAATCCTCTCTACAAATTCTTTTTTACCAAATGATTTTTTTTTTCAAGGAATGATATTCCTTAAATATATCTTAATGTAAATCATAAACACCCAATTTCCACTAATTATAATCCAACCATTCCATTAAAATCCGTTTCCAAAATTATAACACAAATAATTTTGAAAAAAAAATCAGAACTCGTGGAGATTCAAGGAGACCCAAAAGTGGGATGTAGTGTCAGTGGTGACTTGACCATATGATTAGATGCCATTGGTTACACACACCCCAAAAAAAAGATCCTTACAAGGCCATGCCTTTGGATCTACATGGGTTTCCAGGCCCTGCGATCTCATGGAGACCATTGGCCCGACAACTTTGTCATATCACAGTCCCCGTGTAATACCTAAAAACACGAAAACAATCAAAACTAGACTTCTCATAAAATCTTAAGGATCAAAACAATCAAGAGTTCATGAAACTCTTACCACAAATCCCCCTCGAGGCCCTACAATCCTACTCCATCTATGTTGAGATACCGAAATAATAATGTGTACTCGGAAAATAAAGGACCGCTAAGAGATGATCTCTTCTGATATTATTTTGTCACAAACCAATGTGGTCAACCCTGAATGGGTCACCTGAGCTGATCTGTGGTGTGCCCTGATGAGAGTTCCCAATCCCCATAGCAAAAAACTTGTATCGGGAATCAACAATGTTTAAAAGATAACGACTTCTCCCAATAAATAATAATGAAACTAAATAGTATAAATATGAATAAAATATTTTAATGAGAATAAAAATAAACATAATATATTTTATATAAAATCCTAATGTACAACTGAACTACTCAATAAGACCAACCAATCTAGATAACCACATAATCTCAATGTGACTCTATGGGTCATTCTCTAACACAATGATCACTCGTCACCCAAGGTGATTGAACTCAAGATAAACCTACAAAATGGATAAAAATATGGAACCCTACTGGTGTGAGTATTAAAAATAAGTAGTCTAGCCTGATAATATATTTCCCAATGCACTTCATTAAAAATATGAGAAATATTTATTTTAATGTTTGAACTACAATATGTAAAAGTATGATTTTCCATACATTTTACTAAAAACAATGTTCAACCCATTACCCTTATCTATTTACAAATAAAATATCATTCCATTAGTGAGAAATTATCATTTTCAAGGGAATAGTAATGTTTATATTTTCAACTATCAAAAATAGGATAAAACTCTTTTCATTGAAAGTATCTTTCGACAACCATTTTAAATAAAACACATAAATTTTTATGAAACTCATTACGCAAGAATGAGATATAGTAATCACACAAAAGAGAAAATGAAAATAATCACCAAAATATAACATTGAACACCACATGAAACAAAGATATAATAGACGTGGGTGAACCCAAGAGGTCCAGAACAATCCAAAACATACTAATACATGATACCCCATCCCCAGTAGCCTACTACACGTGATGAAATCAAAACACCCAACCACCCTAACTCTTGATAGATATAGTGACCCAATCCCATAGTAATAAAGCTAGATATATCCACCTATTATTGGCTACTTACTAGTACGTCAACTACCACTTTAGAAAACGTTCATAGAAAATTCTCTCAATATTAAAAGTTCCCACATATCATATATGTAATGGTTGTGAGCCAGCTGATTCTAGTTGATAATCCAATCAAATGTATATATAATAATAAGAAAACAATAGGCATCACCCTGATCCACCCTAAGGACAAATCAACATGACATAGAACAAATAGAACATAAGGTGCCCATACTGAGGACCTCAAATAATGGGTGATGAGGAATCCACATCAAGGAGTTCCCACCCATTTAATATAACATGTCATGATAGTCATACAAAAGGTGATTTTTTGATAAAATTTTTCACCATTTTCACAAATCAACAAAATAAGACATTATAAATTTCACAAAACAAACCCTTATGAACAATACAAAACCCACTTTTTATAAAAAGGGTGTAAACACAACATTTTGAATCTCAGAATCATTCAAAAAATCCATTTTGAACATTCACGTTACATTATAAATACAAAAACATTTTAATAAAATTCAAAATGGCCATTCACCAGCAACACATTCCAAAACACTACAAAAGCCCTTACTTATTTCATTATAAACCCCAAAATCACTTTGGAAACCCATGAAAGGAACCCAAGATATCACTTTATATAATACAAACACATTGGAAAATCCAAATAATCATTATATACCTCTAATCACCCACACAAGAGAATCATTAATTGAATCAAACAATTGGTGTTAACATTTTAAAAAAACAACTATAGTCATCTTAAAACAAAACAAAAAAGTCATTTTTTCACACCAAAAGTATTTTCCTGTGTCTTCCAAGTAACATTTATCACTTATACACAGTGATGAAGTCATTAATTAAATTAATCTCAAATTAAAAATTCATAAAAAAAGCAAATCCTACCTCAAATTCATGCCTCAATGACCAAACATACCCAGAATCACTCCATGTAGGTTCTAAAACCATAGATCTACAATGACAAACACTTAATAAGAAAAAACATAGACATAATCAGTCGAAAAAAATATATGGAAAAATATTATCATGGGAGAAGATAAAACCTAGATGGAATGAGAATATAATGAAGAGGAAAGAGAGGAGGATAGGAAATTGAGGGATTTGACGAAGAAATCCTTAAGAATCACTAATATTTGGTTAGAAATCACCTCAAAATGGTCGCAATATGATGGAGAATGAGGGGGGAACTCTTTGGTCAATACACAAAAAAATGGCTTCATATCTTTGGACGAATCACTAAAATTGTATTATTAGAATAAAATTTATTTATCATGTAATAGGATGTATAGTTTTGGTGCACGATTTTGTAAATCATGCGCAAACCATGTGACAGTTACTGAAACAATTCTAAAACATTGTAGGTTTAAGTTGTACGGTTTGGGAAAACCATTCTCAAACCATGTTACCTAAAAAAATTTCCAATTACCTCAAATGATACCCCAAATAGTATAGAATCCCACCAAATGATCCTTCAATGATTTAAACACAATATAGTAGCATCGTGGGTGTTAGAAAATCTCCCTCATGAAACTTTCTCACAGCAAAAAGAAATTGAAAACCAAAGAAAAAAACTATACAGTAGAACACCTCAAAACTAAACATCTATCACACCTTGATCCTGAGAAAAGGAATAGATTCCCATCAAACAGGATCATAAGACAAGTCATGAAAACACGGGAGTAACAGTAACTTTTTCCAATTCAGTGTTTTGGGTAGCACAAGACAAGTCATTATTGCGTGTAGCACAAGCCAAGTTTGTGACATAAGAAATGAATACTTGAATTAGTGTTTTAATATATATATTTATATATATATAATTAACTACTTACAATGTTACATGAATTGAATAATATCAAAATTATTAATTATTTAAAAAAATTCCCAAAATCTCAGGGTGTTACATGTAAAATAAATTTACATAAAATTCCCCCACAATTGAAAAATTTCTTGTCCTTAGGTAATCAATAAGTAATATTCAAATAGATAAATATTATGAAGAAATAATTTTAAATTTTATATTGATGAATAATTATAAAATTATAATATCTCAATGAAATTAATAATTTCAAAAAAACAGTATCTTTATCCCAATAAAAATGCACTGACTACTTCATGTTTATTATTTTAAATTTATAGAGAAAATATAAGAAATATGATGAAAATTGATGTCCATAACTGTTTATCTCATGGTACCAAAATTACCATGTTTGAGTACACAAACAAGTTAATATTTGATTGAATAAATATAACAACGCAAAATTTATTTAATGATGAAATTTATATTATATTCAGTGATTTTGGATGATGTTATTTTGAATTCAAATTGTTCTTACATCTTTTCCCCCCTTGAGAATTTACTAAGTAGTGAGAATAATCAATCCCCATGTAAATTCTTTTTTTATTAAGCCTATCAAGTTTAGAAAAGTGAATATATACCATTTGATGTTTTTATACATATCCAGAAAAGATTGCAAACCAGTCGTTACCTATTTCAAATGAATCAAAAAAATCATTTTACTCTGAAGGTTGAAAGAAATTTCTAAATAATTTTGGAATACTAATGAATTTTTAATTAGTGGTTTGAGTTCTAAAAATACTATTATAATATTTGGTAAATATTGATAAGTCTTCATCATGATTTTTTTTAAAAATCACATGGAAAAAATCATGAATAAAATTTCATATTTCTAAAACTCTAAAAAAATTATACTTTAAAATTTATATTCATATAAAACACAACATATTTTATTTAAAAATAAAAAAATGTTATTTTGAATTTTCTAAAAAATTAATTTTTTATGTGTGATATGAAATGAAATATACTCGATAAAATTAAAGATTTAAGAAGAAATATATTTAAATAGAATTCAAATATTTATGAAAAGTATCCAAAAATGTATATATTTAACTTTTAACACTCTAGATGAAAAAAATATGACAAATTTAGGTTGATTTTGTTCGAAAATAGTGCAAAATATTACACAAATAACTCTTCCGTCATGAATAAAACTCGACAATGTTGTCCATGACTAATCATAATGTGATTATGTATTTTCTTACAAAATTAAAAAACCATTTTATCACTTTGACATAAATATTTTCTTGAAAAATATATCAAAGTCGTATTCAAGGATTAACATTTAATATAATCAATTTACCATCGAAAAATATATAATAAAATAGAAAAATTTACGTTAAAAATATATGTTGTCCATTCATAAGTTGAATTATTTTCTGTTGAGTTCAAAAATGTCATTTTACATCACTTTTTATCTTATTTTTACAAACTAGTTCCTCAAATTAAAGTGCCTAAAAAGAAAATATGTGACATTAAATTGAAATATTAGTCATCAAGAAAAATAGAACCTATTTTTCAGTGAGTGAAATATAATTATTAAATCTTTGAATAAGATTTTTAATCCAATTATATTTTGCTTCTGTACATATATAGGTTTAAGAAACTAGGTAGTGGGAAATATCCACTCTTATATAAGATAATACTAGATCAAATAGGAATATATATGTATTCTAAAATAAAAAAATCATCATACCATATTTTTCATCTGTATAATTGTTTTTTACATAAAAGTATAGGGTTAAAAATTATTTAAAAATAAATTTTACACAATAAATAATATAAAAAAACAAATATTAAATAACATTAAATGTTGCTGATTTATTATTCTTGTCCTTGAAACACATTGTAGTTTCGTTACTAAAATAAAATCTTATAAGTATGAAAAAATTTTCATTATGGAAGATAATATATTTGGAATGATTCTTGTGAAGAAAATATGTTTTGGCCTATTTTTATAAATGTTAAATTATAGAAAAAAATTATATTATAAAAAAATAACTCAATAGAATAAACATAATAAAAAAATATAGTTTACCAATTAAAAAAGTGCAAATGATCAGTGTAGTGTAAAAAGGGTTTGGTAAATTTTTAAATGGTTGTTCTCATTTTTCATAGAAAATTTAGTGATATTTAAAACAAAAAATGATGTTTTCTAAGGATAAAATAATATTCTTTAATTATATGAAGATTATCCTCGTGAATTACCCTCTGTTAATCCAGAAAAATCACCCTTTTTATTTTCGTCACTTCACTTACAAAATAAATTTGATAAAAATTATAAACTTCAATGAATATATATATATATATATGATAATAATAATTCATTAGTCTTAAATGTGATTCAATATTTCCTAGAGTATTAATTATTATTATTACCTTTTTTATAATTTTAATCGCTTTAAAACACTTTTAAATAATGTTGTGGTAGGAGATAAAAACATTAAATGTTCAATATGATTCTTGCTTCGGTGGAAACAATTTATTTGAAATTAAATAATATATATATAGTAAAATAATATAAAATATGTAAATGATTTATATTTATTTAAATTACTAAAAAATAATTATTAGTCAAAAATTAAATAAAGGAATTACAATAAAATCGAAAATGATAAAAATATTATGCGTAAAATCACATGGAAAACTGAAATTATGATATTAATCCAGACCCATTTAATGATTTAAACAAATTATAGATGAGGGTTTTATTTTATACCATTAAATAACCATATGTTGGTTTATCATTTTATTCATGGTTATAAAAATCTCTCTCATCTCTTCATCACTTATATGAGAAACTAAACAATTTTACGAAATATACAATGTACCATTGGATGTTCTATTTTCATTTCAATTAGTGATTGTTTTCGATATTTATTTTATAAAATAATTGATCTAATTAGTAATATCTTTTAATGAAAAAATATAGTTCCACAAAAATTATATCAATATTCTCAAAAAACACTTCTGCTTAGATGGAATAAAATGAATTGAAATAAATATATAATCTAGAGAAATAATTTTATGAATTCATGGAAGTGATTATAGATTATCAGAAAATAATTTAAAACAACAAATATCGAAATGTTCACCATATTCTAATTTTATAGTTCTAAGAATTGATTTTTAAATATATTATATTCATTTTAGCAGTCATAAAAAAATTTCTATTACAAAATACAACCTATATATACAAATAAATATTTTTTCCATCCCAAAAATGTAATTAATTATTTTATCACAAAAAAAAAAGACATCAATAATCAATTTATAGACAATACTAGGTATAAATTTGTCCATTTTATCCAAAAAAAATTAAACTACAATTCATACATATTACAAAAATATTAAAAAAATACTCCATAAGATTCAACTTGTTCACATTACATAGGATCATGAGTATTTTGAATTGGGTAAAAATAAAATGAATTAATAAACCCCAATAATTCATTATCAATCCCAATAAATTTTTCCACAAAAAAATTAAAATATAATTTTATAAATCCAATTAATTTAAGTAAATTTTAATTCTAACTCTATCTTATGAAATTTATAAAAAAAAATTATGGTTTACATTTTCTTTGAAAAAATTTTATATTTCTCATATTTCATAATGAATTTATTTAAAATAATATTAAATATTTTGATTGAAAAATGAGAGTTCAAATATCCATATTTTCTCAAATACCTCATCATCACATTTTTATCAAGATATAATTTTAAACCTATTACATACTCTATGTATAAAATGTGTGGGTCATTTTTTAATTTTATATATTAAATATCTAGGATTTACCATCTAAAATTAAAATTATCTCCATCAAACCCATTGAAATTAATTTCATATTTAATACACAACACATCTTCAAAATAAATAATACAATGGTTGTTTATGTAATAATTAAAAACTATATCTTCCTCAAACTATACCTCTTTATAAACTATAGATTAATGAAAATCAACTACAAAAATTTATAAAATGTTTTGAAAATGATATATCATTTCTATTTTAGAAAAATTAAAATAATGTTCAAATTTAAAAACTTATCCCCTAAAACGTTAATATTAAATTTAGGTTCTATTTTTTTATCTCCAAGAATATATTTTTGGAAAATTTAAATGGTGACTGATGAACAATATATTCTATATCATCTTAAAAAATCCAATTCCCAATACTCTTATAAACAAAATCCATTTTAACTATGAATGTAAAATATGGAAATCTTTAACATCCACCTCCTCATAGTTTTCTAGTTGAATAGGTTGTTATATTTTCTATAACTTCTGAAAACCAATCCCCTATTAAATTTCATTATTTTTATTATTTTATTTATTTTTTTACTTTTAGTATCACAATCCAGAATGTAAATTTTTTTAAATCAATTGAAAAATCTCTATATTTTACAAAAAAATCATTAAATATTTCTTACTCATCGAATACTTATTGTTATTTTATATATTCTGTCCTTTTTTAGCTATATTAATGCATGTGATCATAAATTATTCATCACTACTACTAACATAAACTCATATAATATTTCATAATTTAATTGATTAAAATGGATCCCCCAAATTTTCATACGTGGATATTACATTTCTCAAAAGCAATATTGAATTAATGATATAAACACATGCATGAGAAATCTGACAATTTAGGGAATTTAGAATCTTTAAACACAATATTATTAATTCATGAAATATATTCAATGTCTTCCATATATATCATCCCCTTCAGCACTCATACATAAAAACCATTCTTGATGACATGGGAAAAGAAAACATAAGAAATGGATATCTCGTATTCTAAGTTAGTGTAAAACAGGGAGCAACGTAGACATAATATGATCATAAGGGTATGATAAGATGAGTATAAGATATGAATACAATACCCAATAGAAAAAATATCTTATATATATACCATAGAAAAAATTTTGGTTATTTAAAAGATATAATTCATAAGGAAATCAATGAACTTGATTCATTAGAGAATAACATTTCAACATGATATATAATTATGAATACACATAATCATATAAAATCACTCATAGGTTGATACACCTCATGAGTCAGAAAACCCCCATTCCCAGTGGGGGTCATTTTATCATTGTGGAATAGATTCACTCCTCGAACAATCGAAGTATTTAAGGATAACATCCAAAACCATCATAGTGAAAAATATAAATATTGAGCCAAGGTCACCCCTCATTCTAGTCGTATCTATATAATGCGATATAAATCATTACTTAATTAATTTTATTGAGATATAGTTCCCACACATCTATTTTATGAAATAACCACCATTTGTCGTTATAAAATAACCACTTTCACATAATTAAAACCATAATAATGTGTGACAAATGATCATTAAAATATCAACATATCATAATCCAAAAAATTAAATGAGTTTCATATAAATTTCATCAAAATATAACCTTTTAAAAATTTATATATTTCATAATTTTTTAATCATTTCACCAAAGAATATCCAATGAAAAAGTAATCGAGTTTTTTAAGAATTTTTTCATGGTATAACCCATGGAAGAGAAATAGGTTTCATAGAATTATTTTCATGATAAACAAGAATAAATTATTAAACAAATAATAATGTTAAACATGAATCATACCCCAAAGAAATAATATGTAAAATAATAGTATTATATCTTATATGGAAGATGATTTTTAATGGTAATTTCCTTGGAACATTTCTTAAGAAACATGATGCTTCATTTAAAATAATTTTTTGAACTGCAAATTATAAACATTTTTTGACATCTTATTTTTCATAAATAAACATGAAAAAATATAAAGTATTATTTTAAAAAATTTAAAACAATTCTCAAGGAAAATATTTTTCCACTTTCAGAACACTTATAAAAATAAAAACATTTTCAAAATACCTTCTCGATTTGAAATCTTTTAAAATATAGAAATTTTTCACATATTATGGAAATCAATTTCTTCTAAAATAACTTTTAAAGCATGAAATGTAATATAGAAATAATTTAGTGGTTATGAGATTGGTAAATATTGTTCATGCCATGCATATTAAAAGAAATGATTATTTTCACATTTTTGTAATATCAAAATTTAATTTTTTTGGAAGATTACATGAATATTATTTTCAAAATAATCGATGTAAAATGAATAAAAATATGAAAAAAATATTTTAAAAATTATATTATAATAATTAATTATGTGAATTTATTTTATAAAACAATATTTTAGAAGAAAACATTTTTTTTTGAAATAAGAATGAAATAAATTTTATTTTCATAAAAATCATTAATCAATAATATTAAGTTCGAATGAGAGAGAAATGGTCATATTAAATAAAAATTTATCGAATAACCATATTAAAAGAACATTAATGAGTTTTTTGAGATATATATTATAGGGTATTACCATCAGAAATGTAATAATAAACAATCACAACAAACAAAATCATTTTAACATAAAATCATTTCATATTTCAATCTTAAGCCTCATGATGTAATAAAACTAAATGAAACTCAAATTATAATTAGGTCAGATAAATCCATTATATTAACATTTAAAGGGTCTCTATATTTCTTTGTGAATGAATACAGTTGGATAAGATAACATATGACCCAAATAATGTAAATTGAGTCAAAAACACTACCACTTTATTGATAATTTGATTCAAAGTACCCAACAAATAAAAATCTCATATGAAATATAAAATTTCATAAAAATAATCAAATTATTTATAGAACATGTAAAATGTGTATTATAAAAAGTATACAAATAAAACTATAGGTGAATCTATATATTTCTCCCTAAAATAAAATAGACACTATAAATCCTCATACCATGAGTCTAGACATTCTTTGCACACATTCAAACTACCTTTATAATAAATATATGATTATAATAAACCAATAATAAAAAAATAATTATATTAAAAGTACTATATATAAAATATGTAAGTCAGTTAATTACTTGTTTAAAATGTAATCAATGAAAAATTCATGTTCCATGTAATAATTTCAATGTTTTTTTGTGTATTTTTCATTGTTCATTTTTGGTCCCCTTGAATTCACCATGTATGCATAACTTATAGAATAAAAATTGTGACATGATTATATTATTTATACATTAATTATTCTTTTAATAGTAATAAATAGTTTTGGTTTTGATAAATTAACCACGTTAAAACCATGTTACATTCATAATTTTGTCATTTATGTCACCTATATTTATCATTATTATATTCCATGTAATGTGTTATTGAAAAAAATAACATCGCTTCATAACGCGGTAGTCCGCTATAGAGATGACTGACATTATCGTATTCATAAAAAAACAAAAGCATGATGTTACGTGTAATATAAAAATTTAATAATAATAATAATAATAATATATTAATCTTAATTTATTAAAAATAAATAATAATTAATTCCAACTATTAGAGGTGATAATGAAAAATATAAAGGCATCATTTTGTGAGGTAGTCATCTGTCGTACATGCGAATAATGATTTCATAACATAATTGATGGAACTGGATTTAGTTGTAGATTATGAACACAACATAACAACATCTATGACTATTTAAGACATTGAAATTATTATATCATAATGTTATAATAATATTTCAAGGGGGGAATACATTAATACAAAAAAAATCTTTTTAATGAGGGTTACCACTTCTTCAGATATACTTTTTAGGGTTTCACTAAAATCCAACCATGGTCGGATTTTGGTAAAAAATTATGGTTTCTAGGATTATGCTAGGAAATTTTTTAAGTTAATTTTTTTGTTATTTTTAGGAAAATAACCATTAAGTTGTTTGATTATGAGATGATAAGGTGTTTCCTTTTATAAGTGGGGAAGAGGACACACTTTTGTTTTTTTAAATAATTTAGTGCTCTAACATTTTTAATAAGTCAAAAGTGTCCAAAATGAACTAATATAGAACCTTAGAGGTTTAATGTATTCAATAAATTCATAAAATAGTTTAAAAAATTGTATATGTTATTTTTACCCTTATGATATTATTTTAACCACCAGAATACTCATTTTTACCTTAACCATGATAATTATCTTTTACCCATTTCACTATTCATTTTAGTCAAATATTAATAAGAAATTATGACATATGATAATATAAATATTTAAATTGTGTTTTTTATTTTAATTAACATAATTAATTTATTTTAATTTATAATCAACCTCTCATATGTGATGAGAAAGCGAGTTTTTATATAGAAATGTTCAAAAAATTATAATGTTTTGAAAACTAAATTCAATAAGAAACTATCTAAAATGTATTAAAATGATGTAAATCATATATAATTTTAAAAAAATTAATTTAAAAACAGTATAAAATATATTTCATCTTTATAATTATATTAAACTACAAAATATTTCTGAAATAAAATAATTTATTTTCACAATACATCAAAAAAACAATCATTTCAAAACAATCACTAAAATTATTCATAGAATAATTAATAAATTATAAAGTAATAATATAAATTTATTTTAGTAAATTTAGTTTCTCAAAGGTTCAAAATTTTATTTTAAACTGATTTCTCAAAAGAAAAGTAGAAAAAACACCAATTCAAAAAAAAATGTGTTTTATGCATAAAACTGAAATTATTATTATCTATAAGAACAAAATATAGATGTTAAATAGTTTATTGACTATATAGCCTATTAATTTCATTAATATAATTTACTATAAGTGGTTTTATTTGTTTATTGTTGTTAAACATGTTTTATTTAATAAAAATTGTTTTTGAGAAAATGATTTCCTATATTTTTAAATAGTTTTTAATTTATATCTAATTAATTGGTAATAAAAAAATTCATTTTATAAACATGTGTAGACTAACTATTCTTTATAATTTAGTTAGTACTACTCACACCCAAAATACCAATGGTAATGTGATAACCATCTTATTAAATAATAAATTGATTATAGTAAGTCAAATTTTGTTTAAACTCAGCGTTACATGTAACACAAGAAAATATTGCTGATTCATACAATGAACGATAAATTATGCCAACTCAAGATTCTCAGAAATGTATATTAATTAATTTATTATTAAAATTCTTCAAATGACATGAACATTTTCCCAAGGACTATAATAGTTTTTTTTCTTTTAAAAACACGTAATAAAATCAATTAACATAGAGAATAGTCTTCAATGACTCACACACACATATTTTCAATTAGTACTCATACTCAAAACATTTACTCATACCCCAGGGAAAGGAAACCAGATAAATGGTAATATTATATTATCAATATGTGTAAATAAAAGTGATATATAATATTATAATGAACATAAATGTATGATAACATGAGAATAATATTTGAAGATCATATCATTCATATCAAATATAATAGTAGTGATTATTAGAATAAATATTACGGAACTAGATTTAATTGTTTTTCCATTCATGACTATCTCATGTGATATAATGATTTACCCAATTCATTGGAGGGAGATATAGGTCCCTCCCATCTCATAATGAAATCATTACTATATGTTTCAAAAAAACATAGATCATTCATCAAAGCATAACCCAAGAAATAAAATGGATTTCATAAACATAATTCCATCATAACAAACATTCTCATAATCAAATAAGAGTAATAATAGGGATAGAAAAAGAAAACTATTTAATGAGTTCCATCTTATATGGAAATTATTTTTGATATACCACTTGAACTTAGTTCATGAGGAAAATATCTTTTCTTCTTCAAAAACATTTTCTATCCTCAAAATGTCATGCAATTTTAAATTAAAATAATTTAGTTGAAAATAAACATGATGTAAATTAGAGGAAGCTTATTGGAAATAATAAATCATTAATATTTAAAGATCCAATCATGTTTTATATGTTTAATAAAACATACTCTTGGTACTTTTTCCAAAAAATTCCAAAAGAATCTCATATGCTAAAAAAGAAAGATTCCTTCTAAACTATGTAGTAAAAGTAAAAATGGGTAAAAATTAAATTTAAAATATATAGAATAATAATAGAAATATTATGATATTCTTTTGGAAAACATGGACATGGATGATAAAATAACCCTAGTAAATATTTACGAATAAAAAATCTCAGATAAAACGATATTGGAAAATTTATCCCTTACCTTAGGCACAATTTCGTCTGTATTTGTCAAAAACTCATGTATAGTGGGGTTAAACATATTACTAAATTGAAAAAAAACCATAATAATATATATGATATCATATATTATTCATTTAAAACTTTATATTACCCTTTTATTTGTCAATTTCATTTTAAAAAAAGGTTTTGGGTAAATAGATGATAAAATAACCCCAGTAAATACGTACGCATGAATGCCATTTTCATTCCATATTAAATTTAATGGAAGAATGTAAGTAATATATTTATATATATATATGTAAATATAGTAGCATTATAACCTCATATATTTCTGGATAATTTATTATATATACTTTATTATCATTCTTGAATGGTAAATGTGGAAAATTAATCTTATCGCGTCAGGGTGATGGTAAGACGTACATACGCACGGGCGATGATATCGTTTCAATAATTGTTGAATTGTATTAAATAAGATGTTTTATAATATCCATTAATTATTATAATTTTATAGTAATCATATATAGTTATTATTTCCACCATTATTCCCAAAAATATTAGGTGGTGGTGAAAATAGATTACACCACGACGTGGAGACGGAAAGTCATTCGTACGCATGCCTAGTGATTTTGTTTTTTGTATGGAGGATAGAATGTGAAATAGGGTTGTTAAATATTTATAATAAAATATCAGTATATTAGTGATAATGATGTCATTACTTTATAATGAAACAACTACAGAATATTAAGTAGAAGAAAAATAAATTTGAAAGAATTGGTAGAAGAGAATGCCTCTTTCTCGATGTGCCTCCTTTGTATTTCATCTAAGGGAACTATATCTTCCATTTTGATAAAAACATCACATATATATTGTAAATAGGCATGTTTATAAGATAAATGGGAAGTTTTTGGCCGAACTCTATGGCTCTAAATGCAGTGAAGAGGAGAGGGAGGAGGTGCCTTTTTATAAGAGAGGAGAGGGGCACATAAAGAATATTCCAAAATAATAATTTATTATAAATTCAATTTCAATATAAAATAGTAATAAACATATTACATTATACTTTAATATGATGTTGTTTAGAATACCCATCATCCAATAATTTTTTTACATGTTTTGAATAATTTTTTATCCTTATCTTTTTGGGTTTACCCTTATTTTACAGTTTTTTATTTTTCTATGAGATCATGTTATTTTCACATTGTGGGTTAATGGAATTATCATATCATGTAAATACATCCAAAAAAGTTATTTATGACATATTTGGACTTATATTAACAATTTTTCAAAGTATTTGATATTTATGAATTTAATATCATTTAATAAACTATTTTAACTTTTAGGTTGTAAATTGTGTCAATTTTGGACAGAATTAATACATGACTTTTAGAAAAAATCATAACAACCCAATTCCTTCCAAAATAAGGCATTTTATCAAATAAAGTAATTCAATATCATCGAAACCATTCATTGATGACATAAAAATAACCAAATTACATTTTTTTTAATATTTGTAAATTCATTTATTTGAATCATTCATTACTGAGGTAATCACTACATCATAATTGTGTCATAAATAACATTATTTTTCTAATGTATAAAATTTATAAATAAATTACAATGAGGTAGTAAATATTTTCTTTTAATGACTATTTATAGACATTTATATCGGTTATATAACTCTATATTAGAATCGGTTTTGTAAAAGATATATGTTTAAGTTATAATTATATTTATTTTAAAATAATTTTTATGAAATGTCATTTCCACATCCATGTGAACCCATGGGGTCCCAAAATAGACCCATGTATTCCCATGGTCGGAAATATCTCATAAAATAGGATTAGGAGATGTGTTAGGGTATTTTAATATTATTAAAATATTTTTTTACCCGTATTTAGCAGATTAACCCTTTAACCAGTGTAAATAAAATAATTACTAAAGTTACTATTTATAAGTTCCAAAAATAAAATTATCTTGTTAACATAATTTAGACATCATGAATCCAATTTTTGAATCCATTTTTCAAATTTCATGATACATAATTTGTATAAATTACATTAAAATTAATCTCATTGTTGAGAAAACGAGTTTTAAAAGTTAAAACATTGCAAAAGCTTGAAATGTTCTTATATATGAATTCAATGTAAAATTATTTATAATGAGATAAATAATATTAAATTTTAATAATATATTCTATTTATACATTAAAACCATTCAATATTATAATTTCTCCAAATAAATTATATAAATAAAAAAAGTTTTATTTAATTATAATTTAGCGTATTTTTATTATTCATCAAAATATGAAAGTTATCAGAAATATATAAAATTGTTATCCAACGAAATTAATATATACTGATTAAAAATAAGAAGTTTATTTTATTAAATTGAACTTATAAACTTCAAAAAACTAGATATAAAATTGGTGTTCCATCAAATGGTGGAAAAACTATAATTTTGGAAAAATACATATTTTATCTAAAAAATTTATATTTTTTCTCATATTGTGTTCTACAAAATGTTTTGGATGAATGATAATGATATAAAATTAAAACTGAGGTTAATAATTTTCATAACAACTAGTTTATATCCTATTAAATAATAATATTCTAATAATATATCATTTTTTAGTGAAGCTCAGTATCGTGTACAATGCAAGCTATCAAGGAAGGTTTCTCTTGCGTATAAAGCAAGCCATGTTAGTGTTGCATGTAGTTCATTCTTTCTTTTATGTTTTGTATAACATAAGAAAATCATAGATCATTTCTACATTGAACAAAATATAGTCATTATTTCGTGAAATGAATTATATAACAATTACATTAAATTGTGTTCAACACAAGGCAAGAATATCTTTGCCTATGCAAAAGCTAATATAGTGTTGTGTATAGCACAAGCTAATTTTGGTGAACCTTATAAATCATTACATAAATGAAATCATAACTAATATATCTCAAAAAATCTCCTGTTGAAAAATTCTATCCACCTTAAAATGAATTTCTTCCTAAAAATGCATCGGGGTTATAAATGGTTTACTACATGAAAGTTTCAGTCACGGAAACCCACATTGTAAAAAGGAATATTAAAAAGTTATTTTAAAAAAGTAAGATATAGACATAATGGTTTCCCAAAGTAACTCATCACTATTATTCCACACTGGATAAATTATGTGGGAAGTGAAAACATAGATATGGAAGGGAAATCTAACCATCATGTTCAGATGGATGGTGATAGACAATAAGGTTTGGAGAAGGATAATGATCAGAAATCCATAAATCTGCAATGATTTAAGGGACCATTTGATTCATCAGATAAAAAGGTACTAGGATAACATTTTTTGTTTTTAGATATTTTTTCTAATGTTTATAATTTATCCATGAGGAGAAATTCATACATAATTTCAGTACATTCTAACCATTGGTCATTCCATGATAAATTTCTACTTCATCTCATATTTAATTAAATGATGTTGAATTTTTCATTATTGATGTATTATCAGATTATGTGATAGAATGATAGGTTATTGTATCTATCTCAACCGAGAGGTTAGAATAGGTTATCTAATACTCATAAGTCTAACTATAGTGAGATAACACATTTATCTAACAAACATCAACTAGAATATAACTTATATTATCCATCAATGGATAACATTGCAATCCTTCCAAAAAATAAAAATATAAAACATTAGAAATAGGTGAACTAAATAGACTTAACATTTGATTCCCATCACTCATTGGGATATTCTTGGTTGTCACATTCCAAACATATGAAAACCTCATTAATGTATTCTATTGAAACAAGGTTATGTCATGTATAACTATTAAACCACAGTGAAAACATACATTCTATAAAAATTAACACTTTCGATGTAAAAAAATTTCTATATACTCAATTCGTGATATAACATTGTTCTCATATCGTTCATGGGAACATTAATACTATAAAACAACTCATTATCTTTTTATCCTTTCAATATAGGCTTATCATGTGCATTCAAAAAATATTTCAATTACTTTTCATGGCCACCAGTATCGTATTCTTATGTAAAACAACAATGGACCATAGATATTCCAATATTCTATAATACCATAAAATTAAATCTACAAAGTTATTCTTGAATACCAATACATAAACACATCAATTCATCATCTAAAATTATTGACATGGAATAGGTCCTTCATCGATTTAGTAGTAACCTCTTCGGTCAGCGCATTGAGTTGGGTAATGCATGTGTTCTCCACATATAATACATTGAACTTCATGATAGTTCTTCACTCTATAAATATTTTTCCCACATACATAACATCCTCTCCTCCATTTTAGGTATTCATCAATGTTCTTCTTCACATCTTCTTGATATGTAGAAAGCTTAATCTTCCTTCATCTATGTTCCTCACCATGCAAACATGCTTTAAATTCAATATTACTCTTATTTGATGACTTATGAATACTACTAAAGTTCACCATGGAAATCATATATCTCGTTGACTGATTCAGAATAATCACAATATCATTCTCTCTAGAAATTACACAATTTCGTTACTCATAGTCCCCAATTTTTCAATTGGATTCAATTTTGACCCAATTCCTTCTCGTTCCCTCCATTGATTAAACCAGAAACCATAGTGTGAGAAAAAATTAAAATAATGAGGAACCACATAATCATAAAAATTCTCCTATAATATGTCTAACATTTGACACCTTTATTAATATATAAAACCATAGTTTCTCCCTAGGTTATTCATGATCATTAACATAATTATAGGACTATGAACTATAGTTATTTTTAACCTTAGGGACATCACTATAAATACCTTATAACTATCTCTAGAGATCTCACTAAGTTTTATCATACTAGTTTCCAATGGTTAATTAAGCCTTCTAACTACTACAAACTATAGAGACCCAAGCATCCCGTACATGCGCATTACATTTCATTTGTGGAATACATAATACATGACACAAATAGATTCCCAAAGACCATATTAGTTTAGTGTTTTTGGATATATGGAACATAATCTTCTAACAATGTGGAAGATCTTAAATATCTCCCCTAAAGATATTCCCATTTTTTTCATTTCTAAAATCACTATTTATATCCTTGGTTAATGAAAACATAAAAAGGGTGAGCTCAAATGATTAGTAAGGGTAAACAAGGAGGACATAAAACAAACCATAAATATTTGAACATAAAAACATGAACATAATTTTTAAACATTAAAATCGCGAGTCATGAAATTAATCATGGAAGTATGTAATGCATGGATGATAAAGGAACATTAATCGTGATAAAATGGCATGGGAATAAAATATGTAATTTTTTAAAAGAATTAAGAACAAAATATGATTTCCATAGTAGCCATGTCATTGCTTCCAAGACCATAATAATGGACAATGACCCCAACTATACCAGGTTTACCTGTAGTTCCAACCATGAATTACTGAACTGAATATACTATTTATTCTAGTAATTTATATATCATGAGATATAAATATTTACCCAATTTAATGGAGGGAGATATAGGTACCACCCATCTTATAATGAAATAATTCTTACATGTGCCACAAAAACATAAATCATTTTTCATAGCATAACCCATGAAATAATATGGGTTTCTAAAACATCATTCTATCATAACATATTACATTTTAAATACAATGTCATCGTTTACACAATCAAAAAATAGTAATAATAGGGATAAAAACATAACAATATTTAAACTGTGTCATATTAGATGGAAAATAATTTTGATAAAGCAATTTCATATATTTCTAGAGGAATATATCATTTGTTATTCAAAAACTTTATCATTTCCCAAAAGGCCACACAATTTAAAAAATAATAGTTTAGTTGTAAATAAACATGAAATGTTGTACAGGGTAGTTCGTGGAAATAACAAGTCATGAAGATGTAAAAATCCATTCATGCTGTATAAGGTGAATAAAACATACTCCTCATACTTTTTCCGGAAAACACAAGAAGGACCTCACATGGTAAAAAAATATTACAACTAATCCATGTAGTAAACTCAAAATGGATAAAAATTACTTTAAACATACATATAGGAATAGTACACATTTTATGAGAATTTTTTTTAAACATGGAAATAGATGATAAAATAACCTCAGTAAATAATTACGAATAAATAATGTTGGATAAAACAAGATTGAAAATGTTATCCCTTACCTTATGTCCAATTTCATTAATATATGTCTGAAACGCCTCTATAGTGTGTTTAGAACATATTATTCACTTTTAAAAGAACCATAATAATATTTATGATATCATATATGATTCACTTACAACTTTATATTACCTGTTTATTTCTAAATTCCATGTTAAATTAACGTTTTGGGTAATAATCGGTTTATTTATCATACGTGTTTGGACTTTTTATTATTGATATTATTACATAGATCAAGATTTTATAACATAAATAATGTAAAACAAGATATATATATATATATCATATTTATTTAGTATATAAATACATATAACAGTTAGATGAATTGAATGCAATACACTATACATGGAGATGGTAGGTTGTATGTATGACTGAACACTATTTTTGTTTCCTTATTAAATTGAATGAAAGTATGTAAATGACATATATAAATACATAAATCCAGTACAATTATTATTTTATATATTACATGATAATTTATTATCTATACATTATAATCAATATTTAATGATTAATATTTAATTATCATACAAAAAATTAATGGATGACCTCAAAATAACAAATTACAATTGTTTTAATATTTATAAATTCATTTATTGGAATCATTCATTAATGAGGTAATCACTACATAATAATTGTGTCATAATTAACTATATTTTTATAATCTCTAAAATAATAAATAAAATACCAGGATGATTTAAATATTTTTAGTTTTATAATTAAAATTTTTAAACATAGTGATCGGTTATATATCCATATATTAAAATATATTTTATAAAAGATATATGTTTAGGTTATAATTATCATTACATTAAATTAGTTTTTATAAAATGTCATTTTCACATCCATGTGAATCCATGGGATCCCAAAATAGAACCAAAGATGTCCATGGTCATAAATATTTTATCCAATATGTTTAACACATGTGTTAGAGTAGTTTTTTGTTATTAAAATATTATTTTTCCCTTATTTACCATATTTACGTTTTAACCATGGTAAATAAAATAATTACTGAAGTTACTACTTATAGTGTCTAGAAATAAAATTACCCTATAAACATAATTTGGACCTACTAATTCCAAATATGGAAGCTATTTTTTAATATTAAAGACAAAGAATATGTAGTAATTAATTTACAATTAATCTCATTGTTGAGAAAAGATTTATTAAAAGTTAAAACATTTCAAAAGATTGAAATGTTTTTACCTATGAATTAAATGTATAATTAATTATAATGACATAAGTTATATTTAATTTTAAAAATATATTCTATTTATAATTTAAACCAATTAAAAATTATAATGTAAATTTATAAATTATCTTGAGGAAAAAGTTGTTTTTTATTAAAAATTTGAATAATTGTACTATTCATCAAAAAATGACTGTTATGAGAAAAATATCAAGAAATTATCCAAAGTATGTTTTTATATTACGATTCAAATCAATAAGTTAATTTTGAAAAATCGAATAAATAAATATGTCGAAAACTATATTTTAAATGGGTGTTCCATCAAAAGGAGACAAAACTGTATTTTTAGGAAATTAATTATTTTATCTAAAAAAATCCACATATTATGTTCTAGAAATTGTGTTGGATGAATTCTAATGATATAAAATTAAATATTTGGTTAATACTATTTATAATGTCAAGTTTACATGCCCTAAAATAATTATATTTTAATAATACATCATTGTTTAGTGAAACTAAGTATCATGTACAACAGAAGCCATTGAAGAAGGTCTCTCTTGCGTGTAACGCATGACAAGCCAGTGTCGTGTGTACTGTAAGCTTCTTTTGGTGTTTCATACAATATATTCAATAAATAATTCATTTATAATTTGAAAAAAATCTATACTCATTGCTTCGTGAAATGAATTCTATCACAAGAACATGAAATTGTGGTCAACACAAGCCATGAATATTATTACATATACTACAGGCTAATACAGTGTTGCGTGTATCACAATCTAATATTGTTGTAGTGTAAAACCCAAGATACTAGAGAAATTATAATGAATATATCTCATAAAATCTTGGGGTGTTACACTTATGGAATACACATATGAAGATGGAAACTTAGGTTAAGGATATCGAATAGGAAATTCATAACATGGTAGGCTTGGGATGTCCATAAATGCACCTACTTCTTGATTTTACTAACAATGTGTGTACTATATTATTTTTTAGCTTTGTCTGACAACATTTGTAACCTCTTGTTTTTGGGCTTAGTCTAATAACCCATGTACCCTCTTGTTATCGATACTATGCTAACATCCCATGTATAATATTTTTTTGGGCTTTGGATAACATCCCATATACCCTCATCTACTAAGGATTAATCTAACAACCCATGTACCCTATTGGTTTTGGAATTCTAAAAATACTCATGTACCCTGATGTTTTTTTGGCTTCGTCATACAACTCGTTTACCATCCTATTTTTTGGATTCAAGTGACTACTGGTGTGCCCTTATTAATTCTAGTATTGGGATAATATAAAATGTACCCTTTATCTTATATAAAATTCAACATTACCTAATTCATTATAGGAATATATACATCACACCCATTATATAATGAAAATTTTATTCATGTGTGGAACAATACCATAAAAAATTAATATATAATAACCAATGAAATGAAATTTTTATCATTAACATATCATAATCTCATATACCATGGTAAAGATATGGGTTCTATAATTATTATAGAATAACCCATGAAATGAAGGAAGTCTCGTTAGACATTATTCTTGGCATAACCAATGGATGAGAATTCAGAAACAATTTGCCATCAAAACAAAAACCATTTAGAAAAATAATATGTATAATTTCATTAGATAATAACCCTAGTAAAGGATAAGTGACATCAATAGATATCATCATATATGCAAAATAATTTTCCCATATTATTTGAATCATTCCTTGGGAAAATATAATTTTATCTTAAAATAATATTTTTAAAACATAAAACATTTAAAAAATTATTGAAAATACCATGAAAAATTATAAATAAATATTTGAAAAACATTTTGAACACTATTTAAAAAACATAGACATTATATTTAATTTTACTTGAATATTATCTAAAAATAATTTCTAAAATCATTTTTAAAACAATTTTTTGAATACACAATTTTTTAGTCACACATATTTCCAACTGAATACAGTAATAATGTCATATTTTCATAAAAACGTATCCCTAATGATAATAATTATAAAACATTGTAAAAATAATTCCATTACCTGAATATATAATGAGTAAATAAATTTTAAAAAATCCTGGTAATTTATTAGATATGGATTATTATATTCCATCAATTAAAGAATAATCATAAATAGTCTCGAAAAATGATGAGATGGTAGACAAAAATTATTACTAATTTTTTAATATTGAATCATAATACCCATGATATAATAAAATTTCTATAATATTAAAATATCTTGAAAATAAGTAAACTACTGATATAAAATGTCAAATGGGATGTATTAATACCTTGTAAAATAATACATGTGGATAACCGAACATGCTTCTCAATGAAGGAAACATGATACAAAATATCCTTACACATTTGTAACATTTTATCCATGAACAAGAGGAATGAGATATCCTAAAATATATATGTAATACTATTAACTATGATTTTAATAATCCTAAAATAAATAAATGTATAGTATACACACAACATATAATAAATAGGCAGTGTAAAGGCTTTTGTTTCAGAGAAAATAAGAGTGTAAAGAAAAAACAATCTCTGATAAAAGGAGATTGGAAAATATATCCCTTACCATAGACCTAATTTATTGTTTATGTGTCCAAAACTCATGTATAGTGGGTTTACCATATTATTAACTTGTAAACAAACCATAATAATATTTATTATATCATATATGGTTCACTTACAACATTATATTAACCTTTTATTTGACCATTCCAGTAAAAACGTACCAATGAATGCTGTTTATGTTCCTTATTAAATTGAATTGAAGAAAGTAAAGAATATATATACACAAAAATCTAGTATCATTATTATTTCAAATATATAATTATTATGTATTATATATTCTTTATAATAAATCTTTAATGGTTAACATGGAAAATGAATCTTATTGGGTTGTGGAGACGGTAAGTCGAACGTACGCAGAAGCGATGATATCGTTCGAATAATTGTTGAATGGTATTAAATTGTATGGTGTATAAAGTCTGATAATTTGTATAAATTTATAATAATAATATATAGTTATTATTTCCACCATTATAACCTTCAAAGTAAGGTGGTGGTGAAAAATATATTACACCACAGCGTTTAGATGTTAACCTGTACGTATGCACGTGCGGTAATTTGGTTTTTTATAGGATGGATAGAAAGTGAAATAGGGTTGTTTATAATTTATTATATAATATCACTATGTTAGGGATAATTATATAATTACATTATAATGAAACAAATAAGGAAGATTAAGTAGAATAAGAAATAAATTTTAAATAATTGGTATAAGAGATTACCTCTTTCTCGACGTGCCTCCTTTAAATTTTTTATTAGGGCAATAGAGATGTTCATTTGAGAAGAAACTCACCTCTTGAATGTTACTAGGGGATTTTAGAAGAGATATTGGAAGAGTTTGGCCTATATTTATCTCTAAAATTGATGTGAAGAGGTTAAGGAGAAGGTTCCCTTTTATAAGAGAGGAGAGATGCACTTTAGGATTGTTCCAAAATAATAATTTATTAGGAATTCAATTGTGATTTAAAATGGTAAAAAACTTATTTAAATATACAATAAGAGTTTTTTCGATAAAATTAACATCATACAATAATTTTTTGACAATATTTGAATATTGTTTTGTAAATATATTTTTTGTTTTCTCTTTATTTTACCCTTTTTAATCATTCTGTGATATCATGTTATTTACACATTATGGGTAAATGTAATTTCCATGCCTTTTAAAATAACCCAAAAAAGTAATTTATGACATATTTGGACTTATCTTAACCATTTTTAAGATATTAGATATTTATTAATTTAATATAATTTAATAATCTAATTTATGTTTTATGTTATGAATTGTGTTGATTTTGGTCAGTATTCATACTTTTCTTTTTTTAAACATTCATAACAACCTGATGAATTAAAAAATAAGTAATTAACACAATAAAAATTTGTCAATATAATACATAATATTAGTGTATAACCTAAAAATAACCAAATTACATTTTTTTAATATTTATAAATTCATTTAATTGAATCATTCATTAATGAGGTAATCACTGCCTCAGAATTGTTTCACAAATGACAATATTTTTATATTGTATAAAATTTATCAATAAACCACAATTATAGATTAAATATTTTTATTTTTATAATTTCTAGTTATAGACATAGATATTAGATAAATAACCCTATATTAAAATTGATTTTCTAAAAGATATATGTTTAGTTTATAGTTATCTTTACATTAAATTTTTTTTTATAAAATGTCTTCTTCACATCCATGGGAATCCATGAGGTCCCAAAATGGACCTAAGGATTCCCATGATCGTAAATATCTCATAAAATTGTATTATGACTTTTTTTCGGGTATTTTAATATCATTAAAATATTATTTTTTACCTTTATTTACCAGATTTACCCTTTAACAAGGGTAAATAAAATAATTAATGAAGTTACTATTCATAATGTCCAAAAATAAAATTATCCTGTTAACATAATTTGGACCTAATGATTCCAAATTTGCATTAAATTTTTTAAAATTCAAAATACATAATATGTATAAATTAATTTATAATTAATTTCATTTTTGAGAAAACAAGTTTTAAATGTTAAAACATAGTAAAATATTGAAATGTTTTCACTTATTGATTCAATGTAAAATTAATGATAATGACATAAATTATGTTAAATTGTAATAATATATTCTATTCAGACTTTAAAACCATTAATTATTATATTTTATCAATATAAATTATATTGATGAATAAAGTTGATTTTAATTATAATTTAGCGTATTTTTACTATTCATCAAAATATTAATGTTATTAGAAAAATATCAAAAATTTATCAAAAGTAAATCTTAAATAGATTTTTTCAAAATAATAAGATTATTTTTTCATATTTATATTATAATCATGAAAAAAATATATTAAAATTGGTGTGCCATCAAATGGCGAAAAATCTATATTATTTGAGAAATGTATATTTCAACTGAAAAAATTGATTTTATTTCTCATTTTGTGTTATAGAAAATATTTTGGATGAATAATAGTGTTATAAAATTCAAAATTTGGTTATAACTATTCATAATGGCTAGTTTATGTCCCACTAAATAATAATAATTTAATAATATGCCATTGTTTAGTGAAACTCGTTATTGCGTAAAACGCATGCTATCGAGGAAGGTTTCTCTTGCATATAATTCAAGCCAAGAAAATGTTGCTTGTATTGAAATATTCCTTTGGTGTTGCATATAAAATAATCAAAACATAGTTCATTTATAATTTTAACACAATCTAAACTCAGTGTTGCGTGAAATGAATAATATCACAAGTACATGAAATTGTGTTCAACACAAGGAAAGAATAGTTTTTCATATACTATAAGATAATATGGTGTTTTATATATTGAATGATAATATAAGTGTAGAATATAACACAAGATATAAAATAAATTAGAACTAATATTTCTTATAAAATCATTGGTTATTAAATTCTACCCCCCTTAAAATTAATTTTTACCTCAAAATTCGTTGTAGTTATAAATCATTTACTACTTGAAAGATTCTATCATAGAAACCCACATCGTAAAAAGGAATACTAAGACTTCATTTTGAAAAGGAAATTTATAAAAATAATTGTTACCCAAAGTAACTCATCATAAGAATTCAACATAGGATAGCATATGTGGGAAGTGAAAACATAGATATGGAAGCGAAATCTAACCATGAAGTTCATGATGAATAGTGATAGACAATAAGGTCCAGAAAAGGATAACAATCAGAATGTCATAAATATGTGATGATTTAAGGGACCATATAATTTATCAGATAATAGTTTAGTAGGATTACATTTTTGGTTTCATGATCATTTTTCTAACATTGGTAAATTTTTCCACGAGGAAAAATACTTACATGATTTCAGTAAAATCTAAAAGTAGTCCATTCCATAAAAAATTTCCACTTCATCTCATATATAATGAAATTATGTTGAATTTTTCATTATTAATGTTTTATAAAATCATGTGATAGAATGATAGGTCATTACAACTGTCTCAACAAAGTAGTTAAAACAGGTTATCAAATATTCATAAGTCAAACTATAGTGAGATAACACATTAATCTAACAAACATCAACCAAAATGTAACTACTATTATCCATAAATGGATAACATTTCAGGAAATCCAAAAACAATAAATATAAAACTTTATAAATAGGTGAACTAAATCAACATAAAATTTTTATCCCATATCTCATTAGGGGATTCTTGGTTGTCACATTCCAAACATGTGAATACCTTATTCATGTATTCTCTTGAAACATAGTAATGACATGAATTACCATAGAACATTAGTGAAAACATACACTCTATCAAAATTAACTCTTTCCACATAAAAATAATTATATATACTCAAACTATGATATCACTTTGTCCATATATCAATCGTGAGGTCATTATAAGTATCAATCAACTCATTATCTCTTTATCGTTTCAATATACCCATATGATCTGGTTTAAAAAAATTTAAATCACATTTCATGGTATCCGGTACCATATTCTTATTGAAAACCTCAATAGAACATAGATATTCTAATATTCCATAAATCCACAAAAGTAACTCTAAAAAATTATTCTTAAATACCAATACATAAACACTTCAATACATTTTCTTCAATGATTGACATGAATATGTCCTTCCTCGATTTAGAAGTAACCTCATAGGTTGGGGCATTGATTTGGGTAATGAATGTGTTCTCCATATATAATACATTGAACTCCATGACATTTTGTCACTCTTTGACCTTTTTCCCCACACAGATGACATATTCCCTTCCATTTGATGTAATCATCAAAGTTCTTCTTTCATTCTTCTTGATATGTTGAATGCTTAATCGTCCTTCAACCATGTTCCTCACCATGAGAAAATTCATTAAATTCTATATTCCTTTTATTTGATGAATTAGGAATACCACTAAAGTTCACCTTGTTAATCTTATATTGTGATATCTGATTCAGAATAATCACAATATTATTCTCTCTAGGCATTACAAAATTTTGTTGCTCAAAGTCACCAATTTATCCATTAGATTCAATTTTGACCCAATTCCTTGTGGTCCCCACCATTTACTAAATCCATAAACCATTGTGTAAAATACATTTAAAATAATGAGGAACCACATAATCATAAAAAAATCACTTATAAGATATCTAACTTTTGACACCTTCTTTAATCCATGACACCATAGGTGAACCCTAGGTTATTAACGATCATTAACATAATTCTAGGACTGTAAAATATAGTTATATTTATCCTTAGGGATATCCATATACATACCATAAAAATATCTCTAGGTATATCACTAAATATTTCTCGTACTCATCTCCAAAGGTTAACTAGACCATCCCTATGATACTTACTATAGATACGAAAGCATCACGTATAAGGTCATTACATTTGTCTTGCAGAATAAAGAATTCAGGACACAAATATATTCCCAAATACCATATTAGTTAGTGACTTTGGAAACCTAAAACATAATCTTATAACATTGTGAATGATCATAATATACTCCCCTACATATCTCCCCCTTTTGGTTTCATACCTAAAACCATTCTTTATATCTATGGGAAATGAAAACATAAAAATAGTGAGCTCAAATGATCAGTAGGGGTAAACATAGGGGACATAAAACAAACGATAAATATTTTAACATAAAACATGAACATAAAGTTTAAACATCAAAATTGTGAGTCACGAAATTAATCATGGAAGTTTGTAATTCATGGATCATAAAGGAACATTAATCGTGATAAAATGGCATGTGAATAAAATATGGAATTGTGGAAAACCATTAAGAACATAATATGATTTCAATAGTATCTAATACATCAATTCTAAGACCATCATAACGGAAAACTACCATTACTATACCAAGTTTACCTGTCATTCCAGCCATGTATTAGTGATCATGATTTAAGTAATGTTCCAATCATGTCTATCTCATGAGATTGATATATTTTACGTAATTCATTGGATGGAGATATAGGTCCCACCGATCTCAATATGAAATCATTCTTATATGTTCCACAAAAACATAAATCATTCATTATAGATAACCTATGAAATAAAATGGGTTTCTTAAACATCATTCCATCATAACATAATACATATTAAATACAATTTTATCATTTAAAAAATATAATTAGAGTACTAGTAGGAATAGAAATATAACAATATTTAAAGAGTGTCATCTAATAAGGAAAAGGATTTTATAAAACAATTGAACTTATTTCTTGTGGAAAATATCATTTCTTATTCAAAAATATTTTCTTTTCTCAAAATGCTGTAAACTTTTAAAAGATAATAATTTAGATGAAAATAAACATGAAATGTTGTAGAGGGTGATTCGATGATATAAAACATCATGATTATATAATAATATATTCATGGCGTATACTTTTAATTAAACATATTCCTCATACTTTTGAATGAAAAGTGAAAACATACCTCATGTGGTAAAAAAATATTCTTTCCCAACCATGTAGTAAAAGTAAAAATGGGTAAAAATGAATTTAAATGTACATATAAGAAATTTACACATTTTATAAGAATTGTTTTGTTAAAAACATGGACATGGATGATAAATATAACCCTAATAAATAATTACGAATAATCAATCACCAAAAAAATGAGATTGGAAAAGTTTTCCCTTACCTTAAGTCCAATTTATTCCATACGTGTCTGAAACTCTGGTATAGTGGGTTAAAACATATTAATATATCTTAAAAATACCATAATAATATTTATGATGTCATATATGATTCACTTACAAATTTATATTACCCTTTTACTTGTAAATTCCATGTTAAAGCAACATTTTGGGTAGTAATCGTTTTATTTATCATATGTGTTTGGACTTGTTATTCATGATATTATTACATAAATAATGATTTAATAAGTTCCATAATGTAAAACATGATATATATATATATATATATATATATATCATATATATTCATCATATAATGACATATAATATCTTGATAAATTAAATTTAATACGCCATTCATAGAGACGGTAGGTCGTACGTACGCAGGAACGCTGTTTTCGTTTCCATATTAAATTGAATAGAAGTAAGTATATGAAATATATAAATAAATTAATCCAGTAGAATTATTATGTCATATATTTTATTATTATTTATTATATATAATTTATAATCATTCTTGATTGGTTAATGTGTAAAATTAATCACATCGCGTTATGGAGATGGTAAGCCATACGTACGCACGAGCAATGGTATTGCTCCCTTAATTATTAAACAATATTGAAGTGGATGATGTATAATATCTCATAATTAGTATCATGTTATAATAAATGTATATAGTTATTATTTACACTATTATACCCATTAAAATAAGGTGGTGGTGAAAAAAATATTACACCACGGTGTGGAGACGGTAATTCGTACGTACGCACCTGCAACGATTTTGTTTGTCGTATGATGGATAGATGGTGAAATAGTGTTGTTTCATAGTTATAATAACATATAATTATATTATTGAAACTTATTTCATTACTTTATAATTAAATAACTAAAGAAGATTAATTAGAATAAGAAATAAATTTGATTGAATCGTTAGAAGGGGTTACCTCTTTCTTGACATGCCTCCTTTAAATTTTATCATAGGGAACTAGAGTTTGTATTTTCAAAAGACCATAACCTCTTGAATAAAAATTTGGATGTTGGTAATAAAAATGGTTAGGGGTATTGTGATCCTGGATTTTTAAAATGGAGTAAAGAAGAGAGGGAGGAGGTTCCCTTTTGTAAGAGAGGAGAGGGGAACTTTACAAAAGTTCCAAAATATTAATTTATTATAAATTTAATTTCAATTTAAAATGGTCCAAAACGTATTTAATTATACTAAAAGATGAATTTTGTTCGCATAAAAATTATCCATTAATTATTTTACATGTTTTGAATATTTGTTATCCTAATATTTTTTCTTTTACCCTTATTTTACCCTTTTTAATCTTACTATGATATCATGTTATTTACACATTATTGGATAATTTAATTAACATATCATGTCGAACGACCAAAAAAAGTTATTTATGACATATTTGGATATATATTTACTATTTAATATAATATTAGACTTTTTTGAATTTAATATTATTTAATAAACTATGTTATGTTTTAAGTTATGAATTGTGTCAATTTTGGACACTATTCATACATGACTTTTTTTAAAATTCATAAGAACCATATTCTATATAAAATAGGGAATTAACTAAAATATAATACGTCAATATCATTTAATATATTTAAATTATGACATCAAAATGACAAATCACCATTGGTTTAATATTTATAAATTCATTTATTTGATTCATTCATTAATGAGGTAATCACTACATCATAATTGTGTCATAATTAAATATATTTTTATAATAATTAAATATAATAAATAAAATATCCTAATATATAAAATAATTTTTATTTTTTAATTACTATTTTTAGACATAGATATCGAGTATATAACCCTATATTAAATAATATTTAGTAAAATATATATGTTTACGTTATAATTATCTTAACTTTAAATTAATTATTATAAAATGTTATTTTCACATCCAAGTGAATCCATGGGTTCCCAAAATCGAAACAAATATTTATATAGTGATATATATCTCATAAAATAGTGTTAGGAAAAGTTTTAGGTTAGTTTTATATTATTAAAATATTATTTTTACCCATATTTTTTAGATTTATGCTTTAACCGTGGTAAATAAAATAATTACTGAAGTTACTATTTATAATGTCCAATAAAAGTATAATATTAACATAAATTGTACATATGGATTCCAAATATGGAATCTATTTTTCAAAATTACAAACACATAATTTGGAGTAATTATTTAAATATTAATCCAATAGTTGAGAAAACAGGATTTAAAAGTTAAAACATTGCAAAAGATTGAATTGTTTTACCTATGAATTAAATGTACAATTAATGATAATAAAATACTTTATATATAATTATAAAAATATATTATATTTATACATTTAACCCATTCAAAATTATAATTTAACCATATAAATTATCTCGATAAAAAGAAGTTTTTTTTTAATTTAAATTTAGTGTATTTTACTATTAATCAAAATATGAAAGTTATAAATAAAATATCAAAAAATTATCCAATGTAAATTTTTATATCCTGATCCAAATAATAAGTTTTTTTAAAAAAATGAACTTATAAATGTTTCTAAAACTATATTTAAAATGGGTGTTCCATCAAAAGGTAGAAAACTGTATTTTTTGGAAAATAATTATTTTATCTAATGAGTGGTTTTTATCATATTATGTTCTAGAAAATGTGATGGATGAATTATAATGATATAAAATTCATAACATGGTTAATAATATTCATAAAAACTAGTTTATATTCCCTTAAATAATTATATTTTAATAATATATCATTTTTAGTGAAACATGGTATTGTATACAACGTAAGCTATTGAGAAACGTCGCTCCTGTCTGGAACAAAAGCCATGTAAGTGTTCTGTGTAGTGAAAGCTTCCTTTGGTGTTCTATAAAACATAATCAAAACATAGTTCAATTATACTTGGAATAAAATATATACTCAGTGTTTCATTTAATTAATTCTATCAAAATAACATGTGTTCAACACAAGATAATAATATTATTGTGTATCGAACATGCTAATACGGTGTTGCGTTTAGCACAAGATAATCATGGTGTAGCGTACAACACAAGACATCAATGAAATTAAACAAAATATATCTCATAAAATCTTGGGGTGTTACACTAATGGAATATCCATACTAATATAAAATATTATGTTAAGGATATCCAATATTCCATTCATAATATGGTACGCTTGAGATGTCCATCAATGCACCGGCTTCTTGATTGGACTAACAACTTGTATACTCTTTTGTTTTTCAGCTTGGTCTGATAATAGGTGTATCCTTTAATTTTTGGCTTAGTATAATAATAAATTTACCCTCTTGATTTTAATAATTTGAAAAAACCACATCTAAAATATTTTTTTAGGATTAGGATGAAATTACACATACCCTCTTATTCTCTGCATTAATCTAACAACCCATGTACCCTATTTGTTTTGGTATTCTGCTAAAAACTCTTCTACCCTCTTATTTTTTTGGCGTGGTTATACAACTCATTTATCATCTTATTGCTTTGATTCAACAAACCACTCGTTTACCATTTTAACTTCTAGTATTGGGATAACATACAATGTACCCACTAATCTTATATAAAATTTAACATTACCCAATTCAATAAAGGTAGATATAGTTCCCAACAATATATATATGTAAAATCTTGTTTATGCGTCGAACAAGATCATAAATTATTATAATATAATAACGCATTAAAAGAAATGTGTATCATAAACATTTCATCATCTGATTTCCTAAAGAAAAGATATGGATTCTATAATTATTATATCATAACCCATGAAAATATGGGAGTCTTGTAGGAATTTATTCTTGGTATAACCCATGCACAAGAACAGTGTTTTCGAAAACAACATTCCTTAAAAAATAAACCATTTAGAAAAATAATATGTATAATATCATTGGATAATAACCCTAGTAATGGATAAGTTACATCAATAGATATCATCATATACGGTAAAAAATTTCCAATATCACTTAAAACTTATCCTAGGGAAAAAATAATTTTATCATAATCAAATATTTTCAAAACATAAAATATTTAAAAAAATTATTGAAAAACCCATGAAAACATATAAATAAATATTTTAAAAACATTTTAAACGATATTTAAAACACTAACACCTTCTAATTTATTTTCCTTCAATATTATACTAAAACCTTTTTTAAAAACCTTTTTAAAACAATTTCTTGAATACAAATTTTTTTATTATATCTGATTTACGACTAAATTGGGAAATAATGTCATATTTTCATAAAAACACATACTTAATTATCATAATTACGAAACATTGTAAAAATGGTTCCATTACATGAATATATTGTGAATAAATATATGATAATAGAAATTATGATAATTCCTGAGATGTGGATCATAATATTTAATCAATTAAAGCATAGTTATAAATAGTATCGATAAATGATGAGATTGTAGCCATAAATTATAACTAATTTGTTAACATTTATTCGTAATACCCATGATATAATAAAATTTCAATAATATTAAAATATCATGAATGTAATTATATTCCTGATATAACTTGTCAAATGGGATGTATAAACAACACGTAAAATAATACAAGAGGATAATATAACATGCCTCTCAATGAGGAAATATTGAGGCAAATTTTCCTTAGACATATGTAACATTTTATCCATAAACAATAAGAAGCACAGATACTAAACTATATATTTAAATACCAATAATTATAATTTTAATAATCCTAAAATAAATACATGTATATTATACACACCAAATATAATTAATAGGCTCTGAAAATGGCTTTTGTTTCACGGAATATAAGAGTGTGATGAAAATCCCTTCTAACATGAGTATATTTTCCATCATGACAACACTAAATGAATAAAATCAATTAAAACTTTTAATATTATAAAATAAATTAAATTACAGATATAATATCTTATAAAGAAATATATACACAACACAAATGGAATGAGTGGTGAATATGGAATGTGTCTCACAGAAATAAATCTGAGACGAGAAATCCCCTAACATTATGTTTTTAAATCCTTCATGCACAGTCAAAACACTTGTATAATAAATATAATTTTACTATACATAAAAATATAAAACATATTCATATATATAATACCATATATTATTTGATTATGAGTTTATATGACCCTTTTAGGAACAATTCTAGGTTAATGTTATGTATTAGGTAATAACTGCTTTGTTTTTATATATGTTCTAATTTTTTTTCTTGTCCTCATAATTTGATCGTGATTTCCTAATTTCTAAAATTTAAAAAATGATATGAAATAACAATATATTAAGTATAGAAGAATTTATACTAATCTATAAAATTCATATATTCAAAATGAAATACAATGTTCATGGAGATGGTAAGTTGTTCATACACATGAATGATAGTTCCATTTTACTTTCCTATATAACAAAATAAAATAGAGATATATATATATATATATATATATTATTCTAGTAAAATTATTTTTCAAAATATTTATCATATTTATAATAAACCCATCCTTTTTAATTTCCATGTAATTTGTGAATTAATGACATCACTTCATGAGGAGGTTGTTCGTTGTAAACACAAATGACATTATCATATTCCCAAAAAAATTAAAATATTGAATATATGTGTCATATTAGAAGTTGATAAGATTAATGAAATAATAAGTAGAATATATCTCATATATAAATATAATGTTTTTCATTATTCCCAAATATAAGTGTTGGTAATGAAAAAATGAATGCATCAGTTTGTGAGGCGACAGTCCACCGTACACATGAACGATGATTGTGTATCTCATTTTGTGAATGTGTGTAAATATATAGTTCATATAATTAACATAATTTTATTTATTTTGATTATATTTATGTTATTATATATGTTTGATATAAATTTAATAGAAGGGGTTTGAAGAAGAAATAAAACAAAGTGTTCATTGATGAATATTTCTTCATTTTTGTGTATCTCTTTTTGGTTTTAACAAATGGACATCATTTGATGGGTTAATGCCAATATATAGGCTTCCAGGATGATATGGGGGATTTTGGGAAGTGATTTTTTATAGGGTTGGTTGAGAAAAATGGATATATAAGTGTGAAGATGAAGGTATATTGAGTTCCCAGTGATAGTTGAGGAGGATGTTCATTCTTGTAAATACCAAAAAAGGTAAAAAATATTGGTAGACTCCCTTACCTCATGTAACTCCAATAATGATAAATTTTTAATCTAAGAGGTGATGTCACGACCCCCTCCCCACAAACTATACCCCTCCTGGGCCGACAATGTGAGAAGAGAGATAATGACCCCCCAAGTCCCGCCTCCAGTAGGCCCCGGGTTGGCGACTAACATTGAGGGTATAATAAACACACAAATGGGAGGCATTACCCTCTAAGAGAACACATGCAGAAGAGAGAGATAATATAGACAACAACTCCAACTCAGAACTGAAATATAAATGAAATCCACATACAAATATGAAATTCCAGGAAAAAGTACTACAACTAAAATGGGAAAACTAAAGTTACCCCAAAGAAAGGAAAAACAGCAGCGACCACAATCCCGAACAGCTCCTGCAACCACAAGCTTGTAGTAACCAGCTTGATCTCCAACCTGCACCAAGTGACCTGAAAAATAGTTTATATATACGTAGGGTGAGTATAACAGTAAACTTAGTAGGATCCTCCCCAAATCCTCTCATGCAAAAGTAATGAAAGGATTCTAAATCATAGTGAACAATAAGTGAAACTAACTCGTCACCTAAATAGGTATACTAAGTTCCCAACCTCACCATGGCTACTCTCACCATGTAACGCATACAAGAATATAACATAGAGTAAATAATATCAAGGGTACCCCACTACTACTTCCCCACTGGTTTTCTGCTTTTCCCCAACATCATATGTCATGTGCATCTCTCTCTAAAGGCTTGCCCGTATAAACTTGGGCTAAGCTCCAAAATCTACACCTCTTGAACCACAAAGGCTTTCCCGTAGACACCTGGGCAAAGCACCACACCATCCTCACAACCAAAAGTAACCAGGTATGTTCCGGGAGCCACCAAAGCCCGCATAACATGTACCATACGTCGGGTATTATACCTCAAGTCATTATAGCCCATACACTGAGTAGCGATCCTCAATCCATCAAAGCCTATACATGTTAAACCTATAGTAGTTCATGGGATACTATATCCAGAATATATTTCCGTAAAATAAAAACAAGCCATTACCAACCTCTACACACATATATGGGGAATCTAACCATTGTGCCTATTGGCATATGTATCTACCAAGAGAAGAAAGAGGTGCCCAAGGCGGTAGTCATCCATTTGTCCTCCCACCAGAATGTTCGTTAAAACACCCCCCAGGTCTCAGAATCCCCAGGGTGTCAGTTTCCCTTACTAACAGGGTAGATTAGCGTATAGAATCACAAAAAGTATAGAATATATAATAATCCCAACCACACTACGGGCATAACCTAGTCTTAGACACAACTGCAACTAACATCTCTCGAACTTCGGGCTGCCACTTCTAATACTAGGTATCCTAAAAGAAAACAACCATTTAAGGGATTTATTAGATTAATTCATCCCCATTTTATCAATTCCATTATATGTTAATTAATTCATCAAACATTAATTAACCATGAACACAACAAAAAAAACTGAATTGGGATCATATTCAAAAACAACTGCTCCTTTTGAAAGTTACAGCCTCGTCATAACATTCTAGCATTTCCATCCCCATGGGTTAACATCATTTATTCAAACGTTAATTATAGAATTACTTTCCTGTATTCCCAGGCATTCTAGAAAAGAAACCTATGCTACAAAACACAAGGTGGATCAACACGGTGAGTATTTATACAACCCGTTTAGTCTTTTCCGCCTATGGAAAGAGCATATACCAATTCTCCCTCGAGAGGCTAAACATGGAAAAGCATGTGGCATACCCCGTGTGTCTTCTCCTCTTTCAAAATAAGGGTAATCAAAACTAGCTGCCATGAGCATTGGGGAAAAGTAAACTAGATAAATAACCAATCAAACTACAAAACATCCAACAACCACATCCATCCCATTCCATCATCCCTGGTGTCCTCCCTGACACCCACATTCATAAACTGATGCATCTTGTCACACTAAGCATCATCCACTACCACATCCACAAGGCCTCCCTGCCTCCACATATCACAATAGCCATCTAGGCTTACATCATAGCAGATGTAGCAGGAAAACAAACTTCACATCAAATTGGATCTTGGCCATTTAACAAGGCATCCAGCCTTTATACAAAATGAGCACTAATGGATATAAAGCACAAGGCACTCAGCCTTACGAACAAGAGGGTAACTAAGAACCCTACAAGGCATTATCATTTCTCAACTAGCTAGTTCTTTAATCCCTCTTGAATTAACAGATTCAATTTGTAGGATCCAATACCGGTAAACCTAATCAGTATGATATCACAAAATATTTAACATACTTACTATGCCAATCTCATTAACATAAAATTTAGGACAACTAAATCAACGGAAACTACCAGATTCATTTATATGCCTCTTTATCATTAGCCAATTATTTTTCAATTATTTTCAGCATTACATTATTTATCAATATCCATTATGAACAAACAGCTAAGCAAAGCAAGCATAGATATCACACTATCTTGCAAAACATGAGGCAATAACAAACGAGCGATACCAATTTTCTTATCCGGTTCAAATATTTAATTTGTTACATTACATTGTGATATAAAGGGATAAAACATGCTAACGATATAGTTTCACGTTAAATAAAAGAGAATCCATGAATCCCCTACCTCAACAATTCTTGGCATTCTTTTTCCACACAACGGGTCACAATCCTCCTCTCGCGACAACTGCATCCACCGTAGGATGCCATTATACGACATCACCAACCAAAACCCAAGAAAAAAAACCATTATAATCATGGAGATTACATGGTATAATATGGATGGGAGAAACAGTGGAAGATGATCCCCAAAGGAACATTGATAAAACATACCTTATATGGAAGATTGACCAACACAGCTCAGTTGCATCCAAAACAGAGCAGAACCAATCGGAGGAGTAGGGTTTGATTGTGAAACTCATACGGGAGGTATTGAAAGGTTCAATCATATTCTAGACGAGAATAAAGAGGAAGAACAAGGGAGGATGATATATTGTCCCTTTTGAAGATCTATTGGGGCGACGGTTTAAGATACGCTTAATTCTCCATTGGAAACAGATCGCATTAACCCACGTGGTTTGACCAAGTAAAAATATCCTGGCCATAGGTATAATTAATATAAGATTTATGGAAATTGAATCGGCCTTAAGATCCCTTAAAATAAGGCTTTAAATGTATTTTATGTCAAAGGAAAAATCAAAAGGGGAAAAACTTTAGGAAGCTGGAAACACTGTTCACACACTCAAATTTTGGCAAAGGCAAGTCTACCAATCTGGAAACACAGTTTAAGTCTACCGATCTGGAAACACATTACAAGTATACCGATAGAAGGTCACCGATAGAACCTTACTGATAGAAACACTGTTCAAGTCTAGCGATAGAAGGTCACCAATATAAGCTCACCGATAGAAACACTGTTCAAGTCTACCGAGAGAAGCTCACCGATAGAAACAATGTTCAAGTCTACCGATATAAGTTCATCAATAGAAGCTCACCGATAGAAACAATGTTCAAGTATATCGATATATGGTCACTGATAGAACCTCCCTGATAGAAACACTATTCACTAATCTTCACGGATAGAAACACTGTTCACCTACAGATACTGTTCATAAAACTGAAAAAACTGTTCACATAACTGAAAATTTGGAAAAGCGTTGGGGATAAGTCACCTTTACCTCCCAGAACACCTCCAACACCACATTTTCACAATGTAAGGGACTAGAGAGGTTTGGGCCATTACATCAGATACCTCACAAAACATTCTCATCCTTGAGAATTAAAAACCGACCTAAAGAGAGAAAAAAAGAAACGGGGCCCGAACAACCACCCATCAAGATACCTCTCAAAAGAGAGCAAGCCACAAAAGGGAACAAAATAAGTTCATAAATAAAACATGAAAGGTCTAACCATGAAGGAAACGTCATTACATGAAAAGAGTTAAACATTAAACAAATCTGGGTACTGAGCACATATCTGTGACTCACGCTCCCAGGTACTCTCTTTCATGCCACCGTGTCGCCACAAGACACAAACTAAGGGGATAGAACGCCCATGCAAAACCTTCTCCATGCAGTCTTGGATATCCACAGGTCTCTCCTCGAAGGTTGAATCATCATCAATATTGATCTCTTCCCAATTGATAATATGAGATTCATCATGAAGATAACGACGGAGCTATGATACCTAGAAAACATCATGTATCCGACTCATATGAGGGGGAATTGCTACTCGATATGCCACAGCCCCAACACGAGATAACACCTCGAAAGGCCCAACAAACCGGGGAGAAAGCTTACTTCCACGACCAAACCTTCACTTCCCATGATGGAGATTCACCTTCAGAAACACATGATCCCCAAAATTAAACTCTAAGGGTCTCCTTATTTGATCAGCATATGATTTATGATGATCTTGTGATGTCTTCATCCTCTCAAGAATCACCAGAACCATATCTGTTGTATTCTTCACTAGTTCCGGTCAGAGAATTACTGACTCTCCGACCCCAGTCCAGCACAATGGAGAACTGAAAGGCCGACCATAAAAGGCTTCAAATGGTTCCATACCAATAGTGGAGTGAAAAATATTATTGTAATTGAACATCACCAAGGGTAGGTGCCTCATCCATGAACCACCAAATTCATGAATAGAAGCGCGCAATATGTCTTCAAGAGTCTGGATGGTTCGCTCTGTCTGATCATCCGTATGAGGATGAAAAGCAGTACTAAGGCATAGTTGAGAAAAGAAAGTATTGTGGAGATAGATCCACACCCTAGAGGTAAAATAAGGATCTCAATCAGAAATGATCATCCTAGAGACTCCATGAAGTCTCACCGCCTACTATAGATACTACCTCAACAAAACTTACACTAAGCTCGACTCCTTGATCGATATGAAGTGGGCTGATTTTTTCAAATGATCCCCTAACACCCAAATAGCATCATGTCCTCCTGAAGCTCGAGTTAAACCTATAACAAAGTCCATTGAGATGTCCTCACCCTTCCACTAAGGAATCTCTAATGGATGGAGAAGACCACCAGGAACACGATGTTCAGCCTTCACCTTCTGGCAGACCAAACATCGAGACACAAACTCCGATACCGCACGCTTCAGCCAAGGCCACCAAAACTGACTCCTCATGGATCGATACATCTTTGTCACACCAGGATGTACTGCTAAAGGAGAACTATGGAACTCTCTGAGAACAATATCACACATCTTCAAGGAAACAAAAATCCTTCCATGATACAACACTCGGTGGTGTTCATCCTCCGACCAACCATCAAGGGCCTCACCACGAACAACTCGGTCTCTCCAAACTTCCAACTCTAGATCACCCAAATGAGACTCTTCCACCTACTACATCAGGGATGATTTCACCGTCATCTGAAAAAGACAACCTCTACCCCCAACTTCTCCCATATCAAGATGAAAAGTTGATAGATCTTCCATCACTCTCCACGAATCACCAGATTCATGCACATCATCATTACGTGACTTTTGGCTTAGTGCATCAGCTACAACATTCCCTTTTCCAGGTGTATATGATATTTCAAAGTCTTATTCTTTCATGAACTCTATCCACCGATGTTGCCGCAAGTTCATGTCACATTTTTAGAAAACATACCTCAAACTCTTATGATCGGTGAAAACCAAAATGTGCTCACCAATGAGGTAATGTCTCCACAACATCAGAGAAAACACCATGTCTGTACACTCAAGATCATGGGTGGCATAGCTTCATTCATGGAGACGCAACTCCTGAGACCCATAAGAAACAACTGACCTCTGCTGCATGAGAACACAAAATAGCCCAAGATGCGAAGCATCACAAAAAAAATCAAACCGGACTCCCTCCACTGGAGGAAAAAGGACTAGATCACTTACCAACTTCTCCTTTAGATAATCGAAAGCTGCATGACATTGATCAATCCATATGAACACTTGATCCTTTCTGGTCAAGGCTATTAGAGGAGTCACAAATCGATAGATATTGGCTATGAACCTCTTGTAATAGCCTGCGAGACTAAGGAAACTTCGCACCTCTAACATGGTCTTGGGGGCTGCCCAAGACACCACTGCTTCTATCTTCGATGAATCCCCAGCTACTCCCTATTGGGAAACAACATGCCCCAAGAAACGAATATCTCGAGCCAAAAACTCACAATTCGACAACTTCCCAAACAACAGATATTGGCGAGGAACTCCCAAAACGGCTCGTAGATGCTCTGAATGCTCCTCTTCAGATATGGAGTACACAAGGATTTCGTCGATGAAAACCACCACAAATGTGTCCATGAATTCACGGAATGCAGCATTCATCAAAATCATGAAAACATCTGGAGCATTCATCACGCCAAACGACATTACAACAAACTCATAATGCCCATGACGACAACAAAAAGCAGTCTTCAGAATATCCTCATCTTTCACACGCATTTGATAATATCCTGACCACAGGTTGATATTTGAGAACCAACTTGCACCCTTAATTTGATCAAACAAATCACCAATCCGCGGAAGGGGATAGTTGTTCTTTATTGTCACTTTATTTAAGTGACGATAATCTACACACAACCGCAAACTGTCGTCGGCCTTCATCACGAACAGGACTAGTGCACCCCATGGTGACACACTTGGCCGTACAAAACCGCACTGCAACAGACCATCAAGCTGAATACGTAGCTCCCATAACTCATAAAGGGGCTATCCTATATGGAGACATAGAGATTGGAGACACTCTTTGATGTAACTTGATCCCAAAATCGATCTTTCGTCTAGGGGTAATGCTACAACCTCTTCAGGAAATACATCACTGTACTCCTCTACGACCCTAGGAAACACCAACTTCTTAACCTCTGAAGAACTCATAATCAACTCAACCATCATGGATGATAAGGATGGAATGCACATATGACCCATTCGAGGATATCGCTGCCCAACAAACACCACTTGCTCTCCATCTGCACCAATGAAGATGACCATCTTCCCGAAGAAATCCATGATAGTCTGCATGGAATACAACCAATCCATGCCAAGGATGACATCATATGGTTGTATTCATAAACATATGAAATCTCCCCAGGAGCGGTGTTGCCCCAACACTAGCTCACAATCTCTACATACATCAAACAAGTCAGCTTGACCTCCAACTGTCATAGTCAATGCAAAGGGCACTGGAAGCCTCTCTACCTCAGGTCCCAATTCATGGGCAATGGTAGGTGATATGTAGGAGTGTGTCGCTCTTGAGTCAAACAAGGCATACACCACGGTAGAAAACAAGAAAAGGGTATCTTGAACGATGTCTGGTTCGCCTGGTGTTGGCAACGCTAGAGAGTGAAGATGACCACACCCTCCTCCACGGCCTCTCCGACCCTGATGAATACCACCACCATAGTCGCGCTCTGCTCTCTGAGGACGAGGAGCATCATGGGGCTATCCAGGGCCTGCCCCATCTACCCTATGGTGATCTAAAGCTAGTGCACCTAGCTGTTGCTGCCTCAGCTGGGACTACCTCAACGGAGGAACCTAGAATGTAGTGCCCGATGCACGATGACTGCTCTAAAATGTCTAGACTCCCTCTGCTGATGACCATGACCACCAAAAGCAAAAAAGAACCTGATACATTTCCATAGGCCTAAGAGTTTATGCCTCTGGCGAAACGAGATGTGAAGGGTTCGGATATACCCTCGGCTAAACGGAATCTCTTCTGTCCTGAAAACCGGGATCCCTAGACCACATCTCTACTTAGTGAGGAATCATGTCGATTCCCCTCTTGTGATGATCTGGTCTTTTCCAAAGTCCTCTCAACAACCTCAGCCCTCGCCAGCACCTCAATATATGCCTTCAGCATAAACAGGGTGACATGGAGCTGGATCTCTGGATTCAAAGCCTCCTCAAAATGCCTCGCCATGTCCTCCTCATCAGGTAACAGGTCTGAAGCATATTGTAAATGTTTCCTGAAATGGATTCCAAACTCTCGAACACTGGACCTCCCCTGTCGAAGGGTAAGAATCTCCTGACGACTGGACGCCTTCACAGTCGAAGAAAGGAATTCAACTCTGAACTTGTCTCAAAACGCCTCCCATGAGATCGCCGACTCCTCACGATTCCCGAGGAACAAGAGCCACCATTGCCTCATTGCTCCACATAGCATCGTCACCAATAATGACGTCCATTTCTCCTTATGAGAACAAATCGAACTGAAGCCAATATCAACCTCCTCCAACCAGTCTTCTGTGACTGCATCTGAAACAGAGCCCTCGTACATCTGTAGACTCTAGCACTGAAACCCTCGAATTTTGTTCCTCCATGTTTCATCGTCATCAACCTTTACCCTGAGGCGCTCTACTAGAACATCCTGCTAGACATTTTCTCTACAAACCTGATGAGGATGTCAACCTAGAGCCATACCTGTAAAATAACAAACCGTTAATGCTCCTAAACCTGGAATATAAAAGATTCAAGATTAAATAATTAATTGTTTTCTTTTATTCATTTGTGTTTAACCTATCACATAGTCTACCCATTCCAACATAGTCACAAAGAAGAATGATGCATGATCCTTTCCTAGGTCTCTACCCTCCAACTAGTATCACCTTGTTTAGTAGCCATTATAAACTTAAAGGTATGTGAAACAGATCATAGGGGGACCTAGATGCCTAGGTCTCTACCGGTCTCCAGTGATTACCCCACTTGCTAAACATGAATGACACAATTTCCCTACCATCCCATGAAACCTCACATGTGCCTAACTCGAAACTCCACCCTATCCCTCAACCAGACCTCTGATACCACTCTTTCACGACCCCCTCCCCACAATGTATACCCCTCCAAGGCCGGAAATGTGAGAAGAGAGATAATGACCCCCACGTTCCGCCTCCAGTAGGCCCCGGGTTGGTGACTAGCACCGAGGGTATAATAGACACACAAATAGGAGGCATTACCCTCTAAGAGAACACATGTAGAAGAGAGAGATAAGATAGACACCAACCAAATCCAACTCAGAAATGAAATATAAAAGAAACCCAAGTAAATATATGAAATTACATGGAAAGTACTTTAACTGAAAGGGGAAAACTATAGGTACCCAAAAGAAAGGAATAACAACAGTGACCACAAGCCCGAATAACTCCTAGAACCACAAGCTAGTAGTAACCAGGTTGATCTCCAACCTACTCCAAGTGACCTGAAAAATAGTTTGTATATACGTAGAGTGAGTATATCATTATAATCAGTAAGATCCTCCCCAAAGGCTCTCATACAAAAGTAACGAAAGGATGTTAAATCACATTGAACAACAAGTGAAACTAAATCGTCACCTAAACATGTTTACTAAGTTCCTAACCTCACCATGGCTACTCTCACCAAGTAACGCATAAAATAATATAACATATAGTAAAGAATATGAAGGGTACCCTGCTACTACAACCCCACTGGTTTTTCACTTTTTTCCAATGACATACGTTTTGTGCATCCCTCTCCAAAGGCTTTCCCGTATAAACTTGGTCTATGATCCAGAATCTACAACTCGTGCACCAAAAATTCTTACCAGTAGACACCTGGGCGAAGTACCACACCATCCTCACAAAAAAAGTAACCATGTAAGTTCCGGGAGCCACCAAATCCCAGATAACGTGTATCATACGTCGGGAATTATACCACTAGCCATTATAGCCCATACACCGAGTATGGATCCTCAAGCCATCATAGCCTATACACGTTACACCAATAGTAGTCCATGGGATACTATATACAGAATATATGTGTGTGAAATAACCATAAGACATTACAGCCCTCTACACAAATACATGGGGAGACTAACCATTGTGCCTGTTGGCATATGTATCTACCAAGAGAATAGAGTAGGGCCAAAGGGTGTAGTCAGCCATTCATCCTCCCACTGGAATGTTGGGGAAAAAACCCCCCAGGGATCAGAATCCTCGTGGTGTCAGTTTCCCTTACTGATAGGGTGGATTCGAGTATAGAAAAACAAAAGGTATAGAATATATAATACTCACAACCACACTATGGTCATAACCTAGTCTTAGACACAGCTTTAGCTAACGTCTCTCGAACTCCAGGTTGCCACTTCTAAGACTAGGTATCCTATAAGCACACAACCATTTAAGGGATTTATTAGATTAATTCATTCCAATTCTATCAATTACATTGTATGTTGATTAATTCTTCAAACATTAATTAACCATGAACAGAACCTCAAAAAAACTGAATTGGCATCATATTCAAAAACAACTGGTTCTTTTAAAAGTTATAGCCTCATCATTATGTTCCAGCATCTCCGACCCCATGGGTTAACATCGTTTATTCAACCATTAATTTAAGAGTTACTTTCCCATTTTCCTAGGAATTCTAGAAAAGAAACCTATGATACTAAACACAAGGGGGATCAAAACGGTGAGTAGTTATACTACCCATCGAGTCGTTTCCACCTATGGAAATAGCGTAGACCGATTCTCACTGGAGAAGCTAAACGCGGAAAGCACGTGGCATATCTTGTGTGTCTTCGCCTCATTCGGAAAAAGGGTAAGAAAAACCAGCTGCATTGAGAAGTGGGGAAAAGTAAATTAGATAAATAACCAATCAAACCACCAAACATCCAACAACCACATCCATCCCATTCCATCATCCCTGGTGTCCTCCCTGTCACCCACAAGCATAAACTGATGCATCTCACCACTCTAGGAATCATCTGCTGCCACATCCACAAGGCCTCCCTGCTTACACATATCACAACATCCATCCATGCTCACATCACAGCACAAGCAGCAAGAAATAATACATCACATAAAATGGTCTATGGGCCCTTTAACAAGGCATCCATCCTTTATACAAAAGGAGAAATCATGGCTCTAAAGCACAAGGCACTCTGCCTTATGAACAAGTGGGTAACTAAGAACCCTACAAGGAGTTATCTTTTCTCATTAAACCAGTTCTTTAATACCTCTTGAATTAAAAGATACAATTTGTAGGTTCCAATTCTAGGAAACCTAATCACTAAGATATCATAAAAATTTATCATGCTTTCTATGCCAATTTGATTAACATCAAATTTAGGACAACTACATAAACAGAAACAACTAGATTCATTTACATGCCTCTTTATTTTTATCCAATTAATTATCAATTAATTTTAGCTTTACGTTCTTTATTGATTTCCATCAAGAACAAACAGCTAAGCAAAGCAAGCATAGATATCACACAATCTAGCAAAAGTTGAGGCAGTAACATGCGAGCGATAACAATTTCCTTATCCGGTTCAAATATTTAATTAGGTCAATTTCATTTTGATCCCAAGGGTTAAAACATGTTAACGATACAATTTCACGTAAAAGAAAAGGGAAGCGACGAATCCCCTACCTTAACAATTCTTGACGTTCTTTATCCACACAATGGGTCACAATCCTCCTCTCGCGACAACTGTATCCACCGTACGATGCCATGGTATGACAGTACCAACCAAATCCCAAGAAATAACCATAAGCATCTTAGAGATTATATAGTATAATATAAAAGGGAGAAATAGGAGAAGATGATCCCCAAAGGAACATTGATAAAACATACCTTATATGGAAGATTGACCGACATAGCTCGGTTGCATCCAAAACAGTGCAGAACCAATCAGAGGAGTAGGGTTTGATTGTGAAACTCCTATGGGAAGGATTGAAAGGTTCTAGCATTTTTTAGCCAATAAAAAAGAGGAATAATAAGGGAGGATGATATCTTGTACCTTTTGAAGAACTATTGGGTTGATGGTTTAAGATACACTTAATTCTCCATTGAAAACGGATCGCATTTACCCACGCGGTTTGACTAAGTAAAAACACCCAGACCATTGGTATATTTAATATAAGATTTATTCACTTTGAATAGGCCTTACGATCCCATAAAATAATGCTTTAATTGTATTTTACGTCAAAGGAAACATCAAAAGGGGAAAAACTGTAGGAAGCTGGAAACAATGTTCACATACTCAAAATTTGGAAAAGGCAATTCTACCGATCTGGAAACACTATACATGTCTACCGATCTAGAAACACTGTACAGATGTACCGATAGAAGGTCACCGATAGAACCACACCGATAGAAACAATGTTCAAGTCTACTGATAGAAGGTCATCGATAGAATCTCACAGATAGAAACACTGTTCAAGTATACCGATAGAAGGTCACTGATAGAAGCTTACCGATAGAAACATTTTTGAATTCTACCGATAGAAGGTCATCGATAGAAGCTCAATAATAGAAACATTGTTCAAGTCTACCAATAGAAGATCACTGATAGAACCTCACTGATAGAAACACTTTTCACATAACCTCACTGATAGAAACACTACTCACCTATCGACACTGTTTATAAAACTGGAAACATTGTTCACAGAACTGGAAATTTGGAAAAGTGTTGGGGATAAGATAACTTTACCTACCAGAACACCTCCAACACCACATTTTCACAAAGTAATGGACCAGAGAGGTCTAGGCCATTACAGGTGATATGTTTAAAACAAGTCCCCTTGAGTTTAATGTTCAGTCCCTTAGTAAACTTGATTATCTTTTAATCGATGTAATTAATATTTAGTATTTACAGTAATCATGTTGGTAAAATAATAATTTAACATTATTAAGAGTTATAAATAATTCTGATTAAAAAAATCAAATCCATTTTTCCAAATTCCAATCACATAAGTGGATGAAATTAAATAAAAATGTGTCCAATAGATAGGATGGAACTATGGGTTTTTCGATGTTAATATTTCCAATAGATTACCATGTTTGTATATCTAAATTCAAAATAAAAATATTAAAGAGATGATAATTAGATTAATATATTTACAATTTAACAAATTAAATTTTAACACAATTTTATTATATAATTATCCATTATAAATTTTTTAGATGAAAAACCTTTTTTAAATTAAAATTTAGTAATTTTCACTGTTAATCAAAAATGATTCTTTTAAGAAAAATACAAAAAAAATCACCCTTAGTTAATTTTAATATTTATTTTCAAAATGTGAAGTTTATTTGGTAAAATAATATTTATAAAAGAGAAAAAAAATATATTTAAAACAATTATTCTAGTAAAAGGTGAAAAAACTACCTTCTAGAAAAAATCATATTCTTATTCCTAAAATTTGATTTATTCTTATCTCATATCTAGAAAAAAATATCAATGTTAAATTATTTATTCAATATATAATTTATACATTTCATTAAAAACAGTCATCAAAATTGGGTTTTTAATTTTTTGAGAGAAAACATGTTTGGGTATAGAAAAATCATTTTTTATAAAAGGAATTTCGTTATTTTCAAATGGGTCTTACTTTAATTTCTATTTAATTGGTGGCCAAAGAGTTAATATTATAAACACGAATAAACAATATTTTTATAATTTATTTAGTAATTTTCATACACTACAATCAATCGTATTGGTCATAACTATCATAATATTTTAATAATATTATTAATATTATTTTTAGATGGGTAAAACATCATCATTAATGTAATGAAAGCAATCAAAGGGATTATGTATTTTATATACCACATGATAATCATAGTGTTATACATATTGAATTCCTAACATTGTATATAATGAAATTAAATTCCTCAAATAATTTTATTTTATTCTAAATAATATTATTTTATTATAATTCTAAGAGATACCCTATACCCACTTAAAATTAATTTTTTCAATGAAAATCCACCGTGGTCATTAAAGGATTAATATTTAAATGTTCATTTCATAGAAACCATCATCATAAAAATTAATTCTAAAACTTCATCTAATAAGTTAATTTGGTAAACATAACTATTGCCCAATGTAACTCATAGTTAGGTTTTCACATAAGAGGATTTAACTGGGAAGTGAATATTTGGACAGTAAAAAAATGTGTAAATAATTACAGGGAGTGATTGGGATCACTTATCATAATAATATCGTTTATTCATATATTTTTAGTGATAATAACATCATAGAACTAATAGGAAATAAATTTTTCATTTATATCCTCAAAAATGATGATAATAGGAATCCATTTTAATTTATTACCATTTTCCTGATGTTCTGGAATTTTCATAAGAAGATAAACTTACTTGAATTAATTCCCTTCAATATGAACAATCAGACCCCTTGATTGTGCCTTGATGAATTTCAATTTAAATTTTAATATAGGAAATGAATGTAATTTTTTCATTCCTAAATAACTTTTGGATCATGAGATCTACAAATAGGATGATTAGTCATTTCACCTATCTTTATCCATCATCATAAAATAATTGGTTCCATAGGATATCCAATATGCATTATTCATCATATTATTAGATAATAATTTAATTTCTAAAACCTCATATGATTCTTAACATAAAACATTCCAAAAATGTTTATCATTATATTCCATACAAAATATAAAAATAAAAAACATTAGAAATAATATCACTAAATTTAAAAAAATTAACATAACATTGATCTCCCTTATATTATAAAGAATTTCATGTCTATCACATAACAAAATGATAGTGACTTCATAATGTATTCTCTGAAAAAATGTTAATAATATAAATTATGATAAATAATTCTTTAAAAAACATTCGTTATTATTCAAAATATTATTGTATATATTTTATAGATAAAAAATGTCAAAATATCCATTAATTATAGCATAAACCATTTTTTTAACAAATCATTAATCTATTTCCATAGTAATTAGTAATATCCAATTTTATATATTCTTATCCAACACATATTTATCCAAAAAAATCTTCTAAAAAACATGAATATATTAAGGGTTATATTCCATTAATCATGTTTTTTACAAAATATAACATTTCCAATAAATCAATTTTCTATTTCATCAGTACCAATCAACATACCATTTCATGTCCCAAAAATATATATACTAAAAAATGATTATATATTTCATAAATCTTAAATCAAAATACATAAATACTTCAATCGGTGCATGTTAATGATTGTCATGGAATAGGTCCTACATTTTTTTGAGTTAAACGCATAGGTTAGGGAATTATGTTGGGTAATTTCCATGTTCTCCACTGATAATACATTGATCTCCATGAAAATTGTTCACTATATAACCCATTTTCCCACTCAAAAAATATATTCCTTTTCATTTGAGGTATTACTCTAGGTTATTCCTAATTTTTTCTTAACATGTAATAATCCTAATCATATTTCAACTAGGTTGATTACCATATGAAATTTTATAAAATTGTAACTTCCTATTATTCTAATTATACATAATATCACAAAATTTTATATTTTTAATCATATAACATGCTAGTTAATTCTAAATAAAAAGAATTGTTTTATCTCTCATCAGCATCCAAAATTTTTTCACATTGTCACCAACGTTTCCATTTGTTTCAATGCTAAAAAATTCCTTCTTCTTATAGACATCAACTAAAACCAAAAGTAGGGTGTTTGTGACAATAAGAATTTTTGAAAATTACATAATCCTAAAAAATTAATTATATGATTTATAAATCATGATTCCTTATTCTTTAATCTATGTCAAATTATATTTATCCAAGGTCATTCGTTTTCATCATACTTTTAAATTTTTCATGATGTTTTGTAATGAGTTTGTGACGTTCAAAATCATATCCTCTGGGAGTGTCAAACCCGGTGTGCATTAATGCCCATTTTTTTCACCATTTTCTGATCGAGTCAATCTAAATATGGTGTTTTGGGTGTTATTACCCCTATGTATAGTTATTCTATAGCCACGTCCACATGTAGTATTTGGAAATGGGTGTAATTTCTTAAAAACCACTCTCTCAATACCTTACCAAAATTCCATGATATTTTCTAGAGCTTTGTCTCATCCTTAGACTTACCCTTAGATACATCCCATGATATATAATTAAAAAATATTCCTATGTATATCACTATGATTTTCTCAAACTATTTTCCAAAGGATAACTAAAGTCTTCCATTGATACAAACTATTTCAAAAATAGGCTTCTAAAACTTGTATATTACATCATTTCTAAAAAATATTTATTACATTGCATGAATACATTCTTGAGTACAGTTATATTTTACTATCTTTGGAATTTATGAATGAAGTCATTTAACTTGTAGAAATATTTTTATTCATTCCTATAAAATCAATCCGATTATGTACTTCCACTTGAATCCCTTCTTCATCACCTAGGTAAACAGAACATAAGAAATGGCGAGATCAAATGATCAGAAAGGTTAGATAAATAAGATACAAAAGTATATCATGAACATAAGGGTATTAGAACATGAGTATATCATTTTACGATCATACCATGCAGATATAATATATCATAATAATGAGTCATGGAAAAATATAGGTATTTAATAAGAAATGAATCATAATGAAATCATACAACATGGGTTGTTAGATTACAACATTGGAATAAGAAAAAAACTTGTAAAATACACATAATAATAGAAAATCTGATTTCATGTCTATCTACTAAGACATTCATAACATATTATTCATGAAATTACCACTAATGTGCCTACTTCATGTTTGGGATAACAACCCATATACCATCTTGTTTTCGGGCTTGGGATAACAACATGTTTACCCTTTTTTTGGTCTTGAGCTATCAATATGTGTATCCTCTTATTTTATATATTGGGATAAAAAACCATTTACCCTCTTGTTTTTAGGTTAGGGATAACATCTTGTGTTCACGATAACATCCATTTTCTAGATAAAAACCCATGTAATATCATTTTTTTAGGGTTATTCCAAGAACCTATGTGACCTCCTTTTATTGGTCTTGGGTTAAAAAGTTCAGTACCCTCTTGTTTACAGGCTTGGTCAAAAAACCATATACCATCATATATTTTGTATTAGTTTAACAATTCATGTACCCTATTAGATCATAGAGAATTTATCATTACCCAATACATTAGAGGGAGATATAGATCCCAATAGTAAAATAATAAATTCCATATTTATGTGAGGCACAAGATCATAAAAATTAATCATATCATAACACATATAATGAAATGTGTGTCATAATAATTTCATAATAAAATATATATGTTTCATAATCCTTATATCACAACCAATGAAATTGAGAAAGCTTTATAATACGTTATTCTTTGTATAAATAATGGATAATAGATGGGTTTTGATAAATATCATTCCATTAAAATATAAACAAATCAAAGAAATAACATGAATGGTATCCATAGATCATATCCTTAGTAATATGTAGGTAACAAGAAATAGATTTATTCAAATATTGAAAATAATTTTTAAAAGTCATTTAAATAATTTCCTAAGGATGATACCCTTTCAATTTGGAGAAATATTTTTTAACCATACAATAATATGAAAACGATTTTCATTGAAAACAACCATAAATACCTATAAAATATTATTCTAAATTAAAATTAGACACATTTTCTTACAAAAGTCATTTAATTATTAATTTACCTTGAAAAGATTCTTCAATGATCATTTAATAAAAAAATTTAAAAAAATTCAAAAACAGGGTTTTCGAATGGTACAGATTTCGAACTGAAAAGTTAAATAAGGTCATAAATTTCAACAAAAAAATATTTTGTTAATTATCATGTGTACCAAAAAGTGGAAACATATTTCCATTACAAGAATATATCCTTAATAAACATAGTAAAAAAATTATTTAGAATTTTTAATAGATTTATCATAAGATTTCATTACATAAAGAATAATCATACAAAATCCTGATAAATGATGAGATTGTAGCAATATACGCATACTACATTGGTAAGGTTGAATCACAAGAATTATAAAAGTATAATATTTAGAGAAGCATAAAATATCATGAATATAATTATACTTATAAGATATCATATAAATGAAGAATCATACACACCATGTAAAATAAAATATGTGTATATTATTACATGTGTCTCTAAGTCGAAAAATTGAGAAAAAATTCACTTACAACTATAGTACATTTGAACTGTAAAACCCATTAAAGATGTTTCCAAAATTAGTTATTTATATATTAATAAATATCATTATAATAATAAAAAAAATACATCCATGGGTATTTCATACAAAACATACAAGAAATAGGTAGTTTACATGTCTTGTGTTTCATGGAAAAGAATAGTGAGAGGAAAATCCATCAACACTTGAGTAACTTTTGAATCACGAGACCAGTGATTAAATAACATCAATTGAAACGATTCAAATCCTAAAATAAATAAAATTCATTTTATAAAATTTCCAAGTTCAATATATACACCACATAAAATAAATAAGTGGCGTATATAGCATATGTCTTGCATAAATAAAAATGAGAATATAAATCCCCATACCTTGGGTATTGACATACTTCATACACAACAAAAAATCTAGTATAATAAATACATGTTTTTAATAAATTTACAAAATAATAATATTCAAAAAAATTATTAAATTTATTACATTATTATGATAGTATATTATCTATTTATTATCAATATCATGGAATTGTAACATTTTGGGTAATAACCATTTTGTTTTCCATATATGCTCGGACTTGTTATTTTTTGTCCTTATATATTGATCATGAGTTACTCATTTAAGTAATGAAAATAAATATATATATATATATATATACCATAAATGTACATTATATATTTATATAAAATAATATATAAATTATTGAAAAAGATATTAAATACCCTATTCATGGAGAAGGTGGGTCATATTTACGCATTAACATTGTTTCAACTTTCTTGTTATACCCAAAGAATGAAATATTTATGATGCCTGTGTGTGTGTGTTAGTGGGTGTTTATTTTCATTAAATTATAATTATTATTACATATATATCTAATATTTATAATAAAATCATCATTAATACATTCCATATAATGTGGGAAAGAATCACATTGCTTCTCTGGGTCGAAGTTCACTATACGCACGAACAAAAATACCATATTCCAAAAAAAAGTAAATCATATGGGTTTGTTTTATATAAATAATAAATAATAATAAATAAATTATAAATAATATATTTAATGTATATATACAATATATAAAAAAAAATTCCATCATTATTACGAAAATTAAGAGGTTTTAAGGGAATAAAGAATGACATTGGTTCGTGAGGTAGTAGTTTTTTGTACACAGGAATGATGATTGTCAATCCCATTTGATTAAAATGTGCGATTTTTTAGGTAATTAAATTAACATAACCATATATAATTATATATAATTTACTTTTGTTATTATATAATCATGATATAGAAATAATTTAATGGTTTTGAGGAAAAATAAAATAAAGTGTTCATGGATGAACATTACCTCTTCATTGGGAATCATCTACTGGTTTTCACTAAAGGAATTCACTAATTCTGTTTATTCCCCAAGTGAAGAATCAAATATGAGGGTATAAAATTTTTAAAGTTATTTTTGTATGTTTTTTAACCCAAATTTCTAGAGAGGTGTCAGAAAGTGGGGAGATTGAGTGCCATTTTATAGTCGAGGAGGAGTGGTATTTCAATAAATACTAAAATGGTAAACACTATTGGGAGGTGCCACTTTCTCCATGTGCCTCAATATATAAACAATATTATATAAAATATGTTCTATGGTCAAAATATGATCATAAAATTGTTTTATTAGATGTTTTTAGGTTATTTGATCCCCTTAGTTCAATGTTTAGACCCTCAGTAATCTCATTTTCTTATTAATCAATGTAATTTATTTTAACTGTTTTAACTAATAATTTTTGAAAAAAATTAACATCATCATATTATGAAATATTATTTATTATGAATAAAAATATTTACGATAGTTTGAAAATTCAAATAACAGAAGTGGATTGAAATTAATTTTAAATTAAACTCGTATATGGTGTGAAACATCTGGGTTTTCAAAGTGAAAGTATTCAAAAGATTACTAATTTTTTTTATCTAAATTCATTATAAAAATGAGTCTAATGAAAATTATTTTTTAAATATGTCTATTATTAATCTAATTATTCTTGAAAAATATTTAATGATATAATTTTCCATTCTAAATTATTTAGGAAAAAAAGTCGGTTTTTAATTAAAATTCAGTATTTTATACTATACATCAAAAAATGAATCTTCTATAAAAAATAATAAAGCCTCACTATAACACAATTTCCATAAAATAATTTAAAAAATTTTAATTTTTTTATAGATGTGGAAAAAATTAGTTTTAAAACAATTACACCTTTAAAAGATGATAAAACTGCATTTTAGAAAAATAAATCATTTTATGCCAAAATTTTGATTTATTCTTATCACATGTAAATAAAACACATAATATGAATTTCATATAGTGAATTGAATAAATTATCATGACACTTCCCCCCGGGCCCGTGTCGTGACTACCGGAACCCCATGAACTATAGGCCAGGGGTTGGCCACTAGCACCAAATAGATGTATCCCTAAAATAGGAACACATTACCTTTAAACCAATAAAAACACAATACAAGTACACGTCAAGAATCTTCTACAATGAAAAATCATGTTGTAAATGTGTTATGAAAGTAAAAGGGATGGGATACATGCCCAATTGAAAAATGTACATGTACAACTAAGAAGAGAAAAATAGCTCTTGGATTGACCACTAAGGATACAACCTGAAGGGAAGGTACAGATCATCACCACAAGACACCACGTAAGCCCATCTTCTCTGTATACAACCTTGTCTGGGTTCCCTCAAGACTTAGCTAGATTCTCTTCATCCGTACAAGACACAATAAGTTGTGGGTGAAGCTCGTGAAGGGGTGAGTATAACAATACCCAGTAGGGACACTGAGACCCCTGATGGACTCTTAGAATTCCACAAATGAAAAAATAAAAAGAATATTCTCAATCACATAGCACAAGCAATATACAAAGCTCGAACATGGTTTAATTGAAATATATAAGTACAAATAATTAGTCACAAAGCTAGATCATATTATTTTGTCAAGAGGCACTACTTCTGACCATACGGAGTATGACCCACACATGATCGATAGGTACTAACCCACACAATGACCCACATAAGATCTGACCAGCCTGGAGTCGATAGGTACTAACACCCACAATGACCCTCACAGGATCTAACCAGCCAATAGTCAATAGGTACTAACCCCCACAAAGATCCAAACATGATCTGACCCACACAGGATTAGTATGTGATGTCCCACACATGATCATTGATCATTGACCCACACAGGATCTGAAACACACAGGATCGGTATTTCACTGATCCATGATGGGATGCTCTAAGGATGGTTCTCATCATGTCAATTACTAATGCTCCTCGTAGGATCGATAGGTGTGGACTCAGACAGGATCCCTCTGTACTAACCTCGTAGGATCTGTAAACAACCTATGCCTCACTGCCAACCACTGGGATACCACTCATATTAAGCATGATTCGTATAGAACCGGTCCTCAAGCCATCAGTTTTATTCTACCAGTACAATGTCCCACATAGAAGTAACCCGATTATCTGTCACGTCATAAAGGTTCCAACACAATATATGATTCATCAATCGGATGTGCGGTCTGTATATTATTGGACTTTTAGTGATGAGGGCCATGTTTGATTCATGGTCGATCCAACCCAACCGATCTAAAATATCTTTAAAACACTCATGGAGTATTTCAAAGGGACAACCTTTTCACTGCAGTCCTTATGCCATAGACGACATGTCAATCAGATGTATGGTCTGTTAGTTACAAACCTTTCGGTGAAATAGGGGGGGTTATTGCAAATCAGTCTGGCCCAGCTCAGTCCGGCCCGGCTCGGTCGAGCCTTCTGGAATATACGAAAAGGACTACTTCCCAAAAGGGGTTCCAACTCCACTGATGGTGTGTCAAATGGAGACCTGGTTTTTCAGTTATGACTGTTTCGTTATTCAGGGACCTGTTGGGTCAAGGCCTAGTCTGACTCAGTCAGACTAGCCCAACACAACGGATTTGGGGGTCTACCTATCCCTGCTCAATTCCTACCCCCTAGGATTCATCCCAGTTTACGTCATACAACCCATCGGGGTAGGCCCGGTTCATTTCATGGGCCCAGGTCGCGGTTGGCCTGACCCATCGGGTGGGGCTCGGCCCACCTGCGCTAGATAGCTGGGCTACGGGTCCGGCCCGCGAAGGCTCGGTCTGCCAGATAATGGACCAACATCTTCACTGGCGCCGTGGTTGCAGGGTTGTTTCACCCAAATAGTGGGGTGCTTCCCCCGCCGCATTAATCGATCAGTCATTTGGCAGACCATGACCAGCTAACATGGCGCGACGCGGGCCGCACCGCCCCCTCCTAACACGCCCACTCCCACTAGCGGTGCCTTCGGGTGCCAATCTTGTCTTTCATGGACAATTCAGGTCGGCCTCCCCAGGCTGTCGCAACGTGTGAATGCACGCCGCTCTCCACCACCCGCGGTCGGTCGTTGTTGGTCTCCTCCAGCCGCCGCTAACATTGTGTGCCAAGAGATTCTTTTGCGGGTGACTAGATGTGATTCAGTGTCCATTCTTAGTGTTGTCTATGACTATGGCTCTCCCATGCTATCTTCATTATATCATGACTCTATATTTCATTTTGACATTCAAGTTGGTAATTTTTCCCCAATGTACACATCATGAACTAAGCGGCGTAGGGTCTGGGCCATGTTCTTTTGGACCACGCCCTCCACGTTATTCTGATATAAAGTAGAAGAGGAATTTATTCATAAAAGAAAACTTCAAATAAACCACATAACTCAGCATCGTTGGTGAACGTCTGTGTTTGAGGGATAGTTTGTGTTCTTCATTCATACAATAAGCCTCCAAAACCTATCTTTTTCTCCCAACCAACTGTGGGTGGAGTGAAGCTTCCATTAAGCGAATCCTGGTGCTACAGATTCAACGGTGCTCCCCGATTTCAATTCCGATCACCAGTAAAAAATTTAGATAACTCCACTCACGTGTTTACTATACGAACCTTTAAAAAAAGTTCATGAAATTATTAGAATTCATTCTTGACCCGCCCCAATCGAGGTTAAGCTCTTACTAAGGGAAAAAAGTTCTAAAAACTCAATGGTACTCTTGAAATTTTAATTTTAGTTTCCATTTAGATGTTATATATTTTAACAGTAAAATAACATTTACTTAATTATTTTATTTATGACCAAAAACTAACTTTCATAGTTGGCCCGCATCAGCCAATGTTAGTATCCGCCTACAGATATCATACCCTCACAAGCTAATCGGTGGTCTTTAATTTTTAATTCGAGTCACTGTTCATTAGTTATAAGAATTTGAAAAATAAAATAACATTATTTTATTGTTTTATTTATGGTTATTCCATTTTTGGGTTTTCTCACAGAAGGCCTGCGCCGACTAAACATAAGTTGCACATAGGGTAAACCCACTATCATGAATGTAATGATGAGCTCATATTTCTGAATTGGGTACCGATTTGAGAGTTATTCCACTTTTTTATGAAAACCACTCATGCATGAAATTTTAAACATAAAAATATTTCCACAGATCATTCCAGTCACTCAAAGCCTCTGAATCGCATGCCATTCGATTTTTCAACCTCAAAATAATTCCATATAATTAAAAATATTACATGGAATATCCGGGTCTTTAAATTCTCCCCACCTTTGTTCTTTTCATCCCCAAAATCCACAACAATGACTAAGAACACAAATGGGGGGTACATAGCATGAATTTGAGCCTCCTGCTCTAATGTGCTCTTCTAGAGGTTCTCCTGCTTCCATCAAACACTTTCTAGAGGAATCGATCATCCACGAAGGACCTGCTCCCGTCGATCCTCAATCTCCACTAAAACCTCTGAAAAGGTCACCTCATTTTCAATGTTCAGCTCTCCCCAGTCGATGATGTGTGATGGATCATGCACATACCTCCTCATCTTTGACACATGAAAAATGGAATGCACCTAGTCCATCTATGGGGGGTCAAGTGATACGCCACCTCACCAACTCTGGTGAGAACATGAAAAGGTCCGATGAACCTCAGAGATAACTCGCTGCCCCATCCAAACCTTTGCAAACCACATCATGGCGAGACCTGTAGGAATAACCGGTCTCCCTCCTCAAACAATTAAGATATCTATCTCCTGTCAGCAAAATACTTCTGCCTGTTGGAACCTGATGCTCAACCTTCACATGTTGATAGGTGAGGCATAGTTAAACAAACTCTGCCACTTCCTTCTTCATCCCTGGCCACCTGTGATGATGCCACAGGTCCTGGTATATCTTCACCACACCAAGATATATCGCCAGAGGGGATGTATGGAACCCCCTCAAGACCTCCTCCTGTAGTGCCACTAGGACCATGGTACATCCATTAACATGGATGACATGCTCCCCACCTTTATAAAATCTAGTATATGCCTATCCTAAGGATATTCGAGTACGTCGAGCCTCACATTCAACATTCCATGTTTTTCTTCCCGAACTCAGTATGGAATTGAAGGAGTGATATTCAAAGACTAGAGGTAAGCTACTCCATCATTATTCACGATGTATATCTATAGCCCAACTAGACGCTCTGAAGCCTCACTCAACAGTTGTAGACTAGACCTTATGCTGAGTGTGTTTGCTACCGTGTTCCCCTTCCCAGAAGTATAGACTATCTCCATGTTATCGTCCTAGAATAACTCTACCCATCATTGTTGTCTCAAATTCTGTGATTCGTAGTCTATCACTTCAAGATCAAGTATTAGAGGACATCCATGTCTGTTCCCTGATGCATTGTAGTAGACTACATACCCAATGCCTTATTTTGGAAGCCTCAATATGGGGTAAATCGTCAGTCTCTGTCTCATCTCTTCAAAGCTCTGTTGACACTTACTCAACCATAGGAAAGGCTCCCCTTACTTTGTTAAAGACAACAATGGTGTCACTACCCTAGAGTAGTCCGATACAATTCTTTGGTAGTGCCCAGCCAAAGCAGATGTCCCTCTCCCTTCGGGGAGGTAGTCCTGGAAACATATTTTTTAATGACATCCCCACACTCTGCCACTATTGTTGGAAACTAAAAACTCAAACCTCCAGCTACCACAAGGGTAAGGCTTGGTGACTCAAGAGTGATCGGCTTCACCCTCATATGCATGAGTTTTTCCTGTCATGTCGGGGTTTCCTTTTTCACCGATAAAGGAAAACTGATTCCAATGCTATAGATATACTACATTCTTTTTTTCTAATACATTCAATCAATGTATGAACTGTGGATGTTTAGTCTATACCCAAACTAACATCATATGGCCTCAATGTTTCCACCAAGAGGATCAAACCAAATCTCTCACTTTAAGGGTCAGATAACACTATCAGCATAAGTGTGATTATCGAGTCTCTTCTCAAATGTCTCTCTAGACATAAGGGTCAAGTCATCAGTTTAACTGAAAACTCATGGTCTGTAACAAGATTTGTGGAAAGAAGGAATTATTAGTACCTATGTATATTAATACGATAGATTTTAGTTTACATACACCATATCTCGAATCATTCGTTGACCCATTGGGTCATACTCTCTGACCTCTTGTAGCTACTCCCTTCCCCTGTCCTCCAGCTCCCTAAGCCTAGTGAGGACCACATTGGGGACAGGGTTGTAAAATGGGAAAATATAAACCACCTCACAATTATCTCCTAGCTCCAAATCCACATGTTCAGGCCTATAGATTCATCTTTCATTATCACTTCCTCTTCATGAAACATTTTAGACACCCAAGTCTCTGAGACTAGCGGTAGTTTCCTACATTCCCACTACTAACATTCACTGTTTGTATCCTCTATTCCAAAGAACATTCAACCACAACAGTACTCTTTAGCACCCTAAAATATGTAGGAATGAAAAGAAGAATAGTGTTGGAATGGATGTCCCAAAACACACCTCACTTGGAGGTTCGATCCTTGATGCATTAATCGTACGATATTCATCAAGTACCTGGGATGGTCGGTAAGCTTCAATTAATACTCATCATCTGAAAAGTCATCTTTCCGAAGATATAGATTATCATGGGACCACTCACCCTATATATTTTTATGCAGAGATACCCCCTTCTATGAGGAAGTTTCTCAATCTTGTTGAATAAAAATACAAATCATCCCAAGATCATGGTAATCTAAACCCCATCATCACCATGTTGAGCCTCATATAAAGCTCTTTACTAGGACTTCAATCTGATCAAATGGTACCCTGGCTATATGGAAACTCAACCACTTCATCAAGCTAGTACTTATCCACCTATGATTCAGGCTCACCTCAGAACCTGAGGGGTATCTAATGCTAACACACGTGTAAGGGACTAATCCTACATGTTTCCTCTACCAGTACCATCGGTTGTAACTGCAAACCAGCAAGCAATGATATTGCTGGAACACTACTGGAAGGTACCATCTCGAGAAATGTTACATGTACCGAATCCTCATCCCCATGCATACCACCCTCATGGTCACTCACTAAAAAATAATAACAACTAGGATCACTATATGATTTGATGGTGTCCCAACTAGGTGGAAAATTATTGCCACAACATCTAGCTAGTTCTTAGCCGCTTGGGTATCTTTCTCACCTCAAATCCTTAGAGGCCTCTTTCAATTGAACTTTTGAAACATGCTAAGTCGGCATGCACAGTCCATCAGTTGAATATGCAGCCCAACAGGTGGTAGTGCTGCTGGTGTACTACCCAAAATTGCTAACACAGTAAGAGGGCCCTACACCAAATCCTCATCACTAAGTGGACCATCTTCATGTACTTTATCAAGAATCCTAGTTGGCGGTCTATGAGGTAGTATCTTGATAATGAATAGGTGTTCCACGGTCATTATGTTAGACCTGATGAGCTATCTACAATGTGACCAAGGGAAATCATTTACAAAACACACACAATCCATGTTTTCGTGCACTGAGTCGGAAATTAGAATTCAGGGACTTGGTGCATAGATACATTGGCTGTCTCACCAACATTGGGTTCCCCAAACTAAATACCACACTCATAACACTTAACACTATTGTCACATTAAAAATATCAGAGTCCCAGTTCCTCAGTAGAACTGACTCCTCTGATATAATTTTGTCACGACCCATCCCCCGGGGCCCATGTCGTGACTACCCAAAGCCCAACTTCCATATGACAGGGGTTGGTAACTAGCACCAAAAAAATGTATCCCTAAAATGGGAAGTCATTTCCTTTAAACCAGTACAAACACACAACCCATGTACACTACAATAATATACCACGATGTAAACTAATGTAGTAATGTTGAGCTAAAAATAAAAGGGAAGGAATACAAGACAAACTCAAAAAGTAGAAGTACAAATGAGAAGAGAAAAACATCTCATCGATCGTACACCAAGGATCCTTCTTGAGGGGTAGGTACAAATATTTTTAATAGAACACCACTTCAGCCCGTCTCCTCCATGTACAACCTATTCCTAACACCATCAAGTCTCATCCCACCTTTTCATCATCTGCATAAGACATAACAAAGTGCGAGTGAAGACCATGCAGGGTTGAGTATAAAAATACTTAGTAAGGACCCCAATACCCATGAAGGCCTCTCAGAATTCCACAAATGAAAACTAAAAATCATGATCACAATCACAAAGAAAAATAAATATATATATCTCAAACCATGTTTTAGTGAAATATAGAAGTACATTCGATTTGTCGTGAAGCTAGATCATCTTATTCTTTCAAGATGAACTCTTACTGACCATATGGAGTCCGACCCAGATAGGATTGATAGGTAATAACCCCCAAAATGACTCACATAGGATCCGGCCCGACCAGTGTCGATAGGTACTCAACCCTTCAATGACCCACACCTGATCAGACCCACACAGGATCGGCATGCGCTGACCAATGAAAGATCACTGAAAGCTCACCCATACATGATCGGACCCACACAAGATCAGTTTGTCACTAATCCACAATGGTCCACTCTAAGGCTGTTCCTTGTCGGGTCACATAATGTGGACCAACACAGGATCTCTTGGTGCTGACCCACATAAAATTGATCGGTTTTAACCTCAGTATGATCTTTCTCCAACCTCCACCTTAATGCTACCAACTGGATTCCCGCTCATAGTGCACTTGATTCTAGGAGAACCACTCCTCAATCCTTCATTTTTATTTCAACCAGAATGGAGTTCCATGTAGAAGTAACCAGATGATTCTTCATGTCATATAGGTTCCAACACAACAAACATTGCATCAACCAGACACCAGGTCTGTAAGTTATTGGCATTTTAGTGATGAGGGCCCGGTTGGATTTGTGATCGATCCAACCCCACCGTACTCCTGAATTCTACCAAACCTTTTTGGAGTATTTAAAAGGTACCATCTTGTCACTAGGACCTCTATTCCACAGACAGCGTGTCAATCAGACACCCAGTCTGTTAGTTCTATCCCTTTCTGTGAAACAGAGGGGGGGTGATCGCATCTTGGCACGTCCCAGCTCAACCGGGCCCACCAAAATCTTCCAAACGGACTGCTACCCACATGTGTCCCACCGCCAATGGTGATGTGTTAGATAGACACCTGGTTTGTCAATTATAATCATTTCGTTATTTTGGGGATTGGTTGGGTCTGGGCCCGATCTGACTCGGTCAGACCGGCCCGATGCAACGGATCTTGAGGTCTACATGACCCTGCTCAAGTCCGGACCACTAGGAGTCAGCCCATTTTACTGGGTTTGGCCCGTTGGGGTCAGCCCTATTTGGTTTGCAGCCCCAGGTTGTGGTTGGCCAGGTCTGCCGGGTGGGGCTCGACCCACACACACTAGACCGCCAGGTTGCGGGCTGGCCAGACCTACTTGGTCGGCCTGCTCCTGCCCATTCTTCTATAAGAAGGACTACAAGTGCCACTATCCCTGTGGTTATGAGTCAGTTTCTTCCAAACTCTGGGGAAATGCCCCATCGCATTAAGCAGTCGGTCGTTTGGACGACCGGGTTCTGCCAATGCAGTGCGGCGAGGGCCACACCCCACTCTCTTACCTCTTCTTGCTGGTCGTGGTCAGCTCGGGCCGGCCGCCCATGGCTTTCACAGTGCATTACGGCACGCTGCTCATCCCCGCCCGTAGCTGGTCTCCATCGGTCTCCTCCATCCTCCGTCAGCCACCGCTGACGTGGTGCGTAGTCAATTTCTTCTGCGGGGTCACCAGACGTGCTATGGTGTCCGTTCTTTGAACCATCTAGGCCTACGACTCTTCTGTGATGCCTCTGTCATAGCATGAATTGCTATTTCGTGTTTCCATTCATGTAGGAAATTGTTCCCACATGTTATCATAGATGAGGAAGCGGAGGTTCTGGGCCTTGTTCGTTTGGACCAGGCCCTCTGTATTAAGGTAATAAAAATTGGGAGAGTATTCAATTCATCAAAGACAACTTCAAATAAACCCCTACCTCAAGATCGTTGAAGAATGTCTACGTTTGATGGGGAGTTGGTGTTCATTGTTCCCACAAAAATCCTCCAACGATGCCGCTCAATCGTCGTTCTTTGGTTCGTGATTCTGTGGCACTCTTCTCCGCTCGTCGGAACTGGTCCTATCCTGTAAATGATTTGTGACTTAGTACATTTTCCGAACATCATCGCTTGGTGAAGACATTCCAATACTCTTCCCTGAGCTCTATATAAATAGGATAGGGGGAGGGTGAATAACGCACATGGAATTAATGGGATTTAATTAATTAAAGAACCTTTTTAATTTCAACAATTATTTTTATAAAGGATAGAGGAGTCAATCAATTTAATGGCTTGACATGTTGTTGTTCCAGCCAGCGCCACTGATCTGTTGGAGTAAAAAAAGATAAAATAAAAATAAATTTTTTATTTAATTATTCATTAAAAAGTCAAAAAACTCACTTTTTATCCAAACCAACTATGGACTAATTGGTGCTTCTCGTAAGAGAATATTGGAATTACCGACTCAACAGTGCTCTCGTATTTCAATTCTGAGCACCGGTTCAAAAGATACAAAATTACGTCCACATGTTTAGTGAACATACCTTTTAAAAAGATCAATAAATTATTATCATTTACCCTCGACCTATACCGGTAGAGTTTAGGCTCTTCCTAAGGGTAACACATCCCAAGAAACTCAACGGTACTCCTTGAATTTCAATCTGAGTTACAGTTTAGAAGTTATGGTTTTTAAAAATAAAATAATTTTTACTTAATTATTTTATTTACTGCCAAAAACTAACATCCATAGTTGGCTTGAGACATCCAATGTTAGTATCTTCCAAAAAAAAGAATACCCTCACAAGCTCAGAAGTGGTCTTAGATTTTAAATCAACATCACCATTTGTGAATTATATGATTTTTAAAAAATAAAATAACTTTATATAATTATTTTATTAACAGTTATGACATTTTCAGATTTTATCACCGGAAGCATGCACCGACTAAACACAAGTCGTGCCTATTGTAAAACTATAATCAATAACGCAATGGCGCCCTCATATTTCTGATACGATCACCCATTTAATAGTTATTCCACTTTTTCAAGAAACCACTCACATATGCTATTTTTTAACTAAACAAATTTTCGACAGATCATTCCAGGCACTCTGGGCCTCCAAATTGCATGCCATCAGATTTCTTGGCCTCTATCTAATTCCATATAATTAAAAAAAAATACATGGAAAATCGGGGTCTTTAGATAACTAATATAAATTTTTTCTTAAAATCAATCATCAAAACATGATTGTTTTATTTAATGAGATAAAACATGATTGTTCATTGAAAATTAGTTTTTTAGAAAATGAATTTATGTATTATCAAATGGTTTTTACATTTATTTAGACAAAATTTTATTCCCCATAAATCATTTTTTAAACAAAAATAAACCATATTTCTATAATTTAGTTATTCCATTTCATACCTTCCATTCAAACAACTAAGTGATAACTATTAAAATATTTTAATGATATTATTAATAGCATTTTGTCATTTGGTAAAACTATGTCTTATGTGTAACATTGGATATCTGGGTGGATAAGTATTGAATTTATCGAAAACTAAACATAGTGCTTCATGAACTGTAGGACTAAATAGATTTATTGGTCAACATAATACATCAAATAATTTTAATTTATTCAAAATATAATAATGTATAATAACTAGGGGTTTTATATAAATTATGTGTTGTGTGTAATTAAAAATATTAAATAAATTTGAAGGAAAATATTTCCCAAAATATGAGGGTTTTACAATAAACATATTTTAAATCATCATATTATTTCAGACATATAAATGATATACATAGATTATGATCATGATTTTGAATAATAAATTAATTATATCTATTTCAAGCATCATAAAAGTTTCTTTTATTTCTTGAGTAATGGTTATGATAAAATATGTGATGTTTCAAATTTTTTATTAAAAACGTGTTGGATATTTATAATGAAAAAAAATTATAATCCTAAACTACCAAATTTTACTATTTTTTAAATATAATATCTAAATTATTTTAATATTAGTATAAAAAATACATTCTAATATAGTGATGAAGGTTTCAAGTGGAAGGAAGGAATGAACACTATATAGGTTTTAAATCATATCAAATGAAAAAAATAGAATAGATACTATGTGAAACATTGGTACATTCTACATGAATGATTTTTATTATTTAAATAATATATAACCTGAAACAAATATATAACAATTAAGAACAGAAGGGACATGGACCTTGATTTCACTTATATTCTTGTATATCACCACGTTCGTTATTATTTAATATTTATAAAAAATATTCATATTTATTACTCAGTGTTATGAATAAATATTTTATGTGAAAATGATTTAAGAATGATATTCTCATTTAGGAATATCAACCACCTCTTAAAGTAAACAAATTAAAGTAATATTGTCCCATTGATACTTTAATTAACTTTTATAGAGAACACATATAAAACTAAATGAAAATAATATATATTTTTTCATCATAGAAATTATTTATAAATTGTGACCATTAAAAAAATTGGTTGATAAATTTTTGATGATTAAAATAATTATATTTTGATATTAGATTTCATATTGATATTCCTAAAATAGTTATTAAATAAATATTGGAATTTAGTTCAAAAAATAAATAATGGATAGTAAGAACAATAAATAATGTTGATGAATTATTAAATAACTAATTAAATAGAATTAAAATTCTACAATCCCATTATAGTCATTCAAATTATTAGTCTCAATCAATATCATTAGTTAAAAATCCTAGAATATCAGTATCCCTCCATCATGATCATGAATTTTTTTCTCCCATGTATGGTAAATACCTTGATAGTTTGGTGAATTATGGTATATTCATTAAATCCAAAAACCCCTAATGAGAAATATTTTTCCATTATTTGCATGAACACATATCCCTCTCCTGACAGATATATAGAGATATATATTGAATAGAGGGACACATAACCTTTATTCATTATTCACCCATAGTTGAGTAATATAAGGTGCATTAAATCATTATATGATTATATATAAAAACAAATAAATTCTCTTCGTATTTCATACAATTCAAATCTGTTACACTAGAACTACAAGTTCACAACCCTCATAAAATTAAATAAATCACATCTCTTATTCCCACCATGAGAAAACTAGTTGTACAATAAAGAATTTATCAGTATTCATTAAACAAGAATATGATTACCCTATTTTTTGGATATCAATCAACAATTCATTTATTCATATAAATAACTCCATGAATCTCATTTGGGATAATCTTGATGAACTTTATTCTCCCCTCTCAAAAACATTCCAACACATATCCTAAATCTCTCTACCTATCTTAATAATCCATTATCAGCAATTAAAATTTAATAACGAAATATATCTCTCTAATCATGTGAGATTATATAAGGTTCCATTTAATATATCATACATTTTCATTGATATGGATGGAAAATTAATCAAAATAATCCTATAATTCTGAGAAAAACTCTATCATTAAATAGTAATATTTTATTCCTAAATAAGAGGAACATTGAATTACGGAAACTTTTCCAGTTGGATTAATCATCACGTGACCCTTATATTTAATTAGAAATTCCATTTTTCATATAGAAACACAAAATTTGTTCTATTGTAATATTTATAACTCCTATGGGGAAACCCAAAATGTTTTAGTGGAAACCTCATTACCTCTAATAATAATTACTCTTACAATATAAAATCCATCATGGTAGAAAACACAAGGTTCTAAATATACTATATCCCTTTTATACAAGACACATTCCCTGAAATAGTTCCATTTTCCATTATACAAACCCTAAAATAAATCCTCCCAATTAATTGCGCAACAGAATTGACTACTTCAGGAAAACCATTTGATTGTTATTATATCATTCTTACAGTACTATAATTTAATCAAATAATAGTGGTTTCTTGATGTGAAACCCAAATCAATGACATGATGAATAAATCTACATCAAAAATCCAAGACACTGTCATTTATGGGATCCCACTCATGATGTGAATCACTCCCATTAATAAAAAACTATGAAAGAGGTTATTATATAAAATATTATTTAAAAATTACATAATCATTTTTATGGGATGCATTAACAAATTAACCTTACCCAACCATGAGTTATTTCTATAAAGTCTCATCTTCTCACAACATATCTCCTCTATAGAGTGGTCTCTGCCAATATGATATAAATATTCCATAATCCACAAAACATAATTATAATACTATAAGTGATATAGAGTTACTTAATATATTGAATAAGAGTCTTTTTCAGGAATATTAAAATTCAATATCCAATTCCATTTCATTCAAAAAAACATTCAAAATTCAAGTTATAAGGGTATCATGACTAATTAAGATAATTTTTAAATATTATTTTTATAATACCTTTCAAAAGAAAAATTCAAAATTAATCCATAGAAATTATTTTAACAATATCAACTTTTTGGTTTTTTAAAAATTCTTTGAAATAACATTCAATGAAACTTCGATTGAATACATAGAAACTAACTAGAAATAGAGTATAAAATAAATTTAATTCATATTGTGTTTTCAATTATTCACTAATAACTAACTGTAATACCCCGTGTGAAAACTAAATTGTGAGAAATAAGAGTCAAATAAAAAATTTATACTGAAAAAATTTCATTAATTATCAATCACTTCCACACATATCAAAAAATATTCTCCACCTGAATAGAAATTCAAATACCCCTCCATATAAATATTTTAGATTGGATGAATCCTCCTTTATAAACAATAGATAATAATTCATGCCATATAAAAAGTTAATCAATGGAATCTTTTCAAAAGAAACTCACTGAAAACATCTACCCTATATAAATAAACCATGTGAGAAATAATTTTTATGTCTACAATTGAGGGTAAAAAATCAAACAAATATAACTATTTGTAATTAACATACAATTAAATAAATAGAAAATTTCATAGGGACTCTAATACAATATCTAAACCATCGAGTTTGAATAATATGGATGCAATCAAGGTGACAATTGATGAAACTAATAATTATCCTTAGGTTGTGACTTTTTCATGATTTATACAACCAAATGTTTTACTGACTAAAAAAATAAAATGCCCCATCCACTTTTTAACCTTAACCATTAGGAAGTGATACTTAATGTCATCATGAATTATCCATATGTTATGGTCATGATTCTTACTAATATTTATATTACTCTTGATATCAAATTTAATTTAATTTGGGGAGTATACATAAATTATATCATCCTCATTTTCATTATTTATCTTTTGTAATTGTGTACATTCTCGAGTATCCAACTTATTTAATTCTTACAAAAATAAATTATTAATTATAGCTAAACAATAAAATTTAATAACCATAAATATTGATAGCACTACCCAATTTCAAATTGTGATTATCCATGAAGGCATCCTACTGTACAAAATTATTTACTAATATGTCATAATATGATTTGAAATGATAAAAAAGTTCAAAATCCATCAATATTATAATAAAATGAAGTTTAATCAATAAAAATATAAACCAACTAATATATTAGCTCAAATATCAATAATATCTCAAACTTTAATCTGATTAAATAGAAAAAACACTTTTGTAATACTCATTTTTTTAACTCTAATAAATATTACAACCAAATAAATGTGGCGCAACAACATTAGATAACTTTATCTTCATCTGGAGATTTTTATAAAACATTTGTCACTTGAATTGAATATTTCGTATGTTTTGATCATTCCTATAATACAATTACCTTTTTTATATATTCATCCCACACTATACCTTCCCCAAAAATAATACCATTCACTCAAATTCATCAATTAGAAAAACATATTGTTGTTCAATATGAAAATACCCACAATTTAATCCAAAATGGAATGATGATTTAAAATTAATTTTGAATACCTTAATCCTCCTTGTGAAATGTATTTTATTGGAATAAAAAAAATTATTACTAGGTTACATTTAAAAATATCACATATATCATTATCAACTTGTATTTTTGAAATTATTTGAATTATATATGTGGACTGTTCTGAAGAACCATCTTAATGATAATGGATTTTTTATATGTAAAATTTCCTTCTTTTAAATTATATCATTTTCATCCATCCTTGGAATAATTTCCCATGTTTTATTGTAATCAATTTTTTCAATCTATTCCTCTATATCATTGACCCAATTTTTATATTTAACACCCTCTTAATATTCTCTATCTCTACATTATTTACGAATAATATCTATTATAGTGTATTTATCCATCGTCTTTTTTATAGGGTAATAAAATTTAAAATAATTATAACTCCATTTACTTCATCTTTGTGTCTCAATTTCCTCATAATTGTTGAATTTTTATTACATTTCACATTATCTGTTTTATACAACAAATCCACATCAGTACAATTCACACCCTCTATGATTCTAGCATCGTTATCAATATTCTACAATTTTTCATTTTTTATTTTCTATAAATTTTTCTTTGTGGATTATGAATTATACTTATTTTACAAAACAATGTATTCTTAGATTTAAATAAAATTTGTAAAACTTTTAATAAATAAATTATTTGAATAATTCTTATATAGGTATCCAATAAAAAAACTTTTCCACTAATGACATTCAAACTTTATTCCCCGTTTGATAATAAGGATCTTAATTCAAAATAATTTAAAGTATTTTAATGTTGTATTATTCCCATTAAACATCTTTTATGGGGTATTCTCTTTATCTAGAATAAAAAACCAATTTGGAAATATAGACTGATGTTTATGGTACCACCTTTTAGAATTCCTCTAGTAGAACATTGTTAATGAAAAATCATATTAGATGTGTTTTCATGTAATTGGTTCATCCTACCAATAACACAACATTTGGGAGTTCCACACCATCATGTGTTGGTGACTGACCCATATCATTTCGATTTATTAATTGACTTGATTAATGGTACATTTTATATAATAATAATTATTATTATTAACTTGAATTTTTAGACGAATAATCTTATTTTCTAATATTTGATAAGGTTAAAACAATATAAACATTATATTTGTGGATACTACCATATTTAGGACATATTTTTGTAATCATTAATGGATACAACATATTTTATTTTTCCCACATATTTCTCTAATATTATCCTAAAAACATATAGGTTCACAATGTTAAAAAACTAATTGATTCAATATCCTTCATATTTTGTATACTACCAGTGATTTACCCAATTGAAATGTATCACTTGTGTGACTGAATTCACATGTGAATTTATGGACTTCATGAGGTAAATAGTTATTTACGGAATCCTCCAATGAATTTTCACCCAATTGTATGTTCTTTTTGTGTAAAAACATAATCCATTATTTTTTTAGAAAACAATTGTTGTCTCCTCCAACAATAAGGTATAAATTCCACATTGGGTTCCTCCCATGTATTAAAACTATTTAATTTATTTTATAGAATATTTAGTCATTCTTTTTAAAATACATTACATTCCATGCTTCTTAAAATGGCCTTCAAATTTGAAAACAATAGCCAACAGTTTAATATACTAATTCATTATGAACCTTATATATCTACCTATAATTTTTCTTTTCATGGAGACAACATATTAAGATACTAATAATTCTTGTATGGGGGTTTCTTATGCATTTGAGATCCAATTTTCTATGAAACATATATTATTTTATATTCCAATATATTAGAAACAATAAAACTAGATTCATTATAACAACCAAAGCTATCCATATCTGGATTTATATTATTTCACCAAGATAATTATTAAACCTCAATACTAGTCACACAATCTGGAGAAAAATTTTTCTTGTTTGTTGAGGATCAATCACAAAAGTGAATTATTTTATGGTACATGGGAATGTTTCTCCAAAATCAACAAAATTATAACCTTATAAAGACCCCATGGCATTTATAATCATTTTCATAACATGGGGAATGGAAACCTAAGAAAGGGATGACCTTTAATGACTTAAAATATTAAATCACATCAATATTTCATCAAGGGTAAAAATATTAGATTTTCAGAAAATGTGAGTAGGTGAGAAATATTACATAAAAATAAATTTAAAATTATTATTTTCACATAATTTATGGTTAAATAGAATTTCATCTCAAATGAAAATATATATACCATTGAAGAATTTTATGAAAACAAGACATAACAAAAATAATTCTTATAGACTAATAATAGGCATATCATATGAAAATTTGGCAAAAAATAATAAAGAAATATTGAACCAACACACACATAGTCATTAAATAGTGGTTCAGATGTCAAAATTGATAGATCAATTACATGATATATTAATTATTAAATATTATAACACCATTTAACTAATTAATACAAACTCTTGGAATATTATAGAGTCATGTATGATGACTATTTGTCTATTATTAAACCATATATCACAACTTGTTTTCAATTATTGACTCAGTTATCACAAATAATATTCCATTATCATCACATGTATCATATCTCCGAAGATATAAAACCATAATAAATTTATTAGAGGTAAATATTGTACCACACATTTAATTCATACATAAATATGTGTGCCACTTGAAGTCAATCATTTATTATATTACATGGAACATGTGGAAAGAAAAATTAGCTTCATAAAATATTCTCATATGGTTTAACCAAAATTATCCTGATGAATATAAATTGTAGATACCCAACATTAAATCAATCTAAAGGAATATTTCAAAATAATTGTTATTGTGTAGTCCATGAAAAATAAATTCTATATAAATGAAAACTTTAGATACGAATTGGAAATTATATTCATGTTGTAATTTTTTTAAAACCCACTTTTAACTTATTTGTATGGGATGACGTAATTGGTTACATTAAAAAGTAATTTGTTTAAATATCATCATTGATAAATTGTAAAGAAATAAATTTCAAAATAAATAATTTAAATGATATATATGTAATAAAACCTTGAAAAATACATATTTATATAAAAATGTGATTTATTTTTTTTAAATACATTGCTTTTGAGACCAAATATTTAATAATGGATCTTTTAAAATATATATAATATAGATATGTGATTTTAGAACATTGAAAAAAATTATTTTAAAAATAAAATTTAGTAATATATACATTAAAAAATATAAATATTATAAAAAATCAATGTTTAGTGCCGGAAAATATAATTCATTTTGAAAGGATGGAAAACCATTTATTTAATATTTTAAATACCATGTTTGAAACCTGAAAAAAAAAAGAGTAACAAAATATCCTCATGAAAATAGGATAAAAAATTATTATGTTCAAAAATTATTGTACATAATTAGGATTTGAATCATAATTGAGAATATGGACATGAACTAAATATATGGACATGGAAGGGAAACATCCATAAAATTTTATGTAAATTATTTTCAATAATGATATATTTTTTAGAGAAAAAATAAATCTATATAAAATCGTTTTTTTGAAATTTAATTATCTTTTGGGCTGATTAGAAACTAACATGAAAAATCATCTCATGATTGAAGAAACTAAAATTAGAATAAATAAGTTTAAGAAATATCACTACAACAGAACGAAAGGAGTTGGTTTAACATATGAACTTACATCCTTAGTATCCTTTATATCGAATTTATTTTCAAGAAGAAGAAAATATTGTCCTTTATACCCAATAAATTACATATATTTAGTAATTTAAATTCCTTGACCATTAAAAATACCATGTAAATGATTTCATAATAAAAAATAATATATATATATATATCTCATGGAATTTAATTTTGGACAATGAAACATCTTATCGAAATTCTGTGAATCCACTAAAGTGCTTGAATTTATTATATAAAAAAATGGGTATATTGATCACATATTTATTAATCATATTAATATATAAAAAAATAGATACTTTATTAATAATTATTATCTATATTTATATTAGCTAGTTATTATATATTTCATATATTATGAGGGATAAATATTGATCATTTTGAACTAGTTTTATAATAGTCGAGTTGTTCCCAGTTCTTCTCATATGTTAATCATTTATAAACCCTAAAAGTTACGAGATTTTTTTATAATTATTTATAATTTTATAACTTCATTATATTATAGTTTTTTATAGTCCTTATAAATTAAATTAGTAATGATCGTATTTATGTTATTTTTAACAAATAAATGTTGGTATATTAATTGATGAGGTAAATATTAATGTTCATACATTAGAATCAAAATAACGTCATAATTTATTTATTTGTGATATATATTATTAGTAATTATTTTTTTCATTATCATCCATGATATTATATTATATCATTGTTCATGTAGGTTATTATACCAACCTAATAGTGAATACCCAGTGAATAATGTATGAGTATGTTTATGAAAGTTTTTTATTTTAATATAATTATATAATTACAGTAGAATAATTATTTTATTTCGATATTTTTTACTTAGTTAAATCTTTATTGTATTTAATTTTATAAATAATAATTAATATAGATGAAAAATGTGATATGTTTCCTCATTGAGGTGGTACACAAGACACAATTATGTTTAAATTTTTCCTAATGAAAAAGGAAATATTTTTAATGGTTATTCAAAAAAGATAAAAATATTATGTAGTATAACATGAGTAATTAATAATATATTATTGGATAAAATATATTTTAAAAGGAAACATATAAAAGAAACTATGTTTGGGAACATTTAGTAATTTTGTTGAGAACATTGAGTTTATTATAAAGGATTCTTTTTAAATAGAGGATTGTGAAACATTTTTTTTTCTAAAACAATAACTATGCTAAATATGATTATAGGGGAAGTAAATATTGATGTATTTCAAGTGGAATCTAGTGTTTTGGTATTTTCATGAAGGGGTGATATGAGGCCCATTTTATAAGTGTTGAGAATGATATTTTTGTATATATTTGAACTAATTATAAAGAGATTAAATCATTCACATGTCAATAGTTCGACAAATGCATAATAATTGGGTGAAAATAAATCATTTTCAATAAAAAATTCATCAACTAAATAAAAAGATATTTTTTATAATGATTTCTCTTTTACCCATTTGTTTTACACTTTTACCCTTTGAGTTTTACCCTGGTAAATAATTTTTTCCAATGGAATTCATTTATTATTCCAAAAATTAAAATTGAAGTTATTGAATAATATTTCCCACTAATTAAAAATATTAAAATAATTTTTTATTTTAAATTTTTATGTGTAAAAAAAATAATTTTAATTTTATAAAAGGTATCTTATACAAACCCATTTTTAAAAAATTAGATCTTATGCTTAAAATTAACATGTAGGAAAAAACATGAATGAATAATATTATGATAAAATATCTTCATTTATTATTGAAAAATAACATGTAATTTTCCTTTCAACGAAATCCAAACTGTATATTTTTATAAATAAAAATTTAAATAAATGAAAATGCCACAAAATTTATTTTATTATAAAATATTACATGAGTTCAAATATTTTTAAAAATAGATTTTAAAATTTTATAACATTAATAAAAAATATATATTCATACTCAGTAAAAAATATTATATCATCTATGACACGATTTATTTCTCCACTAAATGTAATAATATATAATTTAATTTAATTTTATATTCCCAATGTTTTTATTCCTCTAATAATGTTATTTAATATTGTTCATCTAATATAGAATGTATCATTTTAGTTTGATTTTTTTGATAAAAAAATGTAAATATTTATTTAATAAATAAAAATGGAATCTCGGGTCGTTACACTCTCCCCTAGTTATAAAAAATCAACCTCATATTATTAATTACCACTATCTAATAAAAATATATAAGGGTAAATAAAATATTTCGATGAATTAAACTATAGTTTTATATCAATATAAACCTTACAAAACATAGGTATATTTATTTTTATATGGAATATAATTATTTTTAATATTGGGATTCTTTGAAATTATTTGAGATAGGCATCCCCCATTATTGTGTATCAATACCCATACAATGGAAATTGATTTACATGAGATCTAATAGTTATCCTTACCCTGATAGAATATAATAGTTCAGATTTAAATGTGATATACATATTTTAGAAATAAACATAGTGCCCATTTGAAGATATTATATTCATCGATTGAAAGACTTATTAAGACACAAATGTTGTAAATTCCCATGAACTATGTTAGAGAATCATCAACCTTAGAATATTTATTATTTTCTTTTATTAGTATATTGGTTTCCATAGTTCCAAACTTACTCAAATAAAAATGATAGAACTGCTAGTAGATCCTTAGGAGGAACATAATCCATCTGCATAATTTTAAATAACAAATTTATTTTTCCTTAATAGATTACAGTTATATATCCACCTTTTTCACATATAAAAAAATTTCCTCGTTCTATTGATATATTCTAATGGCTGTCACTTCGCACAATATTCACATGAATAAAATCAATCTACATTCATTCATCATCTTTATAACAAAATCTTCTGTGAGGATTTTTACTCTTTTTATTTAATTTGTTTGATATTTTGTAAATAATGATGTTATTAATTTTCACATGTGATTTTTGAGAGATAACAAAGAAAATATTTCTCAACTTCTGATTCTATCACACAATCTGGTTATTTGAAAATTTATTATATCATCTATAATAGACATTATTATCTTTTTTCCTCCTAAAATGTAATATTTCTAAAACTAGTAGAGATAATAATTATTGTTCAATATAAACATCATAATGGAATTTTGAAATACTCATCCTCAAAATGTTTTACACTTTGAAACCATCGTATTATCATTAACTTCAATAAAAATAATTATTTTTTCAATATTAGTGTCCATAGGGAGCGTAATATCATATTCCTTTATATAATTTTATGACATAACAAATCCATCATAATGGATTATATATATAATTTTATTTAACCAAATATATCCCTAGTGAGGGATTATCTAGTTGTGTAGTCTAAGAACTACTAATCCTGTACCTGAGAAAAAATTTATTATCCACTCAAGCAGTAACTTTTTAGCTAATTACTCCTAGGAGAAAATGTCCTATAAACGTACCAACTATCCAGTAACTATACATGTATTATTATTTCTATGAAACCCACATACTTTAAGTTTTATCAAAATTGTAATGATGATATCATGGATATAAGCTTATTACTTTAACAAAACCCAAGAATTTATTTACTAATGTTCACTTTTCAAATTCCCTAATATAGTAAATAAAAATATCTAAACCATTCTAATATACGAACATTATATACACAAGACAATGAATTATTCATTTTACATCATTTACATAAGTTATTAAATATATCTAAAAAATATTCATAAAATCCCATTAATGAAAATATTAGTCTCACTGAGGATCTAAGAAAATGAGCAACTAATTTTATGATAATTATATATATTTCTCTAAAATTGAACCATAATATAATCCCATATATTATCTTCAAAGGTTATACTCATATTCAATACATAGGTAATGAAAACATAAGAAAAGTGCATGATAAAATGCATAGTAATGGAAGAAAACATCAGTATTTCATCAATGATTATATTTAAATCATTTCACAAAACATTACAATGGGGAAATATTTTATTAAAAAACATGAAAAAATATGAGTTCCCAATGAGTCATGTTATAGGGGCTTGTAATATAATTTGAACAAATATATACCACGGTTAAATAATGAATAAATTTTAGTTGATAAAAATGACTCATGGAGATTAATTATTAGAATATAACATAATGAAGTGGAAAATAATAATAAGAAATTATAGAATAAAAAATTCACAGGAAATCATTAAATAGAGGTATATGTATAAAAATCCTATGGCCAATTACCTATTGACTACGACATTACTTCCAACTTTCTATTTTTACATAGGTATCATAACTTATAGAACATTAGTGACTCATGTATCAAAACTAAAGGTCTAATATTGATTGGAGTATCAAAACTCAAAATCCATTATCGAATTGGGTATCAAAACTCAATGTCCATTATATTCATGGAAACTCATTGTCCATTATTTAACCAGGTATTATTTTGTGGGGTACATTTTTATCCCATTAGATATAAAACCATAACCAATGTGGAGAGGGAGATATAGGACCCCACAAATTACTTATACAAACATAAATTGTCTATTTGAAATTATTATTCCATTATAACATAAATAACCTATGGAATAAAAAAATATTTTCACAATATTTTTCTATAGTACAAATAAATATTACCAAAATATTTTACAGGGTTCATAAGAATAATAAAATCAACAAAAAATAGTATTTCATATTAAAATTGAATGTATGTTTCCTAAAAAATAACATCAAAATAAATAATTCCTTTTTTTATAAAGCAGAAAAAAGGCAGTGAAGTCATAAAATTTTATTTAGAAAGTCTTTTTCCATTAGAATAAGTGATATTGTTTGTTTTCACATTGATTAATCATTTTTAGAAATGTGAGTTTTGAGAAATGGGAAAGAATAAATTTTCAAAAAAATTATTTACAAATAAATTACAATAATGAACCCTTGAAAAATATATAATGTTATCATAAGGGTTATGTGAAAACTTTAGGGATACATTAACATATTAATATGATAATATTCAAGAAATGGTCCTTATAAGTCATAATGTCTTAAAATAGGTGAGGTGAAAATATTATAAATCATTTACATATATAATTAATCATCACTATGTTATCCATAACAAAACCAAAATATTTTCAATATTAAATGTGTAGTGAAATATAAAATAATTGATCTCTATTTTAAGGTGAAATTTTAAAAAATATTTAGAAATGCAATTTTTTAAAACCAAAACCATAAAAATAATAAAAAAATAATCCATTTTAATTGGGGAGAATGGATTTATGAAGATAAAATGAGAGAAAAAAAAATCAATTTCCCAAATAAAATAGATAACATTGCCAATAATTGAAAATATAGATATGGATGGGAAACCATCATTGACGAGGAGATAATTATTCTCCACAATGATATAATATATTTGAGAAGAAAATCATCTTTTAATGACAATTGAATTAAACATTCATGGTCCCCATAGATGAATTTAACTTACTATGAAAAATTTCATTGATTGAATGTATCCAAACTGAAATAAATGGTTATAGAGAAGCATTCAAACTCATTGATTGAATTTTAGTTAATAAACACCCTTTCAAATAAATTATCCTTTTAATCCAAATACATTTAAATAAAAAATATGATATTGTTCTTAAATCCCATTGAATTACATGAATATGTTAATGTATATTATTTAGTTTAAAATCACTGTATATAAAATATATGATGGTTATAATTTGAAATTTTTCTCACAGAATTTAATTTGAGGTAAAGATCCATATTACCTTAATTCATGTCTTTAATTAATGTTCTTGTATCTAATATATAACAAAAAACTATCTTGGTAAACTATTAATGAGGATTATTCATACATATAAACTTTTATAAACATATTTTCTTATTGTTCAAGATATGTATCAAATTTAATTATTACCTATTATCAATGTCATGGCTATGTAATCTTAATCATTTTAAATGAGTTTCAAAATAGTGGTTTTATTCTTTATTCTTATAAAAAAATCATAATTAATTTATCATAATGTACTATTGTTGAAAATTTATTATTATTTATAATGATATAATTTAATTTAATGTAGTTTTTGTTTATATCTGAAAGCATGATATCAGTTATGAGAATGTTTTAGTGATTTTTAACAAACGGAAGTCATTATCTTAACTAATGAGTTTAATGATATTGGTGGTATTACATCACCAAAATAAAAAAATAATTTTTTTATATAGTATATTATAATTAATTATGTTTTTTATATTCATCCATGATTTTATCAGATAGAATTTTTTAGGTAAATGGTCAAAATGACCCTAATATGAACATACCAAATTAAGTGATGAGTACTCTCTTGAAATTAATTTCATTTGAAATAATTTAATTATTATAGAAATATATGGATATTATATTGATATTTATATGAAATGTAATAAAATTTTAGGACTTTTTAAATAAATAATAAATAATCTAAATAAAAAATAAGATATTTTATTTCATAGATATAGTAGTCCGCATAATGAAATAATTATGTTTTCAATTTCATTATGGAAAATGGTTTATCTGTTGGAGTTGGTTCCCAAGAACCAACTTATGTGTACATTATGATAACCTATATTCATAGATTTAAAAATTAGTGAACTCTTTACCATATCAAGATTGTTCTTTGGTGTAATGTAGTACATAATATTTACTAATATTATATTAAACACTAAAAGATAATAACAGTTCCCCACTATGATGTAAACCTAAAGTGATACATCAATATTTATTAATAATTTTTCTCTAACTGAATGATATCATTTTCAAGACATTAATTATACAATATATCAGTACGAATTTCTCATAAGACATTGGGGAACCTTCTCATAGTGTTCTCACTTGGTAATATCTAGTGTTGGATATTATGATATAGAGAACCATAAATAATAAATAATAGACATTAATATGTTTCATTAAATGTTCCTATCCTTATAATTATGTATTGAACCATAGCCATTAAGAATATTACTAGTCATTATTTAACGATTTATAGATTTAAGTATTGATGGAAACCATGATGAGATATTTTTGCAGTAAGGAAGGATATATTTTGTTGCACCACGAGTAATATTCCATTAATGCACAATGAGAGAATTGATTTCTTACTTATGTTCATAAAATAATGTTGATATATTATACCAATTTATGGAAATTATATTTCCTAAACAAATCAATGACCATGGTGATCTATATGAATTTTCAATTTCCAATATATTAATGAAAGTGACATCAAGAACACATGTTGATGGTATTATCATGAATCCTAGTTGATTATATATTTCATGAAAAACGGATTATACTATATCATATTCATTCATATAAAGTATTATGTTGTTGTAGCATTAAATTTTATCGTTATGGGTTCCCTGATATATTGTTAGATGCTAACCTTAGACTTTAGGCTGCTTTGCCTAATGCCACTCAAAAGGAGGCTTGGAGAGTAACACAATTTTTTATCAAGAATCTTAGTTAAATAATATATTTATTATTTTAAAATATGATTAAATATTATTCCCAAATTTGGTTTAATATTTCTTTCATGTTTTCATTATCATATGAATTTTGTCACAAACTATTTGAGGGAACATTATGTTAGTGGAATATTTAATTAATATATATCTTTATTTAGTCAATATAATATTTATTTATTTATTGAATAAAAATGTAGTGATATTAATTTATTATATAATTATTCATTATTCAAAAACAAATAAAAATCTTGGAGGAATGGTTGATCTATTTTATTTTTGATGAAATAATAATGTATATAAAAAATTATTTTAATAAATAATATTTAATTTAAATAACAACATAAAAACATGTCAATAAGATGAATATAATACTATTGTTTAAGATGCGGGGTTCTGAAATTGATTAAATAATAAAGAAGGGGAACTTGTGTATTTATTTTTTCTTAACCCTTGTGGTATATGAACCCATTTATATTATTTTTCAAGGGAGCTAATTAATTTTCTATTGTGGAAAATGATATCCATAGAGAGAATTCTCAAAACATAGATAGATCCCTCTCCAACAATGATCACATTAATAGAGGGAGATTTTCCTCTATAATCTACTCAAAATTCTTTAGATATAAAGGATAAAAATTTGGAAGTGATTCTCAAGGCTATCAAAGGTTAACGATGTAAGGGATATGATCTGTCATAATAGCAACCATATATTCCTATGGTGATGTTCAGAGACTTCTGGAACATTTGTGGATCATTTATATGGGGGTCTATTCATGATTCCTTTAATGAAACAATAGTACAACGTATATATTTTTTTAGATCTATCAAATAAGAAATTATATCACACAAGTTAGTTAATTAATTGAAAAAAGTTATTGTGAAGAATTTATGAAGATACTATACTTACATCCAATGTTCTATCCCTTATTTATTTTTTTCATTAAATTCTGTTGATTATGGTTTACATCATTGTGTAGTTTTCATATTTATCATCAATCATGAAGAAAAGAAAAGTTTGACATGACCTATTTCATTCTTCTCCTTCGACAAAAATGTTCAAGTGGTATCAGAGTGGTCAAATAATTAATTATAATGATTTTAATGGAAATTGATTGATTTATGAATTTAAAAGTTATTTTTTAATTCAATATTAATCATTCTCTAAACTAAATTAAAATATATTCTTATTCTTATTTTATTTGTCATAGATCTAATAAAATTGATTAATTTTATCAATGAAATAAAAATATAAGATCCCATAAAGAGGTGCGAAGGATTCTGGTCGGATAACACAAGACATCACTCCATGTACCCAGAGGTAAACATCATGTACTATTAAAAAATTGACCCTGAATTAACTCAATCCTCGTGTACAGGATACACATGGTCCATTTATTTATACACCAGGTGTTGATCAGGCCATCCTAGATCATGGTCAGTCGGATTACAAATCGTGTATCCTGTGTACATGACATGTTTTCTTATATCCACATTTTTCCCATGTATTTTCTTATGTGGCCTAACAGATGGGGGACCATGTAACTCAGTGACCACACAGTATGTATCCCTTGCACATGCCATGTGATTCAAAAAATTTGAGGCACAATTTACATGTTCATTCTATAGGTGTGTTCCTCAGATAGAAATTGAAAGCTGAATATTCATTTTTTCTCTCTTTTATTTTTCGTGTACTTATACACCATTATGAATATTTAAAATTAATTTATAAAAATATTTAAATCATATTTACAAGTTCATTCATGTTGTCACTATGTTGATAGGGCACACCATTTGATGGTTTTTAAATATATATATATCTGTGTGTGTGTCTGTGTGTGTCTGTGTGTATGTGTACGTGTGTTTAATTAATTTATACATAATGTTCATAGCTATATATAATTTTCAAGTTGTATTATAGTTATTACTATACATCCACTATAGAATAACACATTATAGAAATATCATGTAATTTTTGTAATCATTAATTTTATAGTACATCTCATGAAGGTACGTGATATGTCGTGTATGAAATATGTAAAAAGAGAAAACTCCCTAGGACTATAATACATTTTGGGTAGATTTAAATGCGTAATCATCATTTTCCCTCCATGGTACATTTATTTACCTAGTAAGTTTTATAAAAATAATTTAATTTGTCTAAAATAAAGATGGATGAGAGTCTCAATGAAATTTTGATGATAATTAAGATAAAATAATTGATTAATTAAAGAATATAATTAATTAATTCAACCAGGATTTATTTCAAATAATAAGGATAAAGAATTGAATTTCAGATTTTTTAAATGCATAAGTCATTGCACGCATATGGATAATGATGAGAATAGACCATATATGTGTATATGATTGGTTTTATGTAATTTATTATAAAATAAAATTAACAGCATGCATGTAATCTATAATCTCACTATGTATGATCCTACGTACCCATGGTTTATATGATATAAACCATTTTCCCCTCACATGTGTGTGATTAAATGTATATGTAATTTATTGATCTTCTAACCCAGTAGAGGTGATGCATTCTATCAATTGAGTCAAACCCAATATAGGAGAGACACATATGTGGATAATTGGAAAACAGAAACATGATAATTAATTGTTTCACAGTATTTTCCATTAGGTTGATGGTTAGTTTATCATCAACTAGATTAACTGATCATTAAAAATATCATGATCACTTCTCTTTATTATTATTTTCTTCTATCATGTTTCATAATTATTTCATTATGTATTTATTTTCATGGTGACATGAATGAATGAAATTAATAAGCATGAAAGATATAAAAAATTGGAATTATGGATAAATATTTTCTCATACATGGTTAATCGCATATGTAAATACTAATAATATTAAAAATCATGTTATACATATGATAATATTCCATTTATGATGGAAAACATAAATTATTTATATTATGTCAGTAAATCCTTCCACTACATCAATTAAAATCGAACCATATTTCAGTGTCTTGACCTTCAAATGTTTGGATTCTCTCAATTTTTGGGGAATTCTAACAAGTTGATTTAGGTTGAAAAAAAAGCTCAAATCAAGGGTTGACTGCTAAAGAATGACATGATGCAGCTGAGAGGCAATGATTGGGGAAATCATATCAGAGGATATCATTATTGGGGTGTCCACTAAAAAGATAAAGGAACTGTGGGTTAGTGTAATTGGTTTTTTGAATTTGAATATAAAACCATTATAGTTTCTTGACCAATCAATGGTGGGTTAATGAGAAGGGGAATCTGGGTCCTTACCAATTTAATGTCCAAGAAGGATAACCATATCACTAATAAAAATTTACAAGAGTAGTGAAGGAAAATACATGTTATACTTCACCAAGAAAGGAAATTGTATGTTATAGTAGAACCATTTTCTAATGCACCTAGAAATGAGTCTAATAGAAAATATTTGTCTCTCTGTGTAATATTTGAATAATGATACATATGTTCTAGGTTTTATTCTATCATCCACAACCAATGTGGTTTTAAAGAAACATGACAACATGGATACTTATAGCATGATGTCTCGACTTTATTATTTTTATTAATAGATTGTGAGACAAGAGAGACATGAGATGTCATATTCATTGTTTACAATTGAACAGGGTGAGTATACACTAGCTGGGATTCATGTTGTAAATCGTATTGGAAACATTATGTTAATATAAATAATGGGGATTAAATTATATAATGATTTGTGCACTGATATGATACATTTACCATGTCTTAAGACCTTGTATTACATTATTTGTAATTACAATATGATAATCAATGAAAAATTTCTTTGTAAATTCTTACTCTGATTTTACAAGGTAATAATGACATGGGTCATGATGAACCCGTGGTTATTAGGGTGGGAAAAAAGGAAGAAAAAGGAAATGGGGTTAAAGACTCACAATAAATCAAATTATAAATAGAATAGTCCTTTCAATATGCGGATGATCTAGAGGCATGGTATGGAAAAGGAGAAAGTACGTTTCTTATGTGGAAAAATTACCACTACAATAATAACTGTAACCAGAATTAAGTGGAAGATAAAGATGAATTCATTATCAATGGAAATCATTCAGTATCAACACATTGGGTCTTATATATAGCTTTTGGCTCTCACATTTTAATCCTAATTAAAAATAAATATAAATTCTAAATGATTTCTATAGGATAGGTGGATTTGAAAGATTAAAATGGTGAGAGGGTGTATATTGTAGCCTTTGGAGAATACCACCATTCATTTACAATAGTAATGTTATTGGTTTTGAAGTATTGTTATTATGTACTAGAAATGATCTATAACATAATTTATGTATCATACCTACATGAATTTGAGTTGATTTTTAAATTTGTAAATTAATTTTTTTAAAAGAAAAAATCTGTTATTGTATAGAAAATTTAAAAAAAGTTCTATATAAAATGTTTCAAAATCCAATTCTTGGAAATTGATAAGGAATCATGTTCACATGACTGATATAAAACCCAGTTTTTGCATCACCGTATTAGTCAGTAAAACAAGAAGTTTTTTACAAATATTTATCAATATGGTAATTTGGACTCTTCAAACCTAAACCACATGAATGACTCCATATTTTATTATAGATAATAATAAAAAAACCTACATTGGGTGGATATTGTGAAAGGGTAACATTACTTCTAGTATTGCTACACATGGATGAGTTTGGACCATTTCTTGATGAAGCTACTGTTAATAAAATTTTCTTCAAAACTTTTAATGATAACTTGAGTAAATATATTTATCTCTATATGATGAGGTATAAGAATGAGAATATTTATATATTCAAGGAATTAGAGATTGTGTATAGAATAAATATGTAATTAATATAAACAATCTATGATTTGATCGAGGTGGTTAATATCTTTACCAAGATTTTAATCCGCATTCTATGTGAGTTTGGGATTCAATATCAACTAACTCCACCATACACTCCATCGTGGAATGTTGTCAGTGAAAGGATGTACCATAACTTGTTCAATATAGTTAGTTTATTGATAATTCATCCATATAATCAATTATACTTTTGGGATAATTCATTAGAAACTATATTATTCAAATTAAATTGTGTACCAACTAAAGCAGAAAATGGAATTCCATTTCGAGTTATAGAGTATAAAGAAATATATATTTTCAGATGCATGTTTATAAGGTCGGACGAATTTTTTAACACAATCTTATGAAATAAATTCCAACCTAAGGTAAAAAAATAAATATTTATAAGTTATATCAATGATACAATGGGATAGTTCCTACACAACCCCTGAAACAAGAAAGTGATTTTTACAAGAAATGTTTCTTTTATTGATAAGGAACAAATCCTAAAATATGATAATTGGTGAATGATTAATCATGATGATGTTTATGATCAAGGTATAAAACATTTGGAAATATAAAACATTGCACAGGTCTCAATAGATGAAGTAGTTCCCAAAAAACATATATTTTGTATGTTCATAAGAGTATAAAAATGGCCTGAGAGATACGGTTTACTAGTAATCAATAATGGTGACTCATTATTCATTTACAATGAAGAAACTCCCTTCAATAAATAAGTATTTGTGTGATTAAGATATTATAGATGGCAAGAAGATGTGAATTATAAAATGGATTCCATGTAATATAACAAAGTTTGTGGTCTATTTGATGTTCCAATTGATGTAAAGCACATTGAGAGAAAATGGGTATTCAATAGAAAAAACAGACCTGTAAGGTAAATTAAATACTTATAAATCATGACTACTATCTAAAGAGTTTAAATAGAGTCACAAAATTTACTATAATGAAATTTATTCACAGTTTTCTATTTTTAAATCTCTTAGAATTATACTGGTTAAATTAGAAAACCATGACTATGTAATTATTGAATATTAATTTCAAAACTAATTTCCAAAATAATATCATTCAAGAATATGTCTATATGACACAATAATAAAGGTTTTTACTCTTAGTGATTCCAAAAAATATTTTCAAATTACATTGATCCATTTATGGATTGAAGAACCCATCTCGATCATGGAATATTTGATTTGATGAAGCTATAAAATAATTTGGTTTCATTTTCAACAAAAGTTAGCATTGTTTTAAAAATAGGATAATTGGGAATGTGGTCATTATCATAGAAAAATATATTGATGAAATATTACTGATTGTAAATAAAATTCCTCTCAAATTGTTTATCAAGGACTAGTGAAGCAAGTGTTTCTCTATGAAGGACATTGGTGAAGCAGCCTATATTCAGGGGATCCAGATCATTCATGATAGATCCATGAAGCTTCTTGGACTGAGTAAAAGTACATAAATTGACTATATACTAAATAGATTTAGTATACAAAAAACCATGAGGGAATTTTTTCTAGTGTCACATGTTATACATCATTCTATGAAAATGCATCCTCATACATAATTGGAGAAAGACATAATGAGTTATATCCCATATGATTTATTTATAGGGTCAATCAGATATTCTATGTTATATACTTGACTAAATATTTTATATACATTGATCATGGTATGATGTTTTCAAGAATATCTAGTGTAACAACTTTAGTCTATTGTTTAAGGTTATCATTGAGTATCTTAAAAGAAATAAGGATATTGTGATGGTTTATAGAGAATAATAGGAGTTATTCATCATAGATTATAATGATTATAGTTTTAAAATAAATCTAATGATATAATTTTATATTTAGGATATGTTTTGTTTGTTTTAAAATTGGTATTTGTTTCCTAGTTGAGTTTAAAAAAGATAGATGTCGCTGATTAAATAGTGAATTCTTAGTTTATAGTGTCTTTTGATACAACCAATGAACACATTTCGATACTTAAAATTTTCTACAATATTGATGGGCTACCTATAAATAAATATCCTATCACATTTTTTATGAAAATAATAGAGAAGTGGATCTTGAAAAAGTTCCTCGGTCACACTAATATTAAAATCATTTATAATGAATGTTTGACATCAACCAAAAAATTTACACAAAAGAAGTTGTTGCAGTAATAATTGTATGCACGTAAGATAACATGGTATACCCCTTTATTAAATTCCAATATCATTTGTATCATGAGTATCATGTGACAGTTAGTGCTCTAATGGTTGGTAGTAGTTGGCTCTAGTGAATGTTCGACTCTGTTGAAGTTGGTGTCCTACAACTAATTTATGTGAACTTTATTATAAACTATATTCCTAGTTTGGAATATTATTATACATCTTATGACATCATTATTTTTCTTCTATGTTTCATATGTTGTGATAATTTCCTATGAATGTACATTGCACACAAAATTCATTGCAGTTCCCCACTATGATGAGAACTAAGAAATGTTATGCTATTATTCTCAATAATTATTTCTATAACTGGATTATATCATTTGAGGGACAAATATTATATAGGATTTTAGGGGTGGATATTCATATGAAATTAAGGCACCTTCTCCTGGTGTTTTCTCTTGGTAATATCTACTATAGGATAATATGAGAACGAGACCTGCCATTCGGAAATCAGTATGTATATGTGTCATTTGATGTTCTTATATGAGGAATTTTTTATTGATACATATAAATTATGATTTTCATTTATGAGTATTATAGGTAACATATTTTGATTTATTGATGAAAATATTTATGATATATGATCATGGAATGGAAGGATATGTTTGGTTTTTCACGATTAATATTGCTCTATATAATAATTAATGAATCATTTTTCCGTTATGTTCCTTAATGAATGTTGATATAAAATTCCCTTTGAAGGAAATGATATATTCTAAATAAATTCATGGCCATAGTGTTCTATAGGATAGTTCTACTCTGAGTAAGTTTATAAAAGAGACATTGAGAATATATGTTGATGGTTCTAATGTGCAACCTACCTTATTAAAGATATCATGATAAAATATTTTTAACACAGAGTATTCCTTCATATGAGGTATTATGTTATTTTGAAATTAATAACTGTATAAATTGTTTCTTGGTTATCTTGTTAGATTATAAATTTATACTACATGATATGTCACCAAATTCTATGGAGAATGAGGCCTAGAGGGTCACACTCTCTATTTATCGGGAATTCATATTAAAAATATATTAATTATTTAAAAAGTTGAATAAATATTATTCCCAAACATGGTTTTATAATTATTAATTTATGATTGGTCATATATATTTCATCAATACTTATCCGAATAAATATTTTTTTACTGGATTATTATGTTATTATTTATTTTAAGTTTAGTAAATAAAATATTTAATAATTTATTGATAAATAAGGTAATGATATTATTTATATGATAATTTTTCATTAATAAAGGCCTGATAAATATTGTGGAGGAATGGAAGACCAGGTTTTAAGGTTTGGTGAAAAATAATACATATCAAATATTATTTGATTAAATAAAATTTTATTTAACTCGTAAGTAAACTACTTGTTGAGAGAATATTATTATTATTATTTTATACATAGGTTACTACAAGGGATTAAATAAATACTAAGGGGACCCTATAAAATTAGTTGTTTCCAGCCATAGTGGTATATAAACACAATTCTTTTTTTTATGGGATTCCACTTCATTTGTGTTTGACACCACGACATCCAGAGAGAATATTCTCACTTCATAGAGTGCTCACTCCTAAAGAAAAATCCCAAAAATGGAGACTGATCTTCCTACGCCATCAAATATCTATTATAAAGAGATCAAGGATAATACTATGAATGTGAATCTCAAGGAGTCAATGGTGAATAACTCAATTGATAGGATCTTTCATGTTATCACCATGAGATTCCTACCTCAACATTTGGGGACTTGTGAAATGCATAAAGATTATCGCTAGAGAGGATCCATTCTTGATTCTTTTAATTCAAGGATGTTACAATGTAGACATGTTTTCAAATCTATTAAAAAAAGTATATTCATAAATTATAATTATTTATTTGACTGAATTAATTATAAATTATGTGTGATGATCATATGATTAGTTCTAATGTTGTGTCCCTTTTTTATTTTAATTGATATAATTATGTTGATCACAATCTTCGTTAATGTGAAAATCTCTGATTGATCATCAATAGTGACAAAAAAATATGGGTGTAAACCATCGCACACTTCGGCTAGGCCCAGAACCTTCAATATGGTGGTTAATGGATATTTATACAAAATACATGTATTATGTATAAATTAGAAATGTAGTATTAGGATTGAAAAATGGATGGAAATTATAGAAAATAAACAATTTTGTGAAAACGTACGTACTTTCATTGAAAACACTGAGTTTCCCTTTATGAATGTCATAAATAGTGAGGAATTATGAAAAATTATTTTGACCAAAAGATTAAGTGAAAAAAGATAGTAATTGAAGAAATTAGGGAATATTTTCAACAGGAACCCAAATTTTTGGATTGGTCTTGAAGTGGTAGTGAGAGTAACCTCCTATAAGTGGTGAGAATAGAAACTTTTTAAGCACTTCAAATTAATTTAATGATATGAATTGTTTCAATTGTCCAAAATACCCCAAGATAGACAAAATGTAGTAGAGATAAAATTTGGCTAATAAAAATATCAACCACTCAATAAGAAACATTTTTTTATAAATATACTTATTTTTTATTAGGTTTGTCAATTTTCATCTTTTTAAAAATTACCATTGTAAATAGTTTTTACATAAGTAACACATTTTAGGCAGACAATTAAATTTTCCATTATTAAATAATTTTGAACTAATAGTAAAAAATATTAAAGACATTGTAAAATATAAAATTCCTATGTTTAAGGAAATTAATTTTAAAATTAGGACATATAATGTGAAAAACCCATCATCCATCAAATATGAATTTTTATTTCAAAAGCATTTTTGTAGAAATAGTGGGAATACATTTGAGTCAAAATAAAGACAGTTTCTTGTAGAAAAAAGTAATAAAAATTATTAAATATGAGACTATGAATATATAATTATAAACCCTATATTACACCCAATTAAGGGAAATTACATGAATATCTAGATCATCCTTTATATGATATTCAAAATGTCTGGCCATCTTGTACCATATCTGTGTGTATGCCTCAATGTTGATCTTATGTTCATTAAATCCTTAGGAAAATTGATTTATTATTTAACTAGGAACACCCTTTTCTCTTCATTGGTTTCAAATATAATCCTTTAATCATAAATTACATTGACCTAATCCTTTTAATCATTGATCAGGAAGACCTATTGGAGAATTTATTTTGTATAGTGAAGAATGAGCTCCAAATATTTCATGATATCTACTTCCATTTTCACTACCATTATAATTTTTAATCTAATATGAAATGGTTCTTGGACTAGACCAATGGATTCACATTCATGATCCTTGATAAAACTACATTGATCTTACTCACCAACCTTTCCATTCTTCTAATTAACAACTTCAACAGTTGTATATTCAATCATACCTTTTCATGTCCCACCATTTATTATTTACATAAGAACCTGGATACAATAGTAATTGTTATATTCAAGTATTATTTGTGAGACCATTATTTTTATTCCACTTGTAAATATAAAAAATTAGAAATAGATTATTTCCTTTATTACCCTTCTTCAGTCCATGTCCAATAGTTATATTCACATGGGGATCCTTCCCAAAATACATCTCTTGACGAGTGTTAGTATACCTTTTCACCGATGTTGGAGTCATTAATGGAACTTGACCTAGAATGTTTCTTTTTCTATATGGGTCTAACTACCTTCCACTCTTCAGAGTCAAAAACATTTTGGTTATTTCCAATCAAATATATTAATAAATTTTGAAGATGGATTGATCTTGTTTCATCATGAAGGTCAGAAGATGCATATTCTTAAAAAAAATTAGAATTATGGCCAATATACACCTTAATATAATAGTATGGCCTAGGACCATTAGTATTATTATGAAAAACCCTTAAACCATCACTATGGATAGCATTTAGATCATTAATCTTACCAAAAACCTTCAGAGAATCTATAAATGAATGAGAAGCTCCCAAATTGATCAATAAATCTTCTTTAAGGACGCGTTCTTCTGGATTTTTAACACCCAAATTATTTTTCAGAATAGACAAAATTTCATCAAACATCATATAATAATACACATGATCTTTCTATTTTTTAAGATGATGATAATTAGACATTTCCTCAAAAACCATTTTCCCAACAAAGAGAACTGTATGAAATACTGACCTACACTAAGTGACAGAATAGAGCCCCCCGCAATAAAGCATTAAACCTTAGTAAAAAGAGATATTAATTCCACAAAAATTGGAAAAATATAAAAAATGTAAATTTTTTAAAGGCCACAAGATGCTTCCACCAGAACACCTCCCATACTAAAATCAAAATCGAAGAACCATGGGGCATAAAACATCAAATTCAATGCTGATATGTGGTTATAAGGGATGGAAAACCCAATCGTTTTGACTATCGAAACACAAATAATTTCTAATCGAAATTTTCAAAAATACATATATTCAATGGTTGATGTAACATTTATACCCCTATTTTTCAAAAAAAAAACTATATATTAAGCACAAAATTTATGTTTAATAAACCTTAATCAAATTAATTTATCATTTGGATATAAATTGATTTATTATTAAATATATATGTTATGTGGATTTCGAATCTAGCCAAACCAATAATTTACAACAATATAAATTTTTGTAAAATTAATTTATCAAGAGTTTTTTTATTAGAAAATATTAATTATGATCATTAAATAATAAATATAGATTTTATAATATTATAATAGTATTTAAAAATGTATATTTTTACTCATTAAAAATGTGTTGAAACAATTAAAATAGTTTATAAAATTATTGTCCTTTTCTATATAATGATAATTTTATTAATGTCTCACTTTGTTTAAAAATTATATTTTTAGTTGTCACCTAAAATCAATTATTTAAAAAAAACTACCGACATTTAATACTAATCATATTTGGACTTTAAATTAAGAAATAATATTCATTGGTTTTAAGTCAACTTATATAATTTTTAAATTTACTATTTGAATTAATATACTATTTTTATGGAAAAACTCCTATGGTTGACTAATATTGTTATGAACATTAAGTGTTCTTGATATTATTCCATAATAGATTATTTTTTTTTGAATGAAAATATATTTGTTTATATATTTTAATATCATATAACATCATATTAATCATTTAATGTTTTCCAATTTTATTTATTTGTAATTTAAATATTTATTTTAAAAAAAATCTATTTAATATTAAATCATATTAATTATTTGTCATCTAAATATAAGAATTTATTATTGATAAAAATATTATTATTTATTTATATTGTTCCTAGAATTTTTTTTGATTATCTAACCTGTTGTGGATTGTTTTTGTTTGCTGTTTCAAGTATACTAAGCTAATATTTATTAAAAAAATACATATAAAATATCATGTCAGTGCATCCCCCCACCAGAATATAAAATTCTCCCTCAATATGATAATTACTATAAGATAATTAAAAATGATAATTTATTCTACCCAGTATTCCAGACATAATTCAAAATTTCTAATGAAATAAAAATTTAAGGAACATAGTTTTTCCTCATAATATGATTATTTTTAATATTGAATTTTTCTCCAACATTTTTAAATAAACATCACACCTGATTATATATCAAGAAATGTATGAAAAAATTAATTTTCTAAGAGCTATATTAGTAATCCATGCTCTGATAAATTATCAGAGGATGATATGAAATATGAAATCTTTATTTTTGAAAATTATAACATCTTTATGTTATGTATAAAAGTTAATATAAATAAATAATTTTTAAGTATTAAATGTTTCATAATCCCATGAAGCATAATGGATATTGATAAACCTAGGATTTATTAATGACACCACTTGGGGTATTTTTACTATAAACAAATAGTATATAGTTATAAGTATAGTGCTTTAAACATTACAAATAATTGAGTTTTTATCCATGAATTAACTTTCATATATTTCTTGGAATATTACGGTTTAGATTTTTAGTGAATTAGTTGACAACACTTACATGAAAAGCTGATATATTAGTTAGAGGACACTTCTACTCACAATAAATTTTCCAAAAAAATTAGTTTTTTTAAAAAATAAAGCTTCTTTCAATTAAATGGTTTCTTTTCTATAAAAATGACTACTTATTTGTTCTCACTCATCCTTAAAAACTATCAACAAAATTACAAAATAAGGGATTCCCCAAATAATGTCATCAATGTGACATAAAATAATGAATTTTTTTAATCCAGATAAAAATATGAAAATCTATAAAAATATTACCTTCATCCTAATATTCATTGAGCGAATGAATCGAATCGTATTAATAAGAAAAGAAATTCCATTTCTTAATAGAAAACCATTAAAATGTTTTGAAGATAAATAGATTCATTTTTAGGAAATATATAGTATCATATTTATAACATATGTTCAATCATGTCAAAAATAATTGGAGCCATTGTTAAATCACTATTGAAAACCATGGTGGAAAACTTTTTCCTTTTTCCTATTTAAGATACTGATCATTATGCATTATATTAGAGAACTATAATGGGGATCAACCGTCAAATAAGTTGTACCAGTATCACCAATTTTTATTTTTATTTTCAAGACCACGTATACATATAATATATATTCGTCTCTCTAATAAATGATAAAAAATTCCCAATTAAAATATAGTTATAAAAAAGATTATTATATCCTCTTTTTTTCTTAAAAACCTTGAAACACTCATTTAAACTCGAACTCAAAAAACTATTAAAAATAAGATACCTTAACCTTTTAATACCCCATTTTAAAAAATAAATTATATAGAAAAAAGAGATAAATCATATTTAATTTAAAAATAAATAAATTATTATAATTCATTCCTGAAAAAAAAACATATTTTATGATGCAAGGAGAAGTCTTTGATTTCATATACACTAAAATATAACATCCATTATTCCTTTTGAAAATAATGTAAAAATATTCTTTATAAAATACACAAAAACATTTCTTTTGAAGACCATTAAAAAGAGTCAAAATAAACATAAAATATCCTTTATAATTAATTTATAACAATATAAAAAATGCAGAATATAATTTTAATCATATTTACAATGATTTAAAATATTTATAAAAGAAATCATTAAAACATTTAAAATGATGTTTTTATAGTAAAGTGTCAAAAACCATAGGTTTGGATCATCACGTACATTCTTCATCTTCCTAAATAATAAAAATCTGTTAATTATATAATTAATTAAGAACCTTTCTCATTTTATAATTTTTTTATTTTATTTGTTACTATATTATATTTAATTAGTTATTAAATTATGTTTTCATTTGATGTTTTGATGATCTTATGCTCATATGCCCAAAATGACATCAATACCTGAACTACAGTAAAAGTGATAATTATATAACAATAATTATAATAATGGAATAATTATAATATATATATATATATATATATTAATTCTAGTTTTTATACCATCCTTGAATGTTGGTTATCATAAATGGACTACGTTACAATCATGGGTACAGTTTGTCCTACATACACATGAGTGATGTTTGATGATTTCAATGGTCATAAATAAAAGAATTTAAGTGTAATATTGAATTTATAGAATAATTATTAAATTAAAATATCATATTATTTATTAAAAAACACATTTACATAATATTCATTTGATAATGTTATAAATAAAAGAACCACTTTTCATCATTGAGGTGGTAATCCACACATATGCACAAATGACGTTATGATTTTTCAATAGATGGAATAGTGTGAAACTATTTTCTATAACATACTTAAATAATAATAAATATTTAATTAATAAAATATATAAATATACAATAAATAAATCATTATAACCAACCGTCAGAGGAAGTGATGGGAAATGAATTACATTAGCTTGTGAGGTGGTAGATTATTGTATAGAAAAATGATGGTTTTTCTTCCCAACTAATAGAAGTAGTAATGATATAGGTTATTAAAATAACATAAATTAATTTTATTATATGGAATTTCAAATTATTATTATTTAATCATGATATATGAATATATAAGTAATGTATAAGAATAAAATAAATGAAAATGATCATTTGGAACTATTCCTCTTGTCATGAAAACAACTTTAGGTTTATAACTAAATACATCCTATGATGGATTTATAATAAAATAAAAGCCTATGTGACATGTTAAGTGATGTATGGAAGTTATATTTTTAGTTATTAGAAGACATAGAGTTCCCAATATATTTGTGGAATATAGGATGAAAGATTCTAGATTATAAGTGAGAGGAAGACAATTTTGGAAATTTCATAAAATATTAAATAATATATAAATAATTATTTATTTATTAATAATGATAGGTGGAACAAAATTACTCCAAATTATAATATATGGTGTGATATGTTAAAAAGAAATTCATATGATCACTTTTATAAAAGCGTATGTTGCATTTTAAGCCTTGTCGCCTATTTAGACATCTCTATACTCATATTATCTTTAACTATGATAACACAACTTTTTACCATGAAAACGTAGTTCCATGAAAAAAAAATAAAAGTATAATTATTAAAACAGTTGAATATTATGACTCTAAATATGTAATAATTTTTATTAGATTCAAATTCATTAGTTTGAAGGAATCAGTTTTTATATAATATCAAAAAACACAAGAAAAATAATTGTTAGCAAAATACCCATGTTAATTTTAATAATAATTTTTCCTTAAAATAATGTTATATTTTTTTCCATGTGTTTTATATGTATATAATAATAAAAAGAATTTTTTCTTTTATAGAAATAAAAAAACTAATGGAATATTTCAACCATTCCATTACATTCAATGAACCAAAAATATTTTATAATTCGAATAAAATATAACGTCTCTTCTCAAAAGTCATGATTGGGTTCTAATTTTAAAATTGATACATTAAAATACATTATACATTTCCTCAAATAGATATATAGTCTAGAAAAAATTAATAAAATAGATTATTGATAAGTGTTTATATATTTTTTACCCTTATCTACGTAGATTTACCCTCCAAAAACATGTTTTAACGAGAACTCTGGTCATAAATTTTTACTATATTTACTATTCATTATGAAGAAAATTAATTTGAACCTATTAAATTATATTAATTAGGTTTATTTCAAATATGGAATCCCTTATTATCAAATTCAATTCACTTATGTTTAATTTCAAATTATACCAGTAAAATACGATGAAAAGCGGCTTTCCAGAATAATGTCCTTTAAATAAAAATGATTTCTCAAAATATAAAAGTTTAATTTTTAATATAATTAAATTTATTTTATTATTTTTAATAAAAATTAACAAAACTATATTTTAAAATTTCTAACTAATTGCATTTTTTCATGTAAATATTGAAAAATAAATGACTTCTTTCAAAAAATAATTATCTTCAACTATTCATTGAAAAATCTATGTTCTCAAAAAAACATTAAATAATATCCCTATGATAATTATAGTTGTTTGATTTTAAAATTGAAATTAACTATTTAAAATTAAAATTATAAAATTTTTAAATCATGGTTTAAATTAAAACTATATAATGCATGAAAATCCAATTTTAAAAAAAATAATGGTTTTCCCATTGGCTAATAATCAAACTAATATACTTATAATAAATATATACATTCAGAATCCAATTAAAAATTATTAATAATAGATGAAAAGAATTTATTTTGACATTACCTAGGATATTACATTCTTCTCCCCTTTTTAAAATTTAGTTATCTCAATTCCATTTGTTACATAAATAGGTGTTGTTATTTTATCTTCATAAAATTATCCCAATACTGAAACTCTTCATCATCCATAAGGTTCTTCCCAAAAACCATAACATGATGAATTGACTTCATCATTAAACCATTCTATTTTTGTTCAATAATCTGGACTAGATATTCCTCATAAATAAGTTTCTCTTCTAACTAAAATATATTAGGGATTCAACCATGATTTTCATTACACACATTTTTTCATAACAATGAAACATGAAATTGTAATATAAATAGGATAAACTAGAAGTAAATTACATTTATTAGGTAATTAATATAAGTAACTAGCCTTAAACATTACATAATATTGAATTAAATGAATAATTCATAGTGAGGATCTTTACAGGTTTAGAGTTTTAGAGAATTAAAACATAACTATTACATTTAAAAAGATTAAAAAGTAGACACTTCTATAGAGTTAACATTCTTTTCATAATATAAAAACTATTAAAAAAATAGTCATGTCTAGTCCTAGGTTTTAGGCAGCATGACATTTCATTGACCCTATCCTTGACCCTATTCATCTTTATGTCTTGTGAAAACATTTCAAAACCTGGGATGATCATAAAAAGCTCAGTAAGGGTTAGAAAACCAAGAAGGAAAACATTTGTTAATATATACATAAAAAACATAAGCTCTTTTACTTACCTCATGAAAACATAATATTTATAAATAACATAGAGAAATCATAAATCATTAATGTAACTTATGGAATCATATCACACATATATTGTAGTTATCACAGCTACATAGGGAGTTACTTTAGAATACCCATCATATTATATTCCCTAAATATCATAGCAGAAACATTCATGTTTACCTCTGTCATGTTACCTAATTCATTGGAGAGCTATCTCTGTCTCACCCTCATAAGGTTTATCACGGAACCCCTCTTATATGTAAACATTGACCAAGAACCATAATATAATCATAACACATAACATAAGTATAAAGGAATGATAACATTTCCACATTTTGATAACAATATATCATTTCAGGATATAGAAATAATAAATCCACTATCAAAATCATTTTCAATACCAAAATACCTAAAATGTGTATATGGTATTTATTTTTCCTTTTAAAAACATTATGGCTTGTTAAGGAAGCCAAAGATCAAATAATACTCGCCGGGGCGGAATAGTTGTTGTCACCGCTTATGTCAAAAAAACATTCCTTTTTGCCATTTAGTAAAATTCTTCATATAAAAATAATGTATTTGAATTAAATGAAAATTCAAAGGGGTTTATACACCCTATAAAATAATTTCGTGTATAAAACTTAATATGCCTCAATGAAAGGAGATTGAGACAAAGTACCCTACCTCGTGTCTAACATGACTCAATCGTTATTTAATATCTTGAATAATAAACTAAATTTAATTTCTACTTTCTTAAGTACCTATTTCGAGTTTATTATTCCTTTATATCACTTATTACCATGTTATAAACATTATGCAATCATTTAATTTAATAACATTCATTTTGTAGATATTTGGTACTTGGGTACAAATTGAACACCTTATATATACAAGTTGTCCATGTGGTCAATAGTCCATTATATCCAAAATGATATTAATTATTTATATATCATATATATCCAGTATATATATATATATATAATAGTACATAACATTTTGAGGTAAGAAATGAAATGCATCATTCATGGAGATGATAAGCCATACGTATGCATGAACACAACTTTCATTTCTATTTTTTACTTTAATCGAATTTGAAACATAATGATTCATAAGAATATTATAATTATTGTATAATATCATACATAATATCATCAACGCTATCCTTTATACATCCCATGTATCGCATGAACGAGTCATATCACTTTGATGGGTAGGTAGTCTGCACTTCCTCAAATGAAATTATTATGTTTATCCATAATAAAAACCATAACAGTATGCTATAAAAGAAAAATATAGAATCATAAAGGAAGCATAAACATAATATATATCATATATAAATACATTTCTATCTTAATGGCCACCAAGAGAGGTGGTATGAGATAATCGAACAATTATCCTTTTGTGAGGAGTTAGTTTTCCTTCCACAGAAACAGTATTTTCCTTACCCATTAGATAGAGGTGTGTGTATGTGTAGTTTGAAGACTTATCATGACAAAATCTTAGTATATTTAGGAAACCGGTGCTTTTATATAATAAAGGAATAATTTAGAATCCCCTGTTTGAGGTATGTGGCCTTTGTTTATGCATTTTTATGTGTATAATGTGCATGGAATGAGTTGGGAAGAGGTTGGGAGAGCTTGGAATGGTTTTGGATTTGTTTGGAGGAATTTAATGGGGTGCATGGATTGAACACGGTTAGTGGAAACCATGCGGGTTCTCTAGGAAACCGTGCACGAGAGACAGTAAGATTTGCATGGCCAATGCACGGTTTTCCAAACCGTGCGAGGCAACCGTGTAGACCCTTGCTCCCAAGGCAGTAGAATGTGCACGGTTAGTGCATAGTTTTCCAAACCTTGCGAGCTAACCGTGTGACCACTTAAAATTAGGGTTATAAAACCTATGCTCACTCGGGATTGCCTCATTTCACTCAAATAATACTCCCACACAATCCTCACTCGGGATTTTGGATTCTCAAGGGTTAAGGGTGCTCTCCCACTCATTTTGGAAGCGTTTCAAAGGGGTTTCAAGGCGGTTTCTCCCAGGTAAGTCTCTCATCTTTTTTCTCTTGTGGTTTCCTCTAGTCTACATCTCCCTCTCTCTCAGTTTTCTAGATCTACACTTGTTGTGTGTAGATCTAGCGTGGTGGTTTCCTTGGATGTTAATAATAAGGATTTTGGATTCTATGGAAAGGGATCTAGAGAGGTTTCAGTGGTGCGTTCGCCGGATTTGAGGAGTGGTTGTTCATGGATCGATTTCTCAGGAACCCTAAAGATATATGGCTTCTCTCTCAACTCCACTTGGTGAGAACTATTGGTTCGTTTTTACATTTAATTGTTGTACTGAAAATTAATTGTGAATTGATTATGAAAAATTGGTGGTAAATCCCTTGGGAGATGTTTTGGGGGTTTTTGGAAAAAATGTTGTTTTATGGTGAAATTCTATTCTTGTGGATTTTAAAATGAGGATTTTAAAATCGAATGATACGGTTGATTTGTGAAAATGATTGACAGAAATGGTTTTTCAATAAAAGGGTTGTTTTATTTAAATGTTGTTTGGCATGGAAAATCGTTTTCAATAAATGGGTGATTTATTGAAGTGGATTGATATGCACTGAAATTGGTATGATTGCATTTTTTTGTGACCTTGGTGGGTTTGTGCTTTGTTTGGTTTGATTGAAATTTTATATGGAAGTGGGCGGGAAGTCTCACTATAAAAATGGGATGAATTGTGGTCGGAAGAACAACCATATGGTAGTGGTCGGGAAGTACCTCTAGTTGTGAATGGGTGAACGAGTTGGGAATAAGTCCCACAATTTTGATTGTTTTTGTGTGAATGGGTGAATGGGTTGGGTGGAAGTCCCACCAGTTTGGTTTCCTATTGTGTATTTCTTTCAAGATGGAATTTTTGTTCTAATGTGTAAATGTTTGGATGATTGTGGCTTTTTTGGTTGGCTTTACCTTGGTTACTTGGTTTGGGTGTGATGGCATGGTAAGATAATGGTTGTATGATCGTAATGGTTGCACTTGTGATTATTAAATATAAACTGTTTTATATAAATGTGCTAATGGTTTTATCCTAGTGGCATGTGTAGAGAATTCATGTAGGTAAATCCTACTGAGTTTTAGTACTCACCCCCTGCTTTGGAACTTTTGTGTCTTTAAAGATGTCATGTACCATGATTTGGGAAATGGTAAGATATATAACTCCTTTAGTGGAGAATTGTGATTCCTTGGAGGAGCTTGGAGCTTGGATCTTGGTGTGGAGCTGTGGTGGAGTCATGGCTTGTGGTGTTTGGTTATTTAGTTTCCACTTTGTACTCTGATGTGTTGTATGCATGTCTTATTAAATTGGGATTTTATTGTATTGTGGAACAACTTGGATGTTAATAGATGGGTTGGTTGGGCTTGTTGGCATGCATCATATAGATTGTGGATTGTTGGTTTGTTTGGTCTTTAGGGAAAATCGTTCCCCCATTTTGTTCTTGGATCCATTGGAATTTATTTCCAGCGTTTGGAGCCTTGGGTACGTCTCTTAAGGCCATGTAACCCTCACCGCCTCCTCAAATACAATGTGGTAGGGGATGGGTGTTACAAGTGGTATCAGTTTGTTCAGACCTTTGGAGTTGATTCTCAGATTTGGTGTTGACATTCGTTCTGGTACAATCCTTGAGTTGGGATGGTTTCAAGGCGTATAAATGTCGGAACATTGAATGTATTGCATAAAAGGATGTAGCTAACCCATTTGTGATGAAATCCAAGTTACCATGTAGTTGGGTACATAAGTGTTTTAGAGACACTTATAGGCATTGGATATCTCAATGTCGTGGGTGTAGCCAATGAGATGAGCATGACATGCATGGTAGAAATGAATTCCCTTTAGGATGCATATTTCATTGGGGTATAATGATTTGTGAGGTGATACAAATATGTGAAATTGTAATGTGACTAAATTTGTATTTTTAAAATGGTTTTGTTTTCAAAATGGTGAAACATGGCACATGTGGAAAATGTGAACTAGTGGAAAGCCTTGTTGTGATAGTGTTGTGTAATGTGATTTGAAATGGGACTTCTTGATGTCAATGGAAATGAGATTAATGGTTTTTTGTTTTCTATTGATAGAAATGGAACTAGGTAGGCGTCATAGAATTCTGTGTACGACTAATTTCTTTAGTTTTAAGCAAGTTCATATGTCGGTGAGAGAGTATGAAACTATGTTTATGAACTTAGTGCGGTTTGCACCCGAGGTGGTAGGTAGTACACCGTTGAAAGAATGTATATTTGATGTGGGATTAAGGTAATAATTTTGTTCAAAGATAGTAGTACTGTGTATAGATGATTACACAGAGATTGTGAATAGAGTCTCGGTGGCTAAGCGGGATCTGTTGGGCACTCTGTGTGGGGGAAGCATGGTGGTACCCATGGGGAATACTGCGAACTCGTACAATGGGTTAAGCCAAAAGAGGGACACTTATTCCCATGGCAGGAATATGGAATATAATTCGACGGCAGGATCAAAAAAATTTCCTCTGAAGTCCTAGAGCAAGCATGGATGTTTTTAGTGTGGTTCTACGAGCCACATCAAACGGGATTGTACGATACAACCTCGAGATTTTCATAATTGCAAGTAGATGGGGCATCTATAGCGTTATTGTGAGAATGCTTCAAGGTCGGGTGCGTGTGACATTCCTCAGGGATAGCAAACATCATATGCTTCAACGGGATGAGGACAACAGCATACCCCTCGTCAGCAGAGTAAAGTGGGTCATTGTGATTCTCAGAATTCCACGACGCCTCAATAGAGAAATAAAGATCATAGTGTGTCAACCAAACATGTGTTCGGAGTTGACAAGGTTGGGGTGGATGATCAGTCAAGACCGTCCACAGTGCGAGGTATTATTCTTTTAAATTCTACTTTGATGCAAGTGTTGTTTGATACGGGTGCTTCACACTATGTTATTACTACACGTGTGGTTGATTTGATGGTTTTAAGGGTAGATATTATGCCCTTGGTTTTGAAACATCAAACTCCTCTAGGTCAAAGAGAGTGTCGAGCCTTCTTGTGTAGATAATGTTGTATCATTGTGGGCGAAGTTGAGATAGTGTGGAATTTCTCAATGCTTGAGATGGATGGGTATGATGTAATCCTGGGAATGGATTGGCTGGTGGATTTTAAGGACCACATCGATTGTGAAGCATGAATTATGGTTTTTACGACACACAATGGTGGTAAACATCTCTTTAGATGATAGAAGCATGAAAGGAAGGGTGCAATAGGTTTTTTGGCACTAGTATTGGTTACATTACCGTATCAGTTGACAGTTTTGTCATTGGAATCAGTACATGGTGTTGGGAAAAGTGTTCCTCGGGCAGTGGTGGATCAGTTCATGGATGTTTTTTCTAAAAGAATTAACTATATTACCTCCCATAAAAGAAGTGGATTTTACGATTGACATCATTCTGGGGACCAGTCCTATCTCACTTCCATATTACCGGATGGCACCAGCTGAATTGTGGGAATTGAAAATCTAGTTGGAAGAGTTATAATGTAAAGGGTTTATCTGGCCTAGCACGTCTCCATGGGTGGTGTCGGTGTTGTTCGTGAAAAAGGAGGATGGAACTATTAGGCTATGTGTTGATTATAGTAGACATAACCATGTTACGATAATGAATAGATATCCACTTCCATGAATTGATGATTATTTTGAACAATTGAGGGGATCCCAGAGGTTCTCCAAAATCGAACTGAGGTCAGGATATCATCAATTATGGTTGAGGAAGGAGGATATTTCTAAAATAGCTTTTAGAAGTAGATATGGCCATTATGAACATGTGGTTATGCCCTTTGGTCTAATGAATGTGCCAGTGGTGTTTATGGTATTAATGAATCCGATATCTGGATTTATTTTCTGTGGTGTTTGTAGATGAAATTATGGTGTATTCAAAGACAAGTGTGGAGCATGAGTAGCACATGACGACATTGCTGGGAATCTTGAGGGATCATCGGTTGTATGCCAAATTTTCAAAATGTGACTTTTGGATACAGGGTGTTCATTTTCTAGGCCATGTGATTTATGAAAGGGGTGTTTCAGTGGAGTCTGAAAATATAGAGGCTGTTATTTGGTGGCTACCTCCAAACAATGTGTTTGAGATATGGAGTTTTCGTGGTCTAGCTGGGTATTATCGGCGTTTTGTTCATGATTTTTCATGTTTGGCTTCGCCGATGACAGCTTTGACATGGAAGAATGTTCCATTCCAGTTGAATGAGAAGTGTCAGTAGTGTTTTGAAGAGCTAATGGATCATCTTACATTAGCAGTAATCTTGTTTTTTCCAGAACCAGGAAAAGGGTACGTGGTGTATTGCAATGCATTAGGATCAAGGTTGGTGTGTACTCTTATAAAAGAGAATCATGTGGTTGCATATGGCTCATGCTAGTTTAGGGTGCATGATAAGAACTACACAACTCATTATTTGTAGTTGGCAGCAGTGGTCCACGCTTTTGAAAGTGTGGCATCATTATCTCTTCAGTGAGAAATTCACCGTATATACAGATCATAAGATCTTTAAGCACATTTTCTCACATAGGGATTTGAAAAAGAGGAAAATGATATGGATGGAATATCTCCAGATATTTTATTTTTACTCGATGTACACATAGGGTAAGGGAAATTTAGTGGTGGATGCATTAAGTAGAAAATCATGTTCTCATTTGGTTAAACAGGCATCAGACCAGTGGTAGTTGATGTAATTTATAGCTGATATACGGTTGGAATGTGAGGACCAGGTGGATAGAGTGCTCTTATTTCTGGTTTTGTTGATTCCTGACATGGTTGGCCTGGTTAGAGTGGCACAAATTTCTGATTTTGAGTGTGTGACCTTGTGGTCGAGACTCAATGGTTGGGAGACCATTTAGGGTTGGAAACTAAATGGAGATTTTGTTTTGTGTTCTCGTAATCAGATTGTTGTACCAGTTGCTTGTCATTAGTATATTCTCAGGTCGTATCCTAATTCCAGGTGGGTTGTTCATCCTGTAATTCAGAAAATTTATAATGTGTTAAAAACACAATTCTAGTGGGCTGCTTTGAAAAGAACTGTAGTTGAGTTTGTTTCGAGATGCTTGACTTGTCAACAGATCAAAGAAGAGCATCAGAGGCCAACATGAATGTTTCATTCTTTACCAATCCCTGTTTGGATTTGGGAGCAGATAGCGATGAATTTTGGTAAATGTGTCCCAAGAACGGTCATAAAGCACGATGTCATTTGGGTGATATTGGATCAAGTAACGATGTCGGCCCATTTCATTCTGATTCATGAATCTCATACGATGGAAGATGTGTCCAAAATCTATATCTGAGAGGTGGTAAAGTGGCATGGTGTTCTAGTTTAAATTTTATCTGATAGAGATCCGATATTTTCATCTCGTTTCTGGAAATCCTTGCAGGAATCTCTTTGAATGCAATTGATGATTAGTACGGCGTATCACCCTCATACGGATGGTCAATCCAAGAGGACAATACAAACTCTGGAGGATATGTTGCGGGATTGTGTCATGGATTTTGGTGGCTCATGGGTGGATCAGTTTTCGTTGGGTGAGTTTTCGTACAATAATAGTTATAAGGTATCTATACAGATGGCTCCATTTGAAGCGTTGTATGGGTGGCCATGTCGTTCTCCACTATATTGGGTGGAAACAGGTGAGTCCTCGATGGTCAGACCGAGCCTTGTCCAGCAAACTATGGAGAAGATCAAGTTGATCGGGAAGAGAATGGAGATGGCTCAGAGTCTTCAGAAATCGTATGTGGATCATCGTCAATGGTCGTTGTCGTTCAAGGTGAGTGATCATGTGTTCTTGAGGATCTATCCTAGGTTGGGACATCGTCAGTTTGGGAAGCATAGAATGTTATATCTGAGGTATATTGGACCGTTTGAGATTCGTGAGCGGGTTGGTGAGGTGGATTATCATTTTTCTTTGCCACCTAGGTTATGTGCGGTGCACGATGTGTTTCATGTGTCATAGTTGAAAAAGTATCAGTCGGATCGTGACCATGTAATTCGGCGGGATCAAGATGAGCTAGAACCAGATGCTTTTTCGGTGCATGTGCCAGTGTGGGTTGTGGATAGGCAAGAGAAAGTCTTGCGGGGTAAAATCATCGGTTTAGTTTGTGTTTTGTGGAAAAATTTTCAGATTCAAAAGGAGACTTGGGAGGAGGAGAAAGAGATGATCGAGCAGTGGCCCGAGCTCTTTCGGCAGAGGGCGGGTTCACTACTTTCCAAGGACAAAAAGTCCAATGGTGGGGAGAATGTAGCACCCCTGGTTTGAGATATGTGGACTTTTTTATGCATTTTTATGTGTTTAAATTGCATAGAATGAGTTGGGAAGAGGTTGGGAGAGTTTGAAATTGTTTTGAATGTTTTTTGAGGCTTTTGAAAGGGTGCACGGTTTGAGCACGGTTAGTGGAAACTGTGCAGGTTCTCTAGTAAACCGTGTCGGGGAGACAGTAGGCTTCGCATGGCTTACACGCTGTTTTCCAAACCGTGTGAGGCAACTATGTAGACCCCTGCTCCCAAGGTAGTAGATTGTGCACTGTTAGCGCACAGTTTGGAAAACCGTGCGGGATAACCGTGTTGCCACTTAAAATTAGAGTTATAAAACCTGGGCTCACTCGGGATTGCCTCATTTCACTCCAATCCTCCTCCCAATTGAGCCTCACTCGGGATTTTGGATTATCAGGGGTTAAGGGTGCTCTCCCACTTGTTTTAGAAGCGTTTGAAAGGGGTTTCAAGGCGGTTTCTCCCAAGTATGTCCCTCCTCTTGTTTCTCTTGTGGTTTCCTCTAGATCTACATCTCCCTCTCTCTCGGGATTCTATATCTACGCTTTTTGTGTGTAGATATAGGGTTGTGGTTGCCTTGGATGTTAATATTAGGGATTTTGGATGTTAGGGAATGAGATATAGAGAGGTTTCGGTGGTGCGTTCGTCGTATTTGAGGCACGGTTGTTCGTGGGTCGTTTTCTCAGGAACCCTAAAGGTAGGTGGCCCCTATCTCGACTCCACTTGGTTAGAACTAGTGGTTCCTTGTTAAAATTAATTTTTGTGCTGAAAATTAATTGTGAATTGATTGTGTGAAATTGGTTTGAAATACCTTGGGATATGTTTTGGGGGTTTTTGGGGAAAAGGTGTTTTATGGTGAAATGCTATTCTTGTGGATTTTAAAATAAAGATTTTAAAATGGGATGATATGGTTGATTTGTGAAATTTTTTAAAGGAACGAGTTTTCAATTAAAGGGTTGTTTTATTGAAATTTTGTTTTTCATGGATAATGGTTTTCAATAAATGGGTGATTTATTGATGTGGATTGATATTCAATGCAATTGGATGATTTCATGTTGTCGTGACCTTGGTGGGTTTATGCTTCGTTTGGTTTGATTGAAATGTTGTATGGAAGTGCGTGGGAAGTCTCACTAAAAAATTGACTGGATGGTGGTCGGAGATCCACCATATGGTAGTGGTCGGAAAGTACCTCTAATTATTAATGGGTGAATGGGTTGGGTGGAAGTCCCACCATTTTGATTGTTTTGGTGTGAATGGGTGAATGGGTTGGGTGGAGGTCCCACCGTTTTGGTTTCTTGTTGTGCATTGCTTTTACAGATAGAATTGTTGTGATAATGTGTAAATATTGTGATGAATGTGGCTTGTTTGGTTGGATTTCCCTTTGTTGTGTGGTTTGGGTGTGATGGCTTAGTAAGAACATGGTTGGCTGATGGTAATGGTTTCACTTGTGATTATTTTATATAAATAGTTTTATATAAATGTGCTAATGGTTTTATCCTAGTGGCGTGTGTAGGGAAGTCATTTGGGGAAATCGTACTATGTTTTAATACTCACCCCTGCTTTGGCACTTTGATATGTTTGCAGATGTTGTGTATCGTGATGTGGGAAAACAAAAGGCATCTACCTCGTTTAGTGGATCATTGTGATTCCTTGGAGGAGCATGAAGCTTGGTGTGGAGCTATGGTGGAGTCATGGCTTGTGGTGTTTGGTTGTTTAGTTTTTTCTTTGTACTATGATGTGTTGTGGACATGTCTAGTTTTATTGGGTTAGGATTTTATTATGAAACAACATGGTTGTTAATAGATGGGTTGGTTGGGTATGTTGACATTAATTATATAGTTTGTGTGTTGTTGGTTTGTTTTTTCTTAATGGGAAATCGTTCCTCATTCTGTTCTCGGAGCCCTCGACATTTATTGCCAGCCTTTGGCGCCTTGGGAACATCTCTTAAGGCCAAGTAACACTCAAAAAATCCTCAAGCCGATGGGGTAGGGGTAGGGTGTTACAAATAAAAAGAGTTTATGGGTTGTAGAAGGAAAATAAAACAAAATAAAACAAAATAAAAAAAATAATTTAAGAGAAACTGTTACCTTTAATTTTGGTAACTTTTTTTGGTTTGAACCAATAGGCGTTCTTGATGTGCCTTCTGCCTAAGGTATGGCATCTAGATGGAGGATAGGGATGTGGGGAGATTAATTGCACAAATTTATGATGAGCCAAAAGTCTTGAGAGGTTTGGGGAATTGGTTAGAAATGGTCTCCTTTTATAAGGGCGAGGAGGGGCTCTTTAGGAATGTTAGAAAATATTATTTTATTATATAATGATATTCAGTTTCTAAAGGTCCAAAAATAATTATAGTTGAAGAGGAGATGACTCATTATAGATATAAAATCAGCCAATATGAATTGGATAGGTTTTGGATGTTATATTAATATTTATATTCTTATTTAATTAAATGATTTATTAATGAGTTAAACACTGCATCATTATTGTGTCATAAATAATTTAATTAATTAGATCACAAAAAATTATTAAAAAAATACCATGATTTATATAATATCTTTATCTTTGCAATTAATTTTTATAGTTGAAAACATAACATAAATAACACCATGTAAAAATCAATTTACAAAGTGATATTTATTTATGTGATTTTTGTATTTGAATTAAATTAATTAATCTAAAATGTCATTATCATTCAAAAGTAGCTCCATGGGGTCCCAAAATCGACCCAATGATTCCCATGGTCGGCCATTACTCATCCAATAAGGTTAGGACAAGTTTTAAGGTAATTTTGAATTATTATAATATTCTTTTTACCTTGAATTATCCTATTTACGTTTAAACGTGGTAAATAAAAGTCAATAGTTACTATTCACCAAAAAATAGTTTCATACTATTGAACCACATTTTACCTACTAATAACAACCATGTATGTATGATGTTTGAAATTATATTCATAGAAGTGGTAAAATTTTATTTAAATGAAGAAGTTAGCTTTTTAAATACAACTATGTGGTTTAACTATTCATCAAAATTTGGTGTTTTTCAGAAAAAGACAAAACATTAACCCTAATATATTTTCGATATTCTGAATTAAAAATGATTTATATTTTACCAAATTCTAATCATATAAGGTTCATTAATTAATTTAAAATTAATTCTAGTTTTTAAAACAAATAAGTGTTTTTAAGAAACAATAACTTTCAAAAGATTGACACTTGTTTATGTCCAATTTCAATGTGAAATAAATTCCAATGACCAAAATTTGATTAAATGATAAAAATATATTATAATTACACTTCTAAACAAATTTAAAATATAATCTATCGATATAAATAAATAAAATTAAAAGTCTCTCTTGAATTAAAATACAGTATTTGTAACTATTCATTAAAAAACGAACTTTATCGGAAAAATTCCAAAAATTTACACAAAGTAAATTTTGTTGTCCCCATTATAAAGAAGATTTTTATTTGGTTAAATATAATGAATTAAAGTGACCAAATCTTGATTTAAGGAGGGTTCTCCATTAAAAGGTTGTAAATCCACCTTTATTGTAAATTATGATTAAAATTATGTTCATTCACATTTTAAGCCTCAAAATTTTTATTGGATAAATGTAAATATATATAACAAACATTTATAATAATATTGTAGTTAGTTTTATTCATTACCTCCAATACAACGGCTAGGAGTTAACTACCATTTAAAATAATAATATTATTTTATTAGTGTGTAACATATTATTTTAAAGAAACTCATTGTTGTGTATCGGGTACGCTATCAAACATACAAACCCATTTAAAGAAAAGTTAATATTTAATTAAGAATTATTAATAAATATGAAATATGTTTTATTATTTAAAGTCGAAAAATAAATATAATAACACCATGTAAAAATTAATTTACAATGAGATATTTGTTTATGTCATTTTTGTCTTTAAATTAAATTAATTAATCTAAAATGTACTTATCATTCATACGTGGCTCCATGGGGTCCCAAAATAGACCCAAAGATTCCCTTGGTCGTCCATTACTCATCCAATAATGTTAAGAAAAGTGTTAATCTTATTTTTAATTAATATAATATTCGTTTTACCTTAAATTACCCAATTTACGTTTAACCGTGGTAAATACAAGTCAAAAGTTACTATTCCCCAAAAATTATTTTCATCTTATTGAACCACATTTTTCTTACTAATAATAACAATTTATGTCGGATTTTTTATATTAAATTCATAGAAGTGGTAAAATTTCATTTAAATGAAAAAGTAGTTTTCTTTAACTACTATTAAGTGGTTTCACTATTCATCAAAAATTGATGTTTTTCAGAAAAAAAAAATTTATCCTAAGATATATTTGATATTCCAAATTCAAAAATGATCGCTATTTTAATAATTTATAAACATAGAAGTTGAATTAATTAATTAAACATTAATTTCCGTTGTTAAAAAAGTTTCATGTTTTTAAGAAACAATAACTATCAAAAAATTGACACTTGTTTATGTCCAATTTCAAGGTGAAATTTATTCCATTGACCAACATTAGATTAAACGGTACAAATATATTCTAATTACACATTAAAATAAATTAAAAAAATAATCTAACTGTATAAATAAATTAGATTAAAATGCACTTTTTGAATTAAAATACAGTATTTTTCAATACTCATTAAAAGATTTAACTTTATCGGAAAAATTCCAAAAATTTACAAAAATTAAATTTTGATGTCCCCATTAAATAAAATAATTTTATTTCATAGATTTAAAGAGAGTTTACCATTTAATTTCTGTAAATTTACCTTTTAATGTAAATTATTCTTAAAATTAGATTCATTCACATTTTATGTCTCTAAATTTTTATTTGATAAATGTAAATACATTTAACAGACATGTATAATCATACTGTAGTTAGTTTTTTTCATTCCTGCCAATACAATGACTTCGAGTTAACTACCATTTAAAATAATAATATTATATTATTATTGTGCAACATAATATTTCAATGAAACTGTTTGTTGTGTATCGGGTACACTATCGAACATAGAAACCCATTTAAAGTAAAATGAATGTTTAATTCACAAATATAAATAAATATGAAATATGTATTATTCTTTATTTACCTAGGATTATACAAGAAATCTTTATTTATCTATTATTTCATAATTTCCAATGAACATTAAAGTTAACATTAATTTATTATAGAAATTCATTACACTTTTCTAGAGAGAAACCCAATGAAGGAGATTAACACCAACCACAAAATAAAGTCTTTTCATTGATTATCTACATATTTTATATTGATACATTGATACATCATCATATATTGAGAAATCATATTCATCATTCCAACCATTTCATATAGTATCTTTGGTCCAAATAGATTTTTTCCTCCACCATTATCCAAATAAGATGGAGTCTCATTGTGTTTTCTATATAGTTCCACAAAAGGATTCCATTGTATACTAGAATGAAAACTATTATTATAAAAACCTCAATTAATGAAACTTTAGGTTCCTAATTTCCTTAGTAATCTATTGAATAATAATGAATCATGTCTTTAAATTTCTGAGTAGTCCACATAGTTGGTCTATCAGATTAAGGATAAAAAGATATATTAAAAGTCAATTCAGTACACAAGGACTTATAAAGGCCTTTTCAAAAATTATATGTAAACATAGTAACATGGTAAAATATATTATAGAGTGTAACCCCATTTATCCATAATATCAACTTGATGTTTAGTCACAAATTTTCATCTAAACATATAGTTATTCGAATTATAAGTAAATGAAATGATTTTGAAATATCATCAATAATAACCTAAATTTCATTATTTCCTAAATATGAATTTGGTAATCCCACCATCAAATCCATAAAAATATTTTCCATCTTCAACTATGTCATTGGAAAATTTAAAATCATCCAATTTAAGAATTATCATTCAAAATTGACCTATTAAAAATTGAAACATTTCATTGTAAAATATACATTATAATTTTACATTCCATCCCATAAGTAATACTCCTAATAGTCTGTGTATAACATAGTACTACTGTGATGAACATAACTTTGAGAGGTGTCGGATTCACTTAAAAATTTCATTTTTCTATTGTCAGATTGATAGAAGAGACTACCTTCTCCAAAATAGAAAAAACATCATTGTCAAGGTTTAATTAATATGAGTTACCATTATTTATAATTTTCTATTTCATGTAAATCACGGACATCATTCAATCCTTTCATAATAATGTCTGATAATGTTGATATCAAATGAAACTTAAAATAATACTTATAAAGTTCATGTATGAAAAAAATCATGTCCAACATTATTTAAGTCATTTACTAACGGAACGTGTTCTGAACGTAGTGTGGTTAATGATTCATTATCTATTCATATCAAATCATCAATTACATTTCTTTTCATTTCAATGATGGTAATATATAATGCATCCATAATCCTAAATTAGTTTTAGTCTTATTATTTTTACCATGTTTATCTCTTTCTAATTGAATATTAACGTCTAACATTTCGGATAAGTATATATTTTAAATTTTAATCTATAAAATTATTCCTATAAATTTTTAAATCATAAACTAAAAATGATAATTCAATTTCATGTTTAGGATAATTTAACTCATGATGTTTTAGTTTATTCAAATCATAGTAAATTACTCGATAATTTATAATATAAAACTACAATGTCTTTCAACAAAACATCCCTATATGTTAAAATTAACCATTTTCAAATGGTTGGCTCATAACTGGATCGTTTTTCAACATTTCCATTATTTATAAGAAACATTCATCTCACACATTTACTGTATGAATTTAACTCATTTTTTAGTCAAATTATTTGTTGATATAGATATCTGAGCAATAGTTTGAGAAAACCATTTGTAGAAAACTGATAATCCAAAAAAAATATGAATCATTAAAATATATTAATTTCATTGTCATTTTGTTTAAAATTTAAATTTTATTATGTTCAATACTTATGTCGTAATTATAAATAATATTCATAGGAGAAGAAATACTTGTTCACACAAAAGTAACACATACTAAATTTTGCCTATGGGTTCTTTTCTCTCAGCAATTTCAAAATAGTCCCTAGGTGTTTCTAATGATCCTCATGGATTTTATAGTATACTAATATATCCAAAAAACTAAAAAATCTAAATAGCCATTGAAAACATTTTTGATAATATCTATGAGTACATATGTTGCATTTGATAACCCAGTGTGAAAAAATATAAACTCATAAAACCCATATCCATTACGAAGTTTTATATTCATAATATCCTTCTTACTTTATCTTCATCTGATGCAATTGTTACTTAAGATCGATATTGAAAAAAAATCACACTACCTATATATCATCACATAAATAAACAATATGAGGAAAATGGTAATTTTTTTAATAGTTATTTTATGTAGGGATCTATAATATAATAAAATTATCATTGAAAAATCATTCTTTGTAACAAATAAAATAGATTCACCCTATGGTAATGTTCTAGGATGAATGAAACCCATATGTAGAAAAATTTCTAACTGGTTTTAAAATTCTCAATGTTCTACATGAAAAATTTAATAAGAGATTTGGAAATTAGTATAGAATCGAAAACTAAGAAAATAGTAATATGAGCATCCTAATCCAAAATTACATTAATAATTACATCAAGATAAATATACATATATTCATTCACTCCCAACACATCACCAATCTTAACAATTTATTTCTTTTAAATAACACAATCTATGTAACATTCTCTGTCATCTCAAATCAAATTCATAGATTTATTATATTTTAAAAAAGTTATAAATTCATAGAATTTAAATTTATTAAATCTGAAATCTATATTATAATGATAAAATTAGAGTCAATATATAAGAAAAATTACATCTAAGTACACAATATAAATTTCGATAATATTTCTTTGAAAGGCCATACCACTGATAAAAATAGAAATATTCTTACAAATCTTGTTTTATTGACATATCCACCATAATTTTTATCTAAATGTTCAATAATCTATTCCTGGTATAATATTCCCATTTTACTAGAATATTTCCCATAAATTAAGGAATGTAAATATCCATAGCCGAATAGCCACTGAACAGGTGCCCCGAAGCCGGCTCGCCACGTGACCTCAAGCACATTTCCCCAAACGCCAGAGGCTGCCGACTAGCAGCGAGGGCCCAAGTATGATAGTAAGGAAACCTTGCCCTTATTTTTCAAAGTGTAGTGTAGCAGAATAATAAGAACCTTCAACAACAATGGAATTAAATAACCTTACACATTTAAAATAAACAACTGCATTAAAAGATAACCAATAGTTATATAGAAAATGATGCAACATGTCTCGTGTTCTAAAATAATATCCAGAACATGTTACACAACAATACAGTACATTACAATACAGAGTACATAAAAACAAAACAGTCGGTTGCATCGCAAGCCTAAGCCCAGTCCCATGCTTCCCTACTCCTCAGCAGCAATCAAGTACCTGTATAGGTACCCTTTCCCTTATCCACACCCGTAGAAATGTAATTTGTTTGGGACAAAGACATGACCCAAACAGGGTGTGAGAAATAAATCCCAGTAGGCACCCACCAAAGTCCCATGCCCAACTATGTGAAAATAAGCAACAACAGTGTGCAGTAGTGAAATTCCATAAACAAAGCAGTACTCAAAAGTTACTAACTTTACCTGTTATATTTCCATTTTATTAGTCTTTTAAACATTCAATTTAAGATATCACAACAGTGAATAATATAAGCAAAACAACCAGAGTCCTCAGACACGTAAACCCTTACCCTCAGGTAAAGGGAATCAAAACACAAGAATCTGCCCATAGGCATATCGAATATTTCCCACATACATACGAGGTGTCGCCCACAGGAACAGAATCAACTGCCCATAGGCATGGAAGAAGTTTCCCACAGGCTAAGTAGTACATTGCTAGTAGGCTAATCACAACACTTCCCTCTGGCTAAACAAGTAATCGAGCCATTCCAAAAATGTAAACAAGCAATATAAATGCAACACAAAATTAAATTCCTCTCAAGGAAATTATATAATCATTATTATAAAGGCATACCCTTGGGTATCCTGGCCAAATGGATAAATAGAGGAACGCACCCCTGGGGTGGTCCAGGATCCATGCAGTGATCCCAAAAAAAGTTTATTATCACATTTAAATTACATAAACAATTATAGGTATTTAATTCAAGAAGGCCTAAGCCATATGACACCACATTCATGGGAGCGTATCTCAAAGTTAGACAAAATGCACATCAGTTGGAAATTAAACACCAAGACACCTACCTTAAACACCCAAGAACAGTATACCCAAACGACGCCTTCTAAAATGTCCTTGAACATCGTAGATATGAGGTAAATGAATTCTCATTCAACCTCAAATAACTTCCATTAGAGGAAGAATTGGAAGGAACTACACAAGGAGATGGGAGGTCTTACCCGTGCGGTTCAATTGTGATCAACAGAAGCACAAACGGATTCCCGACACTCGATCTCAAGATCAACGAAGGTTAGGTCATCCTCTCTTGAGCTCCAGTATGGTTCTAAGCCAATCCCATGAACAGGGTTGGCTACTGCCCATTTTAAGTGAAAAAAACAAAGTACACAACGTTTACTTTGGACTACATGACATTTACTCCCCTCATTTAACTGTTCCTTTGGAGGCACCACCAAACTGTTCATCTGTCAACATGAGTACACGGTGTATAATCCCGAAAACACGACATGTACTATCGCTCACCTTACAGCTTCTCCCACCGCCTTACTATTTCATATTTCGGTAGACTACACGGCGTGTTGTCGGTTTTTACACCCTTAGTCGCCAACAAGGCTACAAACCCTTTGTACTCATCCCACATGGCCAAAGTACACGGCGTGTGGAAAATTAAACATCGTGTAGTCCCAAAATATTGGATTTTCCCCCATTTTCCTTATTTTCTCAAAAACACTTAAGGAAATGAAAAAGTAAGAAACACGTACCTCAAGAATAAGAACCGGGTTCTTACAAACATCCCCCCTTAAAGCAATTCATCCGTGAATTGCCCTTACTAGGGTGGTGAAGATATAGCTATGAATAACTCTGGCCCATAAGCACGTATGTCGGTCTCCCGCTCCCAGGTTTTGTTCTGCACTTGGACATGCTTCCGTAACACCCATACAAGAGGAACGAACCGACCTCAGAGAACCTTCATGCTCATATCAATTATACGAATCAGATGCTCCTCAAAGGAACCATCTACCTCAATCTCAACCTCCTTAGGAAGAAAGATTTGAGACTAGTCTGAATGATAGCGATGAAACTGAGATACATGGAAGATGTCGTGCTTGGATCAGTACCTATGTGGTAACTGTAACCGATAGGCAATCGGCTCGACTCTCTCAAGAATATCGAATGGCCCTACATACCTCGGTGAAAGTTTAGCCTATCTCATGATCCACCTGTGTCCCAACCTCAGTGAAACATGTAAGAAAACCTAACCCCCGACCACAAACTCCAAGGGTTATCTGTGGTGATCACCATAAGATTTCTGATGAGACTGTGTGGTAGTCATCCACTTCTGAATAAACTGGACCTGCTCATAAGTCTCCTGTACGAGACTTGGTCCTCGTAAAGATGGCTCAACTCCCTCTAACTAGCATAAGGGTGATCGGCATGACCTACCATCTAAAGCCTCGTAAGGTTGCAACTCAATAGATTCCTTAAAACTATAATTATAGGAAATATAGACTAGTGGTATATGCTTCTCCCAAAAGCCCAAAAAGTCTAGGATGCATTTATGCAGCATGGCCTCAAGAACCTGTATCGTACGCTATGACTTACTATAGGTTTGAGGGTGGTATGCTATGCTCAGAAGCACCTGTATACCTGGTGCCCTCAAAAAATATGCCCGAAACGAGACGTAAAACGGGCGTCCCTATTTGAAACATTTGAACGGGGGACCCCATGAAGACGTATGACCTCTCTGATATATAACATATTAATCTCATCAACTCTCAAGGTCTCCATGATCGGAAAAAATTGATCTACCTTTGTGATTCTTCCCACAACAACCCACACGACATCATTTCCTTGAGGTGACCTCAACAACCCAGTCATGAAGTCCATCGCGACATCATCCCATTTCCATGTCGGAAAGGGTAACTACAGCAAAAGCCCAGCTAGCCTCTAATGCTCTTCCTTCACCTGTGGATAGGTGGAACACCTCGTAACAAAACCAGTTACATCCATTTTCATTCCCGACCACCAGTACTGACGTCTCAGGTCTCGGTACATCTTGGTAACCCCAGGATGAACTGCCCAAGATGAATCTTGAAACTCCCACATAATCTCCTCACATATATCCCTTGGAACCCACACTCGTCCATAGAAACACATTACTTCATCATCACCTATTGTCCAACCAGGAGAAGGGTCCTCACTGGTCATCGATTCCCGTAGAACTAGGCCTTTTGAATTAGATAGTTGTCTCATTCTCACTCTATCCAAGAGGGTAGAGGTCACAGATAAATAATAAAGATTGTTCTTCCCCTGACATTCATGCACCTCTAAATGCATCTCAGAGAACAAATCCATAAGCTTCCATTCGCCACTGGCCTCTTGCACTGCCTGAATCTGAATCTTCCTGCTCAGTGCAATAGCTACTGCATTAACATTAGCAGGTGTATAGGTAAGCTCAGAATCGAAGGACTGAAGGTATTCCACCCACCTTCACTGTCTCAGGTTCATGTCATGCTGGATAAATTTTTATTTGAGACTTTTGTGGTCTGTGAACACCACGAAATGTTCTGCCAAGATATAATGTCTCCAACAGTGCAACACATGAACAACTGCATATAACTAAAGATCATGCATCAGGTAATTCCTATCATGTGGCCTCAACCTCCGATACCCATACGCAACTACTCGATCACCCTACATTACCACAGCTCCTATCCCAATACCTGATGCATCATAGTAAACTGTATATCTCTTCCCCTGCTCTGGGAGTATGAGGATCAGTGATGATGTCAACTTTCCCTTTAGCTCCTAGAAGGTTGTCTCTCAAGCTTCTGACCAAAAGAACTTCACACACTTCTTAGTCAAACCCGTCAACAGTGTTGTTAAGTGGGAGATGTCCAGTATGAAGCTTCTGTACTAACCAGCCATCCCCAAGAAACTCCATATTGAAAAAACATTATTAGGCTTCTCTTTGGAAACTACTGCTCTCACCTTCTCTGGGTGTACTAAAACTCCTGCCTCTGAGATGATATGACCCAGGAAGTGTATCCAGTGCATCCAAAAGTGGCACTTTGAGAGCTTAGCATATAGCTGAGGCTCTCCCAGTGTATTCAATAAGATCAATAGATGGGTGGCATGGTCGTGTTGAGTGTGAGAGTACACCAAGATATCATCCATGAATACTACCACAAATGAATACAGATATGGATGGAACACACGATTCATCAGAGCCATGGAAACTAATGGTGCATTCATGAGTCCGAACGGCATAACCGTATACTCTTATAGACCATACCTTCTCCTGAAAGATGTGAGAGGTATATCATATTGTCAAAATTGCAGCTGATGATATCCTGATCTCAAGTCAATCTTCGAGAACCCTCATGCTACAAGAAGTTGATCAAGAAGATCATCAATTCTTGGTAAGGGATATCGGTTCATAACTGTCAACTGGTTCAGCATCTGATAATCCACACAATGTCTGAGAGTATTGTCCGGCTTCTTCACAAAAAGGAAAGGAGAACCCCATGGAGAAGTACTGGGTCAGATAAAACCCATTTCTTATAACTCCAATAATCGTCTCTTATTCTCCTGAATATCCGGTGTAGCTATCCTATATGGAGGACTGGACACCGGTGCTACTCCTGAAACATGATCAATAGAGAAATCCACCTCTCGCTCCGGAGGTAAACCCGAAAAGTTGTCCGGGAAGACATCCCAGAAACGGTCAACCACCGGAGCAAAATTCTTATGAAAAGTCCGCTATTTGTCCAGATATAAGCTCATAATCTGGGCTTTGATAACACCTCGCCCATGATGATTTGTTTCCGCTCGACTCTCTTGAAAAATCTACTCAACCTTGTATAGAAACTCTCCGCCCTCTGGTGACGTGAAACTCACCCTGCGATGATAGAAATCCACAAAGGCTCTGAAGGGAACCAACCAGTCCATCCCGAGAATTAAATAATAGCTTGTCATCTCTAAGACATAGAGGTCCCAAAGGAAGTGACACCCACCAACCTCAAGGGGGCACTCCTTTCACTGGCGCACACTAGCCATTCTAGTCCCCAAAGGTGTGTCTAATGTCATAACATCAGAAGAAGAAGAAAAACAGACCCAATGCTCTCCACAATGGGTATAGATATGAAACCATGTGTAGAACCCGAATCAAAAAGCACTAAAGATAAAACAGAAGCTACAAGAATAGTACCTCTGATAGTAGAAGGTCTGGGATCCTGCTCCTGATGGGCATGTTGCACTGCATATGCATGTCCAGTGTCGCGGCCCTATGACACAGCCTGGCTACCCTGAGCTGTCCTGCCCTACTGCCTCTAAGATCCTGGTGTCTGGCTACCACGACCAAGTCCACAATCCCTGCCTGCATGCCCTGATGTATTCCAGTTCCCCAATGGGTCAAGAAGCTTTTCTTCCTGGCCCTGCATGCGGAGTCTGCATAGAACCCCTCTCACTAGCCACTGGTGGAAATTCCCTACAAAAGAGCTGTAGATGACACATCCTGTTGAAAAATCAACACTTCACTAGGTCTCATGGACACTGAGGTCAATTGTGACCTTCCTTACCACACTGGTAGCACCTGACCTGGCCACCTGAAACATTCTCTTGACTGGTACTACTACCCTGAGAGAAGTCTATCTATCTCTTCCTATTACCAGAAGAAATAGTACCATAAACTGGTGATGAACCGCCCCAGCCCACACCACTAGATTCTTGGAGGTTCATCTCTGTAATCAGCTCCTAGTTCACAATATCATGTACTGGTGGAATCCTGAAAACATTCACCAGTGCTCAGATGACATATCGAAGATCATCCTCAAAGGTCTGGCTCTTAGTGTCTCATTGCCCCCCAGAACGGGTGCAAAATGCTAAATCTCGGTGAAGCGAGCAGAATAATACATCCCTGACATTGCACCCTACTGCAGATTCATGAACTCTCGAGCTCAATATTCCCTCAGCATCTCTAGGAAGAATAATTCATCAAAGGCTATCTAGAAATCTTCCCATGACATGTCTCTGTGATTCTCTGATTGAGTGGTAACATCCCACCACATCTTGGCGGAATCACACACTATATATGTTGCGAGCTTGACCCTCTTCCCTGGAGGCATCTCAAGATGCTCAAAAATAGTCTGCATTGACCCCAACAAAGGCTCTGCAACCTGTGGTCCACCATCCCTTGAAAATGTAGGTGGATGCTGCTGCTGGAAGATATGAGTCAGCTCATCCATAGTTGTGGTAGCCGGCGGTGCTCTCTAAAAGGTCTACATTAACCGCACAAAGCCTTCACGGAACTGAGCCTCTGCGCCTGTGTTCGGTATTATGATTGGCGCTACATATGGATATACTGGAGGATCAACTGTTAGCCCATGTCCCACCATCTCCGGAGTATACTCATTGCCGCTCTTCTGGTGAACAATTCATGAATGACTCGGTCGCATGACAATTCAAGGTCAAACACACACCTTAGATCAAGATTATCATAGTCTGAAAATTAAGGAACCAAAAGGGGAACAAGAGGATAAAGTCATTTATGATTGCCCAACAAGACTACACTGCGTGTATACTGACTACACAGCATGTACCTGACTTTTCATCCCCTGCCCGGGCCCTTATACACGGCCAAGCCACACTGCTCCTGTGAAACAAAACTACACGGCATGTATATAATCTACACGACGTGTATGGTGTAATTTTCCAACTGCATGTGCCATTTGTGACACGGCCGACTACTCATCTTGATACTACACAGCGTGTTACAGCCATATATGGCGTGTACACTACCCCGTTTCCCAGCCACATGGTCAGGTCCACATGGTCTGCCACTGGTCAAGACTACACGGTGTCTCCCACAGGTACACGTCTTGTACTATACGAGCTTCACCGACCTGTGCTATTAGTTACACGTCCATATTCACAGCTCCAACTACACGGCGTGTTCAATATACACCCAGTGTGTACATGAAAGGGCTACACTGACCTGTGTTGTTTGTTACATGGATGGGTCCCCAGGTCATACTATACGGTGTGTTCCACAGTGGACATGGTGTGTATATATTAAGGTCTCCCCCGTTTGTGTTGTTAGTTACACGGGTTAACTCCAGGTCAATACTACACAATGTGTACATACGGTACACGGCGTGTTCTCCCCACGAAATTCCCTTCCCCGTGCCCTTCCCACACGATCTATGACACTGAAAGAGACTACACGACATGTACTCAAAATTTTTTCTTTTCTTCCTGAACAGAAGAACATACACGGCGTGTTTAAGGTACTACACGGCATGTATATTGGGATTCCAGATAGTATGCCTCAAAAAGTTCTCCAGAACCCATAAAATACTAAAAAACAATACCTAAGTGCCAAATTCTTATCTGTGAGGTCCCATACTCCCCGTGAATCAATGTTTGGAATCTTATATTTGTTATAACTAGATAAACAGGTAATGATCCACCAAATTTTGGAAAATGAGGGCCCATACTCGCCAAAAAACAAAGTTTGGTGTCCATTATATAAACTTCCTAACACAATAAAGCCCTATCAAACAACAGGTATCTATCTAAGTAGTAATAACAGCAGCATGCTTTTTCTAGCACAAAATCTTTCACAACAACATGCAATGTCTAATGCACCTACATGGAATGGAAGCTATGCATGGCATGTGATATTTGGCATTTGCCTAAATGATGCATGATATTGCATACCCTCATCTCTTCGGGTATCAACTAAATATAACCAATGAATAAAATATAAACAGAATAATACAAGTGCGTCACCCTTTGGTGAAAATCAATTCAACTGTAAAATTGCAAAATCAGAAAAATTTAAACATGGGGTAAATTGGCTTTTCCCTGTACATGGGTTAGCAACACCCGGACACATATTATTACCATCTACTATTCTCATCATATCCCTGAATAAATATCTAAATAGTAAGTCAAAGAAAAGAACCCCTATGATACAACCTTGTAACCTCCCAGATCCGGGTTCCACTCAATGGGTTTCGCGAACCTTGTTCGCCACGTGACCTCACGTGCATTTCCCCAATCTCCAGAGGCTACTGACATGCAGTGAGGGCCTAGGTCTGATATTGTGGAAAATATTCCCTAGTTTGTCAAAGTGTAGCATACAGGAATAATAAAAACATTCAACAATAGAATAAGAAAATAACAGTACACATTTAAAATAAACAACTCCAGTAAAAGATAACCAACAGTTATATAGAAAATGATGCAACATGTCTCACGTTCTAAGGAAACAGGCAGAACATGTTACACGACAATATAGTACAATACAATACATAGTATAAAAAAACAAAACAGTCGATAGCATCTCAAGCCTAAGCCCGGTCCCATGCTTCCCAAATTCTCAGCTGCAATTAAGTACCTGTATAGGGACCCTTTCCTTTATCCATACATGCAAAAATGTAATCTGTTTGGGCCGAAGACATGACCCAAATAGGGTGTGAGAGATAAATCCTAGTAGGCACCCACCAAAGGCACATGCCCATCTTTGTGAAAATAAGCAACAATAGTGTGCATTTGTAAAATGAAATAAACTAAGCTGTACTCAAATTTAACTAACTTTACCAGTTATATTTCAATTTTATTAGTCTTTTAAAAATTAAATTTAATATATCACTACAGTGAATATTCTAAGAAAAACAGCTAGAGTCATCAGACATGTAAACCCTTACCCTTAGGTGAAGAGAATACAAACACAGGAATTTGCCCATAGGCATATGAAATATTTCCCACATGCGTATGAGGTGTTTCCCACAGGCACAGAATCAATTCCCCACAGGAATGGAAGAAGTTTCCCACAGGCTAAGTAGTACATTGCCCGTAGGCTAATCACAACATTGACCTCAGAAAAAATAAGTAATCCTGCCATGGCCAACATGTTAACAAGCAATATACATGAAACACAAAATGAAATTCCTCTCAAGGCAATTCTACAATCATTATTATAAAGGCGTACCCTCGAGTATCCTAGCCAAACAACTAAACTGAGGAATGCAACCCCAGGGTGGTCCTCGATCCAAGAAGAGATCCAAAACAATAGTTTATTATCACATTTAAATTACCTAAACAATTCTAGGTATTTAATTCAACAGGGACTCAGCCATATGACACCCCATTCATGGGCGCGTATCTCAACGTTACACAAACGCACATCATTTGGGAATTAATCACCAAGCCACCTATCTTAAACACCCAAGAAAGGTATACCCGAACAACTCCTTCTGAAACGTCCAAGAGCGTCGTAGATCTGAGGTAAAATAATTATCATTAAACCTCAAATAACTTCCATTATAGGAAGAATTGTCATGAACTATGCAAGGAGATGAATGGGTTTACCAGTGCGGTTCCAACATGATCGACAGAAGCGAAAACAGATTCCTGACTCTCGATCTAGAGATCCAAGAAGGTTCGGCCGTCCTCTCCTGAGCTCCCATCCGGTTCTAAGCCAATCCTGTGAAGAGGGTTGGCTACTGGACATTTTAAGAGAAAAAACAATGTAAATAGTGTGTGGTTTTGACTACACGACGTGTACTTCCTTCATTTAACTATTCCTCTGGCGACACCGCCCAACTGTTCATCCGTCGACATGAGTACAGAGCATGTATTCTTGACTACATGTTGTGTACTGTCGCCCAGCTGGCGGCTGCTCCCACCACATTACTGTTTTGTCTGCCGACTGACTACACGGTGTGTAAAGGACCACAACACGGCGTGTAGTCTGTTTTTACCCCCTTAGTCACCAACAAGGCTACACACACTGTGTACTCATCCCACACGGCCAAAGTACACAGCGTGTGGAAAATTACACGGTGTGTAGTCCCAAATTTTTTGATTTTCTACCATTTTCCATATTTTCTAAAAAACAATTAAGGGAAAGATAAAGGAAGAAACTCGTACCTCAAGAATAAGAATCAGGTTCTTACAGGAATATTCATTCACATTACTTTGTTATTTTAGGGTGTCCTATGGGTCAAGAGTAGTTTCATAAAGTTTAGAAGGATTCATTTAATTGTCTATTAATTTATAATGTTTGTTCAAAATTATATGACCTATTATGGAAGTAATTCCAACATTACAAATGTTAATATCAGAAATAAGTTTCGTTGTTTATAAAATGATTTAATTTTTGATGATTTATTTAATTATTTTTTATTAATTATTATTTAATTATTATATGTTTTTTCAAAACAGTAATTATGAATAATATATTAACCATTATAAAATATATTAGACACATGTGTAAATATATATATTTACACCAATCATGTGGGAATTAAATTCTTGAAAATGATTATATTATGAATTATATATATATAAACTTCATTAATATATAAATACTTGTGTGTGTTGAGTAGTTATATATCACACATATATGTGTCTGTATATATATGTGGTTAATTTACTTATTTATATATATTGAAAGTCAATATATTGTTATAAGCACAGAGAAAGAGAGAGAGAGACACACACATCTCTGTGTCTGTGTGTGTGTTTCATTCACGATTCGGATTAAAAATAACATTAACCAAATAATGAAAAATTAAAAGAAAAATTATATTAATTAAGGAAAAAATTGATGAGAAAATGAGGGAGAATATAATATGTAAGTTAAAAAGTGGGTAATAAATTTGAGAGTGTTTATAAAAGATAATTAAATAACTGACATTAGAAGAAATATAGAATATTTTTATGAGTAAGTAATTAAAATAAATAAGTGATATATGGGTGATGGATTGGGTTAAATAAAATAGAATAATTATTATTATTATAATAAAGAGTGAAACATGTATGTGAGGAGTTGGTCATAGAAATATGGAGAGAATAATAAAAGGTAAATAAAGAATGGTTAGTGGGATTTAAATAGATTGAAGAGTGGAGTAATATTTTAGATTAAAATAATAATGTTTTTAAAAAAAATATGTTAATGTGTGATATATGTTATATATGAGAGACAGAGAGAGAAGTAGTTTTGTGGTGGAGGGTAAGGTGGAGTAAAGGGACCCCATCTGGGGAATTGAATAAAATAATGATAATATTTAAAATGTATGATTTTTAGGGATTTAAATTAAAATATTTAGATTGAGGTGTGGAAAAAAATACAAAGGAACCATATGGGAATAAAAATTGGGTAAAATATATACTCAAAATTTTGAAATTCTCTCTAACATATCTCCCTCAATATTTTTTAGATCAATATTCTGTCAGATTTATTTGTTTGATCCTGACATATAGAGGGTATGAACCTCTTTATAATACCAAACCTGAGGCCTAATATATGTGGGACATAGGGTTCACTATCTCTCTTACATTATTATAGTAACTTTGTAGGGATATGGTTGTAATATAGTTGTATATGAGTTTATGGTTGAGATTTAGAATAGATTTTATAGTTGGGAACTATTATGATATTGTGGGTTTGTATAGAAACAGTGCAAGTAAATATGGGTGTGTGATAGATTCCAGGAAGACCGACTAGGACATGATATTTTAGGGCCCCCCTTGATTGAGAGCATGGGTATGGTATTATTAAGAAACTAAGTGAGGTATTCAATGGTTAGAGTCATATGATAGGTACATGCATAATTATTGGTTTTTCATATGATTGGACAATGTGGTGTTGATAATTTAAGAAAATAAATTAAATAAATCATGATTTTTTTGATTTTTTTTCAATTTTCCCATGTCTAATTTATTAATAAGTTATTTATTTTTGAAATTTTAAATGTATAACATAAAATTATTTTAAAACATGATGTTTAGCTGACCCAAACTTTTTATTAGATATTTTTCTTAGCATTTAATTTCTTGTTTCATTACATGTTATATCATAATTCATGATAAATTTATTTATATTCCTTTATCAAAATTTATAATACACCATCTTGATTTCCTAATGTTTGAAATATTTATAGAAGCATATTTACTGTAATTTGTAGTTATAAATTATGTCTTTTTTAAAACACTAATAATAAATGTTACCTCATATTGACTTCATACTTGAATGAAAAAATTATTTATTTTCAAAGCATGTTTAGTAGTATTCTAGTTCCCATGTCAGTTCAAATCCCAATTTTTTCAATCCAATAATAATTTATCATTACCATGTTTTATGAGAATTTTGTGAAACATTGTTATTTTATATTAAAATCATAATATTCATTAAAATGGAAGATCCTAATTAATGATAATTCTTTGGAAATTCAAAACCGTGAAAAGAATAACATTCTCCTCATTTAGAAATTAATTTAGTTTTTTATTTTTGATATAATTTTATTTTGTAAGTAAAAGTTTTGATAAATTCGTATGACACGTGTTACCATGTTTTTGTAAAATGATAAACATGATTAAAGAAACATGTTCGGACATGAAATACTCTTAAAAAATAAAACCATTTCTTTTATGATTAATATAAATTTGTAGTGAATAAAAAAAATTCCTCTCATATTAATTAATTAGATTTATGTCATGGGAAGGATCTCTAATTTTGAATACATTTTTGTCATAAATATACAGTATTTATCTTTTGGGACTTCATAATGTTGCATGTTTCAAAAAATTTATTTAATTAGAAATACGTTCTTTGGGAGTGAAACTATAAAATAATTTTTATCTTGAGAATGATAAAGCATGAAATATAGTAATACAACATGTCTAGTTTATATTTTGTATTCTTAGTGGTCATTTTATTTTGAGAATTTTGGAATATATTTGTGTATATAATGGTGTATTCTATTTGTTCACAAGAACATACCATGTACAAATTTTCAAATGAAAATGGAAGTGAGTTTTCTCAGTATAAAGATAAACAAAAAATGTTTAGTTTTAGCATCTTAAACATTATGTGTGAGATAATTTGTGTTTATTTTTACCTTTTACATTCCCTCATTTTATATCTATTTAGATGGTGGTAATTGTGTTTTAATACAAATTACATCATACTGTAGACTGTGTATTTGTATAATTTATAATTTATCATTAATGTGTTCATATTCCATAATGAAAATAATAGTTTCCATAAAACATTCTTCCTTTATGATTATTTTTTATGAGACCCTTGATATTACTAATTGATTATGTTGACCATGAATTAAATGGATAATCACATATATAAGTAAATGAAAAATTTCCCAATGTAAATTTTTAAATAATATATAAATAATAATGATAAAAATGTGATGAAGTAATATAAACCCATGAATAATTTTGAATTCCAAAATGTGTTTTTTCTATGTGTGTTTTTTCTTGTTTTGTTCACTTTTTTGATGTTTGATTAAATAAATTTCAATAATTGAAAGAGTACAAAACCTGATACCTAATCGAGAGATGGTATACCTTGATGTCACTTAAACATTATGGGTGAAGAAATGCCACCCAATGTGGGTAATATCATGATGTGGTAGAAGTAATTTCTTGATTTTTGAGTTCGGGGTTTTATTTTTAACGATATTAGAGATAATTGAATGGGGAAATGTGGAGAATGATATATGGTATATTGTTTTGTGAAAATGGTGGTGTTTTATGGATGGAAAGATTGTGAGATTACATGGTTGTGTGAAATGTCTCGAGGATGTTGTCATTGATTATTGAGTTTGGGTTAGTATTTGTATTATGTATTTTTGGCGATGTATGATGGTCGATAGGTATAGATTTGGTGATAAGGATTATGTTGTGTTGAGTTTTTATTTTTTTGACGAATCACCCACCTCCCATAATAATATTACTCCAATAATTTCTTTGATAAAATAATTTATTGGAATATAATTGAATTAATGAAGTTAGTATTTCGTCACTTGCCTAAAACATTTTATTTTTTTAGAATGTTTGAAAACTATCATATTGTGTGTGTTCTTTGTGATTAATCTTATATTGATGGAATGTGTTATGGTCTCAAAAACAAGAATATGGAAGATCTATTTCCCCAAAAAATACTTTTTATTTTACTAAATATTGTAAAATAAAGTGGGTGAGTAAGTACAACTAAAAGATAAAAATATCATGGTTCATTGGAAGGGTTCTTTTAAATTGCTTTCATTTTTAAGCACTGTCTATGTTGATATGACTCCTTCTGCTGGTTTTTAAATACTATGAAATTTTTTTCATGGTTATGCTTCTATAAAATAATTATATATTGGTTGACATGGAACAAATTATATAGATTTATAGAAATTATTTTTACAAAAACATTTTTTTAAATTTCTTGTCATATATCAAATTTGAGACACTTGATTATTTTTTAAATGATTGGGAGTGTGTGATGAAAAACCATGATAGTGACATAAAAAATTATTATTTGATTATCAGAAAATGATCTTGATTTAAAATAAAGATTTTAGGAGAAATTTATATAAAATAAAAAAGCATTAAAATATTGCATGATTTGAATTGGGATGATTTGAAATGTGGTTCATGAGTTATTCAAAAAAAATATAGATTATTTTGAAATGAAATTTAATGGAATTGTAAATTAATTTTTTATAATGTCATTTAAAATATTAATAATTGAAAATAATTAATTGAGATGAAATGTGATTTGATGAAGTGATTTGATGTAAAAAATACTTTAAATAATGGTTTATTTACAATAACCTGAAATTTTAAATGCAGCTATGATTTCTTTTTGAACATGGAGTTTCTAATCCAAGCATTGAATGATTAATTAAGTCTAAAATAATGTGTTTAAAATAATGGACCGATATTTTTTCTTTTGATATTATGTTGTCTGTTGGTGTTTCATTTGATGCAACTTTTTGACCTCAATTTGGAATGATATTCATAAGTGTTTCGCCAAAATTTCATATTGTTTAAATATTTTTTAAGGATAAATTATTTGATCTCATGTTTTATTAGTCTCACCCATTCATATAATCTATTTTAGCCTCATCCATTAATCTAATATAATTTCCTTGTTCAATACTAGAAATAAAATATTTTATGATTTCACATTATTTCATAAACCATATAAGAAACTATTTTAAACTTGTACACATAACACTTTCTGTTATCAAAATAAACATTTCATTTAAAAACCAATTTAAAAAACTAAATTTCTAAATACCAATGGTAAGGATGACTAAATATGAAAAATTGTAAAAAACATTAATGGAATCCAAACATAAAATAATAGTTATGTTGGTGGAAAATCCAATGACAATATGTTCATTAAATAAGAACATTACTTTTTACTTTTATAAATAAATTCAAAACATTCCTTATAATATATGAAAAAATATTGCTTTCAAAAAAAATTAAAATAATTAAAAAAAATATTCTTTTGAATTAATATCTTCACATATAAATAAATTCTTAAAATAATTTAATTAATATGGACATATATGATAAATATTTATAAAATAAACTATTAAATCATTAACATTTAGTTTTTTAATGTAATTTGTCCCTTACGTCAAGTCTTACATGTCATTTATATTCTTTATCCTCTAAAATTATAAAATTATGTAAATTAATTTCGTACATAATAATTTTGTTCTTGTTTCATTAGTAAAATTAATCCATTTATTTCAATTTTTAATTTAATTTCTTAATCTATTATGTTCATGTTGGATATTTTGAAGATATTCGGTGCATATGTACAAAAGGAATTTGATATCTTGACTCGATTATATAGAATAATAATCCTAAAATTTTTAAAATTTTTATATATTAATTTATGTTTTTAAATCAACTTTAGATGATAATTATTAAAATTAAACTTATTTACAATAATGGAGACCATATGTCATGTGTTAGACTGTGTAACATTTCCAATTTTCGACGATCATGATATAAACAAGGTGCGAAAAATAATTTCCTTCTTGAAAGAGGATTATATTGTTAATATATTAACTCCTTAAATAATATTATATATAGTGGCCATGTAATGTGGTCATGAAATATGAATCACATAACTTCATGGTGGTTGTAATTTATATGTACACACAATGGATGGTATCATTTCTAAATAGATAGAAATATATTATAATAGATTATATATTATCATTGAAAATTAAAATTATGTCATGAATTTCGTGTATATATATATATACATTAAATCCATTATTACAATTATCCCTGATATGTGTTTATGGAATATGGTTTCCATTGGATCAGGCATTAGCAGTCCACCATATACAAAAACTATGGTTTAGTTTCAGATTTGATGGAAGAGAACATAGATATAAGTGATTTTATTAACAAAATAACATATCATTTTATGGAATCTTATATTTATATTATGTAAACATGTTTTAATAATATTTTTGAGGTATTAGAGGATAAAATAGAACCAAAATACTCAGTTATTAACTATATGTATTCTTCATACACCCTCATTGTGGTTATAGATGAAGATTTCTCAGGATGGTTTTATCATAAATAAATTCTCTATGGCATGGGTATTAATGTAATAAATTGATTTTCATATACATCATATGAGATAAAGTGGTCAAAATTTGTGATGGGGAAAGGATATGAGATTATATTTTAAAAGTGAGGGTAGTGGAGTTCATGAAACTCCTTAAATGACTGATTAATATATATATATATATATATATCATAATCATGTTAACTCTCACCATGGATCCCTAAATTAGAAGATAATGTGTGATGAGGTCAAAATAAATTCAACCAATCACACTTAAAAATGGTTGTAAAATTTTTAATACATATTGTATAGCTAATCCAATTTAATCTCATTTTAACCATAACTATAATAACATAAATTTTAACCATTATAAAATTTATTTATAAAAGAAAAATAGATACTATTATGAATAATAATAAACATTTTGATTACAGTTCAATAATAAATTTAATTATGTTTAAATTTTATACATGGTATATATTAAGTTTAATGTAATAAAACAAATTTTATGAAAACCAATTTTTTAAGGAAATGAATTATTTATCTTTATAAATAATTTAACCTTGAAATTGTGTCCTAAATTGGATTATAATTTTTTTTGGTAAATAATAAAAAATAATGGTTTCTACACTGTTATAGAATGAATTACCCTAATGGAATTTTCCAATCATTCCATTAAATGCAAAGACCCTAAAACAATTTTTAATTCGAATATAATATAACTTATCTTCTCAAATTAAAATCAAGGCTTAAAAAATTCAATGTAACATATTAAAATAAATCATTTATCTACATAAATAGATAATTAGTTAAAAAACTCATCCAAATGGATAAATGTCTGTTTTTAGGTAATCTAAACCCTTATCTCTAAGGTATAATCCTCCTATAAAATATTTTTAACATTAACTTTCATAATGTATTTTGTACTATTTTATATTATTCATCAAGAAAAAATGAATTTTACCCAATTATATTATACTCGTTAATATGATATAAAATATAAAATCCATATTAACTAGTTTAATTCATATAAATAAATGAATTTAATTTAAAATTCTACCCTTAAAATGAGACTGAAATGTATTTTCTATAAAAAGGTAATTTTAAGTATAAAAACTTTTTTATACAAATTTAAAGTATAAATTTGATTCTAATAAAAGTGTAAGATTAATTTTAATTAAATGTATGAAATGAAATATTAAATCTACTCAAAAATAGAATATTGCCTTTAATATTTTTTTAACACTGAATACTGTTTTCAATGAAAAATAATATTTTTCACTATTTATTGTAAAATGAAACATATTTAACAATTCATAAAAATACCCCGTATGATATTATTTAAATTTTTATTTTAAAAAATAAATTCATCTTTTCAAAATATAATTCTAAAATTTTTAAATCATGCTTTTAAATAAAACAACGTAATACATGGAAACCCAATTTGATTAGAAAGTAAATAGTCTCCCATTGACATAAAAATTACCTAAAATGTATATAATCAATATAAACATATAAAATATATTTAATAAAAAATAATAAGACATGAAAATTATTTATTTTAACATTTTCTTTTTTCTATAATAGTTGATGAGAACTTACACATTATAAGGCATCTAAAAATATAGAGACGAGAACATCTTGAACCATATAATTATTGATATAAAATTCAAATAGAAATAATTATATAGTAATTCCATTATTCCCATATCCAAATATTTTTTGGGTCTCAATTTTTATATTAATGTATTCTATTAGTTCACTCAACGGCGTAATTCCAAAAATTTATCACATCTCAACTATCAAACTACTTGAGGATCCTTAAGAAAAACATAATTTTTCTCATTTATAATTACTAAACTCTTTGATTTTACTTGGTAACATTTTTTAGATGCATTATTTCAATATAAAAAATATCTTATAGTTACTCTAAGACATTTACATGTGTATCAATTCCTTCAATTTTGGGAAGAGTGAAAATGATTCGTCCTTCATTCAACATTTTCATCCCCGGATCTTTTATAAAACAAACTCATTATATTTTTAGTGTGTTCATTTATATATTAATTCCGAATTAAATAATCATAACATGATATAGTTTTGGTGAAAATTACCAAAAAAATTTACCAACATCTTTTATCCCATTTGGTACATTATTTGGATAAATACTGCATTTTGTATCATATCAAATAATATATCAGTTCCTTCTAACTGCATAAAACTCTAAAACCAAAAGAGTTAATCTTAAGTGATAAAAATTAACATAGTAAGGGATATATATAAAAACTCATCATATTAATGTGATACTATTTAAATAATCCCATTATCATTATTTTAAACTAAATCATTCTTAGTTAAATATTGGTTTTTTTATGTCAGGTTATCTTATATTTTATAACCAAATTCCATATGAAAATAAATTATATGAAATATCTTATAATGATAATGTGATTTAGAGACTAATATATAATAAGGGTCTCAAGCCATGTTTTTAGTATTAGCCCAATTCATAATGCACAAGTGTTAAGATTTAGTTGATAGTAAACTCACCTTTTTCATGGTGATTATCCAATTGATCGGTTATTCCACAATCGCACCCACTTACCAATATAAAGATAGGGATGAAATCTCAAGGGGAAATACCTACATAAATTATTAACTAAATTTATACGATGTTATCCAACATACAGAATAATCCCTTTCACTCATCCAAAGGGTTTTCACTAATTTCATATTTTCATATTGCCTTAATTAATAAAAAAATAATCTCTAAACCATCATATGATAGAAAATCTAAAACCCAAATATAAACATATCATTATTTTATAACATTTAAAAAAATTTATCATTACTTCTCAAAAATAATTACAAAATCCCATGAATTGAATAATTATAGATATTTGTATCAACAACATATGATACAAGTTTTACAGTACTTATGATCATTTATCCATAATCAAATCACACTAGACTCCCTTCTAGACACCTCAAAAATTACATGCTTATTCATAACACGTGCAATATAAACATAAGAAAGGAGTGATATAAATTTTTCAAGAATATTAAAATCATGAACATGTCATCAAGGGTTATATGAAAAATATATATGAAAACATGAGTATATGATAAATATTTTATTAAAAATGAACATATAATTATATGAGTTTCACATAAGACATGGTAGGAGGACATGAAATCTCATATGAACAAACATAAACATGGGATAATGAGTGAGGAAACATGAGATAATAAATGTAATCCATGGGGTATAATCATATGTGTATAAAATAAAGATGATTTAATATATAATAAGACACAGTGGAAGATACTCTGTAATGAACCAAACATTTGAATAATTTTTATTTCCTAGTTTTGTGGGTTATTTTATTTTATATTCAACTAAACTATTTCATTTATTTAATGAAATTAGTATAATTAAAATGATACCATTGGGTGTCGACAATAATATGATCATTGGTTAATATGACCGTTGTAAACTAAACTCTTAATGTTGCAATTATTGTTTATAAAAACAAGTGATCTTGGTTGGATAATATTGAAATAAGATTCTATGGCCTCATCTGGTAGACTCGGGCCATTTGAAGCCTATCTGACGGAACATGGGATGGAGTTAGCAGCAATGGGCTTTTCTCTAGACTAATCCCAAGCTGAACAGCATCATTTGAAGCTTGATAGAATCGCCTATGGAAGAAGTTCAAGATGATATAAATCACTACCCAAGAAATATTGGTTGAACCGCCCTAAGATTCTATCACCTTTTTAGGCCTTATATTTTAAGTCATATGCTTGTGTTATAAGATACTATGTAACAAGACCATAACTTCTTTGTTGAATCCTTTAATATTAATAAAATTTTCATTTCTTATTATGGTATAGTTTGTGAATTTCAAATATCTGGATAAATATAGGAGGTACATTATTGATGAATTTTGGAAAAAAGGATTTTTTTAATATATTTATGTAATCCATAAATAATTAATAATGTGTAATGATTTTCAAAAAATGATCTTCTACAGTTGTGTTTAGTAAAAAATTTAGAATCTAATAAGATCAACCTATTTTTTGGTGAATAGTAATTTATGAATTGTAATTTTAAGATTATGAATAGTAATGTGACTAAATGGAATATTAATCTCACTTAAGTAAATATAAATATAATTTAGGCACCTTGATTAGGTAATGTGATTCAATAAAAAAAGTAAATAACTATTTCAGAAAATTATTAGTTAAGTATTAGTTTTCTTTCGAGTAAATAGTGTTTTAATTTGAATCTTAAATTAAAAATATTTAGATAATTATTTTCCATAAATGGAAATAATTCTTTAATTCACAGCATTGATATTAGGTTAAGTTGATTTTTTGGGTTTTTTTCTGAAATAGTTGAAATTTCAGTGAATAGTAATAATACAATTTTGAGTTTCAGGTGTTTAATGACATCATTAATCATATAATAATTATGAAATAAATATGGTCAAATAATGAATTGTATGATATGATATGAGGTGTCCCAAGTGTCCAATACCACATTCAAATACCATGGGAAAACCCATGATTTTTCCAATACCACCGATGAGGTGTCCATTGGAAATCAATAATTTATTCCCTCACTTCACCTATAAATACCAAGCCATTCCCTCATCAATTTCATTCCAAAATCCTCATGAACGAATCTATATTCATTGAACCTTTCATGAAGTCCTTCGATGGTTCCCCCAATCCTCCCAAGGTCCCGACCTTCAAGATTTTGAAGTTACTTTTCCTGGTAAGGGATCTTTTCACCCTCATCTTTTAAGTCATAACTTCTTTTATGTTATGTGTTATAGTTCCATTTTATTATGTCGGGGCATGTTCTTATATATCATTCATACTGTCCATTTCATGTTAAATTCTTGATAGACCCTTTCCACTCTCATCAACTTATTTTCTGAATTTATATGTGACGTCGTTAGGATGCCAAATTTTTTAAAAGAAATCACATCTTTTTGTTTCCTTCGAGATTCATTTTCATATGGTATTTCCTTCAAATATCCATACATTGATACTATTTAATTTTATTCTGTACCCATATTGTATAATGCATTATTTATGAGTGGGTGAATCTTGTCTTCTATCTTTTCAATGTTTTTTACAAACATGTTATATAGCTGTTATGCTGCAAAGGTTTCATCTCGAAATTTATCTCTATTTCTCTCAAGAAATTCTCTTGTTTTATTTATGTGAGGACCTAGACCTATTTATTTTATATTGGTGTTCATAAATATTATAAATTTGATATATTTTACTCTATAATTGACATAAATATAACCCTCACTCCCTTTCCATGGGTTATAAGTCATATAATGTGCTTATTTTTGTGATATTTTAAAACGTCACAATTTTGAAATGAATCCCATTTATTTTATTCTATATGGGTTATTTATGAAATGTTTGATTATAGTCTATGTGGATCACGTAATAATAAATACATATTAAGGGTGTTCCCTAATATCTCTCTAATGCATTGGGTGATGAATTAATCTCTAGAGATAAAAATGTTCAAAATACCTTGGTGAATAACCCTTGTAAATTTTTTGACACCGTGGGTATGAACCTTGGAGATATGTTCATGAATGACTAAATGAAATTTTGTAGCCAAATATTCAAGGTATGTTACATGTTATTCCCATTATAATATTCTTACACTTCTATTTATCATTTATTTATTTTATTATCAAGTTCTTATTGATCACATGTAAACCGATTTCCTTGTTTACCCTTACTAGGCCTTCTACTCAGCCTTTACATTGATGTATGTCTCCAGGATATGAGATGTAGTAATTATACATAGGATGAATATATGTTGAAGCACTACAATTGGATTAAAATAATGTTTTATGTTGATTTCATGATTTATGTACATGATTTCCAAGATACTAGACTTTAAAGATCCACTATTTGTAAAATGTAATGAAAAGTTATGTATTAAAAGGTGGGATGTCATAGTTGGAATCAAAGGATAGTATAGTAATTTATGTAAATAAGGATATGAAAACATTAGGAAAAATACTATAGAAAATCTTAAATATAAGAAAAATTCTTGGTATTTTGGTGACTATTGAGAGAGTGGTTTATCAAGAAAATACATCCATGTTTGGATACGAGCAGGTCAAGGTAGCTCTGGAACATATGTACCTAGGTGTGAAAACATCGACAAAGAGTTTCGGGCATTACTCGGGGTATCCTGGTACACGAAAATGGGCCTTGCTGCACTCTTGGTTGTGACACTGTTGGGGGATATGTTCGGTTAATTTCATTCTTTTTATGAATTATTATGATAAAGTTATAAAGAAATGTAATTGTTTAACCATGAGGTTTTCATTTATATAATACTTTATAGTGAAACTATTCTTAAATGAAATAAGTTTCTCACTAGGGATTTATTCTTTTAGAAAATGGTGGGAAATTGGAGGAACATTGAAAATGGGGACTTCAATCGACCATGTACTGATGGCCCTCCGATGGAAGCCGGAATGTAAAAATTCATGCGAATGATGAACCAACAGACTCAAGTTATAGGAAATAACATGAATCAAGCTAAGAGACTGATCACACTACAAATGGAAAAACTTTATGTTGAATCCTTTTTGTGAAAACTACCACCAACCTTCAGTGGATCAACCTACCCATTTATTACTGAAGAGTGGATCATATTTGTAGAGAAGATCTTTTCTATGCTCTGTTGTTTAGAGAAGGAGAAGGTCAACCTGGCTGTCTATCACTTAGAGGTAGAAGCTGATAACTGGTGGGAACTAATTAAAAACACGAGGGAAAGATTAGAACTTGAATCTATAGAGTGGGAAGAGTTTAGAGGTATATTCTTAAACATGTATTTCCCTCGATCAATGAGAATAAGAATGTAGAAGAATTTTATAGAGATTAAGTTGAAGGAGATTGAATATGTTGGAATCTACAAGATGAACATCACTAGGCTTTCACGTTACACCTCTTGCTTTGACATGGATCGAAATGGTAAGGTTGATAGATTCTTCGGTGGACTAAGACCTCATCTACTGAAGAATCTCTCCAACAGAGACTACGAAAGCTATGAGGAGATCTTGCAGAGTGTGATGAATGTCGAACTGGATTTTGGTGAGATTTAGTGGTCTCATAATTCTAAAAACAAGAAGAGATTGATGGAGCCCAGCTTAGGGAGTAATTTTGATCAGGGAGAGGAGGCAAGAAAATGCAATGTACCACATGTAATAAATGTGGGAAGAAGCATTCGAGAAACTGCCAGCTCGGGAGCGGGGAATGCTACGAGTGTGAAAAAGATGTCCATATTGCGAGGAATTGTCTTAGGGAGGTGAAAAATATACCTCTAAACACTAATGACAAAGGGAATATGATGCTAGCACTACCTGATGTCCAATTCATTAAGTGTGGACAAATTGGGCACTTTTCCTATCATTGTCCAAATCTGAGGGCAGTTGAGGGGAACCAACATCAGCCTCACTAAATGACAAGGGAGAAAGTTCGTACTTTTTCTATCAGTAAGGATAATGTTGGAGCGCCAAATGATGTGGTGGAAGTTACTCTTGTTGTCCTCTCAAAGCTAGAAAGCAATTTGTTTGATTCTGGTTCTATGTATTCTTTATTTCCCCCATGTTTGCAATAAATTAAGAGTCAACACACGATTTGCTAAAAGTAGAGTAATTAGTCAAGACTCTTATTAGGATTATCCAAGCATCATCTTTGTTTAGAAACTATAGTATTTAAATTAGTGAGCACAATCTTATCACAAATCTAGTAGTCATTCCCATGGTGGAATTCGACTTAATAGTAGGTATGGACTAGATCTCCAAGTATAATGCTATGATCAATTGCAGAAGCAAGGAAATATCAGTAGTTTTGAAAGGAAAACCTAAAATTATCTTCCAAAGAGAGATATCTCAAAATTATCTTTGTCTAAAAAAACACTTTATATATTTCTTTATAGAGTTGATAGGTGATAAAGAAGAAGGAAATGAAAATTTAAGGATATAAATTGTCCCCATCATCCAGGCATATATTGACATATTTTCTAAGGAGTTACCCTAACCCCCCCCCCCCAGAAGGATAGGTAGAGTTTTCATTGAACGCGTACCTAGTTCTCATCGGATATCAAAGTGCCCATATAGGATTGCAAATGAGGAGCTGGAGGAATTAAATAATCAACTCCAAGATCTTTTGGATAAGGGGTTAATCTGACTGAGTGTGTCTCCTTAGGGAGCACCAATTCTCTTTGTGACGAAGAGGGATGTATTGATACGACTATGTATTGATTCTCGAGAACTGAATGGGATCACAGTGAAGAAAAAATACCCTATTCCAACAATAGAGAAATTATTTGAACAAATTCATGGGGCTTAATTCTTCTCTATGATTGTTCTTCAATCTAGTATTCATAAATTGAGGGTGAACAAAGTAAATATTCCAAAAAACTACCTTCTGATCAAGATATGGGCATTATGAATTTGTTCACATGCCCTTTGGACTGACTAATATACCTTTTATTTTTATGGATTTGATGAATAGAGTCTTTGAGGACTACCTTGACAACATTGTGGTAGTTTTTATTGATGATATTCTCATATATTCCAAAATTCCCAATGAGCATAAAGATCATATAAGGGATATTTTTCAAACATTAGAGAAAGAGAGGATTTTGGAAAGTTCAGTTAATGTGAATTCTGGTTACAAAATGTTTATTTCTTGGGGAAATTTGTAACCAATAAAGGGATCACATTTTTCCCTGCTAAGACAAAAAATGAAGAGGATTGGCCTCATCATACGACAATAACTTAGATTCATATTTTCCTTGGATTAGCGGGTTATTATAGGAAGATTGTGAAAAAAAATTCATGAATTTATAATCCATTAACCAAGTTAACATAGAACGCGATCAAGTTCATCTAGAAAAAAGAGTGTGAGGATAGTGTCCATGAGGTAAAAAAGATATTGGTTACTGTACCCATGTAAAATCTTCCCTCATGTAGATATGGATTCGTTATTTTTAGCGACACATCTCTCAAAGGCCTTGGGTGAGTCCTCATGAAAAATAAAAAATTCATTGCTTATGAATCTCAACAGTTGAGACTCATGAGAATAGTTATCCAATGCATGATCAGGAGCTAGTTGTTGCCTTTTTTCTCTGAAGATATGAAGGAACTATTTTAATGGAGAGAAATGTGATATATACACAGACTATAAATGTTTGAAGTGTACTTTCAAAAAAAATGAATTGAACATGAGACAAAGGAGATACTTGGATCTTCTCAAAGACTATGATTGTTCAATTAATTATTATCCTGGAAGAGCAACCAAAGTCGTGGATTCATTATGAAGAAAATAATTAGTTGTTCATTCCATGATGAGGATTCTAAAAGATCCTTTGATTAATGAGCTAGTAATGTTAGACATGATAATTATAAGGGATGGGACATCATCAACCCTAACCCAAATGATTTCTCAACCATATTTACTAGAGAAGATCAAGAAAGATCAGAAAGAAGATCATTTGTTATTGAAGATGATTGAGGCTATAAAGGATGGGATGTTTCCTAAGCTTAATGTTGATAAAGAATGTGTACTAAAATTTTGTACAATACAATGTGTTCCATCTATTCCGGAAATAATGAAGTAGCTGATGGATGAAGCTCATAGTTCTACTTTATATATACATTCTAGAAGAACAAAAATGTGTAGTGACTTTCGTGATCATTTTTGGTGGGATAATATGAAAAAGGATATTGCTGACTACACTAAAAGGTGCCTAGTATGTCAGCAAGTGAAGGAATAATGACAACATCATAAAGGGGTATTGCAACCATTACCTATACAAGAATGGAAGGTGGACAATATCACTATGGACTTCATCACTGGTCTCCCAATAACATCCAAAGGAAACAATGAAATATGGGTTCTTGTGGATCATCTCACCCAGACTGCCTATTTTATCTCCATTTGGGAAGATTTATCTCTTGATCAACTTGCTTGGATTTAAAATAATGAACTAGTAAGGCTGCATGGAGTTCCACTTTCTATCATATCTAATCATGATCCATGGTTAACATCAAAATTCAAGAGATGTCTTCAAATGCTCAGAGCACTGAATTGAATTTATATACGGCCTATCACCCCCAAACAGATAGTCAATCTGAAAGGAATATTCAAACACTCGAGGAAATGCTGAGAACATTGTTAATGGAATTTAAAGGTGTATGGGAACAACATTTCCCTTTAGGTGAGTTACCTTACAATAATATCTTCTAGTCAAGCATTCAAATGGCACCCTACAAAGCTCTATATGGGAAGTGATGTATAAATCATTCTTTTTTGGGATGAATCTGGTGATATTGTGCTTATTTGGGGTTGACCTTGTGCAAGTGATTACAGAAAAGGTTAATTCCATCTATTAACACATTAAGGATGATCTTTTTTAGAAAAAAATCTATGAAAAAAACCGTCGAAGGGACATGAAGTTTGATTTTGGTGATAGGTCATTCTTCAAGTATTTCCTTAGAAGAGAGTCGTGAGGTATGGAAAAAAGGGGAACCTCAGCCCTAGGTACATTGGCCCATATAAAATCCTTGATCGCGTTGGAGTAGTGGCCTATTGACTTGAAGTTCATAAAAATATAGAAAAAGTTCTCGATGTATTCCATGTATCCCTTTTGAGGAAGCACATATCTGACTCTTCACATGTACTAATGCTACAGGTGGTAAAACTGGAACATGACCTCTCTTATGAGGAGTATGTGGTGGAGATCTTGTATCGTAGAGACAGGGTTCTATGTAACAAGACTACCCACCTGGTTAAGGTGTTTTTGAGGAACCACAAATGTGAATAAGCCACATTGGAACCTGAGGAAACAATGAAGTATAAGTACCCATACCATTTTTCATCTGAGGGTACGAGTTAAAATTTAGAGGAATAAATTTCTTAAGGGGGGAAGATTGTAACGACCCGAACTTTTGAATAATTTTTGTTTCCTAGTTTTGTGTGTTATTTTATTTTATATTAAAAAAACTATTTCTTTTTATTAATGAAATGAGTATAATTAAAATGATACCATTATTTTTTGACTGTTATATGACTGTTGGTAAATATGACCATTGGAAAATAAACTCTTAATTTCACTATTATTGTTTAGAAATACCAGTGATCTTGGTTAGTTAATGCAGAATGATGATTTGATGGCGTCATCCAGAAGACTTAGGTCATTCAAAGCCCATATGAAGGAACTTGGGAAGAAGGTAGCACCATTGGCCTTTTCTCTAGACCAATCCCATGCTGAACTTCATTATGTGAAGCTTGAACAAAATTGCCTACGGGAGAAGTTCAAGATGATAGAAATCACCACTCAGGTAATGTTGGCCAAGTCGCCCCATGATTCTATCACCATAGCACACATTACACATAGGTCCAATGCTAGTGTTATAAGGGGATATGTAACGAGACCTTAGCTTCTTTGTGTAATCCTTTGATATAAACAGAATTTTTATTTCTTATTATGGTAATGTTAGTGAATTTCAAAATATACAGATAAATGTAGGATGTATATTGTTGATGAATTTTGAAGAAAATGATATTTTAAAATATTTATATTATCATTAAATAATTAATAATGTGTAATAATTTTCAAAAAATGGTATTCTACAGTTGTGTTCAGTAAGAATTTTAGAGTCTAATATGATCAATTTAATTTTTGGTGAATAGTAAATTATGAATAGTAATTTTTTGCTTATGAATAGTGATGTGACCAAATGGAATAGTAACCTCACATAAAAAATTATTAATATAATTTAGGAACCTTGATTATTTAATGTGATTCCATACAGTAAGTAAATAACTCTTTCAAAAAATTATTAGTTAAGTATTAGTTTTCTTTTTGGTAAATAGTGTTTTTATTTAACAATTAAATTAAAAATATTTAGAAAACTATTTTCATATAATGGAATTCAGGTTTGAATTTAGTGAATCGATATTAGGTTAGGGTGATTTTTTGGGTTTTTCTGAAAAACTTGAATTTCGGTGAATTGTAAAAATACTGTTTTGAGTTTAAGCTGTTTATTGACATCACTAATGATGTAATAAATATGTAATAATTCTAGTAGACTTATAAATAGTATGATATGATATTAGGTGTCCCATGTGTCCAATACCACTGATGAGGTGTCCCTTGAAAATTAATAATTTATTCTGTCACTTCACATATAAATACAAGCCATTCCATCATCCATTTCATTCCAAAATCCACCAAAACGAATATCTAGTCTTTTTACCTCCCAAAGAGTCATCCTAAGGTTCCCCCAAGCCTACCAAGGTTCTGACCTTCATGCTTTTGATGTTACATTTCAAATTAAGCGATCCTTTCACCATCCTCTTTTAAGTCATGACTTCATTTATGTATTGTCCCATAGTTCCATTTTATTATGCGAGGGAATGTTCTTATATATCATTCTTACTGTCCAATTAATGTTTAATTTATGAGAGGCAATTTTCTCTCTCATCAACTGATTTTATTAATTATTAAGTGACATCATTCTGCTCTTGAATTTTCATAAAAATAATCACATCTTCTCTTTAACTTCGAGTTACATTTTCATATGGTACTTTCCTTCAAATAAATGCACAATGATACTATTTATGTTTATTATATACCCATAATTTATAATGAGTAATTTATGAATGGGTTACTCTTATACACTCTATTTTCTATGTTTTATAAAACCATGTTATATAGTTATTATGCTTAAAACGTTTCATCTCAATATATCTCTCTTTCTCTCAAGAAATTCTCTTGTTTTATTTATGTGAATACCCAGAAGTATTTCATTTCTATGGGTGTTAATAAATATAAAAAAAAAGATATATTTTATTCTGGAGTTGACATATATATAACCCTAACTCCCTTTCTATGGGTTATAAATGACATAATGATCTTATTTTTAGGAAATTTTAAAACTTCATGATTTTGAAATGATACCCATTTCTTTTATTCTATATGGGTTATTTATGAAATGTTTGATTATGATCTATGTGGATCACATGAAATTAAATAAATATTAAGGGCATTCCCTACTAACACTCCAATTCATTGGATAAATAATTAATCTCTTGAGATAACAGGTTTCACGATACCATAGTGGATAACCTTGTAATTTTTATGACACCTTGGGTACGAACCTTGGTGATATGTTAATGAATGTATAAGTGAAATTTTTTAGCCACATATTCATGTTATGAATCATTTTCTTTTCATTATAAAATTACTGTACTTCCATTTCTGGTCTCATTATGTTTTTATCATGTTCTTGTTGATCACATGTAAATTGATTCTCTTGTTTACCCTTACTAGGCCTTCTGCTCACCCTTTACTTTGATGTATGTCTCCAGGATGTCATATGTAGTAATTTTACATAGGATAAACATATGATGAAGCCTTTAATGTGTATTATAATAATTTTTTGTGTTGATTTCATGTCTTATGTCCTTAATTTCAAACACACTATACATTACAGATCCTATGTTTGGTAAAATGTAATGAAAAGTTATGTATTAAAAATGTGGGATTTCATAAACACAATGCTAGGAAATAATTACACGATAGTTCTTATAACAAAATCATGTGATCCATTACATAGTTTCTCATGCATTACCTTCTACAACCCATTATTACATAAGAAAAATAACTCTTGTCACATTAAGGTGTCTCATTTCAAAACTCAGGGTCTACTATTGTCTTGATTGTCAAAAGTCACAGTCCATTATTGACTCATGTATGGAATATCCTGGTCCATTATTGACTCGACTATCAAAACATATGATCCATTATTAATTTACGTATCAAAACATGTGGACCATTTTATTCTCATGATATAAAAAAATTAAAAAGCATTGGAGGGTGAAAAAATTCACCACCCATCAGTCAACCATACATATGATGGCCATTAGAAAAAATATATTCATTATATCAAAAAATATATAAAAAAACAAGTTTCACAACATTTCAAGATGGTCCCATAAAAAATGACCTCATAAATGTAAATGATAAATAGTAAAAATTTATTTACCTCAAATGGGTATTTTATAAGAACATTTAGAGGGTCGTTCATAAAAAAAACATCCATGGAAATAATTCCGTTATAGATAAATGGTAAAATATTATTGATGTAATAATTTTATTTAATGAAAACACATTTAAATTTGCTGTCAGTTTTGATGTTACAAGTTAATATAAAAAGTTGTTTTTGTAAATTTAATTTTGTTAAATTTTAAATAATGGTCATTTGAAATAAATATATGCAATATAATCTCAATAATAAACCCTTAAATAGGATATAAATATTAAAAAAAGGTTATGTGAAAACATTTTGATTACATTTACATCATAGAGAAAATATTCAAAAAAGGATCATTGATAATTTATAAATAATTAAAAAAATTTAAATGAAAACTATTAAAAATTACACTTTTAAAAAGATATTTCAATAAAATAAATTTGAAAATATTTAATTGCCATAAAAAATAAATGTGTAGTGGAACATAAAAAAGTTTATTTTCCATGTAAGGGAATTTTTTTTAAATAATCACCAAACATTGTTTAAAACCTAAATCATTAATAGTGTTACAAAATGTATTTTGAAAATATTTGAATGTAATTATAATGGTCACATGAGATAAAAATTCATTATGTTTAAAATTATAATTGAAAAAACTTTTTGGGAATGTAAAATATTGATAAGCATTGGAAACTATGGTTGAAGAGGAAGAGAATTGTTTTTTTAACAATGATTAACATTTTGAAGTAGAAATTACTCAATTTGAAATATGTGAATCATTGAGTAATTATCCCTAAATAGAAATTAACATTAATAGCTAAGAAAATTATAGAGTGGAAGAAATCCACCATGTATTAGATAAGTTTAGTAAGAGGTATTCTAGCACAATGAAGGAAGTTGTGATAAGAATGCCTCGTACGACCTTGGTATTACATGAATATAAATACTTATAAAAATTAATGTGATATGTTCATTTAAAGAAACATTATTACCGAAATATGTTTATATACACTAATAAGGTTATAAACACAACATATAAAATATTTTAGTGCACATAAATAGAAAATATGTCTCAAAAAATTAAATTTTCGACAAAGAACACAATTACCAAAATTCCTGACTTTGAGAAATTATATCGAACCACCTATTTAAACTAAATTATTAGTAACTTATTTATGAACAATATTTATATATATATATTAGAATGAAAATATAGATGTACATGCTCAATTACATGAGGGGTGAATCATAGGTTTATAAACTTTTTATTTTTGTTCATAAGAAAATATATGATTAGAAAAGTTAAACAAGATGGATTCACAACCCCTATTTAGTTCATAACTAAGGGATAATTGAAATGTCCCAAGTCCAATTAAAAATAACATAATCATAAACAAGTTTATCTTATGGAAATATTATACCATAAAGTGTATATAATCTAATTTATTATAGTATTAAAATATGAGAATATATAATAAAGTTGTACATTCTTTCCTTAATAAAATATAGTGGAATTAGAAATTTGTAACAAAAAATAAAAACTAAGAAATATTTTAACATAAAAATAAATGTATCCAATAACATTTGATAAAGTACCCTTGATTTATACTTTCAAAAATATTTCCTTTCCCAGACATGGGTAAGCCCTCGATAAGAGTATTCGAGTCTGTCTTGTTATCCCCACAATCCCTCGAACATTATGGTATTCATCACCTCAGTATCTCTATCCCCAGAAGTCCTAAAACGATAAGGTAGTAGGAACCTCTATCATCCAATCCATGGAAGCCATCAATTGTATACAACAACCATCAGAGTCTCACTAGGTTTAACAAGTTACTCAAAGCTAAATAAGATGTTCATAAATAACACAAAAAATTAGAGTCTCTTTGTAGATAATCTATTCAAAGCATCATAACAGATTTCAACATTAGTCTTTTTGAAATATTTAAATTGATGGTGTATTTATAGATTGAAATTACAACAGTCATATCCACCTCAAACATTTATATTTTTCTTTGAATCTCATAGGGACTTGGATATGTGTCACTCAACCAATAGTTAGTTAAAAATAGATCGTACTACATTCCTTCATAAAATAAATAAAGGGAATCATTACCAAGTCTATGAAAGAATAAATTTTATGGAAAATATTTTTAATCTATAGAAACATGAACACATTTAGGATCTGATAAAATTAAACATTACTTTGTGGAAATGAGGTAACTGTATGGAAAACATTAAATCAGATTCTAAAGGAAGTCAAAATTGGAGATTAATAATTTGAACAATATGATTTTGGAATAATGGATATTCATAGTCTAAATTATGAAGAATTTATTGTCTGATTTCTGGAGAATTTGTAGTCTTAATTCCCTTGAATTTGTATTCTAAATTCTGATGAATTCAGAGTTTAATTTTGATAAATTTGGAGTCTGATTTCTAGAGATATTAGAGTATGAATTCTAGATAATTTGTTGTCTGAATTTAAGATAATTCAGAAAATAAAAACAATAAAACTTGGTATCTCAGGAAATATCTTATTTTGAGGTTCTTGATAGGGATCAGATTATTCTTATGGGAATTTCATCTTATGTAAATAATGTTTAAACATAGAAAATGATAATTAAGAAACTAAATTTCCATAGATAAATACAATTTTCTTTACGAAAATAATTCTTAGAGAAGGATAAGATTACTGGAGATATTTTTTTGTGATTTTCAAAACATAATGGAATTGGAAAATCATAAGGGATCTTATTAACTCCACAATATCCCCCTTTTTGGATTGTATAGTCAAATTCTTCAACAGTAATATAAGGAATATAGTTTTCATTATTTGAACATTAAAATAAACAATTATCTCCCTTTACATTGTCCCATAATGAATATTACTAACTCCCCCTTTTACTTTTGAAATCCCAAAGAATCATATTCTCATCACTCTTAGAGAAGGTACTTATTTAGGATTATGAATTTATTGTTTATGTAAACTTACCCCATCTTAATCTCCCCCATTATTTGGAAATTCTCTTATTTTATTTTAATATTCATTTGATTAATAGTTTCTATCCCATTTTTATTTTCAAAAAGGAATGGAAGGAAAGAAATAAATATACCTTAAAATATAGAAATATATAATACAAAAAAATGGAAAAATAAAAAAATTTCATTATCATAATAAAAATTTGATAAAAATAAAAAATATAACAAAATATATTTCATCATTCTCTTCCTTCAGCATTAGCATTATAAAGGTTTTCTTCATCCTTTTAAACATTTTGTGATCAACCTCAGACTTCTTGATCAATTTATCCTTATCTTGATTTTTCTTTTAAAAAACATTGATTATTTCATCCTGAGACTTAAGAATTAAGCCTTGAGACTTAACCACATCTTCATGTTGTTTGAATTTTTCTTCCAACCCTTCCCAAAGTACTCTTTCCCTTTTTGAATTAAGAGAAACAAAATTCATCTTTCCATTCGAGAATTTATCTTCTTGAATCCATGAAGCATACTCTTAATTCAGATTATCTGCAATACTTGATGTAAGATTCCGCATGTTGTCATCTAATTCATCAAAGGAATCCTTTACTGTAATCATGAAAATAATCAATGATTTTATGATCCTAAATTACTATATTTTACCATTTGATTATTTCCATGAAATATGTCATATGAACATCATTACCAATGTGAAAAGTCATGAATTATGCTTGAAGCTAAACAAACTTTTCCCTAATAATTTTTTTCAAATCTGACTTCTGATTGATAGTTTGATGAATGAGCTAACACCTTATGTCTATACATAGAATTAAGGTAATGGTATTCACAGGTTTCTTCAATGACTGATCCATAAATTCTGGTCTTAAGGACGATAAGGTTTCTGAGGTATATTTCCTTCCAAGTGAGGAAGATTTATCTTCTTTTTCTTCTTTTCTCTTGGATGATCCGACGAAATATTTCATGGATTTTTGAAGTATAGCTTTCCTAGGGTAATCAACAATCACTTAATTTCCATTATACTCTTTAGAAATTTCCTTCTCAACTTTTGGAGTTTCATTCTTACAATCAAACACTTGAATGATTTTATCATCACCATCATTATGTTCTTAGAAACTTCCATATCATCATCAGGATGAATAAAAACATGATTTTTACTCTCATCATATGAAGTCTTATCAACCTCACCTTGAGAATCATCATCTTTCACTTGTAAAATTATCTTGGTTGATTCAACTTGGGAACTTCTAAGCGACAACTTTTTAGGACTCTCCTTGTCATGATATTCTTTAATGATTTTGATATCATATTATGTTTCCTCTTCCTCTTCATGTTATTCTTCAATAATAGGTTCTAGAATTAAAAATTCATTTTCCTAAGTCTATACTAGAAATGGATCTTTTATGAATGATTCTGGTATATAGGTTTTTTAGAAGATTTATTTTTGTCATTGTGCAAGGGTTGGACAATCTCAGCTTTTAGAATATTATTTTCTTTTGACTACTTCTTAAGCACTTCATATACTCAAATTTTAAATGCCTTACCCAAAACCAGATCAAAAACAAATTATTCATCTCCTTATTTATCTTTCCTCTTCTTCTCTATCCACTTGGCCACTACTTCATCATATAATGTCTTTTAATTTTTCATCTTAGTGAGAGTAGATTCTGATTCATATACTACCACTTTCTGTTTTGGTTATGGTTCTTTATACTTTCCTTTCATTAAGAGTTTTCATAAGTTCCAAAGGTTACATTTTCAATATCTCTGATTCTATAACCAACAATGATTTTTCACTAGGCTAAGGTAAGTAATATCTTGTCTCTTATGAACTTCTACGTTCATTTTATAAACATTCTCATGCCTATGGGAAGAGAGAATAAAATCATCCTTGTAATTTTGTAAAAGAAATTTACAATTCCTAATATTCACCAGGTAACATTTATCTCATAATTGGATTATGATTATAAGGGTGTTCTTAAGATCATTAACAAGTAAAACATTTAAAACTTAATCTTTTACATCAATATTAATGTTACATATACAAAAAAAAATTCCCTGCTCGTTATCTCTAAAAGCTAATTTTCCTCATTTCATCTTGAAGTTTTTTTCATAGATGTTTTTGTTACCAGTAATACGTTTGGAACATCCAATATCCATGTACCATGTATTTTTGTGGGTAGATCCTTTATTTTCTTGAAAATAAAATATTTATTATTTCAGAATCTAATCATTCTTTGATCTTGAAAATATAGAACGTAAACTCATAGGTATCGGCATTTTCATAGAAATTAAATCCATATAAAAACCAAAGTATTTTTTTTTTATTTAAAGAACATTATTTATCCCAAAGTTCACCACATTGAAACATAGTGAAAAAGGAATCTCTTTGGGGACTAAAATAATTTTTATTGAAAAAAGGTTTTGAGTGAGTATAACCAAATCCAGAACTATTCCTAATAGAACAAAGTTGTGAATACATTTTATCGAATTGTTCTTTCCAAAGTAAAATTTGAAAATTGTTTCTTTAAATAAAAAATTTCATATTTTAGTCAAATGAATAATCCTTGTCGTCATAGTCATCAATCATGAAGTTTTAGATTTTATCTAAAACAATTTTCTTAGAAATAAGATTTTCATACTCTATGGAATGTTTATCCTTATTAGAATTAACTTCCTTGTGGATTTTTGAATTATTTTGTAAATCAATAGTTTTTTTTATCAAGATCCTTTGAAAGATCATATACTTCTTTTGTTAAAACATAAATTATATAATTTTCCTTCTATAACTACATTTTTATCTTAATGTTTTAATTCTAAACAAATTTTTTAAAATCTAGAAGCTTCTTCAAATGAATGTAAGATATTATATTATGATGAAGAAGATTCTTCATCTGATGATTTATAATATTCTTTATTTGAAAAAAAATTCATTTAAAAAAATATTCTTAAGAAATTAAGACTTTTTAGCTTATCCATAAGATAATAATTTTCAATAGGTAATCTGGATAAAAATGTAATATTCTTATCACTTGATGATTCATATAATGAAGACTCATCTAAAGGGTCACCACCACTGTATCTACATCTTACATTAGCCTTCCAGACTTTATGAGCCATAGATTTGTAGTACTTATTTAATTTCCATTCCTAATTCTTATACATTATATATTTTATCTTTATCATAGCACAATATGGTCCGATATGTCTATCCCCTTTTCATTGATAATATGTTACTTATGAATCATTCTTGTGTATTATGTCTTTCTTATTATATCTATATTGAAAATATTAATTTCCCATAATTATTATAATCATTTGAGAAAGCTTTTCATGTTCATTCTTATACTGATCACTATCACATGAATTAGTTATTACAATCACTTTCTTAGCATTAGATTTGTTTACCATTAAGAATTTTTGGATTTATATGTATTAGGGAAAGAAACACTTACATTACAATTTTTGTTGCTAAAATCATCATATTTCCACAATCTTTTTTCAAGTAGAAGAAGATTTCTAAATAAATCATGAATTGTAATGTTATAAACCATCCCATTTTCATGAAGATTTTTCCTCTTATAATCACACTCATTGGGAATGATATCAAATATATTTTCCATAATAACATAATCATCAAGTCCTTTCTCTCACATATATTGAAGACTATTGTTGATTTTCATAAATCATTGTTGAACATTCCAAACAGGTTCTGCATAAGGGAATATAAAACCATGATATTCATTTCTTAACACATATCTTCTAGTTTCTGTCACTTTTCATGTTCCAAAGTGTGTAACTTCATGTTTTTTATAATTGATATTGGTAGATTCACAAGAGGATATATGCTATAGATATTCTTAAACATGGAACATAAAAGTGTATTGTGCTCCTTGTACTTTAGTTGATAGTATTTTTTTCTTGTTTTGGAATGTTCTAATTTCTTTTTAGTAATATTGTATTTACGAGTGAGCATGAAAAAATTATCCACACTGGTGTTTGTAACAAATTTCTTCATCCTATATTGCCAGTAATCATAATAATTACAACTGAAAATTGGTATCCTCATAGGATTTATATTATCTATTGAACCAACATTTATTCCTATAATTTTTATAAGAAAATATATTTTCAACAAAATTAATTAATTGAAAAAGAGTATATAAGTAAATCATTAATAAAAAAATGATCAAGTAAAGTTAGGAACAAATTTTGAGAAAGAAAACAAATATGAAAGTCTAATTATTTTGGAGACCTACTTTGATACCTATTATGGGATTAAAATATAGATTCAGATGCTCAATTACAAGAGGGGGGTAAATTGAAAGTTTAAAAACATATCATGTTTTATCCTTAAGAAAATTAATGTTTATCAAATTTAAACAAGATGGATTCACAAACCATATAATGTTCTCAACTTAGGGATTATTGGAAGGGCCTATGTCTAATTAGAAAGAACTTAAACATAAAAAAGTTTATCATAGGGAAATATTCTAACTTAAAGTGTATAGAATCATATTTATCATCGTATAAAATATAAGAATGTATAAGAATGTTATAAAATCTTTATTTAATAAAATACATTGGAATTAAAAACTTGTTACAAAATAAGAACATGCAGGAAACCATTTAACCCAAAGTGAAGGGTATCCAAAAAACATGGATAAGGGTCCCTTGATTTATAATTTGATGAAATTATGTCTTACCCACGCTAGGGTAAGCCCTTTATAAGTGTAGAAGAGTCTATCTTACTAAACCCACAATACCATGAATGTTTCGGCACTTATAACCTCTTTCTTCCTATCCCTGGAAGTCCTCAAACGTTTTGGTAGTTGGTGACTCTATCATCCTGTCCTTGGAAGCCTAAAATTTTATAAAAAACAATCAAAGTCACACTAGGGTGAAACATTTTTCGCAACTGAATGTGATGTTCACAAATCACAGAATGCATGATAGTCTCTCTCTACAAATCTCTTCATAGATCAAATCACATATCAACATTGTTCCTTATAAATTCTTCAAATGGTTGAGGAATTTTTAGGCAAAAATTGCAACTGTCATCTCCTCCTCCAATGATCATATTTTTTATTGAATTTAATAGGGAGGTTTAATCATGCCACAAATCCAATAGTTAGTTAAACATAGATTTAATGACATCGTTTCATGTAAGAAAATTTGGGAATCATTAACATGGGTAAGAAACAATAAAATGTATGAAAAATAGTTTTATGCTAAATAAATATGAACATCCTTAGGATCCAATAAAATAAAATTTTATTTTATGGAAATTATGTAACTATAATAAAAATAATTAATCATATTCTTATAGAAATTGAGAATTAGAATATAATAATATAAACAATAATATTTTACAATAATAGATATTCAGAGTCTAAATTTTGAGGAATTTAGAGTTTGATTTATAAAGAATTTGGTGTCCTAATTGTGATTAATTTGCAGTCATAAATACGATGAATTTAGAGTTTTATTTCTAATGAATTTTGAGTCTTTTTTCTAGGTAATCGGAATTTGAATTCTGTGGAAGTAAAATGTCTGATTTCTTATCAACTCAGAGTCTGAATTCTAGAGAATTCAGAGTCTGAATTTTACATAATTCGGAATTTGAACATTTTAAGAGTTGTTATCTAAGTAACTATAAATTTTTTAGGTTATAGTTAATTATTTTATTATTCTTATCAGAATTTGTTCTTACGAAAAAAATTTAATCTTACATATGGATTATTAATAAAATAATTTTTCATAGATAATGAATATTTTCATTACGAAAATAATTCTATGAGAAAATAATTTTCCTTCAGAAATGTGGTTGTTTTTTTTAAAACAAAATGGAATGGAATATTCAAAAGGAGAATTATTGAATTGATATTTTACCATTTTTAAAATTAAATTATTATTATTCTATATTTGTATAACTGTTAATTTAATATATTATCAATATCATGTGTGAGAAATCGTGATCATTTTGAACTTGTTTTGTAATACTGGTTGTCTTCAAAATTATTCTACAAAATAACATCATTAGATGGTCATAAAGGTTATTTAAATTTATGATTTTTAATTATTTATTATTTTTACATTTTATCTTATTGTATTTTAAATTGATATCGTTAAATTTGAAATTAACAATAACCATGATTTGCTGATGTTTAATGAACAGTCATCAAAATTTTATTTAATGAGTATGATATTATGTAGAAATTGCATTACAAAAATAAAATAAATAATTATTTATTTATTTTATATATTATTAGTAATTATTTTATGATATTCATGCATTATGTTTTTATATCATTTTTAATGTAGATGTTATTACCGATGAATAACTGAACACACGTTAATTAATGAGAATGTATAGATATAAAATTGATTATTTTTGTGTAATATAATTATTATAGATAAATAATGATGTTATATATATATTTTTTAGTTTTTTAATTACATATTAATATATTTTAATAAATAATAAATAAGTGAAATGAAAAATGAGATATGTAACTTCATGGAGGCAGTAGTAGGCACAATGCACAAATATCCTTTTCATTTTTCTTAAGGGAAAAGGGTGTATAGTGTTAATAGTTATTCCCCAAACATAAAAGAATTTATTATTCTATAATAATTAATTAATCATATATTATTATGAAAATATATCTTAAATAGAAATATATAAATGAAATCGAGTTATTTAAATTTAATCACATACAGTGAGAACAATGAGTTTCCCTTAAATGATTCCTTACAATCGGTAGAATTAGGGAAACTAATTATAAATAGATGATTAAAGAAAGTGAATTATATATTTTGAGATGAAAATAGGTCAAATATTCAATAAGAAAACTTATTTTTTGAGTGATGTTGAAGGGCTGATGAGAGGCCTCATTTATATGTGGTGAGAATGGAATTTTTCGTAATATCTCAACTTAATATAAGAAGAAAGAAATTTTTACCAAAAAAAAGACACGTAATTAAAAATAAAGAGTATATATAATGTTTTTCTAATTAACACATAAATATATATATTAATAAAAATTAGTTATTCATGCCTTTTAACCATTTAAATAACCATTTTTACCAATTTGGGTTTTTCTACGGTAACTAGTTTTCAACAATGTAATTATTTTTTTATGACTAAAAAATAGAAACATATTAAATAATTTTTCCATACTGATTCAAAATAATAACAATATTTTATTATTTAAAATATCTCTATTTAACAAAATAAACATTAACATCATCATACATAACAAGTAAAAAATAGTTTTTCGAAAATATATATTTTTTAAGCAATAAATTTATATATTTAATATAATTACTAATAAAATTTATTTCCATGATATAAAATTTTTATTCCAAATTCATTAAGTTTTTTTCTTATAATAAAATTACAATATGAATTCTACCTTAATAATATTTTATTAAAAGAAAGGTTGAAAAATGATATTTTATATTTCAAAATATTACATCTGTTTATAAAATATTATTTCTAGGTTTAATAAATTAAGTAAAATATGTAAAATAGTATATTTTAATTCCATAAAATCATTTTTGACCAACAAAAATATTTTCTATAAATATATCAATTTTTTAAATAATGATTCATTAAATTTTTAGTTTAGGTGAATAAAGTATTTTCACTTTTCATCTAAAAATTATATATTTTAAAAAATTTGGAGAATATTTTTTTAGGAAAATTTATCAATAAAATTAAAAAAAATAATTTTTTATTTATTTAAATTTCAAAAAAAAAATATTTTATTTTTTAAAAGAAAATATAATATGATAAGAAAAACTACTTTTACTCAATAATATTATTTTTTTTATATTACAAGTTTACGATATTATTCAGTGCCAATATCTAATTTAAATGATTTTAATATATTAGTTTATAAATTTTAATATCATAAAATATCATCATATTTGTTTTAAATTTCTCAATTAAGTTTTTTAACACTTTAAGTTGTTACTCGATAGAGAAACATTCTTTTTAAAATAAATCATATTTATAATTTTTACTATAAATTTAAAAATTTTAAGTGATTATTATTATTTTATTTATAATAGGTTTTATTCTTCGTATAATTTTAATTAATACTTTTTATTTAATATGTCATTTCTCATTATAATTTAGTATTTTGTGTATAGAAATAAAATATTTATTTAATAAAAATACATAGTTAAATTCTGAGTCGTTGCATTAACGGTGAGTTGTTAGTTGCCCTTGTTTATCTACATGGTACCTTTTGGTCCTTTTAATAACATAGATCAACCTACTTCTAATGAGCTGGTGATTGTGACCATTAATCAATCATCACATTTTATTATTTTTGTAAATATCCTAAATATATTTTCATAATATTTTGAAATTATAAACATGTGGGAAAATTTTTTGTACATCAATTGACTCTCCATGTTCATCCTTAATATCTTCATAATCCCATTCACTCAAAAACACAAATTTCATGTCAAAAGTTAAAATTTTATCTTGGTCCTTGATATTAATTAGATTTTTGTAGACATCATTGTTCACATTCTTATTCTTTCTACACAATCATTCACAGAATCAATCAAACGATTAAAAATTCATTCCTTCCCTTCAATTTTTAGATTATACTCAACTATTATAATTAATGTTTTATATATCTAGATATTGGTAATTAAATTTCGACCTTCAAATCGTATTTATCATCATATTTCTAATTCATATAAATATTGGAATCATAAACCACTCCATTGGAGTTATTTTTCCAGCCTTCTAGAAAAAAATTCAAAAAAGAAATAATTGTAATATTAAGGTTAAATGATCCCTCAATTTTATTTCCTATTAATCATTTTCCATTAATTTTTTTTCTATAATAGGAAAAATACATTCATTCAGGTATTTGTATTCTTCAATTTCATCAACTTGTGTTTCCTATAACCAAATAAATTTTTGAGAAAATAGGTTATATTTTTTGATAAATTTATTATGTGAACACACCATTCATTTCACAAATTTTTATGATTTTTTCATCATCAATTCATGAATATACTCACTTTTAAAATTAATTGGGAAACGTTTCGTGATATTTCAATATTTTCCACCCTAAAGAAAACTCAATTGATGATTTCCTTGGAATTTTTTTTCATGTTGGTATTTTTGGAATAGAAAGACATCACATCATCAAAATCCCTTTCATTGGGATCATCCTATAACGTAATTTCGATCAGTAACATAAAAAAAATTCTAGAGAGCACTTTGTGGAAAAAGAATAAGTTTAATTATTCATAATCTCATATGAAATTAGAGTACTGTAAGGACTATCTTGATACACCTCTTTCATGCATACTTATCTAGCATCAAGACCTTAGAATTTATAATTTTGGAAATATTATAAAAATCTTCTTTACAACTTTTTATCATTTATAATTTCTCTATAGGTAATCATTTTTTCCACCATAATAATCATCAAATCATTGAATACATAAATTAATTAACTTGGGTGATTTTTTAATCACTCATAGTTGTTCCATAGAACAAGATGTTTGGATTCATATATTATGGAACCACATTTTTAAATATTTAGAACTTATTCACGCATATTTTGAGATACTTAAAATGAAAAAACCTTTATTTAAATTGTGTTATAAAAATCTCCTCATAATTCACATACTAATTTTTCATTAACATCAAACTCACTTCAATATTTCTCAAATAATTCATTTTCTTAAATATTGAATGGAATCCTATGTATTGTATCTATATAGATATTCATTCTTAATGCTTAGAAGTTGTATTTTATTCAATTATTTTGCAATTGAAAATTAATCTCTTTAAATATTGTAATTCCCATGTAGTTGATAAATTTTTTCAATTTATTAAGGGAAAAAAACCCACTCTGGTTCTTCTTTTCTAAAAATAGATGTTGGTCACTTATTAAGGATATATACCCTGATAGGGTGCATGAGTAAGAATATTTTTATTCTATTAATAAGTTTCTTACAATTTTCATATTCCACAATTATTAGGGAAGACTTTATCCTTGATAGTATATTTGGAGCAGTAAATAATGTAATGGTGGAGACATCTAATTTTTACCAGGTTCAAAAAAAATATTCCCATTCAACAATCCTAAATAGAGAGGAGATATTTTAATAGTGTCAAAACATTCACATCATATTTTATATAATTAAGAGAGGTCACATTGACCCTACATGATTATAATCCTCATAACATTAGAGTAATTTTTTCTCTGAATCACATAGAATGAACATATATTATCCATGAAAATCTATCACAATATCCACAAACAAAAAAATAATATTACACCATTCTATTCATATCAATCAAAACATCCTTAATATATTTAATGAATTGGATTTAACTATAGTAAGATAGAATCATTATGAGGCATCATAATTGTAACAAATGTACTTGATATAGAATTTTACATGAATATTAACTACATATCATAATAAATCACGCCCTATAATATTTATGATTAGTGTATTTTGAGATTAGATAAACAACAAATTTTTTAAAAAAAATTATTTAAAATATTACATAAATAATTTCCATATATTATAACTTTCTATAAATTTCATAAAAAATAAATTTCATCAAATCCTGTTATATGGAACCATTATAATGGGTAATATCATATGCTATGTAAAGGTTGACCATAAGCAATAAAAATTGAATATTATAATTACACGAACTTGTTGTTTTATCAATATAATTAAACTAATTGAATATAAAATAATAAACATATAATCATTTATAAATTTCAATTCAAATTTCTAATGTGATCATCACGTAGTATAATAGTTTCATATTTTATTAGTTTCACTCCAAAATTCTTATAAACAAAGTATACAAAGACACATAGTTAATTGGGATCACTCACCTCACAATTTAATATAATCTCATGAGATATTACAATTTTAAAAATAAATTTAAGGGATGTATAACTTTCACACCACCCATTATAAATAGAAAAAACCCACATATGAGTTCTATATAAACATAAATACATTTATAAATTCATAATAACATAACTAATCTATGATAAAGAGTCATGATTCATGAAAACATCCAGAATTCATTCATATAATCCATGAAAATAATGAGGGTTGATAGTATCATTAAATTTTATCCCCTTACATTCATAATAAACATTCATTAATATTAGTATTTATAAAAAACATTATATTTCAACATTGGAAAACTACGTTGAAATAATAATATTAAATACCCTTTATATTTTCAATAAATTTATTTAATAATAAATAATTTAAAAAATATGATAAAAAGTCGAGTGAAAACTCAAGAAAACTAATGAGGTAGGATTCATAAATAAACCTGATTAAAACTATTGGATAATGATACCTTTTAAAATAATTTAATTAATGAATCCTCTTACAGTTTTGTAAATAATTATATAGGTAATAGAAAATGGCCTTAAGAAATCATTGATGTATAGATAAGTAAATTCATAAATAATAATAATTAATATAGAAATATAGGTTTATAATATATATCGGGTTTTATAGATAATGAAAATTAATTCTCAGATGATAGAAATTTAATTATAAATAATCATGATTAAAATAAAGATTGGAATAGAATTCATTACATTGATTATTTATAGGTTAAATATGCTCTAACTCCCTATATAATAAATAAGTTTTATTATTTATATGTATAATAACATAGTTCATATATATTATACTTATTAAAATTAATTTATAATTCATTATTTCGAATGTATAAAAATTTTATTTTTAAAATTTATCTTTGGTTTGTAACTGCCTAATTTTCCATGCCAAATTCAGTTTGGTACGTTTGGTCTTTGATCCTTGATCATAAGTTAGTCATCTCTAGAATTTTCATGAAGATGAATTATATATATTTGGTGTTGTTATATAGTAATGTGTATATTTCAAGGAAGTTAGGATGATGGTTCGCATGTAAAAATTAAAAATATCATTTTTTGTTATTACTGAATTTATACAAGAATTAAAAAATTATTGAATATACATTATATATTACAATAAATTAATTATGAAAAAATTTTAAATTTACAATTATTAAATAATATTAATATTATTTATGTTTCATTTCTCATTCATGATTTAAATATAATAATTATGTTTATATATGTGGTAAAAATAATCTAAACATGAATAAGTTATAACAATTTACTGAGTAGAAACACGATATTATTATTGTTGTAAAGTAATTATTATATAAAATTAATGTAAATAAAAACATTTTATAATATTTATAAATCATTTTTAAATAATATGGAAGAGTATGATATACAAATATGGTTTACAAGGGGATTCCACATACATTAAATACTCGAATCTCTTCTTAGAAAGCCTCCTATAAACAAAGGATTTTGGACATATTATTGAGATAGAAAGATACAAAACAGAAATTAAGACCACTAGGTAGAATATTTTATTAAATTTAAAATATAAAACTATAGAAAAGTATTGGGTTTATTCGGGAACGTAGGGGTGATTTTATAGGTGAGGTTTTGTGGCATTTTAAAAAATGCACTTTCCTTAATCCGTAATAAATGTATTTTTACGTGGAAAGAAAAAATAAATTTGAAAAAAAAGACATTCAGTAAAAAAATGTATATGATTCAATCATATATATGTAAATATATATATATATTAATTATACTTTCTGTTATTTACCCTTAATTAAACCTTTTTCTTTTATTTTGGTGTTTACCATGGTAACTAATATTTACCTTGGTAAATTATATAAATTCTGTAAAATAAAATTAGACACTTTTCATAATGACATGTGTCACGACCCCCTCCCACCAAAGATTCCCCTCCAGAGTTGGCAATGGTGAAAGGGAGAAAAGGACCCCAGATTCCCGCCTTCAGTAGGCCCCAGGGTGGCGACTAGCACCAAGGGAATGAGTTTTCACAAATATGGGAGGTGTTACCCTTTTTATTATTTAAGATCGGGAAATAGGACAAGTCATCCACCAAAATGGAAAAAAACAAGTGTATAGAAATAAACCCAAATAAATTCCACATTCTTGTTTATATAGTTCTAAAACAAGGTACAAGTACAAGAAAGCTCAAAAATTACAATAGCAAAAGAAACAAGAGTACATCAAACTGCAAAAACTCCAACTGTCCCGACTAGTAGGGTCCCGCACGGCCCTGGTAGTCCTCCTGGAAACCTGAATGTAAACATAGGGTGAGCATACAAGTATACTCATTAGGGAAACCTAATGCTATTTTGCACAGGTGGGGAGACATCCTAATGCCCCGTGAGAACAACAGAAGAATCCAAAACCTAACAAGAAATTCTATCCACCCAACCTCACCAGCCACACTCACCAAAAACATAAACAACATGTAGTAGTAGTATATAAGTTCAAGAGTAATGGGTACCCCGCACCATTTTCCCCCATTAGTTAGCTGCTCTTCCAAACGACGAACGTACTGATGCTACCACACTCTTCCCGCTCGCACACACCTGGGCCTCAGAACCACATATACTGCCTGCAGACACATGGTTCTCACAGCCATGTATCCCGACCGCACACACCAGGGTCTCACAACCACGTATCCCGCCCGCACACACCTGGGCCTCACAACCACGTATCGTGCCCACACACACATGGGCCTCACAACGACGTATCTCGCTCGCACACACCTGGGCCTCACAACCACGTATCCCGCCCGCACACACATGTGCCTCATCCCGAAGATTCTTGGGAAACAGTAAAACCTACCCGAAGAGTCTTGGGCTAAAACTACCCCAATCGAAACCTACCCGAAGAGTCTTGGGTGTAAAGTCGCCTCAAGATATCACATCTTAGGGAAGAAGGAGCAGGAAATAGTTAGTAACTAAGGGGAAAATACCCTCTCCCATGAAATGAGAGTGTTCGGTACTAAGTTCTCAATATGGGTGTGGTGCGATAAAACACAAGGATATAGATATATATATATATACCAAACACTCAGCCCAACCTATGGCTTCTAATCAGAGAACTGAGCACGTGCTTTGGCACTACTTCTACAATGCATGCATACAACAAACAACCCCAACCCCATTTAGGTTTTCATGTTTTAATAGAATTTTTTTATTAGTTCCTTAACTACTGGCCAACTATCCACAACCAACCACATCAATCGTTCGTAAAGCATATCCATGCCATCAACAAATCAAGTTATGAAAACACAAGAAATACAACCATTTCCTTCTTAATAACCATCCAATCCCATTAATTATTATTCCCATTCCATTACCATGCCCCACCATTCATTAACTCTTCCACTTTTATTTATTATTCACAACTCATAGTTCATTCACTTTCAAACCCAACTACGCAGCCCTGCTTCCAACCACCACAACCAAAACCACACCATAAATCATCACCCCTTGATACCATTTACAACAGCCCCGCTGCCCATCACTAACATAGCATTCACACTAACCCACAACCAAGCCAACTACAGCCCCGATGCTCACCCGATCAACAAGAACCCACAAAAGCACCCCCTTCACATAAAATTACCCCAAACAGCACCCACAAGTTTATTATTTCAGTTTTTTTCAACCGGGGTGATCACACAAGGGTTCCAGATTTTTAATTAATCAGCCAACTTTACGTGATTAACCAATTTCCACAGTCCATAAAGTTTCCATCCATAAACGGTCTAGAATGATAATGCAGCATTTAATTGTGCATGAAAAGTCCCCCAATGATGGTGATTTTCAGTAGGCATAAGCCTATTCAATTCACAACATAATACCACAGGATATAAAGTAATGTAATAGTAATCACAAACATCCCAACCCCGTTATATATTCTAGTTATTATATTCATTAAACTGGTTCGAAAGTGTTTCACATAAACAAGAGGACACCCACCCCGCATGTTGCAAAAATTATAGAGACGAAGGTAATATACCTACCTCAACTGGTTCTGATAACAACGCTCCCCTGGATCAAACTTTAGAAGACGTCCGTCGGCGTCCGTCACTTCTGGAAAAACCTAGAAAAACATCCTTGCGTGGATGCTTGGAAGGAACACCCAAAAGGAAAGTAACAAATCAAAGATCAGAAGTTCTGCCTCATCATTACGATCCCGTGGCCGCCGACGGATCATAAATCGGAGCTCGGATGAAGAAGTTATTGATGAAAGGAGCCTTCGAGTCTCTTGAGAGAGCTTTGCTCGAGGGAATGGGGGGGAGAGGAGTGAGTTGAAATGGAGAAGGAGACCCCTCCTTTTATAGGTCAGAAAAACAAAATTACATGATGTGTACTTTATAGTACACAGTGTGTACTTGACCATTTCACACGGTCACCATGCGGCTTCCAACACGGCCTTCAACGCGGCACGCGACCGTTGACTTGTCAACACACGGTTTGAGGGTAATGTGTACGCGGGGATGGAATAAATGATGTGTATTATGGGGTACATGGCGTGTACCCATTTATTTCACACGGCAAGGAAACATCTCCAACACGGCACACTGTCGTTGACTGGTCAACACACGGTTTGAGGGTAACGCGTACGTGGGTAGGGACTACATGGCGTGTAGTATGGGATACATGGCGTGTACCCATTTATTTCACATGGAAAGACACGGCTCCAACACGACACATGGTCTTTGACTAGTCAACACATGGTTTGAGGGTAACCCCTACGCGGGGAGGGACTACACGGGGTGTAGTATGGGATACATGGAGTGTACTTACAAATTTCTAGAAAGTGTGGAAAGATTCCCTTTTACCCTCCAGAACACTTCATGCCCCACTTTTTGACAAAAGAATGGGTCGTAGAGATCTGGACCATTACATCAGATACCTCTTAAAACATTCTCATCCACGAGAATTCAAAATCCAACCTAGAAGAACCCAACAAGATACCTCTTAGGGACCTCGTTATAACAGGAACCCATCCAACAACCCTAATCCTATGTGTTAGGAATTCTTTCTCCTATTTTAAGATATTATCCGGTTTAGGTGGCACCAAATCGCTTGCACGGGTTTAATCACATCCTCATTAATGTGTCTCGATTAAGAATTGTGTCTTCCCACTTTCATACATTAGGACTTTTCAACATGATCTACCCCCAACACCACACAACCAACACACTGCCCGAACATGTTGTTTGGGGAAATTCATTCTCCTATGTCGAGATATTATCCGCTTTAGGAGGCACTGACTCACCCACATGGGTTCAATCACATCCTCATTAATGCATCTAGATTAAAGATCGGGGTTTTCCCTTCTTCCCACACATCTGGGCATGCTACACAATTCTAGAGAACAAGGAAATGAAAGGTATCATAACCGACAAGCCAAGCATTCCATATATCAAAGGTACAGAGTATAACATCAAAAACAAAGCTTAGAAGAACATAGCAAACACAAGTCAAAACAACTCTAGGTACTGAGCGTGCATCTGTGTCTCTCGCTCACAAGTGCTCCCCTCGTGGCCGCCATGCCTCCACAACACATTAACCAACGGAATGGTTCGTCCATAGAGCACCTTCTCTTTACGATCCTTGATTCTGACTGGTCATTCCTTGAAGGTCCCGTCATCTCCCATATCTAACTCTCCCCAGTCGATAATGTGACAGTCTTCGTGTAAGTATCGACGTAGCAGGGAGAAGTGGAAGACGTCATGAACCTTCTCTAACTAAGGTGGCAAGGCTAGCTGATATGCCACCTCGCTGACTCACCTCGGAACCTCAAAAGGTCCGATTAACCTAGGTGAGAGCTTGCTCCCTTTCCCAACCCTCTGCTTCCCCAGTCGAGGGGAAACCTTCAAGAACCCATGATCTCCCACCTCGAACTCCAAGGGCCTCCTTTGATGATCAGCATAAGACATTTGTCGGTCTTGAGATGCTTTCATCCTCTCACGTACAAGATGGACATTCTCTGTGGTGCTCTTCACTACCTCTGGCCCAAGAGCACCTATCTCACCAACCTCTGCCCAGCAAATGGTTGAACGACATGGTCTTCCATACAAAGCCTCAAACGGAGCCATGCCAATAGTATAGTGGAAGCTTTTGTTGTAGGAAAACTATACTAAAGCTAAGTGTCGTACCCATGACCCTCAAAAATCTAGAACGCATGCTCGCAGCATATCCTCCAATGTCTGGATAGTCCGCTCTATCTACCCGTTGGTCTAGGGATGGAAAGCAGTGCTAAGGTGTAGCTGGGTGCCAAAAGCATGCTGTAACCCCCTCCTGACTCGTGAGGTAAACCGAGTATCCCGGTCTGAAATGATAGTCTTTGGAAATCCATGCAATCACACCACCTCGTCTATGTACCTCTGTGCTAATGTACTCACCGGGCCCGACTCCTTAACTGCTAAGAAGTGAGCTAATTTCGTCAGACGGTCGACCACCACCCAGATAGCATCATAACCTCCCTGAGCTATCCGTAGTCCTGTGATGAATTCCATTGAGATGTCATCCCACTTCCACTCGGGGAAATCTAATGGATGCAACAAACCACTTGAAACACGTTGTTCACCCTTTACTTGCTAACACACTATGTTCTTAGCCACAAACTCTGCCACTACTCATTTCACCCTGGGCCACCAAAACTGTTCCCCCAGGCCTTGGTAGATTTTTGAAACTCTTGAATATACCGCAAAGGCTGAGCTATGGAACTCACAGGAAACTCCCTCATGCATCGCCTCCGGAACAAACAACCTTACATAGAAAAGCATCCGATGTCTCCTATCGTCTGACCATCCTTCTAGAGCATTTCCATTATCAACACAATCCTACATTACTTCCTCCTTGGAGTCCCCCCACTGAGACTCTTCCAACTTCTGCAACATGGAGGACTACACCGACATCTGAAACAAACATTCTCTAATACCTTCTAACCTCGCATCCAAGTGCAAGATGGGTGAATCTCACACCGCTTTCCATGTATCATTGGATTCCCGAACCACTTCCTTATGCGACTTCCTGCTCAGGGCATCGGCCACAACGTTGCCCTTACCTTCAGTGTAAGAGATCTCGAAGTCATAGTCATGGAGAAACTCGAACCTTCTCTGCTGCCGCAAGTTCCGGTCACGTTGTGAGTATATATAACGTAAGCTCTTGTGATCTGAGAAGACCACAATGTGCACCCCAAAGAGGTAATGTCACCACAACATCAGTGTGAACACTACTACTTCATGCTCCAGGTCATGGGTAGCATAGTTATGCTCGTGAGGGCGCAACTGCCTAAACCCATAACAGATCACACCCTCCTTCTGCATTAGTACGCACCCCAAACCAAGGCCAGAAGCATCACAAAACACCTCATACAACAACCCTTCCTCTGGAAACCTGAGTACTTGAGCACTGATCAACTTCTCCTTCAGGTAGTCGAATGATTTCTATCACTACTCGCTATATAGGAAGACCTGGTTCTTCCTAGTCAAAGCTGACAATGGTGGAACAACTCGAGAGAAGTCCAAAATGAACCTATGATAGTAACCTGCTAACTCCATGAAACTATGAACTTCTTCCATGCTCTTGGGTGCTTCCCAAGAAACAACTGCCTCCACCTTCGACGGGTCCACTGACACTTCATGCTAAGACACTAAATGCCAAAGGAAGTGTACTTATTGTGTCAATAATAGACACTTTGAAAATTTCCCATAAAGCTGGTGGTGTCGAAAGACTTCTATGACTGCCCTGAGAGGATCTACGTGCTCCTCCTCTGATCCTGAGTATATTAGGATGTCATCGATAAAAAAAATGATGAAATGGTCCATAAACTCTTAGAATACAAAGTTCATAAGTCCCATGAACACAGCTGGTGCATTCATAACTCCAAAAGACATCACTACAAACTCGAAGTGCCCATACCTACACCTGAAAGCCATCTTCGAGATGTCACTATCGTTCACCCTCAGCTGATGATATCCAGATCATAGATCAATGTTAGAAAACCAACCTTCTCCACTCAGCTGGTCGAAGAGATCATCTATCCTTGGAAGGGGGTAATGGTTCTTGATCGTTACCTGATTCGACCTTCAGTAGCCTATCCATAACCTGAGACCACCATCTGCCTTCTTCACACAAAAAATGGTAGCACCCCATGGAAACACGCTAGGTCGATCAAAACACTTCTCCATCAGATCTTCAATCTGAATCTGCAACTCCCGCAACTCTAAAGGTGCCATCCGATAAGGGGCCATCGAAATCGGACAGACACCAGGCTGTAAGTCTATCCTAAACTCAACGTCTCGTCGGGGGGGGGGGGGGGTAGAGTCACAACCTCTTTGGAAAAAACATTGCTGAATTCCCCAACAACCTCTAAGACATCCATCATCTCTGCATCAGGTGAATCTAATGATAACCCGCCTAAAAAGGAAAGGAGAGGCTTCACATGGTGGCTTCCCACATGATAGCTCTTCTCATCGACAAAAGATACACACTTCCCTTTCACATCGGAGAACACGACTCTTCTTCAGAAACAGTCGATAACGGCACTAACAGAATACAACCAGTTGATTCCTATGATGACATCGTACGGGTGTATCTGTAGCAAAAGAAGACCCCTGCAAGATTGATGCGGTCACAACGTCAGCCCACATCCCCGGAAAACACAAGATATGCTGGTCTGGCCTCTAACTAGTGTACTCAGCACTAGTGGAATGGAAAGTCTCCCTGTGTCTAGACCCAAAGCATCGTCTAGACTAGGTGCAACAAAGGAGTGTGAAGCTCCAGAATCGAACAAGGCAGAAACGAGAGTGCTGAACAAAAAAATCATACCTTGCACCACCTCTGGTCCTGCTGGAGCTGCCAACTCTGTTGCGTGAAAATGTTCATGCCTAGCTCCTCAGCCTCTCTGATGTTGTCCACCTCCCCGACCATGGCCTAGTCGAGGTCTCTGAGAAGAACCCTGAGGTCGTCATCCTCCTGCAAAGTCTGCCCTCGGAGGAGCATGGTCATGCTGCTACTGGAAGGACCTCGCCAGCAACTGGTGCTAATAAGGTGGGCGCTGAACCTGCCCACCTCCACCGTACTGAGCTCGGGTCAGGAAACAACTCAAAATGTCCCTGAAACCTCAACAAGAAAAACACTTTGGTCCTGGGCTCGTAAAAAATGGACGAGGACCTAAAGATCTGAACTTGAACTGCTGGGGCCTGCTCCCCACTGGCCTGAACCTGGAAGGTCCTGTCGCATCAGACCTACTGCAGACTACCTTCCCCTTCAAAGAACCTGGCTGGATCCCCTCATGTGGTGCACCTCCCTGCAAGTTCATCCTCTCTACAACCTCTGCCTTTTTCTATACTGCCAAGTACGTCAGAAGGGTGAAGGGGGTGACAACATACTGGAGCGAAGAATGAAGCACCTCCTCCAAACATCTCGCCCGAGACTCATCTTCCGGAAAGAGATCTGGAACAAGAATAGGAGATCTTTGAACATGATCCTCAACTCTCGTACTGACATACTTCCCTGCTGAAGGGATAGTAACTCCTGCTGCTTCTCCGCCTTGATCATGGAACAATGGAATTCCTCTCAGAATTCCTTTTCAAAGTCAGCCCATAGAACCTCTGCCTCTACCCTCTCTCCGAGGTAGAGATTCCACCACTATCACGCCGCACCTCTCAGCAGGATGACTGCTAGTGGAACCCAGTACTCCCTCACAGCACGGATCAAGGTAAAAGCGTTCCTTATCTCCTCAGGCCACCCTTCTGTCTCTGCATCCGAAGTACTACCCCCATACTTCTTGAGGGTTTTCCGCTGGAATGAATGGAGTGTCTTTTGCCACTGGCTATCTTCTTCTTCTCGGTCAATCCTCAACTGATCGACCGCCTGAATCTACTGGGACTCGGCCATCTGGGTCACCTAGGGACGACATCCAGGTGCCATAGTTGTACGGTAAACAAGGATCTCCTAAGCATAAGTATCAAGGAATTTCTCAACGTTTCATTTTAATCATTTTATTTAATTTTGTTCCCAGAACACCCAAATCAAGTAAAACACAATCATGATGATGCATGTACCATCCATAGGGTCTCTACTCTAAAATCAATGTAATCTCACTTGGTCTCTCGGTAGGCTCAGAGTCCTTGCATCGGATCACAGGGGGCCCTAAAATCCCGTGTCCTAGCCGGTCTTCCCTGGAATATGTCACACACCAATTATCAATCAACATTGTTGCCCTACCATCCCATGAAATCCTCATTGTTCCTAACTTTGAAATCCATCCTATCTCTCAACCATCACCTCGGATACCATTTTGTCACAACCCCCTCCCACCAAAGATGCCCCTCCTGAGCTGGAAATGGTGAAAGGGAGATAATGACCGCTGATTCCCACCTCCAGTAGGCCCCGGGGTGGAGACTAGCACCAAGGGTTTGAGTTTTCACAAATATGGGAGGTATTACACTTTTTATTATTTAAGATCAAGAAATATGAAAAGTATACAACCAAAAAGGAAAAGAACAAGTGTATATAAATAAACCCAAACCAATCCCACATGCATGTTAAAATAGTTTTGAAACATGGTACAAGTACAAGAAAGATCAAAAAGTACAATACCAAAAGAAACAAGAGTACAACAAACTGTAACAACTCCAACTGTCTCGACTAGTAGGGTCTCGCACGACCCTAGTAATCCTCTTAGAAACCTGAAAGTAAACGTAGGGTGAGCATACAAGTATACTCAGTAGGGAACCCTAAAGCTCTCATGCACAAGTGGGGAGACATCCTAATGTACCGTGAGAACAGGAGAAGAAACAAAAACCTAACAAGGAATTCTATCCACCCAACCTCAACAGCCACGCTCACCAAAAACACAAAAAACAGGTAGTAGTAGCATATAAGATCAAGAGTAATGAGTACCCGCACCAATTTCCCCCATTAGTTAGCTGCTCTTCCTAATGGTGAACGTCCTGAAGCTGCTACACTCTTCCCGCCCGCACACACCTGGGCCTTAGAACCACGTATCTCACCCGCACACACCTAGGCCTCAGGATCACGTATCCCTCCCACACACACCTGGGCCTCACCACCACATATCCCGCCCACACACACCTGAGCCTCACAACCACCTATCCCGCTCGCACACACCTGGGCCTCATCCCGAAGATTCTTGGGAAACAGTAAAACTTTCCTGAAGATTCTTGGGCTAAAACCACCCCAATCGAAACCTACCTGAAGAGTCTTGGGTGTAAGGTCACCTCAAGCCATCACAGCCTAGGGAAGGAGCGGGAAGGATCCAGTAACTAAGGGGAAAACACCCTCTCCCATGAAATGGTAGTGTTTGGAACTAAGTTCTCGACATGGGGGGGGTGCGATAAAACACAAAGATATATATATATATATATATATATATATATATATACCAAACACTCAGCCCAGCCTATTGTTCTAATCAAAGAACTGATCATGTGCCATGGTACTGCTACTACGAAGCATGCATACAACAAAAAACCCCAACCGCATTTAGGTTTTCATGTTTCAACAGTATCAGTTTATTAGTTCCTTAATGACTAGGAAACTATCCACAAACAACCACATCGATCGTTCGTAAAGCATATCTCTACAATCCACAAGTCGAGGTTGGAAAACAAAAGCAACACAACCATGTCCTTCATATTAACCATCCAAACCCATTAATTATTATTCCCATTCCATTACCATGCCCCACCATTAATTAACTCTTCCACGTTTATTTATTATGCACAAATCATAGTTCGTTCACATTCAAACCAAACCCTGTAGACCCGCTGCCAGCCACCATAACCAAAACCACACCATACATCATCACCCCTTGATACCATTTACCACAGCCCCACTGCCCATCACTAAAATAGAATTCACACCAACGCACAACCAATCCAATCGCAACCCTACTTCTTACCCGATCCAAAACAACCCACAAAACACCCCCTTTACATAAAATAACCCCAAATAGCACCCACATGTTTATTATTTCAGTTTTTTCAACTAGGGTGATCACACAAGGGTTCGAGATTTTCATTTAATCAGCCAAATTTACGTGATTAACCAATTTCCACATTCCATAAAGTTTCCATCCATAAAAATTCTAGAATGATAGGGTAACATTTAATTGCGCAAGCAAAGGCCTCTAAAGACTGTGATTTTCAGTAGTCATAAGCCTATTCAATTCACAACATAATATATAGGATATAAAGTAATGTAACAGTAATCAAAAACATCCCAACCCCGTTATATAAGCCAATTATTATCAACATTAAACCGGTTCTAAAGTGTTTCACATAAAAAAGAGAACACCCACCCCGCATGTTTCACAAATTAGAGAGACAAAGGTAATATCCCTACCTCAAAAGGTTATGATAACAACGCTCCCCTAGATCAACATTAGAAGACATCTGTTGGCGTCCGTCGCTTCTAGAAAAACCCAGAAAAACCTCCTTGGGTGGCAGATAGGAAGGAATGGATGAATGGAAAGAAAAAAATCCAATCTCAAAAGTTCCACCTCTTCGTTACGATCCTGTGGCCGCTAACAGATCGTAAATAGGAGCTCGAACAAAGAAGTTATAGATGAAAGGAGCCTTCGAGTCTCTTGGGAGAGCTCTGCTCGAGGGAATGGGGAGGAGAGGAGTGAGTTGAAATGGAGGATGGGACCCCTCCTTTTATAGGTGAGAAAAACAAAAGAACATGGCGTGTACATTATGGTACACGGCATGTACATTGCCATTTCACAGGGTCACCACGTGACTTCCAACACGGCCTTCAACGCGGCACGCGACCGTTGACTGGTCAACACACGGTTTGAGGGTAATGCGTACGAGGGGAGAAACAACACGGCGTGAAGTATGGGGTACATAGCGTGTACCCATTTATTTCACACGACAAAGAAACGGCTCCAACATGGCACACGGTCATTGACTGGTCAACGCACGGTTTGAGGGTAATGCGTACGCGGGGAGGGACTACACGGCATGTAGTATGGGATACACGGCATGTACCCATTTATTTCACATGGCATGGACACGGCTCCAACACAGCACACGGCTGTTGACTGGTCAACACACAGTTTGAGGGTAAAGCATACGCGGGGAGGGGCTACAAGTCGTGTAGTATGGGATACACTGCGTGTACCCATTTATTTCACACAGCAAGGACACGACCTTCAAAACGGGGTATACCCGGCTAGGGGTACAGGTCATGTACTCACACTACACGGCGTGTACATACAAAATTCTGGAAAGTGAGGGAAATGTCCATTTTACCCTCCAGAACACTTCATGACCCTCTTTTGACAAAGGAACGGGCCGGAGAGGTCCGGGCCACTACAAGATGGAACTTATTAAAAAATCAAAACTATTTAATTAAATTTTATTTCAAAATATGATATATTTGAAATTAAAAAAAACCATAAAATATATAAGAAATTTAAATTTTAAGAGAAATCAATTTCCTTTCTTTATGTTCTTAATGGTACTTCATATAAATTTAAAATTTAAATGCGTTAATTATATAGTATTTATATTTTAAAATAAAACTAAAACTAACCCTTAAAACTTAACACTTTGATTTATTAAAATAACAACACATTACACTTTCAAAAAACTATTTGAAAATATTTTCTTTTAACATCAAATGATTTTAATAACATACAATTATAATTAGGTATCTATTTTATAACTACTAAACTATATCTATCCAATGACATAAGAATGTTTTTATAAATTTTAAAACCTTTTATATCATCCTTTATAAATAATAATTACAAAATTAATATTTTAATAACAATGTGTTTTTTTATATTTAATTCAGGAATTATTTATTATATGTTAACTATATGTTTTTTAATTGGTTAGTAAAAAATAAGTAACATTAATATACATTTTGGACACTAGTATATCGAATGATCATATAACCAATGATTATATATCCAATTACTATATAATAAACTATTATATATATTGATCCATTTTTAAATTTTTATATATATCCTTGCATTCATCTCTAAAATTACTAATCATATTTTTTAAATTCATTTTAAAGACATTTATTTTGATTATAATGTATTAAATTCTTTCGATTGTTATCAAAAATGGAATGATATACATGTAGGTCGTGATGATGATAAATTTAACCCTATTTTTTTTATTTACATATGCTTTTAATCATATATATGTAATAAATATTATATTTCATTTATTCAACTCTTAATGAATTTCATTTTGTATTGTATTATTCTACCATAATGAAAAATATCATCACCTATTTTTTTGATGTTGTTTGTATCACATTTTTTCAGACACATATATCTTTTTTTAATGAAAAATACATTCTAAATTTCTTTTCAATTACATTCTACCTTGTGAAACTAATCTCTTGATCTATTTATTTTTACTCTACTGAAAACTAATGAGGGGATTTTTTTTCACATTACATATTCAGATTCACATATTCATTCATAAAAATTTATTTCCTCAAGAAAAAATTTAATAACGTGATTAAAATAATTTTCAAGGATGTATATTTATTATATAATATTTATACATATTTTTAATAACAATATATATCATTTAAAATCTTTAAAAGCTACAGCTTCATCAAATTTTATGGATCAAAAATATATTTCTTCAAAAGTGATATATGTAACACATAATACACTTAAGACAGTTTCAATGTATGTGAAATATTATAATATACCATATGTATATAATTTTTGATTTTTAAGGGGACATTGAATGAAGAGAACTACATTCACTTCATCATAAATCACACAAACTATAATTTGGTTATATAAAAAGAAATGATTTATAATTAATTTCAATCATTGAATCTCACCAAGGACTTTTAGTGTATCTCTTACATTGAATATTTTTAGTTTAAAAATTGTGTTTAATGGTTTCATTCTTCTATAATATTTCAATAAAAATGCCTTCTATAATAATATTGAACATTCCAACTTCATCCCATCATGTTGGAGTAATAAAACTCTTCTAATAAAAAGACTAATATAGAGCCATTTTAATTAAATAATGGAATCTTAAGTTATATAATAACTCTCCCATCATAAGTCATCAAACCCAACCACCATATAAATCCATTGATCTGGATGTCAGTGTATCATTCAATGTTCAAATAGTCCTTTAATATTGATCATCGATTTAAGGATGATTGGAGTATCTAATTACAAACGTCTTATTCAATCATTTTTGTTAATAATTCTCTAAAACATAATGGAAAGCCTCAAATCCCAATATGATACAATGGAATGTGGTACTATATAAAACATTACAAAAAAATTATATCATGGTTTTTTTATTATGTGATAAATATTCTTGAATAAAAATAAAATGAACCAACTTCATTTTGTGGTCAACTAAAACCCAAGAGGCAGTAAGGAATTTAGAATTACAAAAAATACCTCAGTTAAAATCCATGGTGATTTTATCCCATTTAAAAAGAGTTGTGGGTAATAAATTTATCATCTCCCTGGTATTCTTTTGTTCATATCTAACATAACAGAATACCATTAATCAATATATATGGGTATTTGATTCATCATCCTATAGATTTCTTTTATTTTTCCTTTACATAATTCTTCATGTTTTCCCACCAAAAAAATATCCTTGATATCTCTATACATCATTACACTTCCAGGATGGATAGAGAATGACGAGGTATGTGCATCATTCAACAACTCCTTCTTCAATTATATTATAAAAGGGATACATATTTTTTCAGAATTTTATTATTTAATTTTTTATAATGTTGAACTCTCTTATTTTTCATAACTTATTTTGTAGCTCCGTTTTTTCCATCAAAACTACTTTCATATTCACAATGATAGATGGTTGGGAAATAACATAGGAAATATAGGATTTATATCCATTCCATAGGATTTCATTTTTCATACTTTGTAATTCCATGAGTATTGGGTCACATTAAATCCTATTTATTGATAGGGTATAATCATTGTGACAACTTATGATTTCTAAATTATAATGTTATGTTTTATATTGTTCATGACACGAAACACCAAACAAAAAATGAACTATAAGATATAATTATTTATGAGTATTCATGACCACCTAGACATTGAATCAGAATGTATGAATAAGAATAAACACATTGTTAAGTATATATATTGGTTTTTCATGACAAAAATATATTTTTTATTTCTTATGAAAACTGAAAACAATTTTTTGTAATTTTTTACTATGATTAATAAAAATGTTTCTTTCAAAAGATAATTTACTTTTATTTTTCTAAGAATGTGTTATATTTATATTTCCCACAATTATAAAATGTATTTTATAAAATTAATATATTTTTTTAAATCATCCTATTAAAATTATCTTAGGTTGATTTCATGGTATTCTTCTGAAAATACTGATTTTCTAATAAACAATTATATATATTTATTTTAAACAAAAACTATATTTTCATTTCAAGCATGTACAATGATACATTAAAAAAATGATTTATGGAAAAATATGTTATTATTTAATTTTAATAATAAATGTAATTTCATTAGAATTATTATTATAGTTGAATTTAAAAAAAAATATTTTTTTTACATAAATGATATTTTTTTACAAAACTAATTTTCATTATGTTTTATTTTTTTACATTATATTAATTTTTTACAATTAAAAATATTTAATCAATAAAAATAGATACCATATTTGGAATAATGGTTTTGTCGATTTAAATCCAAATATTGAATATATGGCCAAATAGTTCTATATTATTTTGATATTAGAATTTAAATAATTTTTGGTAAATAAAAATAAAAAATGTCATTCTCTTGACATTAAACCCATATTTTTTGTTAAGATAGGAATTTAAATATGATTTGAGTGAATATTAAATTTTATTTTGTGAAAATTATAATTATTTCTATAAAATTATTTTATTCCTATTTTTTGGGTATTGAATAATTACATTTAATGGTTATATAAATCCAATATTATATTTACTCAAATAATGTAACAATTAAATGAATGATCTTAAAAATATTAAAAAAATAAAATTTGGAATAATAATTTTCTTCTACATATCTTACAGATGAATATATAATATTTTTTAAAGTATTATATTCAAATAATGTATTTCTAGTGATGTCATTATATTTAAATTAAATTAATTCTAAAAAAATGATTAAGAATAATATTTAATGAAGAAAATATTTCATTAATTATTTAAAAATACACATAAAATCAAAATATGACAATATGGATTGTATTTGATCTAAAATTTAAACCCTCTTGCTCTTATGATTCATTTTTACCTTATACGTAATTTTATAACAAGGTATTATTGAGAACTTTTTCGCTGTAGTTATGGTTTATATTGGGTAACCATGTGGTTAAAGAAAAAAATATGTATTTACAAAAAATATAAAGAAATATAAATTTCATTATTTTATGGTAGATTTACCAAAGAAACATTTTAGTTGATTATATTTTCATTAGGATTCATTATTTTTTATGGTGACATAATTACATTTTTCTAGTTTTTTCTAATTCTATAAGGGTCTTTTCCCTCCCTTGTAAATGAAAAAATGTTATATATCCTCTTCAAAATACATAAAAAAATATGTATTGACCAATAAATAATCATTTATCTTATATAAATCATTATCTATGTTTTCTAGGTGTAGACATTCCCAAATGACCAATCCAATATTTATTATGAATGGATCTGAAGGAGGCCTCCCGAATAAGAGGTAATTGTCTTACCCAACCTCATTAAATTTATTTCTTATTCAACTACATATAAATAAATATTATTCACCATAAAATAATAAATTAATCTTATTAAAAATACATAAATGTTATTATGATTATTAAACCCCTGTTATATAACCTATTTCCCATGAAAAGATATGTGGAGGTTTTGTTCATGTGTATATACAACTTACATTCTCCAAGTAATGATACAATTCTTTATTCATCACAATATTTTGATTATTTTTATTATATTATATTAAAATGTTCTATAATTTTTTTAGGAAATAGTTATTCTTCCATAATATTAATATCATATCTACCTTCTAATCTTGAAATCCGTTAGAAAATGATAATGTCACTCATTTGTAAATATGGAATAACATTTCCATAAAGTTAAGTGATTAATTTTTATATTTAACTTTTCAAGGATATTAATATGGATTTTTTTTATGAATATATATGAAATATATGACACTACAATGATTATAAAAATGTGAAATATTATTTACCATACATCACTCTATATTTTGAAGAATAAAAAGGGTGATCATTCATATGTACGGCATACCATTTCGATGAATAGTCTAATTCAATTTTCTATCTCTATATTTTAAGGATGCATATATATATAATTAATATATTTTATACCTATATCACTATTTAAATTATATATTTTATGGAAACATGATCAATTTATAAGGTCCTAAAGTACTGGTCTAGAGTAAAATTAAAAAACAAAGATGTTATCACCCAAAGAAGTAATTTTAAAAAATAATTATTAATATATAGGTGAAAAAATGTTAAAATTAAATTATATATGGAATAATATATATTATTATCATCAATTACTAGATTTAATATAAATATATATTTATTATATAGGAATTTTGAACACATATAAATCATTTTAGTCTGGAGGTATAAGTTTATTTTACAATCATATCATTATTTGGGATTTTTTATTCTCAAGTCTCTTATATATGAAATATTTTATTCTTATACGTTAAAACCAATAATTTTTATTATATCTTGTTTATTTTTATAAATTATTATGTTTTTCCTTCCATTTTGCTCTCTATAAGTACTCAAGATTCTAAAATAATGATTTTTAAGGAAACCTGACTTTGTGTTTATATATGTTTGTGAATATTTTTCTTCTATATACACATTTCATTAAAAACATTAATGGATATCATTACTATTATAAAATGATTAATTAAATAAATTTTTACCCATATTTTTTTATTAAAAACTAGTTTAATGTAATTCTATATGTCAATTTCTAAAAGAGGTACTTTATGAATTTCTAATAAAATTGGGAAATGAATGTTTTTTTACTTATACAGTATGAATAAAAATTTCCATATTCATAAACACTCAATGAATTAAAGATTCCACAATAAATTTTTAAAATTATATTCAAATAAATTTTTTCCTTAATATTATTGTATTTTTTAGATAATTGATTTTAAATTGAAAGGGGTATTTTCCACAAGAAACATTATTGTGGTATTTTTAATGTATATTAATCTATGTCAACATCCTTTGTTGAATAATAATTTTTTATAAGGATATAATATAAATATGAAATAAAGAATATATTTGTGGATGCTTTATGATTATCTTAAATAGGGAAATAAGTGATATTTATCATTCTAGTTCATCAAATACACATAGTTATTGACTTTTATGGAATATTGATTAAGATTTATTGTTTCTTCATATAATGAATATTTTATACTTATTACATGATGGATGGGGAATGGAATTACATAGCCCCTCAAATCATCAGTGGGTCTAATAAAAAAAATTCATATTGGTTATTTGGTAGAGTCTTTATCCATTTATGTAGATTTCTTATAATTCGGCCATAATAATATTTTAAAATGTCTTTGAACATGGCCTTTATGGTAATATTATGGTGTCTGGAATAATATAGTCCAACATTATAAGATTAGTTATATATTCTCATATATTAAGTTTTAATATTTATTATGTCCATAGATATGATTAAAACCCATTTTTTTTATTTATATGGAATTATTTGATCATAATTTAATCATGAAATATTATTTTCATTTTCATGTTATTGATTAACAGACATGTGTTCATAGTAATTTACCATTCTATAAGTTTTATTATATAATTATTCAAAAAAACGTTATTTCTACATAAACCATTTGGGAATATTGAATAAATAATTATTTATTTCCATTTACATTAAATATTATATTTGTTTGATGATTGATATCCTTGGTATTCTAGTGGAATTAATGGTGTCCTCCAAGAAAATAGTATGTTGGATATTATATTTTAAAATTTAATATAAAATTCAATTATATATCTTGTTTACTAATAGTATTAGACTATTTAGTGTTTTAGATGTTATCACTTGTATATAGTTCTAATGTAATACATTAACCACAAAATCTTGGATACTCGTGTTTTTGTCTTTATAGTAGGTAATAGGGAATGTTCAATAGTGATCTTGGGAAGTAGATTTATGAAACCTCTAATTAGGGAACATAATCGTTTTAATGACTATGAGAATAAGTAAAGTATAAGATAAAATCCAATTTTTTGTTGATGTACAGATAATCTGGTTTTCCTAGTAAAACATCTATTTATATATATAATATAAGTGAACATGGTTTTGGATCAGATTAATCTAGGGTTAATGATGCTGAAAAAAATTACTCGAGTATATCATGACCATGATTCATGTCTAATATTTGTTTGTCCTTACTATGAACATATTTCGACACTCCCTATGGGATATTATCTGGATAATTCACATTTACATTACATTTTTTTAATATTCCAAAATATTTATATAATTATTCAGTATTATCATAGAAACCATGTTTTTTATTCAGATATTAGTTATGAATAAGTTTTTAATTTAGCTTGAGTGTCTCAAATGATTCAAAACTATACTATATTTTTAATAATGTAATTATCTATTATAATGTGTTCTATTATTTAGAAATTTGTAATATAAAATGGTATGGAAAATATATCAACATGAGAAAAAAACATAGAGATTTCCCTCATGAACATCTGAAAATGATTTCTACTATAATAGAGTTTATTATAACTTCATTAAGATAGCTGAAATCGGTAATGAATAATAAAAATTATTGAATAGGACAAACTGTTACTTCAAACATGATTCATTTATGGAGGACCACTTCATGAGGTAGAATCATATATCCTGTTATGGAATAATAGTTACATTAAAGGAAAAAATGGATCAAGCCCTTGGAAAAGATAATTCAATATTTGATAAGTAATGAAATACTGATGGTTATTATAGAATTTTATTTAAAAAAAGATATTTATAAATTATGTTTAATGATTAAATTAACTATTAATGATAAGAAGATAGAAAAATGGAATGTAAATTTTTTTTGGGATTTATTCTCTGAAAAATACATTCATTTTGAGAAACTAGCTAATATAGAAATGAAATTCCTCAATATTTGTCAAATGGAAGATTAATGTGTTATTGTGTATGATGAAAACAATTAAATATTAGAAACAAATTCCATAAAATATGTACATAGTCTAGAAATTAATATTGATCACTTATTTTATGGTCTTGATTGAAGCTGTTGAAGGGATCCAGTTTCTCGGATGTTTTCATCATATCATGATATGGTATCAATTTCCATCAGGACAAATAAATAATTCTCCATGTAATATATTTTTAGAGGAAATCAAAAGAAGAGGAGGATAAATATGAACTAAATAAAAATAAAATATATGAAGGAAAATAATGGAATTATGCAACATCCCACGCATCATAGTTATGGAAAGAAACACTTTTGAACATTATTTAAGGAAATGAGGGTTTTCTTCATGTGTGATCAAAACGTCCATTAGGTATGTGAGTGCAAGGGTATGAATGGAACTTCTAATGGTAATTTTTTAAACTATTAGGATATGAAAAACTACAAAAACGATTTTTTTCTAAGGCTTAATGGAATATTGTTTTGAATAATCTATGGGATCATGTTCATTCTTATTAAATTTCTATATCTGAAGTTGAAACCCCTTATATTAGGAAAATTGGTTCATTGATAGTAAACTAATTATTTATTTGACTCTATATATTTTAATAATTTTATATTTTTCATGGATATTGAGTCATCCTTTGACACTTTGAGGAAACAATTATTAATCAACACATATAGTTGGAATCTGGTAATTATGAGGTTTCTGTTAAGATAAATAGTCACTCTACACCTGTAAATATGGGTTTTGTACCATTTATGGGCTTGGAAATAATCTTAATTTTTTGGGTTTATGTATATTTTACAATTAATTAATTAATAAGGTATTCATAAAATAAAATATGAAAAGTATTTTTGGAGAAAAATTATTCTTTGAAAATTATTTCTAATGATTTGATGGTATTTAAACTCCTTAATAATTTCTGTTTTTGTGAACATTATAATTTTCATACCCAAGATACTTATAACTGAATATTATTACTTGGAAATTATATTTCACCTACATATATATATATATATATATTATAACATCACGTGAATTTTTATCTTATATTGGAATTTGAATTGCTGATATTTTTGTTAACCATAATTTCTATTCACTTGCCCATTTTAATGAAAGATTCTTGTTTTGTTTTAAGGTATGGGTTTTCAATACAATTATTTTAAAATATTAAACCCTTAATTAGGAAAATAAAATTATTAGGTAAAATTTTTTTAAGTTGGTGTCATGTAGATCCTTCTTATTCTAAAAAATGTATCTTGTATAGTTTATACAACAAGAAACATTGAGCTGAAATGTACCATGAAAAAAAATTATTTAGACATTTCCATTATAACTATTATTAGGATTACGTATGTATCAATATGAATGAAAAAAATGAAATACATATATATATCATATACATAATCATTAAATATTTAATTACTAATTCTTAAGAAATAAGCATTCCATTTTTGATAATATTATATTTTTCATAATATAAATGTTTCCATCCAAAATGATTATTATTTATTTTTGAGATAAAATATTATATATAATTTAATACATATTTATAATTCATTTTTATAGAATCAAAATACATTTTTATTAATCGTTACTATATTTTATTCATGGTGATGTTTCTTGATTTTTCTAATGAGATTTTTTTCAGCGAATGGCCAAAATACTTTTCTTATGAAAACTATATTTTTTATTCTAGCATTTACAAAGATCCTTTTTTTAAAATTTATACAGGTATAATTATTAATCCAATGTTGTCAATAATCTAATTCATTTCATTGGAATACATTTATTTCTTGAATTGGTATATAAAATTGTACACAAATGGCATTATTCTGAAAAATAGATTTTCATTGTGTTTTTATATTGTATTAACTTCTACCAATTTTAATGATAGAGTGAAAAAAATGTAATACCATATTTGAAATTATAAGGTAATTGTTTTTAAGTAGTTCCCTTTAATTTATTTTCATTATGAATAGTAACCTTGGTATATTTTTATCACCACAGTAAGGGTAAAATGTATAAAATTGGTTTAATTCTATAGTATGTGGAATTGAAATTTCTATAACACATACCATTATCCTATTGGATGAATTTATTTAGTCCATTTATATAGAATCAATAATATATGAGAACTGGGTGTAATTTTACTTTTATATTGACCTTTATATTATTTAAAGTATAAAATATAAAATAAATTAATCTCTTAATATTAAACATTCTATTTATGATCACATAGAATTTGAATTAATTTTTCAATGATTATTAAATTTTAGGTTGTGAATAATAAAATTGTTTTTATGATGTTAACTTATTCATAATTTTCAGTGATTATAAAATTACATTAAATGATTACTCAACATCAACTCATTCTTTATTTAATTAATGGAGAATGAAAATGAATGTCTTTAAAATATTAAATATAATGAAATTTGTAAAAAATAATATTTTCCTAAAATAATATTGATAGGTATATAATATTAATGATTTTTAAAGAATAATATTCAAATTATAATTGATTACTGATTGTCTTTATTGTGAAATAAAATGAAGTCTGTCAAATTTACTTCAATGAAAACTAAGGGAAAAAATATTTTATTAAATTATTCAAAAATAATTAAATTATTGAATGTTTAAATTTTGGATATGATATGTTATAAAATTTTATCCAATTTATTTTTAAAAGATATTTTTACCTTATAAGTAATATTATAGCACTTTAATATTTAAAATTAATTATCACGGTTAATGTTAAAAAATTTAACAATGGGGTTAAACAAATAGATATTGTTCAAAATGACACAAAAAATGGTAAATTTTTTATTTAATAATGGAATTTAAAATTTAATCTTTTTTTATTGCAATATTTTTCCATTTTGATGCATTTGTTTAGATTGAAATAGTTATATTTTATTATTTTACTAACTCAATGTGTGTCTATTACTTCCATTATAAAAAGACACTCTTTTACTCTCTTCTATAAATATTATTGAGTAACCTAGATAAAAAAATACCTACACATTTTTCATCTCAATAATTATTATAAATTTTTTATTGGTGATGTAATTCCCAAAATAACAACCCATGGTTCCTTACAGAATGATCAAAAGGATGTCTATTGAAAAAGTGGTAATCTTCCTACGCAACACATTTCATTTTATAACTTATTGTACCTCATATAATTATATTACATTTATAATAATAATAAAAACTATGTATCCCAAATAATCTATAACATTATTATTACTATCAATCCACAATTACCCAACCTATTTTTCATCTAATAAGAAGTAAAATTTTAACTGATGCATATGTACAGCCTACAGTCTTAACATAGTGATACAATTCATTTTTAATCGTTTCATTTTAGGGATGAATATTATAATTGGTTAACTATATAAATATTATATTTTCAGTTAACAATTATTCATTATCTGTAATATCATATCAACCATCCTAACTTCCAATCCTTTGGAAAATGATAAAATTGTTCGTGCATACGTGTCGATAACGACATTCCACAAAAAATTGTGATTTTCATTTTATTTACAATTTACATGGATTGTAATAAGGACAGATTTAAATAAAATATATAAAATATATGATATTATTATTATTTTTAAAATTTTAATTATTAAATAATAATAATTTTTTCATCTTTTGAAAAGTGAAAATAGTGTCCATCTTTACTACTGGACAACCATCTCCATGAACAATGTAATTAGTATTTCAATATCTACCTTTTATATAAAACTCTTTATATATAATGAATATATATTATATTTTCATAATTAATATCATTTTGGAGATGATGTAACCATGATTAATGTAGAATGACCAACAATATCGAACAGAAACATACATGAAAAAAATTAGGTATCACCTAGAATACTGATATAAATAATGAATTATCAATAAATATGTCTTAGAAGGTTAATAGTACATAATATTTGGAATTATATATATATGTATGGTTCTATAATATATGTATAATATAACTATATCTATTATACCAAAGATTCAAACACATACAAAAGAAGACAGACCTAAGGTAACGGTTTATTTCATAATCTCATCTTTAATAATGATTTTTTATGTTTATATAACCTCAAGAGAAAATATTAGAATTTTATATCTCAAACACAATATATATTATCCTCCACTAGAAAATTATAAAAATTAGATTTTTTTTCTTTTTCATATCTTTATGTACTCATGATACTTAAATAATGTTTTTTTAAAGAATACTGACATTGTTTTTTACATGGTCCTGAATATTTTTCTTCTATATAAATTTTTTAATTAAAATTATTATATGAATAGTTTTACTATTTCCCAAATATTTATTATATAATATATTACAATTTTTCAATTTTTTTGCAAAAAAATAAATCAAAATATTCTTCTCATTTTTAGAAAAATGTACTATATAAATTTTTATTATAGTGTGAAAGGACTATTTTGTAACCATTGTGCAATGAATGGAGATTCTTGTAATCATTATTGATAGATTCATTGAAATATCATTTAAAATTTAATAGGGTTATTCTAATTGAAAATGTTTTCCATAATATTTTGGAAATTTTTATGTTTGTAATTTCATAGTGAAAGGTGTATTTTCCCTAAGAAATTTTTCAATGATCTCTCTAATTTTTTTCCATCAACATTAATATCAATTATTGAATCTCATACTTTACTTAGGTTATAGACCAAATATACAATCAACCATAATTTTATGGATGGTTTATGATATGTTTGACTATGAATATTGTTGATATTAAGTATACTATTTTTCTTATTAGGTCTGACACATATTTTTTAGGCATGTTGATGAAGTTTAATTATTTATATATATCATTAATGAAGCAGACATTTTATGATAAGGGTTGGGAATTAAATTATATGTCCCGTCAATTAATTATTATATATCATTAAACCAAATATATTCATAATTTGGATGATTCCTTGAACATTTATTTTGGTGTCTTAGTGTGAGGCCTTGAAGGAATTTTTAGATATTTTAGCCCAAGTCCTTGGTAGTAAGTTATAGATGTTCGAAATTATTCATTCCATCAGGATGAAATAATTTATCAATTTCCATATTGTTATTTAAATAGTAATGATATCCCTGAATATGTTTCAAGATCATATGATTATTTATATGGAATTATTTGATCATTATTTTGTTTACCCATATTATTTTTTGGGATCATGTAATTGATAAAATGGAAAGCAACTTCAATTATTTATCTTTCCATATTGTCTATATGATACTTATTCAAGATATCATATTCTATATTTAACACATAGTGTTCATCTGAGATAACCATTTATTTGTTTTCCATTCAATTGAATGTCAAAAAGTATATAATGACTGATATTCCTATATATTATTAAAGAAATAATTGTATATTCAAATAAAATAATATGTTACATATTTTTATTTCTAATGTACTATAATATTCAAGTATATATCTAATTTTTCAATAATAATAAACTATTCCTTCCATTTTTGGATGTGATCACCCATATCTAGTGGCTATGTAATGATGTAAAAATTGGATTTGGGACACTAATGTTGGAGTGTTTATAATCATCATTCCTATTAAGAGTACCAACTGTAATAATCACCTTCCTAGGTTATTGAATTGATATGTTCTCTTTATTTATCAACATAAACCATATCTTTTAGAATATTTTCATCTCTTTTCTATTAATAGATTCATTAAACACTTTTATCCATTATATATATAATAATTATCAACATAGAGATAGTAAATCTATGTAATTAAAAAAAATCCTAATTCTTACCCTATATCATATGTTTGATAATTTTACTCACAAAATTTTGTTGAACTAAGGTAAATTCTACGACCCTGTCATTTATTTTTTGGACACAACCCAATCCTTTCATTGATTTATCGCTTTCTATCACAATGCCTTATCCACTACCCGTAGTGTGAGTATCAATAAATAAACCAATATTCTTTGATGATCATTGAAATTCTATTCAAATTATAATTTCTTAAATAACATAAATTCATTTTATGTTAACCTAGTTAGTGGATTTGTAAGTCCTGAATTTTCATTATTAAGAATCAATAATAACCTATAAATCAAAGTGTTCTATGAATATCTATTATAGGTGTCTTGGTGTGTGGACTTGATGGAAGTTTTCGATATTTTAGCCTATGGTAATGGTACTAATTTATAGATGTTTAAAATTATGAATTCCATCTTGAAGATATAATTTATTGAATTACTTTAAAATATTTAAATAGTAATGATATCTATGAATATGTTTCATGATCTTGTTATTATTTATATGGAATTATATGATCATTATTTATTTTAGCAATATTTTTTTCATGATCATGTTATTGATAAAATGGAACACATCGAGAGCTATTTATCATTACATAATAATTATATGATACTTATTCAAGATATCCTATTCTATATGTAACCCGTACTATGCATTTATTCTCACCATTTATTTTTTTACCTTCCATAGGATGTCAAGATATATATAGTGAATGATTTTCATGGATATTTCTATGAAAATAATGGTATCTTCAAAAAAATACTATGTTATATATTTATATTTCAAATGTACTCTTAGATTCTAGTGTTTATCTTTTTTTCCTATAATAATAAACTATTATGTCTATTTTCGTGTGAGAACTTGTATCTAGTGCATATGTAATGATGTATCCATCAGCTCTGGGCCTTTAATGTTTCAATCATTATAATCATCATTTTAATTACAAGTACCAAATGTACTAATCACTTTCCTAGGTTAATGAATTGATCTGTTTTCTACATTTATCAACTTAAACAATATCTTTTAGAACATTTCTGTACACTTTATATTAAAATATACATTAAGTGATTTTATTCGGTATATATATAATACTTTTCACCATATGGATATTAAATCTATGTAGTTATTGACAATATTCATCATTGTTTCCTCTATATAATATATTTCAAAATTTTACTCATAAATTTTTTCTGTACTATGGTAAATTCTATAACACTATCTAATTTTTAGGACACATCCCAATCATTTTATTAACTTATCCTTTTCTATCAAAAACCCTTGTCCACTAAATGTAGTTTGAGTATATGTAAGGAGACCAATATTCTTTGAAGAATTTTGAAATTCATTTCACATTATTATTTCAATAGGAACATAAATGAAATTAATGTTTTCATGGTTAGTGGATTGGTAAGTCATGAAAAAAATTTCCTAAGGCATCGATAATATACTATCAATCAAAGAGTTTTACAAAAAACCGTTATAGTGATTTGTGTAGATCATTAATCATTTTCCTATATTTATTAAGGATAATTAGTATACTCTCACTTTTGATTAAATGACATAAGAATTCAAGTTCCATTATCTAAAATCCATATATGTGAAATTTTGAATACAATTTCACTTTTCTCAACGTCATCGTCCCAATAATCAAATAATTATCATGATTTTATTTACTCAGGGAATATATGAGGTATTATCAAAAAATTATACCAACCATTTTTTTTACATTTTCTCTAAATATTTTTTTCATCATATATATATATATATATAGATAAAAGTGGTATTTTTAAGTTCAAATATACTCTAATTTACTAGTGTCCACATGTTTTATAGAATTTTATATTTTCTATGTCCTATTTTTTCACCATTAATTTATGAAATTTTAATTGATTATTTATCTTTGAAAAGTATTAATCTTATCATAGTTTAATTAAATAGATTCATTAGAATAGAAAATATAATATTTAATCTTCATCAAGTTCTAGTATTGTGTATGATAATCAATAATAAGATTCATTAATTTATTACCCATTTTAAGAGTGAGGATTTGTATACAATTTGGTGAAGCACTTGGGAATATGAAACACTTAAATAGATTCACATTAAGTTCCTCCATCAATTATTGTACTTCAATTGTGTAAATATTATAAGGATTATTTAATATAGACATAACACCATGTTTGAGTTTTATTGAAATATCCAAAATATAATATCAGGTAACACATGGATGCTCTTCATAAATTATATTTATATATTCCAAATAAATACATATATCATATATCTAGTTTTCCCAAATCATTTGAGATATATAACCCCCATGATTGTGTATTAAAAACCTAACAAAGTGAAGAAATTATCATAGTTAGTTTTTATTCATCCTTACATCGATAGGTAAATAGGTTTTGATTTGGGATGTGAAATATGGATTCCATAGCACCTAAATTAATATAGGATCCACATCGTGAAAAAATACTTCCCCAAAAACATATCACTATCATATAAAGGTTGAATATAATGTTTTATTAGAAATATATTACCTTAATATTAAATCATTGAATTTTTTTAGACGTGGGATTCAATCCTCGTAGCACTATTATTTTTCACTAATAATTAAATATCTAGCTATTTGGGTGGTTATTCAATGATCAAAGAAAATTTTAAAATATAAAGGAGTGTGAAAACCCACAGTCAAATAATATATTATACTTTTTTGAGTTGAATATAAATTTAAATTTTACAATTACTTTATCAGCCACTTTAAGTGTATAAATTGAATAATATTTATACTTCTCCCTTTATTTAGGATATTGATGATATTGATTATCAATATTAATCCTTATATTGGTTACATGGCTGGAATAATTTTATCTCTATTTATTTTTGATCCCTTAATTTGTGTGTGGTGAAATCAACTAATATTTCTATCAATCCATTTCATTATATATATTATTCATATCACATCAGCATTAATTTCCTCAATGGAATTATCATTTATACAAGAATAAAAAATGTATTCTATATAAAAAATTCCCCTATGGGTTTTCTCACATTTTATTCAATAAATAATATGATCCACCTATCCTATATAGATTTAATCCTTTTTAATTTCTTGAAAATATTATTTTACTTATTCAAACCATAACTATTGGAATAATGAGAGCCTCTACATTCAATTATGTCCTTGAATGAACATTAAAACATTTCTACAATGAAACCAAAGTACATTACTATTAACAGATTTTGGTGATATTATTTCCTGTCACTAGAGAAATAATCATATTTTCTTTTTAGATAATTAATAAAACCTTAAAAAAATCAATTCCGGTGGGTATTTCTACATAGGTACTGAAGGACATATCCTTGTTTTTTTAGTTTCAGTAATTCCTTCTCCAATTTGGTTAAAAAAATTGAGTAAAATATTTACTAAAAATTATTTTCTTAAACACATTTTATACCATATATTCATTTCCGTAATCATTTATATTATTCAATATTAGGATCTATAATTGATCTTTTTTACGATAGAATTGATAAAGAGTTAAATCAACCATTTTATTATCTGATCACTAGGGAATGAAATATATATTTTTTGTTTTTTTGATCCCCTACTCAGAATTTTTGGGTTAAAATATTAACTAGAGGGTATTAATTTCCAAATAAATAAATAACTGAACATTTTTATATCCAAATAACATTTAAGAACATAACATGGATTGCGATATTGTTCACATTATGGGAATTTTTTTTGAGATTTTTTATGATATTTTGTACACTATATGTAGTATTATATGGTTACTCATTAGGGAAAACAATATCTTACCCTTTGTACTCAATGTTTACTTGCCCCATTCTTGTTCTTACCAATAAATAAAACCCCATTTTTTTGTGGTGATTATCAAGAAATAATTAGAAGAGAAATAAATATATAAATAAGGAAAATCAACCCTAAGATATCCTAAATACTGTGACCATCATTTTAATCTATTTTTTTTTTTTGATTCATTCTATATCACTTGCAGTTATACATAGGTTCTGTGAAATTATATACTATTAATGATTATAAAAAAATATCATAAAATAACAGACACCATTTTTTATAACAACCTAGATTTATCTTTAATAATGAAAATACATAATTAATAACTTTAAATTAAAATTTATTACTTCCCAAAATAAAATCACACACAATAAGATTTAGGTTTAGTGTCTTTAAACAATATATATATAACACACTAATTTTAAGAAAAATTATCATCACCTCCCAAATATAGTATTCAAACATGCTACCCTTTAGTTAAAATTATATATAATACTCTCTTTAGTATACTTGGGGATATAATCATAAGAAATGATTAGTTTGGAATCTTGATAACAAGATAACATAAGTGATAATAATAAAAGATTATAAATAAGTATAAGATCAACCTCAGTGTTTTAGAATACTATCAAGGTGTGTGAACATAACACATTAAAGTTATACCCTACCAAACACGGATCCAAAATCCTGAACTTAGATATAAGGCTTTGGGAATAAAAAACAAATGAGTTTTAGGAGTTTTAAAAAATAATTCAATAAGCATGATCCTTAAAAACATAACATTGGTATATTTCATGGAATATAAATGTGGAATAATATTTTTTAAAAAACATAATAATAAAAACTCATTAGTTATAAAATGTTTTATTTATAATTATATCATCAAATAGAATAAATAGTCCAATAGTAGATTAGGCTCATTACCCATTTCCATCAACATATTTAATAGAATCTCCTAGTGGATTTGGTTTACTTAATAGTCCCTCACATGTCATATAATTACATAAAAATCCATTTCAAATAAATTCCAGTGATGTATAATGGTTTTCCCAACTATACCATAATTAATATATATATATATATATATATATATATATACATATATGCCACAAGAACATGACAACGTTGATAATTTCATCATAAAGTTATTAACCCATGTGAAAGAAATAAGTATTATGAAAACTTCCGTGAGACATGAACTTATGTCATATATAATAATAGAGTGGATTATATAATTAGATCATTTAAATGGGGATTTATATTTAATATTATATAATATTGATATATATGAAAAATAATTTATATGAGTATTATAAAATTTATTTGAAAAATAAGAATTGATACCCCCCCTATATTTTTATTAAATATTATTTTAAATGAATGTAATTTATAATGTAATGAGATTGAAAATTACTTTTATAAACTATACAAAAAGGGGAAATATGATTTTAAATTTTTTTAATGAATATAAATGGAGTGAAATATGAGGTGGGAATCATTAAAGAATTATTTCATTTTAATCTTTTTTAATGAAAGTCAACATTAATAGAAAACTATCCTTAGAAAGCATACAATCAAAAGAATACCATATATATATAAAGTAACAAATATGAACATTTAGAATAATTAATAATAATGGTCCTTAGTATGAAATAAAATTTAATTCTCCCAAATCTAATTTAAGTATTTAATAATTGTGACTATAATGAGATATAGGAAAAGAAACCCTGGTCTCAAATTACATCATGGTCAAACCTAATCAAAATCCATGGATAAAAAACTTAAGTTCATTATTCATATTTATAATAAAATTATTCATATATATTATACTCTATATCATTCATTTTAAATTATTTATTCCCCGCATACTAATTTTTTGGTGTTTAAATTATGATTTGTGTGTTAACTGTTCGATTTTCCACAGGTGATTCAGTTTGGTTGTTTTGGTCCTTACTCTTTGATCATGGGTTCAAAATATACATAATTTTCAGGAAGATTTAACAAATTTTCATAATATAGAGTTAGAGTATCAAAATATTTTCCTTGAGGTTATTATGATAGTTTATATGGAACTCATACAAATACCTATTTTAGTGATTATTGATTTTAAAATATAACTAACATAAATGGTGAATATAATTTGGATTATTACCATTATGTTGTAAAAAAACATATATTAAACATTATCCCATAATATTATAAAATTTTAACCTTTCTTATAAATTCATGATTTAGAAGTTATAACATAACTTGTGTGGGTTGTAAAAATAACCAAATAACAAACTGATTATAAGAAATGAATGAGTACGAATATAGAGTTATAAAGAAATGATATGAATATAATAAAATATGAATTTTATGAAAATATATTATTAATTGGATAAATCATACATAATAATTATTGGATAAGGAATAAAATTTTAATGATTAATTAGTGTATAACATCTCCATTAAAAAAATGAATACCCTTTTAAATAACCTCTTAGAAACGTGGGATGAAGGAATTTTTATTATGATTATAGGTTACCAAAATTTTTATACTCTTGAAAGGGAGATACATTGGTCAGTGATTCGATAGAAAATTTAGAGAATTATATTGATTTAATTGGGGTGAGGATACATCATTTTATCATTGATCTTGTGTGGACAATTAATGTTTATCATTTCATAATGTGAAGGAAATATAGTTTTTCCATGCTAATGGATTGAAAGTGGAAATATATTTAATTATGGATAATGTGAAGTTCACAATTCATTCATATAATGATATTTTTAGATATTTTTATTCATAAAAATAGAATTTGAATCCTCACAGAAAATTCATGCAGAAATTAAAAATTTGGAATTCATTTTATATAATTCAATTTAAAAATATTTGAAATTTTACTTTTGAATGAAAACTAAAATTAGATAGAAAAATTTATAGAAATGGATTTGTAGGTAATGAAATTTTCCTAATAATATTTCTTATCAATTAATAATTTAATTAGTATTAATTCATTAGTTTAGAAATCGAAATATTATATCAATTACTAGTAAACTTTTTGTTAATTTATGAGCTTATAAATTGATACATTACACTATAATTTTTCTTTAAAAGTGATCATTTAAATTTATTGACTTAAAAATAAACAATAATTTCAAGAATAATCCCTTTAAAAATATCCCCTTTAAACATTAAAAATATTTAATGAAATCTTATAAATAATTATTAATTATCTTCAAACTATTAAATTATATCATTGTAGTGTTAATAAAATATATTATAAATTTTAGAGAGATATTAAATAATTATTTAAAAATAATTTCAAAAAACAATAAACATATTTTAATAATAAGGTAATGTATATTTATTTCATTGAATAAATATTTTATATATTAAAATTATATTTTTTTTAGTTTTTAGTAACAATAATAGTACATCAGGGTACCCATGGGACACACTTATATATAAATACCATATATGTGATGACAATATATCCAATAACCACATTTCCAATGACTATATAAATATTGGCTATATATATATATATATATATCTTTGTTATACAACATTTATATATGTACCTTTACATTCATCTTTAAACTCACACATTATACTATCCAACATTATTGTAAATTTTTATTATATTTTTAACATGTCCTATTGATTATATATTTATCATTGGTGATATGGGTTTAAGGGAAGAACATGATGATATTAATTTCAAACTTTTTTTATTTTTATTTATATGTGTTTTCATTCCCTAGGTAATTTTAAAAATTAAATTTCATTTATTTTTATTTTAATGCACATCATTTTGTATTGTAACATTTTACTGTAACGGAATAATTATTTATATGGTTTGGATTTGTGTGTGTCAAAAGTTATTGAAATCAATGGATTTATTTATATACAAATACACATTCATATCATATATTGTTACTCGTGGATCTCAATTCCTTATTTAGTCTAAATTATCATCATATGTATGAAATATTGCTTCATATACTCATGATCCAAAATCCTCCTTATCATTTTTTAGAGAATAAAATCTATAAAATCATGAGATATTATCTATTTACCCTTTTAATCGATATTTAATTTTCCATGATTATGATTATAAATATATCCTATTAAAATCCAAATTATATGTAGAATTTCATCATAAAAAGATCATGTAATATTCCAAAAATATTGAAACATTATATTTGGGAAACATGTATTCACTACATCATTGTGGCTTATAACTTTATTTTATTCCATCATACCCTATCTCATTTGAAAATTATTATAGATTTAATGAATAGTGGTGGATTTTGGGACCATATCCATTATTTTTTAGTCTGTTTCATCTATTATTTTTAACTTTTTTCTTTTATTGGATGAGTTTATTTAGTCCATTTTTATAAAATCTATAATATATGGGAACCTGGTGTAATTTTACCATTATATTGCCCTTTATATTATTTAAAGTATAAAATATAAAATAAATTAATCTCTTGACATTAAACATCCCATCTATGATCACATAATATTTAAATTAATTTTTCAATGATTATTAAATTTTATGTAGTGAATAATAAAATTGTTTTTATGATGTTAACTTATTCATAATTTTCAATGATTATAAAATTACATTAATTGATTACTCAACATCAACACTTTATTATTCAATTAATGGAGATTGAAAATGAATGACTTTAAAATACTAAATATAAGAAAATTTGTAAAAATTAATAATTTCCCAAAATTATGTAGATGGATATATAATATTATTTATTTTTAAAAAATAATATACCAATTGTAATTGTTTATTAATTTTATTTATTGTGAAATAAAATAAAGACTGTCAAATTTACTTTAATGATAACTATTGAAAATAATATCATATTAAATTATTCAAAAATAATAAAATTATTGAATGCAGGCAATTTAAATATGATATGTTATAAAATTTCCTCTATTTTCCTTTTACGAGAAATTTTTTACCTTAATGTAAAATTATAACACATTATTATTGAAAATTCATTGTCATAGTTACTGTTAAATTTTTTTAACAATGGGGTTAAACAAATATATACTGTTAAAAATGAAAAAAAAAGGTAAATTTTTTATTTTATAATAGAATTTAAAATTCAACCTATTTTTATTGGAATATTTTCCAATTTTGATGCATTTTTCATTAGATTGACAGAGTTATGTTTTATTATTTTACTAACTCAAAGTGTGTCATTTCCTTCCATTATTAAAAGACACTCTTTCTTACCTAGATAAAAAAATACCTATAAATTTGTCGTCTCATTAATTATTATAAAATTTTTATAGGTGTTGTTATTTCCAAAATAATAACCCATGGTTCTTTATAGAAAGATCAAAAGGATGTCTCTTTAAAAAGTGTTAATCATCCTACAAAATAAATTTCATTTTATCACTTACTCTACCTCCAATAATTATGTATTATTTGTAATAATAGAAAAAATTAAATATACCAAATACACAGAAATGTTATTATGATTATGAATCCACAATTACCCAAGCTATTTTTCATCTAATAGGTAGAAAAATTATAACTCATTCATATGCATAACCTACCGTCTAAATGTAGTGATAAAATTCATTTTTAATCATTTCATTTTATGGATGTGTATTATAATGGGTAAACTATATAAATATTATATTTTAAATAATAATTATTCATTATCTGTAATATCATATCAACCTTATTAGCTTCTAATCCTTCAGAAAATGATAACATTGCTCGTTCATATGTGTCAACAACAACTTTCCACAAACAATTTTGTTTTTTATATTATTTACGATTTAAATGTATTGTAATAAGGATTACATTAGTTAAAATATATGACATATATTATAAGGCCCAACCTTAAACATTACTTAATATTGAATTAAATGAATAATTTATATTGAGTATCTTTTTAGGTTTAGAGTTTTAGAGAATTAGGACAAAACTGTTACATCCCAAAAGATTACAAAGTAGACTAAGTTTCCATAAAATAAAAACTCTTAAAAAGAAACATGTCTAGTTCCATGTTTTAGATAGCATGACTTTCCCTTGTTCTCATCCTTGACACTAATCCACATAAAGTCATGTGAAAAAAAATTTCAAAACAAAACTTGGGGTGAGCATAAAAAGCTCAGTAAGGGATACACAAAGAATGAAAACTGTATGTTTATCAAACATCAAGTAAACCATGTATACTTTATCAAAGTAATACCTTCACCTTCATGAAGTAGTAAATACTCTTCACTGAATAAAATATCATTACTTACCCTTTTATAACCAAAGGATTACAATAAAACCCATATAAAGAACACATAACATATAAATGTATCTTGGGACATAAACATACTTAAGTTGAATAACCATACGGTCGACTTCCACACATATCACTTAATGGAATAGACATACGGCCAACTTCCATACATACTTAATGGAATATCCATACGGATGACTTCCATACCCAATGCATTAGAGGTTATAATGTAACCACCCATCCTGGTATTCACGGCACCACCCGTCATATGGTTTATCACGTAACCACCCGTTAAATGTCTAAGTACCATTATAAAATCATAAGACATAAAACAAATATAATGGAAAGAAAAAATTTCCACACTTTGATCACAATATATCACTAAAATATGATGACATAACAAATCCATTATAAAAACCATTTTCAATACCAAAATTCATAAAAGATTATATGGTATTTATTTCATTTTAAAAACATCACGACTTGTTGAAAAAGCCAAAGACCAAATAATACTCACGGCAGTGGAAAAGGTCGATGTCACCGCGTACGTTAAAAGAAACATTACTTTTTTTCATTTAGTAAAATGCTTCATAGAAAAATATTCCTTTTGTATGAAAGTAAAATTCAAAGGGGTTTGTTCACCGTATAAAATATAGTTGTTTATAAAACTAAATATGCCTCAATGAAAGGAGATTGAGATGAAGTCCCTTACCTCGGGTCCGACTTGACTCGATCGTTCTTTAATGTCCTGAATAATAAACTTGAGTTAATTTCTACTTTCTTAAGAACCTTTTTCAATTTAATTATTCTTTTTATATCACTTATTACCATGTCATGAACACTATGTAATTATTTTAGTTAATAATGGTTGTTTTAACGATCATTGGTACTTGAGTCAAAAATAAACTCTTTATAATTACAAGTTGTTCATGTGGTAAAATATCCATTATATCAAAAATTATATTCATTATGTAGATATATATATCATATATATCCAGTATATACATTCATTTATAATATTACATAATCATTTATAGGTAAGAAATGAAATGCACCATTCATGGAGATGGTAAGCCGTACGTACGCATGAACGCTACTTTCATTTCTATGTCATATTGATGGAATTAAAACCAAATGAGGGGTATGTATATTTTAATTCCAGAATTATATTCATCATTTAGATGTAACATAAATCATATATAATAACTTTAAATCCATCCTTTATACGTCCCACATATGTTATTAACGAATCAAATCAGTTTGAGGGGGAGGTAGTCCGCACTTCCTAAAATGAAGATATCACGTTTACCCATAATGGAAACCATAAAGGTATACCACAAATGAAAAATAAAGAAGAATAAGTAAAACATAAACATAATATATATCATATATAAATAGAGTTACATCTTAATGGCCACCATTAAAGGTGTTTAAAAGAAGATTGAACAATCATCGTTTCGTGAGGCAGAAATTCAACAACCACAGAAACAGTATGTTCTTTAACCATTAGATGTATATGTGTGTAATTTTAGCTCTAATTCTTCTTATAAAAACATACTAGTATATTTAAGATAATAGAGTTGTTACAAAATAAATGACTAAAAAGAGTTTACGGGGTTGGAGAAGCAAAATAAAACAAAAGGACACAAGTGAAGACATCATCTTAAAATCGGGTAACTCTCTTAGATTTGAGCTCAAAGGCTTCCTTGGGAAGACTTATGCACAATTTGAGGCATCTTAGAGTAATAGAGGGATGTGGAGAGAAAAAATATCAGAGATTTGACGAACCAAAGGCTTGAGAGGTGTGGGTAAGGTGGTAGAGGTGGGGGCCTTTTATAAGAGGATAGGAGGGGCACTCTTGGAAATTAAGGAAATGTTACTTTATTTTAAAATGTGTTTCGGATTTAAAAGGCCCCACATTGATATAATTCTAGGATAAGGTGATAAGGGTTCAAAATACACCCATATAATAGGTTTTGGACACGTGTAGGTCTTAGATTTTACATTATCATTCCATATTATTTAAATCGTTAAATAATGAGGTAATTGTTGCATCATCATGGTGTCATAAATCATTTAATATAATTAATGTATAAAATTTATAAAAAAAATACTATGATGTAGGAAATATTTTTACCTTTCCAATGACTATTTATAGTCAAATATATGACTTGTATAACCACATTTAAAAATTGTTTTAGTAAAACAACTCTTGTTTGTGTCATTTTAATTTTAACATTAAATAAAAAGATAGTAATGTCATTTTCCAACCAAAGTGGCTCCATGGGGTCCCCAAGTTGACCCATGGATTTTCTTGGTCGGAAATGACACATAAAATAATGGTAGGACATGTGTCAAGTTCATTTCATATTGTTAAAACGTTATATTTACCTTAAACTACACTAATTACCTCTAATCGCGATTAATAAACATAACAGTTACTATTCACCAAAAAAATTATTTTAATCCCATTGAACCACATTTTACTTCTTAATGACAACCATTTATATCGGATTTTTTTAATTCAAAACACAGAGTTGGGAAAATTTCATTTAATAGAAAAATCTATTTTTTTAAGTACCACTTAGTGGTTTCATTATTCATCAAAAATTGAAGTTTTTCAGAAAAATACCAAAAATTCACCCTAAGCTATATTTGATATTCAGAATTAAAAAATGAAGTCTATTTTACAAAATTCAAAACATATACGTTGAATTAATTAATTTAATAATTAATTCCTGCTGTCAGAGCAAATAGTGTGTTTTTATGAAACAATAAGTATCAAAAGATTGACACTAGTTTAAGTCCGATTTCAATGTGAAATCAATTCCAACGACCACTATTGGATTAAATGGTAAAAATATATTATAATTTCACTTTAAACCCAATTCAAAAGATAATATAATCATATAAATAAATTATATTAAAAAGAGGTTTTAAATTAAAATAGAACATTTTTCACTGTTCATTAAAAAATGAACTTTATCAGAAAAATACCAAAAAATTTCAAAAAGTAAATTTTGATGTGCCAATTATAAAAAAGATTTTTATTTGGTCTAATAGAATGTATAAAAGTGACCAAAACTATATTTAATGACGGTTCGCCATCAAAAGGCAATAAGTGAACCTTTAGTGAAAATTAGGGTATAAAAGCCTAAAATTGAATTCTTTTCATATTTTAAGCCTTTATCTTTTATTGGATAAATGTAAAAACATTTAAAAACATATATAATCATATTTTAGTTATTTCTATTCATTCCCACAAATACAATGGCTATGTGTTAACTACCAATTAAAATAATATTATTTTATTACTTGTGTGCAATGTAAGATTTCAATGAAACTCTTTGTTGCATATCAGGTACGCTATCGAACATAGAAACCCCTTTAAAGAAAAATTAATATTTAATTCATAAATATTAATAAATATGAAAATGCTTTATTCTTTATTTACCTGGGATGTTACATCCTTCCCCCCTTTTGGGAATTGCGTCCTCACAATTTTATTCACTTATCAAAATAAGTGGGGGTATTTATCCCTCATAGCATTTTCAGATTCCCACATTGCCTCTTCAAACATATGGTTTTTCCACAAGACCTTTACCTGGTGGATTACCTTATATTGCAACACTATCTCTCTTCGGTCAAGAATCTGGACTCGTTGTTCTTGATAAGAGAGATTCTCTTCCAACTAAACTACCTCTGGGCTCAAAACATGAGATGGATCTGGCATATACTTCCTCAACATCGAAACATGAAAAACATTGTGTACCTGTGATAAACTCAGAGGTAAAGCCACTCGATAAGCAACTGATCCATCTTTCTCTAGAATTTCATATGGTCTAATGAACCTTGGACTCAGCTTTCCTTTCTTACAAAATCGCATCACACTTTTCCAAGGAGAAACCTTGAGAAAAACATGATCACCTACCTCAAAAGATAGATCTTTCCTCCGGTTATCTGCATAACTCTTCTGCTTGCTCTGAGCTATTTTCATGTGTTTCTGAATCAACTGAACTTTTTTTCCATCTCTTCTACCAATTATGGTCCCATCAGCTTCATTTCACCTACTTCATCCCAAAAAGATGGAGTTCGACACCTCTTCCCATATAATGCCTCAAACGGTGCCATCTCTATACTAGAATGAAAACTGTTATTATATGAAAACTCAACCAAAGAAAGATGTTGGTCCCTACTTCCTTGATAATCCATCAAAAAAGCTCGTAGGATATCCTGAAAGGTCTGAATTTTTTGTTCTAACTGCCCATCTGATTGCGGATGAAAAGCTATACTAAAATTTAATTCAGTACCCAAAGACTTCTGAAGGCCTTTCCAAAAGTTAGAAGTAATCCTGGGATCACGATCAGACACAATGGAGAGAGGAACTCCATGTAACCAAACTATCTTTTTAATATTCAAATGGGAAAGTTGATCTAGGGAAGAAATATCTCGTATAGCAAGGAAATGAGTAGATTTAGTCAAGCGATCAACAATAACCCAGATTGCATTATTACCTTGAGATGTCCTCGGTAATCCCACAACAAAGTCCACAGATATGTTTTCTCATTTCCACTCTGGCACTGGTAAAGGCTGAAGCATCCCTTTCGGTAACTACCGCTCTGCCTTAATCTGCTGACAAGTCAAACAGTTCACAGTAAAATCAGCAATATCCCTTTTCATTCCATCCCACTAGTAATACTCCCGCAGATCTCTGTACATCTTAGTACTGCTAGGATGAACTGAAAATGGGGAACTATGAGCCTCATATAAAAACTCATTCATCAACTATGAATCAAAAGGCACACATAATATCTTCCCAAACCTCAAAACACAATCATTATCAATGTTGAATTTAGGCAACTTACCCTTCTGAACCAGCTCTACCTTTTTTTGTGACTCACTGTATTCCCTATGTGCTTACTTAATTATGTCTGATAGGGATGATCTAACTGATACCTGAAAAAAAAATAGAAGAACTTCCTACACCAACAACTTCAATGCCAAAGCTCATCAAGTCCTTAACCAAAGGATCACGTTCCAAATGCAACATTGTTAATGAAACATTACTTTTTCGACTCAAATAATCAGACACTTTATTTTATTTTCCCAGATGGTAATGAATTGTACAATCATAATCCATGATTAATTCTAGTAATCTCCTCTCTTTCATGTTCAATTATTTTTATGAGAATATATACTTTAAACTTTTGTGATCAATATCTATTTCACACTTTACTCCATACAAATTATGCCTCCAAATTTTTAAAGCAAAAACAACAGCATCTAATTACAAATCATGTGTAGGGTAATTTACCTCATGAGTTTTCAACTAACGTGAAGCATAAAAAATTACCTAATCATTCTGCATATGGAAACATCCAAGTCCCTTCAACGAAGCATCACTGTATATAACAAAATCACTATTCCTATAAGGAAGTGCCAAAATTGTAGCATTCACCAATCTTCATTTCAACTCCTGAAAACAATCATCGCATTCTTTTTTCCTGATAAACATAACACCCTTCCGAGTTAGCTTAGTCATTGGACTAGATAACCGTGAAACATTTTCAACAAACCTTCGGTAGTATCCTACCAAACCATGAAAACTACGGATCTCGGTTACATTTGTGGGTCTTGGCCAATCTTTAACAACTTTTTTTTAGCAGGATCAACAGTTATTCCATCTTTTGAAACAATGTGACCCAGGAAGGAAATTTGTTGTAACCAAAACTCACACTTGCTGAATTTTCCATATAGTTTCTTTTCCTTTATGGTTTGCAAGATAACCCTTAAATGACTTTCATGCTCCTCTTTACTTTTAGAAAACACCAAAATATAATCGATGAAAACAACCACAAACTTATCCAAGAACTCAAGGAAAATTCTATTCATAAGGTCCATGAATACAATAGGTGCATTAGTTAACCCAAAATGCATAACTACAAATTTATAATGGCCATATCTAGTACGGAACGCAGTCTTTGGAACCTCTACTTCTTTTACTTTCAACTGATGGTACCCCGACCTCAAGTCAATATTAGAAAAATACTGAGTTCCATGGAGTGGATCAAAAAAATCATTGATATGAGGCAAAGGATACTTGTTCTTAACAACAATATTATTCAAGCCTCTATAATCAATGAAAAGTCTTATTGAGCCATATTTTTTTTTAACAAACAAGACAGGAGCACCCCATGGTGATGTGATAGGTCATATGAAACCTTTATCTAATAACTCCTACAATTGCTTCTTTAACTCTAATGGTTCAACATGAGCCATTCGATTAGGGGGTTTCGAAATTGGCATAGAATCAGGAACTAAGTCGATAGTAAATTCAACTTTCCGATCATGAATAATACCAGGAAACTCATCAGGAAAAGCATCAAGATACTCATTTACCACTGGCACATCATTAATATGAAAAGTTAATTTATTTTCAACAATATGTGCAAGGTAACATTCATTTCCATCATTTACTAGTTTCTCAACTTCCTGATATGTTATCAAAATCAAGGGTTCATTCTTGAACACAAACTGAAAATCTTTCTGAAAAGAAACCATTCTAGCTCTGCAGTCAATCTTAGCATGATAAACAGAAATCCAATCCATGCCCAAAATAACATCAAACTCTACTAGAGGAAAAACAATACGGTTTGCTGGTACATTCTTTCCACACACAAGGATAGGTTGGTTCTTATATTTCCTTTTTGTCTCAACGTTCCCTCCGGGTGTTTTTACCATAAGTTCAGGATTCATATCTTGAGATGGAATTTCCAATTTACTAGAAAACTTCTCATAAATGAAAGAGTGTGTAGACCCTGAATCAAACAACGTATTGGCATAATATGAACAAACAAACAATATACCTGATACTACTTCATTCGATGGCCCAACATCTGCTAAGGTTGTTGCAAAGGATTTCACCACCCCATTCTTCATGTAATCTGGATGCTTTCCCCCAGTTGAGTTCTTCGTTAGACACTCATTTTCATAATAACCCATTTCATTACACTTAAAACATCATACCACTATCTTTTCATTGCATGCTTGATCGTCTTCCTTACAGTTACGAGCAATATGACCAGACTTACCACACCGAAAGAACTTACCAGACTTGGATAAACATTATCCAGGATGCATTTTACCACACTTCTCACAGGATGGATATTTGGTTTTCTTACCTCCTTTCTTCTTTGATGAATTATTCTCATTTTCCTGCCAACTATACCTCTTATTCTATAGTTTTTCAAAGAACACCTGATCATTGGTAAACTCCATTTCCACCTTCTTCGTACATCGAACATGTTTTTCATAAATTTTGAACTAACGAGAAGCTAAAGCCCTTCGATACTTTGGCTTTACCTCTGAGTAAAAACGATTTATTTCACTATCAGGATCTCATATAATGTTTGGAGCATACCTTGCCAATTGAGTAAAATTTTAATCATAAACAGCCACAGACTCATCCTCCTGCCTCAATTCTAGGAACTGTTTTTCCATCGTATGACAAACCACCTTAGGAATATATTTCTCAAGAAAAATAACTTTGAATTTTTCCCAGTGAAGATCCTCAATCTCATCACTATCCATGATATTTTCCACCATCGACCACCACTGATCAGCTTCACCTTCAAAACGGTAAACAATAAGACTAACCAATTGATGTTCTGAACATCCCATGACATCAAAAATCATCTCCAGTGCTATAATCCACCCTTCAGCTTTCATGGGGTCAGATGATCCTCTGAATTATGGGGGATGTTGCCTCATGAAATGTTCGACCACTGACATGTTCCTCCGCGGTTGATCTGGCTGATCTCGTGCATGGATACCACCACTATTTATAGCCTGAGTCAACTATGCCATCACTGTAACAAACTATTCAGTTCCAATTCCGACCATCTCAGGTTGCTGATTTGGAAGGTTGTCTTCCTCCTGATGTCATCCCAACATAGCTGCTTTGTTTCCTCTGTGGAAAACAATTCTAAACATAGAAATATCTTTGGCGAAGCAACATGGTAATCTTTAAATGCAATATCATTTTAATCATACCATAAATTAACTTATAATTTAACACTTTTCTAACTTGTAAAGTTTTCTAAACCAACCATTGATACCAACTATAAGGCCCTGGACTTAAACATTACTTAATATTGAATTAAATTAATAATTCACATTGAGGATATTTTTAGGTTTAGAGTTTTAGACAATTAGGACATAACTATTACATCTCAAAAGATTAAAAAGTAGACTATGTTTCCATAAAATAAAAACTCTTAAAAAGAAACATGTGTAGATCCATGTTTTAGATAGCATGACATTCCCTTGTCCCATCCTTGACCCTATTCCACATTATGCCCTGTGAAAAAAATTTCAAAAAAAACTTGGGGTGAGCATAAAAAGCTCAGTAAGGGATACACAATGAATGAAAACTATTAGTTTATCAAACATCAAGTAATTCATGTATACTTTATCAAAGTAATACCTTCACCTTCATGAAGTAGTAAAAACTCTTCACTGAATAAAATATCATTACTTACCCTTTTTCAACAAAAGGATTACCATAAAACCCATATAAAGAACACATAACATATAAAGGTAACTTGGGACATAAACATACTTAAGTGGAATAACCATATAGTCAACTTCCACACATATCACTTAATGGAATAGCCATACTACCAACTTCCATACATTCTTAACAGAATAGTCATACGGCTGACTTCAATACCCAATGCATTGGAGGTTATAACATAACCACCCATCCTAGTATTCACGGCACCACATGTCATATGGTTTATCACGTAACCACCCGTCAAATGTTCAAGTACCATTATAAAATCATAAGACATAAAACAAATATAATGGAATGAAAAAATTTCCACACTTTGATCACAATATATCACTCAAATATATTGACATAAAAAATCCATTATAAAAACCATTTTCAATACAAAAATACATAAAAGATTATATGGTATTTATTTCATTTTAAAAACATCACGGCTTGTTGATGAATCCAATGTCCAAATAATACTCACGGCGGCGAAAAAGGTCGTTGTCACTGCATATGTTAAAATAAAAATTACTTTTTGTCATTTAGTAAAATGATTCATAGAAAAAGATTCCTTTTGTATAAAAGTAAAATTAAAAGGGGTTTATACACCGTATAAAAGAGAGTTGTGTATAAAACAAAATATTCCTCAATGAAAGGAGATTGAGATGAAATCTCTTACCTCAGGTCCGACTTGACTCGATCGTTCTTTAATGTCCTGAATAATAAACTTGAGTTAATTTATACTTGCTTAAGAACCTTTTTCATGTTATTTATTCCTTTTAAATCACTTATTAACATGTCATGAACACTATGAAATTATGTAAGTTAATAATGGTCATTTTAACGATCATTAGTACATGAGTCAAAAATAAACTCTTTATAATTACAAGTTGTTCATGTGGTAAAATATCCATTATATCAAGAATTATATTCATGATGTAGATATATATATCATATATATCCATTATATATATTCATTTATAATATTACATAATCATTTAGAGGTAAGAAATGAAATACATTGTTCATGGAGACGGTAAGTCGTACGTACGCATGAACGCTACTTTCATTTCTATGTCATGTTGATGGAAGTAAAACCAATTGAGAGGTATGTGTATTTTAATTCTAGAATTATATTCATCATTTATATGTAACATAAATCATATATAATAACATTAAATCCATCCTTTATTCATCCCACATATGGCATTAATGAATCAAATCACTTTGAGGGGGCGGTAGTCCGCACTTCCTAAAATGAAGATATCGCGTTTACCCACAATGGAAACCATAAAGGTATACCACAAATGAAAAATACAGAAGCATATGTACAACATAAACATAACATATATCATATATAAATATAGTTACATCTTAATTGCCACCATTAAAGGTGTTTAAAAGAAGATTGAATAATCATCGTTTCGTGAGGCAGAAATTCGCCAACCACAGAAACAGTATGTTATTTAACCATTAGATGTAGATGTGTGTAATTGTAGCAAGAATTATTATTATAACAACATCCTAGTATATTTAAGATACAGGATTTGTTACAAAAGAAATTTATAAAAATATTTTAGGGGGTTGGAGAAGCAAAATAAAACCAAAGGACACAAATGAAGACATTACCTTAAAATCAGGTAACTCTCTTAGATTTGAGCTCAAAGGCATCCTTGTGAAAACTTCTGCCAAAAGTGAGGCTTCTAGGAGTAATATAGGGATGTGGAGAGACAAAAAGTGCTGAGCGTGTCCGAACCAAAGGCTTGAGAGGTGTGGGTAAGGTGGTAGAGGTGGGGGCCTATTTATAAGATGAGAGGAGGGGCACTCTTGGAAAGTAAGAAAATGGTACTTTATTTTAAAATGAATTTCAGATTTCAAAGGTCCCACATTTCTATAATTCAAGATTAAGGTGATAAGGGTTCGAAATCCACCCATACAATAGGTTTTGGATATGTTTAGGTCTTTTATTTTACATTATCTTTCTATTTTATTTAAATCGTTAAATAATGAGGTAATCGTTGCATCATCATGGTGTCATAAATAATTTAATTTAGTTAATGTATAAAAATTATAAAAAACTAATATGATGTGCTAAATATTTTTATCTTTCCAATTACTATTTATAGTCAAATATCTGACTTGTATAACCCCATTTAAATATTGTTTTAGTAAAACAACTCATTTTGTGTCATTTTAATTTTAACATTAAATAAAAAGATATTAATGTCATTTTCCAACCAAAGTGGCTCCATGGGGTCCCCAAGTTGACCCATGGATTGTCTTGGTCGGCCATGACACATCCAATAAGGTTAGGACATGTGTCAAGTTCATTTAATATTATTAAAACATTATGTTTACCTTAAACTACACTAATTACCTCTAATCGCGATTAATAAACATAAAAGATAAGATTCACTAAAAAATTATTTTAATCCCATTGAACAACATTTTACTTCTTAATTAAAACCATGTATATCAGATTTTTGAAATTCAAAACACAGAGGTGGTAAATTTTCATTAAAAAGAAAAATTAGTTTTTTAAGTACCACTTAGTGGTTTCACAATTCATCAAAAATTGAAGTTTTTCAGAAAAATGCCAAAAATTCACCCTAAGTAATATTTGATATTCTGAATTAAAAAATTAAGTCTATTTTAAAAAATTCAAAACATATAAGTTGAATAAATTAATTTAATAACTAATTTCCACTGTCAGAGAAAATAGCGTGTTTTTATGAAACAATAAGTATCAAAAGATTGACACTAGTTTAAGTCCGATTTCAAAATGAAATTAATTCCAACGACCACAATTGGATTAAATGGTAAAAATATATTCTAATTTCACTTTAAAACCAATTAAAAATATAATCTAATAATATAAATAAATTAGATTAAAAAGAGGTTTTAAATTAAAATACAACATTTTTCACTATTCATTAAAAAACGAACTTTATCAGAAAAATACCAAAAATTTACACAAAGTAAATCTTTATGTCCTGATTCTAAAAAAGAGTTTTATTTGGTCCAATAAAATGTATAAAAGTGACCAAAACTATATTTAATGAAGGTTCTCCATCAAAAGGCGATAAGTGAACCTTTAGTGAAAATTAGGGTATAAAAACCTAAAATTGAATTCTTATCATATTTTAAGCCTTTATGATTTATTGGATAAATTTAAAAACATTTAAAAACATATATAATCATATTTTAGTTATTTCTATCCATTCCCACAAATACAACGGCCATGTGTTAACTACCATTTAATGTAATATTATTTTATTACTAGTGTGCAACGTAAGATTTCAATGAAACTATTTGTTGCGTATCGGGTACCCTATCGAACATAGCAACCCCTTTAAATTAAAATTAATATTTAATTCTTAAATATTAATAAATATGAAAATGATTTATTCTTTATTTACCTGGGATGTTACATATATGATATTATAATTTTTTATAAAAAAAGTAATTATTAATTAATTTAATTTTTTCCACTTTTTTAAAAGGGAAAATACTATCAATATTTACTAATGGCCTGCCATCTCAATGAATACTATAATTATTGTTTCCATATCTACCAATTATATAAAACTCTATATATTTAATAAATATATATTATATTTACATAATTTATATCATTTTGGCGATGATGTAACCACGATCAATGTGGAATGACCAAAACAATCGAACCAAAACATATAAGAAAAAAATTAGGTATCACCTGGAATACAAATATAAATATAAAATTATAAAAAAATAGGTTTTAAATGGTTACTAGTACATAATATATTGAATTATATATATGTGTATGGTTCTAGAAAATATGTATAATATAACTATATATATTATATAGGAAATTCAAACACATACAAAAGAAGACGGACCTAAGGTAATGGTTTATTTCATAATATCATCCTTAATAATGATTTTTTATGATTATGAAACCTCTAGAGATAATTTTGGAATATTATATCTCAAACACAATTTATATTATCCTCCACTAGAAAATTTTGAAAATTAGATTTTTTTTCTTTTTCCTATCTTTATATACTCATGATACCTAAATAATGTTTTTTCTAGAATACTGACATTGTTTTTTACATGGCCATGAATATTTTTATTCTATATCAATATTTTAATTAAAATTATTTTAAGAGTCATTGTACTATTTCTGGAAGATTTATTAAATAATATATTAAAATTTTTCGTTTCATCCGAAAAAAATTAATCGAAATATTGTTCTCATTTTAAGAACAATGTACTTCATAAATTTTTACTACACTGTGAATGGACTATTTTGTAACCATTGTTTAATGAATGGAGTTTCCTGTCATCATGATTGATCGATTCATCGAAATATCATTTAAAATTTTTTAGGGTTATTTTAATTGAAAATGTTTTCCATAATATTTTGGAATGTTTTATGCTCGAAATTTCATTATGAAAGGGGTATTTTGCACAAGAAATTTTCCAATGATCTCTTTAATGTTTTTCTATCAACATTGATATCGGTTATTTATTCTCATACTTTACTCAGGTTAAAGTCCAAATATACCATGAAACATATTTTTATGGATGGGTTATGATATGATTGACTATGAAAACTATTGATATTATGTATACTAGATTTCCAATTAGGTCTGCCATGGATTTCTCAGGCATGTAGATGAAGTTAAATTGTTTATTTATATCATTAATGAAGCAGACATATTATGTTAAGGGTTGGTAAAAGAATTATATGTCCCCTCAATTAATTTGTATATATCATCAAACAAAATATATTGGGAATTTGGATGATTCGTTGCACATTTATATTAGTGTCTTAGTGTGAGGACTTGAGGAATTTTTTAGATATTTTAGCCCAATGTCTTGGTAGTAAGTTATAGATGTTTTAAATTATGGATTCCATCTTGAAAAAATAATTTAATAATATTGATGTTGTTATTTAAATAGTAATGATATCCATGAATGTGTTTCAATATCATATGATTATTTATATGAAATTATTTGATCATTATTTTGATCACCCATATTATTTTTGGTGATCATGTAATTGATAAAATGGAACACAACATCAGTTATTTATCATCCAATATTGACTATCTGATACTTATTCTAGATATCGTTTTATATATATAACCCTTAGTGGTCATATGAGTTCACCATTTATATTTTTTTTCTTTCCATAGGATATCAAGAAGTATATAGTGACTGATATTCGTAGACATTATTACGGAAATAATGGTATCTTCAAAGAAAATATTGTGTTATATATTTTGATTTCAAATGTACTATTAAATTCACATGTTTATCTAATTTACTAAGAAAAATAAAGTATTCCTTCCATTTGGATGTGATCACCTGTATCTAGTGGCTATGTAATGTGGTAAAAATTGGCTCTAGGCCACTAATGTTGGGGTGTTTACAATCATCATTCCTATTAAGAGTACCAACCATACTAAACAACCTCCTAGGTTAATTAATTGATATGTTTTCTCTAGTTACAAACTTAAATCATGTCTTTTATAATTATTCTCTTTTTCTGTTAATATATCCATTAAACAATTGTATTTAGTATATATATAATACTTTTCACCATAGAGATAGTAAGTCTGTGTAATTAATGAAAATAATCATAATTTTTTCTCTATATCATATGTTTGATAATTTTACTCACATAGTTTTATTGAACGGAGGTAAATTCTATGACCCTATCAGTTTTTTAGGAAACATCCCAATCCTTTCATTTATTTATCGCATTCTATCACAATTCCTTATCCACTACATGTTGTGTGAGTATAGGTACGGAAACCAATATTCTTTGAATATCTTTTAAATTCTATTCAAATTAAAATTTCTTAAATAACATAAATTCCATTTATGTAAACATGGTTAGTGGATTTTTTAAGTCTTTAATTTTTCTTATTAATCATCAATAATAACCAATAAATCTAATTTTTCTATGAATCTCTATTATAGGTGTCTTGGTGTGAGTACTTGATGAAATATTTAGATATTTTAGCCTATGATATTGGTATTAAGTTATAGATGATAGAAATTATGCATTCCATCATGAAGAAATAATTCATTGATTCCCTTTTTTTATTTAAATATTAATGACATCCGCAAATAAGGTTCATAATCATGTTATTATTTATATGGAATTATATGATAATTATTGAGTTTTCCCATATTTTTTTTCATGATCACGTTATTGATAAAATGGAACACGGCGTTAGTTATTTATTATCCCATATTTATTATATGATAATTATTCAAGATATCCTATGCTATATGTAACCCTTACTATGCATATGAGCTCACCCTTTATTTGATTTCCATTCCATAGGATGTCAAGATATATATAGTGACTAATATTCATGGATATTCTTAAGGAAATAATGGCATCTTAAAAAAATACTAGGTCATATATTTTGATTTCAAATGTACTGTTAAATTCTAGTGTTTATCTTTTTTGACAAGAATAATAAACTATTCTATCTATTTTGATGTGATCACTTGTATCTAGTGCCTATGCAATGATGTAACCATCAGCTCTGGGCCACTAATTCTTCAGTATTTACAATCATCATTCTAATTATGAGTACAAACAGTACTAGTCACATTCCAAGGTTAATGAATTGATATATTTTCTCTATTTATCAACATAACCCATCTATTTTATAACATTTTCATCTCCTTTATATTAATATATAAATTATGTGATTTTATTCAGTATATATATAATAATTTTCACCATATAGATATTACATCTTTGTAATTATTGAAAATATTCACCATTTTTTTCTCTATTTAATATGTTTACAAATTTTACTCATAAATTTTTTTTTGTACAAAGGTAAATTATACCACCCTATCAATTTTTTTAGGACTCATCCCAATATATTAATTGATTTATCACTTTTAATCACAACGCCTTATCCACTAAATGTAGTTTGAGTATATGTAATAAGAACAATATTCTTTGAATTTATTTAAAATGTTTTTCACATTATTATTTCATTTGAAACGTAAATGACTTTTAGGTTTTGATGGTTATTGGATTTATAAGTCATTAAAAAATTTCATAATGCATCAATAATATCCTATCAATCAAAGAGTTCTATGAACAACTATTATAGTGATTTGTCTAGATCATTATTCATTTTCCTATATTTTTTAAGGATCATTAGATATACCCTCACTTGTGATTAAACGACATAAGAATTCAAGTTCCATTATCTAAAAATCATACATGTTAAATTTTTAATACATTTTCACTATTCTCAATATCATCGTCCCAATTCTCAAAACATTATCATGATTTTATTTACTACTGGAATATATGACGGTATTATCAATAATTATACCAAACATTTTGTTACATTTTCTCTAAATACCGTATTCATCATATATATATAATGATAAAAGGGTTATTTTTATGTTCAAATATACTCACTTTGATTTACTAGTGAACACATCTTTTATATAATTTTTATTTATCTATATCCTCCATTTTTACTATTAATTTATGAAATTTTAATTGAGAATTTATCTATGACAAGTATTAATCTCATCATAGTTTAATTAAAAAAATTCAATAATATTAGAAATAAAATATTTAATCTTCATCATGTTCTAGTAATGTGTATGATAATCAATAAAAAGATGCATTAATATATCAATATTATTAATAGTGACGATTTGTACACCATTTGGTGAAGCACTTGGGAATATAAAACACTTATATAGATTCTTATTAAGTGCCTCCTTCAATTATTGTACATCAATTGTGGAAATTCTATAAGGATTATTCAATATAGGCATGACACCTGGTATGAGGTTTATTTAAATATCCACAACATAATATCAGCTAACACATGGAATCTCTTCATAAAATACATTGAAATTTTCCAAAATAAATACATATATCATATATTTAGTTTTCCCAAATCATTTGAGATAATAACCCTCGAGATTGTGTATTAAAAACCTAACAAAGAGATGAAATTCTCATAGTTAGTTTCTATTCCTCCTAACATCGATAATTAAATCGGTATTGATTGGGGTTATAAACTATGTCTTCTATAGACCCTAAATTAATATTGACCCACATAGTAAAAAACATACTTCCTTAAAATCACATCAACATCATATAAAGGTGGAATATAATTTTTTATTGGAAATATATTCCCTTAATATTAAATCGTAGAATTGTTTTATACTTGGGATTCAATCATCGTAGCACTATTATTTTTCACTAATAATTAAATATCTAACTATTTTGGTGGTTATTCAATGATCGTATAAAAATTCAAAATATAAAGGAGTGTGAAAACCCATTGTAAAATAATATATTATATGTTTTTGAGTTAAATATAATTTTAAATTTTACAATTTCATTATCAACCTCTTTAAGAGCTTATTTTATTTTTAGATAATTGTTAAAACCTTAAAAAACCAATTATGGTGAGTATTGTTTCATAGTTACTGAAGGACTTATTCTCATTTTGTTTTAGTTTCAGTTATTATTTCTCTAATTTATTTAAAACAAATTTAGTAAAATATTTACTAAAAAATATTTTATTAAACACCTCTTATACAATGGAGTCATTTCCGTACTCATTTATTTTATTAACTATTAGGATCTAACATTTATCTTTTTTATGATAAAAATGATAAATAGTTAAATCAACCATTTTTTTGTCTAGTCACTAGGGAATGTAATATATATTTTTTGTTTTTATGATCCCATACTAAGAAATTATCGAATTATGTGATTAACTAAAGGAAGATGTTAATTTCCAAATAAATATATCACTGGACATTTTTATTTTTAAAGAACATTTAGGAGTATGACATGGTTTGAGATAGTGTTCGCATTATGGTAATTTATGCTGAGAATATTTATATTGTTTTTACTCCAAATGTAATATTATATGGTTACTCATTACGGAAAATAAAACCTTACCCATTGTACTCAATGTTTAGATTGCCTATTCCTGTTCTTACCACTAAATAAATCATATTCTTCTTGTGGTGAGTATCATCTAATAATTTGGAGGGAAATAAATATATTGATAAGGAAAATAGACCCTAAAATATCTTAAATATTAACACCTTCATTTCAAACTATTTCATTTTTGATTCACCCTATATCACTTGTAGTTCTACGTAGGTTCTCTAAAATTTTATTCTCTTAATCATTATAACAAAATATCATAAAATAACAAAAACCATTTTTGATAACAAACTAGATTTATTTTTAATAATGTATATACTTAATGAATCATTTTAAATTAAAATTAATTACATCTTAAAACAATCACACACAATATGATTTAGGTTCAAATTATTTGGACAATATATATATAACACACAGATTTTAAGAAAAATTATCACCATATCCCATAAATAACATTCAATCATGATAAACGTTATTTAAAATTAAATATAACAATATCTTTAGTATCCTTAGGGATATAATCATATGAACTGATGAGTTTCGACTCTTGAAAAAAAGGGAACATAAGTGATAATAATAAAAGATCATAATTATGTATAAGATCATCCTAAGTGATTTAGAATACTGTCAAGGTGTGTGAACATAACATGTTAAATTTATACCCAATCAAACATGGATCCAATATCATGAATCAAGATATAAGTCTTTGGGAATATATAACCAATGAGTTTTAGGAGTTTGAAAAAATAAATCAATAATCATGACCCATGAAAACATAACATTGGTATATTTCATGGCCTATAAATGTGGAATAATATTTTTTTAAAAATATAATAATAAAAAATAATTTATTATAACATGTTTTCATTATAATTATATCATCAAATAGTATTAAAATTCCAATAGTAGATTAGGATCATTACCCATCTCCTTCAATATATTGAATAGAATCTCATAGTAGATTTGGTTTACATAATAGTCCCTCACATGTCATATAATTACATAAAAATCCATTTCAAATAAATTGCAGTGATGTATAATGTTTTTCCCAACTATAACATAATCAATATATATTTATATATGCCAAAAGAACATGAAAATGTTGATAATTTCATCATAATGTTATTAACCCATGTGAAAGAAATATATATTAAGAAAACTACCATGAGACATGAACTTATATCATATATAATAATAGAGTGGATTATAAAATTAGATCATTTCAATGGGGATTTATGTTTAATATTATAGAATAATGATATATATGAAAAATAATTTATATAAGAATTATGAAATTTATTTGAAAAATAAGAAGTGATACCCCCTTTATTTTTATTAAATATTATTTTAAATGAATGTAATTTATAAAATATTGAGATTGAAAATTACTTCTATAAACTATAGAAAAGGGGGAAATATGATTTTAAATTTTTTTAATGAATATAAATGGAGTGAAATATGGTGTGGGATTCATTAAAGAATTGATTCATTTTACTCTTTGTTAATGGCAGTCAACATTAATAGAAAATTAGCATTAGAAATCAAACAATCAAAAAAATCCAATATATATAAAAATTCCGAAATATGAACATTTGGAAGAATTAATAATAAGGGTCCTTAGTATGAAATAACATTTACTTTTTCCAATGATAATTTTAGTATTTAATAATCGTGACTATAATGTGATACGGGAAAAGAAATCCTAGTCTCAAATTACATCATGGTAAAACCTAATCTAAATTCATGGATAAAAAAATTATGTTCATTATTCATATTTATAATAAAATTATTCATATATATTATACTCAATATCATTCATTTTAAATTATTAATTGCCCACATACTAATTTTTTGGTGTTTAAATTATGATTTGCGTGTTAACCATTGTGTTATCCACATGTGCTTTAGTTTGGTTGTTTTGGCCCTTACACATTTATCATGGTTTCAAAATATATATAATTTTCATGAAGATTTAAAAAATTTCCATAATATAGATTTAGAGTATCAAAATATTTTCCTTGAGCTTATCATGAATCTTCATATAGAACTCTTACAAATACCTTTTTCAGTGATTATTGATTTTAAAATATAACTAACTTAAATGGTGAATATAATTTGGATTATTAACATTATGTAGTTAAAAAGACATATATTAAACATTATCACAACATATTATAAAATTTTAACCTTTCTTATAAATTCAGGATTTAAAAGTTATAACATCACTTGTGTGGGTTGTAAAAATGACCAAATAACAAACTGATTATAACGATTGAATGAGTAGGAACATAGAGTTATACATAAATGATATGAATATTATAAAATATGAATTGTATAAAAATAGAGTATTAATGGGATAAATCATACTTAATAATTTTTGGATAAGGAATAAAAATTTTAATGATTAATTAGAGTATAACATGGCCATTATAAACATGAATATCCTTTTAAATAACCTCTTAGAAACGAGGGATTAAGGAATTTTTATTATGATTAAAGGTTACCAAAATTTTTATACCCTCGAAAGGGATATACATTGGTTAGTGATTCGAGAGAAAATTGTAAGAATTTATTGATTTAATTGGGGTGAGGATACATCATTTTATAGTTGATCTTGAGTGGACAATTAAAGTTTATCATTTCATAATGTGAAGTAAATGTATTTTTTCCATGATAATGGATTGAAAGTGTAAATATATTTAATTAAGGATAATGTGATGTTTACAATTCCTTCATATAATGATTTCATTATATATTTTTATTCATAAAAATAGAATTCGAATCCTCACATAAAATTCATGCACAAATTAAAAATTTTGAATTATTTTAATATAATTCAATATAAAAATATATGAAATTTAACATTTGAATGAAAACTAAAATTAGATAGAAAAAATTATAGAAATTAATTTTAAGGTATTAAAATGTTTCTAATATTATTTCTTATCAATTAATAATTTAATTATTAATAATTCATTATTTTAGACATTGAAATATTATATCAATTACTAGTAAAATTGTTGTTAATTTATTAGCTTATAAATTGATACATTACAATATAATTTTTCTTTAAAAGTGATCATTAAAATTATTGAATTAAAAATAAACAATAATTTCAAGAATAATTCTCTGAAAAATATCCCCTTTATAGATTAAAAAGATTTAATAAAATCTTATAAATAATTATTAATTATCTTTTTAACTATTAAATTATATCATTACAGTGTTAATAAAATATATTATAAATTTTATAGAGATATTAAATAATTATTTAAAAATAATGTCAAAAAACAATAAAAATATTTTAATAATAAGGTAATGTGTTTTTTTTCATTGAAGAATTATTCTATATATTTAAATAATTTTTTTTGTAACAATAATAGAACATCAAGGTACCCATGGGACATACTTATATATAAATACCATATATATGATGACAACATATCCAATAACCACATTTCCATTGACTATATAAATAATGTCTATATATATATATATCTTTGTTATACAACATTTATATATGTACCTTTACATTCATCTCTGTACTCACACATTATATTATCCAACGTTATTGTAATTTTTTATTATATTTTTAACATGTTGTATTGATTATATATTTATCATTGGTGATATGGTTTTTAGGGAAGAAAGTGATGACATTAATTTCAAACAATTTTATTTTTATTTATATGTGGTTTTATTATCTAAGAAATTTTAAAAATTAAATTTCATTTATTTCTATTATAATGCACTTCATTTTATATTGAAACAATTTACTACAATGGAATAATTTTCTATATAGTTTGGTTTTGTGTGTATCAAAAGTTATTGAAAACAATGGATTTATTTATATAAAAATACACATTCATATAATATGTTGTTACTCTTGGATCTCAATTCCTTATTTAGTCTAAATTATCGTCATATGTATGAAATATTTCTTCATATACTCACGATCCCAAATCCTCCTTATCATTTTTTAGAGAATAAAATCTATAAAATCATGATATATTCTTGATATTCCCCTTTTAACCGGTCTTTCATTTTCCATGATTATGATGATAAATTTGACCAATTAAAATCCAAATTATATTAAAAATTTCATCACAAATAGGTCATGTATATTCTAAAAATATTGAAACATTAAATTTGGGAAACATGTATACACTACTTCATTGAGGAATTTAACTTTTTTTTATTCCATAATACCCTATATCATTTGAAAATTATTATAGATTTAGTTAATACTAGAGGATTTAGGACCATATCCATAATTTTTTTAATCTGTTTCTTCTATTATTTTAAAACTTTTCTTCTATTGGATCAGTTTATTTAGCCCATTTTTATAAAATCTATAATATATGGGAACCTGGTGTAATTTTACTTTTATATTGACCATTATATTATGTAAAGTATAAAATATAAAATAAATTAATCTCTTGATACTAAACATCCCATTAATAATCACATAAAATTTAAATTAATTTTTCAATGATTATTAAATTTTATGTTGCGAATAATGAAATTGTTTTTATGATGTTAACTTATTCATAATTTTCAGTGATTGTAAAATTACATTAAATGATTAGTCGACATCAACACATTCATTATTCAATTATTGGAGATTGAAGATGAATGACTTTAAAATATTAAATATAATAAAATTTGTTAAAATTAATTTTTTCCTAAAATTATATTGATGGATATAAAATATTATTGATTTTTAATGGATAATATTAAAATTATAATTGTTTATTGATTTTATTTATTTTGAAATAAAATAAAGATGTCAAATTTACTTTAATGATAAATATTGAAAAACAATATTTTATTAAATTATTTAAAAATAATGAAAATTTTGAATGTAGACAATTTAAATATGATATGTTATAAAATTTTCCTCATTTTCCATTGAAGAGAAATTTTTTACCTTATATGTAAAATTCAAACACTATATTATTAAAAATTTATTATCACAGTTACTGTTAAATTTTATAAAAAATGGAGATAAATAAATATATATTGTTAAAAAATGAAACAAAAAATTGTCAAAATTTTATTTTATAATAGAAATTAAAATTCAACCTATTTTTATTGGAATATTTTCCAATTTTGATGCATTTTTCTTTAGATTGACATATTTATATTTTATTATTTTACTAGCTCAAATTGTGTCCTTTCCTTCTATTATTAAAATACACACTTTCTTACAGAGATCAAAAAATATCTACATATTTTTCGCCTCATTAATTATTATAAATTTTTTATAGGTGTTGTTATTTCCAAAATAATAACCCATGGTTCCTTACAGAATGATCAAAAGGATGTATCTTGATTAAATGTTAATCATCCTACACAACAAATTTCTTTTTATTACTTATTCTACCTCTAATAATTATGTATTATTTATAATAATAATAAAAATTAAGTATCCCAAATACACTGATATTTTATTATGATTATGAATCCACAATTACCCAACCCATTTTTCATCTAATGAGATGTAAAATTATAACTAATGCATATGTACAGCCTACCGTCTCAACGTAGTGATAAAATTCATTTTTAATCATTTCATTTTAGGGATGGGTATTATAATGGGTAAACTATAAAAATATTATATTTTAAATTAATAATCATTCATTATCTATAATATCATACCAACCTTATTAGCTTCTAATCCTTTGTAAAATGATAACATTACTCATGCATACATGTCGACAATGAATTTCCACAAACAATTGTGATTTTTCTTTCATTTACGATTTAAATGGATTGTAATAAGGATGGATTTAGTTGAAGTATATGACATATATGATATTATAATTTTTTTTAAAAAAATAATTATTAATTAATTTAAATTTTTTCCCTTTTTGATAAGTGAAAATAGTTTCTATCATTACTAATGGACTACCATCTCCATGAATGTTGTAATTATTGTTTCCATATCAACCATTTATATATGACTCTGTATATATAATTAATATATATTATATTTACATAATTTATATCATTTTGGAGATAATGGAACCAAGATCAATGTAGAATGACCAAAAATATCGAACCAAAACATATATGAAAAAAATTAGGTATCACCTGGAATACTGATATAAATTATGAATTAACAAAAACGTTGTTTTAAAAGGTTTCTAGTACATAATATATGGAATTAAATATATGTGTATGGTTCTTGAATATATGTATAATATAACTATATATATTATATAGGAAATTCAAACACATACAAAAGATGTTTGGCCTATGGTAATGGTTTATTTCATAATCTCTTCCTTAATAAGGATTTTTTAGGTTTATCTAACCTCTAGAAAAAATATTGGAATTTTATATCTCAAACACAATTTATATTATCCTCTACTTGACAATTCTGAAAATTAGAATTTTTTTTCTTTTTCCTATCATTATATACACATGATACCTAAATAATGTTTTTATGGAATATTGACATTGTTTTTTACATGGTCGTGAGTAATTTTCTTCTATATAAATAGTTTAATTAAAATTATTTTAATTGTAATTGTACTATTTTTTGAATATTTATTAAATAAAATATTAATATTTTTCACTTTTTCCCAAATACATTAATCGAAATATTATTCTTGTTTTATGAACAATGTACTTCATAAATTTTTACTACACTATGAAAGGACTATTTTGTAACCATTGATGAACGAATGTAGTTTCCTATCATCATTATTGATCGATTCATCAAAATATCATTTAAAATATTATAGGGTTATTTTAATTGAAAATGATTTCCATAATATTTTGGAATGTTTTAATATTGTAATTTCATAGTGAAAGGGATATTTTTCACAACAAATTTTCCAATGATCTCTTTAATGTTTTTCCTTCAATGTAGATATCAGTTATTGAAGCTCATACATTACTCAGGTTATAGTCCAGATATACCATCAACCATATTTTAATGGATGGGTTATGATATGTTTGACTATAAAAAGTTTTGATATTATGTATACCGGATTTCCAATTAGGTCTGCCATGGATTCTTTAGGCATATAGATGAAGTTTAATAGTTTATTTATATCATTAATGAAGTAGACATATTATGTTAAGGGCTGGGAAAAAATTATATTTTCACTCAATTAATTCATATATATCATTAAACAAAATATTTTGGGAATTTGGATGATTCCTTGCACATTTATATTGGTGTCTTAGTGTGAGGCATTGAGGAAATATTTACATATTTTAGCCCAAGGACTTAGTTGTAATTTATATATGTTGGAAATTATGGATTCCATCATAAAAAAATAATTTATTAATTTCTTTGTTGTTATTTAAATAGTAATGATATCCATTAATATGTTTCAAGATCATATGATTATTTATATAGAATTATTTGATCATTATTCTGGTTACCCATATTATTTTTGGTGATCATGTAATTGATAATATGGAATGCAACATCAGTTATTTATCATCCCATATTAACTATATGATACTTATTCAAGATATCCTATTATATATGTAACCATTAGTGGTCATATGAGATCACTATTTATTTGTTTTTCTTTCCATAGGATTTCAAGAAGTATATAGTGACTGATATTCCTAGACATTATTGAGGAAATAATTGTATCTTCAAAAAAAATACTATGTTACATATGTTGATTTCAAATGTACTGTTACATTCAAGTTTTTATCTAATTTACTAAGAAAAATAAACTATTAATTCCATTTGGATGTGATAACATGTATCTAGTGGCTATGTAATGATGTAGAAATTGGCATTGGGCCACTAATGTTGGGGTGTTTACAATCGTCATTCCTATTAAGAGTACCAACCATACTAATCACCTTCCTAGGTTAATTAATTGATATGTTTTCTCCAGTTATCAACTTAAACCATCTCTTTTAAAATATTTTCATTTCCTTTCTGTTAATATATCCATTAAACACTTTTATTCAGTATATATAAAATATTTTTCACCATAGAGATACTAAATCTATGTAATTAATGAAAATAATCATAATTTTTACTCTATATTATATGTTTGATAATTTAACTCACATAGTTTTTTTGAACTGAGTTAAATTCTATGACCCTGTCATTTCTTTTTAGGAAACATCCCAATCCTTTCATTGATTTATCGAATTATATCACAATTCCTTATCCACTACCTATAGTGTGACTATATGTAAGGAAACCAATATTCTCTGAAGATCATTTAAATTCCGTTCAAATTATACTTTCATAAATAACATTAATTCCCTTTATGATAACATGGATAGTGGATTTGTAAGTCATTAATTTTTTTTATTATGCATCAATAATAACCAATAAATCAATGTTTTATATGAATCTCTATTATAGGTGTCTTGGTGTGAGTACATGAAGGAATTTTTAGATATTATAGCCTGTGGTAATGGTATTAAGTTATAGATGTTAGAAATTATTCATTCCATCATGAAGAAATAATTTATTTATTTCCTTTTTATTATTTAAATAGTAATGACATCCATGAATAAGTTTCATAATCATGTGATTATTTATATGGAATTATATGATCATTATTTAGTTTTCCCATATTTTATTCATGATGAAGTTATTGATAAAATAGATCACATCGTCAGTTATTTATTATCCCATATTGATTATATGATAATTATTCAATATATCTTATTCTATATGTAACCCTTAATATGCATCTGAGATCCACCTTTATTTAATTTCCCTTCCATAGGATGTCAAGATATATATAGTGACTGATATTCATAAATATTCTTAAGGAAATAATGGTATCATAAAAAAAATACCAGGTCATATATTTTGATTTCAAATGTCTTGTTAGATTCTAGTGTTTATCTTTTTTAACCAGAATAATAAACTATTCGGTCTATTTTGATGTGATCACTTGTATCTAGTGCCTATATAATGATGTAACCATCAGCTCTGGGGCACTAATGTTTTATTATTTACAATCATCATTCCAATTACGAGTACCAACCGTACTACTCACTTTCCAAGGTAAATGAATTGATATGTTTCCCCATTTATCAAAATAAACCATCTATTTTAGAAAATTTTCTTCTCCTTTATATTAATATATAAATTAAGTGATTATATTCAGTATATATATAATACTTTTCACCATAGAGATATTACATCTTTGTAATTATTGAAAATATTCATCATTTTTTCCTTTATATAATATGTATGAAAATTTTACTCATAAAATTGTTTTGTACTAAGGTAAATTCTACCACCCAATCAATTTTTCTAGGACACATCCCAATCCATTAATTAATTTATCACTTTCTATCACAAAGCCTTATTCACTAAATATAGTTTGAGTATATGTAGGAAGAACAATATTCTTTGATGATCTCTGAAATGTTCTTCACATTATTATTTCATTTGAAACTTAAATGACTTTTATGTTTTGATGGTTATTGGATTTGTATGGAATGAAAAAAAATTTATAAATCATCAATAATATCTTATCAATCAATGAGTTCTATGAACAACTATTATATATATGTTTCTAGATCATTATTAATTTTACTATATTTTTTAAGGATCATTAGATATCCCCTCACTTATGATTAAATGAGAGAAGAATTCAAGTTCCATTATTTAAAAATCATACATGTTAAATTTTTAATAAATTTTCACTTTTCTCAACGTCATCGTCCCAATTCTCAAAGAATTATCATGATTTTATTTACAGTTGGAATATATGACGGTATTATCAAAAATTATACCAAACATTTTGTTACATTTTATCTAAATACTGTAGCCCTTATATATATATAATGATAAAAGGGCTATTTTTAATTTCAAATATACTCACTTTGATTTACTAGTGTCCATATATTTTATATAATTTTATATTTTCTATATCCTCCATTTTCACCATTAATTTATGAAGTTTTAATTGATGATTTATATTTGAAAAGTATTAATCTCATTATAGTTTAATTAAAAAAATTCATTAATATTGGAAATAAAATATTTAATCTTCATCATGTTCTAGTAATGTGTATAATAATAAATAATAAGATGCATTAATTTATCACCGTCATTACAATGAGGATTTGTAAACCATTTGGTGAAGCACTTAGGAATATTAAACACTTAAATAGTTTCTCATTAAGTGACTCATTTAATTATTGTACTTCAATTGTGGAAAGTCTATAAGGATTATTTAATATAGAGATAATATCTGGTATGAGTTTTATTGAAATATCCACAACATAATATCAGCTAACACATGGATCCTCGTCATAAATTACATTGAGATTTTCTAAAAAAATACATATATCATATATTTAGTTTTCCCAAATCATTTGAGATATATAAACCTAGTGATTGTGTATTAAAATACTGAAAAAGTGATGAAATTATCACAGTTCGTTTCAATTCATCCTAACATCGATAAGTAAATACATATTGATTGGGTATAGGAACTATGGCTTTGATAGCCCCTAAATTAATATAGGACACACATTGTGAAAAAAATACTTCTTAAAAATCTTATCAACATCACATAAAGGTGGAATATAATTTTTTTTGGAAATATATTCCCATAATATTAAATCATGGAATTGTTTTAGAATTGGGATTCAATCATCGTAGCACTATTATTTTTCACTAATAATTAAATATCTTACTATTTTGGTGGTTATTTAATGATCGTAAAAAATTTAAAATATATCGGAGTGTGAAAACACATTGTCAAATAATATATTATAGGTTTTTGAGTTGAATATAATTTTAAATTTTACAATTTCTTTATCAGCTTCTTTAAGAGTATAAATTGAATAATATTTATACTTCTACCTTTATTTCGAAGATTCATGATATTGACTTTCAAAATTAATCCTTATATTGGTAAAATGGTTGGCATAATTTTATATAATTTATTTTTTATCCCATAATGTGTGGTTGGGTAAATCAATTAAGATTTCTATCATTCCATTCCATTATCTATATTATTCATATCTCATCAGCATTAATTTACTCTATGGAATTATCTTTTATTCTAGAATAAAAAATGTATTCTATTGAAAAAATTCCCCCATGGGTCTTCTCACGTTTTATTCATTAAATAATATGGTATTTTTATCCTCTGTATATTTAATCCATTGAAATTTCAAGAAAATCCATTTTTACTTATTTAAACCATAACTATGAGAATAATGAGAGCCTAAACACTCAATTTAAAACTTCAAATAACATCAAAAAATTTCATCAATGACTCCATGTAGATAACTGTTAATGGTTTTTGGTGATGTTATTTTCTATCACTAGAGAAATTAGCAAATTTTCATTTCATATAATTTATAAAACCTTAAAAAAATTCAATTTTGATGAGTATAGTTGCATAGGTACTGAAGGACTTATCCTCGGTTTGTTTTAGTTTCAGTAATTATTTCTCCAATTTAGTTAAAAAAATTTGAGTAAAATATTTACTACAAATTTTTTTATTAAAAACCTCTTATACCATGGAGTCATTTCCATGCTTAATTATTTTATTCACTATTAGGATCTAACAATTATCTATTTTATGATAAAAATGAAAAATAGTTAAATAAACCATTTTATTGTCTGGTCACTAGGGAATGAAATATATATCTTTTTTGATCCCATACTAAGAAATTATAGGATTAAGAGATTAAATAAAGGAAGGTGTTAATTTACAAATAAATATATCACTGGATATTTTTATTTCAAAATAACATCATTTTAAATTAATATTCACTACATCTCAAAAAAACACACACAATATTATTTAGGTTTAATTTCTTTGGACAATATATATATATAACACTTATTTTACGAAAAAATATCACCATATCCCAAAAATAACATTCAATCAAGATTTACTTTAGTTAAAATTATATATAACACTATATTTATTATCCTTAGGAATATAATCATAAGAACTGATGAGTATCAACTCTTGGAAAAAAGAGAACAAAATTGAAAATAATAAAAGATCATAATAAAGTATAAGTTCAACCTGATTGTTTTATAATATTATCAAGGTGTGTGACCATAACATATTAAATTTATACCCTATCAAACATGGATCCAAAATCATGAATCAAGATATAAGGTTTTGAGACTAAATAACCAATGATTTATAGAAGTTTGAAAAATAATCCAATAATCATGATCCATGAAAACATAACATTGGTATATTTCATGGCATATAAATGTGGCATAATATTTTTTTAAAAACATAATAATAAAAAATAATTTATTATATCATTTTTTAAATATAATTTTATCATCAAAGAGTATGAAATAAATTTCATTTTATGCAAGAATAACCATGTCTTCAGAATTATGTACTTTATAATAAATTTTTTTCCTTTCCCTTTATTCTATAAATATTATGAAGAATCTATAGTTTAATTCTTTTAGAGTTATCCACATGTGATACATGAATCTCATAATGTCACCTTTGGTATTTAGGGTGGATCCCTGAGGGAGCAAATATTTTTCACCGTTTATGATTGGTCACAATAATTATTCTTTTAGGGTGTATAAAATATTTATCCTTTTATCATAGAAATTAGTAGTAAGAATAGGATAATATATCACTCTTCATAGAGTAACGAGGGATTTATCTTGGTCCACCGACAAATAAATTAAGATAATTAATGTGGAAAAATTCACCCATAGAATTAGAAATAATTTTTGTTAAGTTTTATATATAGGGTTAGATGATAAGTAATTTTACATAGTACCATCATAATTTTTTTACAATGCAAACATGAAGTAAAATAAAAAAATAATATAATATTAGTATATTCCAATGATGTGTGTTAGCTCACATATATTTCAATATCTTTTACCAAATAAATCCATATTTCTAGTAATGATATTAAATAAAATTAATCATTTCATTCAAGACAGTGACTTGACTTTGAACTCCTCCTCAATATTTATTAAATCTAAAATAATAAATAAATTTGTTTCGATTATTTATTGAATAATTAAATATTATTATATTCACTATATGGAGAATAACTATTTACAATAATATTCATATAACTAAATAAATAATAAATGTTTACCATGTGAATAGTAAAAATAAAGAAATATTATATTTGATAACTATAAAATTATATTAACTCAATATTAAACTCACATATATTCCAAACATGAATAACTAGACAATGGTTTTATGCAATCAACATAAAAAGAATAATTATTATTCAACAATATCGTGAATAATATTAATTCTAATATTAAATTCAAATAAAATTTAACTGAGATTATAAATACCCATAGTGTGAGTGCCTCTAGTAATCTTTATTAATATAATTAGTCAACATTTCATAATATCTAAAAAAACTATCTACAAATAAGGAAAAACACAAACATATAAGAAATTTAAAATCAATTATATCAAATAATATATCAGACCGAGAAAAAAATTATGTCTTCAGAGATTAAATATTGAAACAAATAATTTTAATTAATATTCACCTTCTACTAAAAATGGTATTATAACATTACACACTTATCAGCAAATCATACAGAACATGCATATTCATATCCTTGTTAATAGAAACATAATAAATCATTAGTTTAGTTGTACAGTAAGGTTAAAAACAAATCATATCAATAATAAATGATAATTTAACACAATATAAGCATGTGGGGTAGAAAAATAATCAAGGAACATTTAATTACCATGAGAAGAATAATACCTAATAAATCAATGATCATATTACTTGAACACTGGAATAATTATTTTAACATTACTAAAGACATGTTTCGTATATAAAAAAGTGAAAACTTATTTCACTAATCATGATCTGTGAGAACATATCATAGGTAAATTTTATAAAATAAGTAAGTGGAAGTCATACAATCGTAGAATAAAAACAATATTTCATGACTAAACACCATTACATTAACATCATAATGTTCTAGGTTAGCCACCTATATATGATATAGTAGACCTGGGCTAACCATTTTCATACCACAAAATTATTGAATAGGGATAACTACCTTGTCCGATACTAATCAACTGAGATATAAAACAATACCCAAATCATTTCATGGATATAATATACTCATTAATCGCATAAAAATAAACAATATATATTTTTATCACAAAAAAAATGAAAAAAAAAATCATGATTGCATCATATCATAATTTAACCGATGAAATGAAACAAGTATCATGAAAAAATAAACATATCATATTCATAATTAAAATAGATAAAAAAAATTATAGTATCATTAAATTGAATACCTAGAGAATTATAAGAAATATTATCGGATATCAACCTTGACAAAAATTACTTTTATAAGGTAATTATAAATTTTCATTTAAAAATTGATCAAAAAAATATTTTTGGGAAATTTTATTTTAAAATTAAAAAATCACAAAATAATTGGAATAAATATTACAATAATAATATGGAGTCATTTATAAAAATTTTAATCATTAAAAACTATTAAAAATTTGGGGAGATATATTTATGAATAATGTGTTAGAATAGAAGACTGTTTTTATACTTTTGTAAACATAGTAAACATTCATGGGAATATCCACTGTAATAGCATTTATAGAAGATTCATTTTGAAATTATTTCACAGTAAATTGTAAATATCCTTAATAAATAAAATTATCAGTGATATGGATATCAATAAAAATAACTATATAATAAGTACATGGAATCTTTAGATTTCTAACTGAAATGAAGACGTAAGGTTAGCTTCTCTTACAGAGTTCATTTTTTCTAAATTATGAACCAAAGGGGTATTTAAATGTTAGGAGAACATGTAAAAATCATAAAAAAGGATAAGAAAAAATAGCTGGTTTTAGAGAGAAATATCATACAATTTTTTTATATGGAAACTTATTCAATAAAATCTAGAATTCCAAATTAAGATACAAAAACACTTCCATTTACACCAAAATTCCATGAAATTACATTAACCCCTATATAAAATACATAAAAATATTCTTTCATAATTGTATTCATATCTATTAAAATTTATTTAATTAAACATAAATCACTCAGATCACATATATTAGTTAGTTAATGTTTTTTTTCATTAGATGTTAGTAATTTTGATTTTTTAGTGCAAGTTTTATAAGAGTGTTTTTTGTCCACATAATATTATATTATTTCTATCAACTTAATATTAGTCTAGGTATTTTTCTTCAATTACTTATTTATATAAATGTTAGTTTTTTTGAAGTTATCAGATATTTTGTGAGAACTTAATATATGGTGAACATTTATTGGGTAATTTATCAATAACTCTAATTTAAATTTTAATGATTGTTAATTTTTAAATCAACCATAATGAATCATATTCAAGAAATATATTATAAATTAATATAATATATTAGAATTATTAATGACTTAATACTTATTCATTATAATAATGGTTATGATGGTATGACATTGTTCATGTAGTGGTTGAACCAACCCAAACAATAACATATTATATAAATAAATTAATAAGAGTATATATTTATAAAATAACAGTAAAATTTTATAAAAAATATAATTAGGTTAATCTAAAATCATTATTGTATTGGATGATATTTATGGATATTTTTTAATAGAATTTAATTGAAATTGTAAGGGATCATTTTGGATACCTGATGAATTAACTGCATCTCAACACTAGATCCTTCAAAATGAAGGATGTATGCTTCCTTCATTGAACTAAAATCCCATAATAAAATTTCAAGTCCTTAATAGAGTAGAAATTTGAATATATTTAACATATAAACTAATGTTTTTAGTATATTAGAGTTAATTTTGGAGGGCTCTATTTATATATTAAGTGTGAGTGGAATTTTAAAAAATACACATTTCTAATGGTGTAAGGATTTAATTTTAAAATGAATGTGGGTAGAAAGAAGAAAATTATTGAGATTAAATAATTTTTACTCATTAAATCCATCAACCACAAGTTTATAGGCTATCTTTTTTAATAATTTATTCCATTCAAATATAGTTTAGTATAATGACTAATTTTTTTATGATCGTTTGGACAATTAATTTTTTGTTAGAATTCCACTGAATCAACTTAATAATAATGAATAATCGATTAAAGAAAGTATTAGGTATTTATAGGGACTCCTTTTAAGCTTAGGGCTCCAAAATGTTATGAGAAGACAAGGCCACATGGTTTAGAAAAAATGTTCAGCTCCAGACAGTGGGCACTAAGGGGTGCAATGCTTGCCTTCAACAGCGCAAAACAGGGTGCATTGAAATTTGAACTATCTAAAATTAATGACACTGAAGGTTTTTAGGGTATTTTAATAGTTTGGAAAACATTTTGGAAAACCATATGAGGATCCCTGTTATAGCATTGATCGGTCCAGTGTTGGCACACAATTTTCCCAACAGTGGGGCCATATCACTTGCATTGGTGTTTGTGTGTGAAATTATGAATTTTCCACGATTAAATGATTTAAAAAATTATTTACAAATCTCAACATTCTCTATAGTTTTTTCCTCCTCCATCATGTAGAACGAATGCACCTTCAAGAAGTAAGGGATCAATGTAGCACCTCCAAACAAGCTCTTATGTTATCATTGTTGGAAGTAGTATGAAGGTAGAGGTATATTCATTGGTCTTAATTATTTTATTTTATGTTATTATTCCTGTACTTTTCTCTAAATGAGTGTAATCTCAATATTCCGATTTTCAGGTCATTATTCAGTTTTTTATATTTCCTCCAACCTAGCTTGAATCAATGGTTGAAACTAGATAAGGGAAGCTCTATGGGGAAAAGGTAGGTGATATAGTATTGTTTCCATCATTTCCTTGTTCTCCATATATTGTGTCGACATGATGTAATCCATATCCTTTTGGTTTCACCCTAATGTATTAAATAAATTTATATTTAGAGTTTTATCATGCTAGTTACAAAATAATAAAAAGGCAACTCAACCTCTTAGGTTGATTCCTTAATAAGAGTCACCCAAATGTGAGAGCTTTGAATTGAAGGGCATTTACCATTTTTTATAAAATCATTATACCCCCTTGAGGTCAAATTTAATATAATAAATTCCTTGAAATTTTAATCAGATGGTTTAGGGTAATGAGTTATAATTCCATACAACACATTTCACGCATGAAGGGTTGAACTAATTGAGTTGGACATCATCTCATGGAATATGACTTGGGAATTAAATGTTTTTCCTTATCCAATGTTTCAATAAGATATAAAGGATTAAAATAATAAAATGGTCCCTCTTTATAGATATTTTCTATATTTAAATTTCATATTTGATGTTTTCAACATAGTTCTAATTGCGATATTAGGGGTTTTTAGTTAAGGACCCCTTGGACAGACTCTCGTGCAATTTTTTGAGAATTGTTAATGGTTTGTAAATATACTGGGGGTGACATCATCTATTCTGAGGACGGGATGTATATGAATTATATTTTTTTCTCTATATGGGTGATAGAAAATATCTTGTGGATATTTCATGGACAATCTCACCAGGAATTATCTATTTCTGCCTCTATATGAGTGAAAATAGTTCCCTAAGGGATTACCCTTTAATGGGATCGATGGAAAGATAGGTAGTACCATTTCAAAAGAGAGACTCATGACCCTAGGTGCGATACTAGGTATAGGATCATATATATTTTAGTAATATAATATTATCACACCATGTAAGGAGTGACATTTGAGACTTCATATTTGGGTTACCATAGATAGACTACTGGATATTGTACTTTTAAAAACCCCATCGAGAAATACATTGAATGCATCTTCATATTTCCATGGATAGATTCAAGGTGGATTGATATATTTTATAAAGTGGTTTCCAAATTGAATTAATGAATATGTAAAATAATGAGTTCAAATTGAATATTTATCCATTACTTTTATAAATATATATACCCACCCTCTAATCCAAACCAAAGCTTAGGGATAGTCCAACCTCTTACATGTTCCTTCACTTAACATACCATTACTAGATCATTTTGTTCATAATCAATATCTTAAGATAATGTAGGTAAATTGGATGGATCTCAAAGGGGAACCCAATTCATTTTAATTAGTCATATAATTATATTTTTAATTTAAATGGATGAGGAAAAATTTTTATATTATATTGAAAAAAATTTAATGTCCTCGACACCATGGTTTCCATCCTTCTATGATTATATCTCACTCCTAGATTGGGCACCTGTGGTACATGATTAGACTTTATGGTTACAATATTGCACAAATGGAAGCATCCGACATCCAATGTTTATTTGGATTCCACTACTAAGATATTAATGGGAGAATAGGACATGGCATATGCTCTATAATATGGTATTATTAGTTTTTATCCTTTTGTATATTATTTCAACATGTTTTATATGATTGTATCTGTAACCCCTTGAATGCTAATTTTTTCAATAGATACATTACCATGATCATCCTATTATATAATTTGTTATTCAGATTCTGTATATTTTTATTTTTATCTTGAATTTTTAATTATTATTACTTCTATTGTTATTCATGGTTGTTTCCATTCTTTCAGATTGTTTTCAAATAAATATATATTTCTTCACACCACTCTGATCAATGAGGGAATAATTTCCCAACATACTTATAAAAATCCTTCTCTGCAAGTTGGAGGCCTATGATGTTCAGAGAGGTGTTCATGATGTCTTGTTTCCAACCAACCTAGGGCTCAGGTGAGTGGAATTCATTGTGAGATTCTAAATTTATCCTATTTTATCTTATTTAACATTTTTTGGGGTAACTCAATTTTTAATATGGGATCTTATTTTTAGGATTCAAATAAATTTTCACACATAAATAATTTTTAATAGTCTATTCAAAATTCATAATGTAATGCCCAGACCCTAGTTACCCAGAGTCGGTGCATTATTACATAACATTTTTATGATAACAAAAGATCAAGTCTCAAAAGACCAATTCATTTAGTAGCCTTGGATTTACTAGATACATTCATAAGGTTTACATTACATCATAAAATGGAAAACTACAACAACATTGTTTCCAGGGAAAACACTGAGATCCCATAGACTATCCCTGCCGGTCTTTTATAATATACTTCTTCACATACAATGAAAAATAAAACATAAAAAGGGATGACCTCAGATGCTTAGTAAGGATAAAAATATAGCGGAATCTTTAATAAATAATCATAAACATTTAAGGAAATGTATAGAACTAAAACAAAATCCTTTTCATCATAAACATTATCATGATATGGACAATATAAATCAAAATAATGAAATTTATATACTCATATTGATATTCTACTAGTGAAATAATCACATTAAATATCAATAGCCACTTTCATAATGATGCAATCCATAATGCCAGACATTCATAACCATATAGTCAAGGCCATGTGCCAAGAAACTAGTATACTAAATGTCAAAAATTTATCCATAAACTATGAATGGTATAAAAATAGCACATCCACATTCAAACATATCACACAACATTCTTTACAATATGGATTCACTAGTACAAAAACCTTTTTTTATGTCGGTGTTTTTTACTTTTTAACGTCGGTTTTTAAGTGACGTTATTGCGAGCGACATTAAAAATATGATTTTTTACATCATTTATTTAATAACCGATGTAAAAAATGGGGTAATATAGTTTTTAACATCGTTTCATAAAAAACCAACATGAAATAAATTCTAGAAAATAGCGATAAGAAGCCATTTTTTACATCGGTTTTTGAAAAAACCGACATTATAAGTCATTTTTTACGTCGGTTATTTAATAACCGATGTTAAAGGTTATTTTTTACGTTGGTTATTAAATAACAGACATAAAAAATGTTTACTATCTTGTATAAAATTTTCTAATCATTCATTTGATAGGTTATATAGCTCAAACGGTTTTACGGATCAAAAGTTATGACCATCAGAAGATTGATATTTTTTCGAGGAAAGATTGAATGAGCCAACCGTACCTTCATATTAGAAGGAATTTTTGAATTCGTAGGGGGATTTGTAGTTTTATCATGATATAAAGAAACATCCATCATTATAAAAAATTAACAATTGTTAAATGGTATATCAATTAAGAAAACTACTCATATAAAATATAAATCATGGGAAAATAATTACAAATACCTTGATGAGGTCGCGGAAATAAGAAATCGTCGATTCACATTGAAGATAAAACAATTTGATTCAGTGGAATGATGATGGTTTAATGAAATGATCATAAAATGGTATATCAATTAAGAAAACAAATCCTAAAAATCATAAATCATGGATGTATGATTAAATATACCTTGACGAGATTGCGGAAAGAAGAAATAATTGATTGACGTTTGAGAGAAAAAGAGTCGATTTGGGGGAATGATAATGGTTGAAATAAATGATCGTCAAATTAGGATGGGTGTATAATGGAAACATATAATTGAGACTCTATTAGAAAATGTGGTATTAAAAATTTTAGGCGGCAATTCAAAATTTCATTGTCGCGATGTAAAAAAAATTGAAATTTCGCATTCGCGGGATATTAAAAATATCATTCATGCCGGTTTTATGATAACTGACGTGAAAATATATTAAAATTTTCACTTATTTTTCACATTGGTTATTATAAAACCGACATGAAAAATCACTCTTCATCAGTATTTCACGTCGGTTATTAAATAAGCGACGTGAAAAATCGATTTTCATGACTTTTTCTCATCGGTTATTTAATAACCGACGTTAAAAGATATTTTTCACATTGGTTATTTAATAACCGATGTGAAAAAAGTTTAAAAAAATGAACTTCCTTTTCCATGCTTTAATTTGACAGGTCACGGAGCTCAAACGGAGTTACGGATTAAAAGTTATGGCCTTTAGAAATTGGACATCCTTAAGACATTATTTAGAGATGATCAACTTTGAAGGTCATAACTTTTAATCCGTAACTTCGTTTGAGCTCCGTGACTGGTCAAATTAATGCTTGAGAAATGAACTACATTTTCTTAAACATTTTTCACGTCGGTTATTAAATTACCGATGCGAAAAAGTCACAAAAATATATTTTTCACGTCGGTTATTTAATAACCGATGTGAAAAATAACTGAATATTTTAATATATTTTTCTGGAAAATGATTTTTCACGTCGGGTATTTAATAACCGACGTGAAAATCGATTTTATTGACTTTTTCATGTCAGTTATATAATATCTGAAGTGAAAAATCAGATAAAATGGATTTTTAACGTCGGTTCTTATATAGCCGACGTGAAAAATCTAGGAAAATGTATTTTAACATCGGTTATATAATAACCGACGTGAAAATTCATTTTTTAGATATTTTTCACGTCGTTTCTCAAAAACTGACGTGAAAAATGGTGACATAAAAAAAGTTTTTTGTACTAGTGATGATTTTTATTATAATAAATCAACTTCAAATAATCTTAAAATCCATCAAGGATGTCGACATAGATGAAATCGAAACCCTTTTTAGAGAAATATCTATTTCTATTTTGAAATTATTTAATAGTCACATAATTATAACAAAAACATTTATTTTGACAATATTCTTATAATCTTGTAAGGGAATCTTTGTTGTTGTTATAATGGTGGAAAATAGTCTCACCCACCGTATAAGTTAAAAAACATTGTTACCTTAATTTTGACGAAAATATCATAAAGTACCTTATTTGGAAGACTACTGGAAGATTACATTCAAAACATATAAGGTAAAATAAGGGTATAAATGACTTTAACTCATAGTCAAGTAAATAATGAATTTTTTTGGAATACAATTTTATGAAACTTGGAAGTGGATGATAAAGAGGTCCCAGTAGATACTTAGGTAAAAATAACCACGGATAATAAAGGGATTGTGATATTAACCCTTACCTTGTACTTTTCCTTGGTCGAGGGTAGGTTAAACTCCTGTATAATGGTGAAATAATTTTTATTAAATTACAAAAGAATAATATATATTAATATGATATCATATATGATCTTTTGACACTGCTTTGTTAATAATATCTTAGTATTATCGTCGTTTCGGGTGTTTATTTATTCGTTTTCCTTTATATGATTTGTTACATAAGTAATTATTGTTATGAATATTATGTATGTTATTGATATTCATAATGATATAATGTATTTAAAAATTATTTTTAATCATCTAATGAAAATTAGCGCTGAATGGATACGTTGGGGAATAAATCTCATTACGTTCGTGGAGACGGTAATCCATACATACGCACGAGTGACAATATCATTTTTTTGATATTAGAATAATATATAATTGGATGGTATGACATATTTACAGAATCATTATCATTTTATATTTATTATTGACATCAATTACACACCATTATTATACCCATCCAAATAATAATGTATTGAATAATAATTAAACCACGATGTGGAGACAGTAAGCCATACGTACACACGTATAGTGACATGTAATTAAATGGATTGATACAATAATGAATATGGTTGTACCATATTTATAATAACATCATAGTATATAGAAGATACTTGAGTTTTTATTTTAGAATGGAAACAACAAGGAAAGAATAAGTGGAAGAAGAAAAAAATATGAAATAGGTGGTTAGATATTTACCTCTTCGTCGGGTTCTTCCATTTGATTTGATCAAATGGTCTCTTTAGGTTGGCTTTGTGACTAAAGTAAGGCCTCAATGATAAATTTAGGATAGTTGATAGGGTATTTGGGCAGGGTATGGTAGATCCAAAAGGCTTTTGAAAATGTGAATTAGAGAGAAGGGGGTGCCCTTTTATAAGAGGCGTGAGGGGCACCTTAGGAAAAGCTAGAAATATTATTATATAAAAAAATAATTTTCTTTTTATAATGGCTCAAAAATGAATAATTTAAAGTCTAAAGTAGGTATGGTTCGAAAACTACTCAACCAATTGGTACTAGATAGGTTTGGGTCACAATATTAATGTTATCTTTTAGATATAACTATTAGTTAAATAATTTTACATTTACTCTTTCTCATTGTATTTTTATATTATATTGTTAATATACTAACTATAAACTTACAAGAGAACCTAAATAGATTAATTAGTGATAAAACTATCATTATATAAGTATTTTGCCTGAACCATATTTTTTTAGTTATTTTATATCAATTAATAATATAATATTTGTTTTAAAAAATCTTTTATGTCAATTTTGATATTATTTAATAATTGATTTTTGGTAGTCCTAAAAACATTATTAATTATAAATAAATTCATTTAATCATTCCTAACATGTCATATTAACCTATAAAATTCATGTATTGCATCAAAACATTCCAATTATATTTTTATTAATATTTATAATACCATTTATTTTATTCATTCATTAATAAGGAAAATACTGCATCATCATTGTGTCATAAATGAATATATTTATTTTATGTATAAAAATTATAATTAAATTATCTTGGGTGAGGAAATAATTTTTTATTTCTAATTACTATTTAAAATTGAATAGATCGATTATATATCCTCATATAAGTTTGTTTTACTAAAAGATATTTTCTTTTGTTATTTTTTCTCTACTTTAAATTATTTCATATATAATGCCATTATTACATCCATGTGGCTCTATGGGGTCCCAAAACCGACCCAAGGATCACCATGGTTGGAAATTTATCATCAAATAGAGTGAAGACATGTGTTAGGGTTGTTTAATATTAATATAATATTATTTTTTAACCTTCGTTACTGGATTTACCAAGTTAACCACAGTACGTCAAATTTTCACTAAAGTAAATATTACTAATGTCTAAAAATAAAAGATACCTATTTACACAATTTGAACATCCTCATTACAAATAAGGAATCCATTTTTCTAAATTCAAAACACCTAAGTGGCAGAAATTAACTTAAAATTAATTCTCATTGTCAAAATAAAAAGCGTGTTTTTAGGAAATAATAATTATCAAAAGATTGACACTTGCTTTTGTCCAGTTTTAATGTGATATTATGTCAAATGACTAAAATTGGATTAAATGGTAAAAATATAATCCAATTATACTTTAAAAACACTCAATAGTATTATTTATCACTATAAATTATTTTGATAAAAAAAGTTGTTTTTAATTTAAATTTAGTATTTTTCACTGTTCATCAAAAAATGAATGTTTTCAGAAAACTACCAAAAATTAACCCCAAGCTAATTTCAATATTCTGACCCCAAAAAATGAAGTCCATTTTGAATGATAAAATTGATAAATTTTGAAAAAGATGGTATTTCTATTCATAACGGCTTGTTTGATTGGTTGTGGTGTGTTAGAACTCGAAGTTACATACAACACACGAGATTGTATTATTCCAAGAGAAGCTTAACACAGAAGATTTAGGTGTTACATTATCCCATACTTCAAATAATTTCATCCTTGAAATTTCTAGAATATTACTGCATAAAAATACTCGGGTGGTTATTCAGCATAAGTTCCTTGGGTTCCCATGTTGCCTCTTCCATCTTACGGTTTCTCCATAGAACTCTTACCAGATGAGTCGTAATGTTCCTTAACAATTGTTATCTTGTATCAAGAATCTTGATAGGCTCTTTTCAATAAGCTAAATCAGGTTCCAATTCTAATTTTTCATAGGTGAGTACATGCGTTGGGCCATGCATGTATTTTCTCAATAGTGATATGTGGAATACATCCTTAACATTGGAGAGACTTGGCAGCATTTCAATATGGTAAGTTACATCCCCAATTTGTTCTAGTATATCTAAAGGTCCGATGTACCTGGGACTTAATTTTCCCTTCTTACCGAAATGTATAACACCCTTCCATGGAGATACCTTCATGAAAACATGGTCTCCAACCTGAAATTCCAAATCTTTCCTCCAGTTATCGGAATTTCTCTTCTATCTACTTTGATCTTCATTGATGTGTTTTTGGATTACCTTCACCTTTTCCATAATTTCCTCCACAAGTTCTTGGCCTACAAGTTTTCTTTCTCCAACATCATCCCAATAGGTTGGTGTGCGACATCTCTTTCCATATAACGCTACATATAGTGCCATCTGAATACTTGAATGGAAGATATTGTTATAGGATAATTCTACCAGAGGTAAATGTTGATCCCACATACCTTGAATGTGATGTGAGCATGATCTCAACATGTCTTCTAATGATTGGATAGTCTGTTCTAATGGTCCATCAGTTTGAGGGTGGCTGGCAGTGCTCAAAAAAAGATCAGTATCCAGGGTTTTCTAAAGACTTTTCCAGAATCATGATGTAAAACGTAGATCACGATCATAATCAATCGATAGTGGTACATCATGAAGTCTTAAAACATTATTAATATATAGTATTGCTAAAGGTTCAAGTGGTAAATCTTCCCTTATAGTAAGGAAATGTTGTTACTTAGTAAGATGATCCACAATGACCAATATTTCATCATTCCTTCTAGGAGTATTTGGTATCCCCATGACAAAGTCCATCATGATATCATCCTATTTCCATTCTGGTATGGGAAGAGGCTACATTACTCCTCCATGTTGTTGCCTTACAACTTTTACTTTTTTACAAACCATACGTCTTGACATAAAATCAACAATCTCTATCTTCATGTTTTCCCACCAAAAATGTTCCTTAAAATATCTATTCATTATGGTGCTACCAGGGTGTATAGAGAAATTGGAACTATAAGCATCATCCAAAAATTCCCTTTCGTATAAGGGATATCGAAAACAAAATTTCTCTTCCCAAATTTCAAAATTCCATCTTCATACACAAATCCACCCAATGTCCCATCATTCACAGCTTTAATCTTATTTTTAAACTCATCCTCATGAGTTTGAGAACTCCTTATCCTTCCTAATAATGGTTGTTTGGAAACTATTTTAATTTTTTTATGTTTCATTTTCCATGGTGATTCCCATAACCATCTTTACTATATCCATGTATATAGTATACTTTTTAACTCTAATCTAGTTCAAAACTCTATGATCCTATCTATTCAATGCATCTTCCACCTTATTTGCCTTTCCTAGGTGGTAGTTTATCATGCATTCATAATACTTGAGTAGTTTAAGACATCTTCTTTTCCTCATGTTGAGTTTTTTCTGTGGGAAAATATCCTTCAAACTTTTCTGATCATTAAAAATCTCACATTTTTCACCATAGAGATAATGTCTCTATATCTTCGGAACAAATATTATAGCTGCTAACTCAAGATCATGAGTAGGATAGTTTTGCTCATTAATTTTTAGCTGTCGTGTTGCATAGGCAATAACTCTATCATTCGGCATAAGGACACAAACAAGTCCTTTATTTGATGCATTACAATAAATAACAAACCCATCATTCTTCGATGGTAGAGTCAATATATGAGTGTTGACTAATCTTCTCTTTAGTTCTTCAAAACATTATTCACTCTCTTTTGTCCAAACAAATTTAACCCCTCTATGTGTGAGCATTGTTAATGGGTTATGCAATCGGGAAATTTTTTTGACGAAATGCCGATAATAACTAAGTAAACTAATAAAACTATGTACTTCAGTTATACTCGTTGGTGCTGGCCATTCTCGGATTGCTCTTGTCTTAGAAGGATCAATCGAGATTTCATACTTAGAGAAAATATGGCCCAGAAAAGAAATATCCTAAAGCCATAATTCACACATGCTAAACTTCCCATATAATTCGTGTCTTCTAAGAGTCTTCATGATAACGCGTAAGTGATTTTCATGATCTTCATAGCTTTTAGAGTATACTAATATATCATCAATAAATACCAATACAATGTCATCACGATATTCCTTGAAAACTCTATTCATTAGATCCATAATGATAGAGGGTGCATTAGTCAATCCAAAAGGCATTAATGTAAACTCTTAATGCCCGTACCTAGTTCTGAATGTTGTTTTCAGAATGTCTTCCTTCCTCACACACAACTGATGATATCCAGATCAAAGTTAAATCATTAAAAATTATTGAGCTCCATGAATTTTGTCAAATAAATCATCAATGTGAGGTAGTGGATACTTGTTCTTTATTGTTATAGCATTGATCTCCATGTAGTCAATGCACAGCCTCATAGATCTAACATTCTTCTTAACAAAAACGACACTGGCTCCCCATGGAGAAACACTAGGGAGAATAAATCCTTTATTACTCAATTACTCTATTTTTTTCATTAGTTCCACTAATTCCATAGTGGACATTCTATAAGGGGTCTTTCATATGGTCCTTGAACCAGGAATTAAATCAATGGAAAACTCAATTTCTCATTCTGGAGGATGTCCAGGTAAATCCTTGAGAAACACATCAAAATATTCTTGTACAATAGGTACAACATCTATTTTAACATTCCTTTCCCTACCCGTAGTTATTTCGTTCTCTTCCTCCCTAATAATTGAATTTATTTGATCTACCGTGGGTGGATCTAGATAAGAATTAGGTGGTGACATTTATTCTCTAAAGATAATGTACTCTTTATCATTATCAAAAATTGTAACATCCTTATTCTTACAATAAATTTTCGCATCATAGTCCGAAAGCCAATCCATACCAGGGATTATATCAAATTCAATCATGGGTATGACGATGAGATCAGTATATAAAGAACATTTATATACCCTAATGGAGACTGATTCACAAAATGTTGTTTCAATGACACTTGTGGTGGGAGATTTTACTTAAAACTCTATTGTTGAATAAATTTGAAGTATCTAATTTTCATAGCAAACTGGAAAGATATAAAACAATGTGATGATCCTAAATCAAATAATGCATTTCCAAACTTGTGGAAACCATTAAATGACCTGCCACTACGTCTTTCGGAGCTTCAACCTCCACTGTTGTGATAGAATAAGCTTGGACTTGGACCCTTGTCCTCTTTCGAGGTAATATCCCCTGACTCATAGGACATTAATCTTCATAATTCCCCTTTATCTATAATTATAGAATTCAAAATCGACAACCTATATCTTGCCCTTGTAATCACGAGCTTGGTGGACTTTTTCACAACACATGTCATAGACTCCCATTACGTTCAGGAAAGTACTAGGGTGTTTCTTCACACATTTACTATAGGATAGATATTCAAATTTTCCTTTCTTCCCCTCATTTCCATTTCCATAGTGTTTATCGGATCTCTTCTTCTCTTTCTTTGCTTTAAATTTGTAAGACTTAGAGAACTATTTTTTTGTCTTGATAGCAATTGAGACAATATATTCGTATTAAGAGAAGGATTGTGAGACTAATACTCGACATATATATGGTTCTAACACATCAAATAAAAGATCAATCTTAATTCTTTGGTTATGTATATAATCTATAGCTTGTGTTGCTAACATTGTAATATTAGATTCATTCTTTGCGACATTCTCATCCTCTTTTTTCCTCAGACTCAGAAATTGCCTTCTATATCTAATCAATGCTCATGTGGAGTGTATTTTTTTAAGAAAATTTCTTTAAACTCACTCCATTCCATATTTGATACTTTATCATCTTCCTTTGTGTTTTTAGTCAATGACCACCATTGATCAACATCTCCAGTGAGGTAGTAAACGGCCATGAAGAATTTTTCCCTTTTGCTACTCCCAAGGCTTGGCATATTTTCACTAATGAAATTATCCATTGCTCAGATACTAGTGGATTTGTACTCCCATTGAATGTTGGTGGTTGTTACCTCATGAAGGGATCTGACATTGATCCTCCAAGCTGCGGATTAGGGTGCTCCATACGGGTAAGGTTATTATTCATAACCTAAGTGAGTTGTCTCAGTATGGTGATTATCTAATCAGCACCACTTGCATCACCAACTCCACTATAATTATCTTGAGTAGGATGGGAATCACTTCATGGAGTGAGGTCATTGATATGGTTTCCATTCCTTCCACTATGCACCATTTTGAAACAATGGCATAAACTATATTAGTTTATGAATCGAAATACAAAATTTCAAACATGTAAAAAACTTAACATAAATTGAATAGTTTATAGATATAATCCATAATCATAAAAAAAATTCATTAAGGAATTATATACCCACAAACCCTTCATAATGGTTTGTAAAGAAAATTATAATTATCTTAAGCATATCCCCCAGGAGTGTCGTAACCAAGAGTACAGCAAAGCCTATTTACGTGCACCAGTTCCTGTTCGAGTCAAGCTCAATGCTGTGTTTTAGGGTTTTACCCCTAGGTACATCTATTCCATAGTTGTCTCTACCAAGTTGTATCCAGACAAGGATTTATTTCTTGTAAAACTCCAAAAATCTCTATAACACAAAATTTCTAAGAATTTCAACTATACTAATCATAAAAGTCTATCTTAGGGCTATGTGCTCTAATAAGAGTTCATCAATATCTAGTTTCCATGGGTTGTACTAACCTTTTTATGAAACCAACTATAACTCCCTAACCCTAGTTACTGAAATTCAATGCATTATTACATAACATTGGCATGATCACAAATGATCATGTCTTGAAATACTGATTAGTTTAGTAGACTTCGATGTACTAGATACATTCATAAGGATTACATTACATCATAAAATGGAAAACTAAAACAGCATTGTTTCCATGGACAACAATGAGATCTCATAGACTATCCCTACAGGTCAGTCATAATGTACTTCTTCACATCCTGGGAAAAATAAAACATAAAAAGAGGTGATATTATATTCTCAGTAAGGATATAAATGTAGTGGAAACTTTCATAAATATGCATAAAAATTTAAAGGAATGTATAGAACAGAAACAAAAGCATTTTCAACATAAGCATCATCATTATATGGCATATAAATATCAAAATAATACCATTTACATACTCACATGGATATTCAACTAGTTGAATTATCACATGAAATATCAATAGCCACTTTCATAATGATGGAATGCATAATGCCAGACTTTCATAACCCCATAGTCAAGGCCTTATGCCAAGACTACAAATAAGATTTTTCCAAATCCCTGTGCCAAGACACTAGTTTGTCTAATGAGACCTACCGATGCATCTTGGAGCTATAGCGGGCTCCACCCATCACTTACTAAGTTCAATTTGTTTCTCATATAGAAAAGATTAAACATATCATAAACATTCGTATAAAGACTACCATATGAAATGTCAATACATTATCCATAATCCATGAGTGGTATAAAAATAAAACATCCATAATCAAACCTATCACAAAAAATTCAATACAATATGGATGTTTGGTATCATAATACATCAACTTCAAATAAACTAAAAATCCATCAAAGATGCTGACATAGATGAAATAAATACCTTTTTAGAGAAATATCTATTTCAATTTTGAAATCATTTAAAAGTCACATAATTATATAGAAATAATTTATTTTGAAAATATTCTAATAACTTTGTAAGGCAGGCTTCGAAGATGTTATAATGGTGGAAAATAGGTTCACCCGTCATAGAAGTTAAAAACATTATTACCTTAATTTTGTTGAAAAGATCATAAAGTACCTTGTTTGGAAAACGATGGAAAGATTTATTTCAAAAAAATATAATGTAAAATAACTGTATAGATGAATTTAACACATAGTCTAGTAAATAGTGAAATTTTTTTGGAATACATTTTTAAAAAAAACATGGATGTGGGTGGTAAATTGGTCCCAGTTGATACTTACATAAAAACAACCTCGAATTTAATAGAGATTGTCAAATTAACCCTTACCTTGTACTTTTCATTGGTCAATGGTAGGTTAACCTAATGTATAATGGTGAAATAATTGTTATTAAGTTATACTAGAATCATATATATTAATATGATATCATATATGTTCTTCTAACATTTATTGGTTAATAATATCTTAGAATTATTGTTGTTTCAGGTGTTAACTGATTCATCTTCCTTTATATTATTTGTAATGTAAGTAATGTTTGTTATGGATAGAATTTATATTATTCATATTCAGAATGATATTGAGTCTTTGAAAAATATTTTAAATCATATAATGAAAATTAATCTTGAATGGATACGATGGGGAATGAATCTCATCGTGTTCATGGAGATGGTAATCCATACGTACGTATGAGAAATAATATCATTCCTTTGATATTAAAATAATACATAATTGGATGGTATATCATTAATACAAAATAATTATCATGTTATATTTATTATTTACATCGATTACAAATAATTATTATAACCATCAAAATAATAATGTATTGAATAACAATTACTCCACGACTCAGAAACGGTAAGTCGTACGTACACATGTATGGTGACATGTCATTCAAAAGATGGATAAAATAATGAATGTGGTTGGACCATATTTTTAATAACATCACATTATATATAATATACATGATTTATTATTTTATAATTTAAACAACAAGGAAAGAAGAAGTGGAAGAAGAAAAATCATGAAAGAGTTGGTGAGATATTTACCTCTTCTTCGGGTTCTTCCATTTGTTTTGATCAAAAGGGATCCTTAGGGTGGCTTTCTGACTAAAGGAAGGCCTCTAGAATGAATATAGGATAGTTGAGACGGTATTTGTGCAGGGTTTGGACGATCCAAAAGGCATTTGAATATGTGAATTAGATAGAATGGGGAGTGCCCTTTTTTAAGAGGGGTGAGGTGAACCTTAGGAAAATCGAGAAATATTATTTTGTAATAAAATAATTTTAGGTTTCTAATAGACAAAAAAAGAATTATATAAATTATAAGGTGGTTATGGGTTGGAAACCACTCATCCAATAGGTTTTAGATAGGTTTGGATCACTATTTTAACCTTATCTTTTATATTTAACTCTTAGTTAAATAATTTTACATTTACCATGTCTTTTTGTATTTTTATATTATATTGTTAATATACATACTATAAACATAAAATAGAACCCCAAGTAGTTCATTAATAATACAGCTATCATTATATAAGTTTTTTTATGATCTTTAGATCTGTAGAAATATTATATAAATTAATAATATATTATTTGTTTAAAAAAATCCTATATGTCATTTTTAACACTATTTAATAATGGATTTTTATAAAGTACTAACATATTTTACGATTGGAAATAAATTAATTTAATCAATCCTAACATTTCATGTTAACCAATAAAATTAGTGGGCGACATCAAAACTTTAAAATTATATTTATTTTAACATTTAAAATCACATTTATTGGATTCTTTCATTAATAAGTAGAATGATGCATCATCATTCTGTCATAAATAAATATATATTTTTTTACATAAAAATTATAAATAAAATATAATAAGGTAGGAAATAATTTTATCTTACTAATGAAAATTTATAGTTTAATAGATCAATTATTAAACCACATATAAAACTTGTTTTACTAAAAGATATTTTCTTTTGTTATTTTTGTCTCTACTTTAAATTATTCAATATATAATGTTATTATCACTTCAATGTGGCTTCATGAGGACCCAAAATCTACCCAATGATAACCGTGGTCTGAAAGTTTTCATACAATAGGGTTAGGTCATGTTTCAGAGAAATTTAATATTATTTCATAACCTCATTTAATGGATTTACCCTTTTAACCACGGAAAATTAAATATTTACTGAAGTAAATATTCTTAATGTCAAAAATAAAAGTTACCTATTTACACAATTTGAACCTCCTGATTCTAAATATGGAATCCATTTTTATAAATTCAAAATATAGAAGTTGAATAAATTAATTTTAAATTAATTCCTGTTGTCAAAATAAGAAGCGTTTTTTAGGAAATAATAACTATCAAAAGATTGACTCTTGCTTATGTGCAGTTTAAATGTGAAATTATGTTCAACTAACAAAATTGGATTAAATGGTAAAAATATAATCAAATTATACCAAATAATCACTCAATATTTTAATTTAGCACTATAAATTATTTTGATTAAAAATTGTTTTTAGTTTAAATTTAGTATTTTTCACTATGCATCAAAAAATGAATGTTTTTAGAAAAATACCAAAAATTATCCCGAAGATAATTTCAATATTACGAACCCAAAAATGAAGTAAATTTTGAATGATAAATTGATTAAATTTCAAAAACTGGGTATTTCTATTCATAACGGCTAGTTTGATTGGTTGTGGTGTGATAGAACTCGAAGTTGCGTACAACACACACTATTGTATTATTCTAGAAGAAGCATACTGTGGAAGCTTGGGGTGTTACACATAATCCATTTAATCTAATTAAATTTTTAATTATGGAAATATATACTCTAAATAAACACATAAAATATATAAAAAATCAAATCAATATAGGAAAAAATTTATAAAACATTATGTTTTCTAATTCAAATTTAATATCAATTACCAATAGGATTAGTGGAAAATATTTTTTTTTCAAGTTAATAATAATATTATATTCCATGTTAACAATTAATCAAATTATAGTAAAATTAATTTATATTAAAAAAACAGTCCTTAAAAAATCTAAAATTTTATATCAAATAATTTTAAAGAAATCATATTAATATATTTATTCATCTACTAATTTTTTAATTTTGTTATTCCATTTTTATTAAAATATATAAATTAATTTAATAATTAAATGAAATATATTTGTATTGAGAATATTATTTAACAGGTAAAAAATTTATTCCTATAGTATTTTATTTTAATTAAATAATATCTTTTTGTTTCATTGAAAAATTATTGTATTATTTTTATAACACAATATTGTCATTTGGCGTACCCAATTACCGTATATCTAATTTCCATTTTTTAAATAATCATATATACACAAACAAATATATAATTTTAAGACATTATTTTAATATATGGATTTACATAAATTCATATAATTATAAATCTTACCCATTTACTTGCCGCTCAAACAACCAATTAAATATATAATTTTATTAAAAAAATAGTTATAATCATCTCAGTGATCATCAACTCTAATCAGAAGCATAAGGAAAATATTTTTGTGGTATTATAATTTACTAGTGGTTTTATTCTTCATGATATTTTCCGAAGATTGTTTCATATTTAGTTTTTGAAAGGAATTAATGTTTATATTTCATTATAATAGTTTACTACAAAAAAATCTATTATGATTTTTTAGTTTGGAGTTTAAATTTAAACAATATATATACAAAAGATTATTATTAAGAGGAAAAATATATCAGTCATTAGATGTTTCACTCTACCCCCATAAAATAATTTTTCCCTTGAAATTTCATTAAATTGATGAAAACAAGTGACTCTACATCGGCCTCCAAACATATTTGGATTCCCAAAATGCTTGGTCAAACATTTGATTTCCCTAGAAAACATTTTCCATGTATGTTCTCATGTTTTTTTTCTTTATCTCTATAATCCAATTTTTCTATTTATTTTTCATCATAAGAGAGTCCATGTTCCAATTATTTTAAATTTGAGTTCAGTACATGATACAGCCTAGGAATGACCATCCTCAAAAGAATATATGTAATAAATTATTTTCATTGGAGATATCTTCTCAAATAGTAATGAGATGAGGATTCATCATAATGTGATAAACCATAACCCATGTGTAATTATAATAATTATTATTTTTGTGTTATGTATAGAAAAATCCATGGTGATGTTATCTCATTTCCATTTTTGTATGGGTAATACTTTCATCATTCCCTTAAACATGTGATATTTATCCTTTATTTACTAGAAAACATGGCACTCTGATACATGCTCTGAAATCTATATCTTCTGGTTGTCCTACTAGAAACTATGCATTCAATCTCTATACATATTTATTCTTCCATATTGGATATATAATTATGAGGAATGTGAATCATCCAAAATATATTTCATCAATTTTTCTATTAATATAACAAATATATATTTCAAAAAATTTATGACTCCATATTTTTCAATGTTGATCTCTGAAATATTTGCAACGATCTTAAATAGTTTATGACAATTCTTTGCCTCTATAATAATTTTCTAGATGGATGACCGAGCAGTCACATTAGAAGTATGGGAATTCTCTCATTAACTTATGATTGCAATGATTATTTAATAAAAATCTATAAGTATTGGGTCACTGTAAATCCTATACTGAATATGGAAGCATGATCTTTCTTACTCATAGAATCATCTACAATATTTCTCTTCCCATGATGTTTATTTATTGAGTACTCATAGTTCATGATAAAATATAATCCAATCCTTTGTTTCTTGTTTAACTATTTATATAAATATATAATTTAAGATCATATAATTAGAATAATTTTCTCACTTTTCACATAGATTTAATTCTTCTATTTCATTAATGAATATATTTCTACTCTAGCTCCAAAATAAGATTCATATAATTTTTATCATGAATATTTTGTTGACATGGATAATACGCTACCTCCATGTTATTATGTATGTGAACACAACCCAATACCTTTTTAGTAATTAAATATATATTAAAAATTCTTATCTATTATAGAGTATGGTTAGTATTGGTGTACATTCAGAATGGCCTGAAGGAATTCAATTTTTTTATAATTTTTGATATTCCACTATTCAAGGGGTGAGGTGGAACCCTTACAAGGCCTGAAGGCTAAAGACAATTACCTGATTAGTTATTAGATGAAATCCCCGAGACATGACAACTTGGAACTGGTCCTCCCTATCATATGTCATGATATCATCACTTCACCTTTGTAGGGATAGTTATATAGTTGTTCTATGCAAAGATGCATATGCCCGGTACCGATTGCAATGACATACCCTCTCATTATTCCAATTTTGGTTAGCTCTATTGTAGTGAATGTGGATGCCCAGACTCCCGTCTAAGTTAGCTTAGTTAGTGTATTTTAAAATGGTGATAAATTATCCTAAATTAAACTATAATATTTATAAATCCTAATAAAATAATTAATCTTTCTTACAATGGTTAATATAGGTCATTATTTAGTCATGTCTATATTTAAACAATCCAATTATATACCCCGTCATATGATCACATGAAACAAAAAATTATAACACATGCAGTAATAATTTTCACTAGTCAAATTTTGAATAAAATTTATCTATTATCATGATTTGTAGCACAATCAAGAACTAATATTCTTTTGATTCCATTCTATTTAAATGTATGATATTATAATTTTTAAATACTTCCATAAACTCGTTTAGTACAACACTATGTTCTATATTCATTAGATGTATGAAAATAATGCATTAAATCCTAACTACTAATATAACAGCATAGGTAATAATAATAATATATCGATTTCATGTCTTATTTATCATTATAAATTTATTTTCTGGATTCATATATAACATGATAATTTTCGAAGATTTTTAATAAGAAAAGAAATTTTTTTTTCATGTAGAACTGTATTCCATGAAATATATGTCTTCATTTATAAATAGAATTCATAAATTTTGAGTGATTGAAATTGATAAAATGAAATAATTTTTTGGATTTACAATATAGATATTATAATATGGTTAATTTTTTGGAAATTTCTAAAATGTATGTTTTTAATGAATATTAGAAGAAAAAAATTTATTAATAAAATTACATTTATTTTTAAGTAGTTAAGATCACCAAATTGGATATTTGATTTTTTTAAGGTTAAATAAGAACCATTTTTTAATTATAATAAAAATAAATCTATATGAATTTTTATTGTATTTTATTTTGGTATAAAATTAATTTTTATGATTAAAAATGAAAATTTTAAAATAATTGTTTTTTTTTGTGTTTTTTCACAAATATTTAAATTATTATCTTCCACTATACAAATTGAATAACAAAAAATTGATCTATCATTATGAATTAGGAGTTCAAATCTAAGAATGTGTTGAATTTAATTTTTATTTATAATTATTAATTATGATAGTAAAAACATTTCATCTCGTTAAAGGATAGAATGATGAACGGATTGTTAAAAAATGGTACAAGGGATCAAATACCTCAATAACATAGCTAAATGTGATTGGTTTAGTGGATTTTAACCTTTTCCTAACATGGATTATTTGTTTTATTAATTTATTTCCATGTGAACATGTGAAATATTGTTATTATATTTAAAATTGTAATGTTTTTTACATGATTGTTATTGCACCCAGAACCAAACCATCAGGCCCGAGCTAGAATGTCAATGACCTCATCTATTACTACCATTATAAAAAATTATACCACATTGAAATAAAGGAATCAAGTGGTAACATAATGAGACCACTCCCTCTGTTAGAGTGTATATGAGATGTAGAAAAACTATAACAATAAAAAATATATCACAATAGGTTGGGCAGGGGTAGAAATTCTATTAAATTGATAATCTAACTCAATAGGGAATAACTCAGCAAGACTCAAACCTGAGACCTCATCGAGACTCCCTTGAGCCGCTACGAGATGAGTTGGACCCTTGGGGAAATAATAATAAACAATATAGTAACCATTATCCAAGTATATATGGAAGGTAAACTAAACATGGAAAACAAATAAATAGAACCCAAATTGGAATGTCTATCTATTATAAAAAGAAGTATATAATGTAAATAAATAAATAGCCAGTTCTATAAAGTCCATATTTTTCCTGTAATTTATCTATGCTTCTCTACTCAGTTATCCACCACGTGTCCCTTTCCGTTTGTCAGATCCATCGTCAAATCTAAACCTAAACTGAAATGTTTCTGTATGGTGTGAGTACAAGATTCAGTATGACACCAAAAATACATCATCAACCATGTGTTATCAAGTATACAAGTTAATTCCATAATAATTATAATTGTTTTACAACAAAAAAATTACAATTCAAAATTTAGTGTTCATGCAGTAACCAAGTTGATATGAACCATAGTTCTAACTTCTTTAGCTCTATGCTGTAATAAAAACTCATAACTGATGTCACGAGAAGCCATGAATTCCACAAGGATAGTGAATAAGTCACTAGGGAACCTGATGGGATTGTCTATATATGCAACAAAACATTTTCCATGCCTCAATTACAACATGATACATGGAATAGCACCATGCATTGAGGATGCTACACAATAGTTTACTAGCCACCAAATAATATGCTACTAGGCATAACACTAGGCATAGGGTATGTTACATAGTAGTTAAATTGAAATAGAATTGCTTGTTAATTAGAATAACACCAATCATTGAGTGTGCTGTATGGAATTTCATACGTCATCGAGTATCCTAGTACTTGTAATCCATGCATCTAAATCATCCTTATCATGGAAATTCCATCTAACACTACTGAAAATCCGGCCTTTAGCAACCGCCATTGGCGGTCGCTAAAGGCCTTTAGCGGTCGCTGTTTCCTCGTCGCTAGAGGCTTTCAGCGACCGCCAATGGCGGTCGCTAAAGCAGGCCGGCAGATCGGCCTTCAGCGACCGCCAAGCGGTCGCTGCAGCCCCTCTGCCGGGCACCCTATAGCGACCGCCTATGGCGGTCGCTAGTTTAAAAAAAAATTAAAATTTTTTTATTGAATTGAATATATATATATATATATATATAAATATTCATATATATACTATTAAATACAATATTTTAAATATATATATATAATATATTTTAAATGTTTTAATATATATATAATATATATATAATATCAAATCATTGTGCTATAATAATTTAAAAACTTCGATTCAAGAAATAATCTCATTTCAGGTCTTTCGGAGCACGTTTGCTCCGAATGGAACCGTCACACTCCGTTTTGGTGTTTTATGGTGCCGGAAACGCGTTTCCGGCCGCCGCGGTCAAACGACACCTCCGAATGAGGTGCCGTCTGGCTGACCATTTCACAATTCACGCCCCGGATGTTGTCGTATAGTTTCGTGGCATTCGGAGGTCGTTCGGGTGGTTTTGACCCCCCAACGCGCCATTTCAGCGCGCGCCGCACTGCTGAAAAGGACACAATCGGACGTGCCGCGTGCATCGCACGTCCGATGGACGTGCGGCCTCCTCCTGCATCTCAGGAATAATATTTCTATCGTTCCCGTGCGGTTTCAGGTCGTTCGGAGCACGTTTTCTCCTAATTGGACCACCGCACGCCGTTTTGGTGTTTTATGGCGCCGGAAACGCGTTTCCGGCCGCTGCGGTCAAACGGCACATCCGAAAGAGGTTTCGTCTGGCCGACCATTTCACAATTCACGCCCCGGATGTTGTCGTACGGTTTCGTGGCATTCGGAGGTCGTTCGGGTGGTTTTGACCCCCCAACGCGCCATTTCAGCGTGCGCCGCGCTGCTGAAAAGGACACAATCGGATGTGTCGCGCGCACCACACATCTGATGGACATGCGGCCTCCTCCTGCATCTCAGGAATAATATTTATAGCATTCCTGTACGGTTTCAGGCCGTTCGGAGCAAGTTTGCTCTGAATGGGACCGTCGCACGCCGTTTTGGTGTTTTATGGCGCCGGAAACGCGTTTCCAGCCACCGCGGTCAAACGGAACCTCTAGATGAGGTACCGTCTGGCCGACCATTTCACAATTCATGCCTCGGATGTTGTCGTACGGTTTCATGGCATTCTGAGGTCGTTCGGGTGGTTTTGACCCCCCAACGCGCCATTTCAGCGTGCGCCGCGCTGCTGAAAAGGCCACAATCGGACGTGCCGCGTGCACCGCATGTCCGATGGATGTGCGGCCTCCTCCTGCATCTTAGGAATAAGATTTCTATCGTTCCCGTGCGGTTTCAGGTTGTTCGGAGCACGTTTGCTCCGAATGGGACCGTCGCACGCCGTTTTGGTGTTTTATGGCGCCGGAAAAGCGTTTCCGGCCGCCTCGGTCAAACGGCACCTCTGAATGAGGTGCCGTCTGGCCGACCATTTCAAAATTCACGCCCCGGATGTTGTCGTACGTTTTCGTGGCATTCGGAGGTCTTTCGGGTGGTTTTGACCCCCCAACGCGCCATTTCAGCGCGCGCCGCGCTGCTGAAAAGGATACAATCGGACGTGCCGCGCGCACCGCACGTCCGATGGACGTGCGGCCTCCTCCTGCATCTCAGGAATAATATTTCTATCTTTCCCGTGCGGTTTCAGGTTGTTCGGAGCACTTTTGCTCCGAATGGGACCGCCGCATGCCGTTTTGGTGTTTTATGGCGCTGGAAACGCGTTTCCGGCCGCCGCGGTCAAACGGCACCTTCGGATGAGGTGCCGTATGGCCGAACATTTCACAATTCATGCCCCGGATGTTGTCGTATGGTTTCGTGGCATTCGGAGGTCGTTCGGGTGGTTTTGACCCCCCAACGCGCCATTTCAGCGCCCGCCGCGCTGCTAAAAAGGACACAATCGGACGTGTCGCGCGCACCGCACGTCTGGTGGACGTGCGGCCTCCTCCTGCATCTCAGGAATAATATTTATAACGTTCCTGTGCGGTTTCAGGTCATTCGGAGCACGTTTGCTCCGAATTGGACCGCCGCACGCCGTTTACGTGTTTTATGGCGCCGAAAACGTGTTTCCGGCCGCCGCGGTCACGCTGCACCTCCGGATGAGGTGCCGTCTGGCCGACCATTTCACAATTCACGCCCCAGATGTTGTCATACGGTTTCGTGGCATACGGAGGTCGTTCGGGTGGTTTTGACCCCCCAACGCGCCATTTCAGCGCGCGCCGCGCTGCTGAAAAGAACACAATCGGACGTGTCGCGCGCACCGCACGTCCGATGGACGTGTGGCCTCCTCCTGCATCTCAGTAATAAGATTTCTATCGTTTTCGTGCGGTTTAAGGTCTTTTGGAGCACGTTTGCTCTGAATGGGACCGCCGCATGCCGTTTAAGTGTTCTATGGCGCCGGAAACGCGTTTCCGGCTGCCACGGTCAAACGGGACCTCCAGATGAGGTGCCGTCTGGCCGACCATTCCACAATTCACGCCCCGGATGTTTTCGTACGGTTTCGTGGCATTCGGAGGTCGTTCTGGTGGTTTTGACCCCCCAACGCGTCATTTCAGCGCGCGCAGTGCTGCTGAAAAGGACACAATCGGACGTGCCGCGCGCACCGCACGTCCGATGGACGTGCGGCCTCCTCCTACATCTCAGGAATAATATTTCAATCGTTCCCGTGCGGTTTCAGGTCGTTCGGAGCACGTTTTCTCCGAATGGGACCGCCGCACACCGTTTTGGTGTTTTATGGCACCGGAAACGCGTTTCCGGCCGCCGCGGTCAAACGGCACCTCCGAATGAGGTGCCGTCTGGCCGACCATTTCACAATTCACGCCTCAGATGTTGTCGTATGGTTTCGTGGCATTTGGAGGTCGTTCGGGTGGTTTTGACCCCCCAACGCGCCATTTCAGCGCGCGCCGTGCTGCTGAAAAGGGCACAATCGGAAGTGCCGCGCGCACCGCACGTCTGATGGACGTGCGGCCTCCTCCTGCATCTCAAGAATAATATTTCTATCATTCCCGTGCGGTTTCAGGTTGTTCAGAGCACGTTTGCTCCGAATGGGACCGTCGCACGCTGTTTTGGTGTTTTATGGCGCCGGAAACGCGTTTCCAGCCTCCGCGGTCAAACGGCACCTCCGGATGAGGTGCCGGCTGGCCGACCATTTCACAATTCATGCCTCGGATGTTGTCGTACGGTTTCGTGGCATTCGGAGGTCGTTCGGGTGGTTTTGACCCCCCAACGCGCCATTTCAGCACGCGCCGCGCTGCTGAAAAGGACACAATTGGACATGCCGCACACACCGCACGTCCGATTTACGTGCGTCCTCCTCCTGCATCTCAGGAATAATATTTCTATCATTCCCATGCGGTTTCAGGTCGTTCGGAGCACGTTTTCTCCGAATTGGACCGCCGCACGCCGTTTACGTGTTTTATGGCGCCGGAAACGCATTTCCGGCCTCTGCGGTCACACGGCACCTCCGGATGAGGCGTCGTCTGACCGACCATTTCACAATTAATGTCATAGATGTTTTCGTACGGTTTCGTGGCATTCGGAGGTCGTTCGGGTGGTTTTGACCCCCCAACGCGCCATTTCAGTGCGCGTCGCGCTGCTGAAAAGGACACAATCGGATGTGCCGCGCGCACCGCACGTTCGATGGACGTGCGGCCTCCTCCTGCATCTCAGGAATAATATTTCTATCGTTCCCGTGCGGTTTCAGGTCGTTCGGAGCACGCTTGCTCCGAATGGGACCGCCGCACGCCGTTTTGGTGTTTTATGGCGCCGGAAACGCATTTCCGGCCGCCGCGGTCAAACGGCACCTCCGAATGAGGTGTCGTCTGGCCGAACATTTCAAAATTCACACTCCGAATGTTGTCGTACGATTTCGTGGCATTCGGAGGTCGTTCGGTTGGTTTTCACCCCCCCAACGTGCCATTTCAGCGCGCGTCGCGCTGCTGAAAAGGACACAATCGGACGTGTCGCGCACACCGCACGTCCGATGGACGTGCGGCCTCCTCCTGCATCTCCGGAATAATATTTCTATCGTTCCCGTGCGGTTTCAGGTCGTTCGGAGCACGTTTGCTCTGAATGGGACCGCCGCACGCCGTTTAAGTGTTTTGTGGCGCCCGAAACACGTTTCTGGCCTCCGCGGTCAAACGGCACCTCCGGATGAGGTGTTGTCTGACCAACCATTTCACAATTCACGCCCCGGATGTTGTCGTACGGTTTCGTGGCATTCAGAGGTCGTTCGGGTGGTTTTGACCCCCCAACGCGCAATTTCAGCGGGCGTCGCGCTGCTGAAAAGGACACAATCGGACGTGCCGCGCGCACCGCACGTCCGATGGACGTGCGGCCTCCTCCTGCATCTCAGGAATAATATTTCTATCGTTCCCGTGCGGTTTCAGGTCGTTCGTAGCACGTTTGCTCTGAATTGGACGGGCGCACGCCGTTTACGTGTTTTATGGCGCCAGAAACGCGTTTCCGGCCGCCGCGGTCACACGGCACCTCCGGATGAGGCGCCGTCTGGCCGACCATTTCAAAATTAATGCCCCGGATGTTGTCGTACGGTTTCGTGGCATTCGGAGGTCGTTCGGGTGGTTTTGACCCCCCAACGCGCCATTTCAGCGCGCGTTGCGCTGCTGAAAAGGACACAATCGGACGTGCCGCACGCACCGCACATCCGATGGACGTGCGTCCTACTCCTGCATCTCAGGAATAATATTTCTATCGTTCCCGTGCGGTTTCAGGTCGTTCGGAGCACGCTTGGTCCGAATGGGACCGCCGCACGCCGTTTTGGTGTTTTATATCGCCGGAAACGCGTTTCCGGCCGCCGCGGTCAAACGGAACCTCCGAATGAGGTGCCGTCTGGCCGACCATTTCACAATTCACGCTCCGGATGTTTTCGTACGGTTTCGTGGCATTCGGACGTCGTTCGGGTGGTTTTAACCCCCCAACGCGCCATTTCAGCGCGCGTCGCGCTGCTGAAAAGGACACAATCGGACGTGCCGTGCGCACCGCACGTCCGATGGACGTGCGGCCTCCTCCTGCATCTCAGGAATAATATTTATATCGTTCCCATGCGGTTTCAGGTCGTTCGGAGCACGTTTTCTTTGAATGGGATCACTGCACGCCGTTTAAGTGTTTTAAGGCGCCGGAAACGCGTTTTCGGCCGCTGCGGTCAAACGGCACCTCCGGATGAGGTGCCTTCTGGCCGACCATTTCAAAATTCACGCCCCGGAAGTTGTCGTACGGTTTCGTGGCATTCGGAGGTCGTTCGGGTGGTTTTGACCCCCCAACGCGCCATTTCAGCGCGCGCCGCTCTGCTGAAAAGGACACAATCGGACGTGTCGTGCGCACCGCACGTCCGATGGAGGTGAGGCCTCCTCCTGCATCTCAAGAATAATATTTCTATCGTTCTCGTGCGGTTTCAGGTCGTTCGGAGCACGTTTTCTCCAAATGGGACCGCCGCACGCCGTTTTGGTGTTTTATGGCGTCGGAAACGCGTTTCCGACCGCCGCGGTCAAACGGAACCTCCAAATGAGTTGTCGTCTGGCCGACCATTTCACAATTCACGCATCAGATGTTTTCGTACGGTTTCGTGGCATTCGGAGATCGTTCGGGTGGTTTTGACCCCCCAACGCGCCGTTTCAGCACCCGCCGCGCTGCTGAAAAGGACACAATCGGACGTGCCGCGCGCACCGCACGTCTGATGGACGTGCGGCCTCCTCCTGCATCTCAGAAATAATATTTATATCGTTCCTGTGCGGTTTCAGGTCATTCAGAGCACGTTTGCTCCGAATTGGACCGTCGCACGCCGTTTACGTGTTTTATGGCGCCGGAAACGCGTTTCCGGCCGCCGCGGTCACACGGCACCTCCGGATGAGGTGCGGTCTGGCCGACCATTTCACAATTCACGCCCCGGATGTTTTCATATGGTTTCGTGGCATTCGGAGGTCGTTCGAGTGGTTTTGACCCCCCAACGCGCCATTTCAACGCGCGTCGCGCTGCTGAAAAGGACACAATGGGACGTGCCGCGCGCACCGCACGTCCGATGGACGTGCGGCCACCTCCTGCATCTCAGGAATAAGATTTCTATCGTTCCCGTGCGGTTTCAGGTCGTTCGGAGCCCGTTTTCTCCGAATGGGACCGCCGCACGCCAACCATTTCACAATTCATGCCCCGGATGTTGTCGTACGGTTTCGTGGCATTCGGAGGTCGTTTTGGTGGTTTTGACCCCCCAACGCGCCATTTCAACGCGCGCCGTGCTGCTGAAAAGGAAACAATCGGACGTGCCGCGCGTACCGCACGTCCGATGGACGTGCCGCCTCCTCCTGCATCTCAGGAATAATATTTCTATCGTTCTCGTGCGGTTTCAGGTCGTTCGGAGCACGTTTGCTCCGAATGGGACCGCCGCACGCCGTTTTGGTGTTTCATGGCGCCGGAAACGCATTTCCAGCCGCCGCGGTCAAACGGCACCTTCGGATGAGGTTCCGTCTGGCCAACCATTTCACAATTCACGCTTCGGATGTTGTCGTACAGTTTCGTGGCATTCGGAGGTCGTTCGGGTGGTTTTGACCCCCCCAACGCGCCATTTCAGCGCGCGCCGCGCTGCTGAAAAGGACACAATCGGACGTGTCGTGCGCACCGCATGTCCGATGGACGTGCGGCCTCCTCCTGCATCTCAGTAATAATATTTCTATCGTTCCCGTGCGGTTTTAGGTCGTTCGGAGCACGTTTGCTCCGAATTGGACCGCTGCACGCCGTTTACGTGTTTTATGGCGCCAGAAACGCCTTTCTGGCCGCCGCGGTCACACGGCACCTTCGGATGAGGTACCTTCTAGCCGACCATTTCTCAATTCATGCCCCGGATGTTGTCGTACGGTTTCGTGGCATTCGGAGGTCGTTCGGGTGGTTTTGACCCCCCCACGCACCATTTCAGCGCGCGTCGCGCTGCTTAAAAGGACACAATCGGACGTGCCGCGCGCACCGCACGTCCGATGGACGTGCGGCCTCCTCCTACATCTCAGGAATAATATTTCTATCGTTCTCGTGCGGTTTCAGTGCGTTCGGAGCACGCTTGCTCTGAATGGGACCGCCGCACGCCGTTTTGGTGTTTTATGGCGCCGGAAACGCGTTTCCGGCTGCCGCGGTCAAATGGCACCTCCGAATGAGGTTCCGTCTAGCCGACCATTTCACAATTCACGCTCCGGATGTTTTCGTACAGTTTCGTGGCATTCGGAGTTCGTTCGGGTGGTTTTAACCCCCCAACGCGCCATTTCAGCGTGCGCCGCGCTGCTGAAAAGGACATAATCGGACGTGTCGCGCGCACCGCACGTCCAATGGACATGCGGCCTCCTCATGCATCTCAGGAATAATATTTCTATCGTTCCTGTGCGGTTTCAGGTCGTTCGGAGCACGTTTGCTCCGAATGGGACCACCGCACGCCGTTTTGGTGTTTTATGGCGCTGGAAACGCGCTTCCGGCCGCCGCGCTCAAACGGCACCTCCGGATGAGGTGCCGTCTGGCCGACCGTTTCACAATTCACGCCCCGGATGTTGTCGTACGGTTTCGTGGCATTCGGAGGTCGTTCGGGTAGTTTTAACCCCCCAACGCGTCATTTCAGCGCGCGCCGCACTGCTGAAAATGACACAATCGGACGTGTCGTGCGCACCACACGTCCGATGGACGTGCGGCCTCCTCCTGCATCTCAGGAATAATATTTCTATCGTTCCCGTGCGGTTTCAGGTCGTTCGGAGCACGTTTGCTCCGAATGGGACCGCCGCACGCCGTTTAAGTGTTTTATGGCACCGGAAACGCGTTTCTGGCCGCCCCGGTCAAACGGCACCTCCAGATGAGGTGCCGTCAGGCCAACCATTTCTCAATTCACGCCCCGGATGTTGTCGTACGGTTTCGTGGCATTCGGAGGTCGTTCGGGTGGTTTTGACCGCCCAACGCGCAATTTCAGCGCGCGCCGCGCTGCTGAAAAGGACACAATCGGACGTGCCGTGCGCACCGCACATCCGATGGATGTGCGGACTCCTCCTGCATCTCAGGAATAATATTTCTATCGTTCCCGTGTGGTTTCAGGTCGTTCGTAGCACGTTTTCTCCGAATTGGACGGTCGCACGCCGTTTACGTGTTTTATGGCGCCGGAAACGCGTTTCGGGCCGCCGCGGTCACACGGCACCTTCGGATGAGGCGCCGTCTGACCGACCATTTCCCAATTAATGCCCCGGATGTTGCCGTACGATTTCGTGGCATTCGGAGGTCATTCGGGTGGTTTTGACCCCCCAACGCGCCATTTCAGCGCGCGCCGCGCTGCTGAAAAGGACACAATCGGACGTGCCGCGCGCACCGCACATCCGATGGACGTGCGGCCTCATCCTGCATCTCAATAATAATATTTCTATCGTTCTCATGCGGTTTTAGGTCGTTTGGAGCACGCTTGCTCCGAATGGGACCGCCGCACGCCGTTTTGGTGTTTTATATCGCCGGAAACGCGTTTCCGGTCGCCGCGGACAAACGGCACCTCCGAATGAGGTGTTGTCTGGCCGACCATTTCACAATTCACGCTCCGGATGTTGTCGTACGGTTTCGTGGCATTCGGAGGTCGTTCGGGTGGTTTTAACCCCCCAACGCGTCATTTCAGCGCGCGCCGCGCTGCTAAAAAGGACACAATCAGACGTGCCGCATGCACCGCACGTCCGATGGACGTGCGGCCTCCTCCTGCATCTCAGGAATAATATTTCTATCGTTCCCGTGCGGTTTCAGGTTGTTCGAAGCACGTTTGCTTTGAATTGGACCGCCGCACGCCGTTTAAGTGTTTTATGGCGCCGGAAACGCGTTTCCGGCCGCTGCGGTCAAACGGCACCTCCGGATGAGGTGCCGTCTGGCCGACCATTTCACAATTCACGCCCCGGATGTTGTTGTACGGTTTCGTGGCATTCGGAGGTCGTTCGGGTGGTTTTGACCACCCAACGCGCCATTTCAGCGCGCGCCGCGCTGCTAAAAAGGATACAATCGGACGTGTCGTGTGCACCGCACGTCCGATGGACGTGCGACCTCCTCCTGCATCTCAAGAATAATATTTCTATCGTTCTCGTGCGGTTTCAGGTCGTTCAGAGCACGTTTCCTCCGAATGGGACCGCTGCACGCCGTTTTGGTGTTTTATGGCGTCGGAAACGCGTTTCCGGCCGCCGCGGTCAAACGGCACCTCCGAATAAGGTTCCGTCTGGCCGACCATTTCAAAATTCACGCCCTGGATGTTGTCGTACGGTTTCGTGGCTTTCGGAGGTCGTTCGTGTGGTTTTGACCCCCCAACACGCCATTTCAGCGCCCGCCGCGCTGCTGAAAATGACACAATCGGACGTGCCGCACGCACTGCACGTCTGATGGATGTGCGGCTTCCTCCTGCATCTCAGAAATAATATTTATATCGTTCCTGTGCGGTTTTAGGTCATTCGGAGCACGTTTGCTCCGAATTGGACCGCCGCACGCCGTTTACGTGTTTTATGGCGCCGGAAACGCGTTTCCGGCCGCCGCGGTCACACGGCACCTCCAGATGAGGTGCCGTCTAGCCGACCATTTCACAATTCACGCCCCGGATGTTGTCATACGGTTTCGTGGCATTCGGAGGTCGTTCGGGTGGTTTTAACCCCCCAACGCGCCATTTAAGCGCGCGTCGCGCTGCTGAAAAGGACACAATGGGACGTGTCGCGCGCACCGCACGTCCGATGGACGTGCGGCCTCCTCTTGCATCTCAGGAATAAGATTTCTATCGTTCTCGTGCGGTTTCAGGTCGTTCGGAGCACGTTTGCACCGAATGGGACCGCCGCACGCCGTTTAAGTGTTTTGTGGCGCCGAAAACGCGTCTCCGGCTGCCACGGTCAAACGGCACCTCCGGATGAGGTGCCGTCTGGCCAACCATTTGACAATTCACGCCCCGGATGTTGTCATACGGTTTCGTGGCATTCGGAGGTCGTTCTGGTGGTTTTGACCCCCCAACGCGCCATTTCAGCGCGCGCCGCGCTGCTGAAAAGGACACAATCGGACGTGCCGCGCGCACCGCACGTCCGATGGACGTGCGGCCTCCTCCTGCATCTCAGGAATAATATTTCTATCGTTCCCGTGCGGTCTCAGGTCGTTCGGAGCACGTTTGCTCCGAATGGGACCGTCGCACGCCGTTTTGGTGTTTTATGGCGCCGGAAACGCGTTTCCAGCCGCCGCGGTCAAACGACACCTCCAGATGAGGTTCTGTCTGGCCGACCATTTCACAATTCATGCTTCAGATGTTGTCGTACGGTTTCGTGGCATTCGGAGGTCTTTCGGGTGGTTTTGACCCCCCAACGCGCCATTTCAGCGCGCGCCGCGCTGCTGAAAATGACACAATCGGATGTGTCGCGCGCACCGCACGTCCAATGGACGTGCGGCCTCCTCCTTCATCTCAAGAATAATATTTCTATCAAACCGTGCAGTTTCAGGTCGTTCGGAGCACGTTTGCTCCGAATTGGACCGCCGCACGCCGTTTACGTGTTTTATGGCGCCGGAAACGCGTTTCCGGCCGCCGCGGTCACACGGCACCTTCGGATGAGGTGCCGTCTGGCCGACCATTTCGCAATTCACGCCCCCAGATGTTGTCGTACGGTTTCTTGGCATTCGGAGGTCGTTCGGGTGGTTTTGACCCCCTAACGCGCCATTTCAGCGCGCGCCGCGCTGCTGAAAAGAACACAATCGGACATGTCGCGCGCACCGCACGTCCGATGGATGTGCGGCCTCCTTCTGCATCTGAGGAATAATATTTCTATCGTTCTCATGCGGTTTCAGGTCGTTCGGAGCACGTTTGCTCCGAATCGGACCGCCGCACGCCGTTTACGTGTTTTATGGCGCCGGAAACGCGTTTCTAGCCGCCGCGGTCACACGGCACCTCCGGATGAGGCGCCGTCTGGCCGACCATTTCACAATTCATGCCCCGGATGTTGTCGTACGGTTTCGTGGCATTTGGAGGTCATTCGGGTGGTTTTGACCCCCCAACGCGCCATTTCAGCGCGCGCCGTGCTGCTGAAAAGGACACAATCGGACGTACCGTGCGCACCGCACGTCCGATGGACGTGCGGCCTCCTCCTTCATCTCAGGAATAATATTTCTATCCTTCCCGTGCGGTTTCAGGTCATTCGGAGCACGCTTGCTCCGAATGGGACCACCGCACGCCGTTTTGGTGTTTTATGGCGCCGGAAACGCGTTTCCGGCCGCCGCGGTCAAACGGTACCTCCGAATGAGGTTCCGTCTGGCCGACCATTTCAAAATTCATGCTCCAGATGCTGTCGTACGGTTTCGTGGCATTCGGAGGTCGTTCGGTTGGTTTTAACCCCCAACGTGCCATTTCAGCGCGCGCCGCGCTGCTGAAAAGGACACAATCGGACGTGTCGCGCGCACCGCACGTCCGATGGACGTGCGGCCTCCTCCTGCATCTCTGGAATAATATTTCTATCGTTCCCGTGCAGTTTCAGGTCGTTCGGAGCACGTTTTCTCCGAATGGGACCGCCGCACGCCGTTTAAGTGTTTTATGGCGCCGGAAACGCGTTTCTGGACGCCGCGGTCAAACGGCACCTCCGTATGAGGTGCCTTCTGGCCGACCATTTTACAATTCACGCCCCGGATGTTGTCGTACGGTTTCGTGGCATTCGGAGGTCGTTCGGGTGGTTTTGACCCCCCCCCCCCAACGCGCCATTTCAGCGCCCACCGCGCTGCTAAAAAGGACATAATCGGATGTGCCGCGTGCACCGCATGTCTGATGGACGTGTGACCTCCTCCTACATCTCAGAAATAATATTTATATCGTTCCTGTGCGGTTTCAGGTCATTTGGAGCACGTTTGCTCCGAATTGGACCGTCGCACGCCGTTTACGTGTTTTATGGCGCCGGAAACGCGTTTCCGGCCGCCGCGGTCACACGGCACCACCGGATGAGGTGCCGTCTGGCCGACCATTTCACAATTCACGCCCCGGATGTTTTCATACGATTTCGTGGCATTCGTAGGTCGTTCGGGTGGTTTTGACCCCCCAACGCGCCATTTCAGCGCGTGTCGCGCTGCTGAAAAGGACACAATAGGACGTGCCACGCGCACCGCACGTCTGATGGACGTGCGGCCTCCTCTTCCATCTCAGGAATAATATTTCTATCGTTCCCGTGTGGTTTCAGGTTGTTCGGAGCACGTTTGCTCCGAATGGGACCGCCGCACGCCGTTTAAGTGTTTTATGGCGCCGGAAACGCGTCTCCGGCTGCCACGGTCAAACGGCACCTCCGGATGAGGTGCCGTCTAGCCAACCATTTCACAATTCACGCCCCGGATGTTGTCGTACGGTTTCGTGGCATTTGGAGGCCGTTCTGGTGGTTTTGACCCCCCAACGTGCCATTTCAGCGCGCGCCTCGCTGCTGAAAAGGACACAATCGGACGTGTCGCGCGCACCGCACGTCCGATGGACGTGCGGCCTCATCCTGCATCTCAGGAATAATATTGCTATCGTTCCCATGCGGTTTCAGGTCGTTCGGAGCACGTTTGCTTCGAATGGGACCGCCGCACGCCGTTTTGGTGTTTCATGGCGCAGGAAACGCGTTTCCAGCCGCCGCGGTCAAACGGCGCCTCCGGATGAGGTGCCGTCTAGCCTACCATTTCACAATTCACGCTTCGGATGTTGTCGTACGGTTTCGTGGCATTCGGAGGTCGTTCCTGTGGTTTTGACCCCCCAACGCGCCATTTCAGCCCGCGTCGCGCTGCTGAAAAGGACACAATCGGACGTGCCGCACGCACGGCACGTCCGATGGATGTGCGGCCTCCTCCTGCATCTCAGGAATAATATTTCTATCGTTCCCGTGCGGTTTCTGGTCGTTCGGAGCATTTTTGCTCCGAATTGGACCGTCGCACGCCGTTTAAGTGTTTTATGGCGCCGTAAACGTGTTTCCGACCGCCGTGGTCACAAGACACCTTCGGATGAGGTTCTGTCTGGCCGACCATTTTGCAATTCACGCCCCGGATGTTGTCGTACGGTTTCGTGGCATTCGGAGGTCGTTCGGGTGGTTTTGACCCCCCAACGCACCATTTCAGCGCGCGCCGCGCTGCTGAAAAGGACACAATCGGATGTGCCGCATGCACCGCATGTCCGATGGACGTGCGGCCTCCTCCTACATCTCAGGAATAATATTTCTATCATTCTCGTGCGGTTTCAGGTCGTTCGGAGCACGCTTGCTCTGAATGGGACCGCCGCACGCCGTTTTGGTGTTTTATGGCGCCGGAAACGCATTTCCGGCCGCCGCGGTCAAACGGAACCTCCGAATGAGGTGCCGTCTAGCCGACCATTTCACAATTCACGCTTCGGATGTTTTCGTACAGTTTCGTGGCATTCGGAGGTCGTTCGGGTGGTTTTAACCCCCCAACGCGCCATTTCAGCGCGCGCCGCGCTGCTGAAAAGGACACAATCGGACGTGTCGCGCGCACCGCATGTCTGATGGACGTGAGGCCTCCTCCTGCATCTCAGGAATAATATTTCTATCGCCCCTTGCGGTTTCAGGTCATTCGGAGCACGTTTTCTCCGAATGGGACCGCCGCACGCCGTTTTGGTATTTATGGCGCCGGAAACGCGTTTCCGGCCGCCGCGGTCAAACGGCACCTCCGGATGAGGTGCCGTCTGGCCGACCATTTCACAATTCACGCCCCGAATGTTGTCGTACGGTTTCGTGGCATTCAGAGGTCGTTCGGGTAGTTTTGACCCCCCAACGCGCCATTTCAGCGCGCGCCGCGCTGCTGAAAAGGACACAATCGGACGTGCCGTGCGCACCGCATGTCCGATGGACGTGCATCCTCCTCCTGCATCTCAGGAATAATATTTCTATCGTTCCCATGCGGTTTCAGGTCGTTCGGAGCACGTTTGCTCCGAATAGGACCGCTGCACGCCGTTTTGGTGTTTTATGGCGCCGGAAACGCGTTTTCGGCCGCCGCGGTCAAACGGCACCTCTGAATGAGGTGCCGTCTGGCCGACCATTTCAAAATTCATGCCCCGGATGTTGTCGTACGGTTTCGTGGCATTCGAAGGTCGTTCGGGTGGTTTTGACCCACCAACGCGCCATTTCAGCGCGCGCCACGCTGCTAAAAAGGACACAATCGGACGTGCCGCGCGCACCGCACGTCCGATGGACGTGCGGCCTCCTCCTGCATCTCAGGAATAATATTTCTATCGTTTCCGTGAGGTTTCAGGTCGTTCAGAGCACGTTTGCTCTGAATGGGACCGCCGCACGCCGTTTTGGTGTTTTTTGGCGCCGGAAACGCATTTCCGGCCGCCGCGGTCAAACGGCACCTCCGGATGAGGTGCCGTCTGGCCGATAATTTGACAATTCACACCCCAGATTTTGTCGTACGGTTTCGTGGCATTCCGAGGTCGTTCGGGTGGTTTTGACCCCCCAACGCGCCATTTCAGCGTGCGCCTCGCTGCTGAAAAGGACACAATCGGACGTACCGCGTGCACCGCACGTCCGATGGACGTACGACCTCCTCCTGCATCTCAGGAATAATATTTCTATCGTTCCCGTGCGGTTTCAGGTCGTTCGGAGCACGTTTGCTCCGAATTGGACCGCCGCACGCCGTTTACATGTTTTATGGCACCGGAAACGTGTTTCCGGCCGCCGCGGTCACACGGCACCTCCGGATGAGGTGCCGTCTGGCCGAACATTTCACAATCCACACCCCGTATGCTGTCGTACGGTTTCGTGGCATTCGGAGGTCGTTCGGGTGGTTTTGACCCCCCAACGCGCCATTTCAGCGCGCGCCGCGCTGCTCAAAAGGACACAATCGGACGTGCCGTGTGCACCGCACGTCCGATGGACGTGCGGCCTTCTCCTGGATCTCAGGAATAATATTTCTATCGTTCCCGTGCGGTTTCAGGTCGTTCGGAGCACGTTTGCTCCGAATGGGACCGCCGCACGCCGTTTTGGTGTTTTATGGCGCTGGAAATGCGTTTCTGGCCTCCGCGGTCAAACGGAACCTCCGGATGAGGTGTCGTCTGGCCGACCATTTCACAATTCACGCCCCGGATGTTGTCGTACGGTTTCGTGGCATTCGGAGGTCGTTCGGGTGGTTTTGATCCCCCAACGCGCCATTTCGGCGCGCGCCGCGCTGCTGAAAAGGACACAATCAGACGTGCCGCGCGCACCGCACGTCCGATGGACGTGCCGCCTCCTCCTGCATCTCAGGAATTATATTTCTATCATTCTCGTGCGGTTTCAGGTCATTCGGAGCACGTTTGCTCCGAATTGGACCGCCGCACGCCGTTTAAGTGTTTTATGGCGCCGGAAACGCGTTTCCGGCCGCCGCGGTCACACGGCACCTCCGGATGAGGTGCCTTCTGGCCGACCATTTCACAATTCACGCCCCGGATGTTGTCGTACGGTTTCGTGGCATTCAGAGGTCGTTCGGGTGGTTTTGACCCCACAACGCGCCATTTCAGCGCGCGCCGCGCTGCTGAAAAGGACACATTCGGACGTGCCGCGCGCACCGCACGTCCGATGGACGTGCGGCCTCTTCCTGCATCTCAGGAATAATATTTCTATCGTTCCCGTGCGGTTTCAGGTCATTCGGAGCACGTTTGCTCCGAATGGGACCGCCGCACGCCGTTTAAGTGTTTTATGGCGCCGAAAATGCGTTTCTGGCTGCCGCGGTCAAACGGCACCTCCGAATGAGGTGCCGTCTGGCTGACCATTTCACAATTCATGCCTCGGATGTTGTCGTACGGTTTCGTGGCATTCGGAGGTCGTTCTGGTGGTTTTGACCCCCAACGCGTCATTTCAGCGCGCGTCGCGCTGCTAAAAAGGACACAATCGGACGTGCCGCACGCACCGCACGTCCGATGGACGTGCGGCCTCCTCCTGCATCTCAGGAATAATATTTATATCGTTCCCATGCGGTTAAAGGTCGTTCGGAGCACGTTTGCTTCGAATTGGACTGCCGCACGCCGTTTACGTGTTTTATGGCGCCGGAAACGCGTTTCCGGCCGCCGCGGTCACACGGAACCTCCGGATGAGGTGCCGTCTGGCCGACCATTTCACAATTCACGCCCCAGATGTTGTCGTACGGTTTCGTGGCATTCAGAGGTCGTTCGGGTGGTTTTGACCCCCAACGCGCCATTTCAGCGCGCGCCGCGCTGCTGAAAAGGACACAATCGGACGTGTCGCGCGCACCGCACGTTAGATGGACGTGCGGCCTCCTCCTGCATCTCAGGAATAATATTTATATCATTCACGTGCGGTTTCAGGTCGTTCGGAGCACGTTTGCTCCGAATGGGACCGCCGCACGCCGTTTAAGTGTTTTATGGCGCCGGAAATGCGTTTCTGGCTACCGCGGTCAAACGGTACCTTCGAATGAGGTGCATTCTGGCCGACCATTTCACAATTCACACCTCAGATGTTTTCGTACGGTTTAGTGGCATTCGGAGGTCGTTCTGGTGCTTTTGACGCACAACACGCCATTTCAGCGCGCGCCGCGCTGTTGAAAAGGACACAATCGGACGTGCCGCGCGCACCGCACGTCCGATGGACGTGCGGCCTCTTCATGAATCTCAGGAATAATATTTCTATCGTTCCCGTGCGGTTTCAGGTCGTTTGGAGCACGTTTGCTCTGAATGGGACCGCCGCACGCCGTTTTGGTGTTTTATGGCGCCAGAAACGTGTTTCCGGCTGCCGCGGTCAAACGGCACCTCCGAATGAGGTGCCGTCTGGCCGATCATTTCACAATTCACGCCCCGGATGTTTTCGTACGGTTTCGTGGCATTTGGAGGTCGTTCGGGTGGTTTTGACCCCCCAACGCGCCATTTCAACGCGCACCGCGCTGCTCAAAAAGACACAATCGGACGTGCCGCGCGCACCGCACGTCCTATGGACGTGCGGCCTCCTCCTGCATCTCAGGAATAATATTTCTATCGTTCCCATGCAGTTTCAGGTCGTTCGGAGCACGTTTTCTCCGAATGGGACCGCTGCACGCCGTTTTGGTGTTTTATGGGGCCGGAAACGCGTTTCCGGCCGCCGCGGTCAAACGGCTCCTCCGAATGAGGTTCCGTCTGGCCGACCATTTCACAATTCACGCCCGGATGTTGTCGTATGGTTTCGTGGCATTCGGAGGTCGTTTGGGTGGTTTTGACCCCCCAACGCGCCATTTCAGCGCGCACCGCTCTGCTGAAAAGGACACAATCGGACGTTCCGCGCGCACCGCATGTCCGATGGACGTGCGGCCTCCTCCTGCATCTCAGGAATAATATTTCTATCGTTCCCGTGCGGTTTCAGGTCGTTTGGAGCACGTTTGCTCCGAATTGGACCGCCACACGCCGTTTACGTGTTTTATGGCGCCGGAAACGCGTTTTCAGCCGCCGCGGTCACACGGGACCTCTAGATGAGGCGCCGTCTGGCCGACCATTTCACAATTCACGACCTTTATGTTGTTGTACGGTTTCATGGCATTCGGAGGTCGTTCGGGTGGTTTTGACCCCCCAACGCGCCATTTCAGCGCGCGCCGCGCTGCTGAAAAGGACACAATCGGACGTGTCGGGCACACCGCACGTCCGATGGACATACGGCCTCCTCCTGCAACTCAGGAATAATATTTCTATCGTTCTCGTGCGGTTTCAGGTCGTTCAGAGCACGCTTGATCTGAATTGGACCGCCGCACGCCGTTTAAGTGTTTTTTAGCGCCGGAAACGCGTTTCCGGCCGCCGCGGTCACACGGAACCTCCGGATGAGGTGCCGTCTAGCCGACCATTTTACAATTCACGCTCCGGATGTTGTTTTACGGTTTCGTGGCATTCGGAGGTCGTTCGGGTGGTTTTAACCCCCCAACGAGCCATTTCAGCGCGCGCCGCGTTGTTGAAACGGACACAATCGGACGTGCCGCGCGCACCGCACGTCCGATTGATGTGCGGCCTCCTCCTGCATCTCAGGAATAATATTTCTATCGTTCATGTGCGGTTTCAGGTCGTTCGGAGCACGTTTTCTCCGAATGGGACCGCCGCACGCCGTTTAAGTGTTTTATGGCGCTGGAAACGCGTTTCCGGCCTCCGCGGTCAAACGGAACCTCCAGATGAGGTGTCGTCTAGTCGACCATTTCACAATTCACGCCCCGGATGTTGTCGTACGGTTTCGTGGCATTCGGAGGTCGTTCGGGTGGTTTTGACCCCCCAACGCGCCATTTCAGCGCGCGCCGCGCTGCTGAAAAGGACACAATCGGAAGTGCCGTGCGCACCGCACGTCTGATGGACGTGCGGCCTCCTCCTGCATCTCAGGAATAATATTTCTACCGTTCCCGTGAGGTTTCAGGTCGTTCGGAGCACATTTTCTCCTAATGGGACCGCTGCACGCCGTTTTGGTGTTTTATGGCGTCGGAAACGCGTTTCCAGCCGCCGCGGTCAAACGGCACCTCCGAATGAGGTTCTGTCTGGCCGACCATTTCACAATTCACGCCCCGGATGTTGTCGTACGGTTTCGTGGTATTCAGAGGTCGTTCGGGTGGTTTTGACCCCCCAACGCGCCATTTCAGCGCCCGCCGCGCTGCTGAAAAGGACACAATCGGACGTGCCGCGCATACCGCACGTCTGATGGACGTGCGACCTCCTCCTACATCTCAGAAATAATATTTATATCGTTCCTGTAAGGTTTCAGGTCATTCGGAGCATGTTTGCTCTGAATTGGACCGCCGCACGCCGTTTAAGTGTTTTATGGCGCCGGAAACGCGTTTCCGGCTGCCACAGTCAAACGGCACCTCCGGATGAGGTGCCGTCTGGCAGAACATTCCACAATTCACGCCCCGGATGTTTTCGTACGGTTTCGTGGCATTCGGAGGTCATTCTGGTGGTTTTGACCCCCCAACGCGCCATTTCAGCGCGCGCCGCGCTGCTGAAAAGGACACAATCGGACGTGCCGCGCGCACCGCACGTCCGATGGATGTGCGGCCTCCTCCTGCATCTCAGGAATAATTTTTCAATCGTTCTCATGCGGTTTCAGGTCGTTCGGAGCACGTTTGCTCCGAATGGGACCGCCGCACGCCGTTTTGGTGTTTTATGGCGCCGGAAACGCGTTTCCGGCCGCCGCGGTCAAACGGCACCTCCGAATGAGGTGCCGTCTGGCCAACCATTTCACAATTCACGCCTCGGATGTTGTCGTATGGTTTCGTGGCATTTGGAGGTCGTTCGGGTGGTTTTGACCCCCCAACGCGTCATTTTAGCGCGAGCCGCGCTGCTTAAAAGGACACAATCGGAAGTGTCGCGTGCACCGCACGTCTGATGGATGTCCGGCCTCCTCCTGCATCTCAGGAATAATATTTCTATCATTCCCGTGCGGTTTCAGGTCGTTCAGAGCACGTTTGCTCCCAATGGGACCGCCGCACGCCGTTTTGGTATTTTATGGCGCCGGAAACGCGTTTCCAGCCGCCGCGGTCAAACGGCACCTCCGGATGAGGTGCTGTCTGGCCGACCATTTCACAATTCACGCCTCAGATGTTGTCATATGGTTTCGTGGAATTCGAAGGTCGTTCAGGTGGTTTTGACCCCCCAACGCGTCATTTCAGCGGGCGCCGCGCTGCTAAAAAGGACACAATCGGACGTGCCGCGCGCACCGCACGTCCGATGGATGTGCGGCATCCTCCTGCATCTCAGGAATAATATTTCTATCGTTCCCGTGCGGTTTCAGGTCGTTCGGAGCACGTTTTCTCCGAATTGGACCGCCGCACGCCGTTTACGTGTTTTATGGCGCCGGAAACGTGTTTCCGGCCTCCGCGGTCACACGGAACCTCCGGATGAGCCACCATCTGGCCGACAATTTCACAATTCACGCCCCGGATGTTGTCGTACGGTTTCGTGGCATTCAGAGGTCGTTCGGGTGGTTTTGACCCCCCAACGTGCCATTTCAGCGCGCGTCGCGCTGCTGGAAAGGACACAATCGGACGTGCCGCGCGCACCGCATGTCCGATAGACATGCGGCCTCCTCCTACATCTCAGGAATAATATTTCTATCGTTCCCGTGCGGTTTCAGGTCGTTCGGAGCACGCTTGCTCTGAATAGGACCGCCGCACGCCGTTTTGGTGTTTTATGGCGATGGAAACGCGTTTCCGGCCGCCGCGGTCAAACGGCACCTCCGAATGAGGTGCCGTCTGGCCATCCATTTCACAATTCACGCTCCGGATATTTTCGTACAGTTTCGTGGCATTCGGAGGTCGTTCGGGTGGTTTTAACCCCCCAACGCGCCATTTCAGCGCGCGCCGCGCTGCTGAAAAGGACACAATCGGACGTGCCGCACGCACCGCACGTCCGATGGACGTGTGGCCTCCTCCTGCATCTCAGGAATAATATTTCTATCGTTCCCGTGTGGTTTCAGGTCGTTCAGAGCACGTTTGCTCCGAATGGGACCGCCGCACGCCGTTTTGGTGTTTTATGGCGCCGGAAACGCGTTTCTGGCCGCTGCGGTCAAACGGCACCTCCGGATGAGGTGCCGTCTAGCCGACCATTTCACAATTCACGCCCCGAATGTTTTCGTACGGTTTCGTGGCATTCGGAGGTCGTTCGGGTGGTTTTGACCCCCCAACGCGCCATTTCAGCACGCGCCGCGCTCCTGAAAAGGACACAATCGGACGTGCCGTGTGCACCGCACGTCCGATGGACGTGCGTCCTCCTCCTGCATCTCAGAAATAATATTTCTATCGTTCCCGTGCGGTTTCAGGTCATTCGGAGCACGTTTGCTCCGAATGGGACCGCCGCACGCCGTTTTGGTGTTTTATGGCGCCGGAAACGTCATTCTGGCCGCCGCGGTCAAACGGAACCTTCGAATGAGGTGCCGTATGGCCGACCATTTCACAATTCACGCCCCGGATGTTTTCGTATGGTTTTGTGGCATTCGGAGGTCGTTCGGGTGGTTTTGACCCCCCAACGCGCCATTTCAGCGCGCGCCGCGCTGCTGAAAAGGACACAATCGGACGTGCCGCGTGCACCGCACGTCCGATGGACGTGCGGCCTCCTCCTGCATCTCAGGAATAATATTTCTATCGTTTCTGTGCGGTTTCAGGTCGTTCGGAGCACGTTTGCTCCGAATGGGACCGCTGCACGCCGTTTTGGTGTTTTATGGCGCCAGAAACGCGTTTCTGGCCGCCGCGGTCAAACGGCACCTCCGGATGAGGTTCCGTCTGGCCAACCATTTCACAATTCACGCCCCGGATGTTGTCGTACGGTTTCGTGGCATTCGGAGGTCGTTCGGGTGGTTTTGACCCCCCAACGCGCCATTTCAGCGCGCGCCGCGCTGCTGAAAAGGACACAATCGGACATGCCGCGTGCACTGCACGTCCGATGGACGTACGCCCTCCTCCTGCATCTCAGGAATAATATTTCTATCCTTCTCGTGAATTTTCAGGTCGTTCGGAGCACGTTTGCTCCGAATTGGACCGCCGCATGCCGTTTACGTGTTTTATGGCACCGGAAACGCGTTTCCGGCCGCTGCGGTCAAACGGCACCTCCGGATGAGGTTCCGTCTGGCCGACCATTTCACAATTCACGCCCCGGATGTTGTCGTACGGTTTCGTGGCATTCGGAGGTTGTTCGGGTGGTTTTGACCCCCCAACGCGCCATTTCAGCGCGCGCCGCGCTGCTAAAAAGGACACAATCGGACATGCCGCATGCACCGCACGTCCGATGGACGTGCGACCTCCTCCTGCATCTCAGGAATAATATTTCTATCGTTCCCGTGCATTTTCAGGTCGTTCGGAGCACGTTTGCTCCGAATTGGACCGCCGCATGCCGTTTACGTGTTTTATGGCACCGGAAACGCGTTTCCGGCCGCCGCGGTCACACGGCACCTCCGGATGAGGTTCCCTCTGGCCAACCATTTCACAATTCACGCCTCGGATGTTGTCGTACGGTTTCGTGGCATTCGGAGGTCGTTCGGGTGGTTTTGACCCCCCAACGCGCCATTTCAGCGCGCGCCGCGCTGCTCAAAAGGACACAATCGGACGTGTCGCGCGCACCGCACGTCCGATGGATGTGCGTCCTCCTCCTGCATCTCAGGAATAATATTTTTATCGTTCCCGTCCGGTTTCAGGTCGTTCGGAGCACGTTTGCTCCGAATGGGACCGTCGCACGCCGTTTTGGTGTTTTTTGGCGCTGGAAACGCGTTTCCGGCCGCCGCGGTCAAACGGCACCTCTGAATGAGGTGCTGTCTGGCCGACCATTTCACAATTCACGCCCCGTATGTTGTCGCACAGTTTCGTGGCATTCGGAGGTCGTTCGGGTGGTTTTGACCCCCCAACGCGCCATTTCAGCGCGCGCCGCGCTGCTGAAAAGGACACAATCGGACGTGCCGCGCGCACCGCACGTCCGATGGATGTGCGGCCTCCTCCTGCATCTCAGGAATAATATTTCTATTATTCCCGTGCGGTTTCGGGTCGTTCGGAGCACGTTTGCTCCGAATTGGACTGCCGCACGCCTTTTAAGTGTTTATTGGCGCCGGAAACGCGTTTCCGGCCGCCGCGGTCACACGGCACCTCCGGATGAGGTGCCGTCTAGCCGAACATTTCAAAATTGACGCCCCGGATGTTGTCGTACGGTTTCGTGGCATTCGGAGGTCGTTCGGGTGGTTTTGTCCCCCCAACGCGCCATTTCAGCGCGCGCCGCGCTGCTGAAAAGGACACAATCGGACGTGCCGTGCGCACCGCACGTCTGATGGACGTGCGGCCTCCCCCTGTATCTCGGGAATAATATTTATATCGTTCCTATGCGGTTTCAGGTCGTTCGGAGCACGTTTGCTCCGAATTGGACCACCGCACGCCGTTTTGGTGTATTATGGCGCTGGAAACGCGTTTCCGGCCGCTGCGGTCAAACGGCACCTCCAAATGAGGTGATGTCTGGCTGGCCATTTTACAATTCACGCCCCGGATGTTGTTGTACGGTTTCGTGGCATTCGGAGGTCGTTCGGGTGGTTTTGACCCCCCAACGCGCCATTTCAGCGCGCGCCGTGCTGCTGAAAAGGACACAATCGGACGTGCCGCGCGCACCGCACGTCCGATGGACATGCGGCCTCCTCCTGCATCTCAGGAATAATATTTCTATCATTACTGTACGGTTTCAGGTCATTCGGAGAACGTTTGCTCTGAATGGGACCGCCGCACGCCGTAATGGTGTTTTATGGCGCCGGAAACGCGTTTCCGGCCGCAGCGGTCAAACGGCACCTCTGGATGAGGTTCCGTCTGGCCGAACATTTCACAATTTACGCCCCGGATGTTGTCGTACGGTTTCGTGGCATTCTGGTGGTTTTGACCCCCCACGCGCCATTTCAGCGCGCGCCGCGCTGCTGAAAAGCACACAATCGGACGTGTCGCGCACACCGCATGTCCGATGGACGTGCGACCTCCTCCTGCATCTCAGGAATAATATTTCTATCGTTCTCGTGCGGTTTCAGGTCGTTCGGAGCACGCTTGATCCGAATGGGACCGCCGCACGCCGTTTTGGTGTTTTATGGCGCCGGAAACGCGTTTCCGGCCGCCGCGGTCAAACAGCACCTCCGAATGATGTGCCGTCTGGCCGACCATTTCACAATTCACGCTCCGGATGTTTTCGTACGGTTTCGTGGCATTCGGAGGTCGGTCGGGTGGTTTTAACCCCCCAACGCGCCATTTCAGCGCGCGCCGCGCTGCTGAAAAAGACACAATTGGACGTGCCGCGCGCACCGCACGTCCGATGGACGTGTGGCCTCCTCCTGCATCTCAGGAATAATATTTCTATCGTTCCCGTGCGGTTTCAGGTCATTCGGAGCACGTTTTCTCCGAATGGGACCGCCGCACGCCGTTTAAGTGTTTTATGGCGCCAGAAACACGTTTCCGGCCGCCGCGGTCAAACGGCACCACCGGATGAGGTTCCGTCTAGCCGACCATTTCACAATTCACGCCCCGGATGTTTTCATACGGTTTCGTGGCATTCGGAGGTCGTTCGGGTGGTTTTGACCCCCCAACGCGCCATTTCAGCGCGCGCCGCGCTGCTGAAAAGGACACAATCGGACGTGCCGCGCGCACCGCACGTCCGATGGACGTGAGGCCTCCTCATACATCTCAGGAATAATATTTCTATCGTTCCCGTGCGGTTTCAGGTCGTTCGGAGCACGTTTTCTCCGAATTGGACCGCCGCACGCCGTTTACGTGTTTTATGGCGCCGGAAACGTGTTTCCGGCCTCCGCGGTCACACGGAACCTCCGGATGAGCCACCATCTGGCCGACAATTTCACAATTCACGCCCCGGATGTTGTCGTACGGTTTCGTGGCATTCAGAGGTCGTTCGGGTGGTTTTGACCCCCCAACGTGCCATTTCAGCGCGCGTCGCGCTGCTGGAAAGGACACAATCGGACGTGCCGCGCGCACCGCATGTCCGATAGACATGCGGCCTCCTCCTACATCTCAGGAATAATATTTCTATCGTTCCCGTGCGGTTTCACGTCGTTCGGAGCACGCTTGCTCTGAATAGGACCGCCGCACGCCGTTTTGGTGTTTTATGGCGATGGAAACGCGTTTCCGGCCGCCGCGGTCAAACGGCACCTCCGAATGAGGTGCCGTCTGGCCATCCATTTCACAATTCACGCTCCGGATATTTTCGTACAGTTTCGTGGCATTCGGAGGTCGTTCGGGTGGTTTTAACCCCCCAACGCGCCATTTCAGCGCGCGCCGCGCTGCTGAAAAGGACACAATCGGACGTGCCGCACGCACCGCACGTCCGATAGACGTGTGGCCTCCTCATGCATCTCAGGAATAATATTTCTATCGTTCCCGTGTGGTTTCAGGTCGTTCAGAGCACGTTTGCTCCGAATGGGACCGCCGCACGCCGTTTTGGTGTTTTATGGCGCCGGAAACGCGTTTCTGGCCGCTGCGGTCAAACGGCACCTCCGGATGAGGTGCCGTCTAGCCGACCATTTCACAATTCACGCCCCGAATGTTTTCGTACGGTTTCGTGGCATTCGGAGGTCGTTCGGGTGGTTTTGACCCCCCAACGCGCCATTTCAGCACGCGCCGCGCTCCTGAAAAGGACACAATCGGACGTGCCGTGTGCACCGCACGTCCGACGGACGTGCGTCCTCCTCCTGCATCTCAGAAATAATATTTCTATCGTTCCCGTGCGGTTTCAGGTCATTCGGAGCACGTTTGCTCCGAATGGGACCGCCGCACGCCGTTTTGGTGTTTTATGGCGCCGGAAACGCCATTCTGGCCGCCGCGGTCAAACGGAACCTTCGAATGAGGTGCCGTATGGCCGACCATTTCACAATTCACGCCCCGGATGTTTTCGTATGGTTTTGTGGCATTCGGAGGTCGTTCGGGTGGTTTTGACCCCCCAACGCGCCATTTCAGCGCGCGCCGCGCTGCTGAAAAGGACACAATCGGACGTGCCGCGTGCACCGCACGTCCGATGGACGTGCGGCCTCCTCCTGCATCTCAGGAATAATATTTCTATCGTTTCTGTGCGGTTTCAGGTCGTTCGGAGCACGTTTGCTCCGAATGGGACCGCTGCACGCCGTTTTGGTGTTTTATGGCGCCAGAAACGCGTTTCTGGCCGCCGCGGTCAAACGGCACCTCCGGATGAGGTTCCGTCTGGCCAACCATTTCACAATTCACGCCCCGGATGTTGTCGTACGGTTTCGTGGCATTCGGAGGTCGTTCGGGTGGTTTTGACCCCCCAACGCGCCATTTCAGCGCGCGCCGCGCTGCTGAAAAGGACACAATCGGACATGCCGCGTGCACTGCACGTCCGATGGACGTCCGCCCTCCTCCTGCATCTCAGGAATAATATTTCTATCCTTCTCGTGAATTTTCAGGTCGTTCGGAGCACGTTTGCTCCGAATTGGACCGCCGAATGCCGTTTACGTGTTTTATGGCACCGGAAACGCGTTTCCGGCCGCTGCGGTCAAACGGCACCTCCGGATGAGGTTCCGTCTGGCCGACCATTTCACAATTCACGCCCCGGATGTTGTCGTACGGTTTCGTGGCATTCGGAGGTTGTTCGGGTGGTTTTGACCCCCCAACGCGCCATTTCAGCGCGCGCCGCGCTGCTAAAAAGGACACAATCGGACATGCCGCATGCACCGCACGTCCGATGGACGTGCGACCTCCTCCTGCATCTCAGGAATAATATTTCTATCGTTCCCGTGCATTTTCAGGTCGTTCGGAGCACGTTTGCTCCGAATTGGACCGCCGCATGCCGTTTACGTGTTTTATGGCACCGGAAACGCGTTTCCGGCCGCCGCGGTCACACGGCACCTCCGGATGAGGTTCCCTCTGGCCAACCATTTCACAATTCACGCCTCGGATGTTGTCGTACGGTTTCGTGGCATTCGGAGGTCGTTCGGGTGGTTTTGACCCCCCAACGCGCCATTTCAGCGCGCGCCGCGCTGCTCAAAAGGACACAATCGGACGTGTCGCGCGCACCGCACGCCCGATGGATGTGCGGCCTCCTCCTGCATCTCAGGAATAATATTTCTATCGTTCCCGTCCGGTTTCAGGTCGTTCGGAGCACGTTTGCTCCGAATGGGACCGTCGCACGCCGTTTTGGTGTTTTTTGGCGCTGGAAACGCGTTTCCGGCCGCCGCGGTCAAACGGCACCTCTGAATGAGGTGCTGTCTGGCCGACCATTTCACAATTCACGCCCCGTATGTTGTCGCACAGTTTCGGGGCATTCGGAGGTCGTTCGGGTGGTTTTGACCCCCCAACGCGCCATTTCAGCGCGCGCCGCGCTGCTGAAAAGGACACAATCGGACGTGCCGCGCGCACCGCACGTCCGATGGATGTGCGGCCTCCTCCTGCATCTCAGGAATAATATTTCTATTATTCCCGTGCGGTTTCGGGTCGTTCGGAGCACGTTTGCTCCGAATTGGACTGCCGCACGCCTTTTAAGTGTTTATTGGCGCCGGAAACGCGTTTCCGGCCGCCGCGGTCACACGGCACCTCCGGATGAGGTGCCGTCTAGCCGAACATTTCAAAATTGACGCCCCGGATGTTGTCGTACGGTTTCGTGGCATTCGGAGGTCGTTCGGGTGGTTTTGTCCCCCCAACGCGCCATTTCAGCGCGCGCCGCGCTGCTGAAAAGGACACAATCGGACGTGCCGTGCGCACCGCACGTCTGATGGACGTGCGGCCTCCCCCTGTATCTCGGGAATAATATTTATATCGTTCCTATGCGGTTTCAGGTCGTTCGGAGCACGTTTGCTCCGAATTGGACCACCGCACGCCGTTTTGGTGTATTATGGCGCTGGAAACGCGTTTCCGGCCGCTGCGGTCAAACGGCACCTCCAAATGAGGTGATGTCTGGCTGGCCATTTTACAATTCACGCCCCAGATGTTGTTGTACGGTTTCGTGGCATTCGGAGGTCGTTCGGGTGGTTTTGACCCCCCAACGCGCCATTTCAGCGCGCGCCGTGCTGCTGAAAAGGACACAATCGGACGTGCCGCGCGCACCGCACGTCCGATGGACATGCGGCCTCCTCCTGCATCTCAGGAATAATATTTCTATCATTACTGTACGGTTTCAGGTCATTCGGAGAACGTTTGCTCTGAATGGGACCGCCGCACGCCGTAATGGTGTTTTATGGCGCCGGAAACGCGTTTCCGGCCGCAGCGGTCAAACGGCACCTCTGGATGAGGTTCCGTCTGGCCGAACATTTCACAATTTACGCCCCGGATGTTGTCGTACGGTTTCGTGGCATTCTGGTGGTTTTGACCCCCCACGCGCCATTTCAGCGCGCGCCGCGCTGCTGAAAAGCACACAATCGGACGTGTCGCGCACACCGCATGTCCGATGGACGTGCGACCTCCTCCTGCATCTCAGGAATAATATTTCTATCGTTCCCGTGCGGTTTCAGGTCGTTCGGAGCACGTTTGCTCTGAATGGGACCGCCACATGTCGTTTTGGTGTTTTATGGCGCTGGAAACGCGTTTCCGGCCGCCGCGGTCAAACGGCACCTCCGAATGAGGTGCCGTCTGGCCGACCATTTCACAATTCACGCACCGGATGTTGTCGTACGGTTTCGTGGCATTCGGAGGTCGTTCGGGTGGTTTTGACCCCCCCCCCCCCCCCCAACGCGCCATTTCAGCGCGCGCCGCGCTGCTGAAAAGGACACAATCGGACGTGCCGCGCGCACCGCACGTCTGATGGACGTGCGACCTCCTCCTGCATCTTAGGAATAATATTTCTATCGTTCCTGTGCGGTTTCAGGTCATTCGGAGTACGTTTGTTCCGAATGGGACCGCCGCACGCCGTTTTGGTGTTTTATGGCGCCTGAAACGTGTTTCCGGCCTCCGCGGTCAAACGGCACCTCCGGATGAGGTGCCGTCTGGCCGACCATTTCACAATTCATGCCCCGGATTTTGTCGTACGGTTTCGTGGCATTCGGAGGTCGTTCGGGTGGTTTTGACCCCCCAACGCGCCATTTCAGCGCGCGTCGCGCTACTGAAAAGGACACAATCGGACGTGCCGCGCGCACCGCACGTCCGATGGACGTGAGACCTCCTCCTGCATCTCAAAAATAATATTTCTATCATTCTCGTGCGGTTTCAGGTAGTTCGGAGAACGTTTGCTCCGAATTGGACCGCTGCACGCCGTTTAAGTGTTTTTTGGCGCCGGAAACGCGTTTCCGGCCGCCGCGGTCACACGGAACTTCCAGATGACGTGCCGTCTGGCCGACCATTTCAAAATTCACGCCCCGGATGTTTTCTTAAGGTTTCGTGGAATTCGGAGGTCGTTCGGGTGGTTTTGACCCCCCAACGCGCCATTTCAGCGCGCGCCGCGCTGCTGAAAAGGACACAATCGGACATGCCGCGTGCACCGCACGTCCGATGGACGTGTGACCTCCTCCTGCATCTCAGGAATAATATTTCTATCGTTCTTGTGCATTTTCAGGTCGTTCGGAGCACGTTTGCTCCGAATTGGACCACCGCATGCCGTTTACGTGTTTTATGGCACCGGAAACGCGTTTCCGGCCGCCGCGGTCAAACGGAACCTCCGGATGAGGTGCCGTCTGGCCGAACATTTCACAATTCACGCCCCGGATGCTGTCGTACAGTTTCGTGGCATTCGGAGGTCGTTCGGGTGGTTTTGACCCCCCCAACGCGCCATTTCAGCGCGCGCCGCGCTGCTGAAAAGGACACAATCGGACCTTCCGCGTGCACCGCACGTCCGATGGACGTGCGACCTCCTCCTCCATCTCAGGAATAATATTTCTATCGTTCCCGTGCATTTTCAGGTCGTTCGGAGCACGTTTGCTCCAAATTGGACCGCCGCATGCCGTTTACGTGTTTTATGGCGCCAGAAACGCGTTTCCGGCCGCCGCGGTCACACGGCACCTCCGGATGAGGTGCCATCTGGCCGACCATTTCACAATTCACGCCTCGGATGTTGTCGTACGGTTTCGGGGCATTCGGAGGTCGTTCGGGTGGTTTTGACCCTCCAACGCGCCATTTCAGCGCGCACCGCGCTGCTCAAAAGGACACAATCGGATGTGTCGTGCGCACCGCACGTCCGATGGATGTGCGGCCTCCTCCTGCATCTCAGGAATAATATTTCTATCGTTCCCGTCCGGTTTCAGGTCGTTCGGAGCACGTTTGCTCTGAATGGGACCGTCGCACGCCGTTTTGGTGTTTTTTGGCGCTGGAAACGCGTTTCCGGCCGCCGCGGTCAAACGGAACCTCTGAATGAGGTTCCGTCTGGCCGACCATTTCAAAATTCACGCCCCGTATGTTGTCGCACAGTTTCGTGGCATTCGGAGGTCGTTCGGGTGGTTTTGACCCCCCAACGCGCCATTTCAGCGCGCGCCGCGCTGCTAAAACGGACACAATCGGACGTGCCGCGCGTACCGCACGTCCGATGGACGTGCGGTCTCCTCCTGAATCTCAGGAATAATATTTCTATCATTCCCGTGCGGTTTCAGGTCGTTCGGAGCACGTTTGCTCTGAATTGGACTGCCGCACGCCTTTTAAGTATTTTTTGGCGTCGGAAACGCGTTTCCGGCCACCGCGGTCACACGGCACCTCCGGATGAGGTTCCGTCTAGCCGACCATTTCACAATTGACGCCCCGGATGTTGTCGTACGGTTTCGTGGCATTCGGAGGTCGTTCGGGTGGTTTTGACCCCCCAACGCGCCATTTCAGCGTGCGCCGCGCTGCTGAAAAGGACACAATCGGACGTGCCGTGCGCACCGCACGTCCGATGGACGTGCGGCCTCCTCCTGTATCTCAGGAATAATATTTCCATCGTTCCTATGCGGTTTCAGGTCGTTCGGAGCACGTTTGCTCCGAATTGGATCACCGCACGCCGTTTTGGTGTATTATGGCATCAGAAACGCGTTTCCGGCCGCTGCGGTCAAACGGCACCTCCAAATGAGGTGCTGTCTGGCCGACCATTTTACAATTCACGCCCCGGATGTTGTCGTACGGTTTCGTGGCATTCGGAGGTCGTTCGGGTGGTTTTGACCCCCCAACGCGCCATTTCAGCGCGGGCCGTGCTGCTGAAAAAGACACAATCGGACGTGCCGCGCGCACCGCACGTCCGATGGACATGCGGCCTCCTCCTGCATCTCAGGAATAATATTTCTATCGTTACCGTACGGTTTCAGGTCATTCGGAAAATGTTTTCTCTGAATGGGACCGCCGCACGCCGTAATGGTGTTTTATGGCGCCGGAAACGCGTTTCCGGCCGCCGCGGTCAAACGGCACCTCTGGATGAGGTGCCGTCTGGCCGAACATTTCACAATTTACGCCCCGGATGTTGTCGTACGGTTTCGTGGCATTCGGGTGGTTTTGACCCCCCACGCGCCATTTCAGCGCGCTTCGCGCTGCTGAAAAGCACACAATCGGACGTGCCGTGCACACCGCAGGTCCGATGGACGTGCGGCCTCCTCCTGCATCTCAGGAATAATATTTCTATCGTTCCCGTGCGGTTTCAGGTCGTTCGGAGCACGTTTGCTCCAAATGGGACCGCCACATGTCGTTTTGGTGTTTTATGGCGCTGGAAACGCGTTTCCGGCCACCGCGGTCAAACGGCACCTCCGAATGAGGTTCCGTCTGGTCGAACATTTCACAATTCACGCACTGGATGTTTTCGTACGGTTTCGTGGCATTCAGAGGTCGTTTGGGTGGTTTTGACCCCCCCAATGCGCCATTTCAGCGCGCGCCGCGCTGCTGAAAAGGACACAATCGGACGTGCCGCACGCACCGCACGTCTGATGGACGTGCGACCTCCTCTTGCATCTTAGGAATAATATTTCTATCGTTCCCGTGCGGTTTCAGGTCATTCGGAGTACGTTTGTTCCGAATGGGACCGCCGCACGCCGTTTTGGTGTTTTATGGCGCCTGAAACGCGTTTCCGGCCACCGCGGTCAAACGGCACCTCCGGATGAGATGCCGTCTGGCCGACCAATTCACAATTCATGCCCCGGATTTTGTCGTACGGTTTCGTGGCATTCGGAGGTCGTTCGGGTGGTTTTGACCCCCCAACGCGCCATTTCAGCGCGCGCCGCGCTGTTGAAAAGGACACAATCGGACGTGCCGCGCGCACCGCACGTCCGATGGACGTGAGTCCTCCTCCTGCATCTCAAGAATAATATTTCTATCATTCTCGTGCGGTTTCAGGTAGTTCGGAGAACGTTTGCTCCGAATTGGACCGCTGCACGCCGTTTAAGTGTTTTTTGGCGCCCGAAACGCGTTTCCGGCCGCCGCGGTCACACGGAACCTCCAGATGACGTGCCGTCTGGCCGACCATTTCAAAATTCACGCCCCGGATGTTTTCGTACGGTTTCGTGGCATTCGGAGGTCGTTCAGGTGGTTTTGACCCCCAAACGCGTCATTTCAGCGCGCGCCGCGCTGCTGAAAAGGACACAATCGGACGTGTCACGCGCACCGCACATCCGATGGACGTGCGGCCTCCTCCTGTATCTCAGGAATAATATTTCTATCATTCCCATGCGGTTTCAGGTCGTTCGGAGCACGTTTTCTCTGAATTGGACCACCGCACGCCGTTTTGGTGTTTTTTGGCGCCGGAAACGCGTTTCCGGCCGCTTCGGTCAAACGGCACCACCGAATGAGGTTCCGTCTAGCCGAACATTTCACAATTCACGCCTCGGATGTTGTCGTACGGTTTCGTGGCATTCGGAGGTCGTTCGGGTGGTTTTGACCCCCCCAACGCGCCATTTCAGCGCACGCCGCGCTGCTGAAAAAGGACACAATCGGACGTGCCGCGCGCACCGCACGTCCGATGGACGTGCGGCCTCCTCCTGCATCTCAGGAATAATATTTCTATCGTTCCCGTATGGTTTCAGGTCGTTCGGAGCACGTTTGCTCTGAATGGGACCGCCGCACGCTGTTTTGGTGTTTTATGGCGCCGGAAACGCGTTTCCGGCCGCTGCGGTCAAACGGCACCTATGGATGAGGTGCCGTCTGGCCGAACATTTCACAATTCACGTCCCGGATGTTGTCGTACGGTTTCCTGGCATTCAGAGGTCGTTCGGGTGGTTTTGACCCCCCAACGCGCCATTTCAGCGCGCGCCGCGCAGCTGAAAAGGACACAATCGGACGTGTCGCGCGCACCGCACGTCCGATGGACGTGCGGCCTACTCCTGCATCTCAGGAATAATATTTATATCGTTCCCGTGCGATTTCAGGTCGTTCGGAGCACGTTTTCTCCGAATAGGACCGCCGCATGACGTTTTGGTGTTTTATGGCGCCGGAAACGCGTTTCCGGCCGCCGCGGTCAAACGGCACCTCTCGATGAGGTGCCGTCTGGCCGACCATTTCACAATTCACGCCCCAGATGTTGTCGTACGGTTTCGTGGTATTCGGAGGTCGTTCGGGTGGTTTTGACCCCCCAACGCGCCATTTCAGCGAGCGCCGCGCTGCTAAAAAGGACACAATCGGACGTGCCGCGCGCACCGCACGTCCGATGGATGTAAGGCCTCCTCTTGCATCTCAGGAATAATATTTCTATCGTTCCCGTGCGGTTTCAGGTCGTTCGGAGCACGTTTGCTCTGAATTGGACCGCCACACACCGTTTACGTGTTTTATGGCTCCGGAAACGCGTTTCCGGCCGCCGCGGTCACACGGAACCTTCGGATGAGGCGCCGTCTGGCCGACCATTTCACAATTCATGCCCCGGATGTTTTCGTACGGTTTCGTGGCATTCGGAGGTCGTTCGGGTGGTTTTGACCCCACAACGCGCCATTTCAGCGCGCGCCGCGCTGCTGAAAAGGACACATTCGGACGTACCGTGCGCACCGCACGTCCGATGGACGTGCGGCCTCTTCCTGCATCTCAGGAATAATATTTCTATCATTACCGTGCGGTTTCAGGTCATTCGGAGCACGTTTTCTCCGAATGGGACCGCCGCACGCCGTTTAAGTGTTTTATGGCGCCGAAAATGCGTTTCTGGCTGCCGCGGTCAAACGGCACCTCCGAATGAGGTGCCGTCTGGCCGACCATTTCACAATTCATGCCTCGGATGTTGTCGTACGGTTTCGTGGCATTCGGAGGTCGTTCTGGTGGTTTTGACCCCCAACGCGTCATTTCAGCGCGCGCCGCGCTGCTAAAAAGGACACAATCGGACGTGCCGCACGCACCGCACGTCCGATGGACGTGCGGCCTCCTCCTGCATCTCAGGAATAATATTTATATCGTTCCCATGCGGTTACAGGTCGTTCGGAGCACGTTTGCTTCGAATTGGACTGCCGCACGCCGTTTACGTGTTTTATGGCGCCGGAAACGCGTTTCCGGCCGCCGCGGTCACACGGAACCTCCGGATGAGGTGCCGTCTGGCCGACCATTTCACAATTCACGCCCCGGATGTTGTCGTACGGTTTCGTGGCATTCAGAGGTCGTTCGGGTGGTTTTGACCCCCAACGCGCCATTTCAGCGCGCGCCGCGCTGCTGAAAAGGACACAATCGGACGTGCCGCGCGCACCGCACGTTAGATGGACGTGCGGCCTCCTCCTGCATCTCAGGAATAATATTTATATCGTTCCCGTGCGGTTTCAGGTCGTTCGGAGCACGTTTGCTCCGAATGGGACCGCCGCACGCCGTTTAAGTGTTTTATGGCGCCGGAAATGCGTTTCTGGCTACCGCGGTCAAACGGCACCTTCGAATGAGGTGCATTCTGGCCGACCATTTCACAATTCACACCTCAGATGTTTTCGTACGGTTTCGTGGCATTCGGAGGTCGTTCTGGTGCTTTTGACGCACAACACGCCATTTCAGCGCGCGCCGCGCTGTTGAAAAGGACACAATCGGACGTGCCGCGCGCACCGCACGTCTGATGGACGTGCGGCCTCCTCATGAATCTCAGGAATAATATTTCTATCGTTCCCGTGCGGTTTCAGGTCGTTTGGAGCACGTTTGCTCTGAATGGGACCGCCGCACGCCGTTTTGGTGTTTTATGGCGCCAGAAACGTGTTTCCGGCTGCCGCGGTCAAACGGCACCTCCGAATGAGGTGCCGTCTGGCCGATCATTTCACAATTCACGCCCCGGATGTTTTCGTACGGTTTCGTGGCATTTGGAGGTCGTTCGGGTGGTTTTGACCCCCCAACGCGCCATTTCAACGCGCGCCGCGCTGCTCAAAAAGACACAATCGGACGTGCCGCGCGCACCGCACGTCCTATGGACGTGCGGCCTCCTCCTGCATCTCAGGAATAATATTTCTATCGTTCCCATGCGGTTTCAGGTCGTTCGGAGCACGTTTTCTCCGAATGGGACCGCTGCACGCCGTTTTGGTGTTTTATGGGGCCGGAAACGCGTTTCCGGCCGCCGCGGTCAAACGGCTCCTCCGAATGAGGTGCCGTCTGGCCGACCATTTCACAATTCACGCCTGGATGTTGTCGTATGGTTTCGTGGCATTCGGAGGTCGTTTGGGTGGTTTTGACCCCCCAACGCGCCATTTCAGCGCGCACCGCTCTGCTGAAAAGGACACAATCGGACGTGCCGCGCGCACCGCATGTCCGATGGACGTGCGGCCTCCTCCTGCATCTCAGGAATAATATTTCTATCGTTCCCGTGCGGTTTCAGGTCGTTTGGAGCACGTTTGCTCCGAATTGGACCGCCACACGCCGTTTACGTGTTTTATGGCGCCGGAAACGCGTTTTCAGCCGCCGCGGTCACACGACACCTCTAGATGAGGCGCCGTCTGGCCGACCATTTCACAATTCACGACCTTTATGTTGTTGTACGGTTTCATGGCATTCGGAGGTCGTTCGGGTGGTTTTGACCCCCCAACGCGCCATTTCAGCGCGCGCCGCCCTGCTGAAAAGGACACAATCGGACGTGCCGGGCGCACCGCACGTCCGATGGACATGCGGCCTCCTCCTGCAACTCAGGAATAATATTTCTATCGTTCTCGTGCGGTTTCAGGTCGTTCGGAGCACGCTTGATCCGAATGGGACCGCCGCACGCCGTTTTGGTGTTTTATGGCGCCGAAAACGCGTTTCCGGCCGCCGCGGTCAAACAGCACCTCCGAATGATGTGCCGTCTGGCCGACCATTTCACAATTCACGCTCCGGATGTTTTCGTACGGTTTCGTGGCATTCGGAGGTCGGTCGGGTGGTTTTAACCCCCCAACGCGCCATTTCAGCGCGCGCCGCGCTGCTGAAAAAGACACAATTGGACGTGCCGCGCGCACCGCACGTCCGATGGACGTGTGGCCTCCTCCTGCATCTCAGGAATAATATTTCTATCGTTCCCGTGCGGTTTCAGGTCATTCGGAGCACGTTTTCTCCGAATGGGACCTCCGCACGCCGTTTAAGTGTTTTGTGGCGCCAAAAACACGTTTCCGGCCGCCGCGGTCAAACGGCACCACCGGATGAGGTTCCGTCTAGCCGACCATTTCACAATTCACGCCCCGGATGTTTTCATACGGTTTCGTGGCATTCGGAGGTCGTTCGGGTGGTTTTGACCCCCCAACGCGCCATTTCAGCGCGCGCCGCGCTGCTGAAAAGGACACAATCGGACGTGCCGCGCGCACCGCACGTCCGATGGACGTGAGGCCTCCTCATACATCTCAAGAATAATATTTCTATCGTTCCCATGTGGTTTCAGGTCATTCGGAGCACGTTTGCTCCAAATGGGACCGCCGCACGCCGTTTTGGTGTTTTATGGCGCCAGAAACGCGTTTCCGGCCGTCGCGGTCAAACGGCACCTCCAGATGAGGTGCCGTCTGGCCGACCATTTCAAAATTCACGCCCGGATGTTTTCGTACGGTTTCGTGGCATTCAGAGGTCATTCGGGTGGTTTTGTCCCCCCAACGCTCCATTTCAGCGCGCGCCGCGCTGCTGAAAAGGACACAATCAGACGTGTCGCGTGCACCGCACGTCCGATGGACGTGCGGCCTTCTCCTGCATCTCAAGAATAATATTTCTATCGTTCCCATGAGGTTTCAGGTCGTTCGGAGCACGTTTTCTCCGAATGGGACTGCCACAAGCCGTTTTGGTGTTTTATGGCGCCGGAAACGCGTTTCCGGCCGCCGCGGTCAAACGGCACCTCCGGATGAGGTGCCGTCTGTACGGGGGGTGCGGGGGGCTGTACGGGGGTGTGGGGGGGGGGGGCTGTACGGGGGTGTGGGGGGGGGGGGGGGGCTGTACGGGGGTGTGGGGGGCTGTACGGGGGTGGCAGGGGGGGCTGTACGGGTGTGGCGGGGGGTGGGGGGGGGGTGAGGGCTGTACGGGGGTGCGGGGGGCTGTACGAAGGTGTGGGGGGCTGTACGGGGGTGCGGGGGGGATGTACGGGGGTGCAGGGGGCTGTACGGAGGTGAGGGGGGGCTGTACGGGGGTGCGGGGGGCTGTACGGGGGTTCGGGGGGGCTGTACGGGGGTGTGGGGGGCTGTACGGGGGTGCGGGGGGCTCTCTGGGGGTGCAAAGGCCATCCCATTGATTACAAAAGTGAAAAATAAAAGTGATAACATCTAATTAATACATATTTCTTTTATCGATACCATACAGAAATTTATAAAAAATATATTGGATAATACATAATTCTATAATATCAGATTTATTGATCTGTTGGAATTAGTTCGACTTTTTCAAATGTAGAATCATTCAAGATTATCTGATCAAAAACTCAATATGTGTATAAAATATTTAAAAGACCACCATGGATGGTAATAATGCATTACTTAAATGAATAAATACAGTACATCAATGTCAACCCTACCAGTAAAAACAAAAAACATATCTCGTGAATATATGGTGCGTCATGCGTTGTCATCACTGCTACCTCCTTCTGGTGGGCCAGGTGCCTAAAACAAATAAACATTATAAATATTTTAATAAAAAAAATAATTTAAATTAAATAAATATATACAGTATATACCTACGTCGTATGATCCCCTGTACCATCAGCTCGACGCACATATTCTCGCAGTGCTCTAACCTCAGCTGTCAATTGCGCATTTGTCTCCTCGGAAGCGCGCAGCTGTGCCTCAAAATCTGACATCTGCTGTGTCATATGAGCAACAACAGGACCGACAACCGCAGCGCGTGACACTACAAAACGAGGAATCCCTGCTCCATAGGTCAAACTATAGCCATGCCCGTCCCGACCAATAATGCGATGAAAGATCTCATCTCGTCGCATGGGAAGCTGTCGCTGGTCCTCTGGCAGATGTTCTAACTCAGCTTCAAATCGAGCCTGTGAAATATTTAAATATATATAAATATATATATATGTTAATATATAGATTTATTTAATTATTGGTAAGTACAGACACTTACTATCAATGTTGCAACCTCTGGATCATTGCGATCACGAGTCCTTATCCACACCGACATTTTATCAGTTGCTGCACCTTGCCCTCGCAACTGTATATTAAAAGAATATAAACACAAAACCATATTAATTAATAAATTAAAAAATGAATAATATATACCTCATGTCGGATCTGAGACACGTGATGAGTCCCGAGCCTGTGAGCTGGTCCCTGCAACGCTCGATTCTCCGAATGGCGTGTTGACACCTCCTACATTCAATTCATTCAAATTTCAAACAAATCACATATTCTTGAAAATATATATACAACAAAATAATTAATATACAAACCGCAACACCCTCAGAAGACCAATATGCAACCAAGTCACGCCACTGAGCCGAGAGGACACCTCTCGGGACTTTTTCCAAAATGTCAAGGGCACCCACATTTGGTACCCAGTGGTCCCTCTTCACTTTGCCTTTATAATCTTTCCACATCTTACGACATTTTCTCATACACACGGGCCGGAACTCTTCAGGGCATACATTCAAATTTTTCTATAAAGAAAATAATCAAACATATTAGTATTCTTTATAAATAGAAAATAAAGTAAAATTATTTTCTTACCTGAACCTCCCTCCATAGATGATCTAATGTGTCCTGAGGGATAGAAGCCCAATCACGCGTGGTCAATGGAAATCGATGTGGGTCACGTATGATATGACCCAGCTGACGAATAAATGCCGGGGCATTCGGTCCCACAGGATGAAATACCTCATCAAATGAAACATCTATCGTCGTGTCGGAATTCCATGATAATATGCCATGACCAGGGCCTCTCCTGTGAGAGGAAGAAGCAGCCGAGTCTAATCTTGTTGAAAACAATTTTATATATAAATTGACAAATGTTATATATATATATATATGTCAATTACATAAAAAATATAGACAATGACATTCAAACATACCTCGACCCTGAGACGTAGATGCCTCAGATGGATGATGTGGATCTTCTGCCTCTTCCCCTGACATGTCTGAAGTCATAGAAAATATCAGTAATGAGTCCAAAGTGTTTAAAAGATAAATTGGATTGTTCTTAATAAATCAAACTTGTACAACTGTTAATCAAACAAAAAATGGATTGAATAATTAGTTGTGAATGAATTTTAAAAAATCAGAAAGTTAACCAACCTAAATATTTATGACTGAATTAACTTACAAAAGTGAGGATTAAAACTTATAAGGATTTATAAAATGATTAGATAATTTATGATATCCTAGGACATTCTACTGAATAGCGGGAAAACAATTATACCTTTCATTAAGCATGCAAATCGACCGTTTCTCCTTCAACAGCCGCTCTGACCCAATAAATATCTTCTTCACGTTGAACTACGGTATGTTGATCAAGTTGTTGGTAAACAAACGGAACAGTCTCGGGTTCATCTTCTTCAAATAAAAACACTCCTCGCCGAGACATTTTGACAACAACTTGCCAACTTGGATCCGAAGGCAAAGTAACGAAGAATACTTGTTCCGCTTGTGATGTCAAAATGAATGGTTCATTCTCAACTCGTTCATTATTTATGTATAACATATAGTTAAAATTCACCAATGAAAACTGATATTGATCAACTTTACATCCACGCACTAGATCAACCCAATTACACTTTAACAATATGTACTTCAAACCGTGTGTGTATACAACTTCAATGATGTCTATCAATTGACCATAGTAATAACCAGAATCGACAAAGGGACAACCGATGCCACTATTTTGTGTTGCTCGTTTGTCGTCAACATCTTTAATGCGAAATCGAAAACCATTAGCATCAATAGCTTTACAATGACGAGCCATTATAGATGGACCCTAAGCCAGTTGGATAAATACTTTAGGTAGCGTGGGGTCCCCTAACTCCCTCATTTTACGAACCTACATAATTTATAAAAATCAATAATGATATATGCAGAAAGAATTAGTTTAATACTTCACTCATAATGAAAATAAATTTATAAATACATAATCCTTGAACCAATCATGAAATGACACATAATGAGATTGTTGAATTTGCAACCCAGTCGCATGATGCATCTCTTCTTTTATCTCATTAATGTGTTTCCTGCGAATGATTACGCGATGTTTAAAAGATCAACTTATGAAAACAAAACATGTAAAAGTTATACAAGCACGTTGATAAGATACTTGCTGCATTAATGGTGCAACTGATGGAGTATTGAACAAGATATATCGATGTGCTTGTATCCACTCGATGTTGTCCATATCAAATGTGGTTCCTTCTCCAACTGGACCATCATGAATCCGAGAGGGCTTATCTAATTTTGTTTCAACATCCGTAAGATATTCTACACAAAAGGTAGTACACTCATCCATCAAATAACCATTGGCTATTGATGCCTCTGGACGAGCTCTGTTGCGTACAAATCTTTTCAATGTACTCAAATACCGTTCAATAGGATACATCCACCTGAATTGCACTGGACCAGCAGCCATTGCCATTACTTCATCAGTTAGGTGCACTGTCAAGTGGACCATAACATCGAAAAATGAGGGGGGGAAAGTTTCTCAAAGTGACAAAGTGTAAGTACAATTCGGTCCTGCAAACATTTTAAATCACTCATTCGTTGATTTCTTAAACAAAGCTGTCTAAAAAAATTACTCATCTCAATCAAGGGCTGAACAACATTGGGGGATAAACAATCACAAATTGCGATTGGAATCAACTGCTGAAGTAATATGTGATTTTCATGACTTTTCAACCCTTGCAATGTCTTGCTCGTCAGATTCACACACTTTGAAATATTAGAAGAGTAACCATCTGGAACCTTGACCATATTCAAAATGGAAATAAATGTCTCTTTCTCCTCTGTAGTCATCGAATACTGTGCAGCAGGAATATATGCCTTGTTTCCCTCAGCTAACTGTAAATGCAACTGTTTCCTTAAACCCATTTCTTCCAAATCACGGCGTGCATTAACATGGTCCTTTGACTTTCCACTGACACCTAAAATGGTCCACAATATGTTATCACAAACATTTTTTTCAATGTGCATGACATCCAAATTATGCCTCAACATGTTAGTTTTCCAATACGGAAGACTATAAAAAATACTTTTCTTCTTCCAATTGTGACTGCGCTGCCTACCCGCAGCACGAATATTACGTACTGGAGGAGCCACCAAATCCTGAATTTCATATACCGTGCGGATGTTTTCTTCCTCAATCTGCGATAACATTTCGACTCCTGTCATGATCTTTGGTGCTGGGCTGAACTCTCTAGAACCATCAAATGCCACTCTGTCCTTTCTGAACCTGTGCTGAGGAGGGAGAAAACGCCTGTGACCCATGTATGCCCATTTTTTGGAATGTTTAAGCCATACAGATTTTTTACTTTTATTGCAACAAGGGCAAGCAAATTCCCCTTTCATACTCCATCCTGATAAATTTGCATAAGCTGGGAAGTCATTGATTGTCCACAATAAAGCAGCATGCAGTTTGAACATTTCATTCGTTTCGCAGTCATAAGTCATCCCACCATCGTCCCAAAATTCATTCAACTCATCAATCAATGGCTTAAGGTAAACATAAATCTTATCCCCCGGACTTTTAGGTCCATCAATAAGAGTGGAAAGTAATATAAATTGTTGCTTTATACAAAGCCACGGAGGAAGATTATATGGAACCAACACCACGGGCCATGTGCTATGAGTTGCACCAACCATAGACTTGAATGGATTGAAACCATCTGCTGCCAATCCCAATCGGACATTACGAACATCTTTAGCAATGTCGGGATGTCTCTTATCAAAATCCTTCCATGCATGAGAGTCTGCCGGGTGGGTTAACATGTCACTTTCATGAACTCTTTCTGCATGCCATCTCATTAAATTAGAAACTTTAGATGACATAAAAAATCTTTTCAACCTCAGTTTAAGGGGAAAGTAACACATTTGCTTTACGACAATCGGTTTCCCCTATATCGCAATCTGACTTTGATGAGTCTTATTTCCCCTGTTCTCTTTCCACCTGGAAGTGCCACAAACCGTACAAATATCCAAATGAGAAGTTTCATTTCTAAACAACATACAGTTGTTTGCACATGCATCTATAGTCTCATATGTAAAACCTAAGTTCTCTGTCAACTTACGAGCATAGTTATATGACTCAGGAATCTTAGAGTCGACAGGAAGAACTTTTTTCAATAAAACCAAAAGCATGTCGAATGATGTGTCTGACCAATTATTCAAAGTCTTCAAATGCAACAACTCCACGATAAACGACAGTTTACTGTAAGAAGTACATCCAGGATATAATTCTGTTTTCGCATCATCAAGTACTTCATAAAACCTCCTTGAATCACGATTTGCACCAGAGCGAAGATTTATCTCACCGGTCTCAAGATTCTGGATGTCAATGCCTTCAGGATCAAACCCACGTACCATTTCAGTAAGCATTTCATGCATTGGATCAGTCATCCTTGCATCAACATCCATCTGAGCTGCATTTGTATTTTGAAAACGAACATATTCTTCTCCATGACGAGTCCAACTCTTATAATTTTTCAGAAATCCATTAAAGAAAAGGTGCTCCCTCATAGTATCTCGTGTGAATTGATATCTGTTAGCACATTTTCTACATGGACAACTAATATAATCACTTTCAAATCCTCTCGTGAAGTCAATAAACTGCATAATGCCATTGAAATATTCTCTAGACGTTCGATTTGGAAGATCAATCCAACTCTTATCCATAATAATATCTGTATAACAAACATTTACACAATACTTATTACATTTACATTTTTCAAATAAACTATATTCAAAATAAATATTAACCATTTGTTTATGAACCATTGATAAAATAATAATGTAACTGAAAGCTCATGTTACCTGATTGAGCTACAAACCTGAAAGGGAGGGGAGCCGAAGGCGGTGCTGCGAGGGAGAGGAGGCAGCGAAGGGGAGCCGAAGCCAAAGGCGGTGCGGCAAGGGAGGGGACGGGCGGCGGCGGCGGTGGGGAGCTGGAGGAGAGGAGGCGATGAGGGGACGGGGGACGGGCAGTGAGGGGGGGGGGTGTCTGGGGTCGGGGGGGGGGGGGGGGTGCTGTCTGAGGTGCGGGGAGGGGTGTCCGGGGTGTCGGGGGCCTGTCAGGGGTGCAGGTAGGGGTGTTCGGGGTGCGGGGGTGTTTGGGGTGCGGGGGGGGGGGGGGGGCTGTCTGGGGTGCAGGGGGGCTGTCTGGGGTGCGGGGTGGGGTGTCCGGGGTGCGGGGGGCCTGTCCGGGGTGCGGGGGGGCTGTCCGGGTTCGGAGGGGGGTGTTCGAGTGCGGGGGGGGGGGGGGGGGGGGGCTGTCCGGGGTGAGGGGGGGATGTACGGGTTCAGAGGGGGGTGTCCGAGTGCAGGGGGGGCTGTCCGGGGTGCGGGGGGCGGTCCGGAGTGCGCGGGGGGCGGTCCGAAGTGCGCGGGGGGGGGGGGGGGGGGGCTGTCCGGGGTGCGGGGAGGCGTCCGGGGTGCGGGGGGCGGTCTGGAGTGCGTGGGGGGGGGCTGTCCGGGGTGCGGGTGCCGTCCGGGGTGGGGGGGGGGGGAGGGCCGAGAGGCCGGAGGGCGGTGGCCGGAGGCCCAAGGGCGGCGGCCGGAGGCCCGAGGGCGGAGGGCGGCGGCCAGAGGCCGGAGGGCAGGCGGCGAGGGAGGGCGGGTGGCGGGGGAGGGCGGGCGGCGGGGGAGGGCGGGCGGCGGGGGAGGGCGGGCGGCGGGGGAGGGCGGGCGGCGGGGGAGGGCGGGCGGCGGGGGAGGGCGGGCGGCGGGGGAGGCCGGGCGGCGGGGGAGGCCGGGCGGCGGGGGAGGGGAGGGCGGCGAGGGAGGGCGGCGAGGGAGGGAGGGGTTAGGGCAGCGAGGGATCGAGGTCGAGGGGGCGCGGAAGCCCCCCGTTTTTTTATGTAGGTTAGCGACCGCCATTGGCGGTCGCTATTGGTTAGCTATAGCGACTGCCAATGGCGGTCGCCTGAGTCTGGGGGCTTCAATGCCCCCTTTTCTAGTAGTGTAATCATTGTTTCCCCACCCTGTATATAGGTCTATCATTTCAATCTTTTCATGTCTTGTACGCACTCCCTCTATGGTATTAACATATCAAGACAATCAACCAATTTTGAGCACCAAAAAGGATGCCTCCAAAGGTAGGGTAACATACATCATGGTAGATCATAAAAGTAAAGCATAGTATGACATGAAATTATGAGTATTGGTAGTAATAAACAAACACAAGTGGTCATCGTCAAACATGCAATAAAAAGAAACACATGTATCCTCATGGAAATAACAACATCAAAGTAATCATGCTTACACATACACTACCATGTGATCACTTTCAATCATGGTCAACAATGTCATCTAATATAGGTATCAAATCAAGTCAATAGTTCACATACAGACAGTGCATGAAAATCTTCAGGAGTTACAGAAGCTACTCATGTGATCTTAAGTAGTATATCATGCTATCATAGCTTAATCATAGAATAAATCAATACATATGTTATCATAGATCATGGTCATTATAATCAGAAAAATAAAACCTCAATGTTACAATGTTTTCCAATGATCTCATATGTGATCAAGACTCGACCATAGGTGACCAGACAACAAACCGACACATGAGGTTCAATATGGCACTTTTAAACTAGTATATTTAATATTATTAATTCATTTAATTAATTATGACTCAATCCCCATTAATTAAATAATAATATTTAGTGTTCATTACACCACATAAACTAATGTTCATTCACTCAATGTTATAATTCTCCCACCTCATGCAAATAAATGTGTATAAAAACAAATAGTTAAAGAAAATGAGACCACCCAGACACACAAACATGCGATTATAATCAAGTGTGGTTACCAATTATGTCTAAACCTAAATTATTAAAATGGAAAACCTTTTAAATGAGAGAAATAATGTAATGAACATCCTACCTCAATTTCTTTGATGTCAACCTCTAGTCTGTCGAATGTTTCATCTCACCAACTGTGTTCATACACCAACAAAAAAATTGATTGCATTCTAAGAAGTCTAAAAACATCCACCAACTATTTTATTTCCAGACTAAATGAAATATTACATGTGATAATATTTTATCACTAAAAGATAATTTTACAAGTCTCATTTTAGGCCAACACATTCCTTCGAAATCATACCAATAAGACTAATTATATTTTGATAATTTCATATAAATTACCCATTTCAAATTATATTATTATTAGTTCTTAAATATTAAATATTTTGAATTATCTTTTTAAAATTGATTTTAAATTATCAATTTAATATATCCAAATTTGGATTTAAAATAACTCACTACCTTCAAAAAGAAATATGATATATCCTCTGGTCATCAAGAAGAACTCAACGACACTGATGGTGCCTAAAGCGAGAACATATTTTATGAGATAACTAAGAGAAAATTTGGAATGTAATAGTAAAATAAAATAAAATAAAAAATAATAGATAGGGGAGAAAGAGGAGTGTGGCAGAGAGGAATGGTGGGTGTTACAACACGTCCCCCTTTTATTTCCCCACCACCTTTTATTATTATTATTTTATATTTCATTTATTATTATATTAAATTCATTTTAGTTTTCCTATTTTCATATATGCATTGCACATGGACCACCATTTCCATTATTACTCATACACATTTTGTTACATAAAAAATAATTTAAATCACCTTCATTTGTTCATTGAAAATATTAAAGATCATTCATATATATATATACACACACACAAACATTTATATGCATTATATATAAACATGTGAATATTTGTATATTTTACCCACATATAGATTCATTATATATACACACTTCTGTATAAGAACCCACACTTGTATATATATATATGCATATATTTATCCTATATATATAATTTATTTTGAAATAGAGAAATATTATTTTCCCCAATTTATTAATAATAATAATAATAATAATAATAATTATTATTATCTCTCATCATTTCCACCTATATCATTCCTAACTACAACTTCGTTTTAAATTTAGATAATAGATAATCAACTAATATTAACCACTCATTTGATTTTATTTAGCGCAAGGTAGTGATATTATTCTTATTATATAACCAGCCAATAAATAAATGTTCACCCATGTCCAAAAATCATTCATTAATTAAGAAAATTTAATTACACATGTAATTTTTTTTTTTAATTTATAATATTATTTTCATTACTCTAGCATGCAATATAACCAAACACATGACACACAAAAATCTTATGTCATGCCTTGGGTAAACTCATATTATTAACCTAATACACATCTCAGTTATATCATATGATATTTCTATTGTGAGTTATTCCATTATTTTTATAAAAATATATAATAAAATACATTAAATTAATTTCCCCCATGTGTCATTTGACTAAATTCTTGATGCGCACAGATGTTATGTCACACCTAGCTTAATCCCCATATATCAGACCTAACTTTAGTTTCATATTTCCCATATGATAAAAATTTTATGATATTTTTCATTTTTAAATAAAATTATGCAATCATAATATAATATATTTATTTTTATTATTAAATCAATACATAGGCCCTATGAGCCTTGGGATTCTACGCTAACTGATTGTGTCACTACAAAAATATTCTATAGAATATTCCAAATTGTTAACAACGATTTTACCCAAACATAAATTATTCAAATCAAATAAAAATTTAATTTTATTAGGAAATTTATATTTTTTGAATTAAAATACTCATTAGGTATTTATAAAAAGAGTTTTATCATCCTTAAAATTTTAAGGATGCTATAATTAACTCCCTCTACGGACTTCTCATCCATGGGAAGTATCTGAATCCATCTTATTCAAAAACAAATTTCCAATGAGTTTGAAAATTAGACACTCACTTTGACATCTCTATAATAAGAAGAAAATTAGGAACATAATCAAACCATATACAGTCTAAGGGAGCACTTGAGGTTCCCATACAATTATACATGTAACCTAAGGTATACCCCTCCTAGCTCTAACCCTAGTCTATGTTCCTATATTTTAGTCGGTGTCATCAAATATATAATAATACGATATAATTATCATCTAAATTAAAAAAGGACAAAAATGAAATATCATATCAGTATGTCATATCACGCAATCAGAGAGAATATCCTAAATTGATAAAAAATGATGGTATTTATTTAAAGAACAAATTTAAAACACACAATATATATGTATATTAGATATATATATATAAATGACATGTGAACCTATGCGTGGATTCATGATGCATGAATACAATTGAAACATTATAAATCACATATCAAAATCATGTGATTCAGCAAAGTTTAATTCAGTCAATAGAAATATGAAAACCTAATTTCCATATTATACCATAACTCAATGATCCCTTATACGGAACCAACCAAACATTTTCGTAGATCCACTTCCTGAGTCCAAACCATCCTATATATGTTCTAACCCATCCCAAATCAATGGAAAGAGAAGAAACATGTTATTGAATCATGGTCCTCTGATATCATTATGTAGAATCTACAATAGAACATTTGGTTCTGAGCTTGAATACCAAATGACCTCATGTGTGCCTCCTAGGTTGTAAGAGGTTCTTAACTATCAACGACAGTCACAACTAGAACCATGGGGAGAATATACCTACCTTCATAGTAAAGATGATAAATAAATAACCATTTTATAATAATAAACAATATAATAAATATAATCAGAGTATATACAGAAAGTAAACTAAAAGTGAGATAAAAAGGAAATGGCTCCAAACATGGAAATCATGTTAAATATATAAAGAAGAAGATAAAGTAAATTCATAAATAAAAGTTCCTTTAATGTACATTTAAGGTCACCAGCAGCCTCCTGATTCTCTTCTCATAAAAACATCAATGGGCATTTTCCCTTCCTCAGATCCCTCGTAAAATCATTTTGTGCACCAATCATCCTGAGTAGGGTGTGAATATATGAATTTGTAGGAAACCACCAATGTGTCATTTATCATGTGTCTTCAACTCGAGAGGTTCAATCCATAATAATCATATATTTTTAACAAGTATAGAAAAATAAAATTCACAACTAAGTGGTTTTGTGATAACAAATCCACCACGATCCTCGACTATACCTGCTTCAGCTCTATGTCAGAACGATAAATCACAATAGATGTTAGGAGTAACTAAACTAGAAACTTTTATACATAATCAGTCATACTGTATCCTCATTTCATCATAAGAACATGAATCTCAACATTATCTATACAGCATGTATAACATGATACTCGACATTACACCATATCGAACACACCACTTAGTAGATCAATGTGATTCAAATAACATGATAGTCACCATTTTTTTCATCAAGCGTGATACATAGGAGTTAACAGGGAAACAAATAACATTATACTATATATCACACTATGAATTTATTTCCCTAATTCTATGTTTATTAGGAATTAAGTAACACAATATATGGGATCTCAGAATCATGTGAATCCTTAATAGGTAATGATTATGGAATCATCATATCTCCACCACATGACTAGTTCTATCATCACAGTTATTTCATGTCATCGAAAAACTCCATCTAATGGATAAACTTGTCACACTGACCCAACTGTTTCCAGCACCAAAAATTATGTCTCAAAATTTAATGTAACATAAAACAAGGTATATCTTATAAGGTAATTATAGTTTTACATAGTATCATGAGTATTAGTAGAAGTAAAAAAACACATGTGAATATTATTGAGAATATAATAAGAAGCTACCCAAGTATATTCATGGAAATAACATCATGAAATAAATCATGGCTACAAATGACCCAAAATTTAATCACTATCAACAAGGTTTAATATTTTTTGACAATACCGGTATCCCCTCTAGGATAGAGTGCAGATATAAATAGATCACGAAAAAACTAATGAGTTACAATACCTACACATGTAATCAAAATAAAACATGGAATATTAGGATCTCTAGGATAACTCGTGAAATAAATCAACAAATATATTCTCATATATAGTGGTCTCAATTTGTAAAACTGCACACCTCAAGGTATCCATGTAGTCGAATGGACCAATATTTGATAAATCCTTGGACATCCTTGTCCAGACAACAAGCCATCACACAAGGGCCAACATAGCCCATATAACCTTCACAATTTATTATGCATAGTTTATTTAATTAATAAATACTCAATATTTTCTAATTAAGTAATCATTGTCATTATTAGTGAAAAAATATTAGCTTTAATTCCTTTTCCGAAAGTGGAGAACCAAAAAACTCATAAAGACAAATGTGAATAAAAAAAATAGGTAACAAGGCACCAACTCCACACACACCCACATGTCACCAAAGTCAATACCATTTGTCAATTATGTGTACAGATAAATTCTAACATGGATACATGTGAAAAAGAGAGACTAAAATTTAATGAACTAACAACCTCAATTTTTTCGATAGAAATTGCTCGTCTATCATAGGTTTTGTCACTAGAACTACATTACCACACTAAATATAAAATCTGATCACAAGATATGTACTCCAAAAATCAAAACCAACTATTTTAAATAAAAAAATAAATATTACATTTAATAATTTTTCTCCTACCATGATAATTTCTATATTATCATTTATGAAAAATGCATGCATTAGAAAATTTCCCCTAAAGACTATTTATATTTTGATAACTTTATATAATTTATCCTATTATAATTATCTTATGATAATTTTTTATGAATTATATTTTCATAATTATATTTCTATAATTATATATTGATAATTTATTTTTATTTACATATTCAAAATAAAAAAATTTGCAACAAAAATATCTCACTACAATAAAAAATAGCAGTTATCTTATGCTCATTAATAGGAACCCAAGGACGCCAATAGCACCTCAATCTGATCAATATTGTTGGAGATATTAATATGAGATGTTAGAAGGTAATAATAAAATATTACAAAATAATATAAAAAATAACAGATAGAGGGGGGGAAAGGTGAGCGTTGGAGATAGGAATGGTGAGTGTGATGGTGATCCCCCCTTTGATTTCCCCACCACCTTTTTTGTTTTTCACATTCATTTAAGTGTTTCATTCTTTCTCCATGTATTTCACATTGATCACCTTTTCAGCAATTAAAATTATATTTTTTTTCTAAAAACCCCCTTTAAAAACACTTAATCATTCATTAAAAAAATATTTAATGTCATCGGTCCACAAACGCATTTATACACAATTTATATATACTCCCTCATATATATAACCCATATGTATAAAAATTATATACATAAACACATTCATATATACACCTGAACATGTATATATATATCCCATATATATATAATTTAATTTAAAACCCACAAATATTATTTTTTACAATTTATTAATGACATTAACAACAACAATAATTGATATTATTATTAATATCTCACACCATTTAAACCATTAAAATTCATAAATACAACTTCCATTGGGATTCCTAAAATACACAATGAATTAATATTAACCTCATGTTTATATTTATTTACTGTAATGTAATTAGAACATTATTAATATATAACCTCCCAAAAAATGAATACTCACCCATGAAGAAACATCACCCATTTATAAAGAAAATTTAATTTTATGTTATGTTTTATTTTCTTATTCAACACGAATAAATATAATAATAATTTTATTATTATTATTTCTACTACTTACGATGTAACCAAACACCCGATGTGGAAAATTGTTTTGATACACATAGTATAAAACCAATATTGTAGACCTAGTGGTGGTATAATATTTCATTAAAAAAAATAATTCTTGAGTAATATAATATATTAAATATTTTTATTTAATCAATATCAAGGTTCTAAAGGCCTCCGAATTCTAAGCTAACTTGGCACCTAAATCTAAAAATCATTCATAGAATATTTCAAAGTTTTAACAGATATTTTACTCAAACATAAGTCATTTAAATTATTTATTAAGTTCTTTTTATTGAAAATTTATATTGATTACATAAAAATACTCATTAATTATTTTAATATAGGATTCTATTATCCTGAAAAATTTGAGGATGTTATAATTATCATTCCCTCACTTACAATTGGGACACTCTTATCATTACTTTTAACCAATTTTGATACAATATTATTGGACGATACATTTCCAAGACCCATTATAACTACCATCACCACATATTAGAGGTCATGGTCTTCTCAAAATACCAGTCCTCTAACTTTTTCATTTTATGAAAAATCTAGATATTTGAGGAGGAGTTATAAGTCATAACTAACACATTACAAGTAAATTTATTATAATACCTTCATAAAATATATTACAAACTCAATAAATAATTATATTAGTGTATTATATATAATTACCTTATACTATATTAATTGAATGAAATTTTCCATTGAAAATTCAATCCTTTGTAAAATTAAAAAATATTTTTATGTTTTTGCATGGACTACCAACACCATGAAGTGGTGCATTTTTTATGCATCATTACCTCACATAGATGATTATAAATATAAAAATAATTAATATATACATATAGGAAATTACTAATATTTGGTAGATATAATATATTACTTACATATTACCCTTTTAATTTGTTATACTATTAAGATATTTTAATTTATGGTTCTATTATAATTTTATATATTTGGAGGAGTTATAGGATTATTCCTATAATATATAATTATTAATAATTTTCTTCTATAATGGAAAGGTAGAAGTTAATAAATTAAGAAATCAGTAGGATAATATCATTATGAATGATGGACCTGAAATAATTCAAATTGGAATTAGGAAGTCTGATGTTATGGTATCATTGTGATGTGGGTTATTAATGGAGATACTAATTAAATGTATTCAATAAATCCTCCATATATTAATATCTAAATCTATGATCATTTCATGAAATAACATCCTCTATAATATGGTGGATCCTCATACCTAGAACAAGATGAATATTTGAATATCTCTTTATAGTTTTTTTTTTGTTTTTGATATATTAATATCATTTAAGGTAACCATTAATATTTATCATTTTAATTTTTAATCATATAAATGGTGGTGCTTTACTAATAAAACCATTTAAATGAATGAAATTGATATCATGGAAGAGATTGAATTTAAAAAATTTGTTCAATGAAATGTATCTTATTAAAGTTATCCATAAAAAATAAAATATTAATTCATAAAGTTAATGAAATGTGAGGATGAATTTATAGATTAACATGAATTTTACGTTAGTGTGTTTCCTATTTATGGAAAAAAAATTAATTCATGACAATGATAAAAAATTAGGAAGCCAAAACCTTAAACTTATATGATATTATAATTTCTAATAATAGTTTCTAACAAATACAAGTCCAGGATCGAGAGGTCGGGTTTTTTATAGTAATAAAAATAAAAATACACTATAATAAACATAACCAAATATTTTTTATTTAAAAATATGCATATAGATCCTAATTCCCAAAATTCATCTAGAACTACATCAGATATCTAGGGGAAAATATATAGGTAAGAGGGTGCGCTATAAAACTGAGTAATGGAATACACATGGAAATAACACATAACATGATTGTAATGAGTTATAACATGATATAATAAATAAGATTATAAAAATTATAGATAAGTATAAAAATTTAATATCTTTATAAGATTATAAAATTTGGTAAATTAAAAAGAATGATATTATAATCATAAGTTAAGGGTCACTCCCAAGACCATCATGGTAAAGTTGATAAATTTCCATGTTTCATTTGGATCAATCCCTGATTCCTTACATAACACCTCATTAAATACCAAACATTTCACAATAAAATTAGTGTTTAATATAATAATTATTCTACCGAACACATAAATAATAACAATTTATATGTTATCCAAATTATAACAATAAACTATATTAAAATAATAAGAATTATCAATCCTGTGGAAAGGAAACTGGTTTCATAATTTAAGATCACATCATAACTGAAGGCTAAATCATACTCATTACCAAGAGAATAATGAAATAAATAATATTGAACTTTTTTATTTTAAAATTTTTTATAGGTATTGATAATTGAGTTATATTTTATAAAATTCATGAGAAGGATATGGATAATAAAGAATAAAAATGTACCGATTAGGTGAATCTTTTATGAAATGAAAACATTCATTTAAAAGATAATTTTTCTAATTTTGATATATAAATCAATAATGAATGAACATAATTCCCAATAAGATAACTAGACTTTCTAGAATCTATTTGTGGTTTTTAAAAAATTATATAGTGGTTATTGTTGACATGAGACAAGAAATAGGAATGTTCCCTTAAATCTGGTTGACTTATAGTTGGAATTTTGAAGCGAACTAAAAAATTTATAAATACAAATTTAAAAGTTAAATTTAACATAGTATACAATTAGGAGAAATTTATGAAAAATAAGATAACTAAATGAAAATTATATTTCATAAATGGGATAAAAATAATGATAATTTATAACCTAAAAGCCATGAATGAGTTTCAAAAGTTACCCTACCTCAGGCTCCAGATTAATTATCATCATGCTCTAAACATCATAAATAATAAAGTTACATATTTTAAAATTTAATTATATTTCATATCATATGTCCCTATTCAATCATCTGTTACTTATTTATTATATTATTATCTTTCCTATGTCTATTACTTGAGGGTTGTCAATCAATTTTTAGCACCTTATGTATGTTGACCATGTTAGAATTCAGTATAACTTATTTTCTTAATATCATTTATATTTATAGTTTTATGGGACAAAATTAATATGTTAGGTAATATTTAATTTTTACTGTGATCATTAGTGGTGAAAAATGAAACTCATTGCTCATAAAGGCGATAATTCGGATAGATGAATACTTAGTGTTCCCATTTCTCAATAAATTAGTTGGAAAAAAATTGGGTGGTAATTTTTAATTTTAGAATCACCTTTATATTTTATATATCATATTTATTCATCCATTAAATCATTTTTATCATCCTTCAATGGTGATGATGAAAAATGGAAGATGTCGATTTTTGGACGTTGTAGTCCACACAACGTAGAAATGACACTTTTGATATAATTAGAGGATGGAGAGGAATAAGTAATGGTTATTACACAAATATGATAACAACAAAATATAATAAATATATTTATTTAATTGTATTTTTATTGATAAATGTGATTTATAAAATTTTATAAAGGGGAAAATGTTATGAATAAGTTAATACTTATGATGGAGACCTGAACATCTCTTTGTGATGTATTTGGAATTGAAGGCCTCAAGATACCTTTTAGGGACCTGGGGATTAATGATTATAAAATAAAATATACGAGATTTATTTTTTTAAGATATTAAATTTAAATTATATTGGGATGTGTAACCATTGTGAGGTGGAAGTGATCGAATATTATATGTAATGAAAAGGGAATTTTTCGGAATACGTGTTACACTTCTATGATAACATTACACTATTCCAATGTTAATGAATCCAAATTTTAATAATAATAGATTTTTTGGAGATATTTCATTGATAAATACTCATCCCATAATTTAAAGACATGTTTTAAAAGTGTTTCAAATTATATACCATAGGTTTTCAATTTTTACATTTTCATTTTTTAAATTACTAACAATTTTTTAACCAAGAAATGCTATTTTATATAAAAATAAAATTACACCACTTAAAAATTTATAATATTTTGATACTAAATTTATTCATCAATTTATTTAATTCTATTTATATATATGTGAAAATTGACTTCTAAATTAAAATATAATATCTTGTTTTGGTAGAAATTTTTTTTAACCATTATTTGTTATTTAATAATATTTATTATTGATAATCAATTTCCTAAGTTCCAATATAGTTATAAATTAGTTTAAAAATAATTTTTGAGTTGGAACATATATTAGATCATTTTTATTTTATAACTCAAAAATATATGATATTATTAAAATAATTATTTTAAAACAACATTACCAATGTCGCGGTAATTAACACTAGTCTAACTAACATTATCTATATTCCAAAAAATTGAAATTTACATGTTATATAACATTTAAATTATGATCTAAATTATTAATTTTTTTATTTCTTAGATTTATATTTTCTAATTTTATATAAGCACATAAAAAAGTTTTTAGTGTGAAATATTACTTGAGTTTAAAAAATGCTAAAGTTGTTATTTATATATTCAATATAGTAATTTTTTATTCCTATTAAAAAATATTTCTATATATAATTTTTTCTTAATATGTTTTTTCAGTCATGTTTTATATGTGTGATATTTTTTAACAAAATATATATTTTTAATATTCACCGAAAAAATAAATTTTTGAAAAAACACCAAAAATTATTCTTATTAAAATATATATATACTAAATCAAAAACAATTAAATCCTCTAAAATTAAAATTGAAATTTATATATATATATATATATATATATGACTTTGTCTGTGTGTGTTTTCAAATTTAGTTACTAACATATATTATTTCTAGTTTAATAATAGTAATGGTAATCATAATGTTTTGTGGTTTTTTGATTAGTCTATTATTGAATGTAAATTAAGATACTCAACAAAATAATTATTATGGTGAAATAATTTGTAATGCCTCAATTATTTACATTCACACCCCTTCATAAATTTCACCCTAAAAATTGGATTTCATATAATAAGGTGATAAAAATGAGGGTATGTTTGCTTCATGGCCTCTTTATGTTCCCACATTTCCTCTTTATAGATATGGATTCTACAATGTAAAATGACCACATGAGTTTTCTTATTTCATATAACTTTGTCTCAATGTTCCAAAATATTCAGTTCATCCTCCTCATAAGAGATAAAATAATTTAATTTCACCACCATTATTTTAGTGCATGTGAGGGATATGATATGTACTTCCTCAAGAGGGATAAATGTAACACATCATATAATTTGGATACGTTTGGTGGTTATTTTAGTTTATATTTCCAAAATCTAATGAAAAAAAAATCTCGAAGGCGGTAATATATCTCTAACATGGATTCCACTATTTCCCAAATTTTATTAACACTCTTATAGAGAGAGATATAAAGTAACACAATATCCACATCCTCAAACTCCAGGTCTCATAAATGATTATCATCATTACTCTTATGTTGACTTTACGCTACTTTGACAATCCTCTAAAATAAATTCACATTTTTTACCATTTCATCAACCATATCCAATCCTATAAACATTTTATTTCAAAATTCAACCCATCAAATAGGTGTTCTATATATATTCCAAAATATTTCTTAGTATACGACTGTTTTTATGCTTTAGTGGAAACTATTTTTCTTAGATAACTCAATAAGATGATGATTTTAGTCCTCACTTCCCTAAAAGTACATATAGAAAGATATCAAAATTAAATAATGTTTCTGAGTATACAATTCATAATGTACCTTAGTATGTAGGTGATAGTTTTTTTGAAGTTCAACACTATTTTTAGATCATTCTAAGGACACTTCCAGCCCATTGACAAGAACCTCATAATTCAATGAGATATAATCGTAGTTGTTTTTCATATAGAATTAATAATTCTATAATGTACATATTTCTAAGTTGTTTAATTGAAGAGTACCCTTTAATTGAAATTAAGTTATAATTCTTGATAATACTATCAACCACAACCCATATAAAATTGTTCCTATTCGATGTATTCAAAATATCAATGAAAATATCGATTGTGATATTTTCCCATTTCCTTGTATTTATGGGAAATCGTTGCACCATACCTTTAGGAATATTCCTCTCATCCAAAACATAATGACACACCAAGAACATTTATTTATATTGTATAATTTCATCATTCATATTTTCACACCAATAGTTCTCATGGAGATCCTTATATATTTTCATGATTCCTGGGTGAATATAGAATCTCAAGATATATGCATCATTATGTAGCTCAAACATTATCTTCGGATCCGATAGAACACAATTTCATTTCTCAAGTCACACTACTTTCTCATTATCATCATTAAAATCAAGGGATTTCCATTCGTCATGGAATATATCTTATTCCATGTATCCATATAATTTCATTTATATTTCATCATCATATTATGTAGTGATGGTCAGGTAATTTGTTGAGAAAGTTAGGATGTTGTTACTGTCTTTCCGATTCCCATGTATGTCCTTTGCACATCCAATAAGATATTATTATTCTTAATCCACATCATAGATATGGTTTGAATATATTTTCGACTCAGATGATATTACACATTATTTTTATTCTCCAAATAATAGTGGATTGATAATTCATAATCCTTGATCATCTCTAACCATCTTCATTGGTTTATAATAAGATCCACTTTTGTATATATTTATTTTAGGCTCTTGTGGTCTGTATATATATATTGCTTCTCTTCATAGAGATAATGCCAAAAAATTTATAATTTAAAGAATATTACATCCAAATAATGATCTTTCATTGTCTAATTCAATTCGTGTAACATCAAATACCATAAAGAATAGGGTATCACATTATTATTATGCATGAGGATAACTCCCATGACATTTTTTGATGCATCAAATTAGATGAAAAATCATTCCCTGCTTATGGGTATGGTGAGTGTAGGTGTAGTAGTTAAAATATTCTTCATAACCTTAAAACATTCTTCACACCCATCTATCTAGGAATATTTAACTCCCTTAGGAAAAATCCTATTTAGTGAGTTGGAAAATTTTGAGATTTTTCCCACAAATCACTTATAGTACACATATAATTTATGGAATCTATGAATCTACATATCATATAATGATTTAGGACAATCCTCAATCAACTTATTCAAATAAGGGTATATAAATTTAAATTTTCATGGGATAAAATTATCCAATAAGGATTCTAAATCCACAAAAAAAACCAAATTTACTTTAAATTGCATAAAACATCTACTTCCTCATATTATTCAACCCAACATTACAATGATCTTCATTTTCCCCCAATATTTTACAAGTATAAAATATTATCATATATACATAATACTGAAAATTTATCATGTTAATTTCAAAATACTGTCATAATTTTTACCATAAATATCATTGGATCATTCATGAGTCTAAATGGTTTGACTATGAAATCTTTCTTCATATACCTTATAAGAAAGGTGATCATTAGAATATATTCCATATTTAAATATAGATGATGATATAATATTTTGAGGAAAAAATTATAGAGGTATTGAGATATGTGTAACCAATTGAATAAGTCATCAATACTTGGAAGAGTATACTTGTTCATTATCATGATTTTGTGGAGTTTACGATAATCGATATAGAGATGTATAGACATATCCTACATAAAAAATATGTTTGTTTCACCCTATCTAAATGTTATCAGGTGTGTGAAACTAATGTCATGATGTCCTTATAATTACTTCCATATATAATCATGTTCAATGGGGTTAATTCTATATAATTTTGATGATATTGGTAAAGATATGAGTGTATGTTCAACTGAGAATTTAACCAACCGCTAATGAGAAGGATCAGGTGATTGATTGGTGAATAAATCAGTATACTTTTTTATAATGGGATTTCCATTAAGGGTGTTCTACTCCTTTGGTTCAATCATTTCAACATCATATTATAGATATTATGGTAATAATATCCATGATTTTGAATAATATTCAAAATAACATTTTTTTCATCCATAAAAATACGTAGAATTGGAGGGAACTTCAGGATATAGATAGAGATTTCCTTCTCTCAGTAGTTGATGTAGGCTCTATATAATGACAACTAATCTATTACAAGAAACACATAAAAATCAACTAAAGGAAAATTTTAATGGTTAAATAAAAGACTAATAAAAATATATTCAAATAGGGAAGAGTTATGTAGATGAAATTCAACATTCACACCATTATTAGTTTTCACTGATAAATGACCTTCCACATTTTGTGGTTGTGTTTGAAAAATTAAATTAAAATTTCACGATATTATAGAGTTTATAGAACTATAAAAAAATTATACATTCAAAACTTTTAAATGAATAACAAGAAAACATGTCACCACATAATTTTGTTGATCCAACTCTGGAGTAATAATAGTATAATACATTCATTTATCTCTTCACCTCTGGGGTTCTTGTTGTCGATTATATTAAAAAAAACCCTTGGCATAGTGCATTGAGATAAATTGTATCCCTGTTACTTACTGTTGAATAATTTTACATTTGGATGAGGATTCATCTAGGACTATTTTTTAGTACTATTTTCTAATCCATAATCTAACTTCTATATGAGTATCCATGATGTCTCTCTTTTCTATACATGATTAATTTCAATGTCCCCTCAGGACAGTTTCATAGATTCTTCATTCAATACTTTTGGAATATGGGATGTTGTGTATTATTATAGTCATAATTTTTATCTAGTTATCTGCTAGAGTTAAAAAAAAATTATATTCTTTTTATATCCAGCCCCATGAGACCACTTATAATCACTAATTTTGATGATAACATTGATGGAACATCAGTCAACATCGTTATAGTTGTCAAATTTCTGAATCACCTATGGTCTTCATTGAGTCATCCTTACACCACTTACTAAATGGATGATATTTATTCTAGTTTAAATAATAAAACAATAGTTTAATCATGAATCCATGTGATGTTATACTTATAAAATCATTTATATTCTTCTACCCTTTGATTGATTGAAAGGAAATCCCTCTCTATTTTAAGAGAGAGGGTGATAGTGAAATGTTTAATCATAATTATCCTCTAAAATTCCTCACACTCCATAGATTAAATTTCTTCCATGGGTTTATATTCATGATCAGTTCCAACCCTTGATCATCTTCTCCCTCAAAATGGTAACTATTCCCAATTACAATCTCTTTCTTGGAGCATTCAAGGAAAAAATATCATATCTGTTTAAGTAATCCATTACTCAGTTTTTACGGGATGCAAATATCCACTAAACTTAGATGGTTTATAGAACATAAAACACTCTAATTTAACTTTATATCCCTAAATTCATTTAACATTATTCAGCTTATTATGGATAACATGAGTTATTTCTTCAAAAAATCGTATTAGGTTCTCATCTTCTTCTCTTACCAGGTCAGGAATTCTACTAGGGAATTCATAAAATTTTTCATTGGACATGTTTTTAATATGATTCCTCCTATATGCAACGAATTTATAAAATATAGGATAGTTATAGATTTGAATACATTCATTGAAAACTGAGTAAAAGGTAAACCATAAACTTATTAAAATAACTCAAACATGATGTGAAGAACCTAACCTAAAAATCAATTTTTTTAATATAGGTGATCCAATTATATCTTTCGATTGGGTTGTATAACCTTAAAAAGTTCTATAAAAAAATCAATTACTTCAAAATGGTTTGTAAAGAGAATTTTAATTAGCCAAATAATACTCACATAATTATAAAAATATATAAGCAGCAAGGTATAATTCATCATGCACTAGACTGATGGTTGAGATATACTAGAAAAACTCATTTTAGGGTTACTAATCCAAGATGTATCTATAGACAAATTGCATCCACATGTATTATTCAGACATGAATGTATTGTTTTAATAACCAAATAATCATTACATTAACAATAATTTATCATTTTCTCCTATACATAGAAATATAAAATATAAATATCCATAGGTGTTACAATAAAAAAATATATCCTATTATCAAAATAAAATATAAATTATTTATACTAAATATGGAAACTCAATCCATAAACAAAAAATACATCATAATTCTTAACATTTTATCCTAATAAATATTCACAATGAATCGAGTGTTCTAGAGTATTTAGATGACTGGACGTAAAAATAAATCATCATAAACATACAACGATCCTCAAACTTTAAATATAAAAATATTTATCTTAACTCTTATAGATTATTGAATATAAAACATGATATTTTTAGGAAAACACATAATGAAATGGGTGAGAAAGAAATCCTTGTAAGGGAATTAACAAGGAACAAAGAATAGAATGAGAGAAAAGTGTAATATAATGATATTATTAAGGAAATGGTCATACTAATAGTGAAATAGCATAAAGAAATTATGTCATAAGATCATAAATTTTTTGAAATAACATAAAACATGGTATCATAAACATAAGCAAAGGTTCCCTCCCAAGACCATAATGATAATGTGTAGAAATTACATGGTGGATTATGTTCACTCCCTAATCTCTTATAAAATAACCCATTAGATATAAAACATTACTAATTGACTAGTATGGATGTATAATTTTGGTCCCAGTAAACACATAAATTAAAATAACACATATGTGTTCCACATGATGTAAATAAAACATTCATAAACTCTAAGCATGAGTTAACCCATAATAAAGAAGTGGGATTCCCAATTATTATTCAAGTCATAACAAAATAATAAATAATTATAATTCATAAGAGAATAAATAAATAAAAAATTTATTATTTCATAATTGAAAAGGGTATATCAGTTTAGAACTTGAAGTTCCATTATAGATAATTCATACTAAATATCTTCAGAACAAAGAAAAACAATGGACCTCTTGGGTGGATCTATTATGAAATGTCTTATGGATACTTTTATGAATAAAAGTATGTATCATTTTACAGAAACCATAATTGTAACAATATGTTTAAAAATAAAATAATTTATCATTTTAAATCTATTAATAGTATAAAATCATTTGATGGATTGATTGTTGACATTAGGTAAGAAAGAGGCATGTTCCCTTAAATTAGGTTCACATAAAAGTTGGAATTTGAGCAGATCTAAAAAACTTATAACCCCAATAATTAAAGGAATATTTAAATATTTATATATATATGGGAAATATATAAAAATAAAATTAATAAGTAAATATTATGAATATTTAAAAATATTATGATAAATATAACTTGTAACGAAAAATTTATGAATGAGGATCGAAAGATACCTTACCTCGGGTTCCAAATTCCTTATAGGAACATGATTAACATCCAAATAAACTAATTTATGTAAATTTTATATTCAATTATGAACATTCTCCAATTATATTTTGTATTTAATGGTCCATTAACTATCATTTATTATTTATTTATAATTTTTCATTTATCTGATACATAATTGTTTTGGTAAAGTTTCCATAAAATCATATATATATATATATTGACCATGGTAACCATTAGTGTACAATAGATTCATAATATCTAGAATATTAATAGTTTTAAGGACATAGTAAATGTATAACAAATATTTTTTGTTCAAACCATGATTGGTGGTGATGATAATGAATCTCATTGTTCATAAAGGTCATAATTCGCACGTGCACACAATTAATGAATCCATTTCTCATTGAATGATAAGGAAAAAAAGTGTATGATTTATTTACATTTTGAATCATATTAACATTATATACATTATTTGTTTTCATATATTACATCATATAATCTTCTATGATTTTTGGTCATGAAAAATTTATGGTGTGTCTTTTGGGAGGTGGTAGTTTAAGAAACGCACTAAAGATTAATCCTTTCATATGTTGATATAGGAATAAAAATGGTTTTTCAATTAATATAGTAATATAATAGTAAAATAATGAATTTGATTACATTATATTTTTATTGAATGACTAAAAATTGAATTTTTTTTAAATATTTATAATGAAAGAGAAGTGAACAAATGATCATGGTGGATAAAAGTAGTAATGACTAAGGGAATATACTTAAATAATATTAATAAATTACAAATGTAAAGAATGTAAAAATAATATAATTTTTAGTTTAATGTACCGGTAACCATTAAATGAGAGGATATCCATAACATTTTTCCCCTCATGCCAGTTTTGAAGGATATTAATATTCAGATGAGGATGACATAGAGATTTCCCAATGGTTTATAAAATGCTACAGTTACATAGAGAAGAATACACAAGATCATTGAAATTTAATGAAAAGTAAAGCTCAATAGTAAAAAGAATGAAGTTATTTGTATTGAAAAGAATTATTTCAGTGAGTATTTATATAAAATTCCCTTGAAGAATAGATCCCTCAGAATAACAAACTCCCCAATCCAAGAAAACGACGTCTCTATTATCTCAAAATAAACCACCCATCTTATAACTCCATGATGCATGATCCATTAGTTTTGAGTATGTGATCATACACTATTTCCTTCAATAAAATCCATGCAACATTGTGACATGTAATTTCAATGAGAGAGGAGGGTCGGGAATGGGGATGTTAGAGCTTAGAGACTGTGGCATTTTTTATTCTTCACACAGTAACACGATCATGTTAACTTGTAAGTGAATTATTGATTTTAGATACCTATTAAGTGAATATTTCCATTATTATTAGAAGCATTTATTGTTTTCTAATTCACAGATAATCCAATTGAAATTAGCATTTATCATCATTGGTCATTTATGATGCATCCTTTGTGAATAATAAAATAAGAAATAAGAAACCATTCAATAGACTCATAACATTAAAAATTTACTAGAGGGCAGTCCAAATGATGTAAACCCATTCACCCAAAAAAAATTATGAGACATAGATTTTATCATCCCAATTTCATAGAAAATCATTTAGAAGGCATGTGATATATAAATAATATTTCATGAAATAATAATTAATAGTTTATAATTTGAATCATAATTTATTTTTATTATAAAAAATATTTTTTCAAAAAATATTTTTCATTTAAAACAATTGTTATTTTGATTTAAATTAATAATAAAATATTTAATAAATACATAGCTAAAGTAAATTAACAATTTGAATATCTTCAGATTTATCAAAAACTGGTTTTCATTACACTTTCTGGGATTAATTTTAAATTAATTTTTCCACATCATTTAATCGAATCCTTAAAAGTGTCTAAATATTTATAATTAAGAGTTATATACTCTTATTAAGTAGGTCCCTTTTATTTTTGGTCACCATGAACAATGACGAGAGTAAATATTTATCACATAAGTAAGGGAAAATAATGTAAACTAGTTAGAAAAATATTATGTTAATGACTATAAAATAACCCACAACATGCATTTATTCCTTGTATGAGTGAAATTTGTCCTTGTATATACATTTTTTTAAATGGAAAATGGGTTTAATATTTATTTTATTTTTAAATTTATAATATTTATTTAAAATATAATGTCATAAATTTCAATTTCTGTGTTTTAATATATGTAATATTTAACGATATGGATAAATGCAACATATATATGGTTATATATAACTATTTTAATGATAAATTAATTAAATGTCATGTTTATATTTTTTATTTATTAAATAATTAATTCAAATTCTGCACAACATCAACATGAAAATTATTCAATTAATTGAAAATAAGAAAAAATTAAAAATATTATAATTAATATAATTTGAATGAATAAATATGTGCCATGAATTTATTAACTACATATACCATGATAGGTGTTTGTGAATTTTTTTATTCAAAATCTTTTGTTTTCATGTTGTTTTGGAAAACAAAATAATTTAAATATTGAAATAATGACATTAGTGATATTTTGGAATAAAAAATATTTTTAAAATTATTTAAATTTCAAAACAATATTATATTTGTCCTAATTAATGGAATATGTTTGAAAATATAAAATAGGATCTACTTATGGGGAAGTTTTTCTATTAATTTAACCATATTTAACAATAACAAGTAAAACAATTATTATCGTGACAATCGTCAAAATTGTTAACAGAGGATTAAAAAATTATGTAGGTGAAAAAATAAAGAAAAGAAGTGATATATTCATTAGATGCATGTATTTACACTTATACCCTTAATAATAGAAAATTAAATAATTTTTCAGACTTTTAACATGAAGATTAATTTATTTTAATTTAATACTTTATGAAATTCCCTGAATGCATCTCCCCTCAATATCAAAGGGATCCCCATATAGTCTTCTATAAAAACATAAACAACAACTGAGTCCATAAAATATCAATAAAAATACATTCAATACATCCATAAACACATCTTTAATTACTTTTTTTATCTGAAAACCATCCTAGGAATGTTTTGATGAAACCATAAGTGGTGATCTAAAGAAGAGGTATTGTTCTTACCAATGCATTTCTATTTTATTTCTTCTTCTACCTCTTTCAAATATTCATAATGAATTCCAAAAAAAATAAAAATTGTATCTTATGTATACTTAGATATCTTTATTTTAATTTCATAACTTATATCCATCTCCACTTCTATAAAATGAGAATAAAACCTGTAGAGACCCGAAGCTTGACGTACATTGACATTACATTACATTTGCGGAATACTTAGTAAATAACAAAAACACACACACAAGGATCGTAATAGTTTAGTGTCTTTGGAAACTCGGAGTATAATCTTCTAATCCTGGTGAAAGATTTTCAACATCTCCCATAAAGATCTTCCCTTTTTTTTATACCTAAAACCTTTCTTTATATCCTGGGGAAAAGTAAACATAAAACGGTGAGCTCAAATGCTCAGTAAGGGTAAACAAAAGAAATATCAATCACATCATATTCATAAGAACATATAATTTTGGAAATCTTAACCTGCAAAAGAGAGCATAATTTCATAACATGGGATAAATCATAGTAGTGAAATGAAATCCCAATAATCATAACTTAAAACATGAAACATTGTGCCATACACACATAATCATAGAGAATCATTTCTTATTAGTCAACACTCATTGCCAAGACAATCTTAGTGGATAAAGTCCCTTTCTGAACCGAGTCACCCTCGTTTCAGTCCTGTTTCACTGAACCGGTATAACCTACCATTCCAGCCATGTCTATCTCATGAGATATAAAATCTTTACCCAATGCATTGGAGGGAGATATAGGTCCCACCCATCTCATAATTATACCATTCTTATGTGTGCCACAAAATCATAAATCATACATCATTTCATAACCCATGTAATAAAAATGGGAATCTTAAACATCGTGACATCATAAAACAATTCATATAAGATAAAGGAATTCATAAAAATAATTCCATCCCAACATAATCAAATCAATGTAATAATAGGGATAAAATCAGAACCCTTTTATTATCTTAGATGGAAAATAATTTTGATAAAACACTTGAACTCCATTCTTGAGGAAAATATCCTTTCTACTTCAAAAACACTTTTCCTTTCTTAACATGACATACAATTTTAAAATAAAAGAAGTTGATTAAAAATAAACTTGAAAACTTGTAAAGTAAGCTTCTTGGAAATAATGATTTAAAAATCCATTCATGTCGTATAAGTTAAAAAAACATTCTTTGTACTTTTGTCGGAAAAGTCAAAAAAGTACCTCGTACGAAAAAAAGTCAAAAGATTCCTTTCATATTCTTTACTAAAAACTCACCAAAGGGTAAAATTGGATTTAAATTATTGTAAGTGGATGGAAACAATATTACATATTGAGGGAACATGGATGTGGATGATAAAATACACCCCAGTAAATACCAAAGTATAAACAATCTCGGATAAAAATGAGATTGTGATATTTACCCTTACCTTAGGTCCGATTTGCTTCGTAAGTGTCTTAACCTTCTGTATAATGATTTAAATAATGTCATTTACTTATTACAGAATCATATTCATTGTTATGATATCATATATGGTTCACTTATGACTTTATATTACCCGTTCTTTTGTAAATTCTATGTTAAAGAGCGTTTTGGGTAAAATTGTTTCATTTGTCGTCCGTGTTTTGACTTGTAATTATTCATATGATTACTTAGATCATGATTAATTAATTCCAGAATATAAAACATGATTTACATATATATATATTCATAATATACATATATATAATAAATCAGTAAATGGAAAGAAATACACCGTTCATGGAGACGGTAGGCCGTAGGTACGCATGAAAACTGTTTTCGTTTCCTTATTGAGTTGAACGAAATTAAGTAGATGACATTAATATATATACACATAAATCCAGTAGCTTTATAATTTCATATATTTCATTATTATTTCTTATATATACTTTATAATCACTCTTAATTGGTTAACATGGATAATGAATCTCATCGCGTCCTGGAGACGGTAGTCCGTACATACGCACGAGCGATGATATCGTTTCCATAATTATTGAATTTAATTAGAGTGGATGATACAATATATCATAATCAATATGATGTTCTAATAACTATGTACAGTTATTCTTTACCCCATTATACCCATCCATGTAAGGTGGTGGTGGAAAATAGATTTCACCATGGCGTGGAGACGGTATTCCGTACGTACGCACGCGCGGTGATTTCGTCTTCCGTAGGAAGGATAGATGGTGAAATAGGATTGTTTCATACTTATAATAACATATAATTATATGAGTGATACTGATTTTATTACTTCATAATGAAACAACCTAAGAAGAAGAAGTGGAAGAAGAAATAAAGGTGAAAGAATCGGTAACGGAAATTACCTCTTCTTTGAAGCGCCTCTTTGAGACCTCCTCTCAGGGCACTAAAATTGGTCTTTTAGGAAGACCAGAACCTCTAGGATGTTTCTAGGGAAGTGGAGAAGAGAATTTGGTAGGGGTTGTCCGAGATGTAAGGCTCAATGTTGTGTGAGGAAGAGAGGGAGGAGGTGCCCTTTTATAAGGGAGGAGAGGGGCACCTTTGGAATAACTAAAACTATTATTTTATTATAAAGTCAAGTTTGGTATCAAATAGCTCAAAATTGATCTATTTCAAGGCTAAGGTGGGGATGGGTCAAAATCCTCTCATCCAATAGAATTTACACAAGTTTAGGTTCCTATTCTAACCTTATCATTTAGATTTAACATTAAGTTAAATAATATTACTTTTACCGTGTCTTCTTGTGTTCTTACACTATAAGGTTAATAAACTTACTATAAGAAGCCAAACGAACCCCAAATTGTTTATTATTAATATATATAACCTTATCTAAGTCATTTGTCCGAGCCTTAGATTTTTAGGATTAAAATAACAATTAATAATAAAATATTTGTTTTAAAAACTATTTTATGTCAATTTTGACACTATTTAGTAATTGATTTTTGTAAAAATCATAACAGCATGATAAGTTCGAAAAAAGTTACTTAAATCAATACTAACATGTCATGTTATCCTCTAAAATTAGTGGAATTCATAAAAAGTCTAAAATTACATTTATTTTGGAATTTATAACATCAATTATATCAATATTTCATTAATAAGATAATTACTGCATCATCTTTGTGTCATATATAAATTAAATCATTTGATGCCTAAAAATTACAAATAAAATACCATTATTTAGGAAATCATTTTATCTTTCTAATGAATATTTACAATCAAATTTATCTTATGTATAACCCTATATTAAAAATGTTTTAGTAAATAAATTTTGATTTTAACTCTTTTAACTCTTCTTTGAATTAAATAATAATAAATGTCCTAATCTAATCCAAGTGGGCATAAATGGTCATATTTTATTCCTAAGCTTGTTTTTGGTCGAATTACACTTATCCAATAGAATTTGGACATGTGTTAGGGTAATAATAATATCATTTTTACCCTTAATTACCCTATTTACTTTTAACCGTGGTAAAAAAAAGTAAAAAGTTACTATTCACCAAAAATTTATTTTCATCTCATTGAACCACATATTACTTACTGACATCAACCGTGTCTCTCTTATTTTTTAAATTCCACTCACAGAAGCGGTAAAATTAAGTTTTATGAACAATTCAGTTTTTTTAACTACCACTTAATGGTTTCACTATTCATCAAAAATGGAAAGTTTTCAGAAAAATACCAAAAATTAAGCCTATGCTATATTTGATATTATGAAATCAAAAATGATGTCTATTTTACCAAATTCAAAACATATCAGTTGCATTAACTAATTTAAAAATTAATTTCCGTTATCAAAACAAATAGCGTGTTTTTAAGAGATAATAACTATCAAAAGATTGAAACTTGTTTATAACTGGTTTAAATGTGAAATTACATCAAATGATCATCATTGTATTAAATTGTCAAAATATATTCTAAATATACTTTAAAACCACTAAAATTAATACTTTATCACTATTAATTATTTTGACTGAAAAAGTTGTTTTTAATTAAAATTTAGTAATTTCCACTATTCATCAAAATATGAAAGTTATCCGAAAATTACCAAAATTTCACCCTAAGCTAATTTCGATATTCCGAATCCAAAAATGAAGTCCATTTTGAAAAATAAAATTTAAAAAATTTCAAAAAGTGGTTATTCCTATTCATAACGGCTAGTTTTAATAATATTTTAATAGCATATCGTTGTTTAGTGAAACTCGGTATTGCGTACTACACACGCTATAAAGGAAGGTCACGATTGCGTGTAATGAAAGGCATGTCAAGGATACGTGTTTTGCAAGCTCCTTTTGGTGTAGCGTACAACACAAGACATTAATGAAATTAAAAATAATATTTTTCATAAAATCTCGGGGTGTTACATTCTTCCCCCTTAAAATGAATTTCGCCCTCGAAATTCATCGGGGTTATAAATGGTTTACTACTCGAAAGTTTCTTTAATAGAAACCCACATCGTAAAAAGGAATAACAAAACCAATCTTTAAAAACGAAAGTATGAAATGTAACAGTTACCCAAATAAACTAATCACTGGGTTTCCACATAGGTGAAAATATGGATATGGAAGAAAAATCTGACCATCATGTTCTAATGGAGAGTGGTAGAGAACATGGCTATGGAAAAGACATCAATCACAAATCCATAAATCTGTGATGATCTAAGGTATCATCTGATTAATCATATATAAGAGCACTAGGGAAACATTTTTGGTTTTCAAGATCGTTTCCCTAAAGTTGAAGAATTAGAATTAGAATAAATACTTATATTATTTTGGTACAATCTCACTGTTGTTTGTGCGTTGAACAATTTCCACTTATTCTCTTAAATAAATGAAGTTGAATTTGTTATTCTTGAAGTGTTAGCAGATCATGTGATAGAATGACGGGTCATTCCATCTGTCTCAAACAAAAGTTTAGCAAAATTTATTAAATATACATAAGTCATTCTATAATGAGATTAATCATATATGGTTCCTAAAATGGACTTATACTTCATATATCATACTTCTTAATATAATAAAACTAGTTTCTACTAAATAGGGACTTCTTGTAGGCCAGTGGTAGGCGATAAAGGCCAGTCGCACTTCGGTTGTGGGTTCAATTCCCACGGCCTTGTCCAACGTGATGGGCTATCGCCCGTCCTGCAGGTTGTCCCTTTTCTAAAACTATATTACTATAACATCCCATAAATAATATCAAAAAAACTTTTATACTTAAACAATACTAACTTATTCCCAACATAGTCTATTCCAATCTTTAGGCTTATCCATAATACTACAGTCCACTCTCATAATATAATGAAAATGATTACCATAGATTTAATGTAACACCCCGGGTAAATAAAGAATATGACATCTTTATATTTATCCATATTTGTGAATCAAATATTAATATTACTTTAAAGGGGATGCTATGCACGATGGCGTACCCAATATGCAACAACGAGTTTCTTGGGAAACTTACGTTGCACACAAGTAATAAAATAATATTATTTTAAATGTTAGTTAACGAATAGCCGTTGTACTGGCGGGAATGGATAGAAATAACTAAAATATGATTATATATGTTTTTAAATATTTTTACATTTACCCAATAAAAGATAAAGGCTTAAAATACGGAAAGAGTTCAATTTTAGGCATATATACTCTAATTTTCACTAAAGGTTCACTTATCACCTTTTAATGGTGAACCGTCATTAAATATAGTTTTGATCACTATTATACATTATTTTGGACCAAGTAAAACTCTTATTAAGAATTGGGACATCAAAATTTACTTTGTGTGAATATTTGGTATTTTTCTGACAAGGTTCATTTTTTTTATAAATAGTGAAAAATACTGCATTTTACATCAAAACTGCTTTTTAATCTAATTTATTTATATGATTAGATTATCTTTTGAATTGGTCTTAATGTGTAATATGAATATATTTTTACCATTAAATCCAATAGTGGTCGTTGGAATTAATTTCACTTTGAAATCAGACTTAAACTAGTGTCAATCTTTTGATAGTTATTGTTTTATAAAAACACGCTATTTGCTCTGACAGCGGGAATTAATTATTAAATTAATTAACGTGACTAATATATTTTGAATTTTGTAAAACGGACTTCATTTTTGAATTTGGAATATCAAATATAGCTTAGGGTGAATTTTTGGGATTTTTCTGAAAAACTTCAATTTTTGATGAATAGTGAAACCACTAAGTGGTACTTATAAAAGCTGATTTTTTTTGTTTAAATGAAATTTTACCACTAATGTGTATTGAATTTTGAAAATATGACATACATGGTTGTCATTAAGAAGTAAAATGTGGTTCAATGAGATTAAAATAATTTTTTGGTGAATAGTAACTTATTAAGTTTTTAATCGCGATTAGTGGTAATTAGTGTAGTTTAAGGTAAAAATGATATTATAAGAATGTGAAAACACCATGAAACTTGTCCTACACCTATTGGATGAGTCATGGCCGACCAAGACAAGCCATGGGCCAACTTGGGGACCCCATGGAGCCACTTTAGTTGGAAAATGACATCAATATATTTTTATTTAATGTTAAAGTGAAAATGAAACTAACATAAATTGTTTTACTAAAACAATTTTTAAGTGGGGTTATACAAGTACAAATTTTGATTATAAATATTAATTGGAAAGCTAAAAAGATTTCCAATATCATAGTATTTATTTTATAATTTTTAGACATAAAATAAATTAAATTATTTATGTCATAATAATGATGCAGTGATGGCATCATTATTTGACGATTTAATTAAAATGGAAAGATACTGAAAAATCTACAACCTACACATGTACAAAACCCATTGGATGAGTGTATTTCGAAGCCTTATCACCTTATCCTATAATTATATCAATGTGGGACCTTTTAAAACCGAAACACATTTTCAAATAAAGTAATATTTCTTTACTTTCCAAATGTGCCCCCCCTCTCCTCTTATAAAAGGCCCCCACCTCTACCTCATTTCACACACTCTTTAAGCCTTTGGCTCGGCCAAACCCTGCCCATTTACTCTCTCCACATCCCTCTCCTCATCCTAGAGGATTCCCTTTGGGTATAATCCTTTCAAAGGAAGCCTTTAGGCTCAAATCAAAAGGAGTTACACTTTTAAAGGTAATTCACTCTCTCATGTTCATTTGTTTTATTTTGCTTCTCCAACCCCCTAAACTCTTTTTATTTACTTATTTTGTAACAACACCAGTATCTTCAATATACTAGGATGTTGTTATAAGATTTATTCTAGCTACACTCTCACACAACTACATCAAATGGTTAAAGAACATACGGTTTCCGTGGATGGTGAAATTCTGCCTCCCGAAACGATGATTGTTCAATACTCATTTAACACCTTCAAAGGTGGACATTATGATGTCACTATTTTTATATATGATATATAATATGTTTATGTTTTATTTATAATTCTGTATTTTTCATTTTTGTCTTACCTTTATGGCTTCCATTATGGGTATACGCGATATCTTCATTTAAGGAAGTGCGGACTACCGCCCCCTCAAAGTGATTTGATTCGTTAAATACCATATGTGGGATGTATAAAGGATGGAAATATTATATTATATATGATATTATACTTTAATTATAATATACCTTTATATAATTATTATTCCATTCTATAAAATACGAAATAGAAATGAAAGTAGCGTTCATGCGTACGTACGGCTTACCGTCTCCATGAACGGTGCATTTCATTTTTACCTCTAAATGATTATGTAATGTTATAAATGCATGCATGTACTGGATATATATGACATATATGATATCTAAATAATGAATACAATTATGGATATAATAAACATTTGGCCACACGAACAACATGTAATTGTAAGAAGTCCACTTTCGACTTAAGAACCAAATATCGGTAAAACAAATATTATTAACTTAAATGATTACATAATGTTTATGACATGGTAATAAGTGGTATAAAAGTACTAATTAACTTGAAAAAGGTTCTTAAGGAATTATAAATTAACTCAAGTTTATTATTCAGGAGATTAAAGAACGATTGAGTCAAGTCGGACCCGAGGTAAGGGATCCTACAACTCTCTTTCTTTTTAAGTACACTCTTTTATGTCATTTCTTTTAAGCTCATATTTCTTATGATTGGGATGTTCTTTTATATTACTACTACTGTAATTTTTATGTTCATGTGATGAGAGACCCTATTCCATCTCATCAATCCATTTTGGAAGTTTTGAGTGGCGCCGTTAGGCTGCCGAACTTTCGTAAGAGATCTAACCTCTCTTTCTTTTTACGTACTCCCCTTTATGTCACTTCTTTTAAGCTCCTCTTTGTAATGTTGGGGGATGTTCCTTTATATTACTCTTTTGGTACATTTTATTGTAATGTGATGAGATACCCCATTTTATCTCATCAATCCATATTCGGAAGTTTTATGTGGCGCCGTTAGGCTGCCGAGTTTTCGTAAGGGATTTTCATCTCACTTTTATTCTCGTGAGATTTATGCTACATTTGCCACAAATTCCATTGAGTCATGTATGTACTGCCCATTATTCTACTCTTTGTGTAATATACATTCGTTTATGAGTATTTACATCAATGATCTATTGTCCTTCTTTAATGGGGTGTATGTTTTGAAAGATACCCAAGTCGGTAAGGGAACCTTTCACCCTCCTCTTTTTTTTAAAAGACTTCTTTTGTTGGGTCTTTTAATTTACATATTGTTATGGTGGAATATGTTCTCATATATCCTTATTGATGTAAATTTTATGTCCAAGTGATGAGATACTTTTTTTATCTCTCATAAACTCATTTTGATGTGATGCCGTTAGGCTGTCAAAGGAACTTTTTAACCCAATTTCGATTTCTTTGGGTTCAACTTGTAGTCATTGAATATGTCATCCATTGAATATGTGTGAATGAACTTTTATTGTTTTACACTTAATATCAACTTATATTGGTTGTATATATATTTGTGACACATATTTTTGAGATTTATTTGTCCTTAATTTAAGGATACCTTCTTTATAAGGGATTTCATCACATTTGACATTTCTATTGAGGGTTCATTGTTATTATGCACCAATTCACTCTTATATGGTGTATATACTGTCCTTTGGAGTATTATATCATGAATCCATTTATTCTCATGATATTATAAAGTTCTGACTAAATGTTATTCCTCAATTGTTGTATTCAAGAGTCTCTAATTTTGGTAAAACCACTTTAACCAAAATATCGTTTTAAATGTTTTAATTATTTGTTCTTATTAATATCCATGTTTTCAAAATGGTTTTAAGGATTTATTTATATGGATATTAATTTTTTAAAGTTTTAAGCTTCAAGGTGGTATGGGACACTTTGATTAAAAAATCTCTTTATTAAATGTTTTAAATGTTTTTGGAAATGGTTTCTTTTTGAATGGATTCATTATTTCAATATACTAAAATGTTATATTGTGATTGAAATGTGGAAATGCTATGTTTCCTTTATGCATGTTTTATGTGATACGATTATGTTATGGACCTTGGGCATTGTTATGAAGAACGGGTGGTTCCGTGATAAACTATGGGTGGGTGATCCCGTTATAGCTCTCCAATGCATTGGGTAACGCGAAGGAGTGAAATGTTAAGGTTTCTCCGAAGAGATTTTAGGGAATATACTGTGATGGGTATTCCAAACGTAACCAAGAGGGTTACTCCCTACGTAAGAATGTTATGAATGCCTCAAGTTACCTTTATGTCTTATGTTTTCTATGATTTATTCATGGTTTGATGAGGTATGTTAAAGTGCCTATGTTTTATGGGTAAAGTATGATTTCATTATTATGTATATATGAACTCATGTTTCCTTTCCATATTTTTATAACCCTTACTGAGATTTTTATGCTCATCCCATGTTTTTTAATTGTTTTTCACAGGTCAAGGGAAAGGTACATGATGTGATGATAGTGTCAAGGATGTTTCAAGAAAGAATCCGTGTTATATTTTAAATATGTTTCCGCTGATGGGAAGAATGAATAATGTCTTTTATGTAACCACTTTGTTTAAATGTGGAATGTAATGCAAGTTTCATGATCTAATTCTCTAAAACTCTAAACCTGAAAAGATCCTCAATGTGTAATCTTGTAATAACTCAAGATTAAGTAAGGTTTAAGGGTGGGGCCTTATAGTTGGTATCAGAGGTCGGTTTAGATAACTTTAGAGGTTAGGGTATTCTTTAAGCATAAGTGACATTACCATAATGGTTAGGATTTCAGAAAGAGTCCTAGTTTTAGATAAAGTGAATGAGTAAGTATATCTTAGTGTTTATCTTACTCATTAGTACATGATTGTTTTGTTGATATACTCACACTGACATTTCTATTTTTAGTGAATGGTTGGATCTCGCAGGCACCAAAGTGACAATTGGATTGAAGGAAACTTTGGTGGATCTATGATTAAGATACTAGGTAAAATGGAGGATTCAATGAGGAAACTCATGTTTGTTCTAAACCAACTATCAAGGAGTCATGATCAACCACTTCAACCTTGGTGAGTTCTCTAGTGCATCAGGTAAGAGATGGCCAACTCGATGTGGAAATTCAGGTAATAATTATTAAGGTAACCATTAGGGTTTATATGATCCTTACTTTTGAGGTAATTATGGGTTATTATATGTTCTGATGGAAAATGAAAGGCATGAGATAAACTTGAGGTTAAAATATGTTATGATCATCTTTGAAGATTTTATCTCATTTTGGGGAATGTTTTAAGAATTATATAGTTTTGAAAAAAGGACAACACGTAGACCGTGTGACAACCCGTCGCGTCGGACAAAGCTGCGGGAATCGAACCCACAACCAAAGTGCGACTGGTATTTATCACCTACCACTGGACTACGTGAAGTCCCTGGTTAGTTTGACTGATTCTTTCTAGTTATATGATTTTATGAATTAAGAGTAAGTTGATTTTGGGTTATTTATGAAAATGATTAACCTATCATGGAGGATATGTGATTAGGTTGATTAATTTTCAATGCGGGACTTTAGGAGAGACTGATGTTGTTTGGAGATAAATGTTACGATTTAACTTGGAAGACTATGTGACTAAATCCTTCAAATATTTGGGTTTCAATCTTATTTTGGATTACTTTGAAGAATTTTATGGACAAATTGTTTATCGGATGATCCTTGTTGAACTATGGGTTTTGTTTGACAAATTTTGGAGATTAAGAATAGATTTTCTTTTTATAAAGGGTTATCCTTTTCTGGATTATCTGACCTTGTACTAACCTTTTTGGTTTTGGTTATGGTTTAGGTCTAAAGATATGGGAATTATATAGTTCTCTTTTGTGGATTAGGTGATTCTCTAGAAGTTGATTATAGTACTCTTAATGTGAACAAGTCTTCCTAAATACTCGTCTTTTGGAAAAAATATGAGTTTGACTAAGGAATCTAGTAAAAGTTGAAAGTCAACATGATAAGTGATTATGCTTCCTTATGAATAAATTCCTCAATAAAAAGTAACTTAAAACAAAAATGTTGTCTATTAACTTTTCCTACTGGGGAACCCAACACCGTTTAACCCATCACAAGTTTGTGATTTTCTCATTGTTAACTTTCTCCTAAACATGTTTTCAATCACTCTCCATCAGAACATGACCCTATGTTTTTTCCTCCATGTCCATATTTTCATACTTGGAATCCTAGTATGGGTTAACTCGGGTGACCTCTGTGCTAATCTTTCTTTATTTTAAAGTGATTGTTTTACCGACTCTTGTTCCGATGTGGGACTTTCAAGGATGTTTCTAAGCCCAATTTTAAAATTGCGAGGACGCAATTCCCAAAAGGGGGGAAGGATGTAACACCCCGGGTAAATAAAGAATATGAAATCTTTATATTTATCCATATTTGTGAATCAAATATTAATATTACTTTAAAGGGGATGCTATGCACGATGGCGTACCCAATATGCAACAACGAGTTTCTTGGGAAACTTACGTTGCACACAAGTAATAAAATAATATTATTTTAAATGTTAGTTAACGAATAGCCGTTGTACTGGTGGGAATGGATAGAAATAACTAAAATATGATTATATATGTTTTTAAATATTTTTAAATTTACCCAATAAAAGATAAAGGCTTAAAATACGGAAAGAGTTCAATTTTAGGCATATATACTCTAATTTTCACTAAAGGTTCACTTATCACCTTTTAATGGTGAACCGTCATTAAATATAGTTTTGATCACTATTATACATTATTTTGGACCAAATAAAACTCTTATTAAGAATTGGGACATCAAAATTTACTTTGTGTGAATTTTTGGTATTTTTCTGACAAGGTTCATTTTTTTTATAAATAGTGAAAAATACTGCATTTTACATCAAAACTGCTTTTTAATCTAATTTATTTATATGATTAGATTATCTTTTGAATTGGTCTTAATGTGTAATATGAATATATTTTTACCATTAAATCCAATAGTGGTCGTTGGAATTAATTTCACTTTGAAATCAGACTTAAACTAGTGTCAATCTTTTGATACTTATTGTTTTATAAAAACACGCTATTTGCTCTGACGGCGGGAATTAATTATTAAATTAATTAATGTGACTAATATATTTTGAATTTTGTAAAACGCACTTCATTTTTGAATTCGGAATATCAAATATAGCTTAGGGTGAATTTTTGAGATTTTTCTGAAAAACTTCAATTTTTGATGAATAGTGAAACCACTAAGTGGTACTTATAAAAGCTGATTTTTTTGTTTAAATGAAATTTTACCACTAATGTGTATTGAATTTTGAAAATCCGACATACATGGTTGTCATTAAGAAGTAAAATGTGGTTCAATGAGATTAAAATAATTTTTTGGTGAATAGTAACTTATTAAGTTTTTAATCGCGATTAGTGGTAATTAGTGTAGTTTAAGGTAAAAATGATATTATAAGAATGTGAAAACACCATGAAACTTGTCCTACACCTATTGTATGAGTCATGGCCGACCAAGACAAGACATGGGCCAACTTGGGGACCCCATGGAGCCACTTTAGTTGGAAAATGACATTAATATATTTTTATTTAATGTTAAAGTGAAAATGAAACTAACATAAATTGTTTTACTAAAACAATTTTTAAGTGGGGTTATACAAGTCCAAATTTTGATTATAAATATTAATTGGAAAGATAAAAATATATCCTATATCATAGTATTTTTTTTATAATTTTTAGACATAAACAAAATTAAATTATTTATGTCATAATAATGATGCAGCGATGACATCATTATTTGACGATTTAATTAAAATGGAAAGATAATGAAAAATATACAACCTACACATGGAAAAAACCAATTGGATGAGTGGATTTAGAAGCCTTATCACCTTATCCTCGAATTATATCAATGTGGGACCTTTTAAAACCGAAACAGATTTTCAAATAAAGTAATATTTCTTTACTTTCCAAAAGTGCCCCCCCTCTCCTCTTATAAAAGGCCCCCACCTCTACCTCATTTCACACACTCTTTAAGCCTTTGGCTCGGCCAACCCCTGCCCATTTACTCTCTTCAAATCCCTCGCCTCATCCTAGAGGATTCCCTTTGGGCAGAATCCTTTCAAAGGAAGCCTTTAGGCTCAAATCAAAAGGAGTTACACTTTTAAAGGTAATTCACTCTCTCATGTTCATTTGTTTTATTTTGCTTCTCCAACCCCCTAAACTCTTTTTATTTACTTCTTTTGTAACAACACCAGTATCTTCAATATACTAGGATGTTTTGATAAGATTTATTCGAGCTACACTCTCACACAACTACATCAAATGGTTAAAGAACATACGGTTTCCGTGGATGGTGAAATTCTGCCTCCCGAAACGATGATTGTTCAATACTCATTTAACACCTTCAAAGGTGGACATTATGATGTCACTATTTTTATATATGATATATAATATGTTTATGTTTTATTTATGATTCTGTATTTTTCATTTTTGTCTTACCTTTATGGCTTCCATTATGGGTATACGCGATATCTTCATTTAAGGAAGTGCGGACTACCGCCCCCTCAAAGTGATTTGATTCGTTAAATACCATATGTGGGATGTATAAAGGATGGAAATATTATATTATATATGATATTATACTTTAATTATAATATACCTTTATATAATTATTATTCCATTCTATAAAATACGAAATAGAAATGAAAGTAGCGTTCATGCGTACGTACGGCTTACCGTCTCCATGAACGGTGCATTTCATTTTTACCTATAAATGATTATGTAATGTTATAAATGCATGAATGTACTGGATATATATGACATATATGATATCTACATAATGAATAAAATTCTGGATATAATAAACATTTGGCCACACGAACAACATGTAATTGTAAGAAGTCCACTTTCGACTTAAGAACCAAATATCGGTAAAACAAATATTATTAACTTAAATGATTACATAATGTTTATGACATGGTAATAAGTGGTATAAAAGTACTAATGAACTTGAAAAAGGTTCTTAAGGAATTAGAAATTAACTCAAGTTTATTATTCAGGAGATTAAAGAACGATCGAGTCAAGTCGGACCCGAGGTAAGGGATCCTACAACTCTCTTTCTTTTTAAGTACACTCTTTTATGTCATTTCTTTTAAGCTCATATTTCTTATGATTGGGATGTTCTTTTATATTACTCCTACTGTAATATTTATGTTCATGTGATTAGAGACCCTATTCCCTCTCATCAATCCATTTTGGAAGTTTTGAGTGGCGCCGTTAGGCTGCCGAACTTTCGTAAGAGATCTAACCTCTCTTTCTTTTTACGTACTCCCCTTTATGTCATTTCTTTTAAGCTCCTCTTTGTAATGTTGGGGGATGTTCCTTTATATTACTCTTGCGGTACATTTTATTGTAATGTGATGAGATACCCCATTTTATCTCATCAATCCATATTCGGAAGTTTTATGTGGCGCCGTTAGGCTGCCGAGTTTTCGTAAGGGATTTTCATCTCACTTTTATTCTCGTGAGATTTATGCTACATTTGCCACAAATTCCATTGAGTCGTGTATGTACTGCCCATTATTCTACTCTTTGTGTAATATACATTCGTTTATGAGTATTTACATCAATGATCTATTGTCCTTCTTTAATGGGGTGTATGTTTTGAAAGATACCCAAGTCGGTAAGGGAACCTTTCACCCTCCTCTTTTTTTAAAAGACTTCTTTTGTTGGGTCTTTTAATTTACATATTGTTATGGTGGAATATGTTCTCATATATCCTTATTGATGTAAATTTTATGTCCAAGTGATGAGATACTTTTTTTATCTCTCATCAACTCATTTTGATGTGATGCCGTTAGGCTGTCAAAGGAACTTTTTAACCCAATTTCGATTTCTTTGGGTTCAACTTGTAGTCATTGAATATGTCATCCATTGAATATGTTTGAATGACCTTTTATTGTTTTACACTTAATATCCACTTATATTGGGTGTATATATATTTTTCACACATATTTTTGAGATTTATTTGTCCTTAATTTAAGGATACCTTCTTTATAAGGGATTTCATCACATTTGACATTTCTATTGAGGGTTCATTGTTGTTATGCACCAATTCACTCTTATATGGTGTATATACTGTCCTTTGGAGTATTATATCATGAATCCATTTATTCTCATGATATTATAAAGTTCTGACTAAATGTTATTCCTCAATTGTTGTATTCAAGAGTCTCTAATTTTGGTAAAACCACTTTAACCAAAATATCATTTTAAATGTTTTAATTATTTGTTCTTATTAATATCCATGTTTTCAAAATGGTTTTAAGGATTTATTTATATGGATATTAATGGTTTAAAGTTTTAAGCTTCAAGGTGGTATGGGACACTTTGATTCAAAAATCTCTTTATTAAATGTTTTAAATGTTTTTGGAAATGGTTTCTTTTTGAATGGATTCATTATTTCAATATACTAAAATGTTATATTGTGATTGAAATGTGGAAATGCTATGTTTCCTTTATGCATGTTTTATGTGATACGATTATGTTATGGACCTTGGGCATTGTTATGAAGAACGGGTGGTTCCGTGATAAACTAAGGGCGGGTGAGCCCGTTATAGCTCTCCAATGCATTGGGTAACACGAAGGAGTGAAACGTTAAGGTTTCTCCGAAGAGATTTTAGGGAATATACTGTGATGGGTATTCCAAACGTAACCAAGAGGGTTACTCCCTACGTAAGAATGTTATGAATGCCTCAAGTTACCTTTATGTCTTATGTTTTCTATGATTTATTCATGGTTTGATGAGGTATGTTAAAGTGCCTATGTTTTATGGGTAAAGTATGATTTCATTCTTATGTATATATGAACTCATGTTTCCTTTCCATATTTTTATAACCCTTACTGAGATTTTTATGCTCATCCCATGTTTTTGAAATGTTTTTCACAGGTCAAGGGAATGGTACATGATGTGATGATAGTGTCAAGGATGTTTCAAGAAAGAATCTATGTTATATTTTAAATATGTTTCTGCTGATGGGAAGAATGAATACTGTCTTTTATGTAACCACTTTGTTTAAATGTGGAATTTAATGCAAGTTTCATGATCTAATTCTCTAAAACTCTAAACCTGAAAAGATCCTCAATGTGGAATATTGTAATAACTCAAGATTAAGTAAGGTTTAAGGCTGGGGCCTTATATTTAATATCATCGTTGATCCCCATATATCATAAGATATGTCTTGTTGGTCACATTCCAAACATTCAAAGGCCTTAATCATGTGTTCTCTTTAATACCCATTGAACCTTAGTGAAAACATGAATGCAGTTAAAAGTTAACACTTTCCACATACCAAAATCCTCAAAATTCTATATACTCAAACCATGATATCACTTAGTCCTTATATCTATCAGGAGCTCATGAATACTGTTAAACATTTCATTTTCTTGTTTTCCCTTCATTATGTGCATATCATCTTATTTCCAAAAATATCTCAATCACTTCGAATACCAAATTAGACCAATACATAAATATTCCAATACTCCATGATACAACATTATTTTGGAATCCCATTACATAAACACTTAATCATTCCACCACATCGTTGTTATATTCAACATCGCCAATAGTGATCGCATGTGACTTCCCTTTGTCCTTTGCCTTAAGTGGTTTCTCATGTTGATCATCACTAACCCTTGGATTAGGGCATTTATTAGCATAATTCCCCATTTCCTTGCACTTGAAGCATTAAAGTGTTGGTGGTGCATTCTCTACAGTGTTTGCTTCATTTACATCATTAGAAACCCTTTTTCCATTATTTCGACACTCAGATGCTCGATGACCTTCTTTTCCACACTTAAAAAATTTTCTAGTCCCTTTAAGACAATCTCCACCATGCTTCTTTCCACACTTTGAGCATAAGGAAACATTCATCTTCTTTTCACCACTATTCTAAGATTTCTCCTTGAACTCCATCTTTCGTTTCTTTTCAAAACCATGATATGGATATGTAACACCAACTTCCATTTCTACCTTGATAGCACAATGCACAATTTCTTCATAGCTACTGAAGTCTCTTATAGCTAATGCCCTTCGAAGACTTGGTTTTAAGCCACTGAAAAATCGATCAACTTTACTTTCAGGTTGGATGATAATGCCAGATGCATACCTTGAAAGTCTTGTAAAATTCGCTTCGTATATACCAGCGAATTCATCATCCTTCTGCTTCAGCTCAAGAAACTCCTTTTCCATCTTTGTTCGAAAAATACGAGGGAAGTACTTACTGAAAAACAAGTTCTTGAACTCGTCCCATTCCATGGACTCAATTTCATCTCTTGGCCTCATATTCTTGATAAGATTCCACCATTGATTAGCTTCACCTTCCAAAAGATATACTGATAAGATGACTTTATAATGTTCATAACATTGAAGAACTAAAAATATCTTTTCAGTGGTACTGATCCATTATTCAGCAACCAGTGGATCGGAAGACCCATGGAAAGAAGGTGGACGTTGCCTCATGAAGGACTCAATAGAATATTGTTCCCTTCTCTGCTCATTTAGAAGTCCATAATGATTCATAGCTTGTGTAAGTATAACAATAATATTTTTCACTCCATCTCCCATAACATTTGTTTGTTCAAGAGGACAATCATTGCATTGTCCATTGCATTGATCAACACGGTTCCTTCGGGTTCCAGCCATCGTCTAAAACCCAAAAAGAATAGTGTGAGAGGCAAAAATCATAATAAAGGGGGAGTAACTTCAACATCTTTGGTTTAATCTAATATCGTTACCATAGTTCTAGGACTATATCCTATACGTATACTTATCCTTAGGGACATCCCTAGACATACCTTAGAAATATCTCTACGTATCTCACTAAAGTTCTCACATCCTAGTTTCCAAAGGTTGACTAAACCTTTCCTCTGATACCAACTGTAGAGACCCGATGATTAACGTACATAGACATTACATTACATTTTTGGAATACTTAGTACATAAAAAAACACACACACAAGGATCGTAATAGTTTAGTGTCTTTGGAAACTCGAAGTATAATCTTCTAATCCTGGTGAAAGATCTTCAACATCTCTCATAAAGATCTTCCCTTTTTTTTATACCTAAAACCTTTCTTTATATCCTAGGGAAAAGTAAACATAAAAGGGTGAGCTCAAATGCTCAGTAAGGGTAAACAAAAGAAATATCAATCACATCATATTCATAAGAACATAAAATTTAGGAAATCTTAACCTGCAAAAGAGAGCATAATTTCCTAACATGGGATAAATCATAGTAGTGAAATGAAATCCCAATAATCATAACTTAAAACCTGAAACATTGTGGCATACACACATAATCATAGAGAATCATTTCTTGTTAGTCAAGACTCATTTCCAAGACTATCTTAGTGGACAAAGTCCCTTTCTGAACCGAGTCACCCTCGTTTCAGTCCTGTTTCACTGAACCGGTATAACCTACCATTCCAGCCATGTCTACCTCATGAGATATAAAATCATTACCCAATTAATTGGAGGGAGATATAGGTCCCACCCATCTCATAATGACACCATTCTTATGTGTGCCACAAAATCATAAATCATACATCATTTCATAACCCATGTAATAAAAATGGGAATCTTAAACATCGTGACATCATAAAACAATTCATATAAGATAAAGGAATTCATAAAAATAATTCCATCCCAACTTAATCAAATCAATGTAATAATAGGGATAAAATCAGAACCCTTTTATTATCTTAGATGGAAAATAATTTTGATAAAACACTTGAACTCCATTCTTGAGGAAAATATCCTTTCTACTTCAAAAACACGTTTCCTTTCTTAACATGCCATACAATTTTAAAATAAAATAAGTTGATTAAAAATAAACTTGAAAACATGTAAAGGAAGCTTCATGGAAATAATTTTTTAAAAATCAATTCATGCCGTATAAGTTAAAAAAACATTCTTCGTACTTTTGTCAGAAAAGTCAAAAAAGTACCTCGTACGAAAAAACGACAAAAGATTCCTTTCATATTCTTTACTAAAAACTCACCGAAGGGTAAAATTGGATTTAAATTATTGTAAGTGGATGGAAACAATATTACATATTGAGGGAACATGGATGTGGATGATAAAATACACCCCAGTAAATACCAACGTATAAACAATCTCGGATAAAAATTAGATTGTGATATTTACGCTTACCTTAGGTCCGATTTGCTTCGTAAGTGTCCGAACCTTCTGTATAATGATTTAAATAATGTCATTTACTTATTAAAGAATCATATTAATTGTTATGATATCATATATGGTTCACTTATGACTTTATATTAACCGTTCTTTTGTAAATTCTATGTTAAAGAGCGTTTTGGGTAAAATTGTTTCATTTGTCGTCCGTGTTTTGACTTGTAATTATTCATATGATTACTTAGATCATGATTAATTAATTACATAATATAAAACATGATTTAAATATATATATATTCATAATATACATATATATAATAAATCAGTAAATGGAAAGAAATACACCGTTCATGGAGACGGTAGGCCGTAGGTACGCATGAACACTGTTTTCGTTTCCTTATTGAGTTGAACGGAATTAAGTAGATGACATTAATATATATACACATAAATACAGTAGCTTTATAATGTCATATATTTCATTATTATTTCTTATATATACTTTATAATCATTCTTAATTGGTTAACATGGAGAATGAATCTCATCGCGTCCTGGAGACGGTAGTCCGTACGTACGCACAAGCGATGATATCGTTTCCATAATTATTGAATTGAATTGGAGTTGATGATAAAATATATCAGAATCAATATGATGTTCTAATAAATATGTACAGTTATTCTTTACACCATTATACCCATCCATGTAAGGTGGTGGTGGAAAATAGATTTCACCACGGCGTGGAGACGGTATTCCGTACGTACGCACGCGCGGTGATTTCGTCTTCCGTAGGAAGGATAGATGGTGAAATAGGATTGTTTCATACTTATAATAACATATCATTATATGAGTGATACTGATGTTATTACTTCATAATGAAACAACCTAAGAAGAAGAAGTGGAAGAAGAAATAAAGGTGAATGAATCGGTAACGGAAATTACCTCTTATTTGAAGTGCCTCTTTGAGACCTCCTCTCAGGGCACTAAAATTGGTCTTTTAGGAAGACCAGAACCTCTAGGATGTTGATAAGGAAGTGGAGAAGAGAATTTGGCAGTGGTTGGCCGAGATTGAAGGCTCAATGTTGTGTGAGGAATAGAGGGAGGAGGTACCCTTTTATAAGGGAGGAGAGGGGCACCTTTGGAATAACTAAAAATATTATTTTATTATAAAGTCATGTTTGGTTTTAAATAGCTCCAAATTGATTTATTTCAAGGATAAGGTGGGGATGGGTCGAAATACTCTCATCCAATAGAATTTAGACAAGTTTAGGTTCCTCTTCTAACCTTATCATTTAGATTTAACATTAAGTTAAATAATTTTACTTTTACCGTGTCTTCTTGTGTTCTTACACTATAAGGTTAATAAACTTACTATAAGAAGCCAAACGAACCCCAAATTGTTTATTATTAATATATATAACCTTATATAAGTCATTCGTCCAAACCATAGATTTTTAGGAATAAAATAACAATTAATAATATATATTTGTTTTAAAAACTATTTTATGTCAATTTTGACACTATTCAGTAATTGATTTTTGTGAAAATCATAACAGAATGATAAGTTCTAAAAGAGTTAATTAAATCAATACTAACATGTCATATTAACCTATAAAATTAGTGGAATTCATAAAAAGTCTTAAATTACATTTATTTAGGTATTTATAACATCAATTATGTCAATATTTCATTAATAAGATAATTACTGCATCATCTTTGTGTCATATATAAATTAAATTATTGGATGTCTATAAATTACAAATAAAATACCATTATTTAGGAAATCTTTTTATATTTCTAATGAATATTTGCAATCGAATTTATCTTATGTATAAACCTATATTAAAACTGTTGTAGTAAAGAAACTTTGATTTTAACTCTTTTAACTCTTCTTTGAATTAAATAATAATAAATGTTCTAATCTAATCCAAGTGGGACTAAATGGTCATATTTTATTCCTAAGCTTGTTTTTGGTCGAATTACATTTATCCAATAGAATTTGGACATGTGTTAGGGTAATAATAATATAATTTTTACCCTTAATTACCCTATTTACTTTTAACCGTGGTTAAAAAAATTAAAAAGTTACTATTCACCAAAAATTTATTTTCATCTCATTGAACCACATTTTACTTACTGAAATCAACCGTGTCTCTCGGATTTTTGAAATTCCACTCACAGAAGCGGTAAAATTAAGTTTTATGAACAATTCGGTTTTTTTAACTACCACTTAGCGGTTTCACTATTCCTCAAAAATTGAAAGTTTTCATAAAAATACCAAAAATTAGGCCTAAGCTATATTTGATATTATGAACTCAAAAATGATGTCTATTTTACAAAATTCAAAACATATCAGTTGCATTAACTAATTTAAAAATTAATTTCTGTCATCAAAACAAATAGCGTGTTTTTAAGAGATAATAACTTTCAAAAGATTGAAACTTGTTTATAACTGGTTTAAATGTGAAATTACATCCAATGACCATCATTGTATTAAATTGTAAAAATATATTCTAAATATACTTTAAAATCACTAAACTTAATAATTTATCACTATTAATTATTTTGATTGAAAAAGTTGTTTTTAATTAAAATTTAGTAATTTCCACTATTCATCAAAATATGAAAATTATCCGAAAATTACCAAAATTTCACCATAAGCTAATTTCGATATTCCAAATCCAAAAATGAAGTCCATTTTGAAAAATAAAATTTACAAAATTTTAAAAAGTGGTTATTACTATTCATAACAGCTAGTTTTAATAATATTTTAATAGCATATCGTTGTTTAGTGAAACTCGGTATTGCGTACTACACAAACTATAAAGGAAGGTCGTGATTGCGTGTAATGAAAGGCAAGTCAAGGATACGTGTTGTGCAAGCTCCTTTTGGTGTAACGTACAACACAATACATTAATGAAATTAAAAAGAATATTTTTCATAAAATCTCGAGGTGTTACAAAACCCATCATTCCTCTGTACAGCAAATTGCCGCATAGTGGAACGATGTAATTCATTTTCTATAACTGAATATTATAGATATTAATAATGTTTTATTTAATTTATATAAATTATATTAAAAATATTTTTCATTTTATAATATAATTACACCAATAATTTTCCTTCCTTTCCATTCATTGAAAAATGATAATGTCGTTCATATGTACGTGTGGATTACCACCTCCAAAAAAGAAATATGATTCATTTTTCAGTACCACATCACATTTCTAGTATATTTATGTTTTTTAAAGAAATATTATATATTTTATTATATAATTATTGATCTATAAATAAAAAATTACACTAACATTCATTTAATAATGATTTTTAATAATGGAAACGTTACTCTGTGCATATAAGACCTACCACCTAAATGATTGTAACATAGTTAATCTTTGATATACATAATTCATAATTAGATTTAAAAGTCTAATTGATGTGTAAAATGATAATTATTTTAGGATCATTATTCTAGATATGACTTAATAATTTCTTCTTTGACCATAGACTACCTACCGAATCCATTTAGTCAAATGATTCAAGTATCATAAAAATGTCTCATGTAGAGTTAAATGATTAATTAATTGATTACAATATTGAAATATAATGAATAACAAATATGAAAAATATTGTTATGTATGTAAATAATTAATATAATTTAAATATTTTTTACGATAAATATTGTACATGGTGTCTAAGACTTCAAGTAAGGGATGCACCAATTAAAAAACCGTATTTTAAATGTTTCAAAGATTTATCTTATAAATATTTATCTTCAATGTCAATATATTAAAAATAATTAAATATATAAGTTTATATGGAAATAACTGAATTTTGAATATTATTATATGTCTTTTTTTGTTTTCATTCAATGGATTTCAATTTTTTTTTTATTTTATAAGGTAAAGTTTTACATTATTTTCAAATGACCGAAAGAAATATTTATTTTAATGTATATAGAATCAATGGTTTTTGATAACTCTAAAACTCTTACATGATGTTCATATTAAATTATATTATTTCATGTTATCTTTAATAGAAACTCCCCTTTTAATTTGTTTTGGGTATTTTCAATAATGGTTTGAAAAGTAATTGAAATTTCAATATACAAAAAATATTTTCTTATGGGTAAAAAATATTTTTATATGACTATAATGTTGAAACTTAAAAGATTATATGTTTTATAAATATGTTATAATTATAGGTAATTTCTAATGATGATGTTTGGTTCTGTTATAAACCATTTATGGGATGTTTAATTATAATAAAGGATGAGTGGTTATATTATAATCCATAAATGGATGGTTCAGTGATACCCAACCAATGCATTGGGTACTAAATATGTTAAAAGTTAATTATAATTGTTATTCTTATAATAATAGTGATTATAGTAGAGATATGATAATTATTTCAATATTAAACTAAATGTTTTTCCTATGTTTTCTGTGGGATTTTATGAATATCTATTTTTTGGTACAAAGATTTTTTTTTTGTTATTTTCAAAAAAACCTCTTTAAAGCTGAGCTGAAACCAAAATATCATGTGCGGGATATAAACTATACAAACATGGTTCGAAATTAAAAATTTGTAACACAAAAAAATCACCTAATATAAGGTATCTTTGATCCACAGGGATTCACATCAGTTGGAGATATGACTTCTTCCATGATTCAAACCTACCGTCGATGCCAACCTATCATCACTATCACTGTAGACATCCTTCCTGACAACAGTACGTCATATAACACTTTTCATCAGAGATGATCTGCATTTCTCTATAGCCAACACAAAGAGATAGATCACATCAACATAGTCATAACTAGTGAAAACCACTATATACATAAATAAACATCTTCACCACCATCCCCAACCCATGTACATAATCAATCTGAACCCCAACCAAGACCGATGACACTATAATCTTATCAACCACATCTCTATACGTCATCTTCCAGGGGATAGTGAAGATGAAACAACCACAAGTAGCAAGATCACATGAACTCACATCCCACAGCACCTGGGAAACCACTATGAAAATACACCTCAGAGAGAGTCGGCGAGACTAGGGTCCACAATAGGGAAAAAGGAGGGCAAAGAAAACGATAGTGCTCGTCTAAGGGACCCCAAAAAAATTGACCCAAAAAACAAAACAAAAACACATGAAATATAAAAAAGAACACTGAAAATGATGATTAATTTTAACTATAATAATACAAAGACAGGGATGCAACCCTATGGGAGGCCATTAATAAGGAAAATGAATGAAAAATCGGGTCTGAAACCCAAAAGAAAAAGGCATGTAGACATAGGTAGAACACAAAACCATAGAGCCTCATCCCAAAACCTCTGATTTTCTAAAACTCAGATATGTCGTAGAGGAGTGTATTGGAATTTGAGGTCTAACTGTAGAATATTTTTCTAGGTTTAGATCAAAGCACCTCAACTAGGGAAAAATCGAAGAGCTGGACCAAGGAGAAAACGAGTGTGGACCAGCCGTGGATAGAATCAGGGGAAGGAACCCTATGAGAATATATGATAGAATATGGTAAAATTTAGTGGAATCAAATAGATGTGAGGAATCCTGAAAATAGAGATCTAGATAATACCCTAGACACTGAGAGGGTTGAGAAAGTGGGAGATTAGAGTGGGCTGGGTGAATGTGGGACCATCCACTCTTCTTTTTAATTAATATCTTATTATTTTGTAAAGAAATATAGTTGGATAATATTTAAAGTAATGGTTATGCTAGTTATTAATATAGAAAAGTGTGATATTTTTTAAAATGTCATCATCTATTTTTCATGTTTTTAATGGATCATTTTTATTATTTTTTTAATATTTGTTATGATTTTTTTTCTCAAATTGTATGTTAAAATTTTTATTTTTTTGGCATGAAAAAAATTGTTTTGAGCCAAAAAATATTTTTGAAGAAGAGTAATTTTTATATTAGTAATTATCAAATAATTGGTTTTTATTCAATTTATATGTCCATTAAAGAGACATTTGTTCTTATCCCAATTTGTAAAAATTCGTAATAGATTTTCAAGGATGAGTATGGATAATGATGAGATCAAGAAGAAAATTTTGAAAATAGTTTATGAATATAAATCTTTTTATATAATAAAATATTTAAAAATAGATACTATGTGGATGTTTACACTTTTTTTATGTAATATATTTTAAAAAAAAGGTGATTTCCTATTTCAATAAAAAACAAAATAAAAATAAAATATAATTGTATAATAATTAATTATTCAATTAAATCTAATTATTTTTTAATGTTTGAGTTCATTTTCTTATAGTTGGTATCAATGCAATGGTTTAAATAACTTAAGGTGATTGGGTGTTAATTGATTATAAGTATAAAGTATTCTATAAATATAATGACTACTATGTTTTGGATAATTATTATTATTGATAAATATAAAGAGTATTAGATGACATGGTTGAGGAAATATTAGTTCTTATCCTCCCTATGAGATGCTTTGTCATGATTTAATTGATATTTCTACACTAATTGTTTATTCTTAAAATTTTTTTTGATCCAACAGGAATCAAATAAGCAGTGGATAAGAAGGAAAATATGGAGGTTTTCCAAAGAGAAACTGAATATAATGGGATCTATATTTTCAACTATTGTTATTATTATTTACCAATAATCATGATTTATGATTAATAACATGGACATATGTGAGTTTAATAAAACATAAAATAATATTGAAATGAATCTTATTTAAATTTTAGGTGATAGAGACCATAACAAAATCATGTACCTTTGTGTTAATGATTTGGGTAGATGTAACCAATAAAATTTCTTAAAATATAAGTATAATGATTTATATGAATAAAAGGATTGAATAAAAAAAATCTTTTCTGAAAAATGGAAAATTTGGATAATATAATGAAGAAGAAATAATTATCATATAAATGTGTTGATTGAATTTTTTAAACGTGGGGAGTATGGGGATTATAAAAATCAATGTCCTAGTGGTAAATCTGAAGAAAGTGATTTGAAATATTAGACACATAAATTTTTACCAATACCTAACAACGTTATATTTGAATATGTGTAATCAATAAATTCCATATGAAAGGTATGGATTATATCTTTTATTATGTATTGATATTGTTGAATCATAATAGAAGATTCATAATTTTTGGGGAGATGAAGGTATAATTGTAGAATAATAGAGAAAATAATTTGTAATGAAATTATGAAGAACATTTAATGGAAATAGTGTATAAATATAGAAATTAAACAGTTATGATGTAGTGTCACATTTATGTTTTATAAAAATGTTAAAAACAATAATAGTCGTGTGATGTTTTTTTGTAAAAGGAGTAATTTGGGAATACTTTATTGAGTTTTTCATGGTTTTTTATATATATGTGGCCCTTATCTTTTAGTTTTGAAATTATTATTCAATGAATAATTCTAATTTTATTTGTGTTCATACATTTAATGGTATTTATAACTTTTAGTGTTTATATGATCTTTGATTATTAAGTTTATTTTGAGAATCTTTCACATTATTTATGTAACACTGTATGGATTATATTAATATAGTTTTAGAAATAGGAAAACTGGAATGTTAGGAAAAAACTCATCACATCTGATAAGGTCGTGGGTCATGAAATCATAAATGAAATGAAAAAATAGTATTATTCTTACCATTGGTCCACACGATGTTCTTGTTTCGGTGTAATTATGTAAAAGGGACAATGAAACACTGAGTTGATGGTAGGAAATTATGTTTTATCATATAGATAACAATGGGAATAAAAATTGATTTTCTGAAAATGTGATTGTTCTTTCTTCGTAAGAAGATAACTATATTTTTAGGTAACATTATATGATTAATCTAAAGATATTCATACTAGATTTTTATTAATGATTAAAGGTTGGATTGTCTTTAAGAAGAATATATGATATTACTGTGTATTTATAGAGATTCAGGTCATTATAAAAATCAGTATCATATCATGGAGATTATATAACTTTCGCTCATGCATTTTTAGGATTATTGAGGTTTTTAAGAGATTAAAGATAAATTAATCTTTGAAGAATATGTGATCAAATATTTTTAATAATTATAGTTCAATATTAATGATGACAGATTTGAATAATTTTATAGATATTAATTTATATAATGATTTATCATTATCATTGGGTGTTACTATATAATTTTTATGATTATGGTATTATTTATTTTATTTAAGGATTAGTCCTTTATGGAATTATCTTCCCTGTGCTAAAAATTTTGGTTTCGGTAAATGTCAAAATATAGGAGAAATAGATTTTAATTATTTTTTTTAAAATTGTGTGATTTGTTAGAATCTAATTTAAATTATTGAAGTGAAAAAAAATTTAACTTCAATACTCATCATTGAGATAAAAACATGAAATTATGAATGAAATTGATAAAATTATGAAATTAATCATTTTCATGTAAGTTTGTTTACTTATGTTATTATTATATATGCAATATGAGTTCCTCAAACCCAAGTAAAAATATCCTTAAACAAAATTGTTATACTATTACATACATTTTTTATAAATTGATGGTATTGTTCAAAACTCATTAGTTTATGGTTATATGTTCAATGACTACCTTATGAACATTCCCTTTCATGTGATCAATTTTTAATACCACTCTCTATCTTTATATTAGATTGAAATTATTCCTTTATATCGAATTTTTCACTTCTAATTAATGTTCTCCTATTTGTAAACATATTATGTTTTCTTTTAGATGACCTTCGTACATCCCTTTCCCTATTTTCAAGATATTATTTTATTAACTATTTATACGATGTGGGATTCAACAAAGGTATTTTAAAACATAAAAACATTGATTACTGATAAATAGATCATATTTAGAGTATAAAATTCATTAATCTCGGACAATGTAATATAATGATATTTTATAAGAAAAACTATATTCTATAGTGTGCATGACATGAAACTCCAAGAATAAAAAAAGCATGAAATATTATTATTTAAACATGATGGTTATAAGATAGTCCTTGAATTGGATGGAATGAATAGAATTATGTTCATTATAAAACATTTATAAAGATCTTTATAAAAAATTATTGATTTATTCTTACGAAATAAGAACAGGTTTTTCATAAATACATTATGTTCCCTAATAATATGTTTTCTTCAATAATTTTGTTATTTAAATTTTGTGACAAAATATTATAATTATTTTAGGTAACTTTTTTAAATTTAATTTTTTATGGAGGAAATTATTTTTTAACTCATAATGTGATAATTATTTTAGCGTGAATTTTTATAAAAAAATAATGAAAAGTTTGAATTTTCCATGAATACTAAAAAATAACGATTTTTATTGAAACTCGTTATTATTTTACAGTATTTACAATGTAAATTAATTTTTTATTTGTTTTAAAATTTTATTATTATTTTTTAATTATAATAATCCAATAATGAACTATGATATGAATTTTATACTTGAATTTTCTAGGAATTTTTTTTACTCAATGTTGTATTGATACAAAAAAAACTTATTTTTGTCACATTTTATTGGTTTAGTTTGAAATTATATTATATTACTTCTATGAGTTGAATATTTAATAATGTATTCTATATTTGTAATTATAAGGTCCAAATTTTTTAGAAATTAAATTTTCAATATGAATACTAACCATAGTAAATATTTGTCACAAAATTATGGTTAAATCATGAAATAAATGAAAAAATAATATGATAATCCTTAAAAAGACCCTAATAATTTACATAATCATATTGGATGAATTTAGTTCGACCACTTCCATTATATGTTAAAATATACGTTAACAAGGTAAAAAATTTCATTGATTTTTAACTTTAGAGAATTTTAGTAAATGATAATGTAAAAAATGCCACAATATTATATTAAATAAATATTATAATTTTTTATATGGATGAAAAAACATTTTTTCAATTATTAAAGTTTATTTACAGGATAATTTTTTTAATAGGAAATTATTTATAATTTATAGTGATGAAATAATTTCCATTAATGCAATTGAAACACCAACACTATATTAATTCACCTAAAAGAAAAATTAAATAAATAATTTTTTAAATATTACACATAATATAATTTTAATGAATTATTATGTTTAGTTGAAATATTTGGATAATGGATTTTAGGGATTATATATATTACTATATTTTAATTCCCTTACATTCATGTTTTTTTCAAAATCATATAAAATAATTATTTTCAAAAATAACATGAGGGATACGTTATAAAAATTAAAATATTATTAAATGAATTAAAATACAAAAAAATAATTTTCTACTAAATTGGGATGTGTTTGAAATTATAATTCATGCTTTATTGGATAATTTTGATTTTATTTTCACTATATTTACACCAAATGATTAATAAAATTGTAACCATGGTAATATTTTAAAAGGGTTAATTGTAACACCCCAGGTAAATAATGAATATGACATTTTCATATTTATCTTTTTTTTGAATAAAATATTAATATGACTTTAAAGGGGACGCTATGCTCGATGGCGTACCCAACACGCAACAACGAGTTTCTTGGGAATCTTACGTTGCAATCTAATAATAAAATAATATTATTTCAAACGGTAGTTAACATGTAGCCATTGTATTGGCGGGAATGGATAGAAATAACTAAAATATGATTATATATGTTTTATAAATGTTTTTACATTTATCCAATAAAAGACCAAGGCTTAAAATACGGAAAGAATTCAATTTTAGGCGTATATGCCCTAGTTTTCACTAAAGGTTCACCTACACCTTTTGATGGTGAACCGTCATTTAATATAGTTTTGATCACTCTTATACATTATTTTGGACCAAATAAAACTCTTATTAAGAATCGGGACATCAAATTTTAATTTGTGTAGTTTTTTGGTATTTTTCCGATAAAGTTCATTTTTTAATGAATAGTGTAAAATGTTGTGTTTTAATTCAAAACCTCTTTTTAATCTAATTTATTTATATGATTAGATAAAATTTTGAATTGGTTTTAAAGTGAAATTTGAAAATATTTTTACCATTAAATCCAATAGTGGTCGTTGGAATTAATTTACTTTGAAATCAGACTTAAACTAGTGTCAATCTTTTGATACTTATTGTTTTATAAAAACACGCTATTTGCGCTGACAGCGGGAATTAATTATTAAATTAATTAATGTGACTAATATGTTTTGAATTTTGTAAAACGGACTTCATTTTTGAATTCGGAATATCAAATATAGCTTAGGGTGAATTTTTGGTAATTTTCTGAAAAACTTCAATTTTTGATGAATAGTGAAACCACTAAGTGGTAATCAAGCAAACTGATTTTTCAGTTAAATGAAAGTTTACCACTAATGTGTATTGAATTTTGAAAATCCGACATACATGGTTCTCATTAGTATGTAAAATGTGGTTCAATGGGATGAAAATAATTTTTTGGTGAATAGTAACTTATTAAGTTTTTAATCGCGATTAGTGGTAATTAGTGTAGTTTAAGGTAAAAATAATGCTTTAATAAACTAATATGAGCTTGAAACATGTCCTACCCTCATTTTTTGTGTCATGGCCGACCATGAAAAGCCATGGGTCAACTTGGGGACCCCATGGATCCACTTTTGTTGGGAAATGACATAAATTACTTTTTATTTAATGTTAAAATGAAAATGACACAAACATAATATGTTTTATGAAAACAATTTTTATGTGGGGTTATATAAGTCCAAATTTTGATTATAAATAGTCATTGGAAAGCTAAAAAGATTTCATATATCATAGTATTTTTTTTAGAATTTTTAGACATTAAATAAATTAATTTATTTATGACATAATAATGATGCAGCGATAACATCATTATTTGACGATTTAAATAAAATGGAAAGATAATGTAAAATATACAACCTAAACATGTCCAAAACTTATTGGATGGGTGTATTTCGAACCTTTATAACCTTATCCACCAATTATATCAATATGGGACCTTTTAAAACCGAAACACCTTTTCAAATAAAGTAATATTTTTTACTTTCCAAAAGTGCCCCTCCTCTCCTCTTATAAAAGGCCCCCACCTAAACCTCATTTCACACACTCCTCAAGCCTTTGGCTCGGCCAACCCCTGCCCATTTACTCTCTCCACATCCCTCTCCTCATCCTAGAGGATTTCCTTTGGGCAGAATCCTTTTAAAGGAAGCCTTTAGGCTCAAATCAAAAGGAGTTACACTTTTAAAGGTAATTCATTCTCTCAGGTGGTTTTGTTTTATTTTGCTTCTCCAACCCCCTAAACTCTTTTTATTTATTTCTTTTGTAACAAAACCAGTATCTTAAATATACTAGGATGTTGTTATAAGATTTATTCGAGCTACACTCTCACACAACTACATCAAATGGTTAAAGAACATACAGTTTCCGTGGATGGTGAAATTCTGCCTCTCGAAACGATGATTGTTCAATAATCATTTAACACCTTCAAAGGTGGCCATTATGATGTCACTATTTTTATATATGATATATAATATGTTTATGTTTTCATTAAGCTTCTGTTTTTTTTCATTTTTGTCATACCTTTATGGTTTCCATTATGGGTAAACGCGATATCTTCATTTAAGGAAGTGCGGACTACCGCCCCCTCAAAGTGATTTGATTCGTTAAATACCATATGTGGGACGTATAAAGGATGGAACTATGATATTATATATGATATTATACTGGAATTATAATATACCTTTATATCATTATTATTCAATTCTATAAAATACGAAATAGAAATGAAAGTAGCGTTCATGCGTACGTACGGCTTACCGTCTCCATGAACGGTGCATTTTATTTCTTACCTATAAATGATTATGTAATGTTATAAATGCATGAATGTACTGGATATATATGACATATATTATATCTAAATCATGAATACAATTCTGGATATAATAAACATTTGACCACATGAACAACATGTAATTGTAAGAAGTCTACTTTCGACTTAAGAACCAAATATCAGCAAAACAAATATTATTAACTTAAATGATTAAATAATGTTTATGACATGGTAATAAGTGATATAGAAGGAATAATGAACTTGAAAAATGTTCTTAAGGAAGTAGAAATTAACTCAAGTTTATTATTCAGGAGATTAAAGAACGATCGAGTCAAGTCGGACCCGAGGTAAGGGATCCTACAACTCTCTTTCTTTTTAAGTACACTCTTTTATGTCATTTCTTTTAAGCTCATATTTCTTATGATTGGGATGCTATTTTATATTAATAGTACTGTAATTTTTATGTTCATGTGATGAGAGACCCTATTCTCTCTCATCAATCCATTTTGGATGTTTTATGTGGCGCCGTTAGGCTGCCGAGTTCTCGTAAGGGATTTTTCATCTCACTTTTATTCCCGTGAGATTTATACTACATTTGCCAAAAATTCCATTGAGTGGTGTATGTACTGCCCATTATTCTAAACTTTGTGTAAAATACTTTCTTTTATGAATATTTACATCAATGATCTATTTTCCTTCTTTCATGGGGTGTATGTTTTGAAAGATACCCAAGTCGGTAAGGGAACCTTTCACCGTCCTCTTTTTTAAAAGACTTCTTTTGTTGGGTCTTTTAATTTACATATTGTTATGTTGGGATGTGTTCTCATATATCCTTATTGATGTAAATTTTATGTCCAAGTGATGAGATACACTCTTTATCTCTCATCAAATCATTTTGATGTGATGTCGTTCGGCTGTCAAGGGAACTTTTTAACCCAATTTCGATTTCTTTGGGTTCAACATGTAGTCATTGAATATGTCATCCATTGAATATGTGTGAATGACCTTTTATTGTTTTACACTTAATATCCACTTATATTGGGTGTATTTATATTTGTCACACATATTTTTGAGATTGATTTGTCCTTAATTTAAGGGTACCTTCTTTATAAGGGATTTCATCACATTTGACATTTCTATTGAGGGTTCATTGTTGTTATGCACCAATTCACTCTTATATGGTGTATATACTGTCCTTTGGAGTATTATATCATGAATCCATTTATTCTCATGATATTATAAAGTTCTGACTAAATGTTATTCCTCAATTATTGTATTCAAGTGTCTCTAATTTTGGTAAAAACCTTTTAACCAAAATATCACTTTAAATGTTTTAATGATTTTTTCTTATCCATGTTTTCAAAATGGTTTCAAGGATTTATTTATATGGATATTATTGGTTTAAAATTTTAAAATCTTCAAGGTGGTATGGGACACCTTGATTCAAAAATACCTTTATTAAATGTTTTAAATGGTTTTGAAAATGGTTTTTAATGGATTCATAATTTCAATATCCTAAAATGTTATATTGTGATTGAAATGTGGAAATGTTATGTTTCCTTTATTCATGTTTTATGTGATACGATTATGTTATGGTTCTTGGGCATTGTTATGAAGAACGGGTGGTTCTGTGATAAACTAAGGGCGGGTGAGCCCGATATAGCTCTCCAACGCATTGGGTAACACGAAGGAGTGAAACGTTAAGGTTTCTCCGAAGAGATTTAGGGAATATACTGTGATGGGTATTCCAAACGTAACCAAGAGGGTTAATCCCTACGTAAGAATGTTATGAATGCCTCAAGTTACCTTTGTGTCTTATGATTTCTATGATTTATTCATGATTTGATGAGGTAGGTTAAAGTGCCTATGTTTTATGGGTAAATTATGATTTCATTCTTATGTATATATGAACTCATGTTTCCTTTCCATATTTTTATATCCCTTACTGAGCTTTTTATGCTCATCCCAAGTTTTTGAAATGTTTTTTCAGGTCAAGGGAAAGGTACATGATAAGATGATAGAGTCAACGATGTGTTAAGAAAGAATCCATGTTTTATTTTCAATATGTTTCCGTTGATGGGAAGAATGAATACTATCTTTTATATAACCACTTTGTTTAAATGTGGAATGTAATGCAAGTTTCATGATCTAATTCTCTAAAACTCTAAACCTGAAAAGATCCTCAATGTGTAATCTTGTAATAACTGAAGATTAAGTAAGGTTTAAGGCTGGGGCCTTATATTAATGGAAGGTCAAGTCAAAAGATAACGGTGAAAAAATATCATAAAAATTATAATTTCTATTGTATGATACTATTTTGGATTATAATAAAATGAAATTCAAATTATATCAATTTTGATCCCTTTTAGAATGAAAATTATTTTATATTAACTTAATACTCTATAAATTTCTAAAAATGCCTCTATCGTCATTATAAAAGGTAGAACTACCTCATATTAGCTCAAAACAATAAGATACTTTTATTTTATCTAATCCCCAACCACAAAAATTATATACCACCCTCTCCATGTCCCAGAGTCCCTGGTTTTATCATAAAAATCATCCTAGGAAATCTTTCGATTAATCCATAAGTGCATTATGAAAAAGAGATATAGATCTTAACGAAGAATTTTTATTTTATTTCTTATTGTACCTATATAAAATTTTATTCATACATGATTATATAATAAAAATACTATATTGTTTGTACTTAAAATGTTTATGTTATTTTCATAACATATATAAATATCCTCTTCCATCAAATGGTACGTGAAACCATTGTTTGTGTGAATGGAGGATTACCATCTCAAAATCATGGGTAATTCATTTTCCATAATTGTATATACTACATGTTTACAATGATGTATTTAATGTAAATATATCAAATTCATGACATGTTTATAATTATATAAAATTAATATATCATATATTTTAATACCTCTTGATTCATTTAAAAATAATAACTTCATTTGTGCATATATAGGGATTACCACCTCCATGAAGTGATGTGAATCATTTTTCATCAACACATATTTATGATTTTATATATATGTGTTTTTAAAGAAATAATATATTTTTTGAAATATTTTTTATTCTAGGAATATAATATAATACTTAATTTATTTTTATGATAGTCATTGAAAGATATAAATGTTGCACATGCGTATGTACACCCTATCATCTTCTTGATTAAAATATACCTCATTTTCCTTATAGTATTCCTTTTTTGGATTCCAATATATAATTGGAATACAAAATGATAATTATTTCCTGATTATTATTATGGATTTTATGGAATAATGTCCTCTTTGTCCATAGTCTGCCTACTGGTGTTATTTTGGACATATGTGTCAAATATTCTCAAAACATCTCACATGTAGTTAATTGATTAAGTAATATATTATAACATGGAAATTAATTGGATATTAAACATAAAAAAGTTCATAAAAAATTAAATAATTAACATAATTTTACTATTTAGTAAGATAATGAACATATTTGATGAATCATACTCGAGGTAAGAGACACTTTGTTTTATAAACAACATTTTAAATGTTTTAATGATTAATTTTCAATGTCATTATCTTCCATGTTAAAAATATTGATTTTTTTTATGGATTTATTTACATGATTACCCGTTAATTAATTACATATGAATTATATTGGAAGTAAACACTATTATCTATTACTATTGTAGGAGTGATATTAAAGTCATATCCCTTGTTACCCACATTGTGTATCTATTCTTTGAAATGGTTTTTATGAAAATCCTTTAATTTTTTAAGGTAGGATAATGATATTATTTTTAATGGAAATCCTATGATACCTCATAAAGATGAACTATATAATTTAATTATAAATATATCATTAGCTTTTAAGGACTGCAATTAAACATTTTTTTGTTTTTCCCCTTTAATATTTCTAATGAAATGTTTTTTGACCATATTTCTATAGAAAATTTAATTTCCTAGATGAGAAATTTTTTATTTTTAGCCTAATGTTTTTTTTAAGTTTATATTTTTATATAGGTAACCATGTACAAACTAGTTAAATTATTTTATTTTATATAAACCGTGGTGAGATTTTCTTCTCAACCCATTTTATGAAATGATTTCAATATGGTCTTAAGGATTTGTAAGGATGAGGATATGGTTATTATGAAAATTAGGATTATAATTCCTGAAAATAAAACATTTTAGATAATAAAATAATTTTTATGGGAATTGGATACTAAATGAATGTTACTAATTATTTATGTAAAACATATTAAATAAAGCTGATGTCCAAATCATCAAAAACTCAAAGATGTAAATATCCTCAAATTTTAAAGAAATAATTCTTAACATAAAACTCAATATTATATAGTATATATCGTCATTTCTATAAAAAATTAATTTTATAAACTAGATAACATATTTCAAATCAAAATATTTAATATTTGGTAATTAGTTATAAAAAAATTTATTCTTAATGAATAGAAAAAATTATTAAAAAACAATATTATTGGTAAAAAAGATTTACCGAGGGTTAAACTAAAATTTGAAGGGTTTAAATGACAAAAAACGTGTATAAAACATATTTTATAGAAATATTTCTTCCATATATAATCTCATCTTATAATATGTACAATTTAGTATTCACATGTATTGATTTAAGAATTAATATATTTTAATTTTTTTAAAGCATCAATGTGGGTCCTCTCTCCCACTTATAGAAGGGAACTCCCTCTATTTTAATGTCCACACATAAAGAGAATATTGAATTAGCCAAGAAAAACCCAAATACCATACTAACATCCCTATACATGTCCTAGAGTCCCTGTTTTGATCATAAAACCATCATAGTAAGTAAATATGCATAAACATTAATAGGTTGTCCAAAAAATATGTATGGTTCTCTACTTGGATTTTTCATTTTATATCACCTTCTACATCATTAAAACATTATTGAACCATGGTGAAATAATAAAATCATTATATTCTATATATATATATATATTATAATTTCAATTTGATAACCTATATATATCTATACATTCATAAAATAACAAGTTAAACCTCTAATAGAGGGTACAACAAACTACAATCTTGCGAAAAAATGTAATTATTTTTCCAATACTACCTCTCATGAATCATTATAATAATGGATTTAGTGTTTTTATAAGTTATTAATGAAATAATTTTAATTATATAATGATCATTAAATTTCTATGATATTATCTTTTTGACAACTAAAAAATGAATATTCATTTCGTACGTACATGTAGAATACATATTCCATGAAATTATGTGATTTATTTTTCATCAAAAAATTACATGGTTGGTATATATATTTTTATATAAACTTGTATAATGACATTTATGATATAATAATATTTATGTATTTTAAAAATGATAATTTTCATCACTCCCTCATTCACTATTAAATTTGAACGTGTTACTCATGAATGCATAGAACATGCCATCTCCATTATTATATCCCAATTCACGTTTCAAACCCAAATTTAATGGTTGGTTTAAAAATTATAATTCATGTATTAAAATTATTATTAATTAATTATTATTATTATAGAGATGATGGAATAATTTCCTCTTTGACCACATTCTTCACACCAAAGTTGTATTTCAATTATGAACTGAACAACCTTAAAACACCCAAAATAGACTTTACTAATTAAGTAATTAATAATTTCAATAAAATATATGAAACAAATTGTTTAATATCATGTTATTAAACATATACAAGGTTATTAATAAATAAAATTATTTATCTATGTTTATTATACAGTTTCTAAAGTATATACATAGTATGTATGGACTCTGGGTAAGGGCCTTCTACTCAATTTTCCTTCATCGAGGTATGTTTTAATGGTATAAATAAAATTTCATTGATGTGATGTTCATTTCCATTTTACTTTTTATATCATGAATAATTCATTTTTTATGTTATTTTATGTTTAAATTAAAGTTATTTTATCCACATTGATTTGTAATTATATATATAAAATTGTAATGGGTTCAATAACTCAGTTTCCTTTCATTGAGTTATAAGTCTTATTCAATGACTTTTTTTATTCCTTGATAAAATGTAAATTTATCAATAATTTTTTATATTTACATTACTTATGTGTATTTACATATGTTAACATAATCACATTGATAATTATTTACCACATAAAAAATTATCATATTTGAAATGGTTTTCTTTGTCTCAATATCACATTCTTGGGTCATATTTTTTGTTGCACACCGCAAATTATTTTAATGTTTCACTTAATTCATCAAGACTGAACATCAAAAAATTAATTCATACAACTAATGGTATTTATATTTCAATATCTCATTCTTCATTATAGTTAATTTTTATTTGGATTGTTAATGAAGCTATAAATGCTTTATGATATAATCTCATTATCTTCAATGATTATTTATGTTCAAAGCATCATTGAGAGGGATCATATTGTATAATTTTCATGCATAACAAATATTTTGTTATCTAATGTTTTATACTTATTTAAATTATATATCTTTCCTTATTGGTTAGTCAAACATCAAGAAAGGTGTTTTTAAGTGACAATGAATTTTTATCTTATTTTATAATTGGTATCTATATATTGATATAATATATTCAAAAACATTTTAGGAAATGTTCTTATTTAAGTATATTTGATATATTAAATTAGTTTTCTAGTAATATTCAATTTATTTTTAATGAATTTTAATATAAATATTTTTATCATTATTTAGGAAAAAATTTAAAATTAATTTTGAAATTATATAATGTTTACTTTATCTCAAAATATAAAGCATAACAGAATTATTTTTCAATCATAAAAAATGTTTCATTAAATAATAAATTGAATTGCTCCATTATTATTTACAAATTAAATGCCTTTACTAATATTATGGAAATTACTTGTTTTTAAAATTTATTTCATTATTGAAATGGTATTTTTTTAATATTTTTTATCCTATTCTTTAAAAGGTAATTCTATTCATTAATAAAACCCCCTTGATTTTAAATATGATCACTATTTATATATTTTAAAGATACCATCCTTATTGTTTAACTAGATTGATTATTATTGATTAAAATATATTATAATGAAACCCATTTCTTTTATATGGGTAAATCAAGCTATGAATGAACCATAGTTGTTTTTATATTTAAAAATGAAATTTTAAAGTTATTTGTTTTGGTTTTTGTACTTTTTATATAATATGGTGTGAGACTGATATAGCTCATGAAGATGGGTTATAATGATATCTATCTTCAATACACTGGGAAATGGCACAAATTTAATAAGAAATTTGTTTATCCTAAGTGATTATTAGAACTTTATAAGTCAGTTATTCAATATGTATGATTAATTATAAGAGTTATATGAAAATAATGCTCCATGATACCAGGATTATTCCCTTATTCTTGAATTAATTTCAATTGGATCCCTCACTTATGGATTGTTTTCACATAGCTTTTTATAATTGAATTGTATGAATCATTTCTTATATAAACTTTTTATTCATTGTGATGTGTTTTATGATCTACATTTTGATAGGTTTGATTTATCTTATATTATTCCCATGCACAATGAATATGTCAGTATACCATTACACTTATCTTATGGACATTAATAACATTATATTTTTAATTCTTATGTTTGACATTACATAGAATTTGATAACACCATTCTTATTTTTCCTTCTCCCCACCTTATAAAGAATTATTTTTATTATGATATTCTTAAATAGGTTATTATATGTGGAGAACATAGTTGGATATATCATATATTTTTATAAGCGATTTGTTTATCTCTCCATGTTATTTTGTATGTTTTTTCCATGATTTATAACACTCTAAATATAAAAGTACATTGTTAAAATATTCATTCAATATTTTCAAATGATGTAATCTATTTTCAAGGGTTAAATATGGTCCTCGTTTATTAGTATCAATGAAAGAAATGTGGAGATTTTATTTTTCCATAAAATCAAAATTTTTGGGTTAAGATAATTTATTTTTTTATAGTTAAAAATTTATTTTGTAGCCCTGATTCATTGGTCCCTATGATATTACATGGAAATTGATATCCATTTATTACATTGTTATCTTACATTAGAATTTATATTTATTATATTATTTGTTTCATGATTCAGGGATAAAAATGTATACAACAGATGCATCCCATAAATGTGAATAGTTTTAGAAAATTTCATATTATGTAGATTGACCTGCTTAGATTCATTGTCATAAGTAGAAATTTGTTGTAGAATAATGAAATTCTATTTTTTAATGATATATGGAGAAACCATATGATTGAAGAAACAATAAGTGAATCAGAGAGAATCTACAATGAAACAATACACTCACTTGTTTCAGTAATAAATAAATTTCTTATGAAAAAATCTCATCATGGGGGGGAGAATGTGAGAAAATAAGTAACATTATTAATAAATCACTTCCATTTCTTATTTATGTTCATAAATATATTTTATATATTCATATATAATTCGATACCTTTATTTGATTATTATCTTGTAAAATAACTATTTTTACTCTAGATGAAAGGTTTTCGATATAATTATATGTTGTTATTTAAAATTAAAATTTAAAAATTTTGGAGTTAAAAAAAATTATTAAAGGAAAATCAATTTCAGATTCGTCATAGAAAATTTCTATAAAGGTTTTATATTTATATTTTCTAAAAATATTTTTTTAGTAAATATTAGAAAATTATGAGATTTATAAACACATTTATATATTTTCAATTAACTAAAAATTATAATTTTATTTTACATTGGTTTTATAGTGAAGTAAATACAAGTTTATTAAAAATATTCAATATAATTCCATTAGAATATGAGTTATATTATATTTTGGTAAAGTCATTTTTATTCTTGAGATGATAATTGTCTACAGGTTGTTTTTCATTGCGTTTTTCATGACTATATTTAAATAAATTTCTTCTAATTATACAAATTGAATCATTAAAAATGTAGTTAATATAGGGTATTTGGATTTTATATTTTGGAATTGTGTTCAATTTCATTTTTGGTCATAATGAATAGTTATCATGATAACACTTTGTCATCTCTATATAGGTGTGAATGGTTAATGAGTGTAATCTAATATATATGGAATAAAATATCATTCAACCCACGATAAATTTTCTTGGTTGATTATATTTTTTCATTACCACATACAATATTATAAATTAGTACATTTTATCAACTTGATATAGATAATGATATTTTTTATATTTAAATGTATAAAGTATTCATGGTATTTCAACTCCCTTTCTTATAAAAGGGAACCTACTCTCTACAATTATTCATAAATTTTGAGCCACTTATCTGAAATATGCCCAACCTAATACCATTCCCAAAAATCCTCCTTAGATACTATAAGATTTGTTCTTATTAAAATAAAAATCCTTTAAACCATAAGGTGTAATAAAATGAGAAATATCTGAGGTGGAGGTATAACTCATAATGGACCTATTTCAAGTTTATTTTGTTTCTTCAACGCATTAAAATTTTTTATAACTACAAAATAATTCCATAAGTTTATTATCTATATTAACATTTTAATATCATTATTTAAAATCTCAATTATATATGTTTTCCACCGTAGGGAAAATTGAAACATCCCTCGTGTGTATGTGTGTACCACCACATCCATAAAGCAATGCGTATCTTTTTCCAACACATCATCAGATTGATAGTTATAAAGAGACATATAATCAATATCTAATATGTTTATAAAATTATTACGGCTATAAAAAGATATCGTATTTCTCACTTCATTTTCTTTTTTGTCGATTGGAAAATGATTGTGTTGCTCATGGTTGGCCATAAGGATGGAAGTGGTAAATAAAAGTGAAATATATATATAATATTAATTATTCTTTAAAATTAAAATTATATATACCTTTTTTTATCCAACAGAAAATTAGAAATATTACTCATGGGAATGTGTGGACTACCCCCTCCATGGTAAAATATATTTCACTTTCCATATAAAGATTCCATATATTTTTATAAATAAATTTAATGAAAAAAAGAAAAATTTATTCTTGATTAATATTATGTATATGATAGAACCATGAGGAATTTGACATTATTCAATTAGTTGGAGTCTTTTTGGCCTTATGAACTGAATGTCCTCAAAACACTAAATATTTACTTATCTATTATATTGACTAAAAAAAGATAAAAATTAATTAAATGAAATAATAAAAATATAATAATCATGAAAAAGGATATCAATAAAGCATAAATTATATATATATTTTTTAGTCGGTAGGGTTGACATAAAAATAAAAATTCTCTAGGCTCGTGGTAAGGTATGTTCATTAAAAATATTTTTAAATGTTTTGCATCCAACTCTTTTTATTTAATGTAAAGATAATTGTAAATGTATAAAAAAATAATCAATTAGGATTAAATACGTAATTAATGTCATTTTAAAAAAATGAATTTCTTTCTATAGGTTTTATAATTAATCTTTTCAACATAATCGGTATAGGATATTTTGATGTTATAAAGAAATTTAAAAAATAATATTTTTTAATGTCTATTATTTGACCACCCTTTCCCAATGTCGTAGAATTTATTCATTATTAATCATCATTTATATATTAAAATGGTTTGTCAAAAATATTATAATCCTATATTTTTTATAATTTTTTGTTTTAAAATTTTTTCCTAAAGGTGTGGATGTTTCATCTTAATTATATGATATTTTTGAAATGTTATTTGTTTTAGCATAGAATTTCAATTCTAATGATTTTTATATTAAATGTGAAAGATATATGAGTATTATTCATGATAGAATTTATAAAAAAACTTTTATGAAAGATAATTGAGTGAGATATAGCTCATAATATAAGTGATCAGGATATATATCTCCAATGAATTCATTAAAATTTATCGATGATAGGTTACTCTTAAGAGATGTGAGAATTATATGGTTTGGTGATTCCATTTTAAGGGTTAATATATCAGTGAATCTAAGGAAAATTTCCCAAGGTACATATATTATATACCTGTAATGGTTAATGAATGAAATATATTGTCTTCAAATGGTAAGAAAAAAATATTATGTTTAAATTAATGTTAATTATTTTTTTTAAAAAAAGATAAATGACATATTATTCAAAGAATATTATACATGATTTTAAACAATTTCTGAGAAACTATTATAATTATAATTTTTACTATATGATTTCATTTAAATGGTTTATAAAATACATTGAGAATTTATTTTATTTTTACATAAATATAAATGGTTTTTTGAGGATAAATTTTAATTATGAAGAAGCCAAACGATATGTTGTATTTTAAAGGTTAATAAATGGACTAATGGGTTATTTTTATTATATATTAGGTACTAGGATTTTTCTAACCGTCCCACCATTTTAAATGTTTTTTCACTGGGCATTAGAATGAATTGAAACTATAATAATACCAAATTTCTAGTAACTTGAGTAAAATTTAGTGAAGAAATTATTTATTTATAAATAGTCTGTTATTGGGGTAAAAAGGAAACCATTTGGAAATATCAACATTATAATGTAATTAATTTACAAATTATATAAAACTCTATACCTAAAATTTTATTATGTTTACAAGTGGTAAAATATTTGAAATAAATCATGAAATTTATGTGGTTGCTTTGTGTGGGTAGGGGAAATAATAGTATCACATTGAATTCACAGTGAACATATATTTTGTGAAAGGATATCTTGAAAAAATTCTCTCCTTTCACTATTAACTAGTTATACCAAAATTAAATATAAATATTTGATATGTACTTATGCCACCATTGGAAATAAATAAAGACATAATTATTTGGTGGGTGATACAAAATCTTGATCATAATTTTTTATGTTGATGATAATCAATGAATAGATGATTTCATCTATGCATAATCTTAAAATATATAACTATTCCAACCCATGGTGAATTATATGGTTATATAAAAATAAATCTTGATTATTTATTATTTTTTTCTTCAATTCAATTAATTCAATTAGGGATATTTCATAAGTATTATTTGGGATTGTTATAACACTGTATGATTTCAATAGAAAATTTAACCATTTTATATAAGGGAAGAGCCCATAACTAGTTTAAAAAAAATTAAAATACCTCACACAATAAGAATATCTTCATTATAATTTATTCTAAAGACCATTTCATCTCAGTATACCCCTTGATTGGGTATTATGACCATATAATAGAATTATTTTCCATAGGGAGGGCATGGTATGTTTTTTACTAATAAATGATCATAGTTTTTTCAAGATATGAAATGTGATTTCTATATACAAATTTTTGATATAATAGTTTTATAGATAGATCATGTATATTCCAAAAAAACAATCTCAAGAAAATGATGACAAATAAAATTTAGATAAATTACATTTCGATAAAAATCTATAAGATATTAGATATAGACCATAGATATAACCACTATTAAACTTATAAATTTCACACATGATTCAATGTATATCTATCATAGTGTATATTATATATTCTTATAAAAATTATACGATATGAAGGAGTTTCTGTATTAAAAATAAAATAATAAATTTTTTATACAGTGAATGACGAGTGTACCTTTTACTACATCATATTCAGGACACACTTATTTTTTTTCCTACAAAGGATTTCCATTTAACCCTTGGCTCTATAGATTATTGAAATTTACTATCATCAACAATCTTATGATTGAATAAATTTTTGAATAGTTTCTATAATCCATAAAATTGGATCCTTGGAGAGTCATTCGTTTATTTATTTGTATCGTCTCTCCATCCATTTCAATAGTTGTCCTATTTTTATCTATTTGTAATTCAAATGCTTGATGGACTTACCATGAACCTAAGAAGCAATTACTCAATCAATTGAGAAAATTAACTAAATTTTTCTTTCCACATTTTTTTAAGTATTGAAATAATAATATTCATTACATTTTGGGTTAAAAAATTTGTTTTTCCCCAAAACATAGCTTTTCTATCATTGTCTGTAAAAAACAACAGAATATTGGGATTATCCAACCTCTATTTCTACCATGGTAGCACATATAATTTTTTTCCTTATCTCCCAAATGTATTTATATCCATAAAAATTCATACATTTTATTTTTACCCATCAATGAAATGATTGATATTTATTTTAGGTTAAATTCTAAACATTCATTACCACATCAAATGCTTTATGAAGTGTAATTCATTGTTAATAGTGTATTTATCCTCCTTTATTCATCTCAAGGACGTTTTTATCTACTTTTGTGAGAGTATTTAAAAGAAAATATTTACTTTTGATTCATTTATCAATAATAAGTGGGTTGAAAAACACACCAATCGAGGGATCATGTTTCCATTTTTTGAACTCAATGTAGAGATGATCATTATTTTGTACATTAGAATGTTCTTATTGATTCATGTTGTTATTTATATCATGATAATAATGGTCAGGTATTTACCTAGGATTTTTCATTCTAGATCATATCATAATTTTTTTACAATTGGGAAAATCATTATATTTTCATCCACAATAATTTTTTAGATGATTCCTCCCAATTCAAGATTTTGAGTAAATCCAAAAAAAAATATTGGGAGTGTCAAACAACTATAATATAAGTAATAAATTACTTTTGAAGAAAATAAATAATAAAAACTTAAATTATGACACTGTCAATTAAACTTTTGATATTTTATATTTATAATATATCACATTTAATTCAATACACACATTTTTAGGTTCTAGAGTGTAATTATAATCCACAAATATAACTAAAAATATCTCTGATATGAACTAAGGAGGCATGATCATATCATAAATACATCATACATCATTTTACATAAATATCCATTACATATAATAACAAATCTGGCCCTAAAAAAAGATAATATTTTATTTAGAGATTATTTTCATAAAAAAATTATTTTTATATCCTTCGAAACATATTCCAAAAATAATATTGTAACATGATAAATTTATAGGAATGTTATACATGATAATCTAATTTATAACCTAGGGAATGGAAACATAAGAAATGATGATCTCAAATACTCAATGAGGTTAAATATAAGGGTTATCCATATAAGATAAAAATAAAGGATAAGATAAGCATGTGGATATGTGAACACAACCAATATATATAGACTTAATATAAGATAATCATAACCAATAAAACATAGCTTAGAAAATATTATTCATTGCATAAGTCATTTACCATAACATAGTACATGAGTCATAGGCGAGTGGAAACACGAGTCAATAATCATGATCTATGATAAAATAACATAGGTGCATTCTATGCGAAAATAAATTGGAATTCACTTGAGCATATAAATCATAAAATATTTCAAGAATAACCCCCAAAACATTCTCACCATGACGGTAGAGTCTATCCACCATCACATAACATAGTGGAATTTTGATTACTATCGACATCAATAAATGTTGTGTAAATTCACTAACAACAATTATCCCATCTTAATATCATGATATATAAAACATAATCAATTTAATGGAGGGACATAATGGACCCACCCATTATATAATGATAAAAAATAATTATGTGTTCCATAAAAACACGATAACATTCATAATTCCATACTAGATTAGTTAAACCATTAAAAAATGGGTATCATGGAAACATTAAAAAATAATTATCATAAGACAAAAAAATAAGGTCTATGGTCACATTGGATGATATCACAACTGACTCATATGAATTATTAAATTATGTTAACATAGATTGGATACAATTTTATAGTATCATAATAATATTTCTCTAAAAAAATAGAGAATAATTTAATTTTCTTTTGATAAATTAATCTGTAAGATGGAAAATTTACCATAAAATGGGAATATATATTAGTTTAAAAACCAAAAAAACATGTATGAGATGAACATTAAAGAAAAATAGTTATAAAATTTAATTAAGGTACTCATGTGGAATGAATTAGAAAAGGAATATTATTTTTAGACTATTGTAAAAGTGAGTTAATGTTGGCGGAAAAAAACCACACCAAAAATATTAAAAGAATTTTCCTCTTTTAAATAAATTAAATTACATTGATAATGTCTTTATGAAATCATATATTAAGATATAATTTGATCCATTAAAAAAATAAGTAAAAGGAAGAGAAATATTATTGGCCATAAAGAAGTGGAAATTTGAGTTTCTTTTACAAGAATCACTTCAACAAAATTATGAACCAAAGGGGATGTGAAATAATTATAGGACCAGAACAAATAATAAAAAACCAGTGGATCATAAAATAAATGTGTCTTGTAGTGAAATATTAGTCAAATTACACATAGATAAAACTGTTCCTAAAAATCTAAAATTCAAAATGTGATTGGAAATATATCCCTTACATATACTCTCTTATTACATGAAATAAAATGGACCTCCTATATAAAAAACATAAAAATATTATAATTGAATCTTGGTCAAATATATTTCCCTTTATATTATTTAATAATATGAAATAACTATATAGATATTAGTGGTTAATTTTTAGTTTCATCGTTAGATGATAATAATTTTTGTTGTTTAAAACAGGTTTCATAATAGAGATTTCGGTCCATGTTATTTGATGGAAATATCATTACTACAATTTTAGTAATGGCTATAAAATAATTTTTTTCATTGATTTCTATTTACCAATGTTCATTTTTGGGATGTTACATACATGTTTTGTAAAAATTCAATCTCCGAGGAAAGTTTATAACATAATTTATCAATAACTATATGTCACTTTATAATGAATGTTAATTTTTGTGTCATACTTATAGAAAAATAATCATGAAATATATTACTCATTAATATCCCACACTACTAGTATTAATGTCCTAATAGTTATTATTGGGAAAATAGTGATGTTGGTATAACAACATTCATATAGTTGGATGAACTGACCTAAATTAGAACATGTTATAATAATGAACGCGTAAGAGTATAGAGTAATATAGTGCATGTATATATTTTAATGAAGTAAATTTTTTTCAATATATAATAATTATTTTAAAGGATTTAACATAGAGGGAGTAGAGATAATAAGAACATTTTAAAAATTATGGATGAATATAAATACTTTATATATTCTATCCATCTTGACACGAGTTTCATTAGAATGATGGATTTTGATATCCTTCATTGAACTAGAATCTACCTAACATATTATAATGATTTAGTGGAGTGAAATGGTAATATATTGAGCATAAAATATAAAAAAAATTCTTTTTTTAGATTTTAATAAGGAGGGGTAATTTTATTGGTGTGTTTGGTGTAGCATTTAAACAAATAATCCTTTTTTACGAGTAAGGTTGTGGTTTAAAATTAAAAATTGATAAAAAAATAAAAAAATAATGAATATGGTATACGTTTTGGTTGAAAAATACCTCATATAAAATTTCAGACATATATTTCTATTCTATTTTATACATTAAAACATAGTTTATCCAATTATTACAATATTTTTCCTTTACTCATGAAACTCAATTATTTCCTTGTTATGTTATTTTTTTTATAAAAAATAGAAATTGATATCTTTGCCTAATTTAAATGTCTGGATTAATAATTTATACTCCATTTATTATAATCCTATTTTTATGTATAGAAAATTTTGGTCTTAAATGATAACATAAAATATATATAAAATGTATTCCTAGAAAAAAAAATTTATTTAAAATTTTTTAACACATTATTATATATCGTATCAATTAAAAATTTAATTAGTAAAAATAAATTTGTGTATCCATTGAACTATTACATTTCATTAATCATTTAAAATTTATAAATTTATGTTAAAAATTTACAATAACAAAAAATAGTTCCATGAAGAACATAATTTTTATAATATAAGATATTTTTATCCAGATCCTATTAAAATATATATTTATCTTCTATGAATTTAATTTTTTTGAATATATTAGTATTAGAATATATTTGATTATAATAAAACATAACATCATTTTATAATAAGAATAAGTATTAGTAAAAAAGATATATTTTTATAATAAAATATTTTAATTAAATGTTTAATTTTTCTTTCATTCCTTTATTATTGTATTATTTCAAATTACAAAAACTACTCTATAGATATAACCAATAACCATATATCCAACTAACATTTCTCCAATGACCATATATCAAATAGCCTTATATATAATAGTCATATTTCATTCATGTATATAGACTTACATATATTCTTAGAATCATCCATCTAGTTCATTTACTTCTATATCAACATACCCATTATATTTAGCATTCTCTCCATTAATTAGATAGTTACAATCCTGGTAAGGATCTTTAATTAAAAATATAAGGATAAGGACTTCATGATTGTGGTATAATTTTTCTCATGTTTTTAATGATCTTATAATTAAGATAATTTTGTTTCTTATTTCCTTTTCATAATGCATTGTTGTTTATCTTGTATTGTAATATTTTATCTCAATAAAATGAATCATTGTTCCTTTTAGTTCAATATTACATTTGAAATAACCTATTTAACATAGTTCACTAATTAAAAGAAAAAATACATATAAATATATTTGGAGTTTTATAATATCATAAAAAATAGGTTTTGTACTTGTTCTATCAACCAATATTATTTATAACTCATTAATTAAATTCCGGAAATGAAATTTTCGAGAAATTTTTTTAGAGATATACATAATTTTATTATTAAATTCTAATCATATATCTAGAGATTTATATTCCCATTAATAAATAATTTAAAAATAATATATAGGATTGTTAATTAATTACATATTACATATGATACACCTAACATATAATACATCATTGTGATCTTATATCATCAAAGTTTTTGATTGATACAACAATTTTTGGATTTCATGACAAGCATTAATAAAAAATATCATGTTTAAGGACCAATACGCATGTCCTTATATATGAATATCCACTAAAACACATATCAAATGGAATTTTTATTTATATCTCTATCATGAAAACCACACATCAAAGATATTACAAAGTGATAAACTTTATTATAATAATCCCCATCCCCTTATAAGAATCCATCACATGATATTCAGAAAAAATATATGGATTTTATGATGATTTTAACTAGACCATTAGATATATATTTTAGAATACTATCATAGAAATAAAATTTTATCTTTATATTATAGAACTATTATGACCTTTTGACGTGATAAATACTCTATAGTCATTATCGTATTATGATTACAAAAAAACACTCATCATGTGATAATATATTTATAAATATCCATTTTACTGAATAAACAAGAAGTATAACATATGAAATTAGTACTTTCTAAGGAAAAAACATCAATATAATCCCACATTCATAGGAGTTAACTGATATCTAACCTGTTTCCTTACATGATAAACATTATAACATTGATGTACGGATATAACGGCTTAGAAGAACACATTTTTTTTGCTATTCTATATACTATGACTTCACCCCTTTGATTAAATTTCACAAAAGATAATCTCATTGAGTATATAACCTATTTCAATTATCATAGAATTTGTGTGATGGTAATAACCATATCCAAGAAAAAATAATACTAAAATGATTCTTATAAAATTTAGGAATAGGGAATGTAAAAATTTTATATAAATATGAAAACTATCTAAGGTAATAATTAATTATTATATATTTACATACCCTTATTATAATAAATGGCGAATCTAATTTGTAATAAAAATTTTCTAATATCATATACACAATTAGTATTTATATTTATCAGATAACTATGAAGTCATCTATTTTTTTCTCATGAATTATTAGATAGTTCCTACTGAAATTACTTGTTGTTTTATTGGTTATATTTTATATTCACCCACTTTGATTTATTAACAATCAATATCAAGACTCAGTGTAACATCCAAAGTAAGTAATGAATATTAGATATTTTTATCTATGTCTATTAATGATTAATATAGTGTTTTAGAGGCTTAAAATGAAAATAAATACAATCTTATGCATGGAATACACTAATATTCTTAAAAGATTGTTTTACTACCTTTTGATGGAAAACCATTTTTAAATCTATATTTGACAATTTTATAAACTATGTTTGTCAAAATAAACTTATTATTTATGATTGGGACATCAAAATTTACTTTGTGTGAATTTTTGGTATTTTTCTGACAATGTTCATTTTTTAATGAATAGTGAAAAATACTGCATTTTACATCAAAACTGCTTTTTAATCTAATTTATTTATATGATTAGATTATGTTTTTAATTGGTTTTGAAGTGAAATTAGAATATATTTTTACCATTTTATCCAATGGTGGTCATTGGAATCAATTTCACTTTGAAATTAGACTTAAACTGGTGTCAATCTTTTGATACTTATTGTTTTGTAAAAACACGCTATTTGCTATGGCAGCGGGAATTAATTATTAAATTAATTAATGTGACTTATATGATTTGAATTTTGTTAAATAGACTTCATTTTTGAATTAGGAATATCAAATATAGCTTAGGGTGAATTTTTGGTAATTTTCTGAAAAACTTCAATTTTTGATGAATAGTGAAACCACTAAGTGGTAATCAAGCAAACTGATTTTTCAGTTAAATGAAAGTTTACCACTAATGTGTATTGAATTTTGAAAATCCGACATACATGGTTTTCATTAAGAAGTAAAATGTGGTTCAATGGGATAAAAATAATTTTTTGGTGAATAGTAACTTATTAAGTTTTTAATCGCGATTAGTGGTAATTAGTGTAGTTTAAGGTAAAAATGATATTATAAGAATGTAAAAACACCATGACACTTGTCCTAAACCTATTGGGTGATTCATGGCCGACCAAGACAAGCCATGGGCCAACTTGGGGACCCCATGGAGCCACTTTAGTTGGAAAATGACAATAATATATTTTTATTTAATGGAAAAGTAAAATTGACACAAACATGATATGTTTTACTAAAACAATTTGTAAGTAGGGTTATACAAGTCATATTTTTGATTATAAATATTCATTGGAAAGCTAAAACGATTTCCTACATCATAGTAATTTTTTTTATAATTTTTAGACATTAAATAAATTAAATTATTTATGACATCATAATGATGCAGTGATGACATCATTATTTAACGATTAAAATAAAATGGAACTATAATGTAATATCTATGAACTACACATGTCAAAAACTTATTGGATGGGTGGATTTCGAACCCTTATCACCTTATCCACGACATATATCAATTTGGGACCTTTTAAAACCGAAACACATTTTCAAATAATGTAATATTTCTTTACTTTCCAAAAGTGCCCCTCCTCTCCTCTTATAAAAGGCCCCCACCTCTACCTCATTTCACACACTCTTCAAGCCTTTGGCTCGGCCAACCCCTGCCCATTTTCTCTCTCCACACACCTCTCCTCATCCTAGAGGATTCTCTTTGGGCAGATTCCTTTCAAAGGAAGCCTTTAGGCTCAAATCAAAAGGAGTTACACTTTTAAAGGTAATTCATTCTCTCATGTTCATTTGTTTTATTTTGCTTCTCCAACCCCCTAAACTCTTTTTATTTACTTCTTTTGTAACAACAACAGTATCATCAATATACTAGGATGTTGTTATAATATTTATTTGAGCTACACTCTCACACAACTACATCAAATGGTTAAAGAACATATGGTTTCCGTGGATGGCGAAATTCTGCCTCCCGAAATGATGATTGTTCAATACTCATTTAACACCTTCAAAGGTGGCCATTATGATGTCACTATTTTTATATATGATATATAATATGTTTATGTTTTCCTTAAGCTTCTGTTTTTTTTCATTTTGGGCATACCTTTACGGTTTCCATTATGGGTAAACACGATATCTTCATTTTAGGAAGTGCGGACTACCGCCCCCTCAAAGTGATTTGATTCGTTAAATACCATATGTGGGACATATAAAAAATGGAACTATGATATTATATATGATATTATACTGGAATTATAATATAACTTTATATCATTATGATTCCATTCTATAAAATACGAAATAGAAATGAAAGTAGCGTTCATGCGTACGTACGGCTTACCGTCTCCATGAACGGTGCATTTCATTTCTTACCTCTAAATGATTATGTAATATTATAAATGCATGTATGTACTGGATATATATGACATATATGATATCTACATCATGAATACCATTCTGGATATAATGAAACTTTGACCAAATTAACAACATGTAAGTGTAAGAAGTCTATTTTTGACTTAAGAACCAAATACCGACAAAATGAACATTGTTAACTTAACTGATTACATGATGTTCATAACATGGTATAAAAGGAATAATGAACTTGAAAAAGATTCATAATCAAGTAGAGATTAACTCAAGTTTATTATTCAGGAGATTAAAGAACGGTCGGGTCAAGTCGGATACGAGGTATGGGACTTCGTCTCAATCTCCTTTCATTGAGGCATATTTTCTTTTATACACAACTTTCTTTTATACGGTGTATAAACCCCTTTGACTTTTATGTTTATTAAAAAGGAATAATTTTTATACGAAGCGTTTACTAAACGACAAAAGGGAATGTTTTTTTCGTACGTATGCGGTGACAACGACTTCTCCGCCGTCGTGACCGTTATTTGAGTTTCGGCTTCCTTTACAAGCCATACCTTCTTTTTAAAAGAAAAATAAATACCATATTTTACTTTTATTTTATTTTAGTATTGAAAATGGTTTTCATAATGTTTTTATATCAATGTGTTGTATTGATATCTCGTGATTGAAATGTGGAAATTTTATGTTTCCTTTATGCATGTTTTATGTGATATGATTATGTTATGGTTCTTGGGCATTATTATGAAGACGGGTGGTTCCGTGATAAACTAAGGGCGGGTGAGCCCGTTATAGCTCTCCAATGCATTTGGTAACACGAAGGAGTGAAACGTTAAGGTTTCTCCGAAGAGATTTTAGGGAATATACTGTGATGGGTATTCCAAACGTAACCAAGAGGGTTACTCCCTACGTAAGAATGTTATGAATGCCTCAAGTTACCTTTATGTCTTATGATTTATATGATTTATTCATGATTTTATGAGGTATGTTAAAGTGCCTATGTTTTATGGGTAAAGTATGATTTCATTCTTATGTATCTATGAACTCATGTTTCCTTTCCATGTTTTTTTTATAACCCATACTGAGTTTTTATGCTCATCCCAAGTTTTTGAAATGTTTTTCACAGGTCAAGGGAAAGGTACATGATAAGATGATAGAGTCAAGGATGTGTCAAGAAATAATCCATGTTTTATTTTAAATGTGTTTCCATTGATGGTAATGAAGAATACTATTTTTATGTAACCACTTTTTTATATGTGGAATGTAATGCAAGTTTTATGATCTAATTCTCTAAAACTCTAAACCCGAAAAGATCCTCAATGTGTAATCTTGTAATAACTCAAGATTAAGTAAGGTTTAAGGCTGGGGCCTTATAGTTGGTATCAAAGGTCGGTTTAGATAACTTTAGGAGTTATAATTCTATTAAATGATTATCCAAAAATATTTTTTTTCGAAATGATATAGCATTTAAAGATTAACATGTTGCTTCATCTAAGACATGTTTGTTCAGAATGGTTTTCCACAGAGGAAATAGGGAAGCAGTGCTAGGAAGGCATACAGAAGGAAATAACTTTCCGAATTAGCATCCAGAAATGGTCGGAATTGGAACTGAACAGTTTGTTGCAGTAATGGCGCAGTTGACTCAAGCGATAAATGGCGGTGGTATCCATGCACGAGATCAGCCAGAAAAACCGCAGAGGAACATGTCAGTGGTGGAACATTTCATGAGGCAACATCCACCATCATTCAGAGGATCATCTGACCCTGTGCTAGCTGAAGGTTGGATTAAAGCACTGGAGAAGATTTTTGATGTAATGGGGTGTTCAGACAATCAAAAGGTTCGTCTTGCTATTTACCGTTTGGAGGGTGAAGCAGATCAGTGGTAGTCTATGGTTAAAAATATCAGGGACGCCGATGAGATTGATGCTCTTGACTGGGATTAATTCAAAGGTATGTTTCTTGAGAAGTATTTTCCTAAGGCTGTTCGACTTAGGATGGAAAAGCAATTCTTGGAATTGAGGCAAGAGGAAGACTCAGTGGCTGCCTATGAAGAAAGGTTCACTCGATTGGCAAGGTATGCTCCAAATTTTATCCGGGACCTTGATAGTAAAATCAATCGTTTTTACTTAGGATTAAAGCCAAAATATCGAAGGGCATTAGCTTCTCGTGACTTTAAAAGTTATGAAAAGCTTGTTCGATGTGCTGAGAAGGTGGAAATGGAGTTTGCCGATGACCAAGTTTTCTATAACAACCAGCAGAAGAAGAGACCGAGGTGGCAGGAGAAAGGTAAGAATTCTTCAAAAAAGTCTGATGGTAAGAGAACTAAGTTTCCAGTTTGTGATAAATGTGGCAAAAGGCATGCTGGGGAATGTCTTCTGAATTCTGGGAAGTGCTACCGATGTGGTAAGATGGGACATAAGGCTCGTGATTGCACTAAAAAGGATCAAGGTGAAGGTAAGAACAAATTTGATTTACAGTTAGTGAAATGTTATAAGTGCAATGAGATGGGTCACTATGCAAACGAGTGTCCGACAAGGAGCTTGAGTGATGGGAAGCAGTTAGACTACAAGCAGAAAGGGGTGGTGAAATCCTTTGCAACTACTTCAGCAGATGTCGGGCCATCAAATGAAGTTGTATCAGGTACTTTGTTTGTTTTTTCAGATTATGCCAGTGTGTTGTTTGATTTGGGGTCTACACATTCTTTCATCTCTGAAACCTTTTCTAGTAAAATGGGAATACCATCTCAAGAAATGACTCCTGAACTTTTGGTAAAAACACCTGGGGGAAGTGTCGAGGCAAAAAGAATTTATAAGAATCTTCCTATCCTTATCTGTGGAAAGAACCTACTTGCAAACCTTATTGTTCTACCTCTAGTAGAGTTTGATGTTATCTTGGGTATGGATTGGATCTCTATTTACCATGCTAAGATTAACTGTAGAGCTAAAGAAGTTTCTTTTCAGAAAGACTTTCAGTTTGTTTACAAGAATGAACCCTTACTTTTGATAACATATCAAGAGGCCGAGAAACTTGTAAAAGATGGAAATGAATGTTACCTTGCGCACGTCATTGAAAATAAAGGAACTATTCAGATTAATGATGTGCCAGTGGTAAATGAGTATCCTGATGTTTTTCCTGATGAGTTGCCTGGAATAATACCAGATCGGGAAGTTGAGTTTACTGTTGACTTAGTTCCTGATGCTAAGCCAATTTCAAAACCCCCTTATCGAATGGCACAAATTGAACTTTTAGAGTTGAAGGAGAAATTGCAAGATTTATTAGAGAAAGGTTTCATTAGACCTAGCACATCACCTTGGGGTGCTCCTGTTTTATTTGTTAAAAAGAAAGATGGTTATATGAGACTTTGCATTGATTATAGAGCCTTGAATAATATCACTGTTAAGAACAAATATCCTTTGCCTCATATCGATGATTTGTTTGATCAGCTCCAGGGAGCTCAGTTTTTTTCAAAGATTGACTTGAGATCGGGGTACCATCAGCTGAAGGTAAAGGAGGCAGATATTCCGAAGACCACGTTCCGTACGAGATATGGCCATTATGAATTTGTAGTAATGCCTTTTGGGCTAACCAATGCACCTGCTGTATTCATGGACCTTATGAATAAAATTTTCCATGAGTTCTTGGATAAGTTTGTGTTTGTGTTTTGAGGTTTGTGAAGAGGTTATGTGTGCCTTGTGATTCACAGTTGAAGAGAGAGCTGTTATGTGAAGCTCATAGTTCCCTGTTTTCAGTTCATCCGGGCAGTACTAAGATGTATAGAGATCTGCGGGAGTATTACTGGTGGGATGGAATGAAAAGAGATATTGCTAATTTTACTGTGAAGTGTTTGACATGTCAACAGGTTAAAGCAGAGCGGCAGTTACCGAAAGGGATGCTTCAGCCTTTACCGGTGCCAGAGTGGAAATGGGAGAATATATCCATGGACTTTGTTGTTGGATTACCGAAGACATCTCGAGGTAATAATGCAATCTGGGTTATTGTTGATCGCTTGACCAAATCTGCTCATTTCCTTGCTATACGAGATACTTTCTCTATTGATCAACTTTCCCGTTTGTATCTTAAAGAAATATTCAGGTTACATGGAGTTCCTCTCTCCATTGTATCGGATCGTGATCCCAGGTTTACATCTAACTTTTGGAAAGGCCTTCAGAAGTCGTTGGGTACTGAATTAAATTTTAGTACAGCTTTTCATCCTCAATCAGACGGTCAGTCAGAATGAACAATTCAGACATTGGAGGATATGCTACGAGCTTGTTCTATGGATTATCAGGGAAGTTGGGACCAACATCTTTCTTTGGTTGAGTTTTCATATAATAACAGTTTTCATTCCAGTATACAGATGGCACCATTTCAGGCATTATATGGGAAGCGGTGTCGAACTCCAGCTTTCTGGGATGAAGTGGGTGAAAGGAAGTTGATGGGACCAGAATTGGTAGAAGAGATGGCAGAAAAAGTTCAGCTGATTCAGAAACACACGAGAATAGCTCAGAGCAGGCAGAAGAGTTATGCGGATAACCGGAGGAAAGATCTATCTTTCGAGGTAGGTGATCATGTTTTTCACAAGGTTTCTCCTTGGAAAAGTGTGATGAGATTTGGTAAGAAAGGAAAGTTGAGTCCAAGGTTCATTGGGCCATACGAAATTCTGGAGAGAGTTGGATCAGTTGCATACCGAGTGGCTTTACCCCCGAGTTTATCTCAGGTACACAATGTTTTTCACGTTTCGATGTTGAGAAAGTATATGCCAGATCCATCTCATGTTTTGAGTCTAGAGGTAGTTCAGCTGGAAGAGAACCTATCTTATGAGGAACAACCGGTCCAGATTCTTGACCACAGGGATCAAGTGTTACAGAATAAGGTGATTCACCAGGTAAAGGTTTTGTGGAAAAACCACATGATTGAAGAGGCAACATGGGAATCTGAAAATGCAACGAGGGATAAGTACCCCCATTTATTTGATAAGTAAATAAATTGCGGGGACGCAATTTTCTAAAGGGGGGAAGTATGTAACATCCCAAGTAAGTAATGAATAATAGATCTTTTTATCTATGTCTATTAATGATTAAGATAGTGTTTTAGAGGCTTAAAATGAAAATAAATACAATCTTATGCATGGAATACACTAATATTCTTAAAAGATTGTTTTACTACCTTTTGATGGCAAACCATTTTTAAATCTATATTTGACAATTTCATAAACTATGTTTGTCAAAATAAACTTATTCTTTATGATTGGTACATTAAAATTTACTTTGTGTGAATTTTTGGTATTTTTCTGACAATGTTCATTTTTTAATGAATAGTGAAAAATACTGCATTTTACATCAAAACTGCTTTTTAATCTAATTTATTTATATGATTAGATTATGTTTTTAATTGGTTTTGAAGTGAAATTAGAATATATTTTTACCATTTTATCCAATGGTGGTCATTGGAATCAATTTCACTTTGAAATTAGACTTAAACTGGTGTCAATCTTTTGATACTTATTGTTTTGTAAAAACACGCTATTTGCTCTGGCAGCGGGAATTAATTATTAAATTAATTAATGTGACTTATATGATTTGAATTTTGTTAAATAGACTTCATTTTTGAATTCAGAATATCAAATATAGCTTAGGGTTAATTTTTGGTAATTTTCTGAAAAACTTCAATTTTTGATGAATAGTGAAACCACTAAGTGGTAATCAAGCAAACTGATTTTTCAGTTAAATGAAATTTTACCACTAATGTGTATTGAATTTTGAAAATCCGACATACATGGTTTTCATTAAGAAGTAAAATGTGGTTCAATGGGATAAAAATAATTTTTTGGTGAATAGTAACTTATTAAGTTTTTAATCGCGATTAGTGGTAATTAGTGTAGTTTAAGGTAAAAATGATATTATAAGAATGTGAAAACACCATGACACTTGTCCTACACCTATTGGGTGAGTCATGGCCGACCAAGACAAGCCATGGGCCAACTTGGGGACCCCATGGATCCACTTTAGTTGGAAAATGACAATAATATATTTTTATTTAATGGAAAAGTAAAATTGACACAAACATGATATGTTTTACTAAAACAATTTGTAAGTAGGGTTATACAAGTCATATTTTTTATTATAAATATTCATTGGAAATCTAAAACGATTTCCTACATCATAGTAATTTTTTTATAATTTTTAGACATTAAATAAATTAAATTATTTATGACATCATAATGATGCAGTGATGACATCATTATTTAACGATTAAAATAAAATGGAACTATAATGTAATATCTATGAACTACACATGTCAAAAACTTATTGGATGGGTGGATTTCAAACCCTTATCACCTTATCCACGACATATATCAATTTGGGACCTTTTAAAACCGAAACACATTTTCAAATAATGTAATATTTCTTTACTTTCCAAAAGTGCCCCTCCTCTCCTCTTATAAAAGGCCCCCACCTCTACCTCATTTCACACACTCTTCAAGCCTTTGGCTCAGCCAACCCCTGCCCATTTGCTCTCTCCACATCCCTCTCCTCATCCTAGAGGATTCCCTTTGGGCATATTCCTTTCAAAGGTAGCCTTTAGGCTCAAATCAAAAGGAGTTACACTTTTAAAGGTAATTCATTCTCTCATGTTCATTTGTTTTATTTTGCTTCTCCAACCCCCTAAACTCTTTTTATTTACTTCTTTTGTAACAAAACCAGTATCATCAATATACTAGGATGTTGTTATAATATTTATTTGAGCTACACTCTCACACAACTACATCAAATGGTTAAAGAACATACGGTTTCCGTGGATGGCGAAATTCTGCCTCCCGAAACGATGATTGTTCAATACTCATTTAACACCTTCAAAGGTGGCCATTATGATGTCACTATTTTTATATATGATATATAATATGTTTATGTTTTCCTTAAGCTTCTGTTTTTTTTTCATTTTGGGCATACCTTTATGGTTTCCATTATGGGTAAACACGATATCTTCATTTTAGGAAGTGCGGACTACCGCCCCCTCAAAGTGATTTGATTCATTAAATACCATATGTGGGACATATAAAGGATGGAACTATGATATTATATATGATATTATACTGTAATTATAATATACCTTTATATAATTATTATTCCATTCTATAAAATACGAAATAGAAATGAAAGTAGCGTTCATGCGTACGTACGGCTTACCGTCTCCATAAACGGTGCATTTCATTTCTTAACTCTAAATGATTATGTAATATTATAAATGCATGTATTTACTGGATATATATGACATATATGATATCTACATCATTAATACAATTCTGGATATAATGAACCTTTGACCAAATTAACAACATGTAAGTGTAAGAAGTCTATTTTTGACTTAAGAACCAAATACCGACAAAATGAACATTATTAACTTAACTGATTACATGATGTTCATAACATGGTATAAAAGGAATAATGAACTTGAAAAAGATTCATAATCAAGTAGAGATTAACTCAAGTTTATTATTCAGGAGATTAAAGAACGGTCGGGTCAAGTCGGATACGAGGTATGGGACTTCGTCTCAATCTCCTTTCATTGAGGCATATTTTATTTTATACACAACTTTCTTTTATACGGTGTATAAACCCCTTTGACTTTTATGTTTATTCAAAAGGAATATTTTTTATACGAAGCGTTTACTAAACGACAAAAGGGAATGTTTTTGTCGTACGTATGCGGCGACAATGACTTCTCCGCCGTCGTGACCGTTATTTGAGTTTCGGCTTCCTCTACAAGCCATACCTTCTTTTTAAAAGAAAAATAAATACCATATTTTACTTTTATTTTATTTTAGTATTGAAAATGGTTTTCATAATGTTTTTATATCAATGTGTTGTATTGATATCTCGTGATTGAAATGTGGAAATTTTATGTTTCCTTCATGCATGTTTTATGTGATATGATTATGTTATGGTTCTTGGGCATTATTATGAAGACGGGTGGTTCCGTGATAAACTAAGGGCGGGTGAGCCCGTTATAGCTCTCCAATGCATTGGGTAACGCGAAGGAGTGAAATGTTAAGGTTTCTCCGAAGAGATTTTAGGGAATATACTGTGATGGGTATTCCAAACGTAACCAAGAGGGTTACTCCCTACGTAAGAATGTTATGAATGCCTCAAGTTACCTTTATGTCTTATGATTTATATGATTTATTCATGATTTTATGAGGTATGTTAAAGTGCCTATGTTTTATGGGTAAAGTATGATTTCATTCTTATGTATCTATGAACTCATGTTTCCTTTCCATGTTTTTTTTATAACCCATACTGAGTTTTTATGCTCATCCCAAGTTTTTGAAATGTTTTTCACAGGTCAAGGGAAAGGTACATGATAAGATGATAGAGTCAAGGATGTGTCAAGAAATAATCCATGTTTTATTTTAAATGTGTTTCCATTGATGGGAATGAAGAATACTATTTTTATGTAACCACTTTTTTATATGTGGAATGTAATGCAAGTTTTATGATCTAATTCTCTAAAACTCTAAACCCGAAAAGATCCTCAATGTGTAATCTTGTAATAACTCAAGATTAAGTAAGGTTTAAGGCTGGAGCCTTATACTCAGTACAAATCATTTAATGTGAAATAAATTCCAAATTACTCATAGGTATATATCTTATATTCATCCAATGAAACTAATTATTTGATTTAAAAAAACAATTAGGACAAAATTAATGCCTTGAGACATGGGAAACAATTTGATCTTTAATTGTTTCACCTTTTCAACATATTCACTCTATCACGATCTAAGAATAAATAAATATAAATATATATATATTAACCATGTTTCCTAGAATATGGGTTACAGTATTAATTCATCAATAAATATGTTATCCTTTTACTTAAGTAACAATAATATTAGTCATATATTTTCTATATATTATAAACATATCAATATGGTAAAATAGTAATGTTACCTCTATCTACTTGAAGACATATTTCTATCTTTCGTTCATGATTAAAACACACTATCTGGTTGCATCATTATATGGAATATTTTATAATCAAATATAGTGTATATGAAAAGTATAACTCCAATGGATTTAATCATGATTAAAATTATATGGATTTTTTAAAAAAAAATATGTTTAGAAGTCATTTGAAACATTCATTAAATAATTGATCATTATTTGTTACATCTTGAATTATCTGTGTATGATTAATCTAAAATACCCAATATGGTTTACCTCAATTGGGGAAAGTACAAATATTTTGTACATGTATTTGATACATGGAATCTATATCATATTTCATATAAACATCTCAATCCTTAATTTTTTTCAATTATAATTTCCTTGGAGGATTCATAATTCTTGTCATATAATATTTTAATAATATAGGGGTATATAAAACCACCTCATTTTATTTAACTCTCCTAAAGAAAATGTGTCTCCAAAACAACTCAACCTAATTAATATAGAGGAGGTTAGAGTTTCTATGTTAACTCATGTACATATAGAACATTAATCTCATTGAATATAATCTATATTATAATGTATCAATAAATAAGAATGTTCCTATTATAGAAAACTATAGACAACATGAACTAATAGAATTCTATCTTTGGGATGTTAACATAATAAGTATCTATAATATAATCCAGTGATATGCACATTATGTTTTACCTTATTGTGTGTCTATAACTAAATGCATATTTTAAATAATAATTATCATCAAAACAAAAAAAATTGAAATAATTTATTACTTTCATATAACAAATTATATGACACCATTAGTAAATAAGGCCGATATATGGGTAGATATTGTATTTATTTCTAACAACCATGTTGAAAAAGGAATCATATAAGACCTGGAAAAACTCAAAGACACCACATCAATATTACTCTAACTTAAATCATTACTTATTTGTGTATTAATTAATTTATTTAAAAAAAATTCCACTACATATTTAATAATTGATTAATACATGGTTAAGATATTATTTGAAAAACCTTCCCATGGAATCATATATTATTTACCTATTGTGTTGATTTCTCCACAAATAATTTATAAAATTTCTCAAACAAATAATGTATAGTATATTAAATTACATAAAGATTCTAAATAGTATTTTTAACACTGTTATGCTGAACAAAATCTAAATTCATTAGTGGTGGTACCTTTATTTTAAAATAAATAATTTTCTAAAATATACTATGCATGAATGTATAACAACTTATAGGTTTAGCTTTAAATTTGTATATCCTAGAAAACTAATTTATAATTTATTTGAAAATGAAGTATCCTTCTAAAAATTATTATAAGACGTTTATTTTAAATTCATCATTCTTCCATGATATTGAATATCGTTGATTTATCTACTATGGAGTTTTTATATGAGTAATAAACCCCATAAAATTATTCATTCCTAACATAAAATGAAATCAAATCGTGTATAACTAGTCATTAAGATAAATTTTCATGGAAATGATAAATAAAAAATAATTGTTTCTAAAGAATAAATACATTTTATTATAAGATGTTTTTTCAACCTCTTGTATGACTTAGTAATCAGCTATTTACAACTAATTTGAATTTTCATGTTACAATCTATAATAATTCCCAACATTTGTGGTTCTTATATATTAATATAAACATTTGAAAACGTATTATATTTAATAAATAATACATAAGACATAAATTTTACTTTTAATTACCAATATACCTAAAGTAGATCCATTCGATAAATTCTTCTTTAACTCATTATATTCTCTCTTCTAATGACATTTCTCATAACATAAGAATAAAATGGCCTTCATTTTTCTTCCCTATATATGAATCTTTTTCCACTAGAAGGATGTTGTAAAATTACTATTGGATTTGAACTGTATATTATAATTTCAAAATAGCCGTTAACTCCATTAACCTTAAGGGATGATGATACATAATACAAATTTTTCACAATATTTTTTAGATAATCATCATCATAATATTTATTAGTTTCTTCATTATATAGTTTATAATATAATATGTGATTAATATATTGCATTTATGTGGAAAGAAAGATAACATAAAAATTAATGGATATATTCTTATCCATATTGATGAAAAAAATAACTGATAAATTTGAATTTTTATTTTCAATATAGAATAACTACCCGGGTAATAGTATTCTATTTTACATCGGTATATTAGAGTGATAGCCTCATTTAACATAATATTCTCGTCTTTTATAATATAATGTGTATTAGTTTTTATGCTATAAGAAAAAATATTTTTTTATTCATCATCTCTCTAGAAATATATGATATCATGATTAAATGGGAATAAGAAACATCATCCACGAATCTCTTTAAGAATTTATTAAGTCTCCCCTTACTCGGTGTGGTGTATGACAAGGAATAATGTATTCTAAAACATATAAATTTTTTTCCTATAGTAGTGTAATGAAAAAATGACTATATCACTATGGGATATTTTTCATGGTGAGGAAGTTTCCTAGGACTAAAAATGATTTTAGTGTTTTATGGTTTCCTTTTTCCATTATCTAAAATATATGAAGGAATATTTTATTGCATTATCTTGACTATAAAATCTCATGTAGTAATTTTTTTATTTTTATCACATCACTTTATCAAAACCCAACATACATTATTATTGGATTTCAAATATCTAGTATTTAGAATATTCAAGTTACAAGGATCCATATTCTCTAACTAAAACCCATAATTTTACTACAAAAATTACATGAAGGTATTTAGTTAGGATGTTTAAACAACTATTTAAATTGATTATTCATTGATTCATTGAGTGGAATCACCAATAATGAAATCATAGTATTTAAATTCCACATCAATTACCTCTAAATAAAATTTTATATTATATGGGTAATAACCTCAATATAAATTTCATTAATTTGTCCAAATTTCATCTTTAATACTCCATGATGATTGAAAATTTCCCAGCTTATGGTATGAGTGACATATTAAATATGGTTTCGTCCAGACTCAAAATGGGGATTTAATTTTATAACATAATATTAATTTTATGTATTTTTTTATATTATCCCAAAATATTAGTAATTTTATTCTTTTTTTATAATTTTGATATTATGTGGATCTTTTATTAGTATTTAAACATGTCTTGATTAAAGAAAATTCATAATCTATTTATTTTATTTTATATTAGAAATATGGATATTTATTAACTATATCTGGTCAAATATATCCATCTAATAAACATTAATCAAATATATACATTATCGTAATGTGGAAGAATAAAATTTTCTTTTTAAATGATCATGATATTAAACTATTTATTTGTTTGTCTAGTGGGTGATAAACAAACTAGGTACCCTGGGGTCACAAATCATTGAGTCAGGATTGACTTGAGTAATAGAATTCCACCTTTAACATGTGTATCTCTTTCGTTGGTTTTACCTCATCATAGTCTCTAATAATATTCTAAAATTATGGAGCTCCTTCGATTACATAATAATACTCACTCATGGGTGGTAAGGACTACGGTTCTGAGTTTTGATAATAGAATCACTGGATATGCAATGTCATATATAATTAGAAGAAATGAATGTTTCATATATCATCATATCTAATTTAATAAAAAATTTAACAATAGAACACATATAGTAAATAATTTAATTAAACACAAACTCAAGACACATATAGGTTCTTAATTCTCATTATTATGCATGAAAAGAATAATAAATACAATAATTTAAAACTATTTTGTTATTATTATATTACATTTCCATAATTAAAAATGTATTTATCATATAAATTAATTCATTTATTTATCATAATTAATCATCAAAATAGTCTTTTGTATTATCGTAGAGTATAGTTTTAGAAAATTAATTATGTACAAGACTGGTACTATAGGAGGCATGATGTGTACATGAGGTGGGATTTCATGTACCCTTATCTTTCTATTGAAATCCATTTCAATAATTTAATTGTTACACGGTGTGTATCGTAAAAAAATGGCATGTGACTTACCATATGTATATCCCTTTCCATGTGCGGTGTACATACATTGTATATATATATACCAACATGGTATGTAAAAATATACATGGGTTGTAGTTTCACGAGTCATGTTGTGTACTTTCATTGGTTTATATAATTACATGATACACCATGAATATACACAACATGTACCACTTTTAAATTCATATGATGTAGAAGGTGTGTATAAAAAACCTAACATTACGGGTATCTATAGAATAACATGGAAAATGATTAATTTTTTATTTAATTTCAAAAAAACCCTTCAAAAACCACAAGAAGATTAATTTGAATAAAAAATTAGGTCCCATGGAATATACAGCTACCTAAACGCAATGTAGTTTCATTATGATTTAATTAATTAATTATCTATCTATATTGACTCACACAGTGTTCTTTTATTGCTATATTAATTTCAATAGTTTCCTACTTTACATGGTGTATTCATTATATTATACTGTGTGTGATTAATTATTGTCCACCTATAATAAAAACCTATATAATTGACTTATATTTCACTCGTACTATTACACATTACCCAACTTGTACAACCCAAAACTCAATGTTTACATTTTATAGTGATTTTTCTATCATCTGTAAGCCAAACCAAGATGTTTATTAAATATATTTTTCATAATTTAAGAACATTAATTCTCAAATTTAGAGTAAAAAAATCTAAGTGGAATTATACAAAAGTTATTCCATCTACACACAATGATCCATTTTCATGTCATATCCCAAATATTGGTAAATAAATGTCATATAATGATTCCACATACTAATCCCCCACATGATTTATAGTGACTTGTGCAACAAAACCTCGTCCAGTTGAAAATGGGAGTAATGGAAGTCCATTTATATTATATATTGTGTATCTATGGCTGTCATCTAAGAACATCATCACATTTACATATGATATTTTAGTGTTGTTCATTATTTATAGAATGGTTCTTTGTCATACGAATATGAATAATCATGCAATCACAACATTCATGTTATGAATGGGAAAATATGAAAAAACTGTACTTTTAATATATGAATATTATCAAAAAATAAAAAATAATTATAATTTAAAATGAGATCGCTTCTAATCAACTTGAATGTTCTAGGACAAAAAAACAATTTTGATCATGCTAAATAAGTCTTTTTGTGATTTTTATTCAAAAAAATATTCAAAATTTGACTAATGAAACAATATAATATTATATAGTATATATTCACATATAATTTTTAATTAATTTAATAAAATATATAGGATGAATTGAAAATTGTTTATTTGGTGGAATTAATTCGTATCATAAAATAGGTGTGATGAATAATACAAATTAAAATATTTCTAGTTCTATACAAATATCATCTAAGATTATTAAATCATTATTGACGGTATTTTGGGTTCTAAAGTGGAAAAAATAGCATATGGAATTTTAGTTAATCATAACATGAATTCATTTAGTTTGAAATAATTTATTTCTCTTATTCTCAAATTCTTGTGAGGGATGAGAAGGATTGTCTCTTGTTGTTGAGAGTATTATTAAGAATTTCAATAATTCATGAGAGAATAACCTTGAGATATTTATTATCCATAAAAATTCATCTATAATATTATATGTGATTTAAGTTGGGTTACATTCATTGGGTTAAAAAGAAATTAATTTCAAATAAACCCTTACTTAATTTATTATCCATGTAATCCCCATATAAAATAAAAATAACATTCTTATTATTATTTTGATATGAATTTCACTAGATCAAAAATATTTTAATAACATTTATAAATTAAATTGGGGGTTATTTTAGTAATATTAATTAAAATATATCATTTCCATCAATCATTTAACCCAGCACGTCACTCCTTGTTTATTATCGAACCACTAATAATAAATAAATGGAGTTATATTATTTTTTAAATATATAAAAAAATATTCACTATCTAGTGAATAATTAATAATATGAAAATTCACATAACTAAAGAAAAAATTATTTTTTTCCTTGGAAATAATATATATATATATATATATATTACATTTTATAACTAGAAAATAATATTTTTTCAATACTCAACTCAAATATATTCTAAACTAGATGAATTTTGGAATTAATTTTTTCAATCAGAATAACTGGAATAATTATTCACCCATTGTTTGTAGAAAAATATTTCTTTTAATATTAAATTAAAAAAATTATCAATGATTATAAGTAATCATAATATTTTTTTATCTAGGATTATTAATCATTAGCATTAATAGACCTAACATAAAGTATGAGATAAATGTTTTAAAACATGGTAATTATCCCAAAAATAATGAAGTTATTATCATAAAAACAACATTATATGGATGATTTATATGTTATATAATAACTATATCTAGATATATCACCAAATAGGTTGTATACTTGTTTCATTAGGATATATACTTATTATATCATCCCATGAATTCTATAAATGATCCAATTGAAAAAAACATAGCCATAGAAATATGATTTTCCCTAAAATAAATATATAATTTTTTATTTATATTAATTATTTATATATATATTATTCAATATAGTGTTTATATTTCATCCCATATATTTTTGTGACATGATAAAAAAATACATTCAATTTTACGGATTAAAAGATGCATTTTTAAAAAAAATAAAAAACGAATTTTGAATTATATTAATTAATTTTATATAGTATATATTCAATATAGTTTTCAAAATTAATCCTATGTATTTTTGAGACATTATATAAAAATAGATCAAATTTTATGCATAAAAATATGCATTTTTCTAAAGGCTCTTTTGTCGAATTTGAATGCAACACATTTATTAAAACTATATATTGAAAATTTTATAAATTTTATTTGACAAAGTAAACATATGTTTGGATGTTTTAATGTCAAAATTATCCTATGATGTGTATTTGGTATTTTTCTGGGAAAACATTACTTTCTCATCACGTCTCCAGGATTAGTTTTAAATAAAATCTATCCATTTAAATGAATTGAATTTGAAAAGATACATTAATTTATTTAATAATTATAAATTTTTGTTACAAAAAATTCCAACCAAATCTTTTTACCAATTTTTTTGGTAATGAAAATTATAAATTATTATAGTGATTAAGGTGTAAACAATTTTACTTTGTTTTTAAAAATAAAATATAAGGTGTGAAACTAATATAAAACATATCCAAAACTCAATTTATGGACCCATTTAGAACCTTATGAAATTATTCAAAAAAATGTATTGGTTTTTGGTCACATATCCAATACTGTGGCCCATTTAATAAGTTGGGAAAAGAAAAAGATTAATATATGGACCTTTCTTCATTTTATTTTTTCAAAATTATACGTGGATAAAGAATAAATAAAACGGATTAGTAATAAATTTTATTTTGAAATATAAATTATTTTTTATCATAATCCTATATAATTAATTTTATTTTATGATATAATTATATTAAATTCTTTGAGAATGCCAAGGCATGAATTATTTAGTTTATAAATTAATAAAATAAATTATATTAAAATATTAAAAGTGAGGCACGTAGAATTATTTTTTGTGTTCCATTATTATTTGAGTTGAATATATCATGAAATAAAACATTTAACTTACTATATTTTAATTCCATTATTGAATTTATATTTTTTAAATTCAAATTCTATAAATAATGTCAAAACTGATATAAATTTTATTTTATAATGATTCATATTTAATTTAATGATTTAAAAACACAATAATTTATATCTTATGTAAAGTGATTTATAAATTTTAATAAATATATTATATGTTCTATTCATGTAAAAACTGAACTCTTAAAATGATCATATTGGCCCCAAAATAATAAATACATTGTCGACACTATTAGGGTTGAAGTACTATTTTTGTGTGTTGTGTGTGCTTCTGTGGAATTTAATTTTAAAAACACATGTGATCCTATTAAAAAATTGTATATCACATTTAAAATAACATGGTATAAATTTAATAATGATTATCACTTTAATTTAGTTGTAGTGGGTGGATTAAATTTTTTAGAAATTTAGATACCATAATGAAAAAAATGAAAAAAAATAAGAAATCATATAAGTTATAAAAAAAATGTTTAAAAAATTATTTTAATTTGGGTGGTGAAGGTGTTAATTGATAAAATAATCCATCCCCTCCAATTATTATTTAATTTTTAGGCACATTAGGTAATGGAGAACTCCCAATATAGTTTTCCTTCTAGAATTTATAATAATGGCAATCCCCCCACTGTAAAAGGGAACTCACTCTCCCTACTTATTCACACCTCTCAAGTAATTTAACTCAAGAAAACCATTCCAAAATCAATTCCAAACATCAATATTATAATACCATGATCCATAATTTTTTTATAAATCCACCCAAGTAACTCTTTTAATGAAAACAAATAGAATCTACCCAAATAAGATGTAATGTTCATCAACGAATTTTTTTTGTTCCTACCTCAAACCCCTTGAATTAATCTTATAAAATTCATAAATAATTAAATTATTATTCCAACTCAACTAATATGTTATTATCTTAATGGTGTGACCTTCAATGACACACACATCCATCAAATGGGTTACGAAATCAGCATTTGTGTGTACGACGTACTACTGCCTCACGAAATGATGTTGTTCATTTTTTCCATTGCCACCTATAATGGATGGAAATAATTGTTGAAATAATATTTATATATTATATTTGTAATATTTATAACATAATAGAATCATTTAAATCATTATATAATATTCTATATTTTTATATTCCATTCCATCAGGTTTATGAAAACATCGCTTGTGGCTTCTGTGAACTATAGCCTCATGAAGTAATGTGAAGCATTTTCCGCTAACATGTCACTTGGAAGGTAATAAGGGCAGATATAATCAATATGTATGATATAAATGAAATAACTATGATATTAATTAAATCATTATCTTTTCAATAAATATAATATATCATTTTATACTAAATATTTTTGACTCAAAATTAAATTTTTATTATTCAATCACATTTAACGAAAAAGTGAGAAGCCTAGAGGTCAACCACAATGAGAGATAGTCGTACCATTAAATTGAAGATTATGAAAACTATTTTTAGCCTCTATGAAAAGTTTATGTGAAATGTTTCTTACCTAGGTGTTTGGTTCATCCATTAGGATATATTCGAACCAAAACACCAGCTTGTCCCAAACCAAGATGTCCTTGTCAAGGATGAGATTCTCATTATTGAAACCCCCAAAAAGAATCATGTATTATCTGTCAATCCAAGAGTAATTATCCTCATTGAGAGTCATCCTCAGAGGTTTCCTCATCATCTTGGTTGCTTCTTCTTCTGTATATTTGAGAGAAAGCACTTATTCAAGAGCTTTCTCTTCTGATATCATAATCAATTCTTGGGAATTATCCAGCAAATCACCATCAGCAGCCTCGATATAAGGTTGAATATCATTGTACATCTTATTATATTTTTTTTCATTGTCAAACATGTCCCTATAGGAGGAGGAAAATTCAAATATTCCCTTTTCTCATTTCTAATATCTTTCAAACTTCTGCTTCTATCCAGCTTAGAAATCCGGTCACCCAGAGAATCCTCTACTTCCCCTAGAGAATTGTCTTCACCGGATTCATTCTTGGTAACTTTCAGCCCTTATATGGATTTTGTAATCGGTTCAACCTCCGAATCCTGAACCATATCATCATTATATAGACGTTAAATGTGATTGTCCAACTCCCAAGTTTCCACCTCTCTTTTTGGACTTATCCTGGGGCCTGAAATGTTTCTCCCTTATCACACCAGCTTAGCATATATGGCACATACGGGAACTAATGGTACCTCCATCAACTACCATTTGGGATTACATTTCATTTCTGCTTCCACCATGACGACCCCCAATGATGTGACCACATGTGCACCTCCTTCCTCCTCATGAGTAGTAACAACTCCTCTATGGTCATAACATACCACAACAACTATTCTCTGATTCACAACATTCATGTCTCCTTTCATCCTGTGAAAAATCTCCTTCACCTTTGGTTAGGGAGGTAACACCAGTTCCTGTTTCACATCATCACCCAAGCACACAGTCCCAATCTGCTAGCCAATAGTAGAGGAACCTCTACAAAAGACATCCTATTTGACTGTGTATACACCAAGATTGTCCCCAAAATTAAGCACATGTCCCTTTCCGTCCCCACCAACTGAACTCATCCCAGCAACTTCATGGACAACTTCTTGATGAGATGTTGTACATGAAAAAATAGCCAAATTTGGTTGGCTGACTGAGAAATATGCAATAGAAATAACTTTCAACCCATTTCGACATTTTGAAGATGCATGGCCCAACCACCAGCAAGAGCAACAAAATCCAACACATATTTATAGATGACCTTCCCCCTCCAGTGGAGCTCACCTTCTATCTCAATGCAAACTAGTTCTATTGGATCTTTTGAGACATACACCTTAATAGAAATCCATGGATAGATTACATGAAAAGGAATGGTATTGTGAGTATCCGAACATAGGTATCTACCCAACATGTTGCCCATCATCTTTAGAATCGCTAGATTCTAGAATTAAAGAGGAAGCCCTGGTAGAGTAATCCAAATTGTAGCACTGGAAGGTCATTATTAAGATCAAAGTTGAATGACAAGAGAAACTAGAACAAATGAAAACCAGAACAGTCTCTACAATCATTCGACTAGGTTGAAACAATATAGGCTTCGGAATAGAACTGAATCATGAAATGTCGCTAATCTAGAAGGCTTATAACTACTCAATCAAGAAAACTCCATGATTCAAATACTTACCTATTGAAGTCGTCAACTAAAATAATTTGATTTAGGAAACAAACCACCAATGTGAACTCTAATAGTAAAGAATCATGCGAGAACTAACAGAATGAAATCAAGAGAGAAGGAAGGCCATCAATGTATGAATGAACTTTAGGGTACACATCACACTCAGGGAGGATGGGGAGAATACAAGGGTTGGTGAAAGGGAAAATGGAGTGTCGAGAGGTGAGAGGGACCCTAGAAGAACCATTCCCCCTCATGTCAATGGAGGAGGAATGGTGGCATAGAAATAATGATTTTTATTCCATTGAAAAAGGAGATAAAACCCTATATCTGGCATACCTCCATGACCTCTCTTCCACGATCCTTTGTATTTCATACACTGAAAAAGTGATAACGTCGTTCGTGGACATGTGGAATACTGCCTCCTTAATGCGATCATATTTAGGTTACAAAAAAATAATCATATATAAAATTATATAGAATTAAATATAATGGTATATAAGATATAATTATTATTATTTGATGATAAAATATAACTTACCTTTTTTCTATAATGATTATTAAAAATAGAAATGTTACTCGCCCGTACTTACGGCCTACCGTCTGCATGATCGTAAGGTTGGTTCATTTTTCAAAATCATTTTTTATGAATGGTTTCAATATTATAATTAATGTATACATATAAATGTTATTTCATAATTATTATTCTGGAGATATTTATATAATGATCTCCTTGACTATTGTCAACCTACCAATGTCTATCTTGACAAATAACCTTAATATGGTCAAAACATTTGATGTGATGAAAATTAATTAAATAATTATATATATATTGTTTATAAGTGATAGGAATGTAATAATAAACATATAAAAGGATATAAAAATTAAATAAATTTCATAACTTAATTATGTTGGAAGATAAAGGGAAATCATGATAAATTCAGTGCAAGATATGGGTTTTTGTCACCTCAATTTTTATTTCATTGAGATACATGCCATATTAAGCACTTATTTTTCTTTGTGTGGTCTATATACATACCATAAATTTATTTTATTATTATTATATTTAAATTTATAAGTATTTCCATTTAAATTTAATGATCTATCATTGGGGAGGTTTACATTGTTAATGTTACCAAAGAGGAAAGTGATTTTTTCCAAAAAAATGAGACTTTTATTATGCTATACTTTGACCATATTTTATAAGAAGTATATATATTGACCCTTTTACATGATATATCACTGGGGAACTTATTTTTTTTTTTTGATATAATATTTTTTAGGAAGTTTTATTCCATCATGGGGATTGAAATTCATGGTTCAAAAAGGTGTAAGAGTCGATTGTTAAAATCTCATCATTTATTGGGATTGTGTATGATAAAGTCGCTAAAATTTAATTATTATAATTCTGATTAATTACCTTATCCTCTAGTTATTCATAATAATTTCATGTTATTTTACCGGTTTTAGCACACTTTGGTACTTAAAACTTTTTAGAAATTGTTTTTATTAAAATCTAACTTCATTTCTCACTTTGGTAAAAAATCAGTGCTCTTTAAAAATAATGTATTCAAAATATATTTTAAAATGGTTTATTAAGCTCATTTTTATGGGAAAATATTTTAAAAAATCTTTTTTTAAAAATGTTTAAATTATTTTTAAGCCATCTATTATAATTTTCCCAGATTGTTTTAAAAGAAATGTATTTATATAATGTTTTATGTTTTAAAAAAGTGTTTTACAAAATAAACCTGATATTTCCCTTAAGAAATTTCTTAACGATATTTAAATGGAATTTAAATTCGTCCATATCTAAAACACTTTTGGTCACTTAACCTCCACTAGGGATATTTTTTACTGATACCAAACTCATTATTTTCTGGATGGATTAACATTGATTCAAAGAGATTGTTATGAAACATGTTTCCCTTTTATGGTTTAACCATTTATCAATGTGATTTTTGTTAGATATTTTTATTTTCCACAGGTTCATCATGTTCCAAAATGGTTTTAATATAACTAGTTTCATTTCTATGATTTATTCATGTTATGAAAGAGAGAAGGTTTTTTCTAATGATTTTATGATGAAATGGATGTTTTTATGTGTTAAAATTTGAATAGTACCTGGACATGCGATGGTTTTTCACATTGTACAATAATGATCGGTGATTCCATGATTATTTAATGATTTATGGGTCTGCCATATAACTCGAAGCAATTGTGTATGTATGCTGAATGTATGGTTATCCCATATGTATGAGTTATTATAAGATTGTAGTGAAAATGATGTCCCATGTTATGTACATGTTTTCATTATCCTTGTTTGGGTTTATAATAATTCTCAAGATTGATTTGGATATTAAATTGTTCATGATTATTTATTGCGATGAATGTTTCATTCTTCATGATATCAAATTTTAGGATCCATGTGTTGATGGGTGTGAATTATTTTGTGATTCATTAATGCACTTTGATTATTTCATCATACTGTTATGAAATCAAATATTTTTTTAAGACAACAAATAATTAGTTTTCCTTTTTACCCTTACTGATCATTTCAGATCAACCTTATTGTTTTTACTATTAACCTAGTTATAGAGAATGAGATTTAAATATTTATGTATCTAAAGGATTTCCTAAGGATAATGTTCATGTCCTAATTTTAAATTATAAAGATGAGTTAAATTGTATAAATTATCATTTCAATTATATACAAACCTGGGATCAGCTAGCTTCTGAACTAGAATATCTGATGTCAACTGCCCAAGAATCCATATATCCTATATCTCTTGGATTTTTTAGGGAATTGGTTTCTGGTAATAACAAATTATCTTTCAAATATTCTGATTAAATGGGTGGAACTTGTTGAGTGATTGGGAAGCATGCTGGCTAAGGTTGTGTGGGCTTTTTAAGAAATTTTTTTTGAAGGTTTTTTTGTGGAGTGCTACCTGAATTGTAGAAGGGAATATTCCAGATGGGGACTAGAGAATAACCCTTCACCAGTGCATTCCATTTGATATTTTTTTATTGAGAGTGTATGGTTATTCCATCAGTTCCAGACCTACGCATTCGTGCACGAGACAACTTGCGGAGTGGTTAGGCGATGGTGAGGGATTTAATCTTTTTGAATTGGATGTATAGTGGAAGTACCTTTAGTTTGGTTCTATGTTTTATGGTTTCAATAGTTTGTAAATTGGATCTATGGATTCTCAATTTTACTTAAAAGTGTTTTTATTATAATAAAAAATAATTTTCAGTTAGCACAAGATCTAATATCGTAGGTTCTAGGCTGTTATACATTGTATCCAAGATTGGTTTAGATATTTATTTTGTGATTAGAATGTTTTAATGTGAGGTTATGTTAATATTTATAGATACCGTCATAGGTCTATATAATTAAGAGTGATCGTAAGTTTAATGTCCTAGACACCCCTTGGGGTTTTAATTGATGAATTTTTTAAGTGATTAATAACATTTGGGGAGACAATTATTTTTGGGTAGGGAAATTTGTTTCCCAAATGATCAACATGGAGTGTTCTTTAGGGAGGCATTGTTTTTCATGTTAAAAAGGGAAAATTTTCTAGGCGAAAACCATTTACATGTGGCATGGAGGTGATTATTGAACCCATTAATGAATGAAACTAAGTGTTCATTCACCTATAACCAGTTTACACGATGTCCTAGTCAGTATGAAGTATATGGGATTTTATTTCAGAAGCATATGAGAATTTTTTTGGAATAACATTTAATTTATCTTGGAAGAATATTTCCTCAAATCATTATAAATTATTGGTATTCATTCATTGTGGGGAAATTATTGAATAATTTTAAGGATACTTGTTTATGGAATGATTTACTTTGACCCTTTTTTATTAATTTCAAATTCTTGAGATTAATGTATGGAGGAATATTTATTTTTGGAATTATATTTCCATGTGTTGACCATTCTTGTTTTTTAATGGAAAAGGACACAAAAAATAGCTTATCATCCCTTTTTGGTAATGTTTTATCTAAAAGTTCATTTTAGTTCTTCAGGAATAAAAAATTCATCAAGAATACTCATCGTTTGGAAAAAATTATGGTATTATAATGTAAATTAACTAAAGATTGAAATTCTACTCATCAACTATATTTCTAAGTTTTCTTAGTCTATATGGTATAAAAATTCCTTAACCCTGGGAAAATGATCATGAAATAAAAAAATTTTCCTAGTACATTAATTTTTCTATGAATCATTGTTATTCATTATAATTAAATATTTATGGTTTTTTTACCCTTACCATTCTATAAATCACCCAATTGTTTAGGATTGATGACCTTAATCACTGTTTATAATTATTTATGATTTTCCTCCATTCCCACTAATATTCTATTATTTGTAAACAATGTTATCTGTTATTTTATAAGAAATTTTTTGAAAAAATTTATCTATTATTAATTTGATTTATTATTAACCATTTTTACGATTTGGGTTAACAACATAATTAATTTCAAATTTTTGAACTTTGTTAACCGAGATACAATTAAAATTGTTAGGAAGAGTTTTTTTAATGGGGATGATGTAACATCCTGAGTTTTTAAAATGATGAAAATTATAACTGATATCATAAGGGACACACAATACTGAATTTTTCTCCCATTAAACACATCTCTCTTTTTATAATGTGGGGAATACAATGTCGAGATTTGTATGTTAGATAGTTAATTCAACACACAACATCAAGCATAAACAACCATTTATATATATTACTATTATCACCTAGCTATTAGAATGATGGATAGGAGCCGGATTAACCAAATTTCAAAAATATTATTTATAAAAGTATATATAATTAATTATTTGATGATAAATTAATTATAAATGAAAATATAACCCTTTTGTAAAAAAAGGAACTCTTTTTATGAGAAAATATTTAAATGTACTCTACTGTGTTTTATACCGATAAAATAAAAAAATGACTCATGTTTTATTATGTTAATGAAATATATATATATAATCTTCATCATAAGGTTTCACAATCCTCATATGTGTTTTATAAACCTGAAATAATGATAAGTCCAGTATTATGCATAAAAAATATAAATTTTTCTAAAGGCACCCTTCCTATAAATTAGTGGCACACATATTTTAAAACTATATTTAAACACTTTTAGAAATTTTATTTAAAAAAATAATCATTATTTTTTGAAATAAGAATTTCATAATGATCCAAAGGATAATTTTTGGTACCTTTCAGGGATGTTTTAATTTTTATTAAAGTTGAAAAATACAAAATATTAAGTATATATTATCATTCCATATAAAGAACATGTGATGAAAAATTAAATTTTAATTGTATTTAATGATACATTAGAAAAATATTATATAAATTAATCAAAATTATATCGTTTAAATCTTTCTAATATTAAATTTATATATAAAAACATAGTTTTATTTTAAACATTTTCAATTTAAAAACCCACTTTCCTGTCATATCTACGAGATTAATTTTCAATTTTATTCCTCATTTTATTTTAATAAAATTTAGAAAAATTGATTCTTTATTAAGAATAATTTTATTTTATAATTTATAATAATTACAACCATTTTTAACAAAATTAATTATTTAATACAATTAAAATTAATAAAGGCGATTAAATTAAAAAAATGTGTTCTCTTTGTGGTTAAACATAGAATATAAAGAAAAAAAATGACCCAACACATATCCAACACAAATTATCTATAAATCATTCTATCCATTGACATTATGTTAAATATATATTTGTTTTTTGGACTATATTATAACAGGATATCCCATATAAAAAGTTAATAAAAGATAAAGATAAAGGAATGCACCTTCCTACCTTTTAATTTTTATAAAAGTTTTAAGATAATGAAAAATAGCATAGGTTTAGTAATAAGTATAATTTTAAAATATAAAAGATTTTTATTATCATACTAACTTATATCAATTTTATGAGAGGATATAATTACATTTAATTATTTTTCAACTCTTACTCAGGGATTATTATGTTAATAATTAAATAAAATAAATGATACTAAAAAAATAAAAGGGAGCTAAATTAAATGAGTTTTTTGGTTAAATTTTTTTTAGATGAATATATAATGATACACATTTGATAACAATATTTTTTTAATTCCATTTTTTCTTATATTATCTAAATTCAAAATAAATAAATAATGTCAAAACCGTCATTAATGTTATTTTATAATAAATGTTATTTTATTAAATGAATAAAAAATTACTAAAAATAACATCTATAAAGTACTTTTAAAATGTTATAAAATATTTATTATCATCCAATAATTTAAGAATTTAACATTTATATTGAAAATATTGATCTCTAAATAATAAAATAATTATTGGCATAGTTGGGGTTAAAATAGTTTTTTTGTGCATTACATGTGCTTCAATTAAATTTAATTTCCAACACGCAAGAAATTTTTTTTATATTTTATTTTAATTTTTTAAAATTGGTGAGTATAAATTTTATACTGATATTACCATTAATTTAGTATTAATATAAGAATTAAACAGTTTAGAATACTATATACCTTAATGAAAACAAAAAAAATGAAAAAAAGGAAACTTAGGAGTTAAGGGGTGACTTGAATAAAAATGTTGTTTTTTTGTGTGGAAGAATATTTTTTTGACTGACTTATCTCTCCCAAGAATTATTATTCAATTTTTTGGCACATAAGGTAATTTAAACCTTCCAATATTGTTTTTCTTTTGGTATAAATAGGTATTCCAGTCATCTCCCACCATAGAAAAAACTCACTCTACCCAATTAATCACATCTATAAAGAAATTTACCTAAAACAAACACTAAAAAATACCTTATCATCTACCATCATGTAATCATAGAAGAAATAATTTGGGCCAAAATCAAACCATCAAAATCGTTTACTGCAAACAAAAAGTAGATACCCAAAGAAGAGGCAACATTCATCAGGGAACTTTTTTATTTTGTTTCTTCCACAAACACATTAAATTATTTTTATAAAATTATTATATAATAACCACTATATCATCAATATATATATATTTTTTAAGTCACTTGTATGACCTATATCTACACACACTTCCATCAATTGGGTTTTGAAATCATTATTCATGTGTATAGCGAACTACCAAATCATGAAACCGTATTGTTCACTTTTCCATTACCACTTCTCAGGGTTGGGAATAATGATTAAAATATTATTTATGTATTTTATTTATCATAATTAATACATATCTATATGTTTTGATTCATTATATCATATATAACCTTTTTATATTCCATTCCGTAAAGGATATGATAACATCACTTGTGTATATATCCGAGTTCTGTCTCACGAAGCAATGTGAAACATTTTTCACTAATGTGTTACATGGTAGTTAATAATGGAAAATGTAATGAATATAATTATATACATGAAATAAACATGATATTATTGAAAAACTATATTTCAATAATATAGTAGATCATTTTTTTCTTACCAATTCACACTTTGAAAAAGTGATGACGTTGTTTGTAGATGTGTGGGCAATCACTTACTTAAAGCAGTGTCATTACTTTTTTCAAAAAATAATGATATATAAAAGTATGTATTATTAAATATATCCTATTTATTATATAATTATTATTATATAAATATATAATATCACTTACATTGTTTCCATATTAATCATTAGAATATGGAAATGGTACTTATTTGTACGTACGACCTACCATCACAATGATCGTAACGTTTGATCATTTTTAAAAACCATATTCCATGATTGGTTTTAAAATTATAATTTATATATAAATATGATAACTATATCATGTTTATTAATTTGGAGAAATTTATATATTGTTCTCCTTAACCATAGTCTACTTATCAAAGTTGATTTGGACACATAACCCAGATATGGTCAAATCATATGATGTAAACCTAATTAATTATGTAATTATATATAAATTAATAATAAGTGAAATTAAATTAATAAAATAAATGGAACATGTTTAATGAAAATTAAATAATATATATAATATTATTATTCTAGAATATAAAAGACAAGTCTGATGAATTGTACTCAAGGTACGGGTTTTTCTCATCTCGCTTTTATTTTTGTGAGATACATGTTATTTTCATAAATTGTTTTTGTTGGTTGGTGTTTATAGTGAAAATGAGTTTATTTTATTATATTATCCTTAAATTTAAGGATTTCTACATATTCAGATGAGTATATCTCTTTTGTGTGATTTACAGTATCAATGTTACCAAAGTGGATGGTATTTCTTTCATAATTTTACTTTTTTGACAGGTTTGTTATGTTATAAACATATATTCTTTTATAAGGTGTTTTTATACATCAACATTAACATGATTTATCCGGAATATAATTATTTTTCATTATATTAATTTTTTTTAATATTATTTCTTTATGATGATTACGATTCAAATTTACAAAATAGTTAAGAGTATTTTTTTACAATCTCATTACTTATTGGGATTATGTGCGATTAAGTATCTTATGTTGAATACTTGTAATTATCATTAATTATCTTATCCAGTTGTTATTCATCATCTATTATGTAATTGTTTTTGTTTTTACACTCATTGGTACTTAAATTTATTTAGAATGTATTTTTATAAAAATCAAACATTTTACTCTTCTTCGATAAGAAATCAACCATTTTTCAAAACGATGTTTTAAAATAATAAGTTCAAAATGTTTTTAAAAAATTATTAAAGATAAATTTAAAAGGAAATTATTTAATAAACTATTTGAAATTATTTTTAAATCATTATTTATATGATTAAATTTTTTTAAAAAAGAAAAATATTTTCAAAATATATTCTACTCTAAAATTTGTTTTTTAAAAAACAGATATTTTCCAAAATAATGGTTTAAATTATATTATAATGGTGTTTACATAAATCTATTTCAAAAATATTTTTTCTTAATTATCCTCCATTAGGGATATTTTGTATTGTCACCATTGTCTTTATTTTATTGATGGATTATGATTGTTTTATATAGATTTTTATTGAATGTTTTTCTATTACACAGGTTAACCATGTTTTGAATAGATTATTATAGTACAAATTTATTATCCATGGGTTATTCATGTATGAAATATATTTTTATGGAACCCATTACTTTTCCATGGGTTAATAATTATATGAAAGGGATATCATTTTTTCAATTGATTTTATATTGAAATAATTTTTTTTATTTGTTATGATTTTAATGGTTCTAAAATATTTAGTAGATGGTTACATTATAAACAAATCAAATATAGTTTTTTGGTAATCCGATTACGGGTTGGGATGTGATAGGCCTCCAATTACATGGGTATAGAAGTTGATGCTTTGTTTATTCCATTTTTTGGAGTTATTGTATCAGTAAAGTGAAAATTATGTCCCACAAACATACAAATTTTATTTATTGTTTCTATGGGTTTAAAATGCATACCATGATAGAGGTTTATGTCACATGACAAATGATTATTTATTCTTATCACTCTTGAATGTTCCATGATTTCATATTTTATGGTATAATTAATTATGGGCATAAATTCTTTTATAATTATCTCATTAAATTTAGTGATGTCATCATACACTAATACACACTTACGCTCAATGATGATATTTAATTGTTAATTCTTATGTTAACCCTTAATGAGTATTAGAGATCACCCTTCTTTTTTTCCTTTTCCCCATGTTATAATGAATGTGGTTGAAAAATTTTTGTCTCTAAGGGATTTAACAAGGATGATGGTGACATCCTTATGTGAAATAAAACAAATGGGTTTAATGAGAGAAATTATCATCTAATGTCCTTTGAATAAATTAAGTATCTATTTTTAAAAAATTTATAAAACTCTTGACCAAAAAGGTACCTGATGTTGAAAGGGATCCATGCTATACTTTTGACGTATTATGGTTTTGATATATAAAAAATTTTGGTCTCTATTATTGTCATCAAAGAGGAAAAGATAATGCTTAGGATATCAGCACAGGATCTAGAAGTGTGGGGTTTTTATATTATAGTTAGTATCAAAGGTTGGTATAGAAAAAATTATAGATTATAATGTTCTCATGTGTGGTTATATTAATATTTATGAATAATCTCATAGGTTGACATAAATAAGAATTAACTTGAATATAATGAATTAGACAACCCTTAATGTTTTAAGAGATAATGTCTTAAACAGATCAATGATTTATTGGGAGATTTTTTTTTGTAATTGGATAGCTGTAAACAATAGGATCAACATGATGTGTTATTTAGAGAAGAATTATTTTTCATGTTTAAAAAAGGATGACCTACATGTTGGGTGTCAAACCGTCACATATAGTAAGGCGGTGGGGCTTGAGCCCATAACTAAAGGAAGATTTGAGTTTCTGCACCAACCACTAGAAAACACAAATAAATGATTAGAATGAAAACGTATATAGGTTAAGAATAATTTTATTTCATAAAATTTAAGTACTTTATAAGTAATAGTGGGTTATATATATTGTAATAATATATTTTCAAGACATTATAAATCATTGGTTTTTCAACATAGTAAAGAAGTGATTTAATAATTTTAAGGTTGGTTATTTAATGAAAGATTTATTTTGAAGTTTTAATATGAAATTAAAATTTTATGATTAATTTATGGATATTTATTCATTTTGTAAATTATCATTCCATGTGCTAACCATATTAGTTCTGGTTAATGTCTAATGGCTGGAAGAATAGCTTGATATCCCTATTATGGTAATGAGAACTTTAAATGTTTATTTTAGTGATTAAATCCTGAAAAATTAAACATAAATACTCATTGTGTGGAGAAACAAATGGTATTTAGGTGTAAATTGAATAAAAGATGAAATTATACTCATCAAGTAAGTATATTTCCATTTTTTCCTAGTATAAATGGTACATAAATTCCTTAATTATAGGAAGAGGATCCCAAAACCAAAAATAGTATACTAGTACCATCTTTTATGATGAACCAATGATAATTTTGATCATTGCAGATTTATTTTTTTGAGTCCATTAAATTTTTATTGATCAATCAATTATTTTTTATCAATGACATCAATCACTCTCATTAATTATTTATGATTTTCCTCCATTCCAACCAATGTTTACATATTTGGAATCCTATTCAGATATTTTTTCCATTTGACATTTTTACATCAAATTTCACCAGTTTTACAAGTATTACCTTTTAACCATTTTTACGTCATTTTTTTTATAATTAAGGTATTTCTAAATTTCTATTCCTTTTTTATCGAGATAAATTTCAAATCACGAGGACAATAACATAATCAAACCATGATATATATTACCATTATAACCTGGACATTAAAATTTTGGGTATGAACATGATTAATTCAACAATGAAAATAGCCAAAAGGTTCAGAAGATAGGCATAAAACTGCTCCCAACATATTTATTATAAAAAAGAGTAAACAGAACATAACATCTTAGACTCAGGAGTCCTTACAAAGCTGTGTATACAAGACACCATCCCTATCATTGCTATTGAAATTGTCACAATAGAAGGGGAAAAAAAGACCAACTGGAACTAACATCCATTATGGACCTTCTAGAGATAGCATCAGAAACCTTGTTAGATTCTCGATATATATGAGAAACATCAAGTAATAAGCCCTCAGCAATGCTAAGGTATGATATCCAAGAAGACATCATCCTCCAAGGATCATTCCGAGATCGATCTTTCAAAATTCACATAGTAAGGGATGAATCAAACTCTAAACATTATCTATTCCAACCATAACGAACCACATATCTAATAGGTTTGATCATAGCCCACAGATCAGCTTCAATAGCATGGGCATAACCAATATAATGGGAAAAACAGCCTTTCACGAAACCCTGATGAGTTCTTAATACTCCACCACACCCAGCAGGACCCGGTGCACCGGAGGCCGCCCCATCCACATTCACTTTCAGCCACTATAAAATTGGTGGAATACAATTAAGGTATTTAAGCATTCTGGGCTTCTTTTCCCTGCCACTGACACCAAGGGATCTTAGAAGTACTAGGTCAGAAACATCATTGTTCATGGATCTAGTTTGGATCATCGAGGCAACTTTAATGCATCGATGTATAAGCAGAACACAACCCCAGAATGAAGGCTTGACATTGTTAAACACAATATTATTCCGAGCTTTCCAGATAAAGGAGAATACTGAGATAATAGCAGCAGTAAACAAGGATTTTAGTTGGTCAATGAAATCAATATTTATGGCTGAACTTATCACCAATTCAACAAAGCATCAATCGAATCAGCAATTGAAAATTGATTGCAAATAATTCCATTAACGCACAGAAAAAGGACAGTGGATAAACAGATGGGAAAGAGATTCAACACTATTAATACAGAAATGACATATCGAGACTAGATTAAGTCTTGTGCATTTTAACAAACATTGGATGGGCTTTCTGTTTTTCCAACTTCGCCAGATCAATAATGCATCACCAGGGGAAATGTATGGTCGAAGAAGACCTTCCAACCAAGAAGGGATTCTAGAGAATACACCACACTGCAGATTATAGTACTCCCGACTAGAAAAGGATCCACTGAGAGCAGTTTTCCATATCAGTGTGACAGTATCAACATATTCATAGTTAGTAATTTCCATAAAATGATTATTATGAATGATATCATGAGAATCCAAATTTTCCTCCAAATTATAAATGGAACAATTTCCCAGAGAAGATGGAATATCAATGTAATTATTTATTAGGGAAGACAACCATGGGGTGTTCTAGCAGTTCAGATGAGAATCAGGATAATCCATCCATATTGATTGATACATGATGGTTGAAAAATAACTCTTAATTGATGGACACATAGAGGATTTCAGAAAAATGCACTTACTATTTTTATGTATATCAAGAAACCTTCTAACCATGAAAATAAAGAGAAAAGTAAGGCATAGAAAGAAGCCTCCAAGTGAAGTTCTGTATGAGTGCATTATAGAAAATTCTAACATCCCTAACTCCCATTTCTCCCATATTAACTGGCTTTATACAGTCTTTCCAGTCAACAGTAATGAGTTTCCTCTGATGAGTTGATCTAGTCCAAATGAAATTCTGAATTATTACACTCAACTCCTTGAGAATAAGTGATGGAAATATATATACAGAAAAATAAAAAACCAACATTGGTGTAATAACAAAGTTGACAAGGAAAACTCTACCAGTTTGAGACATGGTCTTCCCCTTCCAACTTGCTAACTGATTGGTAATTTTTAGAGAAATGCCTTCTAATTGGGTATGATTCACCCTTCCACAAAACAAGAAAATCCCATGATAGTTAAAGGGTAGTGTACCACTTTTGACACCAAGCCTATGAGAGACCCTATTTTCTTCATGATTCTAATGCCTTCCCCAAAGAAAATAAACGATTTTCTCTAACTGATAACCTAGCTTGCAACCTCTTCATAATGTGAGAAGATACTCTTAATGTAAGAAATTGTTTTACTATCATCCTTATAGAACATAAGTATATCATCAGAATAGAATAAATGTTAGGGATCAAAGAATTTCCTACCTTCCCTCATTTTTTGATAAATTCCAGTGTTTAAAAGGTCATGGAGACACACACTCAGGTAATCCTCGGCCATAGAGAACAGAATAACAGATAAAGGATCACCTTGTCTAACCACTCTTGTGCATTGAAAGAAACCCCTTGGGGATCCATTGATAAGAATGGATAAATAAGCACTTTTCAATATGTTATATATCAAACCAATGAATCTCTCTCAGAAGCCATGCATATTTAGAATTGTGAAGATAAAGTCCCACCTTATTGTGTCAAATTATATTGAGATATATATCTTTAAAGCCATGTTACCATGTTGGGGTTTTCTTTTCATAATATTAATGCATTCTGAAGCAGTGAAAAGGCAATTCTGAATCTTTCTCTCGGGTAAAAAGCCAAACTGATTAGCAAAGACAAGGCTTTTAGCAACATCACCTAGCCGGATAGCCCTGATTTTTCTGATTACCATTGGAATGGTGGTCCCAATGGCAACACGCCTAAAATCATTAATGTCCATGGCATTATCTTTCTTAGGAATCAAGGCAATAAAATTATATTTCATCCCAAATGTCATAAAGGAATGATGAAATAATTCTTTAACAACACTGATCACTTTATGATGGATAATATCCCAGTAGAAGATAAAAAATTTGATTGTAAATCTATCAGGACCAGTAACACAAACCATATTTAAAGAGAAAAGTGCAAAATGTATTTCCTTTTGAGTAGGAGTTTCAATAATATTTTTGTTCTAATTATCATCAACACTGGGTTCAACACATCTAATAATCTTTTTTGAGCTATTCTCACAAGATTCAGAGTATAGAATTTCAAAATAAGATGTCACACCATTAGCAATGTCATCATCAGATGTCAGCATGTTATCGTCAATCATTAAGGAAATCATATTTCTTCTAACCTTTTTCTCCTTGTGCATGCAGTGAAACAATCTTTAGTTCCTATCACCATCCTTAAGAAACTTAACATTGAGTTGATTTCGATCCAGATTCTTTTTAAGATTCAATATATTATCAAGCATTGAAGTAGCCTATATCTCTTTTTTGATGGAGTGTATTGGTGCATATTCCCCTTCTAATAACTTAATATGTGACATTCAGCCTCTTTAATGTCATTATCAATGATGGGGAATGATTTTTTACTTCACTCTTTGAGTCTAGCTTTAATGATTTTCATCTTAGAAGTGAGAATGAACAAAGAGAAACCTTTGACATCTGTTTTCCAAGCATCTAAAATTATTTCCAAGCATCTAGGCACAACCAACCAAGAATTATTGAATGTGAAGGGTTAAGGTGCTTACATAAGGCTACTAAAACATAGGTTAACCAAAATGGAATTATGATGTGAATGAATCCTGAGAAGAGTCATTCTTGAAACTTCCATCATATCACTTCTTTCATACATCTTAATTAGGCACCTGTCTAATTTACTTTCCTGCCTCCCTTTTAATGTGTATCTGGTCCAAGTAGAATCGACACCTGAAATGGGAAGTTCATTCAACCTATAATGATCAATGTAGGAAGAAAATTCCTTAGCTGAAGCTCTACAAAAATTTCTCCCAGTTTTCTCCTCTAGCCTCATAAGGGTATTGAAATCCCCAATCATAATCCATCCAGTAGACATGTTGTTAGAAATAATGAGAAAGGATTCCCATAATGTCCTCTTTCTAATATACTGATTAAAATCATACACAAAGGTCACACAAAGCTTATTGAATTGAAAGCAACAAGATAAAGTTACTGACTGCTGATCATGTTGAAAAGAATCGATGGTAACACTATTGTGTTTTAGCACCCATAGAGATTTATTCCCATTCACATACTATTTAGTAGCAATAAGGGAGTAGCCCAGGATTGTCCAATTAAAATCTATCCATCTTTTAAAGTTCATTCTTGGCTCAGAAATACCCAATAACATGGGTTTATTGGTTATGATGATATGCTTCAAGGTTCTAACCGTGGGAGAATTCCCAAGACCCTGGCAATTCCATAAAATTATCTTTATTGATTCAAGGACCTATGTCTAGTGCAGGGGCCAGTATAGCTTGGAGCTAAGCATTCCTCAGGGGCTACATGTATATATAAAAAATTATTTTGTGACTAATTAAATATAAGTGAAAATAAAAAATTCTCTTAAAATAAATGGAAGTCATTTTTTGAAAAAAAAATTAAATTTGAATAAGATTGTTTTATATAAATAAAATAAAAATATTCACTCTTATTTAAATATACTAATAAAATATATATACATATATATTATATAAAAAAAATTAAAAAATCATATTTATTTTATATGCATTATTTAAAAATGAATCCAATTTTATAAATGGAAAGATTTATTTTTTTAAAGATAGTTTTGCTGCATTTTAAAGGTGGAAATTTTTTAAAACATAATTTTGAGACATTTATAAATTTTATAAGTTATAATTATATTAATTTTTGGAATAAGAATGTTAAAATTATCTTAGTGTGTATTTTTTTTATTTTTTTGAGAAGTTTCATTTTTTATGAAAAGTGATAAAAATAGAATTTGAATTCGAAGCTAAATTTTCATCTAAATAAGTTATAATGATAAATTATATTTTCAATGGTTTCTAAAGTAAAATTTTCATAATTTTATATATAATAAACTATTTTATTTCATTTTAACATTTTCCATATTAAATTTAAATACAAAAACTTAGGAAACCTTAAAATATTTTCACTTTTAAAAAATACTTTCTCCTAATATCAGTAGGATTAATTGTAAATTAAATTAATCAAATTAAGTCATTTTTTTGTAAAAATGGATTACATATTTCAAATAAAACTAATTGTTATTGTATATTTAGGAAAAAATAGTTTTTTATGAAATTTATTAATAGAACAATAAAAAATTATTATAGCGATTATGGTAAAAATGGGTTTACATGGTGGTTAAACTTACAATATATAGTGTATAAATGACCCAACACATTTACAACTCCTGTTTTCCTGAAATATGTTTACCCTTATGACCTTATTATTATAATAATTTAGTTTATGGGACACTTTCCATGAATTTGACACATATAATTTGATAAGAAAATAAAAAAAACAAAAAATGGTACCTTTGTTCATTTTAATTTCCATATAGATTTGGGGACAAAATAAATATACATAGGTTCAATTATAAAAATATTTGTGAATGATAAATTAATTTTTTATCATTAAAATTTATCTTTAATTTTCGTAGAAGATATAATTACATTAAATTCTTAATAAACACTAACAGATGGATTAATTGGTTAATAATTAAATGAAATAAATGATACAAAAAATATTAAAAATAAGGTAAATAGAAAAAAATGTATTCCATTATTTTTATAGATGAATATATCATGATACACATATATGAAATTATTTTATTTTAATTCCATATCTGTATTTATAATTTTAAAATTTAAATTAAATAAATAACGTTAGGATTGCCATTAATTTTATTTTTTAATAAATGGTTCTTTATTAAATAATTTAAATTTACTAAAAATCTTATCTTCTATAAAGTGATTTTAATGTTTTTATAAATTGATAATATTGTCCATTTATGGAAACAAGGTATTTTATAATGAAAATATAAACCCCTAAGTAGAGAAAACATTTTTCGCATTCTTAGGGATAAAGAATTGTTTTTTTGGGTTACATGCACTTATGTTAAAAATAATTTCCAAAACAGATGTGTTTTTTTTTTAATTTTTTTTATTATTTATAATTAGTGGTTCTAATTTTTTTTAATTATTATCACATTAATTTAATCTTAATGGATGTATTTAATTTGATATAAAACTATTTACTTTAATGAATATCCAAAATGAGAAAAATAAGATAACATAGGAGTTTAGGAACAAAATGATTAAATATTTGTATTATTTTGGGTAGTGGAAGTGTTTCTCGACCATATAATCCCTAAAATATATTATTATTTTATTTTAGAAGAGAATAGTGTAATTGAGACCTTCCAATTTTTGTTTTTTTTAATATTTACAGGAATTACACTCCTCCCCATCTATAGAATGAAACTCATTCTCCCCAATTCACCACAACTCTCAAGCCATTTGGGTCAACCAAACCAATCTAAAATCACTTCTATAATTAAATCATATCATTCAAGAATCCTGTAATCGGGTATTAATTAATCAAATAATTTTTTAGTAAAACCCAAAATGAGATATCTAAAAAAGAGTAAACATTCATCGTCAAACAATTTTATTTTGTTTGTTCATCAAAAACAATAAAATCACCATATAAATCAATTATATAAGTAAATAACAATCCTCAATGTACTAAGTTGTTTTTATAATAAGATTATTACCTAAACCCACTCAAACACCCAAAAAATAGATTATGAATTCATATTTCATGGGTATTACGGACTACCGCCTTGCCAAACGATATCGTTCATTTTTTAATTACCACCACTCACAGTTGGGAATAATGATGAAAATAAAAAATATATATTTTAATTTTAATATGTACAATACAATACTATATTTAGTGAAATTATATAATATACACCCTTTTATATCATATTATATAAGGCATAGAAGATCATCACTTATGTGTGAGGTGTAATACCACATTATGTCGCGATGTGAAGAATTTTTCAATATCATGTTTCACGGAAGAAAATAATGGGAACAATAATGAATATATATAATATAAGTGATATATTATTTTATAAATGATATAAATATCTTTTTGAAAATATATTTTATTATTTTCCTCTTTCCATTTCACAAAAAAAATTATAACGTCGACCGTACATTTGTGGACTACCCCCTCCTCGATACGATAGTATTCCTTTTACATCATCAGAATAATATATATATGGTTATATATAAATAACTATAATTTTACTTATAAAATAATATATATTACTTAAATATAATATATTACTTCCCTTATATCCTTAATTAGCATTGAAAATTTTAAACAATACTCTTATGTACGTACAGAAAACTACCTCAAGGATAATAATGTTAGATCATTTTTCATAACCATCATCCGTGATTAGATTCAAAATTTTAATTTATGAATAAATATATTAATTATTTCATTATTATTATTCTTTATATATTTATAAAATTATCTTTTTTACCATATTCAACCCACCAATGTCGATTTTGACACAGAAGACAAATTTGGTCATAAGATCTGATGTAAACATAATTTCGTAAGAAATTATTTATAAATTATTTACAAGTGAAATAAAAGATATAATAAAATTAAAAAAATCTCAATTAATTAAATTATTAGCATATTTTTTTTATTTAGGAAGATAATGTACAATCATGATGAATCATAACAATGGTAATGGTTTCTCTCATCTTATATTTATTTTTTGAGATACATGCCTTATTCCCCACGTATTTATCATTAGTGGTGTATATAAATCCCATGAGTGTATTTTAGGATTATAATACTTAAATTTTTTGGTATTTAAAATACCATTTGTGGATATTTTTTTCTTATGGTTTACAATTTCAAAGTTATGAAAGAGGTCATGCATTTTGGACATAATTTTCCTTCTTTGAGAGTTTTATCATATTATACACCTATCTTCATTAAAAAGGTATATATATAATTCCACATTGACCTAATATATATTGAAAATCATTATTTTTATTGATATTATATGTTTCATACAATTTAATACCTTCATAGGGATTATGATTCAACGTTAAGGAATGTGGTAAGATTCTTTGGTACATATCTCATCATTTATCAAGAATGTAAATGATTAAATATTCGATATTGATTTTTTATAATTCTATTGACTTATATTCTTATATAGTTATTCTTGATACTTATAATTAATAGTAAAAAAATTTCCGCTAATTGATAATTAAAATATTTGATAATGTTTTTTTAATAAAATGAAATTTTATTTCTCTCTCTGATGGTAAGTCTTTGTTCATTCAATACAATGTTTTCAAAAAAAATATTCAATTTTTTAGAAAGGTATTTTGAGATCATTTTGAAGGGAAATTGTCTTAAAAATGAATTATGCTTTAAAAACATATTTTTAAAATAATTTTCAAACATCCATTATATGTTTCCATGGTATTTTTAGTGAAAAGGATATTCACAATGTTTTTTTAGAAAGTGTTTTGTAATATCAAAAGGTTTTTTCCTAAACATTGTTTCTAATGAACATTTTATGATATTTAATTCATCTACAACAACATACATTATTATTACTAATCCTCCACTTTGAATATTAGATATTTATTTCATCTTCGTCATTTTCTTGAATGATTAATTTTGTTTCAAATAGATTTCTATAGAATCAATTTAGTTTTTGCATGCTAACCATATTTTGAAGAGAATGCTATTAAAGCTATTTATATTCCATGGTTTAATCATGTTTCAATGATAATATTTTAGAACCCATTTTTTATCCATGGTTTAATCTTGTTTTGAATGATATATTTGTTCTTCTAGTGATTTTATGATGAAATCCATGTAATTCTATGTTATGATTTTAACGGTTCTTGTACTTTTAAATTTTTATTACGTTATAAACCAATGAAGGGTAGTTTTATAATAAACCAATGAAGGCTAGATCAATCATGAATCTCCAAGGAATTTGGTATGGAAATTGATGTTTTAATTAATCAATTTGTAAGAGTGATTGTTAGAGTTAAGTGAAAATAATTCCCCAAGTTAAATACATGATTTCATTATCCTTGTTATGGGTTTATAATGGTTCTCATGATCATGATTTAAATCACATTCCTCATGGATATTTATTCTGATGAATCTTTCAATTGAAATATTTTAATATTTTATAATCCATGTATTGATGGTATGAATTCTACTATGATACACTATTTCACTTTGATTATGTCATAATACCCTTATGCCCTCATATACTCATTGATGACATTCAATTGTTAATGATTATGTTTAACTTTATTTAGAATTTGAGTTCCCCAATATTGTGATTCCTTATGCCAAGGATAACAATACTATGTTTTAACAATTAATGACTATAAATAATTTTAAAATGACGATTTTTATGAACAAATGTGAAATAAGAAAAGCAGGGTTAAATGGAATAAATTCTTGTTTAATGTCTTTTAAATAGTTTATGGATGGGTTTTTATAAATTCTATAAAAATCTAAACAAATATAGTCTTTGAGGGTATTATTTATCTAATATTTAAATTTTATTTTGTAAGGTTTGGATGGAGAATATTGGTTCGAAAATTATCAGCATCATGTACATAAATGTAATGATCATGATTTCAGAACATGATACGATAGTGAGGGATATAGGCTGTTATATAATATGAAAGTTCAATTCTACTCAAATTTCCGTAGAAGTATAATTTAATTAATTAATACAGAAAAAAATTCCTTCATGTCTTATTTGTTAATTTAGGTTCACTTATAATATCCCCAACATCAAATACCTCACCATGAGCATTTTTCATCATATTTTTGACTAACATATCAGAGTATATGAAATTCAATAAAAAGAATATCATGTTGATAGAATAATACACACAAATTTAGCAATGAATATACAGGGACATATATAACCCCTAGATGTCTAATTGGTAGATTTTTCCGAATAACCTCATGTCTTAGAGATTAACATGTTTGAAACATAATGATAATATGCTTCATCCAATTATGATAAACTGAAAACTAATATTAAAAACATAATTTCTGTTAGGTTAGTAGATTTTATCAAAATCTAAGGATATTTGTTTTTGAATATTATTATAGCTCATAAAGGTTCTCATCATAACATAGAACTATATAGAAATTTTCTAATGATAAATACTCCATGTAAATATTTACATTTATTATATATATTATAACACTCATCATGTGATATAATATTTATTAATATTAAGGTTTTTGAATATATCCATAATTTATGGTTCAATGTTATTTTTATCTAGGAATCTAACCCTAACAAACTTTTAAATAAATCTAATACCAAATTTGACACCATTATTAATCTACAGAAATTATCAAACGATAAAAACACATATCATTTGTCAAAAAAATATAGTTTCATAGATTTTTATATTTAAATATAAGCATGATTTCAGCCTCTTAATAGATCAAATGAAGTTGTAAAAAGAGTTATGGTGGGATTCCATCCGGAACCAGACTTTCCAACACCATCATCTCACTATTGTAGATCCAGCTCCTTCTTTATGACCATTAAAGTGGGAATAAAATATTTTCAGGATCACAGCCTAACCCGTGTGGGAGTATAAGCTAGCAGATGGACACAAAAGATGAATTGTTTCATTGAATATTACACTATAAAAGTAGTGGGAACCCAATTAATAGTAGATGGTTCAACAATACTTCTTCTAGGATCTCCCAGCTAGCATGTATTGTTGATCCGAAAATGCAATTTTTACTATTAAAGGTGGACCCCCACCCCTCCTCTAAACATTAATCAACTTGGAACATCCATAACAACTATTTTTCACCCAGATGAACTTAGAGGGATAAGTGAAGGACATAAATGGACCATTATTGGTACATGAAAATCCAATTTAGAAACATTTATGGATATTAAATGATCTATTGAAAATGATAAAGAGAATTTGTGATAAAAATATGTCTATTCATCCTCCTCCTGAGATTACATATAATTTTATTATTCATAAAAATTGGTCTCATCTTTTCCCTCTCTCATTCTTTGAATAAAAATCTATATTTATTTATAAGATAATTTAGAAAATTTCATAAAATTGAGTGTGCCTAATAAGACCAAATTTTTAAATTTTTTGAGGTTCTTGGCTACAACTAAAACAATGGAATTTCATTATTGGTTTCTGAAAACTACCAAAACAAAATTATTTTTTCTTAATTTCTTCCTTAATGATAAAGTAACATGATTTTTTCCTTTTTTGTTTCTTCTCTACCACTAAATTCAATTTCTATTTCTATTTATTAAAAAAAAACAACAATTAATGTGTGTAAGATACATAGGGGCTCATAATTCAGCTATTTCTGAACACCCTTGTTATATTTTGGGGCCTTTTATTTTATTTACAATTTAAACATTTTACTTTATAATTTTTTTAATTAATATAATCAATTATTATTTCCTCATATCAATCCCTTAATCTTTTCAATTATATTATCCAATATCCCACTTTATTAATATATATATTTCCATTATGCCTATAATTTTTTATTTTATTTTTTTTATCATAAAATTAATTTCATATTACTTCTATTTATTATTTTTTATATTGATATTTATATATATATATCAAATTATTAATTTTTTTAAAATTCACTTATTTTATTTATATTTTTATTCTTGTAATTAAGGGAAATTTTCCCCCTTCGTTTAATCACACTATGAATAATAATTGTTGTAAATAGTGGACATTATTTTAAAATTTTGTTTTAGAAATATTATTTAGTTCCAATGAACGCTGTTTAAAAATTTAATTCTACTTCAAACACCCATGGTTGTTTTATAACACACTCAATGCATTGTGATAATTTTATTAAGAGAAAATACTACAGTTACTGGAAAATTCACATGTCTAATTTTCATCAAATAAAAATTTATTATATTTGGAAATAAATAATGCATGGATATACACCCACTAAAGAATAAATTTAAAATTAGACTCCTAATCGATATTCCAATTTTGAAATAATTAGTGATTACAAGATTTCTCTTCATTTTGGGTTAGAGATAAAAGAATTTACATAATTATAAACTTATAAAACATCCCTGGAATGTTTTATTGTTTAGTGGTGATACTCATAAAGGATCTAAGAATGTGAAAGCCACAATTCTTAATATTGATATATTTTTTTAAAAAATATATCATGCTCCCTAATGAATTAAATACTGAGTTTTTTACACATTTTTCTAATATATAAAATGGAAGGAAGTATATTTCTCAAGTTTAATCTATAGATTTTATAAAAAAAATACACTTTTAGCTTTTACAAGTTTTTGGGAACCCTAGGTAATTGAAAATAAAGATATAAAATATATGAAATACATGGTAGCTAAAGAACTCATCAGTTATTTATAACTTATAAGATCACCATGGATAAAAATAATGAAAAATACAAAATGTTATTTTAGGAAAAAAAAGAAAAATTATATTAAATTAATTGATGATAATTCATCTGAATGTGATGTTGATATTGATCATCATTCCATGAAATTAAAAAAAATCATGAAGAAGAAAGATCCTTGCACCATGTTAACAATGTGAATCAATATAAAAACTAAGAGGAAACGTTTTATCATCACTAAGAAAAAACACATCAGGTTCTATATTCATTTTCTCAAAAATGGAAATAATAAAGGAAAGAAATAACACAAGGTCTCTATATTGAATATTAGTGACGATTCACTCTTCTCTTCTTAATCAAATGATGATGCTGAAAAATTTCTCATGGAAATAAATTGAGGTTTGTGATAATTATAATTCATTCATGTCTTATTATTCTTTAATCCATATAATCTATTATGATCTTAAATATTCTAGATATCAGATATTAGATGGATTGTCTTAATATATAACTATATTCAAGGATCTAACAATGAAATATTTCCAAGTTGTTTGAAAAAAAAATTTAATGAAATTTAATAGTAATATTAGAAATTAAAAGTAAAACTCAATATTGAAAATGATAATCAATAGGTAAAGGTATTAAACATTATGTTATGAATTTGTGAAAATGTGGGAAAGGTTCAAATAAACATATTGGTTATCCATGACATGTAAAATCATTTTGGGTTGTTTTTGAAAATCAATAAATCATCTTAAAAAATACTCCCATGTTTGTGATGGGGTGTTCTTAATATAATTTTTTCGATTATTGTTAAAAAAAATTAAGAATAATAATATTGAATATAATTTAAAAATTGATCATTTCACCAGGCTTGTATCCCAATATCTTACTATAAATAAATATATTTTCTAAATTCATATATATAATAACATGTTAATCAACTATTTTATGTAACAGACATGGATGTAATTGAATGGTTCCCTAAGAACGGTTTCCCACATGGCCTCAAGAACATAATCCCAAATGCAGTGGGATATCAACTAGAATTGATGGACTAGGGTGTGAATGTGGGGAGGCTATTCAATTTTATAATAGTGTAACACAATAGTAGAAATCATTCAATCAATATAGAAAGCAATAAATCAGAAAGAAAGTAGATAACATCCAAAAGATTAATATATAAAAAAATTTCAGATAAATCCCATATACAAGGATGATCATGTAATTTAACCACAAAGAATCCAAAATAAGTATATGGAAATATAGTACAACATATGTAAAAAAATACCAAAAAAATACTATGACTTTATATCTATGAATAGAATGATGATCCTTAGCTCGTCCTATGCTCCCCTATTCATATGGATGTTACAATGTTAGGCAACACAATATGGGTTCATTCAATGATCCCTACCAATATTCATAAGTTGTTTCCAGGTACTCAACAATGGCTAATGTAGGGTGTTAGATACAATCCCAGTATAATAATACCAAAGGTGTCTATATAGAATACTTGTTATGCAATTTAATCGAATCATGGAGAAATATATGTCACATGTAAGTAATAATAAAAAAGTAAACTTCTTATGGCATATATTCTAGAACATATTAGATACTGTGTAGATATACAAGGATCCTTAAAATCAATTGTCAATTTTATATCACAATTTAATAGTTAGGTATAAGGAATTAACCAACATGACTCTGTTGTACACAAAATTCCTCATATAACCCACATTCATGAAATAAAACTGGTAATACCACGACATCCATGAATGATACGTGTAATCATGAATTTCATATTAACAATAGCTGGTCCATTAAACCAATAATATCACATTTACCATGGCTAAGCTGTAAAATCTGTTTGACCCTACAAGTCTGAATCAATAGTATAATCAACCAAAGAATTCTAGTCGAGCCTTAGTAGAATATCAATGTAATCTTAGTTAGGATTGAATTATGTTCAAAACAGTATGTCAAAAGACTATATCTATGGTGATCCCCAACAAAATGAATCCAAGGGGTAGCAATAACCATGAAATCCCAATCATTCAGAATCAAAGGAGTATACAAGTCCAACGCATTATTTGCATCTGTTATAACACTTGGTATATCACACCCATGACTGACTGAAGATTCTATTTTTATTGAAAAAATAAATATGAAAAAAGGGGAGATACAAAAACAACATGGATCATGGTGGCCTAAAATTGTATAAGACATGGGAGTCTTTGATAATAACTTGATTGCAGCTCTTTGGGATGGAACTAATGTGATTGTAGATAATGAGGTCCTTTTCATCACTCCCTTCGCCTGGAAACTTATCTGCTGAAATTTTTTCATCGCACAAAACATGCTTGATATAGAATCCTTGGTTGATGGATCTCCTATATTGCCTCACAAAATAGCCTAGATCCAAAGTTATCTCAGATTCTCCTTGGAGAAAGAGGACATACATACCGGGTTCTGATTCAATATCCTCCACCTTGACATTGATGTGGTTGCACAGTGATAAGATCATGTTCATGGCCCTAACTTCAACACCCAAGGATGATCCTACACCATAAAATGTACTAAATCAAAAGATAAAAGATCCATTTCTATTCCGGACCCAGACACTTCCCCTCATATCTCTATCCAATAAGGAGGCATCAATGTTGATCATTAAACCGTTGCACGATGGTAACCACCTAACCAATCTTCCCTAATTTTTTGAGAAAGTGCATGTAGAGGGGAGAGGCCTAGGTATAAATCTTCTAAAAGTGGTAGATCCCCCATAAAAATTGAATATTTAGCCTAATTAGGCCACCATGGACTGATTCCTCACCTACAGAGTAGTGTGAGGGGGCTTCACACCTTCTTTGGTCTTATTTCTTGCCTCCTGTAGATTCTAGAAAGAAACCCCCACCATTATTTCACGAATTATATATTCTATATCCAGAGACCCAAAATCGTGGAACCAGCTTATGCATACCTCCTAAAATTATTTCCCACCATTATCGATATCTAGATTGGATCCCATGAAGCACCATAGTCTCCTTGCCCATTTTTTATGCACATAACATTGGTCTGATGTCTATGTTCGCATGTTGGTGCAATAGTAACAACAGGACACCACTCTAACACCACTAAATTGGATGTTTTAATCCATTGGAAGGGCCCTGTAAAGGATGATCTATAGGATAATATTCATTTTTATGGGATCTGTTTGCACCATAGATTCGACACAAGGCCATCCCACTCCATTTCTATATGGACAGAGTTTATAAAACCATTGATGGATAATTTACTAGAAGATGATCCCATAAACTAGTATCGATTGGGCTCATCCACCATGTGAATGGTATGAAAAATCTTTTTCTGATCAGGGTTGGTAATGGTAATTGTCGGACCTCGGTAAGTGTTTTCCCTTTTAAAGGTGGTGGCTGGAACTATGCAGTGAGGATATTAAATAATATTTCTTGCCTCTTTCTCATTCCAGAAATTAACATCACCTCTCCCAATCAACCAGCACGATTGGTTTTGAAGGACATATAGATAATAAAGTATTCATTTGGAGATATTAGAAAAAATCCACATGTTCCTCATCCAGTCCTCTCATTTATCTCTATTTCTGTTCTTGATGAAACTTCCCCATAACAAATACCCTTTGATGATTTCCCAAGAAAGCCACACCTTTATATAATGCATGGATTCAAACACAATTCATAGTCCCACACCTCCTTCCTCAACCATTTTTTCCATATGACTCCATGAATCCTATTGGAATCATGAGGGCAGATTAGCATCCCATAAGATGACAGATATGGTGTTTTTAATCTTAGAAATATTACCCTTCGGTGGGCTAATGATGGAAATAATGTGCATGATAATCGATGTGAGCACACTGTTGATTAGATTAACTATATTTCTGAATGAAAGGAATGTGTTCATATAATTTCATATCTTGATTATAATGTGATTAATGATGTCATTGAAGAGAATCTTTTTGATTCTCCCATACGAAATTCAGGTTTCATGGTATGTCATTGGTAGGTGGCCTATCTGCATTCCCAAGACATCTTAGATCACATTGCATCTACTCCCAGATAATTTTTCTGGAAATATAATACTATCTCTTACAAGATTTAATGAGTTAGATACTTCCTCCCCATAGGACACCATGACACCCATGAGATTATGAAGAGACATTCATCTTCCATTAATGCAAATTAATATAACTTCTATGAACATCAAGTGAGAGATTGACTTCTCCCCATATTTGGAAAACATGGCTAGATCATTCCATCCTCCACACTAGATATGAATCTATATTAGAGGGCCTCCTAATCCAAAAAACATATATGGGGGCATGGGATCCCCTTTCCTCCAACCTATAATATTTTTAAAGCACCCAAACCCCTTAACCATGAGGGAGATAGAAAGCCACGGGGCGAATCACCTGAAGTAGAGATCACATAACCATTCTTGAAATCCAAATTTCCTCATCACTTGAAGGATAAAATCCCATTGATGTCATTCATATGCTTTTTTCATGACATCTTGGATAATCACATTATACCCCAATATCCATTTGTTGATGTCTCCCACCAATTCTATTTCAGTGACAACCACCCCATGAATGCTTTTACCCTTCACAAAACTGTGTTGCTCGGCCGAGACTAGTCTCGGGATGACATTGCTCAATCTTCTAGAAGTGAGGATAGATATTATTTTGTAAGAGAAATTGAAGAGGAAAATAGGCATGTACATGTAATTTCATGTTGGGTCCTTTCATATGGGTATGATCACCATCCTTGAGGGGTAGACCCCCTTTGGCCAAGATCCCCCTTAAAAATGTACCACATTGCCTAAACCATATGTTACTTCACCATGGCCCATAATGTATCATTAAAAGCACCAAGAACCTATATTTTCATGTAACATTGTCCATATTTAAGCTTAAGTCAGCATTTCTATCCTCCTCCTCCTTCGGAATTTCTACAAGGACCGTGTTGTATTCATACACCACCAACTCATGAATGCCACAAAGAAGATATCCCCTCCATTATCAGAGATTGGATTCCTATTCCTAGGATCCAATGTGTCATCCAAAAGTGTTATGAAATGATATTAATCCCTGATCCCAGCAATATCAATGTCCATAGTGTATGACTCTTCTTCCAACATTAAATCAATGCGATCTTTCTTCTTTCATTATTTCAAATAGGCATGAAAATAGGTGGTTTTCTTATCCCCATCCCTCATCCAATGATCCCTAGATTTGGATCAGTAAGACCTTTCCATTTCTTTAGTCTTATATTTTATTAGGGAGAATTTTTCATTTAGTAGAGTAATGGTTCTATCCACACACTCCTCCGGAAGTGAATCTTCCATCTTGTCAATGTCTATCATGAGGGATTCCCATAGATATTCATTGTCAAGGTTGGCGTCTAACCAATCCAAGATACATCTTTTAAGCCAATATTTTTTGCTAGATACTAACCCATGCATTTCTATCTTCCTCAACAGCCCAGGATGCGTTTTTCATTTGAAGAAATCCCCCCCCCCGTATGACAATCCAATTAGTATTAAAAGTGACGCTACCTCAGAGGGGTTCAATTTAGCATGACCAGTAGGGGAGCATAGTCGAATAGGTCTTTGGATAAATGATAGATTTTGGAATGTTCAAAGGAATCGGTCCCTTAAAGGTTCAAAAGTCATCTCTCGAGCATCCTCCAAATGCGGTGAGTGCATATACAATTGTTGCACCACGTGAACTGGTTACCCCCACACCCCAGATAAATGAGTCCTAAAGATTCCATTCAGTGCTGAAAGTTACGCATGGCGTTGGTGTAGCCCCCCTCCACCTTCTTTTTTCTCCAACAACTCACCCACCATGTTAAAGTGTCCCCTGACAAACCCCAGTTTGTAAATAGGTTTAATGTTGTCCAAATGCTTACAAAGGGAAAGCCTCCCAATGGCATCATAGAAAGCATTGAAAATGGTGAAGAATATTTCAAATCCACTAGAAATGATTCTGGTAGTGATTTATTGGTCTGAGGCATCCACCACCTCCACCTCCCACCCTTTCTTCTAGATGAAAGAGATATGGGCATTTTCTAGCAGTGCATGAAAATGGGGACGGAAACCCATGATGATTCCAAACATATACATTCTAAAGGCCTCCTTATTGGGTTCAAGATTGAACACTATAGAGGGAAGATGATTCTTGTCTTCTAATTCTAAAAATGTTTTTTTTCACATTTCCCTTCAATCCTATAGCATTCCATTTGAAAATCAACAACATACCAAAAATAGTTGGGCGGTCTGAGGGAAAACAGAAACCACACCAGCAGAATGGCAGGGTAGAGAAGCTTCTCTAGCTTGGGATCAAATGATAGACCCTAGGGAGAAGCTAGTTTCCACTGAAGACTGGGAGGAACTGGGATTGGGAGATGAGAGGGGTCTCACTTCTAAATCCTCCAAAATATCCTCCAAGACTGTGTAGCAGTTGGATGCTTTCAAAGAGGGATTATTAACATGAGGTGGACAATCACTTGTGGCCAAGGAGAAGATGACCTTTAGATCTGGGGAGCTCCAAGACTTATGTATAATCCTCTAAACCCCTTCATGAATATCAAAATAGGCTGTATAACTTAGAGTCGTGATGACCTTTGAAACCTTCATAGGAAGCTTCCATGAGAAAGATGCATGACGAGATCATGCAAGCACCAAACCACTAGGTAGTTTTAACAAATCATGTTAAAAGGAAATTCACATGGTTCACCCCATGTGTGTAATTAGATGGACCAACAACCTCCAACACATCTAAATGTAACTAATGGAAATCATTAACATGTTATATTTCATTTAATTCTAATATTAAATTAATTATTTGGGTTTTTTAAGAAAAGAAATTGGGAAATAAATGGAAAGTAGCTCTTTAAAGCACCAATACTCAAGGGAAAAATATGACACCTATTTTAGGTCTATAGTATAGTACTTGTCAAGTATCATCTTTTGAATTGAATCAGCTCAGAATAAAAAATAGAAATAGTTGAATAACCTAGAAATATTGAATATTTCTTGTATCTATATAGAACATCTAGTATCAAGAAAAATGAATATCAACTTATGTGGAATCAATTACTCAGCAATACATATCCAAAAAGATGAACGGATATTGATTATGAGTTTGATGGATGAATGGATGAAAATTATATCAAATGGGCTCAATAGGGTTCCCTCAAAATAGGAGTTGTCTAGAAAAATAAAGAAAAATAAATTTTATAATAGGTTACAATAATTTAAACATAAATTCTGCCATTTTGATTAAAAAAATACATGGCTACATGGTTTGGTCACACGGGTGGTCAAACTGTGCCCGAACCATGTACCCTCTTCTATTCTAAGACGAAACTGCATGGTCCATGCACCTGATAAGACAAACTGTGTAATAACTGTGAAATTCGGCTTTGTAAAAAATAGCATACCCATCACGAGCATGAACCTTTATCTGCATAGTTTCATCTACTATGTGGATCCTAAATCCACATTTCCATCTCTTCATGGTTTGATTTTACTATGGGGCATGACTTCCTTGTTTCTACTAATAGTGCACCCTGTACTTTTTTTAAAAGATATTCTTGGATTCAAAGAGGCCCCAAACACCCCACATACCACCATGATCTAAAATGGTAATCCAATTAGGTCATAAAAAGAATTTAAACAAAAAATAAAAATATTACTACCTCTTAAAAAACTATAATTCTTATAATATTCCCCCTTTAAGGAATTAGACCCCAATATACACTATTTAGGGTGGTCGGGATCTGTCTACCAAAAACATTGGCCACTGAGCACATTAGTCGACCTCCCGCTCCCAAGTCATTTCATTTAAATGGTCATGATGCCATAACATCCATACTAGATGAAATTACTGGACTCGAATAACCATTATACTCATATCAATGATATAAATAGTATTCTCCTCAAAGGACACATATACCAATATATCCATATCCTAAGGTCATAGAATGTGAGAAAATTATGAATCATAAGGGTGTAGTTAATATACATGTCAGACAACATATGTATTCTGATGCCTCTGAGGTAATTGTAATCGATATTCAAATTGATCAACTCTCACTAGAATCTCAAATGACTCAAAAAATAAAAATGATATCTTACCATGTCTCCCGATATATTTGTGTCCTAGACTTAGTAAGATACATTGAAATACCTTATTCCCGACTACAAACTCTATATTTCATCTAATTTTATGGAAATATGATATCTGGTGAGATATTGTATTATCAATATGCTTCATCATCAACAAGACATTATCATAAGACTCCATCTGAAGATGTGGTACCAATAACACTAACTAACCTTCTTATAACATATATAGAGGCGATCATCATGACCTGTAACACCCTAAGATTTTATGAGAATTTTTTTATGTCTTATTTTATATGCAACAACAAAGGAATATTTCACAGCACAGAATACAGACATGTCTTGCATTACACGCAATCGCGACCTTCCTCGATAGCGTGTGTAGTACGCAATACCGGGTATCACTAAACAACGATATATTATTATGAACTAGCTGTTATGAATAGTATTAACTACATTTTGAATTTTATTGTTCATCTTACACATTTTCTAGAACATGGTAAGATAACAAAATAAATTTTTAAGGTAAAATAAGTATTTTTCAAAAAATGCAATTTTGCCGCCTTTTGATGGCGCACCCACATTAAATATAGTTTTTGACATGTTTATAAGTTCAATTTGAAAAAATATAATTCTTTTTTTGAATCAAGGTATAAAAATTTGCTTCAGATAAATTTTTGATATTTTTCGGATAACTTTCATATTATGATGAATAGTAAAAATACGATAATTTTTAATTAAAAACATATTTTTTCATTGAGATAATTTATATGGTTAAAGTATAATATTGAATGGTTTTAAAGTATAAATAGAATATATTTTTACCATTTAATATAATGTATGTCATTATCATTAATTTCACATTGAATTCATTTGTAAAAACATTTCAATCTTTGGCAATGTTTTAACTTCTAAAACCCGCTTTCTTAACAACGAGATTTATTTTAAATTAATTACTACAACTTTGATGTTTTTAATTTTGAAAAATGGATTCCATATTCTGAATCATTGAGTCCAAATTATGTTAATAGGCTACTTTTTATTTTTGGGCATTATGAATAGTAACTACGATAAATTTTATTTACCATAGTTAAAGGTAAATCGGGTAATTAAGGGTAAATATAAGATTATAAAATTGCCCTAAAACATGCCAAAATCCTATTTGATGACTAAAAGTCGACCCATATCACCTAAGAGTCAGATTATATTCATTTAATGGACTTTTTTTCATGAAAATAATTTAATTATTATTAAATCCAAAGAATGTGACAACATGTCACTTTCTTAAATCTTATAAGTATAATAATTATAATTTAGTGATAAACATAATAAAACTTCTAACATGAATAGTCTACAGAAATATAATACAATTATCTACATCATACTAATTTATTTATAATTTTTAGGGATTAAATAATTATCATTATTCGTGACACAATAGTAATGTTGAAATTATTTTATTAATTATAATATCAAATAAATGTTTTTAAAAATATTAAAATAAATATTTTATGAACTATTTAATGTTCTCAACTAATATTCTAGATACATATGACATTTTATGAATATATTAAAGCTTTTATTTCGAACATATATTCTTTGTATATTTTATTTAAATTCAAATAAATGAATAGTGTCAAAATTGAAACTATTGTTATTTTATAAAAATAACATATTATAAAATTGTTTAAAAATCACAAAAAATATTTAACAATTATAAATTAAAAATTATATGGTTTAAAATTTCATAAAGTGTCAAATTATGGAAAACTCACAACACATATGTAAATATTTATAATAATTTAAAATTTAGAATATTATTACCACAAATAAAATTAAATTGATAAATAAGAATAAATCAAGTTGATAATGTTTAAAATAAATTCCTAACATGTCTAAATTTTATTGGTTGATGAGATTAAAGCCATATCTCATCTATGCTTCCGATATGAGTCATTTTGGAATTTTTTAGGTGGGGTTGGGATTTAATATAAACTAATATTTCTTATATTTTCAAACGTGCCCCTCTCCACCCTTATAAAAAGGAACCTCCTCCCTCTCCTCCTCACCACAATTTTAGCCTTCAAGATCGGCCAATCCCTGCCCATTTCACTTCCCCACTTCCCTAGAAACATCCTAGAGGTCTTGGTCTTCTTCAAAGACCAATTGTAGTGCCCTAAGAGGAGGTCTCAAAGAGGCGCTTTAAAGAAGATGTAATGTCCGTTACCGATTTGTTCAACTTTATTTCTTATTCCACATCTTCTTATTTAGTTTTTTCATTATTAATTAATAACATCAGTATCAATCATATATTGAGATGTTATTATAGGTTTGAAACAACCCTATTTCACCATCTACCCATCCTATGGATAACGAAATCACCGCTGGTGCGTACGTACGAAATACCGTCTCCACGCCGTGGTGTAATCTATTTTCCATCACCACCTTTCTTGGATTGTATAATGGTGAAAATAAATAACTATATATAATTATTTTAAATTGGTATTCATTCTGAAATAGTATACATACACTCCAATACAATTCCACAATCATGTGAACGATATCATCACTCGTGCGTACGTACGGAATACCGTCTCCATGATGTGATGCGATTCGTTCTACATGATCATCATTGCATAATGATTATATAAATGAATTGAATGAATAAATATGATATATATTACACTAATACCATTCTGGAAATGAGGTATCTATAACCTAAAGAGAAGAATAAGAATTTATTCGACAAAACACGCATAAGAACAAAAAGTAATAAACACCCGAATAACAAATTGTAATGAAATATTACGAATAAGAAGCTAAGAATATGACCATATATGATATCATAACAATAATTGTGATTATGTAATAAGTCAATAACATTATTTAATTAATTATACAGGTGGTTTGGACACTTATGAAGCAAATCAGACCTAAGGTAAGGGAAAATATCACAATCTCATTTTTATCCGAGATTGTTTATACTTTGGTATTTACTGGGGTGTATTTTATCATCCACATCCATGTTCCCTCAATATGTAATATTTTTTCCATCCATATACAATTGTTTAAACCCTATTTTACCCTTTGGTGAGTTTTTAGTAAAGTATATGAAAGGAATATTTTGTTGTTTTTCGTACGAGGTACTTTTTGACTTTTACGGAAAAAGTACGAGAAGAATGTTTTTTTAACTTAAACGACATGAATGGATTTTTAAAACATTATTTCCAAGAATCTTCCTTTACAAGTTATCATGTTTATATCTAATCAACTTCTTTTAGTTTTAAATTGTATGACATGTTATGAAAGGAAAAATGCTTTTGAAGTAGAAAGGATAGTTTCCTCAAGAATGGAGTTCCAGTGTTTTGTCAAAATTATTTTTCATATAAGATAATATAGGGTTCTGTTTCTATCCATATTATTACATTTATTTGATTATGTTGTGATGGAATTATTTTTATAATTTTTTTAATGATGTCATGATGTTTAAGAATCCCATTTTTATTACATGGGTTATGCAATGATGTATGATTTATGATTTTGTGGCACGCATAAGAATGGTATAATTATGAGATGGGTGGGACCTATATATCCTTCCAATGCATTGGGTAAAGATTATATATCCCATGAGATAGACATGGATGGAACGGTAGGTTAAACCGGTTCAGTGAAATAGGACTGAAACGAGGAGTGAACATGGTTCAGAAATGGACATTGTCTGCTAAGATAGTCTTGGAAATGAGTCCTGACTAATAAGAAATGATTCTCTATGATTATGTGTGTATGCCACAAAGTTTCATGTTTTATGTTATGGTTATTGGGATTACATTTCACTACTATGATTTATCCCTTGTTATGAAATTATTATCTCTTTTGCAGGTTACGATTTCCAATATTATATGTTCTTATGAATTTCATGAGATTGATATTTCTTTTGTTTACCCTTACTGAGCATTTGAGCTCACCCTTTTGTATGTTTTCTTTCCCTAGGTCAGGAAGAAGGGTATTACGTAAGATATTCCAAAAAGGGACTACAGATATGATAAAATAAATGGGAGACAGTGTAGATGCTTTATGAACCAATTGTTTATGTTTCACAGTTTTTAAAGACACTATACCTATACGGTCCTTTCATGGTTTTGTTATATTTTGTTATAAGTATTCTTCAATTTTGAATTATTAACCATGTATTTAAGGTATGGGTAGCTATAGTTGGTATCAGAGGAAAGGTTAGTCAACCTTTGAACACTAGGATGTGAATGCCTTAGAAAGAAACCTAAGGATATGTCTAAGCATAGAACACAATATTAGTGTTTTAGAAATGTCCATGAACAACATATTATAAGACCTTAAGTGTGAAATTGTATTCTTGATTATATAGTTTTCCTATTATAATTAGTGTTTCTCACACTATTCTTCTTGGTTTTAGCCAATGGCTGGAACCCGATGAAACTGTGTTAATGCGGAATGCGATGGGCAATGCAATGATTGTCCCCCTGAGCAACCAAAAGTTATGGGAGCTGGAATGAAAAATCTTGTAGCCATGCTCACACAACTTTCTCAAGCTATGAATCATGCAGGACATCCATATGAGCAATGGAAGGAGCAAAATTCTGTCGAATCCTTTATGAGGCAGCGTCTAACTTCATTCAGTGGGTCTTTTGATCCATTAGTGGTTGAATAATGGATCAGTACCACTGAAAAGATATTTTCAATTCTTTAATGTTCTGAACATGATAAAGTCATCTTAGCAGTGTATCGTTTGGAAGGTGATGCTGATCAATGGTGGAATCTTATTAAGAATATGAGGCAAAGGGATGAAATTGAGTCCATGGAATGGGACGAGTTCAAGAACTTATTTTTCAATAAGTATTTCCCTCGTATTCTTCGGAAAAAGATATAGAAGGAGTTTCTTGAACTGAAGGAAAAGGATGAAGAATCCATTGGTACCTATGAAGAAAATTTTACAAGACTTTCAAGGTACGCTTCCGGAATTATTATCCATCCTGAGAGTAAGATCAATCGATTCTTTAGTGGCTTAAAACCATGTCTTAGAAGGGCATTATCCATAAGGGACTTCAATAGCAACGAGGAAATTGTTTGATGTGCTCTCATGGTTGAGATGGAGATTGGTGTGACCCATCAGTCACATGGGTTTGATAAGAAGAGGAAAATGGAATTCAAAGGAAAATCTATAGACCACACTGAAAAGAAAATGAGTTTTCCCTTATGCTCAACATGTGGAAATAAACATGGAGGAAATTGTCTTAAGGGGACAAGAAAATGTTATAAGTGTGGAAAAGAAGGTCATCGGGTAATTGAATGTCTAAATAATGGGAAGAAGATGTCTAATGATGCAAACAAAGGAATGGATACACAGAATGAACCTACTACACTTCAATGTTTCAAGTGCAAGGAGATGGGGCATTATGCCAATCAATGCCCAAATCCAAGGGTTGATGATTATGATTGACGTCAACAAAATCTTAAGTCCAAAGACAAAGGAAAGTCGCATGCAATTACTATCGGCGATGTGGAGTACGACAATGAAGTGGTGATAGGTACACTTATTATCCACTATAAAGTAGCAAATGTTTTATTTGATTCCGGATCCACCCACTCTTTTATTTCTGATGAATTGTCTAAGGGTATCACCGTATTACCTCAATAATTAGATGTTGAGTTGGTTGTGACAACTCCTAATGGCACAACAGTCACATCAAAAGTTTACAATTCTTATCTGATTGAAGTTTGTGGGAAAGTGCTTTATGAAAATCTTGTGATCCTTCCTATAGTGGAATTTGATGTGATTATTAGAATGGATTGTATTTCTTTATATAGAGCTCATATCAATTTCCAAATAAGGGAAGTCACATTTCTTATTCCAGATCAATCTATGATCATCTATCGATGCAAGGATGAACATAACCATCCAGTGGAAATTTCATCCATCTTATGGGTCTTGATTGCACAAAATGAAGGTTATTTATCTCAAATGGTTGGAGAGAAACTCACGATTAATAATATTCCCATTGTACGAGAATTTGATGATGTCTTTCTGGAATAATTTCTACGTCTTCCACCAAATCATGAAGTTGATTTTTCAATAGAACTCGTATCAGGTGCTTTGCCTATTTCAAAGACACCTTATAGAATGACCCCAATTGAGTTGCAGGAATTGAAGATGAAACTCCAAGAGATTCATGATAAAGGATTCATACGCCCTAGTGTGTCACCTTGGAGAGCACCTGTTCTGTTTGTTAAGAAGAAAGATGGATCAATGAGAATCTGCATTGATTATTGAGAACTTAACAAGATCACTATCAAGAACAAATATCCTCTCCCATGCATTGATGACCTATTTGACCAACTACGCGGAGCTGAATACTTTTCCAAGATTGATCTTCGTTCAGGGTATCATCAAGTAAGGGTCAAAAGGGAGCATATACCAATGACGGCTTTCCATACATGGTATGGACACTATGAATTTATAGTGATGCCATTTGGTCTTACTAATGCCCCTGCTATCTTCATGGATTTAATGAATAGAGTCTTTAAAGACTATCTTGATCAGTTTGTGGTAGTATTTGTAGATGATATTCTTGTCTATTCAAAGAGCAAGGAAGAACATGAAAATCACTTGATAATTGTATTAAAGACCCTATGAAAGGAGAAGATTAATGCCAAATTTACCAAGTGTGAATTTTGGCTTCAAAAAGTGGAATTTTTGGGTCACATAATCTCAAAAGAGGGGATATCTGTGGATCCAGCAAAAACAGAGGTTATCGAAAGATGGTCGAGACCAACAACATTAACTGAGATCTGAAGTTTTCTTGGATTGGATGGATATTACCGACGTTTTGTGAAAGATTTTTCAAGGTTATATAACTAACTCAATAAGTTGACTCGAAAAGGAGTTAAGTTTGTTTGGACGGAGGAATGTGAAGAAAATTTCAAAGAGCTATAAAGAAGGTTAGCCAGTGCACCTGTGCTCACACTACCTTGCAGTGGAGAAAGGATTGTGATCTACAGTGATGCATTCAAGAACGGAATGGGATGTTTTCTCATGCAAAATGATATGGTGATAGCTTATGCCTCACGATAGTTGAAAATCCATGAGCAAAATTACCGAACTCATGATTTGGAGTTATCTGCGGTAATCTTTGCATTAAATATTTGGAGGCATTACCATAGTGGTGAAAGGAGTGATACTTATACTGATCATAAAAGTTTAAAGTATATTTTCACACAAAAGGATCTGAATATGCATCAAAGTAGATGGTTGGAGCTGATTAAGGATTACGACTGCTCAATTCATTACCACCATGGGAAATCAAACAAGGTAGCAGACGCATTAAGTCGACATGACCGTGCTAGCTTATCCATGATGAGGATCACAAAATATATAATATTTATGGATTTACAAAGGATGGATCTTGGAATTTTAATGGAAGGGGAGAAATCTTATCTTTCTCAAATGAATGTTCAACCATCTATACATGTGAAGATTCAAGAGGCACAGAAAGAAGATGTCGAGTTACAAAAGAAGGTGAGAAATGTTCCTGAATTCAACCTTGATTATGATGGGATAATAAAGTTCAGGTATAGGGTATGTGTTCCTCCCATCCCTGAATTAAAGAAGGAGTTGCTGGATGAGGCTCATAGTTCTTCATTCTCTATTCATCCTGGAAGCACGAAGATGTATAGGACATGAAAAAGTACTTCTAGTTGGATGGCATGAAATGGGATGTTGCTGAATATGTCTCTCGATGCATGGTTTGTCAGCATGTTAAATCTGAGAGATAGAAGTCTAAGGGGATGTTACAACCATTACCCATACTAGAATGGAAATGAGAAAACATCACTATGGACTTTTCCACTGGACTTCCTAAAACATCCAAAGGCAATAATGCTATCTAGGTCATAGTTGATCGTCATACAAAGTCTACACACTTCATTGCTATTAGAGAGGACTTCTCTCTAGATCAGCTTTCCAGGATATATGTAAAAGAATTTGTAATATGGCATGGAGTAACACTTTCTATTATATCTGATTGGGATCCGAGGTTCACCTCAAAGTACTGGCGAAGTCTTCAGCATACTATGGATATAGAGTTGAGTTTCATCACTGCTTATCATCCTTAGACAGATGATCAGTCTGAGAGGACAATTCAAACTCTAGAAGATATGTTGATAGCATGCTCTATAGGTTTTAAAGGTGGTTGGGATCAACACCTACCTTTGGTGGAATTTTCTTATAATAATAGCTTTCACTCCAGTATTCAGATGGCTTTTTATGAAGCTCTCTATGGAAAGAAATGCCGGACTCCAACTTACTGGGATGAAGTTGGGGAAAGAAAGATATTAGGACCTGATCTTGTTGATGAAATGGCAGAAAAGGTCAGATATATTCAACAACACATAAGAGTAGCTCAGAGTCGACAGAAAAGTTATGCCGATAACCGAAGAAAAGACCTAGAGTTTGAAGTGGGTGATAAAGTGTTCTTAAGAATATCTCCCTGGAAGAGGCTCATGAGATTTGGAAATAAGGGAAAGTTGATCCCTAGATATATCGGTCCTTTTTAAATTCTGGATCGTGTTGGGAAGGTAGCATACCGATTGTCACTTCCACTGAATCTCTCTCAAGTTCACGATGTGTTCCATGTATCTCTCCTGAGAGAGTACATACCTGATCCTTCACATGAAATCAGCTCAGAAGTTATACCGCTGGAGCAAGATCTTTCTTATGAAGAACAATCGATAGAGATTCTGGATCATAGCGAAAAAGTCCAATGGAACAAGACCACTCGCTTGGTGAAAGTTTTATGAAGGAACCTCCAATTAGATGAAGCTACATGGGAACTTGAGGATATGATGAGGGAGAGGTATCCTCATCTGTTTGTAATGAAGTGACGAATTTCGAGGGCGAAATTCATTTTAAGGGGGGTAGAATGTAACACCCTAATATTTTATGAGAAATTTTTTTATGTCTTATGTAATACGCAACACCAAAGGAATCTTTCAGAGCACACAATACGGACATGGCTTGCATTACACGCAATGAAGACCTTCCTCGATAGCGTGTGTAGTACGCAATATAGGGTTTCACTAAACAACGATGTATTATTATGAACTAGCCATTATGAATAGTATTAACTACATTTTGAATTTTATTATTCATCTTACACATTTTCTAGAACATGGTAAGAGAACAAAATAAAATTTTCGTGTAAAATATGTATTTTTCAAAAAATGCAGTTTTGCCACCTTTTGATGGTGCACCCACATTAAATCTAGTTTTTGACATGTTTATAAGTTCAATTTGAAAAAATAAAATTTTTCTTTTCAATCAGGGTATAAAAATTTACTTCGGAAATTTTTTTCATATTTTTCTGATAACTTTCATATTTTGATGAATAGTAAAATACGCTAAGTTTTAATTAAAAAAAAATTTCATTGAGATAAATTATATAGTTAAATTATAATATTGAATGGTTTTAAAGTATAAATATAATATATTTTTACCATTTCATATAATGTATATCATTAGCATTAATTTCACATTGAATTCATAGGTAAAAACATTTCAATCTTTGGCAATGTTTTAACTTCTAAAACCCGTTTTCTTAACAACTAGATTTATTTTAAATTAATTACTGCAAATTATATGTTTTTAATTTTTGAAAAATGGATTCCATATTCATAATCATTGGGACCAAATTATGTTAATAGACTACTTTTTTTTTGGGCATTATGAATAGTAACTACGGTAAATTTTATTTACCATAGTTAAAGGTATATCAGGTAATTAAGGGTAAATATAAGATTATAAAATTACCCTAACACCTTCCAAAATCCTATTGGATGACTAAAAGTCGACCCATATCACCTATGTGTTATATTAGATTCATTTAATGGACTTTTGTCTATGAAACTAATTTAATTATTATTAAAACCAAAGAATGTGACAACATGTCACTTTCTTAAATCTTATATTTATAACAATTTTAATTTAGTGATAAACTTAATTAAACTTCGAACATGAATAGTATCCAGAAAGATAATACAAATATCTACATCATTAGAATTTATTTAGAATTTTTAGGGATTAAATAATTATCATTAATTATAACACAATTGTGATGTTGAAATTATTTTATTAATTAAACTATCAAATAAATGGTATTAAAAATATTAAAATAAATATTTTATGAACTATTTAATGTGCTACACTAATTTTCTAGACAAATATGACATTTTATTAATCTATTAAAGATTTTTTTTCGAACATATCTTTTGTATATATTTTATTTAAATTCAAATAAATAAATAGTGTCAAAATTGACACTATTGTTATTTTATAAAAATAAAAATCAGAAAAAATATTTAAAAATTATAAATTAAGAATTATATTGTCGAAAATGTCATAAAGTGTAAAATTATTGAAAATTCACAACAAATTTTTAATTATTTATATTAATTTAAAATTTAGAATAGTATTACCACAAATAAAATTAAATTGATAAATAAGGATAAATCAAGTTGATAATGTTTAAAATAAATTCCTAACATGTATAAATTTTATTGGTTGATGATAGTACAACCCTATCTCATCTAAACTTCGGATATGATTCATTTTGGAAGTATTTAAGTGGGGTTGGGATTTAATATAAACTAATATTTCTTATATTTCCAAAGGTGCCCCTCTCCTCCCTTATAAAAGGGCACCTCCTCCCTCTCCTCCTCACACCAATTTGAGCCTTCATGCTCAGCCAATCTTTTCCCATTTAACTTACCCACTTCCCTAGAAACATCCTAGATGTCCTGGTCTTCTTCAAAGACCAATTGTAGTGCCATAAGAGGAGGTCTCAAAGAGGCGCTTCAAAGATGAGGTAATGTCTGTTACTGATTCTTTCAACTTTATTTCTTCTTCCACTTCTTCTTATTTAGTTGTTTCATTATGAATTAATAACATAAGTATCACTCATATACTGATATGTTATTATAAGTATGAAACAACCCTATTTCACCATCTATCCATCCTATGGAAAACGAAATCAACGCGCGTGTGTACGTACGGAATACTGTCTCCACGCCGTGGTGTAATCTATTTTCCATCACCACCTTACTTGGATGAGTATAATGGTGCAATTAAATAACTATATATGATTATTGTAAAGTGGTATTGATTCTGGAATAGTATACATACACTCCAATACAATTCCACAATCATGGGAATGATATCATCACTCGTGCGTACGTACGGAATACCGTCTCCACGATGTGATGTGATTCGTTCTACATAATCATCATTAAATAATGATTATATAAATGAATTGACTGAATAAATATGATTTATATTACACTAATACCATTCTGGAAATGTGGCATATATAACCTAAAGAGAAGAATAAGAATTTATTCGACAAAACACGCATAAGAACAAAAAGTAATAAACACCCGAATAACAAGTAGTAATGAAATATTACTAATAAGAAGCTAAGAATATGACCATATATGATATCATAACAATAAGTATGATTCTGGAATAAGTCAACAACATTATTAAAATAATTATACATGAGGTTCGAATACTTACGATGAAAATCAGACCTAAGGTAAGGGAAAATATCACAATCTCATTTTTATCTGAGATTGTTTATACTTTCGTATTTACTGGGGTGTATTATATCATCCACATCAATGTTACCTCAATATGTAATATTGTTTCCATCCACCTAAAATTGTTTAAATCAAATTTTACCCTTCGATGAGTTTTCAGTAAAGGATATGAAAGGAATCTTTTGTCGTTTTTCGTACGAGGTACTTTTTGAATTTTACAACAAAAGTAGGAGAGGAATGTTTTTTTAACTTACACGACATTAATAGATATTTAAAACATTATATCCAAGAAGCATCCTTTACAAGTTTTCATGTTTATTTTTAATCAACTTCTTTTAGTTTAAAATTGTATGACACGTTAAAAAGGAAAAATGTTTTTGAAGTAGAAAGGATAGTTTCCTCAAGAATGGAGTTCAAGTGTTTTATCAAAATTATTTTACATATAAGATATTATAGGGTTATGTTTCTATCCCTATTATTACATTTATTTGATTATGTTGTGATGGAATTATTTTTATGAATTTTTTTATGATGTCACGATGTTTAAGAATCCCATTTTTATTACATGGGTTATGCAATGATGTATGATTTATGATTTTGTGGTACACATAATAATGGTATCATTATGAGATGGGTGGGACCTATATCTCCCTCCAATACATTGGGTACAGATTTTATATCTCATGAGATAGACATGGCTAGAATGGCAGGTTAAACCGGTTCAGTGAAACAGGACTGAAACGAGGAGTGAACTCAGTTCAGAAATTGACTTTGTCCACTAAGATAGTCTTGGAAATGAGTCTTGACTAATAAGAAATTATTCTCTATGATTATGTGTGTATGCCAAAAAGTTTCATGTTTTATGTTATGATTATTGGGATTACATTTCACTACTAATATTTAACCCTTGTTATGAAATTATGATCTCTTTTGCAGGGTAAGATTTCCAAAATGTTATGTTCTTATGAAGTTGATGTGATTGATAGTTCTTTTGTTTACCCTTACTGAGCATTTGAGCTCACCCTTTTGTATGTTTTCTTTCCGCAGGTCAGGAAGAAGGGTATTAAGTAAGATATGCCAAAAAGGAACTATAGATATGATGAAATAAATGGGAAAAAGTGTAGATGCTTTATGAACCAGTTGTTTATGTTTCCCAGTTTCTAAAGACACTATACCTATACGGTCCTTTCATGGTTCTGTTATATGTTGTAATAAGTATTCTTCAATTTTGAAGTATTAACCATGTATGAAAAGTATGGGTCGCTATATGACCTTCCATAAAAGGCTTCATAAGGTTTCATCAATATATTCTCTTGATAGAATTTGTTGAAGGAGAACTCAATAATGGGTATATGACTCTCCAAGAGCCTGCAAAATCTTGGATGCATGATCATATCATATCCTCAAGCACCTGTATCTCATACTCAATCTTGCCATCATTGTGAATGTGGTATTTTGTGCTCATAAGAACTTGTGTACCCAAATCCCATTACAAAATATATCAGAAAAGATATTTAAAATTAGTATCCCTATATGAAATGATAGTATGAGAGACCCTATGAATTGTCTATGTATCACATAATTACAATCTCCCAAAATCATCCACAATGATGGTCTCCATGATCAGGATGAAATGAGATACCTCCGATGGCCTGCCTACAACATCCCACATTACATCACTACCTCGAGGTGACCATGGTAAACCATTCATGAAATCCATCAAAGGATCATCCCATTTTAAATTAATAACCTATAAATAATGTAAAAGTCTCTAAGGAAACTAATGTACCACCTTTACACGCTAGTAGGTGGAAAAAATCGTAAAAAATCTAGCTATCTCTCATTTCATACCTAGCCACCAGTACTAACAGTGTAAGTCAAGGTACATCTTGGTAACACTGGGATGCACTGCCCAAAAAATGGAATGAAACTCACACATCATCTCCTTGTGTATGTCCACTAGAACACAAATTAGACCATTTATATGAAGGATATCATCCTCACCCATAGTCCAAGAAAAGCTTAGGACCACTCCTACCACAATCTCTCATAGGATGTGGGATTCAGAATCAGATAGTTATCTCATCCTCATTATATTCAATAGGGTGGATGTCACAACTATTTATCAAAAAAAGGCATCCTCGACTATCTTTATCCTTCATGTGCATCTCATAGAACTAATCCATAAGCCACCACTCGCTACTGACTTAATGAACTAACATTATCTTAGTCCACCTACTCACTTCATCGGGCATGTCATTTCATTTTCCATGTGTGTTAGAAATCTTGATGTCAGAATAATTTATTTATTCAACCCACCATCACTTCCATTGATTTTTATCACATTGTATAAATATATACTAGAGGATTTTTTGGTCCATGTACACTAAAAATACTCTTCTAGTGAATAGTGTATCAAAAAATTCAAATCATGAACTACTGTAGGTAAAATGAGATCATGTGTATTGTAGTTCCTCTCATGCTGCTTCAACTACTGAGACCAATAATCGATAACATTATCCCCCTATATCAGAACTAATCTTATCCAAATACTTGATCTGTCATAATAAATAATGTTGCTTCTACCTGATTATTGGAGAATCATGTTCGGTTTTGAATTCAATATTTGTTTCAGCTCATTAAAAGTTGACTTCAAGGTATCTGACCATAAAAAGTTCATATCCATCTTGGTAAAGTATATTAACATCACTGATAAGCATGATTAGTCTTTTATAAATTGCATGTAGTATCTAGATGTCCTTAAGAAACTCTGAATATCAAAAAAATTCTTGGGATCCTCCTAGGAAAATATACCTCTAGAATTCTACAAGTCAGTCAATACTCCTTTTTCTCCCATAATATGACTCAGGAAGATATTATTATTCATCCAAAAGTGAAACTTTGTGAGCTTTGAATATAACTGATGTTCGCTTAGTTTGTCCAAGATGATCTCAAAATGTTTTCCATGGTCGTGTCGATTAGGACAATACCCCAATATATAAATCATATAAACCACCACAAATTAATCTAGATAATTATGGAATATATAGTTCATCAGTGGCATGAAATCATTGGGATGTTCATGAGACCAAATGGCCTAAAAATATACTCGTACCATATTAGTTATGGAATGATGTATGATGTATGTCTGAAGGATGAATATTTACTTGTAAATATCATGAACTAAATTAAATTTTTGAGGACACACAATCTCTTTAATGATGATTAATCAATTTATTTAACTGTGGAAATGGATATCGATTTATAAGAATCAATTGGTTCAATTTTCAATAATCACAGCATACCTAAGGTTACCAATCACATATTTGAAAAAAGGACCGGTAAACCCCATGGATAAGTACTTGGTCGAATTAACCCATTTACCTTGAAATCCACTATCTTCTTCAAGAGCTCATGCTACTCAGTTTAATCCATCATGTATAGAAGAATGGATACATGTGCATCCCCTAGCACTAGTTTAGTAGAGAATTACACCTATCTCTCAGGAGGTAAACTAGAAAGTTCATCTCGGAACACATCCCTGAATTGATCAACCACTAGAGGGAAACCTTGTCCAAATGCTCCATGATCATCCAAATATAAAGTATAAATCTAGGTTGTCATCCCACCCATCCCACTATCATTTTGTCCATATCATCAATCCTAGATGTCCTATTCACCCTTATGTATATGAATTTCACCCTCTGGTAATGTAAAAGTAATCCTCTAAGGATATTATTCAACGTATGATTGATAATCTACTAGCCATTATATTCCTAGTATGACGTTAAACACGTTAATCTAGAAGAAATTTTTTTACATATGAAGTGAAAACAACCAATCTCATGGGGCACTCCCTTCACTGACTTGAATCCTCAGTTTTGATCCCCAACAGAGTGTAAAGAATAATAACACCCCCCCAAAAATTTAATCACAAGCCAATGGATTTCCTCGATAGGTATAGATATGAAAAAATGAGATTCTAATGTATCAAGAAGATATCATACAAGAGTTGAGGATTCTAAGATCATACCTCTCACCATATATTATCTGATGCCATGATCCTTAGAGGTAGGGTGTATATAATAGATCTAGTATGAACCATGGACCTTTTAAATATTTTTCACTACCCATATTAGGCTATATTTTTTGTCTCAATAATAATTATTCCTTACTTCCTCGACCTGCACCACAAACCGCATTATCCTGATCGACCAACAATACACTAGCTCCCTTCTATACACGGAGTTGTGAAACCTTCTCCCAAACATGGTGTTAGAGATAACCCCCTTCAACTCACTTATAAAGGGAAGCTCCTACAAAAATGTTTCTCATAGACCACCCTAACACAATATTATCCCTCAACTAGGTTGTGATCACATTGATTGCTCAAGTGTCCGCGTTTGGCACAACAATGAAAGAAAACATCACCCCTGATGAGATTATTCATATTTATCTTTTTGGAACTACCTATGTTATATGTATAGGTGGTAAGTCTTAATATTCCATATTTATCAATTATATACTTGTATTATAATATTTAATCTCATATATCATAGATATTAGTATTGTAATATCTTTATTAAATATTCCAAGAAGTAGTAAAATAAAAAATACAATAAGATAATATTTACCAAGAGTGATCATGGAGGTAGTTTTACAATAACTATATTGATGAAATTTTAACATCATAATGTTATATTCAATATTCTTATTCTCCATGTACTCAATAACAAAATGGGAATGTTGAATTATAGAATCAAACTATTCATGAAATTGCATGACCATTCTTAAATGGTTTAAAAATCCCTTAATTGTTTTGGTTAGAGGCGGTCAATACTAATTATTTTACCTTGAATCATGTTTTCAAAATACCCTTTATCAATAAGACCCCCTATGATCTTTGAAAATTAAAATTTTCTAAAAATGTTTTTGTGTTTCATTGTAAATGATATATTCTTAACACCAAAAACAACATTGTAATTGTTTACCCTAAATATGATGCAGGAATTTTTCGTGGGTACTCTAACATATGTGATGAAAGCAGAATCATAAAAAAAGAATAAATACAATGTAAAATATATTCATATAATATTTTATGATAATTTAGCTAATCCTCATCCCCAAATTGTTGATTTTGAGGTGAACAAGATAATCTGATCTTAATTAACACTCTATATTCTAATGTATTTAGTTTTGTGGAAGAAAATTCATTTACACATTTATTAACAGAATTTTTGAAATATAAATACCATACCATAGAAAATGTTTCTAGTTATTTTAAATCTAGTACATGTATAAGAATGATAATCTTAAATAATATTTCACATATTCAATTTCTTCACAAATACAACCCTAAAATATTAATGATTTAGTTGATGATGGATGTTTGGTACTTTCAATGAGAAGGGTATTAAATAAATACATGTGGAATACTAGATTAACTCTTGTTGAAAGAATTGATTATCATCATATTAATGGTACTAAATGGGTTATTAGTTATAAATTTAATGAGCATTGTAACATCACTCTTATAAATTTATACTAATACAAAAAGGCTTTAATAAAATTGTAATTGCTTGTAATGAGTCATATAAACATATCACATGGATACAATCTATTGGGATTTTGTTGGAATTGGATGCCAATTACTATTTTAAACATTGTCATATTGATGTTATGGATCTTCTCCTAAATAGTTTTATTTCTGAAAGGGTTTTTTTGGAACAAAAACTAAAAATTTATAAATCATGTTTTTAAGTAAACCAATGGTATTTTTGCATCGAAACAAGCCCCTCTTGATTGTTACAAACATCATACTATTTTTTTCTTATCAAATGATATAATGATGGGAAATAAAAATTACAATTATTTTTTAAAATCTCTCTAAAATTATTTATTAATTTTATAATTTAATATGATGATGTTATTTTGTGTTAAAAAAATGGTTCACTTTGTGACGTATTTTAAGATTTAGGAAAAAATGAATTTGAAATAAGTATTATGGGTGAGTTAAAAAATCATGGTTTTAATATTTATCCAAATTAAAAAAATTCAATTTAAAATAAAATACACATATTAAATACTAACGAATCAGAACCTGGATAATTTAAATGAAATATGTACACCTAAAATTACTTTTTGAAATTTTATATTTGATAAAGCTAGTGAACTGATGAAAAACAAAACTTTATAGTGGTATTATTGGGAGATATATTTAACATACCATGAACAGACCAGAAATCATGTTTTGTTTTAAAAATATTCAATTTTAAATCATATCATATATAAATACATGAAAAATCTCTTAAAACTTTTATATATTTATAATTTTATGGAAATAATGGATTATTTGGCCCAAATGATTCTTATTTCTTACCTATAAATTTTTCTAATGCCAATTATAGTGTATTTGAATTAGATAATATGATTACATGTATGACTTATTAACTATAAAGAAAATAAAATGTCTCATTTAATAGTAACAAGTGAAACTCTATTTAACTAAATATAGGTGAAGTAGAATATATAGTCATGGGGAGTTGTTGTGAACTAGTTATTTTAATTAAACATACCTCCTCAGATTTTGGGATCAATTTATGCTGTATACCTATTAATAATGATAATAATACTTCCATTATGATTTCTATAAATCAAATTCTACACTCTCACTCTAAGCACATTTACATTAGATGCCAATATTTGAGATATCTCTTTAAAAAAGGTGATATCTTTCTTGAATTCATTATAACTACTTATAAATTGGAATATAACGTTAAAAGACACATGTTTTATATCATTTTCATATTATAAAGGGTGACTAATGTATAGTATACTTGTAAAGCATATTCAATAACAAACATAGTATTGAGATATTTATTATTTTATTATAAATTATTTTTTCTAATATATTGCTTTCAAAAATGAAGAAAAATATATTTTAAAAAATTAAATTAAGTTTAGTGAAGTATAGTGAGTTTGATATTCCTAGAAAAAAAATCTTTTTTTTAATATAAATGTGTATGAGGTTCTAGAATAGAATTTCCTAGAGGTTTTCACCTCAAAAAGGACATGCTGGATTTTAAATCTAATATTCAACCAAGGAAAGAGAAGAAGACCTTTACATCAAACATAATTTGACCCTCCCATGTAATATAATATTTATTATTCACATAAACATTTTGATCTGAATAATTAATATAAATTTCAAACTGTCTTATATATTCTATCTTTGGAGAAATTAAAGGCTATTTAGAATTATTATTTTCATCTAAATTCAATAACTAAGTTTTTATGTCAATGTAATATTAATAATGAGTAAAATAATTTAAATTTTTATTTCTTACTTTTATTTAATTATAGATATTTTTAATTATTTATTATAATCATCTTGAGGGAGAAATTTCTGGAATGAAACTTTATAGTTTTAGTGTTTTACATTTTTTATTTCTTATATTAAAATTTAAAATGATTTTATCATTTCATTTAATTTTGATTATAAAATATTAATATAATATTAGAAATTACATTCAAAAATATGTTTTATAAATATGTATCAAATGTATTTTTCTATTATGTTTATCTATTTCTTCAAAATTTTATTGGTCATTAAAATGAAAGAGATTGTTATATACCGCTTTATTTAAATAATACCAAACAACTATTATTTATTTAATCATATATCTTAATGATATTTACATATTTATGGTTATGAAGGAAGTTACATTTTCAACTGATAAATTAGAGGAATAAAAATAAGTATGTAGGGTTTCTTTGAACACTAACTCTGGCTAGCACTAGTGGATAGCCAGAGTAGTTCCACAGTGTATCTAGTGGAATGACCAATGGCACATGACCACTTCTTGGATTATTGACTGCCTAGTGTAGGACCATCTGTTAGATGGTAGCTACCATAGTGGATATGTAGCAATACATTTTCTACTGAATAGCTAGGGAGCTCCTAGAGGATAACTGGTTGTCCCACTAGTGTGCTGGTAGAATCGTCAAGCAATTTGGTATAGCATATCCAGAAACTCAATTTTGGCCATTAATGGTGAACCATTTAACCATGAATCGACTTCCATCCACTATCATGAGTCTTTTACACCCCGTAATAAATATATATGAACATATAGAGGATATAGATAGAAACTATAGGAGGATTTAAAATCCAATTAGGTTATATATTATGAACTTAAATGATGTATATATAATGTTAATGATAGTACACAACAAAATTACTTCCATTTTTCCTCCTCTTTAGATATATTTATACTTCTATCAAAAAACAGATTTATCTCCCACATTTTCCCTATCTAATTTTTCTGAATTTCATCTTCTATATCAGTCTAATAAATTTCAGAGTGATTGTTAAAATGATTTTAACTTAATAAACCCAACTTTTTCCTCTTGTGGCTCTTAACTAATGCTGAAAACAATGAATTTCTTTTCCATTTCTTGGAAATTGCAAAACCCAAGGACTTTTCCCAAGTTTTATTCTATGTCTAAAGAAAAGGGTTATTTATAATTTAATTTATCTTTTTTAATGTTAATTTCAAGATATATTAATTCACAAACCCTCAATAAATTGTTGTACGAGATGTAGGGGCTCATTATTGAGCTATTTCTGAAATCCATGTAAAATTGTATGCCTTGTATTTTATTTAAATTACCCGACATTAAATTGTTATTTTATTTCATTCATTTAATCAATTAATATTTCATCATATTTATCACCTAATTTATTAACTTATAAATTAAATATAACACCCCAAGCTTCCACGGTACGCTTCTCTTTGAATAATACAATAGCTTCTGTTGTATGCAACTTCACATTCTAACACATCACGACAAATCAAACTAGTCCTGTAAAAAGAAGTTATGAATCCTAATATCCAAAATTTGAAATTTTAGAAATATTATTTTTCAAATTTCACTTCTTTTTTTGATTCATAATTTCCATATTAGTTTAGGGTGAAATTTTGGTATTTTTTTGCGAACTTTCAATTTTTGATAAATAGTGAAAAACAATGTCTTGTTGTATAAAACTAACATTTAACTTAAATAATTATTTTTAATTTATATTTATTTTATGGTCAAAATAGATACGTATTACCTATATTAGTTTATTATAATTCATTGGAGACATTTTATAATAAGTTTAGATATATAAAATTTTATTGAACTTTTTACTATCTTTTACCCACCTTCTATGCACATTTGCAAATTTGCATAAGACTTTATTTTACCACTTCTATAAATTGGATTTCCAAAACCCAAAAGACACAGTTGACATCAGTAAGTAAAATTTGGTTTAATAAAATGAAAATAATTCTTGGTGTATAGTAACTTTTGACTTTTATTACCACAGTTAAAATTAAATAGGGTAATTAAAGATAAAAATAATATTATAATTACACTGACACATTTCCTAGTTCTAATAGATATATATATTTAAACCGAAATAAAGCTTAGGAATTAAATATGATCCTTTTTATCCATTGGGATTAGATCAGAACATTTATTATTATTTTATTTAAAGAAGAGTTCAAAGCGTTAAATTCAAATTCTCATAACTAAAATATTTTAAATATATGGTTAGACATAAGATAAATTGGACTATAAATATTAATTAGAAGTCTAAAAAAATTACCTATAACATGGTACTTTATTTATAATTTTTAGACATTAAATAATTAAATTTATTTATGACAGAATGATGATTCATTAATTACCTTATTAATGAATGATTAAAATAATTGATATTATAAATACCCAAAAGAATGTAAATTGAGACTTTTTATGACTTCAACAAATTTTATAGGTTAATATTATATCATAGGGTTAATTAGATAATTTTTTTCGAAGGGATAAAGTTATTATGACTTTAACAAAAACGAAATACCAAGTATTGTCAAAATTAAAATAAATGAGTTTAAAAAACAAATACTATATTTTTAAAATATATAATATTCCTAAATATATAAGGATTGTCCAAAAGACTTATAAAAGGTTAGATATGTCAATAATTAACCACATGGGGTTTTCTTGTATTCTTATATCATGTTTATTAACCATTTATTATAAAAATACAAGAATACATGGTAAAAGTTAATTTATTTAATTAAGAGTAAAATGTAAATGATAATGTTAATACAGGGAACTATTCCTGTATAAAACGTATTGGATGAGAGGATTTTGACCCATACCCACAGTGTCCTAGAAATAAACCCATTTGGAGAAATTAAAAACCGAAAATGGTTTTATTATAAAATAGTATTTCAAGATTTTCCAAAAATGACCCTCACCTCTCTTATAAAAGGGTACTTCTCTTCTGTCAAAATCACACCTTCAGAGCAATTTTTCTCAGCCAACCCCAGCTCAAATATCCTCCCAACTACCCTCATATCATCCAAGAGGCCTTAATTTTATCCTAAATCCAACTTAAAGATCCCTTTTTATCAAATCAAAAGGAAGCTTCCAAAGAAGAGGTAATCAATTCATCACCTCTTTTAATGTTATCTTCTTCTTCAACTTCCTCTTTCTTTGTTCTATACCTACCAAAATAATACCTCCATCACCTCCTACATACTGTGATGTTATTATAAAAATGGTATAACCATATTCATTATTCCATCGATCCTATGAATGACAAAGTCACCATACGTGTGTACGTACGGCTTACCGTCTCCACGTCGTGGTGTAGTTGTTATTCAAAACAACATTATTTGGATGAGTATAATAATGATGTATAATTGATTTAAATGATAAATATAACTTTATAATGATTATGTATATATTACATAGCATCTAATTATATATTATTTCACCTTCAATTGAATGATATTATCACTCGTGCGTACGTACGGATTACAGTCTCCACAAACGCAATGAGATTCATTCCACATCATAACCATTCAAGAATAATGTATATTTCATGATTAAAATTAATTTTTGAAAACTTCATATCATTATGGATATGAATCAAATACATCCTATCAATAACAAACATGATGTCACGACCTGATGTCGGGGCCAGTGCCATGACTACCCCAAGCCCACCTTCCATAGGCCAGGGGCAGGTGACTAGCACCAAATGCGTAAACCCCTAACCTGGGAAGGCATCACCTTTATTAAAGTTAAAAAACAAAATAGATTATGTAACAGGAAGTAAACAATAAGTGAATACTATATACAAAAATTAGTGCTGAAAGTAAAGGGTCCAGAAATACAAGCCCAACAGTAAAGTACAGGTACAACGGAAAGAAAGTACAACTGAAAAAGGGACAATAGCTAAAAAGGGCAGCTCTTGGAAGGTCCTCCAAGTATCCTACCTGAAGTGTAGGTACAAATGTCCACCTCATCACTCCACATCTATCAGTCCACTCCATGTATCGTCTCTCCTTGTGTTCCACCTCCGGGTACCGTCCGGTCCTGGCTCGCTCTTGGCCTCCGTCAACGTTGTCCATCTTCTGCATCCAACACAACGAGGTGCAGGCATAGCCCGTGCAGGGGTGAGTATAACGATAATCATTAGGGACCCCGAGTAACCTGAAGGTCTCCCAAAATCAAAAAAGGATAAACCACAGAAGAGAAGACACAACCATGAAGTATCAACCAACCCTACATAGGTATATGCCCATACATATACCTATGTTATCAATCTCAGTTCGGCTCCAACTCTCGAGTCCAATCATAACCTACTCCACATAGGAAGTAAAGTCAATCACATCGATGGTAATTATTGAATGTCAAGACTCAACTCACACGAGTATACATCTTTCTTATAGCGATAAATATTATTATATGTAGTCACCGATTCATCTATGTTGTCGGACGCACACAGGATACAAGACAAGCTAAGCTGTCGGACCCACACAGGATACAAGACCAGCTACTCTATCGGACCCACACAGGATACAAGTACAGAGGTCAAACTACCAGACCCACATAGGATACAAGAACATTAGTCATCAACCTGAACCCACTGAGGATTCCAGTATAGTAGTCGTCGATGTCGAACCCACAATGGATTCTAGTACAGTAGTCGACGTAGTCGTAGCTAGCTCTAGGGTTCCGTAAACAGCACACTTAATTCTGGAAGGTTCCGCTACTCGAGAAAAGGGGTTGATACATCAACTATCACGAATTCCAGATTTGATGTATCCCAATGTTCTGTATCATCAAAAGAAACCCAATGCGACAGACAGTGCGTCAATCGGACACCTGGTTTAAGAGTTATTGGCCTTTTCATTCTAGGGCCCCGGTTGAAATTACGCTCGTTCCAAACCAGGATATTTTCCAAAGTTATCCAAAACTCACTTAGAGTATCACAAAAGTACCTTATCGTCACGAGGATTCCAGTGCCGCAGACAGTGCGTCAATCAGACGCACGGTCTGGATGTTATTTGCACTTAAGCGAAACAGGTCTGGCCCGTCAAGCCCGGTGGGCTGGCAGGTCGGCCCCTCCCGGTTCGGCGGGTCCGACCTAGCTGAGGGGTTGGCCCAGCCAGTTGGGTCATGGGCCGGCCCGGTGGGGCATGGACCAGCCTGATGGGGCGTGGCCTGGCCCGGTAGGGCATGGCCCGGCCCGGTGGCAGGCAGCCCGACCCGCGGCCGACCGAGCGGAGGGGGGGGGGGGGGGGCCCTCAGTTTTTCGGAGACGGCGACGCCGAGTGGCCTTGCCCCTCCATCCCATCCGGTCTTCCCCGTTGTGAGTAGCCCGCATAGGCAGTTCATTGTTCACCCTCACGGTACCTTCAGGTTCCGCAGCCTTCTTTAACACAGTTAGCAGCCTTCCGGCCGAATCGCCCACCGAAACGGCCCGCAGAAGCGGGCCACGGTTCTCCGCAGCGCGACACCAATCAGTGTCGCAGTTCTCCCAGCCCGGTCGGCTTGATCCGACTTGTTCTTCTTCGGCTGGGTGACCCGACGTTGCGGGTCGTGGTCTCCCTTTCATGCGGCACCCGGTGCCGCAGTCCGCTTCGGGCCGGCACGCGGCCGTCGTTGCCGCCGCCACCTTCGGTCGTTGCCACCACCTCTTCCAACACCATCTTCATCACGAATAAAAACTAGAAACAACGGAGGGTCATCAGGCCTTATTCATTAATCCCGCGCCCTCTGTGTCAGGCGGTAACAGATGTCCATAGATGATCACATGAATTCAACAAGAATGAAGGTAAAATTTATTCAATTTAGATTATACAAACCCACTACCTCGTAATTGATGTCGCACGTCGACGAGCTGCATAGGACGAGCATCGTGGAAGTCGGGCGTTGTGGATGAAGGCGTCGCAGAGAATGGTGTCATCCTGTCAACGTTGGATGATGAGTCGTTGTCGGGACGTGAGAAGTGAAGCTGAAGATGACGTAGATTCCTTGACGTTGGGGAGCCTCTGAGGAAGAACCATCATTGGAAGATGTTCTTCTTGTTTTTCATCAGATATGTTCTTCATTGAAGAACTATGTTCTTCATCGAGAGAGTATCAACTTTCTTCTAATTCTTCAGTGCCTCCCCAAAATATTATTTACCAATGCAAATAAAATAAAATGATTCCCAATTTAAAAATTCCATTCATTTCAAATAAATTCAAAATAACCAATTAATTAAGGGAGCTTAATTAATTAAATTGATGTGGTTTGCACAATTAATGGAGGGAGGTGGAGAGGTTCTTCCATTAAGTGGATGTTCAAATGTAAAAAAGGGGATTTCATGGGAGTTAAAGGGGAGGTGAAGAGTTAGGTGCTCGTGCGGGCCCCACCCCAAGTTATCCTCCCAAGGGAGGTTAGGGTGTAGTGGACCCCACCCATAACCTCTACCAAGAGACTTAAATCACCTTTCAAAATAAAAATGTGTTTTTCACATATTTTTATTTAAACTTTAGATTTTAATTGGAACCCCAAATTATAACATCCATCTTGTATAAAATAAAACAGTGGTAAAGGTCCCATTAAGTGAATACTAGAGCTGCAAGTTCATCGGTGTCCTCAGATTTCAATTCCGAGCCCCGGTTCGGAATATATAAAAAATCGCATGTACGTTTACTGAACGTACCTGAATAAACATCAGAAATTGATTCCGGGCACAATGGGGCTCAGAATCAGGTGCCGTCAAAAACTGCGTACTCGTAAAATTCCAGCAAATTAAAAAAAACCCTTGATAATTCTAGGTCTTTACATTACCCCCACCTCAGGAATTTACGTCCCCGTAAAGGTACAAGACACACTAGGGAAACAAATGGGGGTACTGAGTATGCATTTGAGCCTCCCACTCCGATGTGATCTCTTGGAGGTTCATGTGCTGCCAGCGAATGCGCACCAGGGGAATCGACCTTCCACATAGGACCTGCTCCTGTCGATCCTCGATCTCCCCAGGGACATCCGTGAATGTCGCCCCGTCATCGATGTCCAACACCCATTGGTCGATGATGTGGGATGTGTCATGCACGTATCTCCCCAGCTGAGATACATGGAAGACGTCATGCAGCCGATGCAACTGAGGTGGAAGGGCCAGGTAGTAATCCACCTCGCCTACTCTGTTGAGGATCTGGAATAGTCTGATTAATTGTGGAGGAAACTTGTCTCCTCGAAAAAATCTCTGTAGACCTTATTGAGATGTGACCCGTAAGAAGATGGGGTCGTCATCCTCAAACTCCAAAGGTCTCTGTCTTCTATCAGCATAGGACTTATGTCTGCTCTGTGCAGTCTTCATCCGCTCCTGGATGATCTGCACCTTCTCCGTCGTAGCCTGCACCATCTCTGGTCCTACAAGTGCTGACTTCTCGGGGTAAGTCTAGTACAGAGGTGAACTGCAAATTCGGCCATACAATGCCTACTAAGGTGACATCCCGATGGTGGAGTGGAATCTTTTCTTGTACGCAAACTCCACCAAGGGTAATTTACCCTCCCAAATGCAACCAAAGTCAAGGACACATGCATAGAGCATGTCCTCAAGAGTCTGAATGGTCATCTTAGTCTAGCCATCCGTATGAGGATGGAAGGTGGTTCTCAGACATAGCTGTGTCCCAAATGCCTCCTGCAAATTCATCCAAAGCCAGAAAGTAAAGCGTGTGTCCCGATCAGAGACGACCGTCGATGGGACACCTTGAAGCCAAACGATCTCTTGTATGTAGAGGCATACCAAGCTCTCTACTGAGCCCTATTGTCTGATCAGTAGGAAGTGGGCGGACTTGCTGAGTTGGTTGATGATCACTTGGATAGAGTCGCATCCTTTGGATGTATGTGGAACCCCATCACAAAATCCATGGATATTCTGTCCCACTTCCTCTCTCGGACCTTTAAGTGCTATACCAAGCCTGCCGGTACCTGGTGCTCCGCCTTCACCTGCAGGCAAGTGAGGCATTGTGAGATGAACTCTACTATAGCCTTCTTCATACCGGGCTACCAGTGTTGTCGTCTAAGGTCTTGATACATCTTCACCACTCTTGGATGTACCACTAGAGGGGAAGTGTGAAACTCCCTCAGAACTTCCTCATGTAGTGAAACTAGTACCATGGTACATCCTCTGAAGAGGATGACGTTCTCCCCACCTTCAAAAAATCCATCAGCTGCCTTCCCTAAGGATATCTGAGCATGTCACGTCTCACACTCAATGTCCCCACACTGTGCCTCCCTAACTCATTGATGGAGTGGAGGAGTGACTATGAGATACTGCAGAAAGGCTTCTCCATCTCTATCCACAAAGGATATCTGCAACACTGACAACTTCTCTATCACCTCTCCAAGAAGCTAAATGCCTGATCTCCTACTGAGAGCATCTTCTACAATTTTCCCCTTCCCAGGAGTATAGACTATCTCAAAGTCATAGTACTAGAGGAACTCGATCCATCGTCACTGTCTCAGGTTCAGGTCCTTCTGGGTAAAGATATACCTGAGACTCTAGTGGTCAGAGTAGATTGTAAAACGCTCTCCCATCAGATAGTGCTACCTCATCTTCAAGGAAAAGACCACTGATTCTAACTCCAGGTCAGGGGTAGCATAGTTCTACTCATGTTGTCTCAACTGCTGTGAACCATATGCAATCACTGCTCACTCATGCATCAAGACACACCCATGTCCTGTCCCAGATGCATTGCAGTAATCTATGTACCCAACGCCCTCCTCCGGTAGCCTCAAGATGGGCGCACTGGTCAATCTCTTCCTCAACTCTTGAAATCTCTACTAGCATCTCTATGAACACACGAATGGTTTCCCCTTATTTGTCAATGTGGAAATCAGTGATGAAACTCTAGAGAAGTCTGGCACAAATCTCCAATAGTAACCAACCAGACCTAAAAAACTCTAAAACCCCATCACACTCTTGGGTGGATCCCAAACAAGTACTGCCTCGATCTTAACTGGATCTACTACTACCCCAGGCTTCGAGATGACGTGTACCAAGAAGTGAACCTCTCGAATACATAACTGGCACATCGAGAGCATACCATAAAGCTGGTGCTCTCAGACTGTGTACAGTACCACCTGCAAATGGTAGGCGTTATCCTCCTTAGTAGTTGAGTAAATCAGTATGTCATCGATGAATACTATGACAAAAATATCAAGGTAAGACTGGAAGATCCTATTCATGAGACTCATGAACCCTATTATTTTGTTGGTTATGCCGAAGGGCATAACAAAAAACTCGTAGTGGCCATACCGACACCAGAAGGTTGCCTTCTTCACATCCTCATCTTGAACTCTGAGCTGGTGATAGCCTGAACTGAGGTCTATCTTTGAGAACCATCATGCTCCTTTGAGCTAATCAAAGAGGTATTCAATCCTCAGGAGTGGGTACATGTTCTTCACGGTCACTTGATTCAGGCGATGTTAGTTTACACAAAGTCGCAAGCTCCCATCTTCCTTCTTGGCAAACAAAATTGGAGATTCACAGGGTGAAACACTGGGTCGGATAAATCCCTTTCCCTACAAGTCCTCCAGCTGTAACCGCAGCTCACGAAGCTTGGTAAGAGGAATCCGATTTCCTGTAGTAGATATCAGTGTTGTCCTGGGGTACAGTTAAAAGTATATGTCTAACTCTCTGTGAGGATGTAGTCCTGGAATGTCGCCAGGAAAAACATCCGCATATTGATCCACCACAGCAGGAAAACTTGGACTTCGCACATCAACTGCTCTGAGGACGAGACTATCCAACTGATGTGTGATAGGCTTCCCCCTCCTCTGCGTAAGTCCATCCTGTGCTAAAATGGCTCTATTTTCACCGGTGAAGGTGAACCTGGTCCCATCAGTGTGGTCACACCGCACGTTGTGCCTTATACAATCAATCTGCGAATGAAATGTGGGTAACCAGTCCATACCCAAGATGACGTCATAAGGCCTCGATGCCACTACAAGAAGATCACATCCAAAGATCTCACCTATTAGAGTAAGTTCACACTATCGGCACCAGTGCGTAATTGTCAAGTCTGCTCCCGTTGGAGTCTCTAGCCGTGATGATCAAGCTAATGGCTCCGTCGGAATCTCCGACCTCCGAAAAAAGGCAGCGACAATAAAATAATGACTCACAGTTGTCTCTATAAGTACTGCAATAAGGATGGAGTAGACAAAGATAGTACCTCTAGTCATCTCAGGTGTGCCGTGGTCATAGACCTCGACTGCCTGGGGATGAGCCCGCCTCTATCAACCAGCTCCATGTGGTCGGGGTGGACCTCATGGTGGTGGTGGTGGTAGAGCAACGAAACGTTGTCCACCACCCGCTGCTCAGCCAACTCCTCTGCCACATCTTCCTACTCCAGATGGACAACAATGGTTGGACCTCTGCCTCTGCCTAGGAGGTCTATATACTTTCTTCTCTCGTCTGCATAGCGGGTCAGTAGTCACAAGCCATATGGCCCTACCCGCCGCATGCATAGCACTACCTGCACCTTGTAAGGCTGGCTCTATTTCGTGCACCCCGCACAACGGAACCTGTATCATATTGTCGCCCACCTAATGGTCTGGTCCTCTTGAACCTCTCCTTAAACTGTCTACTGTCATCTGTAAAAGACTCCTCTACGTGTCATCTTGCAGAAGGTCTCGCCGCTGGGGACTGCTCAGCTAGAATATTCTCTACCAGAAAGGCTCTCTCCAGCTCCCGCACCTGCGTCAGGATACTGAGGGGAATCTTCGAATCCCAGATCTCATGCCAGTCCCAATGCTCGAAGGTCCAGGCCTTGATGAACATTTCTCGTACCATATCCATGGAGTAGCATGAGAGGTCGGTTAACCTCGCTGAGTACTGAGCTACTAGCATATTTCCCTACTATAGATGAAGTCACACCTGAATCCGCACCACACGAAGGGTGCCTGGAACAAACTCAGAGCTGAAGAGACTCTAGAAGTCTGTCCAGAGTAAAGATGACTCTTCATGCACCTAAATCATCAGGATCCACCATCTGCATGCCGCTGAATGCAGGAGACTTGCGGCAAGGATCACCATTAGGTCGGCTGGTGTCCCTACCAATCTGAAAACTCTGATGACAGCCTCCATCCAATCCTTAGCTACGTGTGGGTCAGTCTCTCCCCTGAACCTAGGCGGCCTCTGGCACTGGAACTCGTGCAACTCACTCAAGTGGTGTGCACTCTCTACTGTTGGAGTCGGTAGTTCCGTGGCCCAGCGGGTTGTGGTACCACTAGTGCCTCCGCTTTGATGGGGCCCTGCACCGAGGCCTTGTCGCTCGGTGGGCTACCATCTCATATGTAACTCGAAACCCTAGCTGGCTGCCTTCATGGGGCCATCCTGAAATTAAATAGTTGTGTCATGGTTAGAACAGTATACATAATGAGATGACACAAAGTAATCACAATGAAAACTATTTCAAAGGAAACACACACGCAATCAGTGTTTTCATGAACTGAGTCGGAAATAATAGGTCAGGGTCCTGGTGTATGGATACGTCGGACGCGGAACCAACACCAGTTTCCCTAGATTGATAACCACACCCAAAAAAACAATAAAATATTGTCGTTTAAAGAATTAGAGTCTATGTTTTGTGGTAGAATCAACTCCATCTGATACCAATTTGTCATGACCTGTCCTCGGGGCCTGTGTCGTGACTATCCCAAACCCACCATCCATAGGCTAGAGGCTGGTGTAAAGACCCGTAAAATTCAAGGGAAATTTTTTCTTAATTTTCTTTGGGATTTTACAAGAACTTAGTTTCTAACGGCACCTAATTCCGAGGCCCGGTGTGCCCGGAATCATTTTCCGAAGTTTGGCTCGGGTACGTTCAGTGAACTAACGAGCCGGAATTTCTAACTTTTGAACCGGTGCCCGGAATCGAATTCCGAGGGCACCGATGGAACCGCAGTGCTGGTAGTTGCTTAGGATCTCCTGTTCCGGAGTTTCATTTATGCAAATGTTGATAATAAAAATTGTGGAAGTTTATTTTATACTTACACTACAATTTTTATTATTTTACTCTATGTGTTGTCTTGATAGAAGATGGGTAACCACCCAACCTCCCTTGGGAGGTTATGAGGGTGGTGGGGCCCACACGAACCCCACCCCTTCATATCCTCTAACCCCCCCCCCAAACTCCCACTTTAATTTTGTTATATTAAGTTATAACCAATGACTTAAATGTGATGAGTTTAATGAGGTGAGTTGTGGGTGGTTTTGAATTTCAAATTCTTGAAATTCAAATGTGTTGGTGTGTTAATAAAATAAGAAAGGGTCTTATTTTATTTTCATTGTTTAGAGTTTTTTCACTTTGAGAGAGTTGGGAAGCATCTTCTTCTTCTTCTTCAACCTCGACGAAGAACACGAAGAACGCTTAGGCTCCGACGAAGAACGCCATCACCATAAGAAGAGAAAGATGTGTCGTCTCTTCTCTTCTTCGCAGCCGGTGTGTTTCCGAAGATCGACGACGCCGCTTCTTTCAATCTTCTTCCTGTGTAAATGAAAGGAGACGCCGCTTCCTCCTTGGGATTTCTTCGTCAGCTTACGAATCTTCTCCAGCGACGTTACCTCTTCGGACGCACCTCGACGTCAACGGAATCGACGTTCGATTCCCGCGACGCCCGACCTTCACGACGCTTGTCTTCCATGGCTTGTTGATGTGCTCCACACTTGAAACTGTGGTAGGGGAATTTATTTTTGAATTCTCTTATCTTTTGAGAATTGAACGACCAGCGCGGACCAACCAATTCCAGGTTGATCCACGGATCGTTCGTTCATGCGGATTGATGTTGAAGTTTATTATTTAATTATTTCATTTGTGAATTCTACCTTGTCATCCTTCGTGATTTTACAAACAGTTTTTATCGAATAACGAGAGGGGGCCGGACAGCACAAACACGGCCGACCCTCCTCCATTATTGATATTGTTTCTAATATGGATGGAACAGAATGGCGTGGTGCCGTTTCACCACGCGAGAATCGCTCGACAAGTATTACGCGACGTCGTCGCGCCACGCTGAGAAGTCAAACAAGAACGCGATGCCGACGCGCCGCATTGAAGGAAGTCGAAGGCACCATGGCCGAAGCAGAGCCACGACGAAGGGGCGCAGCGCCAGCACGCCGCGCCAGAGAACCACAAAGACGGCGCGTTTCTTTTTTGACATGCGGATTGATGGGTGACGACAAACGAGGCCGCAAGGTAATTTTGAGGCCTTCGCAGTGAAGGTCGGGTCCTAGGGAGACCATTGACGAAGACGGCAGGAGAAACGGACCATCGGAGTGCATCCAGTGGTCCGCGGAAGGCGACGACCGGCGGCGGCGGCGCGCCGCTGGAAGTGGCCGGCGGCGGTTGCTGCCGGTGTCAATCGGCGGCGAAGGGGTGGCAGCCGCGCTCACCCCCGCCGCTCCGCGGCGCCTTCTCGGCCGCGGCCGGCCGGTTGGCCCGGACCGGACCGCGCCGGGCCCAGCCGGGTCGGACCCGGGTCGGGTCGACCCAGGGGGGGTCGGGCCGGGTCGCCCTGGGCCCAGACCCCCGTTTTTGGGCCACTTTCGGTCAAATGCCTGTAACTTGAGCTACGGGCCTCCAAACGAATCGCCGTCAGCGGCGATGCGATCCTTGGTTCGAGACGGGCGTTTCGGTATATCGCACTCAAGGTTTCAGAATACTTTGAGTTTGGCCGGGTTGGTTCGTACACGAAACCAACCGGGCCCTCGGAGCGGAAACGCTCATATCTTGAGCTACGGACGTCCGATTGACCTGCCGTCGACTTTGTTGAGTTCCTCTTAGTAAGACGAATATTTTGGCATACTCCACCTGAGGATTGGACGCAGGTGGAGTACAGTCGGGTTGGTTTTGCCTTAACAACCAACCGGGCCCCTGGGACGAAAAAGACAATAACTCTCAGACCGGGCATCCGATTGACGCGCCGTCTGTTGCGTTGAGTTCCCGTTGACGATACGGAACTTTTGGATACATCAAATCCGGACTTTGTGACAGTTGATGTATCATCCTCTCGGCTCGTGGAGCGGACCCTCCCGAACGAGCTTGCTGTGTGTGGGAACCCTAGTGCTGGCTGCGACTGCGACTGTGACGATGCCGATTGTGCAGAGATCCTCAATGGATTGCGACGATGAAGATAGCTGGTCTTGAATCCTATGTGGGTCCTAGCTGAGCTGGTCTTGTATCCTATGTGGGTCCCAGTATAGATGAATCGATGAAGACAGTTGATCTTGTATCCTATGTGGGTCCTAGCTGTGCTGGTCCTGTATCCTATATGGGTCCCAGCTTAGATGATTCAATACTGGTCTTGTATCCTATGTGGGTCCCAGTATAGATGAATCGATGAAGACAGCTGGTCTTGTATCCTATGTGGGTCCCAGCTTAGATGATTCAATACTGGTCTTGTATCCTATGTGGGTCCCAGCATAGATGAATCAATGAAGACAGCTTGTCTTGTATCCTATGTGGGTCCCAGATTAGATGATTCAGTATCTGTATCTTATCATCCCTTCCACCTTTAGACGAAGTATACCTGTGTGAGCTGAATCCTGTTGCTTTTCTGTGTGGATTGTATTGTGCTATCCTGTGTGGATTACGTTTTCCTTCCTGTGTGGAATACGTATACCTTCCTGTGTGGACGGAGTTCTGCTTGGGCTCGGAGGTTGGAGCGTATTGAAATGATGACTTAGGTATATGTATGGGCATATACCTAAGCAGTGTCTGTTGTTATTTCGTGATTGTATATTTCCTTTGTGGTTTATCCTATGTGGATTTTGGGAGACCTTCGGGGGTCTTGGGGTCCCTACTGAGTAGCTTATACTCACCCCTGCACGGGCTATGCCCGCACTACATTGTGTTGGTTGCAGATGACAGACAACGTTGATTGTGGTTGAGGCTTGCAAAGCAGGACGATACCTGGAGGTGGACCACTGGGCGGGATGTGCTCGGAGCGGACGGCGGGACCCGAGGAGTAGAAGAGATATCTGTACCTACCCTTCAGGTGGGATTTCCAGTGGACAGCTCGGTGTAGCGGCTTTACTTTACTGTTGTTGTTCTGCCTTTCGAGTTGTACTTTACAGTTTTGCTTGTATTTCCGGCCCCTTTTTCCTTCCGTACTTACTGTTGTACTCAGTTTTTACTTAGTGTTTACTTCTTCTGCTTGTACTCTGTGGAGCATGTTTACATTACAAAGGCAATGCCTTCCCTTTTTACCCAGATTTACACCTTGGTGCTAGTCGCCAGCCCCTGGCATATGGAAGGCGGGCTTGGGGTAGTCACGGAACGGGCCCCAAGGACGGGTCGTGACAAATTGGTATCAGAGGAGTTCGGTTCTACCGCGAACTCTGATCTTTTCGATGTGAAGCAATAATGTCTAGCGTATTGAGTGTGGTTATCAGTCCAGGGAGTCCAGTGTTGGTGCGGCGACTGACGTATCCGTACACCAGGACCCTGACTTCTAATTTCTGACTTAATGCATGAAAACATTGATTGCGTGTGTGTTTCAAGATTTCATTGTGATTACTTGTGTGAGCTCACCAGGTATACTGTTTGACCATGGCGCACCTATTTCCTTTTCAGGATGGCCCCATGACGGCAGTCAGCTAGGGTTCCGAGAGTCGAGCGTGACGACAGCCCACCGAGCGATGAGGCTTCGGTGCAGGGCCCTTTGTCAGCAGTGGCACCAGCGGTAGCACAACCCGCCGAGCCACCGATACTTCCATCACCAGCCGCTGACAATGCACGTCACCTTAGCGCGCTGCACAAGTTCCAGCACCAGCGACCACCTAGGTTCTATGGGGAGACAGACCCCCAGGCAGCCGAGGACTGGCTGGAGGCAGTCGTACGAGTTTTCAGGCTAGTGAGGACACCAGCAGACCTCATGGTGATCCTCGCAGCAAGCCTACTACACGCAGTAGCGGGCCGATGGTGGAGCTTGATGCTCCAGGTGCATGACGAGATATCTCTTCTCTGGACGGACTTTGAGAGCATCTTCCGCTCTGAGTTCCTCCCAGCCACCCTCCGAGCGGTGCGCATCCAGGAGCTACTACAGCTGCGGCAGGGCAGCATGACAATAGCCCAGTACGCGGTGAGGTTTACTGATCTCTCACGCTACTCCACAGATATGGTACATGACCCATTCTTCTAGGCCCAGACATTCGAGCAGGGACTGAGGGACGAGATTAGTGCTTCGATGATCACCCTCAACATTCTTACGCAGGCAGAGGTTTTGGAGAGAGCCCTTCTAGTAGACAGTTTTCTCGCCGAGCAGGCTCCAGTGACAGGGCCCTCCGCAGGATGGCCCATAGAAGGGTATTCTGCAGCTGGTAGTAGACAGGTGGCGCAGAGGTCCAAGTGGGCCAGACCATCATATGGGCAGACTCAGGATGAAGATTTGGTTCTTTGGGGCACACGAAGGAGAGCCAGCTACACGAGGGGAAGGCATTGCTACATATACGACGGGCAAGGTCACATGGCTCGAGACTGCCCAACTCGTCTTACAGATGAGCAGCAGGTGGTAGAGGGACCTCCCAGACAGAGGTTCGGCCACAGTGGTCCGTAGGGTGCAGGCGGACAAGGCAGAGGAGCTGGCCGAGTAGCCGATGGTGGGAGACACTTCGAGGTGTTGCCTCAACCACCACCAGGAGGTCCGCCTCGACTGCAGGGAGTCGGTGGACATGCGAGAGCTCAGCTTCAGGCAGCTGAGGCCTTTGATCATGGAGCTCTAGGATCAAATGGACAAGAGCGGGACAAGTGGATACGTCTTTTGTACTTCTAGTTCCTTGTTGCTATTGTGTAGCGTCTTTGTATTATGAGCTGCAATAATAAAAGATGCATACCTTTGTGAGTTTTCATTCATGTCCTCTTTTGTGTTGTTACTAAGAGGTTTCAGTTTAGACTGTTGACTTGACCCTCACTTGTGAGACATCTACTGGAGGGGACCCAGTTACCACACACTGATGCCGATAGTGTGATTCAACCCTTGGAGGCGAGAGTAACGGTTGGATCTCTTAGTAGTAGCGTCGAGGCCTTACGACGTCATCCTTGGTATGGATTATTTTCATCCATATCGGATTGACTGTATTAGGAAAAGAACGTGGTTTATCCAAGGAATGATACGGGATTTCTCGTAATTGGCAAAGATGAAATCATAGCAGCTCTTGTGGGACCAGAGGTGGTCCAAGCCACGATAGAGAAGGTCCAGGTCATCCAGGAGTGGATGAAGACAGCTCAGAGCCGATAGAAGTCTTTCACTGGCAGGAGGTGGAGGCCACTAGAGTTTGAGGATTTCGACCACGTCTTCATGCGGGTCTCACCTTGACGTTGATTACGGAGATTTGTCCAAGGTGGCAAGTTGTCTACATGCTTCATCAGACCCTTCCAGGTCCTCAGCAGGATTGGCGAGGTGGCTTACCGCCTAGCTCAACTACCTTTGTATCCCTAGTTTGTTTTTAAACTTTACGGGGATGTAAATCCCTATGGTGGGAGTAATGTAAAGACCCATAAAATTCAAGGGAAATTTTTTCTTAATTTTCTTTGGTATTTTACAAGAATACAGTTTCTGACGGCACCTGATTCCGAGGCCCGGTGTGCCCGGAATCATTTTCCGAAGTTTGGCGCGGGTACGTTTAGTGAACGAACGAGCGGGAATTTCTAACTTTTGAACCAGTGCCTGGAATCGAATTCCGAGGGCACCGATGGAACCGCAGCGCTAGTAGTTACTTAGGAACTTCTGTTCTAGAGTTGCATTTATGCGAGTGTTGATAATAAAAATTGTGGAAGTTTATTTTATACTTACACTACAATTTTTATTATTTTACTCTAAGTGTTGTCTTGATGGAAGTTGGGTAACCACCCAACCTCCCTTGGGAGGTTATGACGGTGGTGGGGCCCACACAAAACCCACCCCTTCATATCCTCTAAAACCCCCCTCAACTCCCACTTTAATTTTTTTTATCTTAAGTTATAACCTATGACTTAAATGTGATGAGTTTAATGAGGTGAGTTGTGGGTGGTTTTGAATTTCAAATTCTTGAAATTCAAATGTGTTGTTGTGTTAATAAAATAAGAAAGAGTCTTATTTTATTTTCTTTGGTTAGAGTTTTGTCACTTTGAGAGAGTTGGGAAGCATCTTCTTCTTCTTCTTCAACCTCTACGAAGAACACGAAGAACGCTTAGGCTCCGACGAAGAACACCGTCACCATAAGAAGAGAAAGACGTGTCGTCTCTTCTCTTCTTTGCAGCCGGTGTGTTTTCGAAGATCGACGATGCCGCTTCTTTCGATCTTCTTCCCGTGTCAACGAAAGGAGATGCCACTTCCTCCTCGGGCTTTCTTCGTCAGTTTACGAAGCTTCTCCAGCGACGTTACCTCTTCAGACGCACCTCGACGTCAACGGAATCGACATTCGATTCCCGCGATGCCCGACCTCCGCGATGCTTGTCTTCCGTGGCTTGTTGACGTGCTCCGCACATCAAACCGAGGTAGGGGAATTTATTTTGGAATTCTATTATATTTTTAGAATAGAACGACGAGTGTGGACCAACCAATTCCAGGTTGATCCGCGGATCATTCGTTCATACGGATTGATGTTGAATTTTATTATTTAATTATTTCGTTCGTGAATTGTTCCTTGTCATCCTTCGTGATTTTACAACCAGTTGTTATCGATTAACGAGAGGGGGCCGGACCGCACAAACATGGCCGAACCTCCTCCATTATTGATATTGTTTCTAATATGGATGGAACGGAATGGTGTGGTGTCGTCGCACCATGCAAGAATCGCTCGGCAAGTATTACGTGACGCCGTCGCGCCACACTAAGAAGTTGAACAAGAACGCGACGCCGTCGCGCCGCGTCAAAGGAAGTCGAAGGCGCCGTGGCCGGAGCGGAGCCACGGCGAAGGGGCGCGGCGCCAGCACGCCACGTCGGAGAACCACTAAGACGGCGTGTTTCATTTTTTACATGCGGATGGACGGGTGATGACAAACGAGGCCGCAAGGTAATTTTGAGGCCTTCGTAGTGATGGTCGGGTCCCGGGGGGACCATAGGTGAAGAAGACAGGAGAAACGGACCACCGGAGCGCGTCCGGTGGTCCGCGGAAGGCGGCGGTAGCGCGCCTCCGGAAGGGGCCGGCGACGATTGCCGCCGGTGTCAATCAGCGGCGAAGGGGTGGCGGCCGCGCGCACCCCCGCCGCTCCATAGCGCCCGTGCTGCCGCGGTCGGCCGGTAGGGCCGGACGGGACCGCGCCCGACCGGGCCGGGCCGGGCCGGGCTGAGCCGGGCCGGGCCTAGCCGGGTCGGACCCAGGTCAGGTCGACCCAGTTCGGCCGACCCGAGGGGGGGGGGGTCGGGCCAGGTCGCCCCGGGCCCAGACCCCCATTTTCGGGCCACTTTCGGTCAAATGCCAGTAACATGAGCTATGAGCCTCCAAATGACTCGCCGTCAGCGGTGATGCGATCCTTGGATCGAGACGGTCGTTTCGGTATATCACACTCAAGGTTTTGGAATACTTTGAGTTCGGCCAGGTTGGTTCGTACACGAAACCAACCGGGCCCTCGGAGCGGAAACGCTCATATCTTGAGCTACAGATATCCGATTGACGTGCAGTCGACTTTGTTGAGTTCCTATTAGTGAGACGAATCTTTTGGAATACTTCCCTGAGGTTTGGACGTAGGTGGAGTATGGTCGGGTTGGTTTTTCCTTAAAAACCAACAGTGCCCCTGGGACGAAAAAGCCAATAACTCTCAGACCGGGCGTCCGATTGACGCGCCGTCTATTGCGTTGAGTTCCAGTTGACGATACGGAACTTTTGGATACATCAACTCTAGACTTTGTGATAGTTGATTTATCAGCCTCTCGGCTCGTGGAGCGGACCCTCCCGAACGAGCTTGTTGTGTGCGGGAACCCTAGTGCTGGCTGCGACTGCGACTGTGACGACGACGATTGTGCAGAGATCCTCAGTGGACTGTGACGATGAAGACAGCTGGTCTTGTATCCTATGTGGGTCCTAGTTGAGCTGGTCTTGAATCTTATGTGGGTCCCAGCTTAGATGATTCAATACTGGTCATGTATCCTATGTGGGTCCCAATATAGATGAATCAATAAAGATAGTTGGTCTTGTATCCTATGTGGGTCCTAGCTATGCTGGTCTTGTATCCTATGTGGGTCCCAGATTAGATGATTCAATACTAGTCTTGTATCCTATGTGGGTCCCAGTATAGATGAATCGATGAAGACAGCTGGTCTTGTATCCTATGTGGGTCCTAGCTGTGCTGGTCTTGTATCCTATGTGGGTCCCAGCTTAGATGATTCAATACTGGTCTTGTATCCTATGTGGGTCCCAGTATAGATGAATCAATGAAGACAGCTGGTCTTGTTTCCTATGTGGGTCCCAGCTTAGATGATTCAGTATCTGTATCTGATCATCCCTTTCACCTTTAGACGAAGTATACCTGTGTGAGCTGAATCCTGTTGCTTTCCTGTGTGGATTGTGTTGTGATATCCTGTGTGGATTACGTTTGCTTTCCTGTGTGGAATACATATACCTTCCTATGTGGACTGAGTTGTTCTTGGGCTCGGAGGTTGGAGCATATTGAAATGATGACTTAGGTATATGTATGGGCATATACCTAAGCAGTGTCGGTTGTTACTTCGTGATTTTATCTTTCCTTTGTGTTTTATCCTATGTGGATTTTGGGAGACCTTCGGGGGTCTCGGGGTTCCTACTGAGTAGCTTATACTCACCCCTGCACGGGCTATGCCCGCACTACGTTGTGTTGGTTGCAAACGACGGACAATGTTGATCGTGGTTGAGGCTTGTAGAGCAGGACGGTACCTGGAGGTGGACCACTGGGCGGGACGTGCTCGAAGCGGACGGCGGGACTCGAGGAGCAGAGGAGCTATCTATACCTACCCTTCAGGTGGGATTTCCAGTGGACAGCTCGGTGTAACAGCTTTACTTTACTGTTGCTATTCTCCCTTTCGTGTTGTACTTTATAGTTGGGCTTGTATTTCCGACCCCTTTTTCCTTCCGTACATACTGTTGTACTCAGTTTTTACTTAGTGTTTACTTCTTCTGCTTGTACTCTGTGGAGCTTGTTTACTTTACAAAGGCAATGCCTTCCCTTTTTACAGGGATTTACACCTTGGTGCTAGTCGCCATCCCCTGGACTATGGAAGGCGGGCTTGGGGTAGTCACGACACGGGCCCCAAGGACGGGTCGTGATAGATGGCGACTAGCACCAAAGGTGTAAATACCTAAGATGGTAAGTCATTTCCTTTATGAAAGTAAACAAACACAGTAGAGTATTCAATAGGAAGTAAACACTAAGTGAATACATTATACAAAAAGTAGTGCTGAAAGTAAAGGGGTCGGAAATACAAGCTCAACAGTAAATTATAGGTACAACGGAATGAAATTACAACTGAAAAGGACAACAACAAAAAGGGATGCTCCTGGAACATCCGCTGAGTATCCTACATGAAGGGTAGGTACATATGTCCACCTCACCACTCCAGGTCTATCGGTCTGCTCCGTGTACCATCTCGCTGTGTGGTCCACCGCCAGGTACTGTCCGTTCCTGGCTCGCTCTCTAACTCCGTCAACGCTATCCATCATCAGCATCCAACACAACGAGGTGCGGGCATAGCCCATGCAAGGGTGAGTTTAAAAATAGTCAGTAGGGACCCCGAGACCCTCGAAGGTCTCCCAGAATCCACAAAGGATAAACAACAGAAGAAAGATACAACCACAAAGTATCAGCCAACCCTACTTAGGTATATTCCCATACATATACCTAAACTATGAATATCAGTTTGGCTCCAACTCTCAAGTCCAAGGACAACCTAGCCCAAACAAGATGTAAAGTCAATCACATCGATGATAATGATTGAATGTCAAGAGTTAGCTCACATAAGTATACATCTTTTGTATAGTGATACAGATGATAAGATGTAGTCATTTATTCGTCTAAGTTGTTGGACCCACACAGGATACAAGACCAGCTACTATGTCGGACCCAGACAGGATACAAGACCAGCTACTATGTCGGACCCACACATGATACAAGTACAGAGGTCCAACTGCCGGACCCACACATGATACAAGAATAGTAGTCCTCGCCATTGAACCCACAGAGTATTCCTGTATGGTATTCATCACTGTCGAACCCATGGAGTATTCCAGTACAGTAGTCAACGCAGTCGAAGCCAGCTTTAGGTTTCCCGCACATATCACGCTTGATTCCAGGAGGGTCCACTACTCGACCAAAGGGGTAGATACATAAACTATCATGAATTATAGATTTTATATATCCTGAAGTTCCATCTCATCAAAAGGAAACCAACGCGACAGACGACGTGCCAATCAGACACCCAGTCTGAGAGTTATTGTCTTTTCTGTTCGAGGGGCCCCGTTGCAATTATGGTCGTTCCAAACCCTGCTATTTTCCAAAATTGTACAAAACTCAATTTGAGTATCACAAAAAGACATTATTTTCACAAGGATCATAGAGCCATATATTGAACCTCGATCAGACGCATTGTTAGGATGTTATTCGCACTTAAGCGAAATGGGTTCGGCCTGTCAAGCCTGATGGGCTAGCGGGTCAGCCCGTCCCAGTTCATCGGGTCCGACCTAGTGGACGGGTCAGCCCGACCTGATGGGGTGCATCACAGCCCGGCGGGGAGTGGCCCATCCCATCCCATGATCGGCAGCGGCTCGTCCAGTTGGCCAAGTGGAGCGTGGGGTGAGGCCCCCGGTTTTTCTGAAACGGCGGCGCCGAGCGGCACCGCCCCTCCTTCTCGGCCTGCCAAAATTGGCCGGTCTTCCTCAACATGAGCGTCCTGCACAGGTGGGCTACTGTTCTACCACATAGAACCTTCAGGTGATGTGGAATTCTTCAACCTGGCCATCCAGTTCACCCGCCCAAGCGGCCCACAGAATCAGGCTGTGGTTCTCCGAAACACGACGCCTCTCAGTGCCACGGTTGTCCCAGCCAGGCCGACTTTAGTCTCCTAGTTATTCTTCGGTAGAGCAACCCACGGTTGTGGGCCGTAGTCTACCTTCCACGTTGAAGTCGGTGCCATTGTCCTCTTTGAGCCAGCGCAAGGGTTATGTTGCCTTCATCGCCTTCAGTCATGGCCTCCACCTCTTCCAACACTGTCTCCATCGCGAATAAAAACATGAAACAACGGAGGGTCATCAGACTGTGTTTATTCGGCCCACGCCCTCCATGTTAGGCAGTAAAAAATGGCCATAGATGATCACTTGCATTCAATAAGAAGAAAGGTATAATTTATTCAATTTAGATTATACAACCCCTACCTTGTAATTGACGTCACACGTTAACAAGCCGCATCAGACGAGCGGCGCAGTAGTCCGGCGTCGCGGAAGACAACGTCATGGAGAACAGTGTCGTCTTGTCATCATTTGAGGAGTATTTGTTGTCGTGACATGGGAATCGAATCCAAAGACTATGTAGATTCCTTGACGTCGGGGTTCCTCTGAGGAAGAACCATCGTTGGAAAACTTTTTTCACATTCTTCGTCGGAGATGTTCTTCATTGAAGAACGTTGTTCTCCGTCGAGAGATGACCACCTTTCTTCTAATTCTCTAGATCCTCCCCAAAATATTATTTTCCAATGCAAATAAAATAAAATGCTTACCAATTTTAATAATTCCATCCATTTCAAATCAATTCAAAATAACCAATTAATTAAGGGAGCTTAATTAATTAAATTGATGGGGTTGGCACAATTAATGGAGGGAGGTGGGGAGGCTCCTCCATTAAGTTGAAGTTCAAAAGTTAAAAAGGGGGGGTTCATGGGAGTTAAAGGGGAGGTGAAGAGTTAGGTGATCATGTGGGCCCCACCTCATTTTATCCTCCCAAGGGAGGTTAGGGTGTAGTGGGACCCACCCTTAACCTCCACCAAGAGACTTAACCCAACTTTTAAAATAAAAATGTGTTGTACACACATTTTGTTTAAACTTTCAATTTTAATTGGAACCCCAAATTATAATTTCCATCTTGTATGAAACAAAACTGTGGTAATGGTCCCCTTAAGAGAATACCAGTGCTGCGAGTTCATCGGTGTCCTCAGATTTCAATTCTGAGCACCGGTTCAAAATATAGAAATACCCGCACATACGTTTGATGAACGTACCTGAACAAACTTTGGAAATTGATTTTGGGCACAACGGGCCTCAGAATCAGGTGTCTTCAAAAACTACGTACTCATAAAATTCCAAATAATTTAAGAAAAAAATTTCCTTGAAATTTCTGGGTCCTTACACATGACTTCTGTAACAACAAATATAAAGAAAAAGGAATCATTTTACACCCAAAATAATGATACCACTAAAATATCATTAACAAAGAAATAATAGAAGATCATATATGGTATCAAATTTATTTATGTTATTAATATAGAATTTAATAACAGTTATTTAACTATTATAAAGCATGTTAACGTACCCACTATGAAGGAAATGTACAAGGTAAGGGTTAATTTTACAATATCTTTATTATCTGAGGTTTTGTATACGTAAGTATCTATTGTGACTTCTTTATCATCCACATCTGTGTTTCTTAAAAATGTTTTTCAACACATTTTTACTATTTCTTAGAATATTGGTTAAATTCACTTATACTATTTTTTTACTTTTTAAAAAATATTTTCAAAGGAATATTTCCATCGTTTTCCAATCAAGGTACTTTATGTCATTGTCGATAAAATTAAGGGAAGAATGTTTTTTAAATTATACAGTGGATGAGGATATTTTCTGCCATTATAAATCCTTTAAAATGTACCTTACAAGCTAATAAAACTATTTTCAAAATAAATGTTTTCATTTATAATTATGTGACATTTAAATGATTTTAAAATATATAGAGTTATTTTCTAAAATAGTTTTTATTTCATCTATGTCTACATCTTTTGATGGGTTTTAAATTTTTATTGAAGTTGATTTATTATGATACAATCTTTCTTATTGTATTGACTGTTTTGTGATATGTGTGATTGTGGTTGTATTATTTTTATACCATTTATGGTATATGTTTAATGTATTAATATTTCGTATGTAAATTTTAATAGGAATGTTTATGTTATATTTCAACCTTTCATATGAGGAATGCATTAGACTTAGTATGTGACAGGTGGATCCCACTATAGCTCCACGATGCATCGGTTGGTCTCATGAGACAAACTAGTTTCTTAGGACAAGGCATTGAAAAATTCCTTATTTGTAGCCTTGGCACAAGGCCTTGACTTTATGGTTATGATGTCTGACATTATGCATTCAATCATTATGAATTTGGTTATTGATATTAAATGTGATTATTTGACTAATAGAATGTCCATGTGAATATGGTAATGGAATTATTTAATTTATAATTTTCATATTTTGTTGAAGTATATGCTTAAATGTCATGTGTTTTAGTCATATACATGGCCTTAAATTTTTATGCTTATTTATGAAAGCTTCTACTATATTATAATATATACTGAGCATCTGAGCTCACCACTTTCTATGTTTTATTTTTTCTAGGATGCGAAGAAATATATTATGATTTATCTACAAGAATAGGCTACATGATATGAGTGTTTTCAAAGGGGACACAATGTGTTTGTTTTTATTTCATGATGTAATATAAAACTTATGTATGTATCTAGTAAATCCTAGCCTACTAAACTAATCAAGATTTTGAGACATGATATCTTGTGATCATGCCAATTCTATGTAAGAATACATTGACTCTGGTTAATTAGGGTCAGGTCATTATAGTTGGTATTAGAGGAAGCATAGTACAACCCTTTGAAACTAGATTTATAAAAACTCTGATTAGTGCGAATTACCCTAAGATAAACTTTGAGGATTAGTATAAAAGAACATCAAAAAAAATTAGAACTGATACTATTATGTAGGTTTTCCAAGAAAATATATCCATGTCTGGATAAGATCAAGTTGTGGTAGCTCTGGCACAAATGTCCCTAGGAGTAAAAACTCCAACAAATAGTTTTAGGCTTGACCCAGGGAATCATGGTACATGACAATGGGCTATGATGCACTCTTGGATACGACACTCCTGGTGGATATGCTTAGGATAACTCACATTTTCATAACAATACATTATTATGAATTTATGAGAATATACATCCTCAAAAAAAACATTTTTATGATTACAAATTATACAGATAAACTGTTCAATTTATGTTAAGTGTTTTACATGTTTGGAATTATGTATTGAGATTCATAAATTAATCTAGTGTGTGAAATTGTTTAGAAATACTGAATAGTAGAAGGAATGGAAACCATATCAATGCACATAATCCATGTAGGGACTGCACTCCTACACTACATAATTATAATGGGGCTGGTGATGAAAATGGTGTTGATCATCTTATAACCATACTGCAAACACTCACTCTGGTTATGAATATTATCCTTACCCGTATAGAGCACCCTGATCCACAACGCGGAGGATCAATGTTATACTGATTCATGAGGAAGAAAACAACATCGTTCAATGGGACTATAAATCAATTTATTTACTAAGCAATGCATATGTTCTATAGAGAATAATATTTCATGATTTAGGGAGTTGAGAAAGGGAAAATGTTTTCCTGGCAGTTTATCGCTTCACATGGGATGGAGATCAATGGTGTTCACTACATCAAAACACGAAGGAAGATGATGAAGTATCTAATATGTAATGGAGGGTGTTTAAGGTGATATTATAACAAAATTACATTCCTCATGACCGTCATGTGGGTATTGAAAGATAATTTTGAGTCTAAGGAAAAGGGGGGATGAGAATGTCACAAAGTATGAGGATAACATTACAAGGATAACAAGGAATGCTGAAAATTATATACGTAACCCATGGAGTATGATTGGTTGATTCATTAATTGGTTGATTCATTTATTGGTTAAAACCATTTCTCCATTGAGCATTATTCTCACAATCCTTCTTGTCGTACGAAGATATTGTCTCGTGTGAAACAAGAAAAAAAAATTCTTTATGTCCTTCATCTTTAATGCAATAAAAGAGAAAAAATAGATATTTTGAACACTATAGAAATGGAAATAAGGGGAATATGGTAAATGATGAATTTTCATCCAGCAGTAAATGTGGGAAGAAACACCCTGGTACATTCATAAAGGAAATGAGAGTCTATTACAAGTGTGGTGAAAAAATCCACCAAGATCGTGATTATAAGGGAAAGAAAGAGGGTTTCAATGCTAAATGCTAAAATTATAGAGAAAAGGGGCATTATGAAAATGAATTTTCTAAGAACCAATGAAACTAACATTATAAATGGAAAAGGGAGAATGGCCATGCTCTTGCGATCACTACTATTATGGTTGAAGTTATGAATGATGTGGTGGAAGGTAATTTAATGGATTCCTAAAATTAATCCAATGATTTTTTTGATTTTGGATCATCACATTTTTTCATATCCTCCCTATTTACAAAGATAATTTGATATTTCCTATTTTATTTAACATGGAAGTTGTCGGTAAAAACTTCTAAGGAAGGTATCATTGAAACAATGTTTTATTAATCAGTTCCCATTATGGTATATAAACATACATTATCTATAGATCTTATTGGCAAACTGATGATTGAATTTGATATAATCCTTAGTATGGATTATCTTTCGGGCCATGATGCAAAAGTTTATAATAATAATAAAAAGGTTACAATTTGTTTTGGTGAAATGGAGTACCTTATATTTAGATAAGAAAAGTCAAAATCTGATTCTTATCTAGATCCACTCCCAGTAGCTCAAATATATTCAATTATTGGGGAGTAAGAGAAATAAATAACTATGGCTAGGGAAAGGAATTTTAAAATAGATGATGTTAATATTGTTCAGGAATATGTTTATTTATTTCTAGAGGAATTACCTGGACATCCTAAGAATGGGAAATTGAGTTTTCCATTGAATTAATTCCTGGTTCAAGGCCCATATCGAAGACCCCTTATAGAATGACCACTATAAAATTAGTGGAACTAAAGAAAAAACTATAGGAATTGAGTAAAGATGAATTTATTCACCCCAGTATTTCTCTATGAGGATACCCTGTTATTTTAGTTAAGAATAAGATAGATCTATGAGGTTGTGCATTGACTATAGAGAGATCAATTCTATAACAATAATGAACATGTATCACATACCTCGCATTTATGATGTATTTGATCAACTTCATGGAGCTCAATATTTTTCAAATATTTCCCTTTGATAAGGATATAATCAATTGCGTGTGAAGAAGGAAGGCATTCTGCAGATAACTTTTTGTACTAGGTATGGGCATTAAGATTTTACAGTAATTCCTTTTGGATTGAATAATTCACCCTATATCTTCATTGATTTAATGAATAGAGTTTTCAAAGAATATTTTGATGACATTGTGGTGGTATTTATTGATGATATCTTAGTATAATCTGAAATCTATGAATATCATGAAAATTATTTGAGCACTATTCTATAGACTCTTTGATGAAATTAATTGTATGGGAATTTTAGAAATGAGAATTTTGGCTTCAGGTGGTTTCTTTTCTTAGCCATAATTTCACTAAGGATGGAATCTCTGTTGATCCTTCTATGATAATAGAAATACAAGAATGTCCAGAACCGATGAGTATAACTGAAGTAGATAGATTTATTTGGTTTAGCAGGTTATTATAGGAGTTTCGTCAAAAATATCGCCTGATTGGCTAACCCATTTACCATGCTCACACTTGAAGGGCATAAATTTGTTTAGACAAAAGAGTTTAAAAAATGTTTAAAATAACATAAGACAATATTAGTCAATGATCCTATATTGACTCTACCATTGGAGAATGATGGGTTTGTTATTTATAGCGATACTTCAATGAAAGGACGTGGTTGTGTCCTTATGAAGAAAAATATAGTTATTTCCAATGCATCACGACAGCTAAGAATTCATGAAAAAAATTATCCCACTCATGATCTTGAGTTAGAAGCTATTATCATTTCTTTGAAGAAATGGAGACACTATCTCTATGGTAAATATTTTGATATTTATACTGATCACAAGAGTTTGAAGTATGTTTTCACACAAAAATAACTCAACGTGAGGCAAAGGAGATGGATTTAACTACTCAAGGATTATTATTTCACTATACACTACCACCTAGGGAAGGAAAATAAGGTGGATGATTCTTTGAGTAGAAAGGATCAGGGAGTTCTGAACAAGATACGATTTTAAAGGGATCCTATGTTCATGGATCTAGTAAGGTTAGATATGGGAATAATAATATAAGGTGAAACATCAGTACTTTTTTAAATGATTTCCAAGCCATATTTACTAGAAGGGATAAGATGTTCACAGACTCATTATGAGGAGTTTCAAAAGAAAATTAAAGCTGTGAATGATGGGAGATTAGTTAACATTGTATATGAAGATAGAATTTTGAAAATTGGAAATATACATTGTGTTCCTGACATATCTGATCAAAAAAGGGAATTTACGGATGATGCTCATAGCTCCAACTTCTCTGTACACCATGGTAGCACTATAATGTATAGATATTTGAAAGAACTTTTTTTGTGGGACAAAATGAAGAGAAGGATTTCAAATTATGTATCAAGATTTATGGTTTTTCAATAGGTTATGTCTGGAAGGCAGCATCTATTAAGAGTCATGCAACCACATTTCATACCTTAGTGGAAATGGGATGATATTATGGTAGACATTGTCATGGGGAAGAAAAAGACTCCTAGAAGGTATGATTCAATATAGGTCATTGTTGATCATCTTACCAAGTCAGCACATTGTCTTTCTATAAGAGAAGAATTACCATTTGCATGTTTTGGAAGACTATATATTAATTATGTTGTAAGACTACATGTTGTACCCCTATCGACTAGTTAAGATCTTGATTCTCCATTTACATCATGATTCTGGAAAAGTCTTTAGAAATCCCTAGATACTGAAACTCATTTGAGCTCCTCCTACAACCCTCAAACTGAAGAAAAATCAGAACATACTATTCAAACCTTATAATACATGTTGAGATCTTTCTCACTTAATTTTCAAGGTATGTAGGATCAGTGTCTACCTATGGTAGAATTTTCCTATAAAAGCTGAAGATTATCCAATCCCACATCAAAGAAGCTCAAAGTAGAAAATAGCTATGTCGATAACCACATAAAGGAGTTGTAATTTCAAGTAGGTGATCATGTTTTATAGAAGATATCCCCTTGGAAGGGTGCTATACGATTCGGTATGAAAAGGAAAATTATGTCACAGGTACATCAGACCTTTCAATATTATAGATCAAATTGGAGTTGTATCATACCATTTGGGAATGCCTCCAATTCTCTCCAAAGTTCATGATGTGTTCCACGTATAACTATTGAGAAAATACATGCCAGACCCAACTCATGCACTCACCTGTGAAGAGTTAGAAATGGAAACTAATCTCTCTTATTGTGAAAATCCTATCAAAATTCTTGATACCTGAGAAAAAGTGTTGAGAAACCGGATGACCCATCTTGTGAATGTTCTTTGGTGAAGACAAAAAATGGAAGAGGCAACGTGGGAACCTGAGGAAGTTATGATGAAGAACGACCTGATTCTTTTTATGTAGTAATATTATTGAAATTTCCAGGGCATATTTATTTTATGGAGGGAATAATGTAACCCCCCAACCTTCCATGGTACGTTTCTCTTTGAATAATACAATAGCTTGCACTGTATGCAACTTTGAGTTCCAGCACATCACGACAAATCAAACAGGCTGCTTCAAAAACATTTATGAATAGTAGTACCCAATATTTCAAATTTTATAAATTTTATTTTTTAAATTGGACTACGTTTTTGGATTTAGAATATGAAAATTAGCTATAAGTGAATTTTTGGTATTCTTATAAAAACATTCAATTTTTGATGAATAGTAAAAACACTTAGTTGTTGTATAAAAATGAATTTTTATTTAAATGATTATTTTTAATGTTTCTTTATTTTAACGTTAAAATAGATACATAATACTTATATTGGTACAATAGAATTTAGTGGAGTCATTTTATAAAATGTTCAGATATATAAATGTTTATTGAACATTTTACCATCAATTACCCATCTACTAGGAACATTTGGAAATTTACATAAAACATAATTTTACCACTTCTATGAATTGAATTTAAAAAATCCAAGAGACATGGTTGAAATCATTAAGTAAAATTTGGATTAATAAGATGAAAATAATTTTTGGTGAATAGTAACTGATGAATTTTATATACCATGGTTAAAAGTAAATAGGGTTATTAAAGGTAAAAATGATATTATAATTACCCAAACACATTTCCTAATTCTACTGGATATGTGTATTTAGACAAAAATAAACCTTAATAATAAATATGATTCTTTTCATCCTCAAGGATTAGATTATGACATTTATTATTATTTTATTTAAAAAAGAGTTCAAAGTGTTAAGTTCAAATTTTCATAACTAAAATATTTTTCATATAGGGTTATACATATGATAAATTAAACTATAAATATTAATTAGAAATATAAAAATATTTCCTACAACATGGTATTTTATTTATAATTTTCTAACATTAAATAATTAAATTTATTATAACACAATGATGATCAAATAATTACCTTATTAATGAATGATTACAATAATTGATGTTCCAAATACCAAAATAAATTTAAATTCAATGTTTTGATGCTTTCCACTAATTTTATAGGTTGATAGGACATGTTAAAGATGATTAGATAAATTTTAATCTAATTGATAAATTTATTATGACTTTAACAAAAACAAAATTCCAAATAGTTTCAAAATTTACATAAATGAGTTTTTTATACAAATACTATATTATTATGTGTTATAATATTACTAAATATCTAAGGATTGGCCAAAGGACTTAGATAAGTTTATATGTGTCAATAATGAACCACTTGGGGTTCTATTGGCATCTTATAGTAGGTTTATTAACCATTTATTATAATAATAAAATAATACATGGTAAAAGATAAACTATTTAACTAAGAGTTAAATCTAAAAGGTAAGGTCAATATGGTGACCTAAACATCAATAATACCTTTTTTTGAGATTTTTTAGACCCATCCCAACCTTATCCTTGAAATAAAACTATTTTGAGCTATTATATACCGAAAATGATTTTATTATAAAATAATATTTCACGATTTTCCTAATGTGACCCTCACCTCACTTGTAAAAGGGTACTTCCCCTATCTCTAAAAATTACATATCCAATGCCATTTTTCTCAGCCAAAACCTACTATAATATCCTGTAAACCAGAATAAATTCATCCCAGAGGGCTTTTTTGATCATAAATTCATCTTAGAGAGCCCTTTAGATCAATCCAAAAGGAAGCACGAGAAGATGAGGAAATAATTCCATCACCTCTTTCAAAGTAATCTTCTTATTACACATCCTCTTTATTTGTTGTTTCCATACCAAAATAATAACTCCCGAAAATTATACATAATATGATGTTATTATGAAAATGGTACAACTATATTCATTATTCTATTCATCCTATTAATGACAAAGTCACCATACGTGCGTACGTAAGGCTTATTGTCTCCACATCGTGGTGTAGTTGTTCTTCAACACTTAATTATTTGGAAGGGAGTAATAATGATGTATAATAAATGTAAATAATAAATATATCCTTATAATGATTCTACATATATTATAAATCATCCAATTATATATTATTTCCCCTTCAATTGAATGATTTTATCGATCGTGCATACGTACGGATTACTGTCTCCACGAACACGATGTGATTCATTCCCCATCATAACCATTAAATAATAATTGTTATTTGTTGATTAAAAATAATGTTTAAAGGATGTAATATCATTATGGATATAAATCCAATTCATCCTATCCATATCAAACATGACTTACTTAATGATACATATAAAGGAAAATGAATCAGTTAACACCCGAAACAATGAAACTACAATAATATCATTAACAAAGAAATATTATAAGATAATATATGATATCATATTTATGTATGTAGTTCTTTTATAATTAAATAAAAATGATTTGACTATTATAAAGTAGGTTAACATACCCACAACCCAGAAAAAGTACATGTTAAGGGTTAATTTTACAATCTCTTTACTATCTCAGGTTGAGTATACATAAGTATCCACTAGTACTTCTTTATCATCTAAATCTGTGTTTCGTAAAAATGTATTCCAATAAATTTTTATCGTTTCCTAAACTATGGGTTAAATTTATGTATACCCTAGTTTTTATTTTCATAAAATTCTTTGAAAGAAATATTTCCATCATTTTCCAAACAAGGTACATTAATACTATTTCGAAAAAAATTAAGGAAAGATTATTTTTTTAACTTATACGGTGGGCGTGGCTATTTTCCGCCTTTAAAACACCCTTGAAACATCCCTTACAATATTAAAAGAATATTTTCAAAATAATTGTTTTCTTTTATAAATACTTGACTTTTAGATGATTTCAAAATAGATAGAGAGATTTCCCTCGAATAGTTTTGATTTCATCTGTGTCAACACCCTTTGATGGATTTTACGCTTATTTGATGTTGATTTATTGTGATACAATATTCGATATTGTATTGATGGTTTTTTGATATGTTTGACAATGGATGTGTTATTTTTATAGCCTTCATGGTATATGGTTAATGTATTAACATCTCATATGCAAGTTTTAATATGAATGTTTATGTTATGTTTCATCCCTTTCATATGAGGAATGCATTGGACATAATAAGTGATTGGTGGAGCCCTCTAAATCTCCTTGATGCATTAGTAGGTATCATGAGACAAACTAGTGTCTTATCACAAGGACTTGATAAAATCTTTATTTGTAGCCTTGGAAGGAGGCCCTAAATATGTTGTTATGATGTCCAGATTATGCATTCCATCATTATAAAATTGGCTACTGATATTACACATAACTATTCGACTATTAGAATATCTATGTGAATAAGTAAATGAAATTATTTGATTTATCATTGCCATATTATGCTGAAGTATAGGGTTAAAAGCCTTGTTTTTTAGTCATATACATTTCCTTAAATGTCTATTCTTATTTATGAAAGTTTCTTCTATATTCTTATCCTTACTGAGCACTGGATCTCACCCATTTTAATGTTATATTTTTTCCAAGATGCAAAAAATTATATTAAAATTATCCTACAGTAATTAGTTAAAGGATATGAGGGTTTTTAAAGAGGAAAAAATGATATGTTTTTATTCAATGATGTAATTTAAAACTTATGTATTATCTAGTACATCTAAGGATACTAAACTAGTTTTTCTTTTGAGAATTGATCTCTTGTGATCATGCCAATGATATGTAATAATGCACAGACTCTGTGTGACTAGGGTTAGGGCGTTGCAATAAATCTCTTTATTTTTCACTGCTTCATTCCCAATATGCTTATACGTATTTTCATCAATGTGATTCAAAATAATTTAATTTCATATAACATTCATTTTTAAATAATATATATATATTTTGAATACATAATTAATTAATTTATTTATTTATTTATCACCAATTGTTTAAAAAAAATAAAGACCCCACCGCATAATATATTACTATACCCAAATTTGTTTTTGATGTGGCCCATCAGGTATCATTAAAAAGATCATAAACATTGAAAATCAAGGCTCATACACTGAAAACAATATTTTCACAAAACATGGGTATCTATTATGGCCATATGAACAAGGAATATGCCTCCTTCAATGGATAAATATCCTTTTTCTAGGAATAATAATATAAATCTCTCTTTATACCACATGACACAGCCTCATGTTTTTTGGAATGATAACCATTAAATATTTATTGAATGAATCTTACAAGGGGTTGATTGAATCACACAAAATATTCCTCAGAACATTACACCATCTTCCAATGCGCAAAAAATAAATCAACTTCAAAAATATCAGACCCTAACTTTAATGGTTTTTATATCATGTTGTGAACCATTCCTTATAATAAAAATCCTTATAATAGTTAATTTTACCAAAGGTCTATTGTGGAATGACCTAGAATTATGTAGCATAGCACATTATAATTATAATCATCCACATATAGAAGTTATTCATAATATACCTAATTTATGAATCATGTAGCTCCATTATGGTGTGGAATTTTCTAATACAACATAGCCATTTCATTGGGTACATAATATTAATCTAACATGATGTACACTATTTCTAGACTCATGATCTTCCTTCATGGAATCTATCCTACAGAAGAAAATGCTAGATCTATATTCATATTTTTTGCAAAACACGTATATCAACTATGTTATAATTTCTTTATGCCATCATAGGATACATTGGATGTCTTCTTTAGAAGACACATCACACAACATAACCCAAAAAAACAGGAATTTTATTGTTTTTTAAAAAATAGAAATCTATTTTTTTTAAATTTTATTTTATCTCTCATTATCATATTTTGTCTCAGAAATACAAATATTCAATAACTCTATGTTTAATTAACAGTACTCTAGAAATTGATATATCTACTATCATTAGTATATATTAATTTGAATACATCAGTTGTTCCTCCCCCAATCCATTGGTAATCCCAACATATTGATATTATAATCTCTTCTTAAGGATATCAAAGATTTAATTCTAATAGCATGACATTACATACTTCCATGGACCTCGATATCATTTAGTTGTATCAGTGTAATAATTTTCCACTCACTGAATTGAGTAGTATCTTTATATTTATATATGAGTCTCTATTTTATTTCTACATTCATCATTATTTATTATTTACTTCTGAATAAAATGAAATTACATAATGTTATATATTATTCTTCCACTATTACATGCTATATTCAAATAAATATCAACACTATTATATTACAACAATTTTAAACAACTTTTCACATTAAACTCAAATAGGAACATGTTTTTAATCATGGTATGAAAATAAAATTGTCTTTAAGACCAATATTTTATTGACTAATCAAATATCTATAACAAGTTTAGTTCAGAACAGTATTTCAAATCAGCAGATGTTCACCAGGGATCCCATGATGAATATGAAAACATAAATTTGGATTTTATTTATTTTAAACACTTTTAATAAACATAATTATACTAAAATTGATTATTTTGGTATCACCAATCATTGTTTAATGTTTCTAGTCTCTATTTCATTTATATTTTTACAACTAAGATGCAATACTTCAGTGTTTCTTCTCGATATAATTTATCAAATTATTCCAAATAATTTTATTTTTGTTTCTAATTCATACAAAATTAGAAATAATTTCTCTTAATATATTCATAATGTTGTTAAATATTGAAAAATTCATAAATTTCATCGATTCTTATATTGTCTACTTGTATTTTTATTTTTGTGATTTATAATTTTGAAGAAATATTTCTTATGTATCTGATTTATCAATTTATTGAATCAAAACTGATGAAAATATACATTTCATTAATATGACATTGAATGAATGGAGATCATTTCCTTATAAGTAGCATTTGTTTTTAAGTAAACATTCCCTATTTAAAAACATTCCAACTAAAAGTTGAAAACATGATCCTAAAAAATATTAGTAAATATCAATTAAAAGCCATTTAAAAAAATTATAATAACTCTAAAATAGATAATTATAGTTTGTATTCAATTATTTATTTACCGAATTTGTTAAATAATTTCAATATATTGATTTGATAAATTTCTGTAACGTCCCAGTTCTGGTAGCCACCCAAAGGCGCCCCGTACCAGGTTGGTCACATGGCCTTAAGCGCATTTCACCAAACGTCAGAGGCTACCGACTAGTAGTGAGGGCCTTGTTTGTGATATTGGGGAAACTATGCCCTAATTAGCAGAGTACACAGTGGAAATAAATAAACATGCAATAGAGGAAGCAGTAAATAACCTGCAATAATAAACAAAAGAAGACTAATTCAGTAAACAACTAGAGCACATATGTATATAAATGAAATGATGCATGATACATATCTTGGAAAACATCCAAACAAGTCAAAATGCTCGAAAAACCACAGTACCAAAATATGTACAAAATAAAAATAAAATAGCTCCTCAGCATCGTAAGCCAATGGTTGGTCCCATGCTCTCCTTCTCTAAGCAATCAAGTACCAGAAGTCGAAGGGCGCTTGCCCTTGTCTATACCTGCAACAACATAGTCTGTTTGGGCCCAAAAGCATGACCCAAACAGGGTATGAGAGTAAATCCCAGTAGGTATTCACCCGAAGATATGTGCCTAACAGTCAGTGAGTATATGGATGGTAAAAGTACAATAAACAATAAACAGCAACAACAAAGCAGTAGGCATAAAACAGTAAGTAGTAAAGCAGGATGATACATAACAGTAATCAATCCACAACCAACAACAGTAGTGAAGCAAACATCTAACAAGCTGGAAACCCTCTCGGAAGTACTCACAACCATCCCCACTGGTCCAATCCACGATGTACCACAAACCTCTGGGCAGTGCACTCAGCCTATCCATTCTAGTTTGGTCATATGAGATTATGAGACTCACCAAGGAACCACACTCAGACAATTCCCCTTATAGTCTAGGGTGGTCAGGGACTCACTAAAGAAGATCACACGGTATAACCCTCTTAGCCCCAAGGTCTAGAGACTCTCTAAGGAAGCTATCTCGTTCAACTCCTCATATAGCCTCAGGTATACCATAGACTCTCTGAGGAAGCTCACTCGGTCAATTCCTCCTCCATCCTGGGAAGGTTTTAAAAGAGAAATCAAACAAGGTTAGATTATCTAGGGAAGCTCACTCAGTCTACCCTCCTATAGTCTATAAAATCTGAAGGCACTCTGGGAAGCTCACTCAGTCTTTCCCCTGTGGCCTATAATGTCTAAGAGACACTGAGGAAGCTCACTCGGTCTAACCTCTTGTAGTCTATAATGTCAAGGACTATCTGGAAATCTCACTCGGTCTATCCCTTATAGACTATAGCACCAGGTTATCACATCCCCGTTCTAGTTAGTGCATGATAATTTTACAAGGCCTAAGTACACCTATAGAGCTACTGGGCTAACATTCTACAGGACATCAATCATGTTATACAAAACACTACATCCTATAGACACAAGGCATGGAAACAGTCATAACGGCCAAAGGCTAATAAGACCCAATGGTCGTAAACAAGGAAAAGCATGGGAAAAACATCAAAGCACAACAAATTATCCTCTAACATGATTAATTTTCCTCTACATAAGCATTAATACAAAGAAGGAAAAGAAAAAGGGCAAAAAGGTAAACATGCAATACCCCATTCACGGGTATTGGTGGAATTTGCACATAAAATTTAAAGACAGTGAACGGTAAGGCACAAACCACCTACCTCAATCCTAGGAGATCGATTTACTTGAACCACGATGACTGATTCTCCATTGAACTTCGTAGATCTAAGAAATATTCCAAAACGCTCAAACCACAATAAGTTGAGAAAGTGGAAGAATCAAGGAATGAAACTCAATAAGACACTACTAGAAAAATACCCTATACCAATGGTTTAGAACCGTTGGTATAGGCCTCCAAACTGTTGGTATAGCCTATACCAATGGTTTGGAGAACTGTGGGCATGTAAGCCGTTGGGATAGCTCTATACCAGCAGTTTTGGGAAAACCATTGGTATAGACCTATACAAATGGTTTTGAAACCCGTTGGTATAAATAATATGAATACATATACCAACGGTTCCATAAAATCGTTGGTATATGTATTTCAAACAAAAAAACATTCAGTGGGATTTGATCCTAGGGCATTTAGTTTATCATTCAACGACCTAACCACTAACCTAACATGACTTTTGTGAACATAATTTCACATATATATATATATTATAATAATTATTTTAAATTTTTATTAATATAATGTTCTCGGTAAGAATATTCGATAAAAAATCAAAGGACCTATACCAACGGTTTTGACAACCGTTGGTATAGGACCTTTGGTTTTGGGAGGGATGTTGGTAAATGGGGGACTTTTCCCAATGGTTTTGGAAAACCATTAGGAAGGCAATACCCTTTCCCAACAGTTTGGACAAACTGTTGGCAAAGACATACCCTTTCCCAACGGTTTTTGGGAAACCGTTGGGAAAAGTGACCTCGAAGTGGGATTTCCCAACGGTTTTTACAAACCATTGGTATGGAAGAATTTGGAAAGGTGAGATTTCCATTATTGAGAAGGAAGAACTCACCATTTCGGTTCCAACGCAACTGACGGTGGTTGAATCGGCCAACAGATGGAGGCTCGGGAATCCGGAGAAGTTTCTTGGTCGTATGTCGTCTCTCGGTCGAACCAAGCCCAGAAGAAGATGTTTATGGAAATCGGGTGCGACCCCGGTTCATTTAATGAAAAAAATAAAGTACACGGCCTTTACTTTTAGAGTACATGGTGTGTACTAGGTCTTTCCTTACATTGCCAAAATTGGCCTCCATGTTACCCTTACACACCGTGTGTGTGGCCTAGATGCGACAAGTATACGGCTTCGAGCAAAAAAAGAGTACACGCCGTGTACTCAGAAAGTACACGGCCTATACTTAAAAAATTTACAGAAAAATAATTTTTCTCAAAAACTCCAGAAAAAGGAACGACATGCCTGAAATGAAGATCCATGTTCTTACACACTTCCCCCCTTAAAGAAATTCATCCCTAAATTTCCCTAGAGAGGCGTAGAAGAAGAAACCCTGAACAGCTCCGGCAACTGCGATCGTACATCAGCCTCCATGTCCCAGGTCTCATCCTTTACTCACCCATGCTGCCAAAACACCCAAACTAAAGGAACTGATCGCCAACATAGAACCTTCATACTAAGATCGACAATCTAGATGGGATGCTTCTCAAACAACGCATCCACTTCGAGTTCATGCTCCTCAGGCTGAAAGACATGTGACAGGTCTGAAAAGTAACATCGGAGCTGAGAGACGTGGAAGACGTCGTGCATAACCCTGTACCTCTGAGATAACTGCAACTGATAGGCAACTGTCCCAACCCTCTACAATAACTCAAACGGCCCGACGAACCATGGTAAAAGCTTACCCTATCTCTGAATCCTCTTTTACCACACCCTTGGTGTGACACACAGGAAAACCTGATCCCCGACCTCGAACGCCAGAGGTCGTCTCCGCTGATCAGCACAAGACTTCTCTTGAGACTGTGCTGTAGTCATCCTCTTTCGAATCAACTCTATCTTCTCATAGGTCTCCTGAGGAAGAAGAGGTCCCAGCAAAGCTGCCACTCCAGCCTCAAACCAGCATAAGGGTGAGCGGAATGGCCTACCGTACAAAGCCTCGTAAGGTGCCATCGGAATGGTCTCCTGAAAACTGTTGTTGTATGAGAACTCCAAAAAATGTATATGCTTTTACCAAGAACCGCCGAAGTATAGAATGCAATCTTGGAGAATATCCTCAAGAACTTAGATCATGCGCTCAGACTGGCCATCTACATGGGGATGGTAACTTGTACTCAAAAGTACCTATGTACCCAAAGCCTTCTGAAGTCCCTTCCAGAATCACGAGGTAAAATGAACATCCCTGTCTAAAACAATGGACTGTGGAACTCCATGTAGACATAAAATCTCTTGGATATACAACCATCCCATATCATCAACAGTGAATGTCTCCTTGATCGGCAATAAGTGTTCAACCTTCGTAAGCCTGTGGACGACAACAAAAACAACATCACTCCCCTGAGGTGACCTTGGTAACCCGATCACGAAGTCCATCGCGACATCGTTCCACTCCACTCGGGAATGGGTACCTGCTGCAAAAGCCCTACTGGTCGTTGATGCTCTGCTTTCACCTGTTGACAAGTAGTATAAGGCCCAACCTTAAACATTACTTATTCTTTAGTTATTTAAAGAATACACCTTGAGGATCATTTTAGGTTTGTAGTTTTAGAGAATTAGATCATAAAACATGCATTACATTCCACATTTAAACAAAGTGGTTACATAAAAGATAGTGTTCATTTTTCCCATCTATGGAAACATATTTAAAATAAAACATGGATTCTATCTTGACACTTCCTTGACAATATTATCATATCATGTACCTTTCCCTTGACCTGTGAAAAACATTTCAAAAAAAACTTGTGATGAGCATAAAAAGATCAGTAAGAGATATAAAAATATGGAAAGGAAACATAAGTACATATATACATAAGAATGAAATCATACTTTACCAATAAAAAATAAGAACTTTAATATAACTCATCAAATCATTAATAAATTATAGAAATCACAACACATAAAGGTAACTTGAGGCATTCATAACATTCTTACGTAGGGAGTAACCCTCTTGGTTACGTTCGGAATACCCATCACAGTATATTCCGTAAATCTCTTTGGAGAAACCTTAATGATTAACCCGTTCGTGTTACCCAATGCATTGGAGAGCTATATCGGGCTCACCCGCCCATAGTTTATCACGGAACCACTCGTCTTCATAATAATGCCCAAGAACCATAACATAATCGTATCACATAAAACATGCATAAAGGAAACATAACATTTCCACTTTTCAATAACAGGATATCAATACAACACATTGATATAAAAACATTATGAAAACCATTTTCAATACCAAAATTAAATAAAAGTAAACCATGGTATTTATTTTTCTTTTAAAAAAAGGTATGGCTTGTAGAGGAAGCCGAAACTCAAATAATGGTCACGGCGGCGAAGAAGTCGTTGTCGCCGTATACGTACGAAAAAAACATTCCCTTTTTTCATTTAGTAAAACCCTTCATATAAAAAGATTCCTTTTGGATAAACATAAAAGTAAAATGGGTTTATACAACATATAAAGGAATGTTGTGTATAAAACATAATATGCATCAATGAAAGGAGATTGAGACGAAGTCCCATACCTCGGGTTCGACTTGACTCGATCATTCTTTAACGTCCTGAATAATAAATTTGAGTTAATTTCTACTTTCTTAAGTTACTTTTTCAAGTTCATTATTCCTTTTATATCACTTATTACCATGTCATGAACACTATGTAATTATTTATGTTAATAACGGTCGTTTTAACGATCATTGGTACTTGAGTCAAAAATATGCTCTTTATAATTACAAGTTGTTCATGTATACATTATATCCAGAGTTATACTCATGATGTAGATATCATATATATCATATATATCCAGTATATACATGAATTTATAATATTACATAACATTTAGAGGTAAGAAATGAAATGCACCATTCATGGACACGGTAAGCCGTACGTACGCATGAACGCTACTTTCATTTCTATTTCATATTTAATGGAATTAAAACATAATGATACATAATAGTATTATAATTCCAGTATTGTATCATATATAATATCATTCAATCTATCCTTTATACATACCACATATGGTATTAACGAATCAAATCACTTTGAGGGGGTGGTAGTCCGAACTTCCTAAAATGAAGATATCGTGTTTACCCATAATGGAAACCATAAAGGTATGCCATAAATAAAAAATAAAGAAGCTTAAGTAAAACATAAACATATTATATATGATATATAAATATAGTGACATATTAATGGCCTCCTTTGACGGTGTTATATGAGTGTTGAACAATCATCGTTTCGTGAGGCAGAAATTCGCCACACACAGAAACAGTATGTTCTTTAACCATTAAAAGTAGGTGTGTGTAAGTGTAGCTCGAATACTTCTTATAAAAACATCCTAGTATATTGAGGATACTGGAGTTGTTAAAAATTAAATTAATAAAAAGATTTTAGGGGGATGGAGATGAAAAATAAATCATAAGAACACAAGAGAAAACACTACATTTAAAACGGGTAACTCTTTTTGATTTGAGCTCAAAGTCTTCCTTGGGAAGACTTCTGAACAAATTGAGGCTTAAAAGAGTAATAGAGGGATGGGGAGAGACAAAATTGACAGGGGTTGGCCGAGCCAAAGGCTTGAGAGGTGTGGGTAAGGTGGTAGAGGTGGGGGCCTTTTATAAGACGAGAGGAGGGGCACTCTTGGAATGTTATAAAAGGATACATTATTATAAAATGATTTTCATATTTAAAAGCTCCCAAAATTATATATTTCTAGGATAAGGTGATAAGAATTCGAAATCCACCCATCCAATTGGTTTTTAACATTGTAGATCTTATATTTTACATTATCTTTTCATTTTATTTAAATCATTAAATAATGAGGTAATCGTTGCATCATCATGGTGTCATAAATAATTTAATTTATTTAATGTATAAAAAATTATAAAACAAATATAATGATGTAGGAAATATTTTTATCTTTCTAATGAATATTTATAGTCAAAAATATGACTTGTATAACCCCATTTAAAAATTGTTTTAGTAAAACAACTCATGTTTGTGACATTTTAATTTTAACTTTAAATAAAAAGTTATTAATGTCATTTTCCTAACAAAGTTGCTCCATGGGGTCCCCATTTTGACCCATGGATTGTCTTGGTCTGCCATGACACATCAAATTAGGGTAGGACATGTGTCTAGGTCATTTCATATTATTAAAACATTATTTTTACCTTAAATTAATCTAATTACCTCTAATCGCGATTAAAAACTTAAAAGTTACTATTCAACAAAAAAATTATTTTAATCCCATTGAACAACATTTTACTTCTTAATGAAAACCATGTATGTCATATTTTTTAAATTAAAAACACAGAGGTGGTAAAATTTCATTTAAACGGAAAATCAGTTTTTATAAGTACCACTTAGTGGTTTCACTATTCATCAAAAATTGAAGTTTTTCAGAAAAATACCAAAACATCACCCTAAGATAGATTTGATATTCCGAATTCAAAAATGATGTATATTTTACAAAATTCAAAACAAATAAGGTACATTAATTAATTCAATAATTAATTCCCATTGTCAGAGCAAATAACTTGTTTTTATGAAAAAATAAGTATCAAAAGATTGACACTAGTTTAAGTCCAATTTCAATGTGAAATTAATTCCAACGAACACTATTGGATTAAATGGTAATAATATATTCTAATTGAACATTAAAACCAATTCAAAATATAATCTAATCATATTAATAAATTAGATTAAAAAGAATTTTTGAATTAAAATACAACATTTTTCATTATTCATTAAAAATGAACTTTATCGGAAAAATACCAAAAATTCACACAAAGTAAATTTTGATGTCCCGATTCTAAAGAAGAATTTTATTTGGTCCAATAGAATGTATAAGAGTGACCAAAACTATATTTATAGATAGTTCGCCATCAAAAGGGGATAAGTTGACCTTTAGTGAATGTTACAGTATATATGCCTAAGATTGAATTCTTTTCTTATTTTAAGCCTTTATATTTTATTGGATAAATGTAAAAACATTTAAAAAACATATATAATCATATTTTAGTTACTTCCATTCATTCCCTCTAATACAACGGCTACGTGTTAACTACCATTTAAAATAATATTATTTTATTACTAGTGTGCAACGTAAGAATTTCAAAGAAACTCTTTGTTGAGTATCAGTGACGCTATCGAACATAGAAACCACTTTATAGTAAAATTAATATTTATTTCATAAATATTAATAAAAATGAAAATACTTTATTCTTTATTTACCTGGGATGTTACATCCTTCCCCCCTTTTGGGAATTGCGTCCTCAAAATTTTATTCACTTATCAAAATAAGTGGGGGTATTTATGCCTCATAGCATTTTCAGATTCCCATGTTGCCTCTTCAACCATATGGTTTTTCCATAAAACCTTTACCTGGTGAATTACCTTATTCCGAAACACTTGCGCTCTATGGTCAAGTATCTGGACTGGTTGTTCTTCATAAGATATATTCTCTTCCAACTGAAATACCTTTGGGCTCAAAACATGAGATGGTTCTGGAAAGTACTTTCTCAACATCAAAACATGAAAAACATTGTGTACCTGATATAAAATTGGAGGTAAAGCCACTTGGTATGAAACTGATCCAACTTTCTCCAGAATTTCATATGGTCCAATGAACCTTGGACTCATCTTTCCTTTCTTACCAAATCGCATCACACATTTCCATGGTGAAACTTTGAGAAAGACACGATCACCTACCTTGAAAGATAGATCCTTCCTCCGGTTATCCGCATAACTCTTCTGCCTACTCTGAGATGTTCTCATGTGTTTCTGAATCAACTGAACTTTTTCTGCCATCTCTTCTACCAATTCTGGTCCCATCAGCTTTCTTTCACCCACTTCATCCCAGAAAGCTGGAGTTCGACACCGCTTCCCATATAACGCCTCAAATGGTTCCATCTGTATACTGGAATGAAAACTGTTATTATAAGAAAACTCAACCAAAGAAAGATTTTGGTCCCAACTTCCCTGATATTCCATCGAACAAGCACATAGCATATCCTCCAAAGTCTGAATCGTTCATTCTGATAGCCCATCTGATTGAGGATGAAAAGTTGTACTAAAATTTAATTCAGTACCCAATGAATTCTGATTGCCTTTCCAAAAGTTAGAAGTGAACCTGGGATCACAATCAGATACAATGGAGAGAGGAACTCCATGTAACCTGACTATCTCTTTAAGATAAACACGGGAAATTTAATCTATGGAAAAATTATCTCGTATAGCATGGAAATGAGAAGATTTAGTCAAGCGATCAATAATAACCCATATTGCATTATTACCTCGAGGTGTCTTCGGCAATCTCACAACAAAGTCCATGGATATATTCTCCAATTTACACTCTGGCACTGGTAAAGGGTGAAGCATCCCATTCAGTAACTGCTGCTCTGCTTTAACCAGTTGACAAGTCAAACACTTTATAGTAAAATCAGCAATATCCCTTTTCATTTCGTCCTGCTAGTAATACTCACGAAGATCTCTATACATTTTAGTACTGCCAGGATGAACTGAAAATGTAGAACTATGAGCTTCACATAACAAATCTCTCTTCAACTATGAATAACACGACACACAAAATCTCTTCCAAAATCTCAAAACAAAATCATTATCAATATTGAACTCAGGAAACTTACCCTTCAGAACCATCTCTACCCTTTTCTGTAACTCGCTGTCTTGCTTCTGTGCTTTCTTAATTCTGTCTGATAGAGAAGATTTCACTGATACCTAAAAAAAATAGAAGGACATCCTACACCAACAACATCTATGAAAAAGTTCATCAAATCCTTAACCAAAGGATCATGTTCCAAATGCAACATTGTTAATGAAGCATTACTTTTTCGACTCAAAGCATCAACCACTCTATTTTCTTTTCTCAGGTGGTAATGAATTGTACAATCATAATCCTTGATTAATTCTAGCCATCTCCTCTGTCTCATGTTCAATTCTTTCTGAGTGAATGTATACTTTAAACTTTTGTGATCAGTATATATTTCACACTTTACTCCATACAAATGATGCCTCTAAATTTTTAAAGCGAAAACAACAGCAGCTAATTCCAAATCATGTGTAGGGTAATTTACCTCATGAGTTTTCAATTGTCATGAAGTATAAGCAATTACCTGATTATTCTGCATTAGGACACAACCATGTGACCGCGTTGTCGAACGCGTCAAATTAGTTGTTTAATTTTGACTAGAATTTCTGCAGTATAGCAGCAACCCTAGGTCGTCTCTCGACGGAGCCTTAGATCATTAATTATAAAATGTGGTTCTGATTATGAAATTTAAAAAAAGGAATTGGGGTTTTATAATACTTGGGTTTGATGATTAAAGATGACAATATAAAATAGAAGCTATAAAACAAAGTAGAGATTAACAAAATTAATTAAGCGTGATCAACCCGGGGGACTCTTATGATGTTTATCCTTCATCGCTTCATGATATAAGGTTATGATCTTTTAATCCATGGTTTGTAACACCTAGAACTAGAATGTTACTGAGTTTATACTAGGATACCTCCTAGGGTTCAGTCAAAAACACACAATGATTCACCGGACACCGCCGATGGTTGAATGAATTGTGTTTGACTTCATAACCAAAACTCACCAAGGCAACACACGAAAAACTCGATGCACTGTCCAGATTTTTATGTTATTTCTTTGTGATACCATGACATAAATATACACGGCCTTGACAGTACTTGCGTGAGTTCAATTTACCAATATAAACCACACAAACACCACAATTGAAAGGGGGAAAGAAAGTGGTGAACGGTGTGTGAAACATCACATGAATGGGTACCCCCAAACATGATCATTTGAGTTGAGCATGACATACCAGTACATAACTCAATAAAATAAGAATAGAGGATGATGAAAAACAACACAACAATCTGGAATTTAAAAGATCATTCAAATATTACAAACATGAAGCTCGGGATGTACATCACATTCCTCCCCGGGTGATCACAAGGGGTTTAGAAACCCATGGGAGAGGAGGAAGAGAAATTTGTTGGGGTAGAACTTCCCATAGCCTCCATAACCTCTAGGGATGTTGAGAAGACTCCTTGGGGACTCCAAAATGGAAGCACCTTGCCTCTTGGCCGAACTTACAAATGAGGAGCCCAAGGTGCCCTTTTATAGAAAATGTGGGAGGTGGTTTTGGGCACACAGATTTAATCAATCCACTTGAACGACGTGTTTCGGCCTTCAGACAGTCTTATCTCGCTTTGGAGAAAATAGAAAAGTTGTAGCCCTACCTCTTTTATGTCTCCACAGAAGGTTTGGCACCGTTTGGACAACTAAATCTCAAGATATTGATAAAATACAGAACACCGCATTTGACTTGGTCCAAATTCGGTGGCTTGGACAGATCAGTTCGGATGGGCTCCATAGAAGCCGAATCAGCGTTGGGTTCCTGAATATGAAATGTAGCCTATAATATTTTGGACAGGCCTACAAAATTTCAGCCCATTTGGATGCACGGATGATGTGTACTATGCAAAACAGTGGACAGATGTCCATGGATCCATGCAATTTTGGCCCATTTTTCTTCCACTTCATCAAAGGCCATCCAAATCACCTCCACCTACATTGAAACAATAAAAACAAGTAACATTGCCCATTATAATATTGATTAACATTAATTGATTTATTAAAACATGAAATGCAATTTATTATTATATTTGGAATATTCATTACAAAACTAGTTTAAAACTGCGGTGTAAGGGTGGAATAAAACAATGAATCGTGGTACGATCACACCCCCACACCTAAACATTTGCACTCCTGGGAAAAGTCACATATCCAAATACAATGATTCATATATATATATATATATATATTTCCAACATCATAAAGATTTATTATTTGAGTAAATTTTATTTAAAGTGATCAATGCACGAACCACACCAAGAAGTTATTCCTAGTGAAAATAGAAAAAGATGTCTCATAAATCATATCATAGTGAAATTCAAAAAGATTCATGATACCCAATTGAGAGAGGAATTCAGAAGTAAATCATGACACTAAATCTCCATGTGTGTGTGTGAAAACCATTCCATGCTATTCTTTCCACTTGATATCTAATAAATATATGTTATTTTAACATTTTTCAGCTTAAATGATTTTGTCACCGAACCTGTCCTACATCCTTTGCAATCATATTTCAAGACCCACTCATTTAAGCATTCCCAGAAGTCAAACCATAAGCTCCCGACCTAGATATCCCCATATGTTGCACATTTCATCACTCCCCTCATTTATTATTTTTTTTGAAGTTGCAATTGGAACAAATCTCACACTCATCTCTCAACCCTTGTTTGATCTCCTCACGACACTAATTGCAATAGTTATAACAAGATCAAAGGTTGAGGAGGAGTGGTTTTTGACCTGCCCAAGACACAACAATTTTTTTTTTGAGGGCGTACAACAGTCGGACATTAGGTACACACGCATAGGTCAATCTGGTACAGTAATGAAACAGATCGGATAAGGAACGAACGTATGGAAATATCATTTAAAGCTGAAAAATATTAACCCAACATATATTTACCTTATATTAAGTAAGAAATAATCACACTTTGTGGTTTGGTGCAAAATTGTTTTTGGAGATATTAGTGACACATTTTTCCCAAAAACTACTCACACAATGGGCATCAATCATCTCAAAGGTTTCACATAGATACAACCATTTATATCATTGACAGAAAACCAATTCACTAAAAATCACTCCTTGATGGTAAACTCATACACTTTCTCTTTCTAGCCTTTGTTATGGTATTTTTACTTTCCCCACTTTATGGTCGCCACATCATGGAATTTCGAAATTGTTGATGGGGAAAAATAAAAATACCATAAAGAAGGCCATAAAGAGAAAACAAAAGGAGAAAAGGATGAAAAATCCTAACTAACCCAGGAATGTATCCACCCCCCACACCTAGAATGTGCAGTGTCCTCACTGAAATAGTTGAAAATGTGAGAAGGAAGGATAAAACCTGGTATGTTTTATTGGTATGATGCATCGAGAAGGTGGATTTCCTCCACCGGATTCTTTGGAAAATCCTCATAGAAGTGTTTAAGTCGCTGCCCATTGACGGTAAGACTTCGTCCACTCTGCTCATGCAAAACCTGTATTGCACCAAAAGGGTAAACATTAGTAACAGTATAAGGACCGAGCCATCGGGAACGAAGCTTACCTGGGTGGAGCTTAAGCCTGGAATTGTACATGAGGACCTTCTCACCAATATGGAACTTCCGCCTGTGAATCATGATATCATGAATAGCCTTTGTCTTCTCTTTATAGATTCGGGAGTTTTCATATGCATCACGTCGAATTTCTTCCAACTCTTGAATCTACAGCTTTCTTTCCTCACCTGCATCTGAAAAGTTCATATTACATTGTTTAATAGCCCAATATGCACGGTGTTCGACCTCCACCGGGAGGTGACAAGATTTCCCAAACACAATCCTATATGGTGACATTCCGATCGGTGTTTTAAAAGCAGTACGGTATGCCCAAAGTGCATCATCCAAGCACAAACTCCAATCTTTCCTATTGGGTTGTACCGTTTTTTCCAAGATTCGCTTAACTTCCCGATTTGAAATTTCTGCTTGTCCGTTAGTTTGGGGATGATATGAAGTGGAGACTTTATGAACAACCCCATACTTACGAAGCAAGTTTTTCATGTTACGATTGCAAAAATGTGAACCCTGATCACTAATGATGAATCTTGGTAGACCAAACCTACTGAAAATCTGGGACCTCACAAAATCAACAACCACTTGAGAGTCATCGGTCCTGGTGGCCTTTGCTTCCACCCATTTAGATACATAGTCAACCGCCAATAAGATGTACACAAAGCCAAATGAATTTGGAAAAGGTCCCATGAAGTCAATGCCCCATGCATCGAAGATCTCACAAAATAACATGGGCTGTTGGGGCATTTCATTCCTCTTGGAGATATTCCCTGTGAATTGACATCGAGTACATGATTTACAAAACCTATGGGCATCTCTATACAATGTTGGCCAATATAATCCTGAGTCAAGGACCTTTCGAGCTGTACGTTGAGAGCCAAAGTGGCCCCCACATGCCAAGGTGTGGCAGAAGGTCAAAACAGAGGTGAACTCATGGTCAGGAACACACCTACGAACAACCTGGTCACTACAAATTCTCCACAAGTATGGGTCATCCCAAATGTACCATCGAGAGTCATGCTTAAGTTTATGGGATTGTGAAGTGCTAAAATCAGGGGGGAACCTAGATGTTGCTAGAAAATTCACAATGTCCGCATACCAGGGGGTAAGGTCCACAACATCACAAAGGTTCTCATGAGGGAAGAATTCTCCAATGGGTAGGGGTGAGTCAATATGATGGTCCAATGGTGGGGAAATCCTACTAATGTGGTCAGCTACAACATTCTCCACCCTCTCTTATCTCTAATATCAAGGTCAAACTCTTGGAGGAGGAGCATCCACCGAATGAGGCGGGGCTTGGCTTCAGGTTTCTTTAGGAGGAAACGAAGGGCAGCATGGTCAGAAAACACAATCACTTTTGACCCAAGAAGATATGAACGGAATTTTTCCAAGGCAAACACAATAGAAAGGAGTTCTTTTTCTGTGGTTGTGTAGTTTACCTGGGCAGGGTCAAGGGTACGCGAGGCATACGCAATGACATGAGGATCCTTTTCAACCCTTTGTGATAAAACTGCTCCAACTGCAAAGTTAGAGGCATCGCACATAAGCTCGAAGGGGAGATCCCACCTAGGTGGTTGGATTATGGGAGGTGATGTGAGACTCTTTTTTAGTGAATTTAATGCATCCTCACAATTTTTATCAAAAACAAATTCAGAATCCTTTTGTAACAACCGAGATAAGGGAAGTGTGATCTTACTAAAGTCTTTAATGAATCGTCGGTAAAAACCAGCATGACCCAAGAAAGACCGCACCTCACGAACACATTTTGGATATGGAAGGGATGAAATCAATTCAATTTTAGATTTATCAACCTGAATTCCCTTATTTGAAATGATATTCCCAAGAACTATCCCTCGCTCAACCATAAAATGGCATTTTTCATAATTTAAAACAAGATCTTTTTCAATGCAGCGGCGGAGGATAGAACCTAGGTTTTCCAAACAATCATCAAAAGAAGAACCGTAAACCGTGAAATCATCCATAAAGACTTCCATACAACTCTCAAGGTACTCAAAAAAAATACTCAACATACATCGCTGAAAAGTACCAGGAGCATTACCTAGACCGAATGACATCCTTCTGTATGCAAATGTACCAAATGGACAAGTAAATGTTGTCTTTTCTTGATCCTCAGGGGCTATATGGATTTGGAAATAACCCGAATAGCCATCAAGGAAACAATAATGAGACTTACCAGCCAATCGTTCTAACATTTGGTCAATGAAAGGTAAAGGAAAGTGGTCCTTCCGCGTGGCTTGATTCAGTCGACGGTAGTCAATACAGACTCGCCAACTGTTTTGCACACGTGTTGGAACCAATTCATTCCTTTCATTTGACACAACTGTTACTCCTGTTTTTTTAGGCACAATTTTCACTGGGCTAACCCATTTACTATCAGATATAGGATAAATGATCCCTGCAGCAAGTAATTTACTGACTTCCAATTTTACCACTTCAAGGAGAGTGGGATTCAACCGGCGTTGAGATTGTCTTACGGGTTTAGCCTCATTATCCAAAAGTATATGGTGCATACAAATAGATGGGCTAATCCTGGGAATATCAGCCAATGTCCATCCTATTGCCTTTTTACACTCTCTCAAAAGTTTGAGAAGTTTCAATTCCTGTTGTGGAGAGAGGTTATTGGCAATAATGACGGGCAATTGGTCAATACCCTCAAGATATGCATATTTTAAATTAGAAGGAAGTTGTTTAAGTTCAAACACCGGTTGTTTCTGGATTGTGGGAGGGGATTTATGGGGAGTGAGGTCCATGAAACTATCTATCTGCTCATGTTTATTCTCAAAGGAAAGAGAATCTATTGAAATGAGATTCGGAGAATCATCGATAGTCATGGGTACCTCAGAATAAACACACTCATCAATTAAAGCACAAAATTTACATTTTTCTGAACCCACACAACATTCAAATGAAGAACCAAAACTCAAATCATCCAAGGGTGAGGAAAACAAAAAAGAATCAGAGTTTGGGTTGAGGAGAGAATTGTGTGTGTGTGCATCGTTTGAGAGCACTTCCATCGAATAGACAGGAAGAGTGGAGTGCTCTTCAATGGGGTGTTTCATAGCCTCAAGGATGTTAAAACTTACCTTTTCTCCTCCGAATTCCATGGACAATGTACCATTGTGAACATTGATGATCGTCTTTGCTGTTTTTAGGAATGGCCTCCCAAGTATGAGAGGGGCATGTCCTTGGGTTCGGGTATCTTCCATCTCAAGAATGTAGAAATCAGCGGGGAAGATGAGATTCTTTACTCTAACAAGGACATCCTCAATCACTCCTTTTGGATGTGTTGTACTCCGGTTGGCAAGTTGCACGATAATTCCTGTTGGCTGAAGCTCTCCAACCTGTAGAGAAGTATATACGGAGTGAGGCATTACATTAATGGAAGCACCTAAATCTAGCATAGCATCAGAAAAGAAGGTCTCCCCTATGGTACAAGGTATGGTGAATGTGCTGGGATCCTTGCATTTGGTTGGCATTGCTGGTTGAATCAAGGCTGATACATTCCTCCCCAGGTTGACTCTCTCATTCCCCTTCAACCTCCTTCTATGGGTGCAAAGCTATTTAAGAAATTTGGCATAACGGGGAATTTGCTTGACTGCATCCAACAATGGAATATTAACTTGAACTTTTTTAAATGTATCCATTATTTCATTGTCAATCTCATTATCAAAGTTTTTCTTAGATTTAGAGAGTCTTTGAGGGAAAGGAAGAGGAATTGATTTTTCATTTGAATCATCAATGATAATTTGATTTCCCTTTTTGTTTTGTTTTTCATTAAATGAAATTTTTGAGGGTTGGGAAGGAGTGTTTTCAAGAGGGGGACATACCTGTTTCATATGATCAGTAGAAGGAGAAGATTCTTTACCACTACGAAGTGTAATTGCACATACATTACCTTTATCCTTCGGATTGGCAATGGGTTGGGATGGTAGTTGTCCAGAACCTTGCATCTTAAGCTCACCGATGGTGTTCGCCAATTGTCCCACTTGAGTTCGTAGGTCTTGAATTGCCGATTGTGTGGTCTGTTGGAACTGAAGGTTCTGGGTTGCCATTTGTTTCACCATGTCCTCGAGGCTTGGTTCAGATTTGGGAGGAGGAGGAGGATGATTGTTTTGCGAAGTTGAAGGATAAGAAGGTTTCATACCTTGGCCTTGTTGATACCAATTCTGCTTCGGGTAGCTTGAGTTTCCTCCTTGTCGGTATTGTGGTTGTGCTTGCCACCCGGGGTTTGGATTTGGCCTGAATGGTTCTTGCTTGAAGGGAGGCACTTGTTGGAATTGACGCCCTGGAAACACAGCTGAACAGGACTCAGATGAATCTTGAAGTTGTGGGCACTGGTCAGAAAAATGAGTGTTATCAGAACAAATACCACAATGCAATGGAATAGAAGTAGAGTGTGAGTTACCTTGTGCTTGAGCTAATTGCCTTAGAAGGGTATGCATCTCATCAAGTTTAGTATCTACCTTTTGTTCTAGGGCTGAATGACTTACCTCATGAACTCCTCGGGTTGGTGCAATAGCTCGTGTACCAAATTGTTGTGCATTTTGAGCCATGTTGGCTATTAAGTCACGAGCGGCAGAAGGAGTTTTGTCAACTAGGGCACCACCAGCTGCAGCATCAATCATTCCACGATCCATGGGGATAAGTCCCTCATAGAAGTATTGTATTAATAGTTGTTCACTAATCTGGTGGTGGGGGCAGCTTGAGCAAAGTCTCTTAAATCTCTCCCAGTATTCATGAAGGGTCTCTCCTTGTGATTGCCTAATTCCACAGATTTCTTTCCTAATTGATGCAGTTCGGGAGGCAGGGAAAAACTTCTCTAGAAAAAGTCTTTTTAGGTCATTCCAGCCCCCAATTGTGGAAGGCAAATAGTATAGCCAATCTTTGGCTACACCATCAAGGGAGAAAGGGAAGGCCCTAAACTTAATGAGGTCCTCAGACACATTTTGGGGTTTCATGGTGGAGCACACTATGTGAAACTCTTTTAGATGTTTGTGAGGGTCCTCTCCGGGAAGACCATGGAATTTTGGAAGAAGGTGGATGAGGCCTGATCTTAGCTCAAAATTGGCCGCTTCCTCAGGATATTGGATGTACGCAGGTTGGTACTCCACATCCGGGGTGGTCAGTTCTTTTAATGTTCTGTTATTTACAGCCATGATCTCTGGGGTTTGATTTGGTTCAATTTTAGATTGGTTTAGGACCACTTTAGGTTCCACAAGGGGTTACACAATGTTACTTGATTGACCTTCTCTAGATGCCTTGATTTGTGTGTGAAGTGACTTTTCAATTTCAGGATCAAATTCAAGTAGTGTTCCTTTACCAGATCTTGTCATGCAACAATGATGTCCAGTTTGATTGATTGATTTTTTTGTTGTGTTTTTTTTTTGATTTGGATAAAAAAAACTTAAGAAGGGTGAAAGAAGAATATAATGTTATACTATAAAATTAGATAGGGAGATTGAGAAGAAGAGAGAGAGAGAGAGAGAGAGAGATAGAATGAACACACCAAAAACAACAAAAAATAAAGACAAAACCCAAAACAAAAACAATCAAATGGGGGTGGGGTATTTAGAGGAGTACTAATCAAGAAGTAAAATGACCCAATAAAAATAAATAAAGAAAAAAAATGATCTTGGCTCCCCGGCAACGGCGCCAAAATTTGACCGCGTTGTCGAACGCGTCAAATTAGTTGTTTAATTTTGACTAGAATTTCTGCAGTATAGCAGCAACCCTAGGTCGTCTCTCGACGGAGCCTTAGATCATTAATTATAAAATGTGGTTCTGATTATGAAATTTAAAAAAAGGAATTGGGGTTTTATAATACTTGGGTTTGATGATTAAAGATGACAATAGAAAATAGAAGCTATAAAACAAAGTAGAGATTAACAAAATTAATTAAGCGTGATCAACCCGGGGGACTCTTATGATGTTTATCCTTCATCGCTTCATGATATAAGGTTATGATCTTTTAATCCATGGTTTGTAACACCTAGAACTAGAATGTTACTGAGTTTATACTAGGATACCTCCTAGGGTTCAGTCAAAAACACACAATGATTCACCGGACACCGCCGATGGTTGAATGAATTGTGTTTGACTTCGTAACCAAAACTCACCAAGGCAACACACGAAAAACTCGATGCACTGTCCAGATTTTTATGTTATTTCTTTGTGATACCATGACATAAATATACACGGCCTTGACAGTACTTGCGTGAGTTCAATTTACCAATATAAACCACACAAACACCACAATTGAAAGGGGGAAAGAAAGTGGTGAACGGTGTGTGAAACATCACATGAATGGGTACCCCCAAACATGATCATTTGAGTTGATCATGACATACCAGTACATAACTCAATAAAATAAGAATAGAGGATGATGAAAAACAACACAACAATCTGGAATTTAAAAGATCATTCAAATATTACAAACATGAAGCTCGGGATGTACATCACATTCCTCCCCGGGTGATCACAAGGGGTTTAGAAACCCATGGGAGAGGAGGAAGAGAAATATGTTGGGGTAGAACTTCCCATAGCCTCCATAACCTCTAGGGATGTTGAGAAGACTCCTTGGGGACTCCAAAATGGCAGCACCTTGCCTCTTGGCCGAACTTACAAATGAGGAGCCCAAGGTGCCCTTTTATAGAAAATGTGGGAGGTGGTTTTGGGCACACAGATTTAATCAATCCACTTGAACGACGAGTTTCGGCCTTCATACAGTCTTATCTCGCTTTGGAGAAAATAGAAAAGTTGTAGCCCTACCTCTTGGCTGTCTCCACCGAAGGTTTGGCACCGTTTGGACAACTAAATCTCAAGATATTGATAAAATACAGAACACCGCATTTGACTTGGTCCAAATTCGGTGGCTTGGACAGATCAGTTCGGATGGGACCCATAGAAGCCGAATCAGCATTGGGTTCCTTAATATGAAATGTAGCCTATAAAATTTTGGACAGGCCTACAACATTTTAGCCCATTTGGATGCACGGATGATGTGTACTATGCAAAATAGTGGACAGATGTCCATGGATCCATGCAATTTTGGCCCATTTTTCTTCCACTTCATCAAAGGCCATCCAAATCACCTCCACCTACATTGAAACAATAAAAACAAGTAACATTGCCCATTATAATATTGATTAACATTAATTGATTTATTAAAACATGAAATGCAATTTATTATTATATTTGGAATATTCATTACAAAACTAGTTTAAAACTGCGATGTAAGGGTGGAATAAAACAATGAATCGTGGTACGATCACACCCCCACACCTAAACATTTGCACTCCTCGGCAAAGTCACATATCCAAATACAATGATTCATATATATATATATATATATATATATATTTCCAACATCATAAAGATTTATTATTTGAGTAAATTTTATTTAAAGTGATCAATGCACGAACCACACCAAGAAGTTATTCCTAGTGAAAATAGAAAAAGATGTCTCATAAATCATATCATAGTGAAATTCAAAAAGATTCATGATACCCAATTGAGAGAGGAATTCAGAAGTAAATCATGACACTAAATCTCCATGTGTGTGTGTGAAAACCATTCCATGCTATTCTTTCCACTTGATATCTAATAAATATATGTTATTTTAACATTTTTCATCTTAAATGATTTTGTCACCGAACCTGTCCTACATCCTTTGCAATCATATTTCAAGACCCACTCATTTAAGCATTCCCAGAAGTCAAACCATAAGCTCCCGACCTAGATATCCACATATGTTGCACATTTCATCACTCCCCTCATTTATTATTTTTTTTTGAAGTTGCAATTGGAACAAATCTCACACTCATCTCTCAACCCTTGTTTGATCTCCTCACGACACTAATTGCAATAGTTATAACAAGATCAAAGGTTGAGGATGAGTGGTTTTTGACCTGCCCAAGACACAACAATTTTTTTTTTGAGGGCGTACAACAGTCGGACATTAGGTACACACGCATAGGTCAATCTGGTACAGTAATGAAACAGATCGGATAAGGAACGAACGTATGGAAATATAATTTAAAGCTGAAAAATATTAACCCAACATATATTTACCTTATATTAAGTAAGAAATAATCACACTTTGTGGTTTGGTGCAAAATTGTTTTTGGAGATATTAGTGACACATTTTTCCCAAAAACTACTCACACAATGGGCATCAATCATCTCAAAGGTTTCACATAGATACAACCATTTATATCATTGACAGAAAACCAATTCACTAAAAATCACTCCTTGATGGTAAACTCATACACTTTCTCTTTCTAGCCTTTGTTATGGTATTTTTACTTTCCCCACTTTATGGTCGCCACATCATGGAATTTCGAAATTGTTGATGGGGAAAAATAAAAATACCATAAAGAAGGTCAGAAAGAGAAAACAAAAGGAGAAAAAGATGAAAAATCCTAACTAACCCAGGAATGTATCCACCCCCCCACACATAGAATGTGCAGTGTCCTCACTGAAATAATTGAAAATGTGAGAAGGAAGGATAAAACCTGGTATGTTTTATTGGTATGATGCATCGAGAAGGTGGATTTCCTCCACCGGATTCTTTGGAAAATCCTCATAGAAGTGTTTAAGTCGCTGCCCATTGACGGTAAGACTTCGTCCACTATGCTCATGCAAAACCTGTATTGCACCAAAAGGGTAAACATTAGTAACAGTATAAGGACTGAGCCATCGGGAACGAAGCTTACCTGGGTGGAGCTTAAGCCTAGAATTGTACATGAGGACCTTCTCACCAATATGGAACTTCCGCTGGTGAATCATGCTATCATGAATAGCCTTTGTCTTCTCTTTATAGATTCGGGAGTTTTCATATGCATCACGTCGAATTTCTTCCAACTCTTGAATCTGCAGCTTTCTTTCCTCACCTGCATCTGAAAAGTTCATATTACATTGTTTAACAGCCCAATATGCACGGTGTTCGACCTCCACCGGGAGGTGACAAGATTTCCCAAACACAATCCTATATGGTGACATTCCTATCGGTGTTTTAAAAGCAGTACGGTATGCCCAAAGTGCATCATCCAAGCGCAAACTCCAATCTTTCCTATTGGGTTGTACCGTTTTTTCCAAGATTCGCTTAACTTCCCGATTTGAAATTTCTGCTTGTCCGTTAGTTTGGGGATGATATGAAGTGGAGACTTTATGAACAACCCCATACTTACGAAGCAAGTTTTTCATGTTACGATTGCAAAAATGTGAACCCTGATCACTAATGATGAATCTTGGTAGACCAAACCTACTGAAAATCTGGGACCTCACAAAATCAACAACCACTTGAGAGTCATCGGTCCTGGTGGCCTTTGCTTCCACCCATTTAGATACATAGTCAACCGCCAATAAGATGTACACAAAGCCAAATGAATTTGGAAAAGGTCCCATGAAGTCAATGCCCCATGCATCGAAGATCTCACAAAATAACATGGGCTGTTGGGGCATTTCATTCCTCTTGGAGATATTCCCTGTGAATTGACATCGAGTACATGATTTACAAAACCTATGGGCATCTCTATACAATGTTGGCCAATATAATCCTGAGTCAAGGACCTTTCGAGCTGTACGTTGAGAGCCAAAGTGGCCCCCACATGCCAAGGTGTGGCAGAAGGTCAAAACAGAGGTGAACTCATGGTCAGGAACACACCTACGAACAACCTGGTCACTACAAATTCTCCACAAGTATGGGTCATCCCAAATGTACCATCGAGAGTCATGCTTAAGTTTATGGGATTGTGAAGTGCTAAAATCAGGGGGGAACCTAGATGTTGCTAGAAAATTCACAATGTCCGCATACCAGGGGGTAAGGTCCACAACATCACAAAGGTTCTCATGAGGGAAGAATTCTCCAATGGGTAGGGGTGAGTCAACATGATGGTCCAATGGTGGGGAAATCCTACTAATGTGGTCAGCTACAACATTCTCCACCCCTCTATTATCTCTAATCTCAAGGTCAAACTCTTGGAGGAGGAGCATCCACCGAATGAGGCGGGGCTTGGCTTCAGGTTTCTTTAGGAGGAAACGAAGGGCAGCATGGTCAGAAAACACAATCACTTTTGACCCAAGAAGATATGAACGGAATTTTTCCAAGGCAAACACAATAGAAAGGAGTTCTTTTTCTGTGGTTGTGTAGTTTACCTGGGCAGGGTCAAGGGTACGCGAGGCATACGCAATGACATGAGGAGCCTTTTCAACCCTTTGTGATAAAACTGCTCCAACTGCAAAGTTAGAGGCATCACACATAAGCTCGAAGGGGAGATCCCACCTAGGTGGTTGGATTATGGGAGGTGATGTGAGACTCTTTTTTAGTGAATTTAATGCATCCTCACAATTTTTATCAAAAACAAATTCAGAATCCTTTTGTAACAACCGAGATAAGGGAAGTGCGATCTTACTAAAGTCTTTAATGAATCGTCGGTAAAAACCAGCATGACCCAAGAAAGACCGCACCTCACGAACACATTTTGGATATGGAAGGGATGAAATCAATTCAATTTTAGATTTATCAACCTGAATTCCCTTATTTGAAATGATATGCCCAAGAACTATCCCTCGCTCAACCATAAAATGGCATTTTTCATAATTTAAAACAAGATCTTTTTCAATGCAGCGGCGGAGGATAGAACCTAGGTTTTCCAAACAATCATCAAAAGAAGAACCGTAAACCGTGAAATCATCCATAAAGACTTCCATACAACTCTCAAGGTACTCAGAAAAAATACTCAACATACAACGCTGAAAAGTACCAGGAGCATTACATAGACCGAATGGCATCCTTCTGTATGCAAATGTACCAAATGGACAAGTAAATGTTGTCTTTTCTTGATCCTCAGGGGCTATATGGATTTGGAAATAACCCGAATAGCCATCAAAGAAACAATAATGAGACTTACCAGCCAATCGTTCTAACATTTGGTCAATGAAAGGTAAAGGAAAGTGGTCCTTCCGCGTGGCTTGATTCAGTCGACGGTAGTCAATACAGACTCGCCAACTGTTTTTCACACGTGTTGGAACCAATTCATTCCTTTCATTTGACACAACTGTTACTCCTGTTTTTTTAGGCACAATTTGCACTGGGCTAACCCATTTACTATCAGATATAGGATAAATGATCCCTGCAGCAAGTAATTTACTGACTTCCAATTTTACCACTTCAAGGAGAGTGGGATTCAACCGGCGTTGAGATTGTCTTACGGGTTTAGCCTCATCATCCAAAAGTATATGGTGCATACAAATAGATGGGCTAATCCCGGGAATATCAGCCAATGTCCATCCTATTGCCTTTTTACACTCTCTCAAAAGTTTGAGAAGTTTCAATTCCTGTTGTGGAGAGAGGTTATTGGCAATAATGACGGGCAATTGGTCAATACCCTCAAGATATGCATATTTTAAATTAGAAGGAAGTTGTTTAAGTTCAAACACCGGTTGTTTCTGGATTGTGGGAGGGGATTTATGGGGAGTGAGGTCCATGAAACTATCTATCTGCTCATGTTTATTCTCAAAGGAAAGAGAATCTATTGAAATGAGATTCGCAGAATCATCGATAGTCATGGGTACCTCAGAATAAACACACTCATCAATTAAAGCACAAAATTTACATTTTTCTGAACCCACACAACATTCAAATGAAGAACCAAAACTCAAATCATCCAAGGGTGAGGAAAACAAAAAAGAATCAGAGTTTGGGTTGAGGAGAGAATTGTGTGTGTGTGCATCGTTTGAGAGCACTTCCATCGAATAGACAGGAAGAGTGGAGTGCTCTTCAATGGGGTGTTTCATAGCCTCAAGGATGTTAAAACTTACCTTTTCTCCTCCGAATTCCATGGAAAATGTACCATTGTGAACATTGATGATCGTCTTTGCTGTTTTTAGGAATGGCCTCCCAAGTATGAGAGGGGCATGTCCTTGGGTTCGGGTATCTTCCATCTCAAGAATGTAGAAATCAGTGGGGAAGATGAGATTCTTTACTCTAACAAGGACATCCTCAATCACTCCTTTTGGATGTGTTGTACTCCGGTTGGCAAGTTGCACGATAATTCCTGTTGGTTGAAGCTCTCCAACCTGTAGAGAAGTATATACGGAGTGAGGCATTACATTAATGGAAGCACCTAAATCTAGCATAGCATCAGAAAAGAAGGTCTCCCCTATGGTACAAGGTATGGTGAATGTGCTGGGATCCTTGCATTTGGTTGGCATTGCTGGTTGAATCAAGGCTGATACATTCCTCCCCAGGTTGACTCTCTCATTCCCCTTCAACCTCCTTCTATGGGTGCAAAGCTCTTTAAGATATTTGGCATAACGGGGAATTTGCTTGACTGCATCCAACAATGGAATATTAACTTGAACTTTTTTAAATGTATCCATTATTTCATTGTCAATATCATTATCAATGTTTTTCTTAGATTTAGAGAGTCTTTGAGGGAAAGGAAGGGGAATTGATTTTTCATTTGAATCATCAATGATAATTTGATTTCCCTTTTTGTTTTGTTTTTCATTAAATGAAATTTTTGAGGGTTGGGAAGGAGTGTTTTCAAGAGGGGGACATACCTGTTTCATATGATCAGTAGAAGGAGAAGCTTCTTTTCCACTACGAAGTGTAATTGCACATACATTACCTTTATCCTTCGGATTGGCAATGGGTTGGGATGGTAGTTGTCCAGAACCTTGCATCTTAAGCTCACCGATGGTGTTCGCCAATTGTCCCACTTGAGTTCATAGGTCTTGAATTGCCGATTGTGTGGTCTGTTGGAACTGAAGGTTCTGGGTTGCCATTTGTTTCACCATGTCCTTGAGGCTTGGTTCAGATTTGGGAGGAGGAGGAGGATGATTGTTTTGCGAAGTTGAAGGATAAGAAGGTTTCATACCTTGGACTTGTTGATACCAATTCTGCTTCGGGTAGCTTGAGTTTCCTCCTTGTCGGTATTGTGGTTGTGCTTGCCACCCGGGGTTTGGATTTGGCCTGAATGGTTCTTTCTTGAAGGGAGGCACTTGTTGGAATTGACGCCCTGGAAACACAGCTGAACAGGACTCAGATGAATCTTGAAGTTGTGGGCACTGGTCAGAAAAATGAGTGTTATCAGAACAAATACCACAATGCAATGGAATAGAAGTAGAGTGTGAGTTACCTTGTGCTTGAGATAATTGCCTTAGAAGGGTATGCATCTCATCAAGTTTAGTATCTACCTTTTGTTCTAGGGCTGAATGACTTACCTCATGAACTCCTCGGGTTGGTGCAATAGCTCGTGTACCAAATTGTTGTGCATTTTGAGCCATGTTGGCTATTAAGTCACGAGTGGCAGAAGGAGTTTTGTCAACTAGGGCACCACCAGCTGCAACATCAATCATTCCACGATCCATGGGGATAAGTCCCTCATAGAAGTATTGGATTAATAGTTGTTCACTAATCTGGTGGTGGGGGCAGCTTGAGCAAAGTCTCTTAAATCTCTCCCAGTATTCATGAAGGGTCTCTCCTTGTGATTGCCTAATTCCATAGATTTCTTTCCTAATTGATGCAGTTCAGGAGGCAGGGAAGAACTTCTCTAGAAAAAGTCTTTTTAGGTCATTCCAGCCCCCAATTGTGGAAGGCAAATAGTATAGCCAATCTTTGGCTACACCATCAAGGGAGAAAGGGAAGGCCCTAAACTTAATGAGGTCCTCAGACACATTTTGGGGTTTCATGGTGGAGCACACTATGTGAAACTCTTTTAGATGTTTGTGAGGGTCCTCTCCGGGAAGACCATGGAATTTTGGAAGAAGGTGGATGAGGCCTGATCTTAGCTCAAAATTGGCCGCTTCCTCAGGATATTGGATGTACGCAGGTTGGTACTCCACATCCGGGGTGGTCAGTTCTTTTAATGTTCTGTTATTTACAGCCATGATCTCTGGGGTTTGATTTGGTTCAATTTTAGATTGGTTTAGGACCACTTTAGGTTCCACAAGGGGTTACACAATGTTACTTGATTGACCTTCTCTAGATGACTTGATTTGTGTGTGAAGTGACTTTTCAATTTCAGGATCAAATTCAAGTAGTGTTCCTTTACCAGATCTTGTCATGCAACAATGATGTCCAGTTTGATTGATTGATTTTTTTGTTGTGTTTTTTTTTGATTTGGATAAAAAAAACTTAAGAAGGGTGAAAGAAGAATATAATGTTATACTATAAAATTAGAGAGGGAGATTGAGAAGAAGAGAGAGAGAGAGAGAGAGAGAGATAGATAGAAAGAACACACCAAAAACAACAAAAAATAAAGACAAAACCCAAAACAAAAACAATCAAATGGGGGTGGGGTATTTAGAGGAGTACTAATCAAGAAGTAACATGACCCAATAAAAATAAATAAAGAAAAAAAATGATCTTGGCTCCCCGGCAACGGCGCCAAAATTTGACCGCGTTGTCGAACGCGTCAAATTAGTTGTTTAATTTTGACTAGAATTTCTGCAGTATAGCAGCAACCCTAGGTCGTCTCTCGACGGAGCCTTAGATCATTAATTATAAAATGTGGTTCTGATTATGAAATTTAAAAAAAGGAATTGGGGTTTTATAATACTTGGGTTTGATGATTAAAGATGACAATAGAAAATAGAAGCTATAAAACAAAGTAGAGATTAACAAAATTAATTAAGCGTGATCAACCCGGGGGACTCGTATGATGTTTATCCTTCATCGCTTCATGATATAAGGTTATGATCTTTTAATCCATGGTTTGTAACACCTAGAACTAGAATGTTACTGAGTTTATACTAGGATACCTCCTAGGGTTCAATCAGAAACACACAATGATTCACCGGACACCGCCGATGGTTGAATGAATTGTGTTTGACTTCATAACCAAAACTCACCAAGGCAACACAAGAAAAACTCGATGCACTGTCCAAATTTTTATGTTATTTCTTTGTGATACCATGACATAAATATACACGGCCTTGACAGTACTTGCGTGAGTTCAATTTACCAATATAAACCACACAAACACCACAATTGAAAGGGGGAAAGAAAGTGGTGAACGGTGTGTGAAACATCACATGAATGGGTACCCCCAAACATGATCATTTGAGTTGAGCATGAAATACCAGTACATAACTCAATAAAATAAGAATAGAGGATGATGAAAAACAACACAAAAATCTGGAATTTAAAAGATCATTCAAATATTACAAACATGAAGCTCGGGATGTACATCACATTCCTCCCCGGGTGATCACAAGGGGTTTAGAAACCCATGGGAGAGGAGGAAGAGAAATATGTTGGGGTAGAACTTCCCATAGCCTCCATAACCTCTAGGGATGTTGAGAAGACTCCTTGGGGACTCCAAAATGGCAGCACCTTGCCTCTTGGCCGAACTTACAAATGAGGATCCCAAGGTGCCCTTTTATAGAAAATGTGGGAGGTGGTTTTGGGCACACAGATTTAATCAATCCACTTGAACGACGAGTTTCGGTCTTCAGACAGTCTTATCTCGCTTTGGAGAAAATAGAAAAGTTGTATCCCTACCTCTTGGCTGTCTCCACCGAAGGTTTGGCACCGTTTGGACAACTAAATCTCAAGATATTGATAAAATATAGAACACCTCATTTGACTTGGTCCAAATTCGGTGGCTTGGACAGATCAGTTCGGATGGGCCCCATAGAAGCCGAATCAGCATTGGGTTCCTTAATATGAAATGTAGCCTATAAAAGTTTGGACAGGCCCACAAAATGTCAGCCCATTTGGATGCACGGATGATGTGTAATATGCAAAACAGTGGACAGATGTCCATGGATCCATGCAATTTTGGCCCATTTTTCTTCCACTTCATCAAAGGCCATCCAAATCACCTCCACCTACATTGAAACAATAAAAACAAGTAACATTGACCATTATAATATTGATTAACATTAATTGATTTATTAAAACATGAAATGAAATTTATTATTATATTTGGAATATTCATTACAAAACTAGTTTAAAACTGCGGTGTAAGGGTGGAATAAAACAGTGAATCGTGGTACGATCACCATGTCCTGTCAATGAAGCATCACTATAGATAACAAACTCCCTAATCCTGGAAGGTAGTTCCAAAACTGGAGCATTCACCAATCTTATTTTCAGTTCCTGAAAACAATCATCACATTCTTTTGTCCAGATAAACATAACACCCTTCCGAGTTAGCATAGTCATTGGACTAGATAACCGTGAAAAATTTCTAACAAACCATTTGTAATATCCTTCCAAACCAAGGAAGCTACGAATCATAGTTACATTTGTGGGTCTTGGCCATTTTTCCACAACCTTTGTTTTTACAGGATCAGCAGTTATCCCATCTTTAGAAACAATGTCACCAAGGAAAGATATTTGTTACAACCAAAACTCACACATGCTAAATTTTCCATACAATTTCTTTTCTTTTAAGGTTTGAAAAATAACCCTTAAATAACTTTCATGATCATATTTACTATTAGAAAACACCAAAATAGAATCATTAAAAACAACCAACATTTTTCAGTTTAGTCAACTGAGCCATCACTACAACAAACAAGTTTAGTTCTGATTCTGACCATCTCAGGATACTGATTCGGATGGTTATTTCCTTTTTTATGCCTTCCTAGCACTGCTTCCCTATTTCCTCTACAGAAAACCATTCTGAAAAAACATTTCTTAGATGAAGCAACATAGTAATCTTCAAATTCTATATCATTTCAATTTGAACATAAAAAAAATATTTTGGGATAATCATTTAATAGAATTATAACTCCTAATGTTATCTAAACCGACCTCTGATACCAACTATATGGCCCCAACCTTAAACATTACTTATTCTTGAGTTATTTCAAGAATACAAGTTGAGGATCTTTTCAGGTTTATAGTTTTAGGGAATTAGATCATAAAACATACATTACATTCCACATTTAAACAAATTGGTTACATAAAAGATAGTATTCATTTTTCCCATCTACGGAAACATATTTAAAATATAACATGGATTCTATCTTGACACTTCCTTGACACTATCATCATATCATGTTCCTTTCCCTTGACCTGTGAAAAAAATTTCAAAAAAAACATGGGATGAGCATAAAAAGCTCAATAAGGGATATAAAAATATGGAAAGGAAACATGAGTACATATATACAAAAGAATGAAATAATACTTTACCCATAAAACAAAAGCTATTTAACATACCTCATCAAACCATGAATAAATCATAGAAATCACAATACATAAAGGTAACTGTAGGCATTCATAACATTCTTACGTAGGGATTAACCCTCTTGGTTACGTTTGGAATACCCATCACTGTATATTCCCTAAATATCTTCAGAGAAACCTTAACGTTTAACCCATTCGCATTACCCAATTCATTGGAGAGCTATATCGGGGTCACCCGCCCTTATTTTATCACAGAACCACCTGTCTTCATAATAATTCCCAAGAACCATAACATAATCGTATCACATAAAACATGCTTAAAGGAAACATAACATTTCCACTTTTCAATCACAAGATATCAATACAACACATTGATATAAAAACATTTTGAAAACCATTTTCAATAAAAAAATAAAATAAAAGTAAAACATGGAATTTATTTTTTATTTAAAAAAATGTTATGGCTTGTAGAGGAAGCCGAAACTCAAATAATGGTCACGGCAGCGGAGAAGTCGTTGTCGCCGCATACGTACGACAAAAACATTCCCTTTTGTCGTTTAGTAAAACGCTTCATATAAAAATATTCCTTTTGGATAAATTTAAAAGTCAAAGGGTTTTATACACCGTATTAAAGAGTGTTGTGTATAAAACATAATATGCCTCAATGAGAGGAGATTGAGACGAAGTCCCATACCTCGGGTCCGACTTGACTCGATCGTTCTTTAACATCCTGAATAATAAACTTGAGATAATTTATACTTTCTTAAGAACCTTTTTCAAGTTCATTATTCCTTTTATGTCACTTATTACAATGTCATGGACACTATGTAATTATTTAAGTTAATAACGGTCGTTTAAACGATCATTGTTACTTGAGTAAAAAATATGCTCTTTATAATTACAAGTTGTTCATGTATACATTATATAAACAGTTATAATCAAGATTTAGATATCATATATATCATATATATCCAGTATATACAGGAATTTATAATATTACATAAAATTTAGAGGTAAGAAATGAAATGCACCGTTCATGGAGATGGTAAGCCGCACGTACGCATGAACGCTACTTCCATTTCTATTTCATATTTAATGGAATTAAAACATAATGATACATAATAGTATTATAATTCCAGTATTGTATCATACATAATATCAATCAATCAATCCTTTATACGTACGACATATGGTATTAACGAATCAAATCCCGTTGAGGGGGTGGTAGTTCGAACTTCCTAAAATGAAGATATCGCGTTTACCCATAATGGAAACCATAAAGGTATGACATAAATGAGAAATAGAGAGGCTTAAGTAAAACATAAACATATTATATATCATATATAAATATAGTGACATATTAATGGCCACCTTTGAAGGTGTTATATAAGTGTTGAACAATCATCATTTAGTGAGGTAGAAATTCACCATACACAGAAACAGTATGTTCTTTAACCATTAGATGTAGGTGTGTGTATGTGTAGCTATAATCCTTATTATAACAACATCCTAGTATATTGAATATACTAGAGTTGTTAAAAAATAAATGAATAAAAATATTGTAGGGGGATGGAGATGCAAAATAAAACATAAGAACACAAGAGAAAACAGTACCTTTAAAACGGGTAACTATTTTTTATTTGAGCTCAAAGGATTCCTTAGAAAGACTTCGGCCAAAATTAAGGCTTCAAGGAGTAATAGGGGGATGTGGAGAGACAAAATGGACAGGGGTAGGCCGAGCCAAAGGCTTGAGAGGTGTGGGTAAGGTGGTAGAGGTGGGAGCCTTTTATAAGTCGAGAGGAGGGGCACTCTTGGAATGTTATAAAAGGTTACTTTATTATAAAATGATTTTCGGATTTAAAATCTCAAAAAATTATATATTTCGAGGATACGGTGATAAGATTTCTAAATCCACCCATCCAATAGGTTTTTGACATGTTTAGGTCTTATATTTTACATTATCATTTCATTTTATTTAAATCGTTAAATAACAAGGTAATTGCTGCATCATTATGGTGTCATAAATAATTTAATATATTTAATGTCTAAAAATTATAAAACAAATATAATGATGTAGGAAATATTTTTATCTTTCTAATGTATATTTATAGTCAAAAATATGACTTGTATAACCCCATTTAAAAACTGTTTTTGTAAAACAACTCATGTTTGTGACATTTTAATTTTAACTTTAGATAAAAAGTTATTAATGTCATTTTCCTACCAAAGTGGCTCCATGGGGTCCCCAAGTTGACCCATGTATTTTATGGGTCTTCCATGACACATACAATAAGGGTAGGACATGTGTCTAAGTCATTTCATATTATTAAAAAATTATTTTTACCTAAAATTACACTAATTACCTCTAATCGCGATTAAAAACATAAAAGGTACTATTCACCAAAAAATTATTTTAATCCCATTGAACCACATTTTACTTATTAATGACAACCATGTATGTCAGATTTTTGAAATTCAAAACACAGAGGTCGTAAAATTTCATTTAAACAGAAAATCAGTTTTTATAAGTACCACTTAGTGGTTTCAGTATTAATCAAAAATTGAAGTTTTTCCGAAAAATACCAAAACATCACCCTAAGCTATAGTTGATATCCCGAATTCAAAAATTATATATATTTTACAGAATTAAAAACATATAAGTTACATTAATTAATTTAATAATTAATTCCCGCTGTCAGAGCAAATAGTGTGTTTTTATGAAATAATAAGTATCAAAAGATTGACACTAGTTTAAGTCCAATTTGAAAATGAAATTAATTCCAATGACCACTATTTTATTAAATGGTAAAAATATCTTCTAATTGAACTTTAAAACCAATTAAAAATATAATCTAATCATATAAATAAATTAGATTAAAAAGGGGCTTTGAATTAAAATACAACAGTTTTCACTATTCATTAAAAAATGAACTTTATCGGAAAAATACCAAAAATTCACACAAATTAAATTTTTATGTCCCGCTTCTAAAGAAGAATTTTCTTTGGTCTAATAGAATTTATAATAGTGACCAAAACTATATTTATAGACGGTTCTCCATCAAAATGAAATAAGTCAACTTTTAGTGATTGTTAGAGTATATATGCCTAAGATTGAATTCTTTTCTTATTTTAAGCCTTTAGATTTTATTGGATAAATGTAAAAACATTTCACATATATATATAATCATATTTTAGTTATTTCCATTCATTCCCTCCAATACATCATCTACGTGTTAACTACCATTTAAAATAATATTATTTTATTACTAGTGTGCAACATAAGATTTTCAAAAAAACTCTTTGTTGTGTATCGGTTACGCTATCGAACATAGAAACCCCTTTAATGTAAAATTAATATTTAATTCATAAATATTAATAAAAATGAAAATTTTTTATTCTTTATTTACCTGGGATGTTACAATTAGAACATCTCATGACAAAACCAGCAACATCTATCTTCATACCTGGCCACCAGTACTGGCGGTGTAGGTCACAATACATCTTGGTTATGCCAGGATGAACTGTCCAAATTGAGGAATGAAAACCCCACATCATCTCCTCGTGAATGTCCACTATCACCCATACGCATCCCTGGAAACGCAAGATCTCATCCTCGCTCACTGTCCATCCAGGAAGAGGGTCCCCTCCAGACACACTCTCCTGTAGAACAAATGCCTATGAATCTAATAGCTTCATCATCCGTACCCATTCATGAAGTGTAGAGGTAACAGCTATAGAGGACAGGACCGCCTGTCCCTGACAGTCGTTCACTTCCAAGTGCATCTCATAGAACATATACATAAGCTTCCACTCACTGTTATCCTCTTGAACTTCCTGAATCTGAGTTCTTCTGCTCAACGCATCTACCATCGCATTTCACTTTCCCGGAATATAAGCGATCTCGAACTCAAAAGAATGAAGATACTCGACCCACATACGCTGCCTTAGATTTAGATCACATTGATTGAAGATATACATAAGACTCTTGTGGTCAGTGAAAACCACAAAGTAGTCTCCCAGAAGGTATTGTCTCCTACAGCGTAGGGCATGAACAACATCTGCCAACTCCAGATCATGTATAGGGTAATTCCTCTCATGTGGCCACAACTTCCGAGCATAATACGCAACGAATCCATCTCCATGCATAAGCACAACTCCCAGTCCGATACCTGAAGCATCACAGTGAACAGTTTAGCTCTTTCCCGGCACTGGAAAGACTAGTATCAGTGCTGGCGTCAACCTCCCCTTCAGCTCCTTGAAGGCTGACTCACAAGAATCTGACCATAAACACTTCTCCCGCTTCTTGGCCAGACCTATCAACAGTGCTGCAAGGTGCGAGAAGTCCTGAATGAAGTTTCTGGAGTATCCTTCCAGCCCTAAGAGACTCTGCACCTCAAAATCATTCTTCGTCTGCTCCCAAGAAACAACTGCTCTCACCTTCTCTGGGTCCACAGATACTCCAGCCTCTGAGATGACGTGAATCAAGAAGTGAATTTGATCCATCCAAAAGTGGAACTTCGAGAGTTTATCATACAACCAATTCTCTCTCAGTGTACTCAGAATGATCTCAAGATGTGTGGAATGGTCGTGTCGAGTGTGAGAGTACACCAAGATATCATCCACGAAGACCACGATGAATGAGTCCAAGTACGGATGAAACACTCGGTTCATCAGTTCCATGAAAACTGTAGGCGCGTTCGTGAGACCGAACGGCATGAATGTATACTCGTATAGACCATACCTGGTCCTAAAGTCTGTAATAGGTATATCTGATGGTATAACGTGCATCTGATGATAACTGAACCTCAAATCGATCTTCAAGAACACTCAGGCTCCTCGAAGCTGATCAAAGAGGTCATCTATCCTCGGAAAGGGATATTGGTTCATGACTGTAAACTGGTTCAGTTTCTGATAATCCACAAAAAGCCGAAGGGTGCCCTCTGTCTTTTTCGCAAATAGGACAGGCGAACCCCAAGGAGAAATACTGGTTCAGATGAAACCCTTTGCTTGTAACTCCTCCAACTGCTTCTTAAACTCCTCTAATTTAGGTGTAGCCATCCTATAAGGATGAATGGACACCGATACCTCTCCTAGAACTAGGTCAATCGAGAAGTATACCTCACACTCCAGAGGAAAACCTGAAAAGTCCTCTGGAAAGACATCCCTGAAATGATTCACCACTGGGGAAAAGTTTAACTGTGAAGTCCCCATGTCATCCAGATATAGACCGGCAATCTGGCCTTTTACACCTCCTAGCCCATGATGCTCAAGTCTAGCTCTACCCACCTGGACATCCCACTCGCCTATCTGATGAAAAGATCTACCCTCTGGTGATATGAAACTCACCCTGCGGCGATAGCAATTGAAGACTGCCTGGATGGGAAACAACCATTCCATACCGAGAATGACGTCACAACCCGTCACCTCTAGGACATAGAGGTCCCATAAGAAATGACACCCTACAACCTCAAGAGGGAACTCTCTGCACTGACGTACTCCAGATGTCCTCATTCCCAATGGAGTGTCAAGTGTCAACAAGTCGGCAGACAAAAATATGCAGACCCCAAGGCTCTCCACAACTGCTATAGAGATAAAGCTATGCAAAGCACCTGTATCGAAAAGAGTTGAAGATAAAACTGAGGCTACTATGGTCATACCTCGAACTGTAGAAGGTTCGGGATCCTTCCACGGATAGGATTGCTCCATGGAAAATGATTGGCCTGCACCATGGCCTTATGCCCATGGCTGACTGCTCTGAGCTGATCCACTATGTTGTTGCTGATGACCTGGTGACTGATCACCATGGCCGTGACCTCCACCTCAGCCTGAACGGCCAGAAGAACTCCAGTTCCAAGACTGGGGGGAAATTGGTGAGGCATTTCCAGAACAGGGGGTTATAGAGGAACCCCTGCCACCAACTGAAGGTGAGAATATGTGACAGAAGCGCTGAAGATGGACCATCTTTCCACAAGAGCAGCCCTCCATCAGATCTCTCTAGCACTAAGGACTGGTATGGCCACTCCTACCACACTGGTAACATACAACCTGAATGCAAGAAGACGCATCCCACGAACCCCAATCTCCTTGAGAAGACTCCCTGCGATGCTTCATACTGTCCGTAGGGGGAACACCAACACTGGATGTCGAACTGCCCTAGCTCACTGCTCTATAATTCCTCAGATTGCACTCAGTGATCAGTGCCTGGTTGACGATAGAAGATATCTAAGTCAACTTGAATATATTCACCTAGAAATGGATCTCCTGCCTGAGACTATCCTCAATCTTCCTAGCAAGGAACAACTCATCACCTGCTAGAATCATCTTGTAATGCTATAGCTCAGTGAAGAGAGACGAGTACTCCAAATCAAAAAGAGTACCCTGATGCAGACTCATAATCTCCTGAGCTCGATCGGCCCTCAGGATCTCTGAATAGAAGTAGCCATAGAAGGTTCGTCGAAACTCATCCCATGACATACCCTGTTGATGCCCTGACTGTGAGATCACCTCCCACCCCCTCTTGGCGGTGTCTCAGAGCATATAGGTGGCCAACATTACCCTTTTCTCTGGTTGTATCTCCAGATGACCAATGAATATTAGGGTGGCCTCAAACCATGACTCCGCAGCCCGGGGTCCTCCATCCCCAGAAAAAGTAGTAGGATGCTGCTGCTGAAAGACCCATATCAACTCATCCATCGATGGGGCAGGAAGTGACGCTCCCTGAAAAGTATGCATCATCCTTAGGAAATCCTCCCTGAACTGCACATTGGTTCCTATGATGGGTATAACTACATGTGCCAAGGCTGGCACAGAAGGAGGATCAACAAGAGGTCCCAGATCGGCCATATCTGGTGTCTGGTCACCGTCCGGCAACAAACGTACGACCGGAGGATATCTCGGAGGCATAGCTCTGAAAGATCAAAAGAACACCTTAGATCAGGATTAACAAAGACTGAAAACACAGGAGTACAAAATGGGAACAGGAGAAAGAAACTATTAAGTTTTACAAAACACGACTACACGTCATGTATAAAAACTACACGATGTGTCCGTTAAAGCCATTAACATGGGGGAGTACTCCTGCCACTACTGGTCATGTAGCCCCCCAAACTACATGGCGTGTTTATCTCACACACGGCGTGTACTTAAAATCTAAACCCATTCCCAAGTCTCCTTACACAGATAACCCACATGGTCCAAACTAACCCCAAACTACACGGTGTGTTCCCTAGAGACACGGCGTGTAGTAGACATGGTCTCGGTAGCCTGTATTGTTAGTTACACTACCGTCTACATGGCTTCCCTTACACGGAGTGTTCCGAACATATAAGGCATGTATAATAGAAGGTAACACTGACCCATGTTGTTCGTGACATGGTCGGGTACCTGGAAAAAAACTACACAGCATGTTCTTTACCAACACAGCGTGTTCTACTCGAGCTTCCTCGGCCCGTGTTGATAGTGACACGACTGGGTACACTGCTCCAAACTACACGGAGTGCACCAACCGTACAGGGTGTGTTCCTGATGTTATTTTCATGACACTGTGATTCTACTCACATGGTCAGTGACATAGCCTAAAGACTACACAATGTGTCTCTAGAAAGTGCATGCCGTGTATTCTGGGTTTTTCTGGGCAGTAGCTCAGAAACTGCACAGAAGCCCAGAAATACTGAAAACAAGGCAAATAGGTTCCAAATTCTGATATGTGAGGGCCCATACTCCCCACAAATCAAATCTTGGCATGTCCTATAGTTGTGTAGAAGAGAAAACAGGATCATGATCCACTAACATCCGATTCAAGAGGGCCCATAAGACCTCAAGAATCACAATTTTGTGTTCATTTAAGCAATGTACAACACAATCAATTTCTCTATCACAACATTAGGGATTCTATCAATCATCTATCACAACAACATACATAATCTACACAGAGTCTATCACAACAAAATGCAATCACTAATGAACCCCTAGATGGAATGGCAAGAATGTATGGCTTGCGATTTCTAACAAGTGCCTATATGATGAAAGAGATGGCATACCCTCATCTCATGGTGTTTCTACAGAAATAGAACTGTAATATCAAAACAATAACATCACAAAGCATGTGAATCACTCTAGGTGAAATCATATTAACCGTAAAATCTCAACACCCGAAAAATGAAATAAACGAGATAGTATGGATTTTCCCTGTACAAGGGTTAGCTACTCTTGGGCACAACTTATTACCAAGTACCGAATCCATCCTATCCCTGTATAAAGGCTCCAAATTGTAAATCAAGATAAATTAATTTCTCTGATACCACATTATAACATCCCGGTTCTGGAAGCCACCCAAAGGCACCCCGTACTCGGTTGGTCACATAGCCTCAAGCGCATTTCCCTAAATTCTAAAGGCTACCGAATAGAAGCGAGGGCCTTGGTTGTGATAGTGGGGAAACTATGCCCTCATTGGTAGTCTACACAGCGGAAATAAATAAACATGCAATAGCAGAAGCAGTAAATAACTAGCTATAATAAACAGCGGAAGACTAAATCAGCAAACAACTGGAGAACATGTGTATATAAATGAAATGATGCATGAAAAATATCTAGGAAAACAGCCAAGAAAGTCACAATGCTGGAAAAAATCACAATTCCAAAACAAGTTCAAAAAAATAAAACAGCTCCTCAACATTTCAAGACAAATCTTGGTCCCATGCTCTCCTTCACCAAGCAATCAAGTACTGGAAGTCGAAGGGCGCTTTCGCTTGTCTATACCTGCAACAACATAGTTTTTTGGTCCAAAAATCATGACCCAAACAAGGTGTGAGAATAAATCCCAGTAAGAATTCACCCAAATATCTATGCCGAATAGTCAGTGAGTATATGGCAGGTAAAATTACAATAAGCAGTAAACAACAACAAAAAAGCAGTAGGCAGTAAATAGTAAGTAGTAAAGTTGGATGATACATAACAATAATCAATCCACAACCAACAACAGCAGTGAATCAAACTGCTAAGAAGCAGGAAACCCTCTGGGAAGTACTCGCATCCATCCCCACTAGTCCTATTTAAGAAGTACCACAACCCTTTGGGCAGTGCACTCAGCCTATCCCCTCTAGTTTGGTCATACAAGATTATGAGACTCTATGCGGAAGCACACTCGGTCAATTACCTTTATATTCTAGGGTGGTCAGGGACTCTTTGAGGAAGATCACGTAGTCTAACTCTCTTAGCCCCAAGTCATAGAGACTCTCTGAGGAAGCTATCTTTGTCAATTACTCATACAAACTTAGGTATACCACAAACTATCTGAAGAAGCTCACTCGGTCAATTCCTCATCAAGCCTGGGAAGGTTCTTAAAGAGAAATCAAACAAGGTAAGACTCTATGAAGAAGCTCACTCGGTCTACCCTCTTATAGTCTATAAAATCTGAAGGCACTCTAGGAAGCTCACTCAGTCTATCCCCTGTGGCCTATAATGTCTAAGACTCACTGAGGAAGCTCACTCGGTCTAACCTCATATTGTCTATAATGTCAAGGACCCTCTGGGAAGCTCACTTGGTCTGTCCCTAATAGTCTATAGCACCAGGTTCTCACATCCCCATTCCAGTAAGTGCATTATAATGCTATAAGGACCAATTACACCTATAGAGCTACATGGCTAACATTATACAGGACAAGAAGCATGTTATCCAAAACACTACATCCTATAGACACAAGGCATGGAAAACGGCCAAAGGCTAACACGACCCAAAGGTCGTAAACAGAGAAAATCACGGGGAAAACATCCAAGCATAACAAATTAACCTCTAACATGATTAATTTACCTCTACACAAGAATACAAGCAAGAAATGAAATTAATTAGGGAAAAAATGTAAACACGCAATACCCCGTTCACGGGTATTTGTGAAATTTTCACATAAAAATCAAAGACTTTGAACAGTAAGGCACAAACCACCTATCTCGATCCTAGGAGGTCGATATACTTGATCCATGACAACTAATTCTCCCTTGTACATCGTAGATCTGAGAAAACGTCCAAAACACTCAAACCACGATAACATGAGAAAGAGGAAGAATCAAGGAATGAAACTCAAGAAGAAGTAAGAACTCACTAATGTGGTTCCAATGCAATCGATGGCGGTCAAATTGGCTAATAGATGGAGGCTCGGGAATCTGGAGAAGTTTCATGGTCATACAGCGTCTCTCGGTCAAACTAGGCCTGGAAGAAGATGTATTTGGCAATTGAGATGACCCCGGTCCGTTTAATGAAAAAAAAGAAAGTAGACGGCGTGTACTTTTAATGTACATGGTATGTACTAGTTCTTTCCGTACTCTTCCAAAATCAGCCTCCACGTCACCCATACACACCGTGTGTGTAGCCCGGACACGGCCAGTACATAGCATCGAGCTGAAAAAGAGTACACGACATGTACTCATAAAGTACATGGCGTGTACTTGAAAAATTTCCAGAAACTTCATTTTTCTCAAAAACTCCAGAAAAAGGAAAGACATACCTGAAACAAAGTTCCGGGTTCTTACAATTTCTTTGTAATATATAACATTAAAATTATATTGATATCTGATATTGGTTTGATGAATACATTATAAAGAAATTCTATATGAGATAATAAAATAAAGCAGGGAAATATTAATAATAAATTTCTTATGAAATCCAATTTTAGAAATAAATTATAAAAATGTCAAATTGATCCATTTTTAACAAAATTAATGTAATAAATCAATTTATAACAAATTTGAGAATAAAATATTTTAGAAATTTTTAATAATAATATGTGGTAGACATGTAAAATAGAGAGAAATCAGTTACCACCCAAGAGAGATATAGAATTATTTATTATCTTATTCACAATAATGAATCCTTTTTCATTTCAATATTTTTTAATGAAATTAGTAGAGTTGTGGGAATATTGGGTTTAATTGATTGATCTTTTGATGATGTGATTCATTCCATCTGGTGTTTAACTTAAGTAGCACAACTTCTATATTCCAATAAATCCATTGTTTTTATAAGGTTGTGTATAGATTATTAGAAACTAAACCATGTAATATTAAAAAATAAATTTCCATTACCTAGAGTCAATGAATTTATAAACCTTCTTAATATAAATCCATAGACTTCCAAGATCCATCTCCGCTCAGGTTGACATAAATTAATATTATGAAATGAGTATATTTTAAAATGTATTTCTATTTTGGATATTAAAATATTGAGTTCTTGACTATTCCCCATGTAGTTTCAAATTCACATGTTTTCTTTTTGGTGTTTGTAAATGTTATTTTCCATAAGTATCATGACTCGAGTTTGGTGGTTTCTGTAAATTACATTCATATTTATTTAATGTGAAAGGAAGATAGTCCTTGGTAGTGAAGAATAGTTCTAATAATTTTTTAACGCATAGATTGTATGGTACATTCATTAAATTTCTTTTTTGGATTCATTAAGGGAAATATTTCTGGATTTTTTCTTCAAAAAAATAATTTTATATTAATATTTTGAATGCTAAAGAGGTGATGTATTATGAATGGTTGAAGAATGTATTTGATATCTATAGTTTTCTTTTATTCATAATATATTAATAGAGAATTATCTAGGAAAATTTAATGTTATATACTCTACATGTATCTTTCACTTGGAAGGGAGAGAATTTATAATAGAATGTGATGTTTTATGAGTAATTTTTGGGGTTGAAAAGGGATTTTTTTTTATTAAATTACTGATTCTATATAAAATAGTTGATTGGTTATGATGTATTTAATAATAAGTTTTTTGTGTCTTCGTATCGGTAAGTGAGTTTATTTTTGATTGTTCTATGTGGATGATCTCCAAAGAGAATAATAACCTTATACATTCCTTGGAATTAGGTTTTGTATTTCATCAATGGAAATGATTGGGGAATTATATCTTTTAGGATAAATTCTTCATATATACATATCATAAGAAGAAGAAATATATTTTTGTAAAATGTAAAATTATTCCAAGATAATAATTAAGGTTGGTGTACCATCCAAAATTTTAGTTTGAGCACATATATATATATTGGTAATGGGATATTTGGTGTTAGATTCCTTGAGTAAAAAGTATCTAACTCTACCAATGAATTAGTATTGATAGTAGTGGAAGATAATAAAATTATTATTCTATATTAACATTGATTTGAATGATACAAATGATTATGAGGTTCTCTCTAGCCATATTCTAACATCCATGTTGAAGGATCTGGTGTGAGGGTGGGTGTTGTATAGTGAGGAGTGTTGTAAGAGTTGTGATGTTTTTTAATTTTCAAGAGACATTCATGGGGTGGTATGTTATAATATATTCATTTCATTAATGCATGGGATGGATGGGGTTTCTCCAATATCACAAGAGATGTCATAAAATCTATTCATAGAGATTCCAAGATGTGTCATGTTTTCCAATTCAAATTTTATCTCCACAAATGAAGAGGTAAATTATTGAATTTCCCTGATTTTTCACGGAATATAGATAGATCATTAATGAAAGGCGGGGTTATTATTACCTCTCTCTATTATAAAATGGAATGGGATGTTTATATTGTAAAAAATGATTCTGTAACTCGTTTCCCCCAGTAATAATGAATAAGACATGGTTATGGTCAATCATATCATGATGTTAGTGAATTTTTTTCTTATAAAATAATCAAATTGAGATTTTTGTAAATATTTAAGTTAATGATACCATTAGAATTCATGGTGATTTTATGGTAATAATTTTAGATAGATATATTTTGATTAAATACTGATTCATGAAGGTAATCCATGATATTATGGACATGAAATTGAAGATGAATGTGGAATATCTCTCTCGGATGGATGTTTGGAAAGGGGAATGTAATTTAGGTTTTCTTTGTTATGTTATAAGTATATGTATTTTTATTTGGAAAGAATTGGTAAGATAGTATTATATTAATGATTGTTTAATAATAGTTATAAATTTTCAATCCATATTGAACCATTTGGGGTGTTGTATGGGTGTTCAAGTCTGAAACCCATATATTAGGCTTATATTTGAAAATAAAATATTTCTGGACCTATTTTAGATGGAGAGATTATATATAAAACATGATTGGTTTTCAAGAATAGTATTTCATTTCAATTTTAGTACATTACTAAAATTTACTATTGATAAAAAAATTGAAATATTAGGTTAAAAAATGTGTATTCTTCTTAAATATTCCATGTTTGGGATATAGATGGACTGAAAAAATTGTGAAATTAATTTCTTCATATGTGGTGTTTTTTTAAATTTATTGAATAGATTAGTAAAGTGGAATATATGTTTTTTTTCAAAATGTTATCTATTAGTTCATAACATTATTAATGTTTATTACTTCTCGATATCCAATACCAACCCATGTCTTGGGGTTAGGACCTACTGCTTTGGATCATAATGATTCTAATATAGAAAAGAAATAAGGATTATGTTTATAAGGAAAACATTTTTATGGCACATGGATTTTTTTTTGTGTGAGTGGTGTGGAAATATGTAATTATTTGAGAAGATATATGGGTGACAGAATCTAATCTAAAATAATAATTGATGCACTTATTTGAGGACAACTGAGCATGATGAATTAGTAGGGATTAATAGTTATATGGTGTAGGTTGTTTTATTTCCCCAAAAATTATAGATATGTTACCTTTTCTTTTCAAGTATTAATGGACTAATATTTACTGTCTTTTTTGGAATAGAAAGTGATTCCTAGTTAGCTTCATAGTTTCATAGATTATAAAATATTTTATTCCCTTGAAAAAAAATGAATAATGTAATTTTCAAGGTAGGACTATATTTGCAAGCTAACCATGTGTCCAAATGAATGGACTGGGTTTTTTAGTCATTTAGATGAATAATTTCTAAAGTATTGTAATTGAAACAAGTGTTTCGAGATATATAATATGTATTTGTATTTTAAATCCCACATTTTCCATGAAAACATCACTTGTACAATCCATCAAAATTAATCTTTTCTGGGTTATCTTTGTATTAAAATTTTGGATTCTCTGTCAATGGAAAATGAATTGTGTCTGGAAGAATGATCAGAATTACAATAAATCAAATGTAATATTTTTTCCTTCTTAATTTATTTGATATCTGACTTGTACTGTTGTCGAATATGGTCAAAGATAAAAATTTATAATCCTATTAACAATAGTATATTTGGAAAGCAGGTTCGAACCCACAGGGAAGGCTATTTTGATAGCTAGACTTATAAAAACTAACTAAAAAATTCCATTGTTGTCTATAGTGGACTTGTGTTTCTATTTTTCTATTTTTTTAATTTTTTTTATAAATAACCAATGAAACATCACAATATATTTATGTTTTTTGTTTTAAAATATATCGAAGTAAGAAGAATTTCTAAAAAAAGTAAATAACATAGAAATAATATGCTGAAGAATGAACAATCTAGAGAAATACGTCCGGGAAAAATACCAACTCTACTGGTTTTGAAAATATTCCTTCCCACAAAAGTTATTACAACTAATACAAATAAAACAGAGTGATTTATTTCCCTCTACATGAGATAAATCACTCAAGCTGACAAATCTTGGAGTTTTCCATTCCTCAGTTAATCAATATGAGTGTTCTAGTTTGAAATTATCACAGAACAGACTCACCGTATATCCTATAGTCTTTTATTTCCAATTAAATGTTCAAGAAAATTAATCCACATTTAAACTCACCGAATGAATGTGGAATTATGAGATTAATAACTTGTGGTATGTTTCAATTGAATGTAATCCGAACTGACATCACCAATCAATTCCAATCACATTAAAATGATAGTGAGAATAGAAAAAGGAGAGAACCATTAGATTCGATATTTAACCCTAAACTAGAAGTATTTTTCCTATAATTTCTTCAATTACATATAATAAAATAATTCAATTACATAGGAATAGATTTGAAAGAGAATAGTGGAAGAAGACTCCCTCTACTAGCCTCAATTTCTGCTGCTCCTGGCCCTCAGAACTCCAAAGAATGTGTCTCCGAGAAGTGCTCCAGGTTATATACTATGATCCCAAGAGAATTATTGGATCTCTGATTAATTTCCTTTTCTTAATTTTTCTTCTTACTCTATTTATGTACCCAATATCTTCTACATCTCTTCACCCACCATCTTCCAAAGACTTCAAAGGCACTCCACATCTGCACCTCACACGTGCGTTTTTTCGCAATTGGCACGTCGTATTAGCTTTTCTCACAAAACAAACTCTTGGTGAGTTAGTTATGCGAATATAGACGTATACTCAACTCTTGAATGAACCATCACATGTTATAAAAAAAATGAAATAATTAAAACTCAATGAAAGTTAATTAAAATTAAAATTTTATTATTTTAGTTTACTATAATAGTATTTAAGTTAATAAATAATATCCTAGAAGATGGTTATAATAAAATATTAATACTATTAATTTATTATAATATCCTTAATAAAGTTATAAAGTTATTATTATTAAGTAAGTAATTATAAAGTAAAAACATAATTAGATTACTTAATTTATTTTAATGTTAATTACTTTATCAATATAATTATTCTCTTAGAAAAAGAATTAAAGTGTTAAAATATTTATATTAGTTATTATTTAAATTAATTTATTAAATATACTTTTTTTATAATTCAATATAAAAAATTATTTTTATTTAGCCTTGTATTATAATTTATAATTTATCTATTTAATAATATTATAATTGTTTTATATTAAAACTTTTACAAATTATATTACATTCATTTGATTAGTTTATTAAAATTAACAATTAATTTATGATTTATTTTTGTTTTATATTATTCTTTTTATTATTTCATTTAACAACTTCCTTCCCCCAATAACCAGCACACATGGGCAGAGGTTTTTTTCTTCAAAACCTATGGCGTCTCTTTCTGCTCACCAGCGCGACGGCTCCAGCGGCAGTGCAGCGACAGGTTCTTCCCTCGGATCTAGTGGAAGTGCACTACCAGCAAGATTCAGTGCGGCTCCGGGGGAAGACCCTCCAATATGTGGTATCCACCTCTACACATATCTGGCATATTTCAACTCTTCACTCTCCATCTCAATGGTGTCATACATGTTCAACAGACACCCACGGTAGCCCGACCTTCCACGGCTCTACTTCGACCCTCGGCTACAGTCCTGCTCCGCAGTGGTGAGGTCTCATTCAATGGAAACACAACATTTTGAATCAACGATGAATTTCTCCTCAGCTACGCCCTCTAATTAGCGTCACGAGCTCTTATGGTGATGCTAGATGACTCCAGGCTGTGGAGGCATTGAACCAACAGCTAGTATACCTCCCAAAAGTAGCGCGACAACTCTCAACAGAAATAGTGGTGGGTGAAGGTATGAATCCCGGAAGGCGGCCCCAGGATCACAACATCCTCTTTGGCGGCGTGGATTCTTCCAAGCCATTGGCTCAATGAAAACATCATATGTGATCACCCTCAAAGCAGCTCCTCAAGGCGACATCGTGGTCTCAGATAGGCAAACTCTCCTCGGTTGAAATTTGCTATGGTAGTGTAGTGATACCCTGAGGAGGAGGTTATGGTGGTAGGGGAATGAGGTATCACTATTGCTAGAATCTGAAACCGGTGTGATAGGGATGATAGGTACGGTGAGACAAAAAATAGAAGAAATAGTGCGAAGAGGCATTGGTTGAAGTGGTTAAGAGTGAGGAGGTATAACGGTGATGTTTGGGGGAAACGAAGGTTCATTGATAAGCAACAGGGTAACAATGAGATGCAGGGAAGTTGGAAAACTGTGAGGTCCAGTGAAGAAACTGATTGAAAAGGATAACAGTGAGGTAGTTACAATTAAAAAAAACTAAATAGGATTATCCGCAACGGTCACTTGTAGAATAAAATAGACACTATGCTGCAGCTTAAATAATTTTAAGGTTACCAACAAAAATTATATAAAAGGGTCCTTGTTTGATTAAATGAAAGCTACTGGTAAGGTGCACAAGGTCACCGTTACGCAAAAGGTCATCAATGGATGAAATAGTCACCAAAAGAAAACATACAGTGACCTAAAAAAAGAACACATTGAACTTAAAAAATAAATACTTTAGTTATTTAAAACAATGATTAAAAAAAGTAATTACAGTAAATCTAAACACCATTAATTTAAAATACAGTTTTTGTTAAACTTAAAACCTTAATGTTATAATAAAAAGTATTAATTGATAAAACTTAATTTAATAACTGGATATTTAATAAACTATGATTATGAATGACTTAAATTAATATTACTTTATAAATTAATTACAGAGTAGCAGCAAATAATAAAGATTAGCATCAGTGACCCAATAGGTCGCTGCTAGTTCTTATCTACCTCACCGGTAGACTAAAATCAATATTTAGTGACTTAATAATTTATTTGAATATATAAGATTAAATATTTAATGTAATATAAAACATGATTAATTAATTAAACAACTAATTGATCACATAAAATTAAAAATAGAACTACATTATTTAATTAAAAAAATTATTAACTTAAATAATTAGAAGGATGGTAAAACATATTATTTTATAAAGTTAAAATATTTTAATGTTACAATGTTAAAAGATAAATTATTAAAATAATGAATAACTTCATTAAATTGAATTACAATGATTAAAAAATTGTTTAAAATAGATATTATCTTATTAAAAAGTCATGCAGATTTCACTTAACAAGAGTAATTAAGAAACAATTTAATTATAAAAGTTAAGTATGATTTAAATTATTATTTTTAAGACTTATAATACATAATTAATTATAAAAATATTTAATAAACAAAATTAATTATAAAAATACAAAAGTACAATTATTTAGGATAAAGTGATTAAATATTTAATTAAATTATTAAAAATTAGGTAAAAATATGTGGAAAAAATATGTAAAACTAGAGCCACATCAAATTCCCCCACACTTAAGCATGTTTGTTCTCAAAAAATCGCATGTTATATTATCTTGGAAAAGTTATGAAGTGTTTATTATGATTATTATCACACTGCAACATGTCCAGCATTCAAAAATAGAGGGAAAAACATAATAGCAGGATTTTAGAAAAAGAATTACTCATATGAATCTTGCCTATAGAAAATACTCAAGGGTAATTAAGAAAGATATGAATCATCAAGCAGTAAAGATTCCATGCCTCATATATGATACAACATAGTGACTTACTTCAATCCAAGAATATGACCAAAGTCTGAGAGTGAAAAAAGGTTAAATTTCAATTGAATTATGACCTTAACCAATAATCTTTGTACTTTGACATAATCCTAGGTTCCAAAAATAATAATTTTTTTTTTCTGAATCACCTTATTGATACAAACTAAATTATTTCCATAAAAAGCAACTGAACCCTTTCTTATTTGGAGTTCATCATTCCCCTCACCTTAATGAGATAATTTTTGACCCTAGTCACTTTATTTTATTTTTCTCAAGCCATGTATTATTGTGCTAAGCACTATGCAATGCATTTATTCAAGATTAACAAAGGGCTTAAAGTTAACAGAAACACACACAACATCTTGGGACTCAGGGACTCACTGTGGGATCCCAGATGCCCAAATTACTCCAATTTCAAAAGATTTATATAGAAACCATTTACATTGGATCATTAATGAAATTAAGTTTAATAATTAAAAGATGAATAAGGACCCTATAATCAGAATCAAACCTCTAGTTCCAAGTGTTATGATCATAGCTCCATAAACATGTTACCCAAATCACTTTCAGAAATCGTTCAAAAACCATATTTCTATGAAACCAATAAAAAATCACTCAATAATCATCCAAACTTATTAATTTCAGACTTAGAGTAGTTCTTAACTACCATCATGGAACATCCCCTAAGGAAAAACTCATTATAGAACAGAGTAAAGCCTAAAATTGTGTAAGAATTTTGAAAACATTTAACCATTTTTTGAAAAAAAGTTTGAAGTGAAGTTGAAATTGATGGGATTTCATTAAAACACAGTTTAGCACAGTAAAGAATTGACCCCTCCCCCACACTTAGAACTCAAATTTGTCCCCAAATTTTACTTCTAAATATAGGGAAAAAAAATTAATTAATTACGGTCCAAAATAGATTTTCAATTAAGAAGATTTATGACATGTATAAAGGGTCTCAATGATGTTCAAAAATTATTTTTTCTATAAAAAAATAACTTACAGTAGGATCATATCCTAACACATGCATTAAAATTAAAGTTCAGTGACATGGATTTTCAATATAGCTTAAAAGTAGCATATAAGGAGTGGGTGCATAGTTAATTCTATCACGAACTGAATCGATCGCCACCAAAAATGGCACCAAACCCATCCCGTGACAATTACCGAAGGGCGTTCCCGATCCCCACGGGTTGGCACAAGTTCCCGGGTATCATAAAATGAAAATTGGGAACTATTTACCTGAGTTTATAAACATAAAACAACAAAAGAATCCAATGAAACAAATCTGGATTTTTCAAACCAAACAATCTTTTACAAAAATTAAGAACTGAATTACATGGCTTAAAACAACTCAAAAGGTCTATACCAAAGGTACTAATCCAAATAAGGATAGCCCAAGAACACTCATGGCAAGGGGCACCGCCCTCAAGACACCTTCATAAGACTTCACCACCAAAGACCTGCTAGAAACCCGAACCACTGGAACAAAAAACTGTACCCAACCTGCGACAACAAAAATAACGAAGTCTACTTACACCCAAGGGTGTAAGTAGGGTGTGAGACAATTCCCAGTAGGATACCACCACTAAGAGATTCCATGTGATAAACATTTAATGACGAAAAGAATGAATGTTTTCAAAAACATGAAAAGCTAGTTACAATTTCTAAAAGATGCAACTTTGAATAAAAACAGTTTTCAAGTGGGCTATCATTAAGAATCATCACTTTTAAAAATAATGTCAACACTACTGAATTTTCCATCCAACAATAACATATGCCGACAGTAAGTACAATGTAAATAATGAGCAAAAGAAATAGTAAGTAACCCCTAGGCACTAGCTAGCTGTGGGTCCCAGGTACCTCGTATCTCAGTGAGAGTAACCATCACAAATATCCTTTCTCGTGGACGAGCCACTAGTAGGGAAAATACCCATAACCTAGTAGTCCCCAATCATCATCATCATAGTTTACTTAGAGTTGTAAGCGTCAATCTTGCTATGTGAAACTGAGGCCAAACCCCACAGATTCACTAGCATACTTGTACATGTCCACCCACCTAGATACCCAGGTTTTCCCCTTGTGCTCAAACAAGTTCAACAAGTCAATAAATATTAATTGAACATGAAAATATCATTTCCACATCACAAATTCACCAAACAGCCCATATGTATACCACACAAGTCACAAAAATCCATTTTTCATTCAAAATTATTTTGAAATCCGAATCACACCAAAATAGCCCACAACACGTTTCACATTTCTTCAACACTTACACAAAACGATTAAACAATTTTATAAAACAATTATAAGAAATTTAAACTCATATAACAGCCCACACACATGGAATATAACACTTATTTCATAATCAAAAATTCAAATTTTCACATGACACTCACAAAAAACACTCCACATCACTTTCACATCACTTTCACTCCTCAATATCTCCTTCAAACAATTTAATAAAATATTTCCAGGTTGATACATATCACATAACGAAATTTTCACAAATGAAATGGACCTTTTAAAAATACACTCCTATCAAAACATTTTGCTGATATAGTTTCACCTATTACACAACCCAATAAACCATTCAAAACTTTCATAAAACAATTATAAAGAGTATACCCAAACTTTGCTCATAAAATCCATTTCAAAAACCACTTTTTAAGCCAAAATCACACCAATACCCTACCAAAACATAATTGGCAGCCCAATAAACATGTAATAATCCACTTTCAAATGTTATATTATCACCTTGAATAATATCACAAAAGATACCCATGAGAACACACAAATCCATAAAACACTTTCAAGGAGTATAACAGGGTTATACAAATATAACCATTCAAATACACCCCCTTTTTAGGCCCACATGGAACTATATCATTGCCCAACCATAATTAGTAGACCCTTTCAACAACTAATAAACCACTTCTACATTTTACAAAACTTCCACAAGATATAACACATGAAATACATTTGAAAAATACACACTTCAAGCAAAAATGTAACTTTAAAAACAAATGCATTACTATTGCTACCAAAAATGGTTTTCTAATAATGAAAAACACATAACGAACATGTACAATTATTTAATGAAGCAAACTAACTCATCATTAAATGGTTATCCACAGAATCACCTACCGAATGTGTCGAAACCCTCAAATATTGGGGCGAAACATCAACCGCATGACCGTCGCACCTCAAGGAAGTTAAAAGAAACCTAAAACCTCAATATTTCACCCAAAATACAGTAATTTAGAACCTATTCACGAACCATAACTTCTGGAATTTTTTATAATTCAAGAATTAGGGAAGAAACCCTAAGCAATTTGAAAGAGGAAAGAAATAGACTCACCTACTTGAAGTATCCTGAATTAATCACTCCAAAAACAATAGTTTCTGAAATTTAAAACAGCCAAAATTCAGGGATTCTTCGAATAAAATATATGAGGTAATTTGGGAACTGGAATGGAGGGAAAATAGTAAGAATTGAGAGAGTTAAGAAGGGATGAAGTTACCTCTTCAATTCTGGCCGATTTGAGACACCCTATGAAGATCAGCCCAAATTCGTGATTTCAAAGAGCTCCAAGGAGGGGGGGAAGGAAATGGGAGCGCGCCTGGGTCTCTTAGGGTCTAGTGGGTGGTTGAATCACCGAAAAAACGCAAATATTGAATGATATATAAAAACTTTAAAAATTATTTTTAATGCAGGAAATAGGCCTTCGGGCATGCCCAATATCTTAAATAAACACCCATATCCACCATGATTATGGATTTATAAAGGCTCCCAATTTTTATTTGGGTGTTAATAGGTCAGAGGATACCATTTAGGAATTGGAATTAAGGAAAATATTAAAAAATGAAAAATTTATATAGGAAACAAAATTTATTTTTAAATCTGGAATTAAGCTCACGGTTTGGCCCAATTCATGAAGACTCACCTATTTCTCCATAAAACCTTTGGAAACCATCCAAAACAAATAATGAAAGGAAAATAAATGAAATTTAACTTCAAAATAAGTCATGTATGTGAAAATTCTCCCCACAATGAAAACTTTCCGTCCCCGGAAAGCTACAGAAAGGCCAGATACAAAAGCCAAACCGAACTGATAAACCAAGATGTACTCCCTTTCCAGGTTTCGCCCCCAAAGGCCAAAACACCTCCATTGATCAATTAAGGAAGGAATAATTCACAACAAAATCATAAACCACTTTTCTGAAATAATCAATGACATTCAGGCTTTATCCCAAAGGAAAACACCTCAAACCTATCAGAACAAGACTCAAGAAAATCACAGAAACGAACAACAACATCGAACAAGGTTACACATACCTTGCTATAACTAAACCATTGGGCACTCTCCAATCTCAATGGTTACTCAAGGAAGATTTAGGTAGCTTGATAGATCCGAATGAGACTACCTACCACCAATCCTTGACCATGGATAAATCTAAGTTATTGGTACGTGTAAAAAAATAGGCTCCACACCATAAGATCCAACAATCTTAATCGACCAGCATGGGCCGGTACAGAAAGACCCCAAAATATAAAGTGTTGGGACGACCACATGGTTAGTCTGCACGGTTTGGGAAACCATAAACTAACAGTGGAGATTCTTCTATCTACATGGGTTTTTTTGGGGGGCATGGTCACTACTAACCAAGTGCAAACCATGTGGTCAACCCGTCTAGCCAAACTTCATACCATTCTCTAAAGACTCAATGGAAACCAAAGAGGTAGGGAATAACATTGTGTGATGACATGGGTACAAGACCCTCCACTTATTTCCACTGAATGGGAACAATAGAAGAAATATGATGAAACCATAGGTTTAAACTCTTCTTATCTTTCATATTGAGGATATGACTTTGCACAAGGGTTTAAATGACACTGGGGTTTCCCCTGACTACGCGCCAGCTTCTCTCTGGGACCTATGGCTGGAGCACAAAATATTGAAGCATCTTCGGCATCACAGTTAGGCTTTGGAAACCACCTGAATGAGAATTATTCTTTCGTTGCAAACAACAACTACACCACAATCCCCCCGATAAGTTTTTTCCAAGACATAACACATTCCAAACTCACTTTACCCTAAATCGATATTTCACTGAAACAAGGGATTAGAAGATGTACACACATCACACCTTGTTTGTTCGGGTGAGAAACAATAGAAGTAAAGAACACTTATACTCACCTTCATCTAAAATGGAATATTTTTTTATGTTTTTTTCAAGGGAGACATTCTCCCAACATAATAGAGACTCTCAGATGATTGCACAACTTTCACCTTTACAGTCAATCGAGCACATGACATCATGAGGAATCACCGAACATGACCATTGCAACTGATATAAACAATGAATAGAGAGGGAACTTATACAACATCCCAAAACAACACACAATTCTAGAAAGTGGCCATAATATCCTCTCATGACCAGATTTCCCACACTAGTAGTTTAACATGAACTCCTTCTTCGAAGAGACTATGAAGGACAGAGAGTTCCTCTTAGACACTATCCAAATACTCATCCATGATAAAAACCCCAGAACACTTCCACCTTTGAAAAATTATGAAACTTAAGAGGCTAAGGTCACTTTCAACCATCCATAATCAATCTCACACTACAAGAGGATGCACAAAACCAATAAAGGAAAAGGTGTATACTCAATCTTAAATGCTCAAGAAATAGATTCCTTATATTGATCAACTGGAGGATTTTCCAATGGAGAAACAATCTGGGTTGCGCTTTAGTTATGCATTAACCTTCAATGGGGGCGTACCTTATCCAATGAGAGAACCCAAGGACCCAACCAATCTGGTCCATTAGTCAAAACAAGCCATAAACCAGCTCCAAACACATGAAGGGAACTATCGTAAAGGCATCCCAAAACATTTTTCAAAAGAGACCACTAATCGTCCCTACAACACAGCTTACCGACCAAACACAAACCCAAAACACAGTTCAAACAGAATCGGTTCTTGGAATCAAAACATCCCACAACATCAACATTTTCAAAAACCCATAATACCAACCATACAAAAATATTCATCAATACATCATGCTTTTCTTTAAAAGTAATTCTTTGAGAGCAAATAGTTTAGCAGTAAGCATATCCACCAATTGTACCCCATGAGCCTCACACATGCATGTTTTTGTGCCACACCCGACACCCTCCTCATATCCATCCCGGCACTCACCCAGTCGTGCCATCAACCATCCATCATACCATATAACCCCATGCATGTGGTCGCTAATGGAAATAACAAAGGTTAAACCAAAAATTCTTTCCACTTTTCAAAACCAAAATGGTCAACCAACACATCATTTTTTCTCATAACTGCTAACCATGAGATCAAAATCCCAACTCACATCTTAAAAAAAATTTCAGAAAGTCACAAACATTTAGAAAATAACTCACTTTCAAGATATTCACATCAATTTCAAAACAAATCATCCCATTAAAACACACTCTGATTGTTTAGAAAACTCTATTGGAAACACATTTCAAAACCAACTTCAATATAGTTCCTGCTTTCAAAGAGGTGTAAGCACACCATTTTTCATTTCAAAACAATTCTAAAAATTAAGTTCCGCCATTTCATAAACCAAACCATTCCCTCTTTATTTTAAAATTATTTCACAAAAACTTTACACTTCTTAAAACCAAAGTACTATGGTTTCAAAACCTAAGCACGAAACAGTGCAAGAGGAAACTAGTTTCAGTGGGTGACTTGGAAATATGGTTGGAAGCCATATTCCAATCACTTCACTATCATAGAGAGTGTTCTAGAGAATATCCTTGGCTCCACATGACTTTCCAGGCCTTGCGAGCTCACTAGGACCATTAACCCGACTCTCTTTTCATTTCCCTTAATCATCATCGAACCAAGAAAACCGAAGGACTTAGATAAATCCCGACTTCTCTTTGAAACATGAATCCCATTATGAGGTGTGGTGATCAGGCACACTACCCATAACTAGAATTCTATGTCCCAACAATCCTAACTCCAAACTATCCTGACTCTTCCCCAAATTACATGACCCATAGAGGTAACTTGAACCTCCTCTGATACCATTTTGTCACGAACCAAATCGATCGCCACCAAAAATGTCACCAAACCCAGCTCGTGACAAGGCCCAAAGGGCGTTCCCGATCCCCAAGGGCTGGCACAAGTTCCCGGGTATCATAAAATGAAAATTGGGAACGATTTACCCGAGTTTATAAACATAAAACAACAAAATAATCCAATGAAACAAATCTGGATTTTTCAAACAAAACAATCTTTTACAATAATTGAGAACTGAATTACATGGCTTAAAACAACTCAAAAGGTCTATACCAAAGGTAAAAATCCAAATAAGGACATCCCAAGAACCCTCATGGCAAGGGGAACCGCCCTCAAGCCACCTTCACAAGACTTCATCAACAAGGACCTGCTAGAAACCCAAACCACTGGAACAAAAAAACTGTACCCAACCTGCGATAACAAAAATAACCAAGTCTATTTACACCCAAGGGTGTAAGTAGGGTGTGATCCAATGCCCAGTAGGATACCACCACTAAGAGATTCCATGTGATAAACATTTAATGATGAAAAACATGCAAGTTTTCAAAAACATGAAAATATAGTTACAATTTCTAAAAGATGCAACTTTGAATAAAAACAGTTTTCAAGTGGGCTATCATTAAGAATCAACACTTTTAAAAATAATGTCAAAACTACTGAATTTTCCAGCCAACTATAACATATGCCGACAGTAAGTACAAAGTAAATAATGAGCACAAGAAATAGGAAGTAACCCCTAGGCACTAGCTAGTTGTGGGTCGCAGGTACCTCGTATCTCAGTGAGATTAACCATCACAAATATCCATTCTTGTGCATGAGACACTAGTAGGGATCATACCCATAACCTAGTGGTCCCCAATAATCATCATCATAGTTTACTTAGAGTTGTAAGCATCAATCATGCTATGTGAAACTGAGGCCAAAACCCACGGATTCACTAGCATACTAGTACACGTCCACCCACCTAGATACCCAAGTTTTCCCCTTGTGCTCAAACAAGTTCAACATGTCAAGAAATATAAATTGAACATGAAAATATCATTTCCACATCACAAATTCACCAAACATCCCATATGTATACCACAGAAGTCAAAAAATCCATTTTTCATTCAAAATGATTTTGAAATCCGAATCACACTAAAATAGCCCACAACACGTTTCACATTTCTTCAACACTTCCACAAAACCATTAAACAATTTTATAAAACAATCATAAGATATTTAAACTCATATAACAGCCCACACACATGGAATATAACACTTCTTTCATAATCAAAAATTCAATTTTTCACATCACACTCACACAAAACACTCCACATCACTTTCACATCACTTTCACTCCTCAATATCTCCTTCAAACAATTTAATAAAATATTTCTAGGATGATACATATCACATAACAAAATTTTCAGAAATGAAATGGACCTTTTACAAATACACTCCTATCAAAACATTTTTCTGATATAGTTTCACCTACTACACAACCCAATAAACCATTCAAAACATTCATAAAACAATTATAAAGAGTATACCCAAACTTTGCACATAAAATCCATTTCAAGAACCTCTTTTTAAGCTAAAAGCACACCAAGACCCTACCAAAACAGAATTTTCAGCCCAATAAACATGTAATAATCCACTTTCAAATGTTATATAATCACCTTGAATAATATCACAAAAGATACCCATGAGAACACACAAATCCATAAAACACTTTCAAGGAGTATAACAAGGTTATACAAATATAACCATTCAAATACACACCCTTTTTAGGCCCACACGGAACTATATCATTTCCCATCCATAATTGGCAGCCCCTTTCAACAACTAATAAACCACTTCTACATTTTAGAAAACTACCACAAGAGATAACACATGAAATACATTTATAAAATACACACTTCAAGAAAAAATGTAACTTCAAAAACAAATTCTTTACTATTGCTACCAAAAATGGTTTTCTCATAATTCACAACACATAAGGAAAATGTAAAATTATTTAATGAAGAAAACTAACTCATCATTAAATGGTTATCCACGGAATCACCTACCGAATGTGTCGAAACCCTCAAATATTGGGGTGAAACATCAACCGCAAGACCGCTGCAACTCAAGGAAGTTAAAAGAAACCTAAAACCACAATATTACACCCAAAATACAATAATTTAGAACCTATGCACGAACCATAACTTTTGGAATTTTTTATAATTCAAGAATTAGGGAAGAAACCCTAAGCAGTTTGAAAGAGGAAAGAAATAGACTCACCTACATGAAGTATCCTGAATTAATCACTCCAAAAAAAAAATAGTTTCTGAAATTTTAAACATCCAAAATTCAGGGATTCTTCGAACAAGATATAGGAGGTAATTTGGGAACTGGAATTGAGGGAAAAGAGTAAGAATTGACAGAGTTAAGAAGGGATGAAGTTACCTCTTCAATTCTGGCCGATTTGAGACACCCTATGAAGATCAGCCCAAATTCATGATTTCAAAGAGCTCCAAGGAGGGAGGGAAGGAAATGGGAGCGCTCCTGGGTTTCTCAGTGTCTAGTGGGAGGTGGAATCACCGAAAAAACGCAAATATTGAATGAGATATAAAAACATTAAAAATTATTTTTAATGGAGGAAATGGGCCTTCGGGCAGGCCCAATATCTTAAATAAAAACCCATATCCACCATTATTATGTATTTATAAAGCCTCCAAATTTATATTTTGGTGTTAATAGGTCAGAGGAGACCATTTAGAAATTGGAATTAAGTAAAAATATTAAAAAATGAAAAAATTATAAAGGAAACTAAATTTATTTTTAAATCTGGAATTGGGCTCACGGTTTGGCCCAATTCATGAAAGCTCATCTATTTCTCCATAAAACCTTTGGAAACCATCCAAAACAAAGAATAAAAGGAAAATAAATGAAATTTAACTTCAAAATAAGTCATGTATGTGACAAATTCAATGTAAGAATTTTAACAAAGTATGATTCAAATGGATGTTCAATATAGAAAAAAGATGCATGCTAAACACCCTATAGACTAGTTGGTTACAATGAAAACAAAACTACCAGCAAACATGTACCCCCCACACTTAATTTCAGGTAGTGAATGGGTTTTAGACAATTAATTTCAGTTCACATCAACATGAAAATGCAATTTTTTAAGAACTACATAGTAACATGTAGAAAATGTTTTTTTTGCAATATATACAGTAGATTTTCAGTAAATATGCAGCCTAATTTATTAAACAAGAAAAAAAAATTAGTGAGCTTAATTTTAATAGAAAAAAAGGGCCAGAAATAAATGTAGAAAGTTGAATTAATTCTCTGACTAAGTTCTTGTCCAAAAATGATCATGAGAATTCCACTTTTAAATTGACACAAGAAGAAGTAACCTGAAATAGAACCAAAAAACAAAGAACAAGTAGAAAAAGTTATTTCACAGAAATAGAGCACAGAAGCAACATTTTATTCAATGTTAAATCGAAACAATATAAAGACAAAAGAACCATGTGTTGCCTCCCATACAACGCTAAATTTAAAATCTTCATCAAGACTTTATTCAAGATTAGTTTTCAAGAAAAGTGAAGGCATCCAAGACTTTCAGATGTCCCTGAAAATAATGTTTTAACCTATGCCCATTAACTATCATGGGTATATTTTCTTCACCTATAATTTCTAATGCTCCATTCTTCAAAACTCTCATAATTGTAAAAGGTCCATACCATTTGGACTTCATGTTTCTAGGAAATATTTTGAGTCTAGAGTTAAAAAAACCTTCTGTCCTTGATTGAATTCATTGTTTTGAATAATAGAATCGTGAAAGATTTTAGTCCTCTCTTTATAAATCCTTGAATTATCAAAACTATCTCTCCTAATCTCATCATGTTCCCTCATTTCATGTAATCTCTTCTCACCATCACTCTTAAATTCAACGTTTAGAGCCTTAACTACCCAATATGACTTATGTTTCAACTCCACAGGTAAATGAAATCATTTCCCAAAAGAATCGTATAAATAGACATGCCTATTGGGGTTTTGAAAGAAGCTCTATAAGCCCATAAAGCTTAATCCAATTTATAATACCAGTCTTTCCCAGAGTTCAAAACTGTCTTCTCAAGTATTTGTTTCAGTTCCCTATTTGAAATCTCCACCTGTCCACAGAACTGTAGAAGATAAGGAGTACCAGTTTTATGAAAACATCCATATTTCTCCATCAAATCTTTAAACATATAGTTTTTATAGGGTGTTCCATTATCAGGGTTAATAGCCATTGGGACTCCAAATCTTGTAAATATGTTCTTTTTAACAAATTTGATTACATAATTTGCTTGATTTTTGGGAAGTTTTATAGCTTCAACCAATTTTGAAACATAGTCTATAGCAACAAGAATATACTCATTCCCATGATATTATGGAAATGGTCCCATGAAATCTAAACCCTAGAAATCAAAAATTTCAACTTTCGGAATTCCTTTTTGGGGTAACTCTTGCTTCCTACCAACATTACCCAGCCCCTAACATCTATCGCAACCAACCAAAAAGCTCATATCATCCTTAAAAATAGTAGGCCAATTGAAACCCGATTGTATGACTTTTTGAGAAGTTATTTCATCACCATGGTGACCTCCCCAAGGTGAATAATGACAAAATTCTAAGACAGGAAGCATCTCTTCCTCAGGCACACACCTCCTAAGGATACCATCAGCACATCTCCTAAACAACAGAGGATCATCCCAAAGATAAAACATTAGTTCAGAAATGAATTTATCTTTTTGGTTATTGGACAGATTTTTGATAAAGACACATACTGCATGAATGATGGAAAATATTCAAACCCATAAGATTGCCTGATTGATAGAGTAAGAAGCTTCTCATCAGGAAAAGCAGAGTTTATCCCCCAAGGATCTTCAGAATGGGTAAAAGGAATCCTAGAAAGGTGTTAAACATCTAAATTTGCAGCTCCCTATTTATACCTAATCTCTAAATCAAACTCATGTAACAACAAGATTCATCTAATCATCATTGGTTTAGTTTCTTTCGTAAACAACAAGTACTTTAAAGAAAATGATAAGTGAAAATGATGACTTTAGATCCTAAAAAATACTGTTTAAACTTCTAAAGAGCAAAAACAACAGCTAATAATTATTTTTTAGTGGTGGTATAATTTCTTTGGGCATCATCTAGCAGTCTACTAGCATAATACACCACATTAAACTTCTTATCATTCCTCTGTCAAAGGACATCACCTACATCCATATCCCTAGCATCATACATAAGCTCAAAAGGTATTTTCCAGTCAGGTGTAGTGATGATAGGTGATGTAGTGAGTATCTCTTTAAGAATATTAAATGATTTCAAACAGTTTTCATCAAAATTGAAAGGTTCATCCTTGACCAGCAAAGAGCACAAGGTCTTATTTATTTTAGAAAAATCTTTTATTAATCTCCGGTAGAAACCAGCATGCCCTAGAAAACTTATAATGCATTTAAATTTATCCGGAGGTGTCATTTTTTTGAATAATATTGATCTTAGAAGTATCAACTTCCAAACATCTCTTTGAAAAATTATGACCAATAACAATACGTTATGTAACCATGAATTGACATTTCTCCTAGTTAAGAATGAGGTTTGTATCAATACATCTCTCCAAGGATAATTCATGATTCTCAAGATAGGTATCAAAAGTAATACCCACAATAGAAAAGTCATCAATGGAAACCTCAATAATTCTCTCAATAATATTCAAAAAGATAGACACCATACAAATTTGAAAGGTAGTTGGAGATCCACACAACCGAAATGGCATCCACCTGTAGGAAAATGTTCCAAAGTGGCATGTGAATGTGGTCTTTCCTGGTCCTCTAGACCAACTAGATTCTGATTTTATCTAGAATACCCATCAAGAAAACAAGAAAAAAATAATTTCCAGCAAGCCTCTTGAGAATTTGATCCAAAAAGGGAATTGGAAAATGGTCATTCCAAGTGGCTGCATTAAGCTTCCAATAGTCTATAGAGAATCTCCATTTTTTTGATTTTCTAACTTGGACTTCATCATTTTTTTCATTTTTAACATCATTGAAAGCTACCTTCTTTTGGACAACCTAGACCGGGCTGACCCAAGCACTATCGAAAATTGGATATATCATTCCATTTTTCAGCTGTTTAATCACTTCTTCTCTCACAACATCTTCTATGTCATGATTTAATCTTCTTTGACATTTCACCCTAGTCTTATGATCAGGTTCCATAGGTATATTATGCATACAGAATAAGGGAATAATACCCTTGATATAAGATATTGACCATCCTATGGTAGATTTAAACATCTTTAACACATTCAAAAATCTCTCCTCTTGTTTTCATTCAGTTTAGTAGAAATTATTACTTGAAAAGTAGATTTCTCCCACACAAATTAATATTTAAGATTATCAGGGATGAGTTTTAGTTCAAGAACGGGTGGTTCTAAACTAGAAGAAAGACTACTAGTCCTGGGAGGTCCATGATCTTCAACATATTGCTAGTAGGGAGTACTTATAGATGAAATATTTTCAATTTCATGCTTGGATTCAAATGTATCAGTGATACTATCCCAAGTGGGCAACACACTATCCGGATTTTCCAGATTATATTTCAACAAGTTAATCAACGTTGAAGCATCTAGTTATCTTATAAGTACTCTATCAATATCATAAAAGTGTTCATCAAGGTAGGTGTTTCTAGAAACAACCTCAAATTTACTCAAAAAGCTCCTAAGGTTAGAAGCAGAGGACCCTTCTACAGTTGAAACTAGACAGTTATCCAGTTCTGGAAAATTTTCTAGTTTTGGAGTTTGAGCATGATTTTAAATTATGAAAACATATTCATCAGGATTTTTAGCTTAAAAATTATTTTCTTCAGTAGAGGAACGATTTTCATATTCTTAAATATTTTTATTTGAGTTCCCATTTTCTAAGGACTCAAGCATTGAACAATTTTCAGAAAACATTGATCTATTAACTTTTTTAAACACATTGAACTCTTCTTGTTGTTCTCCAATTTTGAAAGTTAGTTGACCCTTAGAATCATCAATAACAGCACCACTTGTGGCCATGAAGGGCCTATCCAAGATGGTTGTCACCTCTTGATCACACTCTATATCCAAGACTAAAAATGTTGTAGGCAGAAACAGCTTCCCTACCCCAACTATCATGTCATCTACCCTACCCACAGGATGAGTGAAAGATATATCTGCTAACTGTTATATGAATGTGGTGGGTTGAAGGTCACCCAACCTCAACTGTTGAAACAAAGAGTATGGGAGCAGATTAATACTAGCACCTAAATCACACAAACAGTTTAGTTGATCAGAGTTTCCTAGTGTGCAAGGTATGACAAAACTACATGGGCCTTTTAGTTTAGGCAGGATTTTCTTTTGAATTACAACATTGCACTCTTTAGTGATGTTGTAAGTAGAAATTTCTTCAATGGTATTTTTTTTAAAGTTTTCTTTAAATATTTTAGATAATACAGGATATCAATTAAGGCATGTATGAAAGGAATGTTAACTAGATGTTTAGAAATAATACCAAGTAACTGAAGAAGTTTAGCACTTGTGTTACTTTGAGGTTTTATCTTTTCAGGGAAAGGGATGGGTGGGGGAAAAAAATTCAGAATAGTAGGTATATCCTTCACATCTTCTTAAATTTTTTTCTTTTCCATTATTATTTTTATTTTTAGATAAAGTTTCATCTTGAGTTTTAGGTGATAAATTCAGATTTAAAACATTTTCAAGACTTTTCTGTGAATTTCTAGCATGTGTGAAGAGGAGATTTTTATTTCGAGATTGTAGTAGATTTTCATTTTGGGTATTTTCAGTTTCTTTATTAGCAACAGTTAGATTATTAATCCCACTTCTAATGACAACATCCATGGTATTTTCTCTACGGTTAATTTTAGTGATACTAGGATGTCTACCTTTTTCCCTAGGTGAAAAGTCTCTAGCAAGTTGACCATGATGTGTTTCTATGTTTTTCATTGTAACATCCATTTGCATTTTATCAGACTCATATTGATTTTGTTGTTTGGTCAGTTGAGTTGTGTATATTCCTTCTTGAGAGTTCATTTTATTCAATATTAGTTCAAAATTAGAAGACCTGTGATTATCATTATTTCCCTATACATTTGAAGACTCACCCCTCTGTTGATTTTGAAAGTTTGGTCTTTGTTAATTAGAGTAATTAGGGGTAGAGGATTGTTTAGTTATGCTTTGATCTTTCCAAGACAAATTTGGATGGTTCCAATTAAATTGATTGTAATTAATTTAAAATGGATCTTTATTAGGAGGAATTCTAGGACTATAATAAACAAAGTAGGAGTTTTCTAGTTGTTAGGTTGACATATCTAAATTAGGAAAAAAAAATCAGCATGCCCAAACATACCACACTAGACACATTGTTCCCTTAATTATTGATTGATATTTTGATATCCTAGTTGGTTAATAGTTTGTTTTGAGTTCTGGATCATTAAAAATTGATGTTTGTTGGTGATCTCAGCCAGCTGTGCTTGAGTTTCATTCATTGAACCAATGTTTGAATTAACATTTCTATTGGATATTTTTATTCTTGAATTTCTATGTTGTCAATTTAGTGAAAGATTATTAAATATTTGTCTATGTTCATCATCTGTATTATCATTGTAATTACCGCCAATAGCTTGATGAACTATATTTTTTCTAGAGGAGGATAGACCTTCATAGAATGTATCCATGAGAAAGTGTGATAGGAGTTGATGATGGGGACACTACCTAAGAAGATCCCTAAATCTATCCTAAGGTTAATGAAAAGATTCTCCATCCTCTTGATAAAAACTATTTATCTTTGTTCTATGTTCACCTTTATGTCTTTGAGGATATAATTTCATAATGAATGAATTATACAATTGATCCCAGTTTTAAACAATGTTCACGTCTAGACCAAGAAACCAATTCTTGGCATTCCCCTTAAAGAAAAAGAGAAATACTCCCATTCAAAGTTCATTTTTTGGGAGTACTAGAATAGGTAACTGCTACACAGTATTATAGAAGTCTATAAATAAGGCAATGTAATCCTCATTAGAGAGTCCATTAAAACTAGGAAATGAAGATATGTGTGGTTATTTATGTATATAATTTCTGGCACTAGGACTAAGTCTGATGGATGATGGATTGCTCGAAACCTGTGAACGTTTAATCTCCCCCATCCTAGGCCTTTCAGTTTCATCTAAGAGTTTTGATTGGTGTTGAAAGTTATTATTAAAATCTCTATTATCTAAGTTATCCATTTCAGTTTTGTTCTTCTTTCTTAGATCAGTGAGATGTTTATCTAATTAAAGGTTCAGAGGGTCTAATCTAGCACAAGAATTTCTTGTTCTCATACCAACAGTAATAACATACACTACTCTACAATTACAATTCATCACGAAGTAACAAAGATCATTTTTTTATTTTCAAATTTAAAAAAAAATAACAAATTTTTTATATATGTGATTTTTTTAGAGTTTTTTAGAGTAATGGATTGCGACTTCCCCAGAAATGGTGCCAAATACTTGATAAGTATTGTCATTCAAGCCGTTCAAATATTAAAATCTAAAATCCTACTAACTATTGTAGATGTGGCAAGCATGGTCGAACCCACATGGAAGACTATTTTGACCACTAGTATTCTAAAAACTAACTAAAAATCCCACTGTTGTCAGCAGTGGAATTCAGTTTCTATTTTTCTTTTTTTTCTTTTTGTTTATTATAACGCATGAATGAAACTTCACAATATTTCTAGGTTTTTTTTCTAAACTATATCGAAGCAAGAAACAGTGATAAAAACAGTACGTAACAGAGAAATAATATGTTGAAGACAGAACAATCTAGAGAAATACATCCAGGGAAAATATCAACACTACTGGTTTTGAAGGAATTACTTCTCACAAAAGTGTTTACAACTAATACCACTGAAAAGGAGTGATTTATTTCCCTCTCTATGTGATAAATCACTCAAGCTGAAAAATCTGGGAGTTCGCCACAGCTCGGTAGATCAACTTGAGAATTCTAGTTTGAAAAGATCACAGAACAAACTCACCCTATGTCTTGTAGTAGTTTATTTCCATTTAAAATATCAAGAAAATTAATCCACATTTAAACAAACCGTATTAATGTGTAATTATTAGATTAATCATAGGTGGTACGTTGCAATTGAATGTAATCAAAATTTACCTAGCCGATCAATTCTGGTCACATTAAAATGATAGTGAGAAGGGAAAAAGGAAAGAACCAGTAGATTCGATTTTTAACCCCGAACTAGAAGTATTTAGACTAACATTGTTTCAATTATGTATAATAAAATAATTAAATTAAAGAGGATGTGATTTGAAGGAGAATAGAGGAAGAAGACTCCTTCTGCTAGCCTCAATTGCTGCTGCTCCAGGCCCTCAGAACTCAGAAGAATGGCTCTCTGAGAAGTGCTCCAGGTTCTCTGCTCTGATCCCGAGTGAATTGTTGGATCTATGATGAATGTCCACCTCTTATTTATGCTGCTTGCTCAGTTTAATTACCCACTGTCTTCTGCATCTCATCACCCAATATCTTCCATTGTCTTCAAAGGATCTTCACATGAGCACCACACATGTGCATTTTTTCGCGATTGGCACATCGGACTAACTTTTCTCACATAAGTAACTCTCGGTGAGTTAGATAAGTGAATATGGACGTATACTCGACTCTCGAATGAACTTGAACATGTTATGAATAAAATTAAATAATTACAACTCAACGAAAGTTAATTAAAATTTTACTGTTATTATTTTAGTTTAGTGTTATAGAAATTATTCTTAATAAATAAACTTATTAGATGATGGTTATTATTAAATATTAACATTATTATTTTTTTATAAAATCATTAATAAAGTTATTATTCTATTATTATTAATTAAGTAATTATAATGTAATAACTTATTTAGATTACTTGATTTATTTTAATGTTAATTACTTAATTAATATAATTATTCTTTTAGAAATAAAATTAAAGTGTGAAAATATTTATATTAGTTAATATTTTACATAATTCATTAAATATAATTGTTTATAATTCAAATTAATAAATTATTATTAAATATTCTTGTAATTTAATATATAATTTATCTATTTAATAATTTTATAATTGTTTTAAATTATATCTTTTACAAATTATATTATATTCATTTGATTAGATTATTAAAATTAACTTTTACTTTATTAATTATTTTTGTTTTATATTATTTTAATTATTACTTTTTTATCTTCTTCCTTCCCCCCAATTATCTGTGCACAGGGGGGAGGGTTTTCTTCTTTGAACTCGGCGGCGCCACTCTCTGCTCAGCTGCGTGACGACTCCAGCGACAGTACAGCGGTGGGTTCTCCCACTGGCTCCAGTGGAAGTGCACCACCAGCAAGATTCAGCACGGCTCCGGGGGAAGACCCCCCAATCCGCAGTATCCTATTCTACACATCTCCAGCGGACATTAGCACTCCACTCTCCATCTCAGCGGCATTAGACATGATTAGCCGACACCCACGGCAGCCCGACCATCCATGGCTCTGGCGCGACCCTTGACTACAGTCCTGCTCCGCGGCGGCGAGGTCTCCTTCACCGGAAACACAACGTTTGGTAGAAATAGAGCAGTTATCCTCAACTTGGCCCTCTAATCAGTGGAATGAGCTCCTCTGGCAATGCCATATGACTCCTGACGGTGAAGGGATTAAAACAGCAGTGAGTATACCTCCCAAAAGCAACACGACAACTCTCAACAGAAATAGTGGCGGGTGAAGGTATGCACCCCGGACAGTGGCCCCAGGTTCACAACATCTTTTTTGGTTGCGTGGATAATTCCAAGCCATTGGCTCTATGAAAACTGCATCCGCGATCCCACTCCAAGTAGCTCCTCATGGTGGCATCGTGGTCTCAGGTAGGTGAACTCCCCTCGATTGAAAGTTGCTATGAAAACACAGTGAATCCCTCATGAGGATGTTACGGTGGCAGGGGAATGAGGTATCATGATTGCTGGAGTCTGAAACTGGTGTGACAGATAAGATACAATAGGTGAGACAGAAAATAGAATAAATAGTGTGAAGAGGCTCCAGTTGAAGAGGATAACAGTGAGAAGGTAAGCAGTAGAAAAGGATACCAGTGAGGTAGTTATCGTAAGAAAGAAATAAAGAGGTGTTGTGGCAAAGGTCACTGGTAGAAAAAAATTAGACCCTCACCAGTAGCTTAAATAATTTTATGGTTTCTGATAGAAATTAAATAGAAGAGTCACTGTTATCTTAAATGAAAGCTACTGGTAAGGTGCACAAGGTCACCGTTATGAAAAAGGTCATCGATGGATGAAATAGTCACCGAAAGAAAACTAATAGTGACCTAAAAAACACATTGAACATAAAAAATAAAAACAATAGTTATTTAAAACCAAGATTAAATAAAATTAATTACAATAAAGCTAAACACCATTAATTTAAAACAAAATGTTTGTTAAAATTGAAACATTAAAGTTATAATAAAAAGTATTAATTGATAATGCTTAAATTAATAACTGGATATTTAATAAACTAAGATTATGAACAACATAAATTATGATTACTATATAAATTAATTATATTGTAGAAGTGAAAAATAAATATTAACATCAGTGACCCAATAGGTCGCCGCTAGTTCTTGTCTACCTCACCGGTATACTAAAATCAATATTTAGTGACTTAATAATTTCTCTGTATATATAAGATTAAATATTTAATGTTATATAATATTAGATAAATTAACTAAACAACTAATTTGATCACATAAAATTAAAAAGATAACTACTTTATTTAATTAAAAAGAAAATTCTTAACTTATATAATTAGCAGGATGGTAGAAAATATTATTTAATAATGTTAAAATATATTAATCAAAATATGTTAAAAGATAAATTAATAAAATAAATACTAACTTAATTAGATATAATTACAATGATTAAATAATTGTTTAAAATTGATATTAACTTATTAAAAAGTAAACCAAATTCCACTTAACAAGACTAATTATGAAATAATTAAATTAGAAAAGTTCAGTAAGATTAAAATTATTATTTTGAAGACAAAATGTACATAATTAATTATAAAAAATTGATTAATTAACAAAATTAATTATAAAAATACAAATGTACAATTATTTAGTATAAAGTGATTATATAATTAATTAAATTATTAAAAATTATGTAAAAATATGTGGCAAATCTATGTAAAAATATAGCCATATCAATATCCTTTCAATTTTATCTCAAATAATTTTCATATCCCTCATATAAAAACTTTTATGATATTAAATTCATAAATATATGTATACTTATTGAGATTTGTCATTTATATTTTGAGATATTCAATAGATTTAGTGCCTCCATGTGAAATTTAATCTAGGATTTAGGTAATATTCAAAAATATATACATGTAACCAATTTCACCAATCCCATTTATGAGATTAGATAATTTATATTACTATTTTAATGGATTATGATTTATTGAGGACTGAAATTTTAATAATTTTTTAATTATATTTTTTAAAAAATAAAATTTTTTAACAAGAAAATTTTATAATAATGGGTTCTAAAACCATTGGTACTTCAATTGAAAATGGGATGTTTTAATATATTTTCATTAGTATTTGACTTTTGAATATTCATAAAATCAAATTTATTAATAATTTTATATAAGACTATTTTGGCGATTCTTTATATTTTCATTATATATATATATATATATGCATTTGTGAATGTTATTTTTGTGAATTTTTTGAAACTAATATGATTCATATTTATAAAAATGTTGAACTATAGATCATGAAAGAAGGTGAAAAATGTTTGGGGGTAATGAAGGATAAAAGGTGACACTCACTATGGAGTTAGTTTTTCAAGTATGAGTATGTATTCAAATCTATGTTAAATTTAGCATAAATTTATAGTTTATATGTCCCTACAAAATTCCTTAGTTTGAGATATATCATTGGGGAAATTATGAGCATAGAAAGGACTTGAAAATGTATGTAATTTCAATTTTATATTATAAAAAATTTTAATTAACAATAATTTATTTTAAGAAAAATGTGAATTCCACTGTTTTTCTAATATTATAAGTTTTCCTGAAAATGTAATAAAAATTGATGTTTTTTGAGAAATGGTTATTTCATGGGAATTTTTTATAATAAAGGGATTTAAATTATTTTTTTTATGGAAAAGTGTGGAATTGTTCAATTTTCATTTAAAATGTCATGCTTCATTTAGTTTTTTTAGAATGTTCTTAGATGAATTAAATGTTTTGGTTTAAAATTGTCTTTCATTTATCAGAGTTGATTGGAATTGAATATAAAAATATCTCACCCTTCAAATATTATTCAAGTCATTGGGAAAATCAAACTATGTTTATACTCATTCTAACATCCCCAAAAAATTAATCTTGAATAATACCAAGTGGGGTGCCACATGACCACAAACATGCCCCCATATTTTCTAGAGGCTACTGACAAATGGTGAGGATGAATCGATAATAATCGTAGATTATACCCTTTATTTGTTATCCAAAGATAATATTATAAATTAAAAATTCATCACCACAATATAACTACATGATATATAACTTATAGTTATAATAAAACCATAACAAAAAACAACTTGATATAACAAAATATTTACCCACTTTAATTTCATTAAAGTTATATACGAATTGTAGGATCAACCAATAGGGAAATACAATATGAATAATGATCTGAAATATATAATTGACTGGATGATTAAAAAAAGTTCATTCACCTCACCTTGTCTCATATCATAATCAATTAATCCATTCCTACTCAATGATGGATCACAGGGCCAAATCCCTTCCAAGAATCCATGACAATGAAGTTTACACACCCACTATAGTATATAATTAAAGTGTGGGAAAAATACTCAATAGGATACCGAAAACGTTATCCCCAAATAACTAAAGTTTACACCAATTCATTTAAAATATGTTATGAAAATAAGAAATCATAAATTTTAACATTATTATATAACAAGTTGCTAACATGATACTCGATTAAGCAGCCAGACACACTTCTTTCAACTAGTAATGGGATTTTTAGTCCTACGATCTGATAACAATGAGTGGGTGAAATGGTTTCCCTCACTACTAAAAATTAAATTAGTGAATTAAATATTTCCACACGTATTAATAAATTTTTATAAGCATTTTTTCAACACTAGTATCAAGAGTATGGGTGAATAAGATTTCGTAACTTGTCATAACCACTATTAATATAAAACCATGGTTTCATGGGTGATATCGAAAACAACCAACGTCTTAAAACTAGTAATCACAATAACCATAACACATGGGTGAATGGGGTGAACACCATGAAAATAACCCAATGGTGAATTTTGTATCCCTACTATCAAAACATGATTAGGAACAGGTTATTACCACCAATAGGAAACATTATTTAAGTGGATAATCACTACACACAAAAAAATAATCATAAATGAATGGGTAATCAGGATAAAAATAATCATAATCATAATATAATGAGTTAAATATAATTGTTTATAATTCAAAATAATAAATTATTATTAATTATTCTTGTAATTTAATATATAATTTATCTATTTAATAATTTTATAATTGTTTTAAATTATATCTTTTACAAATTATATTATATTCATTTGATTAGATTATTAAAATTAACTTTTACTTTATTAATTATTTTTGTTTTATATTATTTTAATTATTACTTTTTTATCTTCTTCCTTCCCCCCAATTATCTGTGCACAGGGGGGAGGGTTTTCTTCTTTGAACTCGGCGGCGCCACTCTCTGCTCAGCTGCGTGACGACTCCAGCGACAGTACAGCGGTGGGTTCTCCCACTGGCTCCAGTGGAAGTGCACCACCAGCAAGATTCAGCACGGCTCCGGGGGAAGACCCTCCAATCCGCAGTATCCTATTCTACACATCTTCGGAGGACATCAGCGCTCCACTCTCCATCTCAGCGGCGTCAGACATGATTAGCCGACACCCACGGCAGCCCGACCTTCCATGGCTCTGGCGTGACCCTTGGCTACAGTCCTGCTCCGCGGTGGCGAGGTCTCCTTCACCGGAAACACAACGTTTGGTAGAAATAGAGCAGTTATCCTCAACTTGGCCCTCTAATCAGTGGAATGAGCTCCTCTGGCAATGCCATATGACTCCTGACGGTGAAGGGATTAAAACAGCAGTGAGTATACCTCCCAAAAGCAACACGAAAACTCTCAACAGAAATAGCGGTGGGTGAAGGTATGCACCCCGGACAGTGGCCCCAGGTTCACAACATCTTTTTTGGTTTCATGGATAATTCCAAGCCATTGGCTCTATGAAAACTGCATCTGCGATCCCACTCCAAGTAGCTCCTCATGGTGGCATCGTGGTCTCAGGTAGGTGAACTCCCCTCGATTGAAAGTTGCTATGAAAACACAGTGAATCCCTCATGAGGATGTTACGGTGGCAGGGGAATGAGGTATCATGATTGCTGGAGTCTGGAACTGGTGTGACAGATAAGATACAATAGGTGAGACAGAAAATAGAATAAATAGTGTGAAGAGGCTCCAGTTGAAGAGGATAACAGTGAGAAGGTATAACGGTGAGGTTTGTGGGAAATGATGGGTCACTGATAAGCAGTAGGGTAACAGTGAGATGCAGGGTAGTTGCGCAACTGTGAGGTGCAGCAAAGGCACCTATTGAAAAGGATACCAGTGAGGTAGTTATCGTAAGAAAGAAATAAAGAGGTGTTGTGGCAAAGGTCACTGGTAGAAAAAAATTAGACCCTCACCAGTAGCTTAAATAATTTTATGGTTTCTGATAGAAATTAAATAGAAGGGTCACTGTTATCTTAAATGAAAGCTACTGGTAAGGTGCACAAGGTCACCGTTATGAAAAAGGTCATCGATGGATGAAATAGTTACCGAAAGAAAACTAACAGTGACCTAAAAAACACATTGAACATAAAAAATAAAAACAATAGTTATTTAAAACCAAGATTAAATAAAATTAATTACAATAAAGCTAAACACCATTAATTTAAAACAAAATGTTTGTTAAAATTAAAACATTAAAGTTATAATAAAAAGTATTAATTGATAATGCTTAAATTAATAACTGGATATTTAATAAACTAAGATTATGAACAACATAAATTATGATTACTATATAAATTAATTATAGTGTAGAAGTGAAAAATAAATATTAACATCAGTGACCCAATAGGTCGCCGCTAGTTCTTGTCTACCTCACCGGTATACTAAAATCAATATTTAGTGACTTAATAATTTCTCTGTATATATAAGATTAAATATTTAATGTTATATAATATTAGATAAATTAACTAAACAACTAATTTGATCACATAAAATTAAAAAGATGACTACTTTATTTAATTAAAAAGAAAATTCTTAACTTATATAATTAGCAGGATGGTAGAAAATATTATTTAATAATGTTAAAATATATTAATCAAAATATGTTAAAAGATAAATTAATAAAATAAATACTAACTTAATTAGATATAATTACAATGATTAAATAATTGTTTAAAATTGATATTAACTTATTAAAAAGTAAACCAGATTCCACTTAACAAGACTAATTATGAAATAATTAAATTAGAAAAGTTCAGTAAGATTAAAATTATTATTTTGAAGACAAGTTGCTAACATGATACTCGATTAAGCAGCCAGACACACTTCTTTCAACTAGTAATGGGATTTTTAGTCCTACGATCTGATAACAATGAGTGGGTGAAATGGTTTCCCTCACTACTAAAAATTAAATTAGTGAATTAAATATTTCCACACGTATTAATAAATTTTTATAAGCATTTTTTCAACACTAGTATCAAGAGTATGGGTGAATAAGATTTCGTAACTTGTCATAACCACTATTAATATAAAACCATGGTTTCATGGGTGATATCGAAAACAACCAACGTCTTAAAACTAGTAATCACAATAACCATAACACATGGGTGAATGGGGTGAACACCATGAAAATAACCCAATGGTGAATTTTGTATCCCTACTATCAAAACATGACTAGGAACAGGTTATTACCACCAATAAGAAACATTATTTAAGTGGATAATCACTACACACAAAAAAATAATCATAAATGAATGGGTAATCAGGATAAAAATAATCATAATCATAATAGAATGAGTTAAAATAATAATCATAGTAATAAGACTAGGTCAACGGGTTCTCACTTTTTTACATGATAATCATCATCGACTAACATGTTATTCTAATAATTCATATTAAAAATAAATAATTAATTATCACCATAAAAATATTAATAAGTATAGGTGAATAGGTTATCACAATAATTGAACAAAAATTAATGTTACTGAGATCTCACATTAAAAATAAAAATATTTATATGTGAACTATATTTCAATATAATTAAACATAAACACAGTATAATGGGCTTCCACCATTAGAATCACCTCCATGAAACACAGTTTACTCACTAGTAAACCTAAACTCCTTACATTGATTTCTTGGTTACACGTGATTCAATCATAAACAACCATAGCATGGAATCCGTAACGTCCCGGATCTGATTTCCAGACAATGGGTGCCCCGAAGCTGGTTGGTCACATGACCTCAAGCAAATTTACCCAAGCTCAAGAGGTTGTCGACTTGAAGCGAGGGCCAAGGGATTATAGTGGGGAAACTATGCCCTCATTCGTCAAAGTGTATCATAGTAGAATAAAATATATAAGAATGAAAAGGCATAATCATCCATCAATATAATCGAGAAATGGAAAACTGAAGTAAAAGATAACCAGCAGTAATATATATATATAATGATGCAACATGTCACTAATTCTATGAATGTATCCAAAATAGGATAAACTACAATCAGATATAATATAGAACAATGTATAAAAGAATAGAAAACAAAACTGAAATAGTACAATAGAAACTCAGCAGCATCTCAAGACTAAGTTGGGTCACATGATCTCATATTCACCTGAAAAAATCATGTACCTGTGTAGGGACCCTTGCCCTTATCAAAACCTGCAAAAATATAACCCATTTGGGCCCAAGACGTGACCCAAACTGGGTGTTAGAATTGAATCCCAGTAGGTAACCACCGATGGCCCGTTCCTAACGTTCAGTGAAAATGTGCAATAGCAACGTGAAATAAGGAAATATAGTAAACTAGTATGTAGTCAAAAGTAACTATTCCTACCAGTTGAATTTCCATTTTAATAATTATTTAACAATTCCAAGCATGTGATTTAGCTTGGAAAGTACCACATAAGAAATCACCACAGTGAGAATTTAAAGTAAACATTATCCTCAGAAATGCAAGTCATTACCCTTAGGTAAACAAAATCTAAACCCTCAAGTGACAGACCACATGCATAACAAATATTGCCCTCAATCATACAAGATATATCCCTCAGGCACAGATGTTACTATTCTCCGACATAAGAATCATTTCCCTCAGGCTTAACAAAACACTACCCTCAAGCATTCCATAGAAAAGAACAAAAAACCAGGCTGATCCCAATGCATAAGAAAAAAATTTATAAATGTTTCCTCTCAAGAAAACTCAAAAACATTCTATAATCATGACATTCCCACGGTTATCCTAGACAAATTTCTAAACAATGTAAATGTACCCACATAGTGGCCCTGAATCAAAGCAATGATCTCAAACAGTAGTTTATAATTATTCGTTAAATTACCTATGTAATTCTAGCCATCTTAACAGTCAAGGCCTCAGACATACGACACCCCAAACATGGGCGCGCAGCACAATGATGCACAAAAAACAACTTTCCATTTGGAATTAAACACAATACCACCTACCCTGATATCCTCTGGTCAATATACATAAAAGACGCCTCCAAAAATGACAAAAAATGATGTAGATCTGAGATAAACAATTATCTTTTCAAACCTAAATAACATCTCTTTGGGAAAAAATGGATGGAAATATTCAAGAAGAGCGAAGATCTTACCCACACGGTTCAAACAAGATCGACGGTAGAAGAATCAGAGTTCCGACATCTGATTGGGAGCTCCTCTTTGTCCTGACCTCCTCTCTCGCGGTTCCCATCGAGCTCTATGCCTCTTCTGTCGAATAAATAATCTACTACCTGATTTTAACGAATAAACATAAATACACGGAATGTACACTTATGTAAATGGCGTGTACTTTCCATTTTTTAAACTGTTCCCCTAGCGGCCACCTTCCCCCACCTCACTATTCATCAACTGACTTGGTTACAGGGCGTGTATTTCTAAGTACACTGCTTGTACTGTCGTTCCATTTTCAGCTACTCCCACTGCCTTAATATTCATCTTCCAACTAATTATATGACATGGATATACTAGGTACATAGCGTGTAGTCAGTTTCTACACCCTTCATTGCTGACAGACCTACATGCCCTGTGTACTCATCCCACACGGGCAAAGTACACGGTGTTTGAAAAGTACATGGAGTGTACCCACAAATTTTATGATTTTAACCCATTTTCCTTATTATCTCAAAAACCATAAAGGAAAAGGAATGAAGAAACCCATACATCATGAATATGAACTAGGATCTTACAAACATTCTTGCTTAAAGCAATACGTCCTCGAATTTCCCTTTGAAGGGTGGTAAAGGTAAATCTGAGAACAACTCTAGACACTGAGCATGTACGTCGGTCTCCCACTCCCATGTTTCGTCCTTCACTCGGACATGATTCCATAACACCCATACGAGAGTAACTGACCAGCCTCGAAGAACCTTTGTGCTCTTATCAACAATATGAATCAGATAATCCTCAAAAGATGAATCAAATTGAAGTTCAACCTCTTAAGGATGAAAAAATTGAGATGGGTCTGAATGATAACAGTGCAGATGGGATACGTGGAAGACGTTGTGCATGGCCTGGTACCTCTGTGGTAACTGAAATCGATAGGCGACCAGCCCGACTCTATCTATAATCTCAAATGGCCCCAAATACCTCGTTGAAAGTTTACTATGTCTATTGATCCGCCTGTGTCCCAACCTCGGTGAAACACGAAAGAAAACATGATCCCCGACCAAAAACTCCAAGGGTTATATGTGGCAATCATCATATGATTTCTAATGATAATGTGCAGTTTCCATCAACATCTGAATCAACTGGACCTGCTCTAATGTCTCCTGTAGGTGATGTAGTCCTAGTAAAGCTGCCTCACTTACCTCCAACAAGCACAAGGGTGATTGGAATGGCCTACCATATAAATCCTCATAAGTTTCCATCTCTATAGTATAATAAAAACTATTAAGGTAGGAAAAATAGACATATGGTATGTGATTCTCCCAATATCCCCAAAAGTCTAGTACGTATGCACGCAAAATTTATTCAAGCACCTGTATCGTATGCTCAGACTGGCCATCGGTCTGAGGGTGGTAAGTTGTGCTTAGAAGCACCTGTGTACCCAGTTCCCTCTGATAACTCTTCCAGAAACAAGATTTAAAATGGGAATCCCTATCTAAAATGATATAATGAGGGACCCCATGAATATGCACGACCTCTTGGATATACTACTTCTCGATCTCGTCAACACCGAAGGTCTCTTTGATCAGCAAGAAGTGAGCTACCTTCGTAAGTCTGTATACAAAAACCCATATGGCATCACTGCATCGAGGTGACCTCGACAACCCGATAATAAAGTCCATCACTACCTCATACCATTTTCACACTAGAATGGGTAACTATTGTAATAGTCTGGATGGCCTCTGATGATCCACCTTCACTTGCTAACTGGGGGAACATCTCGTAACAAAACCAGCTGCCTCTCTTTTCATACCTGGCCACCGATACTGACCTCTCAAGTCACAATACATTTTTATAAATCTAGGATACACTATCCATGATGAAGTATGAAATTCCCACATCAACTCCTCACATATATCCCCTGGAACCCACACTCGTCCATTGATATGAAATACCTCCTCATCGCCTATTGTCCAACTAGGAGGGGGGTCCTCATTTTCCGACGACTCCCACAAAACTAGGTCTTCTGTATCTGATAGTTGTCTCATCCCCACTCTATCCACGAGGGTAGAAGACACAACTAAGGATGAAATGTAGGTTCTACCATGACTATCTTGAACCTCCAAATAAATCTCAGAGAATAGAGCCATATTCTTCCACTCACCACTGCCATCCTGTACTACCTATATCTATGTCCTCCTACACAGTGCATCAGCAACTGTATTACCTTTAACAAGTGTATAGGCAACCTCTACGTCAAAGGACATAAGGTATTCAACCCACCTTCATTGTCTCAAATTCAAGTCACGCAGGGTAAAGATGTATTTAAGAATTTTGTGGTCTATAAACACTACAAAGTGTTCTCCCATGAGATATTGTCTCCTAGGGTGTAACACATAAAAAACTATAGCCAACTTGAGATCATGCATCGGTTAATTCCTCTCATGTAGCCTCAATTAACAAGGCTCGTACACAACTACCCGATCACCCTGTATCAGCCGAGCTCCATGATAAATACATAAGTCATCACATCAAACTGCATAGCTCTTCCCTTACTCTAGAAGTATCAGGACTGGTGCTGATGTCAACCTTCCCTTTAGCTCTTGAAAGGCTGTATCGCAAGCTTCTGACCAAACGAACATCATACCCTTCTTAGTCAAACACATCAATGGAGATTCTAAGCGATATAAGTCTTGTATGAAGTGCCTGTAGTAACCCACCGGCCCCAAGAAACATCGTATTTCAAACACGTTCTTAGGATGCTCCCCGGAAACTACTGCTCTCACTTTCTCTGGGTCTACCACAACTTCTGCCTCCGAGATAATATTACCCAAGAAGTGAATCTGGTCCATCCAAAAGTGGCACTTTGAGAGCTTAGCATATAACTGATGCTCCCTCAGTGTACTCAGTACGATCTTAGGATGGGTGGAATGGTCGTGTTGAGTGTGAGAGTACACCAAGATATCATCCATTAATACTACCACAAAAGAATCTAGATATGGGTGGAACACACGATTCAATAGATCCATTAAAATTTCCGGTGGGTTTGTGAGTCCAAATAGTATGACTATGTACTCGTTTAGACCGTATCTGCTCTAAAAGGCTGTAAGCGGTATGTTCTATGGTCTAACACACAACTGATTATATCCAGATATGAATTCAATCTTTGATAACAATCGTGCCCCTCGAAGTTGATAAAAAAGATCACCAATCCTCATCAAGGGATTTCGGTTCTTGACCATCAACTGGTTCTTTTTTTTTTGATAATCCACACAGAGTACGAGGGTACTGTCGGTATTATTCACAAACTAGACAAGATAACCCTAAGGAGAAGTACTGGGTTGGATGAAACCCTTTGCCTAGAACTCCTCTAACTTCTGATTGAGCTCCAACAACTCTAGGGTAGCAATCTCATAATGAGGAATGGACATAGGTGCCTCTCCTGGCACAAGCTCAATTGATAAATCCATCTACCACTCTAGAGGTAGACCTGAAAATTCATCTGGGAAGACATCCCTAAAACGATTAACCATTGGAGGGAAATACATCTGACAAGTTCCCCGGTCATCTAGATATAAACTCGCAATCTAGGATGTCACTCTACATCGCCCATGATGCTCGGGTCCAACTCATCTCGCCTGGACATCCCATTCAACCTTTTATATAAACTCTCCAACCTCTGGTGACATGAAACTTAACCTATGATGATAGAAATCTACAATGGATCGAATGTGTACCAACCAGTACATCCCGAGAATACCATCATAGGTTGTCATCTCTAAAAAATCGAAGTACCATAGAATGTGACACCCACCAACCTCTAAGGGTCACTCATTACACTGACACACACCTGCCATTCTAATTTCCACCAGAGTGTCTATCACCATGATTTCTCCAGAAGAAGAAACATAGAGTCCAAGGCTTTCCACAACGGGCACAGATTTAAATCTATGTGTAACACCTATATCAAAAAGTGTAGAACATAAAATAGAAACAACTAGAATGGTACCTCTAATAGTGGAAGGTCCTGGATCTTTCTCATGTTGGGTTTCTTTCACTTATTATGATTTCCCACTAACGCTGCCCTACAACACAACCTGGATACCCTGATCTGACCCGCCATACTGTCTCTATGATCCTGGTGTATGGCTACCATGTCCATGACCACCCCCTTGTCCGAAACTTCCTGACATATTCCAATTCCCTAACAAGAAAAAATTTGTTGGCCCTGCTCCTGCACGCAGAGTCTAGAGAGAACCCCTCTCAATAGTCATTGGTGGAAACACCCTGCAAAAATTCTGATGATGACTCATATTGCCACAAGCTCGGCACTCCACTGGGTCACGGGACACTAAGGCCTCTTGTTCCCCTCTTTACCACACTGGTAGCACATGACCTGGCCACCATAAAAATTCATTTAACTAGTACTCCCACTATGAGAGAAATCCATATACCTCTTCCTCTTGCTGATAGAAATAGTACCAGAAACCGGTGCTGAACTCTCTGGTTCGTACCACTCGCTTCTCAGAGGTTCTTCTTAGTAATCAACACCTAGTTTAAAATAGAATGCACTTTAGGAAACCTGAAAACAGTAAACAGTGCTCGGATTTCATATCGAAGACCATCTTCAAAGCGTCAATCCCTAAACATCTCATCACCCACTATAATAGGTGCAAAACGTTGAAGTTCAGTGAAGCAGGCAGAATAGTCCATCATTGACATCGCGCCCTGCTGTAGATTCATGAAATCTCGATCTCGATCGACACTTAGCATCTCCAGAAAGAAAACTTCATAGAAGACTACCTAAAAATCGTCCCACACTAGGTCTACGTGATTCTCAGTCTGGCTGGTAACATCCCACCTTCTCTTGGTCGAACCACACTACATTTAAGTAGCGAGCTAGACCCTATTCCCAGGAGGCGTCTCCAGATGCTCGAAGATCGTCTGCATAGAACCTAGCCATGACTCTATTGCCTGTTGTTCTTCATACCTTGAAATCATATGTGGATGCTTCTGCTAGAATATACGTGTCATCTCTGCCATAGATGTGGGAACCTGTGGTGCTCCTGTAAAGACCCAAAGATTAACGTACATGAACATTACATTACTTTTACAGAATACTTAGTACATAACAAAAAACACACACACAAGGATCGTAATAGTTTAGTGTCTTGGGAAACTCAGAACGTAATCTCTTAATCGTGGTGAAAGATCTTCAATATCTCCCATAAAGATCTTCCCTTTTTTTATACCTAAAACCTTTCTTTATATCCTGGGGAAAAGAAAACATAAAAGGGTGAGCTCAAATACTCAGTAAGGGTAAACAAAAGAAAAATCAATCATATCATATTCATAAGAACATAACTTTTGGAAATCTTAACCTGCGAAAGAGAGCATAATTTCATAACATGGGATAAATCATAGTAGTGAAATGAAATCCCAATAATCATAACATAAAATATGAAACTTTGTGTCATACACACATAATCATAGAGAATCATTTATTGTTAGTCAAGACTCATTGCCAAGACTATCTTAGTGGACAATGTCCCTTTCTGAACCGAGTCACCCTCGTTTCAGTCCTGTTTCACTGAACCGGTATAACCTACCATTCCAGCCATGTCTATCCCATGAGATATAAAATCTTTACCCAATGCATTGGAGGGAGATATAGGTCCCACCCATCTCATAATGAAACCATCCTTATGTGTGCCACAAAATCATAAATCATACATAATTTCATAACCCATGTAATAAAAATGGGAATCTTAAACATCATGAAATCATAAAACAATTCATATAAGATAAAGGAATTCATAAAAATAATTCCATCACAACATAATCAAATCAATGTAATAATAGTGATAAAAACATAACCCTTTATTATCTTAGATGAAAAATAATTTTGATAAAACACTTAAACTCCATTCTTGAAGAAAATATCCTTTCTACTTCAAAAACAATTTTCCTTTCTTAACATGTCATACAACTTTAAACTAAAAGAATTTGATTAAAAATAAAATTGAAAACGTGTAAAGGAAGCTTCTTGGAAATAATTTTTTAAAAATCCACTCATACCTTATATGTTAAAAAAACATTATTCGTACGTTTGTCGGAAAAGTCAAAAATACCTCGTACGAAAAACAACAAAAGATTCCTTTAATATCCTTTACTAAAAACTCACCAAAGGGAAAAATTGGATTTAAACAATTGTAGTTGGATGGAAATAATATTAAATATTGAGGAAACATGGATGTGGATGATAAAATACACCCCAGTAAATACCAAAGTATAAACAATCTCGGATAAAAATGAGATTGTGATATTTCCCTTACCTTAGGTTCGATTTGCTTCGTAAGTGTCCGAACCTCCTGTATAATGATTTAAATAATGTCATTGACTTATTACAGAATCATATTTATTGTTATGATATCATATATGGTTCACTTATGACTTTATATTACCCGTTCTTTTGTAAATTCCATGTTAAAGAGCGTTTTGGGTAAAATTGTTTCATTTGTCGTCCGTGTTTTGACTTGTAATTATTCATATGATTACTTAGATCATGATTAATTAATTCCAGAATATAAAACATGATTTATATATATATATTTAGAATATAAATATATATAATAAATCAGTAAATGTAAGGAAATACACCGTTCATGGAGACGGTAGTCCATACGTACGCATGAACGTTGTTTTCGTTTCATTATTGAATTGAATGGAATTAAGTAGATGACATACATATAAATATACATAAATCCAGTATCATTATTATGTCATATATTTCATTAGTACTTATTATATATACTTTATAATCATTCATGAATGGTTAATCATTGAGAATGAATCTCATCGCGTCGTGGAGACAGTAGTCCGTACGTACGCACGAGCGATGATATCGTTCCCATGGTCGTGGAATTGTGTTGAAGTGTATGTATACTATTTAAGTATCAATATCACTTTATAATAATCATATATAGTTACTCATTACACCATTATACCCATCCAATTAAGGTGGTGGTGGAAAATAGATTACACCACGGCGTGGAGACAGTATTCCGTACGTACGCACGCTCGGTGATTTCATTTTCGGTAGGATGGATAGAAGGTTAATTAGAGTTGTTTCATATTTATAATAAAATATCAGTATATAAGAAATACTGATGTTATTAATTTATCATGAAACAACTAAAGAAGAATAAGTTGAAGAAGAAAGAAATTGAAAAAGATCGGTGATGGATATTACCTCTTTTTGACGCTCCTTCACTTAACCTCCACTTAAAAAACTAAGGATGGTATTTGAAGAAGACCAGTACCTATATTATGATACTAGGGAAGTAGATAAGAGATTTTTTCAGGGTTTTTCCAAGCTTGAAGGCTCAATGTGGTGTGATGAAGAGAGGGAGGGGGTTCCCTTTTATAAGGGAGGAGAGGGGCACCTTAGGAAAATCTCAAAATATTATTTTATATTAAGGTCAAATTCAGTTTGTAATGGTTCCAAATGGACTTATTTAGAAGATAAAGTGGGGATGGGTCGAAATCCTCTCATCCAATAGGATTTAGAAAAGTTTAGGTTATTATTTTAACCTTATCAATTAGATTTATCTCTAAGTTAAATAATTTAACTTTTACCGTGTCTTTTTGTTTTCTTACACTATATGGTTAATAAGCTTACTATATAAAGCCAAACGAACCCCAAGTTGTTTATTATTAATATAACTATCCTTATCTAAGTCATTTGGACGAACCTTAGATTTTTAGGAATTAAATAACAATTAATAATATAATATGTGTTTTAAAAACTAATTTATGTCAATTTTGACACTATTTGGTACATGATTTTTATAAAATTTATAACAGAATGATAAGTTCTAAAAAAGATACTTAAATCAGAAATAACATGTCATATTAACCTAGAAAATTAGTTTATGTCATAAAAAGTCTCAAATTACATTTATTTGGGCATTTATAACATCAATTATGTTAATATTTTCTAAAAAAGGTAATTACTGCATCATCGTTGTGTCATAAATAAATTTAATTATTTAAAGTATAAAAATTACAAATAAAATATCATTATGTAGGAAATCGTTTTAGCTTTCTAATGAATATTTATAGTCGAAATTATATTATGTATAACCCTATATTGAAAATGTTTTAGAAAATAAACTTTGATTTTAACTCTTTTAACTCTCCTTTGAATTAAATAATAATAAATGTCCTAATCTAATCCAAGTGGGGCTAAATGATAATAATTTACACTTAAGGTTGTTTTTGGTCGAGATACACTTGTCCAATAGGATTAGGACATGTTTTAGGGTAATATTAATATCATTTTTACCCTTAATTACCCTATTTACTTTTAACCGTGGTAAATAAAAGTAAAAAGTTACTATTCACCAAAAATTATTTTCATCTCATTGAACCACATTTTAATTACTGACATCAACCGTGTCTCTCGGATTTTTGAAATTCCATTCACAGAAGCGGTAAAATTAAGATTTATGAAAAGATTAATTTTTTTAACTTCCACTTAGTAGTTTCACTATTCATAAAAAAATGAAGTTTTTCAGAAAAATGCCAAAATTTCACCCTAAGCTATAATTGATATTCCGAATTCAAAAATGATTTATATTTTACAAAATTACCAACATATAAGTTGCATTAATTAATTTAATAATTAATTTCCGCTGTCACAACAAATAGCGTGGTTTTAAGAGATAATAACTATCAAAAGATTTACACTTGTTTATGTCTGGTGTAAATGTGAAATTACATTCAATGACCAAAATTGTATTGAATTGTAAAAATATATTCTAAATATAATTTAAAACCACTCAAATTAATAATTTATCACTATTAATTATTTCTACTAAAAAAGTTGTTTTTAATTGAAATTTAGTAATTTTCACTATTCATCAGAAAATGAAAGTTATCCAAAATGTTCCAAAATTTCACCCTAAGCTAATTTCGGTATTACGAATACAAAAATGATTTCCATTTTGAAAAATAAAATTTACAAAATTTAAAAAATTGGTTATTACTATTCATAATGGCTAGTTTTAATAATATTTTAGTAGCATATTGTTGTTTAGTGAAACTCGTTATTGCGTACTACACACGCTATCGAGGAAGGTCGCGATTAAGTGTAATGAAAGGTAAGTCAAGGATGCATGTTGGGAAAGCTCCTTTTGGTGTAGCGTACAACACAAGACATTAATGAAATTAAAAAGAATATTTTTCATAAAATCTCGGGGTGTTACATTCTACCCCCCTTAAAATGAATTTCGCCCTCGAAATTCGTCGGGGTTATAAATGGTTTACTATTAGAAAGTTTCATTAATCGAAACCCACATCGTAAAAAGGAATACCCAAACCAATCTTTAAAAACAAAAGTATGAAACGTAACGGTTACCCAAATAACCTAATCACTGGGTTTTCCACATAGGTGAAAATATGGATATGGAAGAGAAATCTAACCATCATGTTCTGATGGAGAGTGGTAGAGAACATGGCTATGGAAAATCTATAAATCACAAAGCCATAAATTTGTGACGATCTATGGTACCATCTGATTCATTAGATATAAGAGCACTAGGAAAACATTTTTGGTTTTCAAGATCATTTCCCTAAAGTTGATGAAATTGGAATTAGAAGAAATACTTTCGTGATTTTGGTATAGTCTCACTATTTGTCGTTCTTTGGACAATTTAGACTTCATCTCTTAAATAAAAGAAGTTGAATTTTTCATTCGTGATGTGTTAGCAGATCATGTGATAGAATGATGGGTCATTCCATCTGTCTCAAACAAAAGGTTAGAAAAGTTATCAAAAAATACATAAGTCCATCTATAGTGAGATTAATCATATATGGTTCCTAAAATGGACTTTATACTTCATATATTATACTGCTTAATATAATAAAACTAGTTTCTACTAAACAGGGACTTCCTGTAGGCCAGTGGTAGGCGATAAAGGCCAGTTGCACTTCGATTGTGGGTTCGATTCCTACAACCTTGTCCAACGTGATGGGATGTCGCCCGTCCTGCAGGGTGTCCTTTTTATAAAACTATATTACTATAAAATCTCATCAATAATATCGAAAACAATACTAACTTATGTCCAACACAATCCATTCCAATCTTTAGGCTTATCCATAATACTGTAGTCCATTATCATAATATAGTGAAAATGATTACCAGAGATTTAATACCATCGTTGATCCCCATATATCATAAGATATATTTTGTTGGTCACATTACAAACATTCAAAGGCCTTAATCATGTACTCTCTTGAATACCCATTGAAACTTATTGAAAACATGAATGGAGTGAAAAGTTAACACCTTCCACATACCAAAATCCTCAAAATTCTATATACTGAAACCATGATATCACTTAGTCCTTATAGCAATCATGAGATCATGAATACTGTCAAACATTTCATTTTCTCTTTATCCCTTCATTATGCGCATATCATCTACTTTCCAAAATATTTGAATCACTTTTCATGGTTACCAGTACCTTAAAATTATTGAAAACCACAATAGACCAATACATAAATATTCCTATACACCATAAAAGTACCTCAACAACATTATTCTCGAATACCAATACATAAACACTTCAGTCCATCCACTTCAATGATTGTCCTAGAATAAGTCCTTCCTTGATTTAGACGTAACTTTTTAGGTCAGGGAATTGAGTTGGGTAATGCCCATGTTCTCCACAAATAAGACATTGAAATCTATAACAGTCTGTCACACTATGACCCTTTTCTCCACACAGATAACATCGGTCCCTCCATTTGAGGTATTCCTCAAGGTTCTTCATCCCTTCTTTAGAAATCTCAATCTTCCTTTCATTATGCTCCTCAACATGCGAACATGCATAATAGTTTATCTTCCTCTTCTTTGATGAATTAGGCATACCACTAAATTTCACCTTGTTTATCATATATCGCGATGACTGATTCCGCATAATCACAGTATCTTTCTCTCTAGTAATTACACAATTTTGTTGCTCATAGTCACCAATTTGTTCATTGGATTCAATGTTAACCGAATTCCTTCTGGTTCCCTCCATTTACTAAAACACCAAAAAGAATTCTGTGAGAGGCAAAAATCTTTCTAGAGAAAACAAAATAGTTAAGGGGGTGTACCCTCAATATCTAACATCTTAGGTTAAATTCTAAGATCGTTAGCTCAATTCTAGGACTATAACCTATACGTATACTTATCCTTAAGGACATCCCTAGACATACCTTAGAAATATCTCTAGGGATCTCACTAACGTTTTCGCATCCTAGTTTCCAAAGGTTGACTAAACCTTTCCTCTGATACCAACTATAAAGACCCAAAGCTTAACGTACATGAAAATTACATTACTTTTGCGGAATACTTAGTACATAACAAAAAACACACACACAAGGATCGTAATAGTTTAGTGTCTTTGGAAACTCAGAACGTAATCTCTTAATCGTGGTGAAAGATCTTCAATATCTCCCATAAAGATCATCCCTTTTTTTATACCTAAAACCTTTCTTTATATCCAGGGGAAAATAAAACATAAAAGGGTGAGCTCAAATGCTCAGTAAGGGTAAACAAAAGAAAAATCAATCACATCATATTCATAAGAACATAACTTTTGGAAATCTTAACCTGCAAAAGAGAGCATAATTTCATAACATGGGATAAATCATAGCAGTGAAATGAAATCCTAATAATCATAACATAAAACATGAAATTTTTTGGCATACACACATAATCATAGAGAATCATTTCTTGTGAGTCAAGACTCATAGCCAAGACTATCTTAGTGGACAATGTCCCTTTCTGAACCGAGTCACCCTCGTTTCAGTCCTGTTTCACTGAACCGGTATAACCTACCATTCCAGCCATGGCTATCTCATGAGATATAAAATCTTTACCCAATGCATTGGAGGGAGATATAGGTCCCACCCATCACATAATGAAACCATCCTTATGTGTGCCACAAAATCATAAATCATACATCATTTCATAACCCATGTAATAAAAATGGGAATCTTAAACATCATGAAATCATAAAACAATTCATATAAGATAAAGGAATTCATAAAAATAATTCCATCACAACATAATCAAATCAATGTAATAATAGGTATTAAAACATAACCCTTTATTATCTTAGATGGAAAATAATTTTGATAAAACACTTGAACTCCATTCTTAAGGAAAATATCCTTTCTACTTCAAAAACATTTTTCCTTTCTTAACATGTCATACGAATTTAAACTAAAAAAAGTTGATTAAAAATAAACTTGAAAACTTGTAAAGTAAGCTTCTTGGAAATAATGTTTTAAAAATCCATTCATGCCGTATAAGTTAAAAAAAACATTCTTCGTACTTTTGTCGGAAAAGTCAAAAATACCTCGTACGAAAAACAACAAAAGATTCCTTTAATATCCTTTACTAAAAACTCACCAAAGGGTAAAATTGGATTTAAACAATTTTAGGTGGATGAAAATAATATTACATATTGAGGAAACATGTATGTGGATGAAAAAATACACCCCATTAAATACCAAAGTATAAACAATCTCGGATAAAAATGAGATTGTGATATTTCCCTTACCTTAGGTCCGATTTGCTTCGTAAGTGTCCGAACCTCCTGTATAATGATTTAAATAATTTCATTGACTTATTAAAGAATCATATTCATTTTTATGATATCATATATGGTTCACTTATGACTTTATATTACCCGTTCTTTTGTAAATTCCATGTTAAAGAGCGTTTTGGGTAAAATTGTTTCATTTGTCGTCCGTGTTTTGACTTGTAATTATTCATATGATTACTTAGATCATGATTACATAATTCCAGAATATAAAACATGATTTATATATATATATTTAGAATATATATATATATAATAAATTATTAAATGTAAAGAAATACACCGTTCATGGAGACGGTAGTCCGTACGTACGCATGAACGCTGTTTTCGTTTCCTTATTGAATTGAATGGAATTAAGTAGATGACATACATATAAATATACATAAATCCAGTATCATTATTATGTCATATATTTAATTAGTACTTATTATATATACTTTATAATCATTCATGAATGGTTAATCATTGAGAATGAATCTCATCGCGTCGTGGAGACGGTAGTCCATACGTACGCACGAGCGATGATATCGTTCCCATGGTCGTAGAATTTTGTTGAAGTGTATGTATACTATTTCAGTATCAATATCACTTTATAATAATCATATATAGTTACTCATTACACCATTATACCCATCCAATTAAGTTGGTGGCGGAAAATAGATTACACCACGGCGTGGAGAAGGTATTCCGTACGTACGCACGCGCGGTGATTTCATTTTCTGTAGGATGAATAGAAGGTTAATTAGAGTTGTTTCATATTTATAATAAAATATCAGTATATACTAAATACTTATGTTATTAATTTATCATGAAACAACTAAAGAATAATAAGTTGAAGAAGAAAGAAATTGAAAAAGATCGGTAATGGATATTACCTCTTTTTGACGCGCCTTCACTTAACCTCTACTTAAAGAAATATGGTTGGTCTTTGAAGAAGACCAGTACCTATAGGATGATACTAGGGAAGTGGAGAAGAGATTTTTTCAGGGTTTGGACGATCTTGAAGGCTCAATGTGGTGTGAGGAAGAGAGGGAGGGGGTGGCCTTTTATAAGGGATGAGAGTGGCACCTTAGGAAAATCTCAAAATATTATTTTATATTAAGGTCAAATTCGGTTTATAATGGTTCCAAATGGTCTTATTTCAAAGAAAAAGTGGGGATGGGTCGAAATCCTCTCATCCAATAAGATTTAGACAAGTTTAGGTTATTATTTTAACCTTATCAATTAGATTTAACTCTATGTTAAATAATTTAACTTTTACCGTGTCTTTGTTTTCTTACACTATATGGTTAATAAACTTACTATATGAAGCCAAACGAACCCCAAGTTGTTTATTATTAATATAACTATCCTTAGATAATTAATTTGGACAAAACTTATATTTTTAGGAATTAAATAACAATTAATAATATAATATTTGTTTTAAAAACTAATTTATGTCAATTTTGACACTATTTGGTACATGATTTTTATGAAATTTATAACAGAATGATAAGTTCGAACCAAGTTACTTAAATCAGCAATAACATGTCATATTAACCTAGAAAATTAGTTTATGTCATCAAAAGTCTCAAATTACATTTATTTGGTCATTTATAACATCAATTATGTTAATATTTTGTTAAAAAGGTAATTACTGCATCGTCGTTGTGTCATAAATAAATTAAATTCTTTAAAGTATAAAACTTACAATTAAAATACCATTATGTAGGAAATCGTTTTATATTTCTAATGAATATTTATAGTCGAAATTATATTATGTATAACCCTATATTAAAAATGTTTTAGTAAATAAACTTTGATTTTAACTCTTTTAACTCTTCTTTGAATTAAATAATAATAAATGTCCTAATCTAATCCAAGTGGGCCTAAATGATAATATTTTACACATAAGGTTTTTTTTGGTCGAGATAAACTTGTCCAATAGGATTAGGACATGTGTTAGGGTAATATTAATATCATTTTTACCCTTAATTTTTCCTATTTACTTTTAACCGTAGTAAATAAAAGTAAAAAGTTACTATTCACCAAAAATTATTCTCATCTCATTGAACCACATTTTACTTACTGACATCAACCGTGTATCTCGGATTTTTGAAATTCCATTCACAGAAGTGGTATAATTAAGATTTATGAAAAGATTAATTTTTTTAACTACCACTTACTAGTTTGACTATTCATCAAAAATTGAAGTTTTTCAGAAAAATGCAAAATTTCACCCTAAGCTATAATTGATATTCCGAATTCAAAAATGATTTCTATTTTAAAAAATTACCAACATATAAGTTGTATTAATTAATTTTATAATTAATTTTCTCTGTCACAACAAATAGCGTGTTTTTAAGAGATAATAACTATCAAAAGATTTACACTTGTTTATGTCTGGTGTAAATGTGAAATTACATCCAATGACCAACATTGTATTGAATTGTAAAAATATATTCTAAATATACTTTAAAACCACTCAAATTAATAATTTATCACTATTAATTATTTCTATTAAAAAAGTTGTTTTTAATTAAAATTTAGTAATTTTTACTATTCATCAGAAAATGAAAGTTATCTGAAAAGTACCAAAATTTCACCCTAAGCTAATTTCGGTATTACGAATCCAAAAATGAATTCCATTTTGAAAAATAAAATTTACAAAATTTCTAAAAGTGGTTATTACTATTCATAACGGCTAGTTTTAATAATATTTTAGTAGCATATTGTTGTTTAGTGAAACTCGTTATTGCATACTACACACGCTATCGAGGAAGGTCGCGATTGCGTGTAATGAAAGGAAAGTCAAGGATGCATGTTGTGCAAGCTCCTTTTGGTGTAGCGTACAACACAAGAAATTAATGAAATTAAAAATAATATTTTTCATAAAATCTCGTGGTGTTACAGATCCCTTGAAGGTCTGCATGAACTGCATGAAGCCTTCACAGAACTGCGCATCCGCGCCTGCTTCCGGTATAACGGCTGGTGTCGCATCTAGAACTGCTATAGGATCCATCAGTAGCCCATGGATGACCATCTCTGGAGTATAATCATCGCCACTCTCTTGGTGAGTAACTCGATGTCGTCTCGGAGGCATGACTCTGGAAAGTCAAACCCATGATTTAGGTTCATTTACTGTCGAGGTTTCTTTTGTCCGGTTAAGTGTGCCCATGAAAAAGGGGAAAGAAAAATCACAAGAACTAACAAAATAGACTACACGATGTGTATAAAATCTACACAATGTGTACCCTTAAGCACTTACATGATCATGTTCTGATGTCGGCCTAGGCGTGTCTCAACCGTAGGTACAAAGCGTTTTACACCCGCACAAGGCATGTACACCACTTTGTTTCCCCAGCCACATGGCCAATTATACATGGTCTATCACCGAGAGATACTACACATTGTGTCCCATAGGTACACGGTGTGTACTAGGAAGGTAACACTGAACCGTGTTGTTAGTTACACCGTCGGATTCCAAGATTAAAATACACGGCGTGTTCGTAATTGACACTACGTGTATAAACAAAGATTTCCCCGTTCGTGTTTTTACTCAAATGGGCAGACACAGGGTCAACCTTACATGGCGTGTCCACCCGGTACACGATGTGTTTCACCAAGAACTTCCCTATGTTGTGTCTCTGCCCACATGACCACTAACACAGTTAGAGACTACACAATTTTTACATAGAGTACATGACATGTAAATAATTTTTTTTTTCATTTCTTTCTGAACAGAAGAGTACATGGTGTGTATGTAAAACTACAAGACATGTATTTTGGGTTTCTTCCGGATAGTAAGCCTCAGAATCAACATCCAATCCCAGAAAAAAACTGAAATGAACACCGAAGTGACAAATTCTGATATTTGAGGGCCCATAATCCCCATAAATAAAAGCTTGGCATCTCATATATGTTATAAACAATGTAAAAAATTCAGTTATCCACCAAATTATGGTCAATGTGGGACCATAATTTTCAAGAACCAATGTTTTTTGTTAATTCTACCAAACCTCACACAACAATAACTTATAAAATTGCATGTATTTTTATCATGGAAACTATCCCACCATCATGAATTTATAGCACAACATTTATCACAAAAACATGAAATTTCTAATATGCCTACATGGAATGGAAACTATGAATGAAATGTGATTCTAAAATTTGCCTAAATGATGCATGGGATGGCATAAACTCATCTCATTGGGTTGAAACTAAATAGAACCCATGTATAAACTATAAAAAACACACCACAAGTGCGTCAGCCAATGATGAAAATCAAATCAACTGTAAAATTGAAAAAGTAGATAAATAAAAATTAAATGAGGTAGATTGGTTTTTTTCCTGTACGAGGGTTAGCTACCCCCGGGCACAACTTATTACCAGATAAAAATTATGTCCTATCCCTGACTATAGGATCCAAAACGTAATTCAATAAAAAAAAATCCTCTGATACCACTTTGTAACGTCCCATATCAGGTTTCCACACAACGGGTACCCCAAACCTGGTTTGTCATATGACCTCCAGCGCATTTCCCCAAATTCCAAAGGCTTCCAACTAGCTGCAAGGGATAGAGACTGATAGTGGGGGAAGCTATGCCGTTATTTTTTAATGTTTAGCGTAGTTGAATAAAATATATATACATGAAAAAGCAAAAGAAAAAAACAATATAAACCATAAATGGATAACTGAAGTAAAAGATAACCAACTGTCATATATATAAAATGATGCAACATGTCATTAATTCTAAAATATTTTCCAAAACATGATACACTGTAATCAGATACAATACAGTTAAATGTACAAAAGTACAAAAAACAAAACCGAAATAGTGCAAAATGAACTCAGCATCATCGCAAGCCTAAGCTCGGTCCCATTCTCTCCTACTCCCCTATAACAATCATGAACCTATGTAAGGACCCCTTCCCTTGTCGACACCTGCAGCAATATAATCTGTTGGGGCCCAAGACATGACTCGAACAGGGTGTGAGAAATGAATCCCAGAAGGAAACCACTGAAGGCCCGTGCCCAACTATCTGTGAAAATATGCAACAGTAGTGTGCAATATTGAAATACTGTAAACTAGTAAATACTCAAAAGTAAATATTCCTACAAGTTACATTGTCATTTTAATAATTATTAAACAATTCCAAGCCTATGCTTTAGCTTATCAGGTACCTCATAAGGAATCGCCAAAGTGAATATTTAAAGTAATCATTTTTATTAGACACGCATGTCCTTACCCTCAGGTAAATAGAATCCAAATGATAAGGAGATTACCCACAAGCATAATGAATTTTTCCCTTAGGCATATGAGATATTTCCCTTAGGCACAGATGCTACTATCCTAAGACATAAGAAACATTTCCCTCATTCTAAACAAAATGCTTCCCTCAGGTATTCCATAGAAAAGAACATGTAATTGGGCCGAGCCCAACTCATAAGCTAACAATTAATATATGTTTCCTCTCATGAAAACTCAGAAACATGCTATAATCATGGAATACCCATAGGTATGCTGGAAAAATAGCTAAATACGGGAAACACACCCATAATGTGTCCGTGGATCAAAGAAAAAGTCCCAAACAACAGTTTATAATTATTCATTAGATTAACTATGTAATTCTAGGAATGTTAACAGTCAAGGCCTCAGCTATACGACACCCCAAACATGGGCGCGTAGCATAACAGTGCACAAAAAACAACTCGACAGTTGAAATTAAACATAAGACCTCCTACCTCAGTCTCCTTTGATCGATATACGTGAAAGGAGCCTCTAGAAACGACTAAAAATTTCATAGATATGAGATTAAAAATTATTTGATCAAACCTAAATAACATCCCTTAGAGTAAAAATTGAAATGAAAGACTCATGAAGTGGAAAGATCATACCTGCTCGGTTCAAAAAAGATCGACAGTGGAAGAATCAGAGTTCTAACGTGCGATCGAGAGCTCCTCCAAGTCCCGGCCTCCTTTCTAGCTCCTCTCATTGAGATCTATGCCTCTTCTGCTAAATGAGGAGGCTAATGCCAATTTTTAATGAAAAAACATAACTACACAACATGTAGTTTCAAGTATAGGGCATGTACTTTCCATTTTTTTAAACTGTTCCACTGGCAGCCACTTTCCACCACCTCATTGTTCATCAGCCGACCTGGTTACACAGCGTGTATTTCTAAGTACACGGCATGTACTGTCGTTCCATTGGAGGCTACTCCCACCACCTTACTATTCACCTGCTTTCTAATTACATGGAGTGAATATACTAGGTACACGGAATGTAGTCAGTTTTTACACCCTTCATCACTGACATGCCTACACGCCCTGTGTACTCATCCCACACAGCCAAAGTACACGAGATGTGGAAAAGTACACGGCATGTACCCACAAATTTTGGGATTTTTCCCTATTTTCATTATTTTCTCAAATACCATATAGGAAAATGAAAGACGAAACCTGTACCTCATGAATAAGACCCAGGTTCATACAACATCAGAACCCATATAACCACCCATATCACAAGGGTCATGTTATATTGGAAACTACCTATCCCATATTCGCATAACAAAGCTAATTCACCACTAGAATAAAATATATGTGTTTTCCCATTAATAATAAATTACTGATGATGTACTAAAAGGCTAATTAAATTATTTCATTGGAAAACACACTCATTAAAGATTCCATATAATATGTATCTTATCACATTCCCATGGTGATATGTCTATTAATGACCTTAAATTAAATGTATTACATTATATGGGGATATCATGAGATAGATCATCCATAACCCCTAAAAAACATGAAAAGGACAAAAATTTGTTCCTTTATAGTGTTATTTTAACTCACCATGAAGCTATAAGATATTATAAGGTGCACAGAACTGATATAAAAAATAAAAAAACCCTAGATTCAACCAATATAATTAGCATAGGTTTCGTCCTGTCTGATATCATTGTATGAACTGAAATTGATCAATGGAAATCCTTAAATTATAGAAAACCCTCTAATATGAGGATTTAAAATGAAATATTTGATATATGAATAAGAAACCATTAATTTATTATCGCATGATTTTATTCCCTAGACAAACACAATTATATTTGGTGCTCATAAACACACAGTTTAAATAATTATTTTGATATTAGGCATAAAATCTTTGATATAACCATCAATAATTAAAAAATAAGTAATTAATATTGAATATATTACATTAAAAAGATCTATTTAGGTATATATATTCATATAATTAGGAAACAAAATGAACAAATAAACTCTATGTTCTATGTATCGAATGGAATATTTCCCCATTATATACAAAATTACTTTATCCATCAAAATTCATCAATATATCTAATATTTTATTTAAAATTTTTACCCATATAAAAATGTCATCTGTACTATATTTCACAAATACCTTGACAAATTAAAATAAAATAAGGTTTGAGAAAAAAAGGATTAATATGTTATGTATATTTCCAAAACAATCATGGAATAAACATAGGATGAATATTATTCAATGAATATGTAAAAAAAACTTGAATCCATAATAAATAAAAAACTAGGAGCATGATATATGAAAGAAAATAAATGAAAACATGGATCTAAATAATATTGATCACAATCATATAGAATACATCATTTCATACATTAAAAATATGGATATCAAGTCTTTGTTCCATGAAACCTTACTTATCATTGGAACCTGAGAAAATACATCATGATAACAATGTCCCGTGCCATGACACTATACTTTTATGGATATAGTAACACACCAAAACCCAATATTTTTTGTCTCAAGATACCTATCGATGAATTGAGGGAATATATAATGATGATTCGCACCTGACACTTTATTATGTCTAATTCATTCACTAAAATAGTCAACAAGACAGTCCATATCATTCGCTAAGAAACCTTTGACTAAATAAAAACATGAGTATCCTTATGATGAATAATAATAAAAATTCAATTCATCATCAAAAGGAATTAATATCTGATAGTCATCATGTATTTCAATTAATAGCTCCTTGAAAATGAAGTGGATTATTTAATCATAACCCATCCATAGAAAAAAGGTGGATGTTGACTGAATATGCAACCAACATGCCAATAAATCTCTCTATTGGAATAAAACAATACATAATTCCAAAACATTTAACCATATAAATATAGTAAAAATATTTCTTGGTGAACAAGAAATGATATAATTTATTTATAAAGTTATGTTAAACCATATATAATAACGATTATATGGCTAAGTCAATATAATAATAACATGATCATAATGAATCCAAAAAGTGTGGATGGTTTCAAAAGAACATATCCCAAGAAGTGAGAAAAGGTTGTCACCGTGTTTCCATTTTAGGTGTTTACATACCCATAATATAATTACCTAATACCATATAAGACAATACTGGTTATTATGTTTCAATCTTATATAAAATAAGATCAATAGGATGAACATAACATAATGAATGAATGTCAAGTTACCAAAAACTCTTACAACAAGGGACATAATTGAATCAACATCCACATGGATAAAACAACATGTCTTTTCTAGTAAATTCGATGAATAAAAAATAGTATTATAAAAATATATCCATGGATTTTCAATAAACTATAAAAATGATCCATCATGCAAAAAAATGTATTATCACTTAATGAATTTGAATTGAGAACCTAAAAACCCATTAGGCATGGGCAACACTCTAACAAAAAATCCACAAGAGTTGAATCATGAATTGAAATTTTTTATAAAATTAAATTAAATAGATTCATGTTATAATATCTCAAATTTTCATTATACACAACATGAAAATGAAAACATTATTATAAATTCAATACTCATCTCAATGAATGGAAATTAAGGCTGGAACCCTTATAATTTAAGAACATTTGATCCATAATTAGAAGATAAATTTATCATTAGATTGAAAATTGAATCTCAAGAATTATAATAGAATATTTATATAAATATAACAATCAATTTTAATATAAACCACAAAAAATCAATCCTCGTGTACAACATAAACATTTCTCGATTAAAAGAAATTTAGATTAAACCCCTTTACTCTTATTTTTGAATTACATCAATGTACTTTAAACATATGTATGACAATCACAGATATATTAATAACATAATTCATAACCTTACTCCTATAATATTTCATTTATAAAATTCATGAATACTAATTATCAATAAGAATTCTACCGATATTCCACATTGGATGTTTGCAATTTTGATAGATTATAATAGTTTCATAATAGTAGTATTTATGTTCATTGTACATTATATGATAATCATTAAAACAATATTAAAAATGATAGTATGTATTATTTATAATCATTTATAATGATTAAAACTTTTTTTATTTCAATATTATTCTTTATCCTTGAATATGAAATTGATAACAAACATGATTAGTGATTCTTTATGAACATATTTTTTTCATTGACTGATAAATTAGATAGTGAAACAACATCAACAGAAAAAAATAAAAATATACACATTTATATCATATTACACCATTAAATAAGTTCTCATGATCATCAATGGCATACATGTTTTTTAATGAATATGTATGTGGTTAAACCGACCCAAACATGGACCAACCAAGATTAATGGATGGTTATGAGATTTATTAGATTAAATTTCATTTTTAAAAATTAATAATGATATTTTACAATTTATAAATGTGAGATATATCATAACATTAAATAAATATAAAAAATTATAAAATATATAAATTTATTACTTGGAATAAAGAGACCATTTTCAACATAGTTCACTCATTTTAAAAGACTGAATTAACGATAATTATTTGTTGGGTGTATCATTAATATGATTTTAAATTAAAATACTAGAAAATTATTGATATAATAAACACTATATTTATATTTTATTCAGTTCCATATATCCTACTTTTTAAGGCCATGAAGGAAAATGATGTACATTACGCCGTGGAGGTAGTAGACTTCACAATGTACGAACTACAGTTTTTTGTAAAGGGTGGGGTATATGTCAAAACCCTAACTCTTATAACCAATATATGGTGTCAAATTTATTTAATTTTTATATATATAAGAGATATAATCCTAATGTATTGATAATTTTGTAATTCTTGATGATTAGGATACTTACATTCTTCCGATATTAAATAAGAAAAATCAAATTTATAGTAGAAGAAATATTCATGAATTCAAGATGTTGTTCATAATAACTTTCTTCATAACCAACTTAAGAAATAAAAATTAAGGGTAACCTAATATGATTAACAAGGGTTATGTAATGTAGAATATACCATGAGTGAATAAGATAAAATAATTATTAAAAGGTATATATGTGAAAACAAATTCCATTTAACTGAAAAAATGATCACAAAATGTATCCAAGGATAATATCAACGTAGTAATCTCATTGTTAATAATAATGGAATTAACAATTGTGGAAATTTATACTATTTTAAATCCTGATCTTGTGAATCCTGATATATGTACCATGAAGGCTTTGTTCCTAGACTTGTTAATACATTGGTAGGCATACTCGAAAAACCTATTTAAATATGGTTATCAAACTAAACTATCTCGCAATACCATTTAATGCATATAGAGGCTATATAATTTTGGGATCCACCCGTCATTAAATTTCCAATTAATTTTAATTATATTGAATTATTTTGATAAAAATATTACATATCAAAAAATATTTTTATTGAGTAATCAATATGGGAGATCAATATTTCCATAGTCAATGAAATAACATTAAAATTAAAACATTGAATATTGAAATGGTATGTAGTTTAAGAGATAATAATATCAATGATAAAATATATTATGGATATTTAAGAGAAATTAAATTTCAAATGATCATTGAATAGTGAAAGATTGATGAAAATGTTAATTATGATTAAATTTAAAATAGATAAAAGATGACATTAAATTGATCAGAAATACTAATTTTTAAATAAAGACATTTCTTTTAGAGGATAGAATAAAATATATGATAAATGTTAAATTAAAATTTCTTAAAATAGTATAATATGTAAAATCTGTTAAATCATGTATGAGAGTGTAAATATGCTAAAAGGTTTCTAATGGATAGAATTTATATTAACAAGGTACATGTTACAAAAATCCATTTTGATTTATTTTAATTATTTTTGAAATGATCTATTCCAAAAATAATATAAATATTATATTAAATAAATTTCTAAAATTCATGGATGTCATAAAATTACCAAAAAATTAATTTATGTATGAAAATAAATTTTTTAAAACAATTTTGAAAATGAATTAACATGGGTGAAAAATATACCAAATCCAAAGATTAATAATACAATATTCTCTTTGAATCACTTCTTTACGTGATTCAAGTTCAAAAGAGAGGAAAAATTGATGGGAAATGTAGAAAATACATATATGATAAAACATGAAAAGAAACATTTTTTATCATGAGTAAATAAATATTCATGTTAAATACATCATAGAGGAAGTATATGCAAAAGAAAAAAGTAAATAGGTGTATAATTCTAAATATGAAAAAATCTAGACTAAATTGAGATGAAAGCCATTTAAAATATACTATCATTAACACAATAAATAATCAAAAAATTTATTTTATTGTGAAAAATGAAAATCCACAAAAAACTAGTTGAAATACAATCATTATATAATCATATTTTAATTCATAAAAAATCAATGCATCAAATGGTCATTGAATTTGAAGTACACATAAATGAAAGACAAATTATGTTATGAAAACTCTAACCTCATGTCCTACATTTCAATTATGTTATCATAACATCTAGTATAAAAAATTGTGATTTATTATACTTACATGCCAGAAATTTATATGTAACATCCTGTTACCATCATTCAAATATTTCCCATATCCTTACTTTTTCAAACATTATTTGGGTGCTTCTTCAATTTCCTAGGGATGAAGGTCATTTGATAGGGAAAAATAACCCAATGTTATGGGATGCATTTTTGTTCTAATTAATGGATTCATTGTATAAATGTGTTATGGATTATCAGGGTTCACATCAAGCTATGAGAACGTCCGATGTGGTTTGGGTTTTTGTGTAATAATATGGTGTTTTTTCTACCCTCTGTGAATTTATAAACCATAAAATGGTAGTACAAAACCTATAATATTATCCAATATTGTATCGTGAGTTGAGTTAAAATCATGAAAGGATATATTCTGCGTAAAACAAACACATTATGTGATGTTAAAAATCATGTTTCTCATAGAAGAGTGGAAGGTTTTCATAGTATATGGTCTTTATGGATTACATGATGTGTAAGGGGATTTTGTACTATGTAATAAACTTTTTTTGGTATTTTAGGGCGTTTCATGACTAATTTATATTTTATTCTTCTTCATACCTATTCCCTCTCAGCCTTGTAGCACCCCCATATGATATTGGGGACCTCTTCGCCATATGAGTCACTTCCTTCCACAATTGATCTCTATTTCAATTAGTTAGTTTCTCTTCGGGTGAAAGATCACTTATTCGTCTTCATTACCAATAATCACAGTAACACCGTTGCATTTTCCTTATCGGATCTGTTGACCCATTGAGATGATTATCTATGTTTCTTTTGAGATCCATTGTGAAATATTCTCTCATTGTAAAATTTGTTATTGGTCGTTTTGTGGAAGGAATGGATTTTTTAGGAATGCGAAATCTATCCTCTTTATAGACCAATTGGATAAATTGATTCAATTGTGATATGTGTTGGTTGATTCTAGGTGCTCCATTGTCATTTCTCTGTTCTTCCTTTTTTTTGAATCTCGTTGCGTGCATGTGTGGCCTAATTTTTTAGGTAGGTTGTGCGGCCTCTATCATGTGTTAGTGAACTACATTAATATTGTTTTTGAAATGTTTTTTATAACTGATTTAGAATGATTATGTGATTTTAATTTATGGAAATGGTTTTTTTATAAAATATGATTTCCCCTTTTTTTGGTAAACATAAATGTATTCTAAATGATTATTAAATGATTCCATGATATGATTTTAAAAGAATCATTTAGAAGAAATATATTGATGAATTGGTTTTGAAAATAGAGAACATGGTAGTCCTTAGGTAAATAAGTGGGAGGTGTAGTAAAATGTCATGTCTACTATTTATGGGTTCATTCATGGGTTGTTCCTCTAATCCATAGCCTTATTGTTCTGAAAAATGATGGCCTTATAAGGAGGTTCAATTTTTGTTGTCTTTATCTTCCATCTTGATTCAATGTAAATGTCTAAATTCTTGATGAATTCACATTTTAATTTTTTAGGTACGAGTTTCTTATCTATCCTAATATAGTTTGATCATGGTCATGATGTTACCTATTCTCTAGCTTGTATAGTTTTGTTTGTAACACTAAAGATTTGATATGATATGTGATACCTGATTTTGATTGATTTGATATTTATTAATTGACAAATGAATATGAAATTCATTGAAATTGATTTTTATGCAATAATTGTACATTTGAAAATGGTGAAATTAAATTATTTTCCCTTTCTTTTGATATAAAATTGATAAACCATATATCATGCCTTGTTTTCTTTATAGTTCAGAATTTCTGGATTATTTTGTAGATAATTGATATTGAACACCTTGGTGGGACCCTATCGAGCCACTAGCTAACAACCAATGCACCCCTTCGGTGATGCCTAGACCTTGTTATTTATTTTAATGCATGGAAAGGCATGGAATTATAGTGAGGTAGTGAGATTTTTTGTCAGATGGTTCTGTGTAGCATGTTGTGATATGGTGGGAGTATGGCCATGACATCACGTTGTGTCCTTGAAGTACTTGTTTTACTTTTGTTTACATTTTGTTTTGCACTTGTCTTCTGGATATTTATTGTTGGCTTGTTTGGATATTATTGCACTTCTATTCCAACAAGTGGAGTCTTTAGTGTCATTAATGGGAAAAGGGGGAAGTTGAAAGATCATCATAGAAGTGGTGGGGTTGTTTCTTAGAAACATTCCCCTTTGTATGTTATGTTATAACTCATACTGTATCTATGAAATACTATCAATGGGGAAAGGTTGGTGACACCATTAATTATTATACTTCACCTTCAATGATATTTACCAATTTTCAACATTATGGCCATCTAGAACATTTCTATCAGTCTATGTGTACCCCTCAATATAATTAGGTGTCATTAGATCTAAAGGCTACAATTTCACAATCAGATTCTTCAAAGACTACAAGACCCCAGCCACATGCCTCATGAGTGAAGAAACTTCATGAATTATATGTGTTTTTTTGTGGTGGTATATCCAGGTCCAGTAACTATTATATGTATCATATGTATTGTTTCCTCAATAGTTATTTATTTATTTGATACTGGTGTTTCCCAGTTGTATATATCTGGTCATTTTTTTGACAATGTTAAACTTGAAATGATCCAAAATCCCTTTGTTATAGAGTTACCATAACCTCTTAAGATGAGTAAAGAGTATGTGTTTCATCATTATTCAAGTGAATTATATATTGATGCTGTGGAGTTAGTTTGGGATTCTCATATTATTGGTCTACGTCAGTTTAATGTCCTCAATTGGAAAAATTTACATGTTTCTCAACATGTTGAGGTTGATTATTACCATTAAAATGTCTAATATCTTATGTCAAAAAGGATCTCATAAGACTTTTCAGGAATGTGGCATCTGAGGCTTGGTCATATATTACCTTCTCACCTAGAGAATATTATTTTTTTCTGATTAAAATTGAGCCTCATAGAGTTTATTATGTTTTTTCATCCAATAGTTGTTTTCTTCATTCTTAGAATTTTCCATGAATATTTCATCATAATTCTTCTAAACATGGATCTATCATTTATGATTAACCAAGTTCCATATATGTAGAAGATTTAAATACATTCTTATGGAATGAAAACAGATGTGATTAATGATGTCTATATTTAGTTGAATACTCTAATAATGAAGGGTTCAATTCACCTTATTGTTTTTTATAGTATTTAGTGGGAACTATTCCAAAAATGAAGATGCTTTACCCTGGGATTTTGTGGATTATTGAATGTTTAACTAAGTAAAAATTATGAAAAATTTTCCTTTACTTAGTGTTGATGTTTTTTTGATCAGTTGATGGGGTAAATTGAATTTCAAAGATCGATCATCGATTGGGTTATCATCAGCTCAGAGTTTAGGAGTCTAATTTATTGAAGATGGATTTTAGTAGAAGGTAGGGACATTTTAAATTTCATTTAATTTAATTTTTATTGACTAATGATCCAATAGTATTTCTGGATTTGATTAATTATATATCCTATTAGTATCTTGACACACTTACCGTAGTGTTCATGGATAATATTTTTTTTATTTTAGATCTGAGCGCGAGCATGAGCACTATTTGAGTTAGGTTCAAGAATCCCTAATAAGTCACTATCATTATGGAATAATTTTTGAAATGAAACATTAATATTTAAGAATTGATGCTCAAGGGGTATGATATTAATGAGAATGAATTATCAATTGATCCTGATAAGGTGAATACATTTTTCTCTTGGGATGAACCCTGGAATGTATTTGATATTCAGATCTTCCTTCGCATTAGGGGATACTATAGATGGATCTTCAATAATTTTTCAGTATTAGAATAACTATTGAATACTATTATCATAAAATGGGGGAAATTAACATGGGATTCAATTTTTTAATCTTCTTTCAACAATCTAAAAATACTTTCGACAACATTGCCTATTCTTATCTTACATAAGCTCGGTGAGTTCAATGTTTTTTTGTGTTGCTTATGGAAGTATTTTAGGTTTTATGCTCACGTAAATTTACCTTGTGGTGTCTTATGAGCCTCATCATCTTTGACTGCATGAGAAGAAATAATCCACTATTATTTATATCTTTATATTGTTATTCAGGAGCTTTATGGTTGATGACATTATCTTTTTTCTGAGAAGTTCATAGTTATTTTGAGCCATAAGATTTTGAGGTATATATTTTCTCAGAAAGACAAGAATATTAGATAGAGGCGTTGGGTGGAATACCTTCAAACATTTTATTCAAAATCTCCTTCACCTCAAAGAAGCAGAATGTTGTTGAAAATGTACCTAGCATGAATGTTCAACCATAAGATGATTTTGAATCAAAGGAAGAGTAGAACCATATGGTGATTTTTTCTTAGTCACATCTAGAGGCTTAGAATAATGTATTATGTATGGTTCTGGATAGTGATTTTTTATCATCATATCAACATGAGTCTATTATATAGAGTATGTAACATGATAATGAGTTCATAAGTATTTAGGAAACCCTATATTGTGACAATACCATTCCTATTTGGTCTCACTCTTCATATGTTATTCTCAGTTTTCAGGAACTATTTATTATCACAACATTAGTGAGGATATAATTTTTTTCATATTTATTTGGATTCCAATAATTTAGGGTCTACAAATATATACTCTGAAATGAGAATGATATTCTAGTGGCTGGGTATGAAATGTGATATTTCTAATTATGTGTCCAACTATTACACATACCAATAGAAATTGGAGGAGAATTTGAAACCTTATGGTTTTCTCCAACCTCTTCTTATTCCTATTTGGAAATGGGTCCAGGTGTCTATGGATTTTTTTCTTTTATTACCATGATCTCTATGAGGGAGTAATTCATTCTAGATGGTGTTTGATCTATAGACAATGTTAGATCATTTCATTCCAATCAAATTTTAAACTAAATATGACGATCTATGAATTCTATATGTGCTCGAGATTGTGAGGATACATGGTGTTACTTAAACTTTTTCATAAAATATGGATCCTAGATTTACTTTTATGTTCCCAAGGACTCCCTACGATATAATGGGGACTCAGTTCATGTTTACTAAAACATATCATCCACAATCATATGATTATATGGAGCAACTTATTCAGATCCTAGAGGATATGATCCATGCATTCCTCTTGGATTTTGGTGGATCATTGGATTTACAACGAAGAACATTTGAGTTTTATTAATACAATATTTATCTATCATCGATCAGAATGGAACCTTTCAATTTTATTTGTGGTCTCCCGTGCAGGTCACCACATTGTTGGGTAGAGACGGGTGACTATTTTTGGTGGGACAATGTTTGGTTCAGGGGACATCAGGGGGGATTGTGGATATACATCAATGTTCTTTATAGATTAGTATTAATAGAAATCCTATTAAGATGAATGGTTTCATCCTTTGTGGGTTTTTCTAGATTACTAGGTTTTTTTGAAAGCTTTTCCTTTGTTAGGTCACCATTGGCTTAGAAATCTAGGAATGTTATATCCAAGATTTGATAGACTGTTTGAGGTCACTGAGTGCCTTGGGAAGGTTTCCTATTTGTTAGAATTTTTGGTTCAGTTTATAGTAATTTATTATTTGTTTCACATATCATTGATTATGTATTACCATCCTAATACCTCTCATGTCATGAGCTTGAAAGATATTGAGTTACTTATAGATGATTCTGTTGTGCAACAACCAATAGAGATTGTTGTCTCTCATATGAAATTTGTGCGCAATATGTCTATTCTTATATTCAGAGTATTATGACAGCACAGATCATATTCTCAATTGACATGGTTGTGCGATTATTTGTTGGGGGAAAAGTGGCCTTGCCTCTTTCACAGACTTCAATCTTCCACATGACATTCCAATAATAGAAATACATATGGCGGGGAGTTAAAAACATCATGTTATGTATTCTTAGATACTTCACATCTCATTAATTGTTTTATTTTTTATATGAGGGTTACTTGGGACTCTTGAGGTTGGAGATAATTATTTTGGCGGAAATATACTAAATTTTTGAGAAGTATGTTTGTTTAAATTAATAGATTCTAGCTATAAAATTTTAAGGGTTTTGCGGGGTACCCCCTTGATTAAAGAATTCATGAGGTTATCTGGTTAATCACGTATGAATCATGAGTTTTCACTATCTGTTGGGAATTTAAATTCCATGAAATTAGAGTACAAGATGTTTAATGTTCTCCAGAATCATGTATTGAGTAGTGTAAACGACATAACAGGTCAAACAACGTGTAAATGTTGCACATCATGTAATGTTAAAAATAATTTTTTTAATAAAATTTACATGGTTTTCAACACTATATGATACCCATGGATTACAAAACATGTAAAGGGATTATATTCATGAAATTGTAGTATGTTTTTTTTATTTCATTCCACAGCTAATTTCTATTTCATTCTTCTATATCCTTCTTCCCTCTCAAGGTGGTATATCTTCTAGAAGATTTTAGGGACCTCTTATATATCTAAGAATCTTTGATCAATGATTAATCTCTATTTTGGTTTTCTGGGATCTTTCTAGGTGAGTAATCATTTCTTCTTATTCATTAAGTTTGATTATGGTAGTGTCATTGTGTCGTGTTATAATATTTTTTACATGTGGTGATGATTCATTATGTTTTATTCTTCAACTATTGTGATATCTTGTTCAAATGACCAATCCATTATTGGTTATGGTGTGGTAGTTGTGAATTCTTCAAGGTATGTGTAATCTACCCTCTCTATAAGGCCCCGACCTTAAACATTACTTAACATTGAATTAAATGAATAATTCACATTGAGGATCTTTTCAGGTTCATAGTTTTAGAGAATAAGGACATAACTATTACATCTCAAAAGATTACAAAGTAGACTAAGTTTCAATAAAATAAAAACTCTTAAAAAGATACATGTCTAGTTCCATGTTTTAGATAGAATGACTTTCCCATGTTCCCATCCTTGACCCTATTCCACATTAAGTCCTATGAAAAAAATTTCAAAAAAAAACTTGGGGTGAGCATAAAAAGCTTAATAAGGGATACACAAAGAATGAAAATTGTTAGTTTATAAAACATCAAGTTAACCATGTATACTTTATCAAAGTAATACCTTCACCTTCATGAAGTAGTAAAAACTCTTCACTGAATAAAATATCACTACTTACCATTTTGTAACCAAAGGATTACCATAAAACCCATATAAAGAACACATAACATATAAAGGTAACTTGGGACCTAAACATACTTAAGTGGAATAACCATACGGTCGACTTCCAAGCATATCACTTAATGGAATAGCCATACGACCAACTACCATACATACTTAATGGAATAGCCATACGGCCGACTTCCATACCCAATGAATTGGATGTTATAACGTAACCACCCATCCTGGTATTCACGGCACCACCCGTCATATGGTTTATCATGTAACCACCCGTCAAATTTCCATGTACCATTATAAAATCATAAGACATAAAACAAATATAATGGAATGAAAACATTTCCACACATTGATTAAAAAATATCACTTAAATATATTGACACAAAAAATCCATTATAAAAACCATTTTCAATACCAAAATACATAAAAGAGTATATGGTACTTATTTCATTTTAAAAAACATTACGGCTTGTTCAGGAAGCCAAAGACCAAATAATACTCGTGGCAGCGAAAAAGGTCGTTGTCGCCGAGTACATTAAAAGAAACATTCCATTTGGTCATTTTGTAAAACGCTTCATAGAAAAAGATTCCTTTTTTATAAAAGTAAAAGTCAAAGGGGTTTATACACCATATAAAAGAATGTGGTGTATAAAACGAAATATACTTCAATGAAAGGAGATTGAGATGAAGTCCCTTACCTCGGGTCTGTCTTGACTCGATCGTTCTTTAATGTCCTGAATAATAAACTTGAGTTAATTTATACTTTCTTAAGAACCCTTTTCAAGTTAATTATTCCTTTTATATCACTTTTTACCATGTCATGAACACTATGTAATTATTTAATTTAATAACGGTCGTTTTAACGATCATTGGTACTTGAGTCAAAAATAAACTCTTTATAATTACAAGTTGTTCATGTGGTAAAATATCCATTATATCAAGAATTATATTCGTGATGTAGATATATATATATCATATATATCCAGTATATACATTCATTTATAATATTAAATAATCATTTAGAGGTAAGAAATGAAATGCACCGTTCTTGGAGACAGTAAGCCGTACGAACGCATGAACGCTACTTTCATTTCTATGTCATATTGATGGAATTGAAACCAAATGAGAGGTATGTATATTTTAATTACAGAATTATATTCATCATTTAGATGTAACATAAATCATATATAATAACTTTAAATCCATCCTTTATACGTCCCACATATGACATTAAGGAATCAAATCACTTTGAGGGGGCGGTAGTCCGCACTTCCTAAAATTAACATATCACGTTTACCAACAATGGAAACCATAAAGGTATACCAAAAATGAAAAATAAAGAGGCATAAGGAAACCGTAAACATAATATATATCATATATAAATAGAGTGACATCTTAATAGCCACCATTAAAGGTGTTTAAAAGAAGATTGAACAATCATCGTTTCATGAGGCAGAAATTCGCTAACCACAGAAACAGTATGTTCTTTAACCATTAGATGTAGATGTGTGTAAGTGTAGCTCGAATTATTCTTATAACAACATCCTAGTACATTGAAGATACTGTAGTTGTTACAAAATAAATGAATAAAAATAGTTTAGGGGGTTGGAGAAGCAAAATAAAACAAAAGGACACAAGTGAAGACATTACCTTAAAATCGGGTAACTCTCTTAGATTTGAGCTCAAAGGCTTCCTTGGGAAGACTTCTTCCCAAAGTGAGGCTTCTAAGAGTAAAGGAGGGATGTGGAGAGATTGAAAGAGAAGAGCTTGGCCGAACCAAAGGCTTTAGAGGTGTCGGTAAGGTGGTAGAGGTGGGGGCCTTTTATAAGAGGAGAGGAGGTGCACTCTTTGAAAGTAAGGAAATGTTACTTTATTTTAAAATGCGTTTCAGATTTAAAAGGTCCCACATTGATATAATTCGAGGATAAGATGATAAGGGTTCTAAATACACCCATCCAATAGGTTTTGGACATGTTTATATCTTAGATTTTACATTATCTTTCCATTTTATTTAAATTGTTAAATAATGAGGTAATCACAGCATCATCATGGTGTCATAAATAATTTAATTTAGTTAATGTCTAAAAATTATAAAAAAATACTAGGATGTAGGAAATCTTTTTATCTTTCCAATGATTATTTATAGTAAAAACCCTGACTTTTATAACCACATTTGAATTTTTTTTAGTAAAACAACTAATGTTTGTGTCATTTTAATTTTAACATTAAATAAAAAGATATTAATGTCATTTTACAACCAAAGTGGCTCCATGGGATCCCCAAGTTGACCCATAGATTTTCATGGTCGGCCATGACATATCTAATAAGGTTAGGACATGTGTCATGTTCATTTCATATTAATAAAACATTATTTTTACCTTAAACTACACTAATTAACTCGAATTGCGATTAATAAACATAAAAGTTACTATTCACCAAAAATTATTTTAATCCCATTGAACCACATTTTACTTCTTAATGACAAACATGTATGTCGGATTTTTGAAATTCAAAACACAAAGGTTGTAAAATTTCATTTAAAAGAAAAATCAATTTTTTTATGTACCACTTAGTGGTTTCACTATTCATCAAAAATTGAAGTTTTTCAGAAAAATTCCAAAACTTCACCCTAAGCTATATTTGATATTTTGAATTCAAAAATGAATTCAATTTTACAAAATTTAAAACATATAAGTTGCATTAATTAATTTAATAATTAACTCCCGCTGTCAGTGCAAATAGCGTGTTTTTATGAAACAATAAGTATCAAAAGATTGACACTAGTTTAAGTCCGATTTCAGAGTGAAATTAATTCCAACGACCACTATTGGATTAAATGGAAAAATTATATTCTAATTTAACTTTAAAACCAATTAAATAGATAATCTAATCATATAAATAAATTATATTAAAAGGAGGATTTAAATTAAAATACAACATTTTTCACTGTTCATAAAAAATTGAACTTTATCGGAAAAATACCAAAAATTTACACAAAGTAAATTTTGATGTCCCGATTCTAAAAAAGGGTTTTAGTTGGTCCAATAGAATGTATAAAAGTGACCAAAACTATATTTAATGAAGGTTCGCCATCAAAAGTCGATAAGTGAACCTTTTGTGAAAATTAGGGTATAAAAGCCTAAAATTGAATTCTTTTCATATTTTAAGACTTTATCTTTTATTGGATAAATGTAAAAACATTTAAAAACATATATAATCATATTTTAGTTATTTATATCCATTCTCGCCAATACAATAGCTATGTGTTAACTACCATTTAAAATAATATTATTTTATTACTAGTGTGCAACGTAAGATTTCAATGAAACTCTTTGTTGCGTATCGGGTACGCTATCGAACATAGAAACCCATTTAAAGTAAAATTAATATTTAATTCGTAAATATTAATGAATATGAAAATTCTTTATTCTTAATTTACCTGGGATGTTAAATCATTCCCCCCTTTTTGGAATTACGTCCTCACAATTTTATTCACTTATCAAAATAAGTGGGGGTATTTATCCCTCATAGCATTTTCAGATTCCCACGTTGCCTCTTCAATCATATGGTTTTTCCACAAAACCTTCACCTGGTGAATTACCTTATTTCGCCACACTTACTCTTTTCGGTCAAGAATCTGGACTCGTTGTTCTTCATAAGAGAGATTCTCTTCCAACTGAACTACCTCTGGGCTCAAAACATGAGATGAATCTGGCATATACTTTCTCAACATCGAAACATGAAAAACATTGTGTACCTGAGATAAACTCAGAGGTAAAGCCACTCGGTAATCAACTAATCCAACTTTTTATAGAATTTAATATGGTCCAATGAACCTTGGACTCAGGTTTCCTTTCATACCAAATCACATCACACTTTTCCATGGAGAAACCATGAGAAAAACATGATCACCTACCTCGAAAGATAGATCTTTCCTCCGGTTATCCGCATAACTTTTCTGCCTTCTCTAAGCTATTTTCATGTGTTTCTGAATCAACTGAGCTTTTTCTGCCATCTCTTCTACCAATTCTGGTCCCATCAGCTTCCTTTCCCCCACTTCATCCCAAAAAGCTGGGGTTCGACACCGCTTCCCATATAATGACTCAAACGGTGCCATCTGTATATTAGAATGAAAACTGTTATTATATGAAAACTCAACCAAAGAAATATGTTGGTCCCAACTTCCCTGATAATCCATCGAACAAGATCATAGCATATCCTCCAAGGTCTGAATTGTTCGTTCTGACTGCCCATCTGATTGCGAATGAAAAGCTGTACTAAAATTTAATTCAGTACCCAACAACTTCTGAAGGCCTTTCCAAAAGTTAGAAGTAATCCCGGGATCACGATCAGACACAATGGAGAGAGGAACTCCATGTAACCTGACTATCTCTTTAAGATACAAACAGGAAAGTTGATCTAGGAAAAAATTATCTCATATAGCAAGGAAATGAGCAGATTTAGTCAAGAGATCAACAATAACCCAGATTTCATTATTACCTCAAGATGTCCTCGGTAATCCCACAACAAAGTACATGGATATATTTTCCCATTTCCACTCTGGCACAGGTAAAGGCTGAAGCATCCCTTTCGGTAACTTCCACTCTGCCTTAACCTGCTGACAAGTCAAACACTTCACAGTAAAATCAGCAATATCCCTTTTCATTACATCCCACCAGTAATACTCCCGCAGATCACTGTACATCTTAGTACTGCCAGGATGAACTGAAAACGGGGAACTATGAGCCTCACATAACAACCCATTCTTCAACTGTGAATCACAAGGCACACATAATCTCTTCCCAAACCTCAAAACACAATCATTATCAATGTTGAATTCAGGAAAATTACCCTTCTGAACCAGCTCTACCTTTTTCTGCGACTCACTATCTTTCCTCTGTGCTTGCTTAATTCTGACTGATAGGGATGATCTCACTGATACCTGAAAAAACAGAAGAGCTTCCTGCACCAACAACTTCCATGCCAAATCTCATCAAATCCTTAACCAAAGTATCACGTTCCAAATGCAACATTGTTAATGAAGCATTAATTTTTCGACTCAAAGCATCAGCCACTTTATTTGCTTTTCCCGGATGGTAATGAATTGTACAATCATAATCCTTGATTAATTCCAGCCATCTCCTCTATCTCATGTTCAATTCTTTCTGAGTGAATATATACTTTAAACTTTTTTGATCAGTATATATTTCACACTTTACTCCATAAAAATTATGCCTCCAAATTTTTAAAGCAAAAACAACTGCAGTTAATTACAAATCATGTGTAGGGTAATTTACCTCATGAGTTTTCAGCTGACGTGAAGAATAAGCAATTACCTGATCATTCTGCCTAAGGACACATCCAAGTCCCTTCAACGAAGAATCACTGTATATAACAAACTCACCATTCCTGGAAGTAAGTGCCAAAACTAGAGCATTCATCAATCTTCTTTTCATCTCCTGAAAACAATCATCACATTCTTTTGTCCAGATAAACTTAACACCCTTCCGAGTTAGCTTAGTCATTGGAATAGATAACCGTGAAAAAATTTCAACAATCCTTCGGTAGTAACCTACCAAACCAAGAAAACTACGGATCTCGGTTACATTAGTGGGTCTTGGCCATTCATCAACAAATTTTGTTTTAGCAGGATCACCAGTTATGCCATCTTTTGAAACAATGTGACCCAGGAAAGAAATTTATTGTAACCAAAACTCAAACTTGCTGAATTTTCCATATAGTTTATTTTCTTTTAAGGTCTGCAAGATAACCCTTAAATGACATTCATGCTCCTCTTTTCTTTTAGAAAACACCAAAATATCATTGATGAAAACAACCACAAACTTATCCAAGAACACATGGAAAATTCTATTCATAAGGTCCATGAATACATCAGGTGCATTGGTTAACCCAAAAGGCATAACTACAGATTCATAATGGCCATATCTAGTACAGAATAAAGTCTTCGGAATGTCTGCTTCTTTTACTTTCAACTGATGGTACCCCGACCTCAAGTCAATCTTCGAAAAATACTAAGCTCCCTGGAGCTGATCAAACAAATCATCGATATGAGGCAAAGGATACTTGTTCTTAACAGTAATATTATTCAAGGCTCTATAATAAATTCAAAGTCTCATTGAGCCATCTTTATTTTTAACAAACAAGACAGGAGAACCCCATGGTGATGTTCTAGGTCGAATGAAACCTTTATCTAATAACTTCTGCAATTGCTTCTTTAACTCTAAAAGTTCAAATTGAGCCATTCGATAAGGGGGTTTTGAAATTGTCTTAGAATCAGGAAATAAGTCAACAGTAAATTCAACTTTTCAATCATGAATAATACCAGGAAACTCATCAGGAAAAACATCAAGATACTCATTTACCACTGGCATATCATTAATCAGAACAGTAACTTTATTTTCAACAATATGTTCAAGGTGACATTCATTTCCATATTTTACTAGTTTCTCAACTTCCTGATATGTTATCAAAATCAAGGGTTCATTCTTGTACACAAACTAAAAATCTTTCTGAAAATAAACCATTCTAGATATGCAGTCAATCTTAGCATGATAAACAGAAATCCAATCCATGCCCAAAATAACATCAAATTCTATTAGAGTCAAAACAATAAGGTTTGCAGGTAGATTCTTCCCACACACAAGGATATGAAGGATCTTATAATTCCTTTTTATCTCAATGTTCCCTCCGGGTGTTTTTACCATAAGTTCAGGATTCATATCTTAAGATAGAATTTCCAATTTACTAGAAAACTTATCATAAATGAAAGAGTGTGTAGACCTTTAATCAAACAAAAAATTGGCATAATCTGAACAAACAAACAGTGTACCTGATACTACTTCATTCGATGGCCCAACATCTGCTGAGGTTGTTGCAAAGGATTTCACCACCCCTTTCTTCTTGTAGTCTGGCTGCTTTCCCCCAGTTGAGTTCTTCATAAGACACTCATTTGCATAATGACCCATTTCAATACACTTAAAACATCTTACCGCTGGCTTTTCATTTCCTTCTTGATCATCTTCCTTACAGTTACGAGAAATATGACCAGACATACCACACCGAAAGCATTTACCAGAATTGGATAAACATTATCCAGGATGAATTTTACCACACTTCTCACAGGTGGGATATTTGGTTTTCTTACCTCCTTTCTTATTTGATGAATTCTTCCCCTTTGCCTGCCAACTGGACCTCTTATTCTGTTGTTTGTCAAAGAACACCTGATCATCGACAAAATCTATTTCCACCTTCTCCGCAAATCGAACAAGTTTTTCATAACTTTTGAACTCACGAGAAGCTAAATCCCTTCGATAATTTGGCTTTAACCCTGAGTAAAAACAATTTATTTTACTATCATGATATCGTATGAAGTTTGGAGCATACCTTCCCAATCGAGTGAACTTTTCTTCATAAGCAGCCACTGAGTCATCCTCCAGCCTCAATTCTAGGAATTGTTTTTCCATCCTAAGATGAACCACCTTAGGAAAATATTTCTCAAGAATCATACCTTTGAATTCATCCCAGTGAAGTTCCTCAATCTCATCACTATCCCTGATATTTTAACCCATAGACCACCATTGATCAGCTTCACCTTCAAAATGGTAAACAACAAGACTAAACATTTGATGTTCTGAACACCCCATGACATCAAAAATCTTCTCCAGTGCTTTAATCCACCCTTCAGCTCGCACGGGGTCAGATGATCCTCTGAATGATAGGGGATGTTGCCTCATGAAATGTTCCACCACTGACATGTTCCTCTGTGGTTGATCTGGCTGATCTCGTGCATGGATACCACCACCATTTATAGCCCGAGTCAACTGTGCCATCATTGCAACAAACTGTTCAGTTCCGATTCCGACCATCTCATGTTGCTGATTTGGAAGGTTGCCTTCCTCCTGATGTTGTCCCAATATAGCTTCTTTGTTTCCTCTGCGGAAAACTATTCTGAACACAGAAATATCTTAGGCAAAGCAACATGGTAATATTTAAATGCTATATCATTTCAATCATACCATAAACTAACTTATAATTTAACACTTTTCTAACTCCTAAAGTTGTCTAAACCGACCTCTAATACAAAATATATGGCCCTGACCTTAAACATTACTTAATATTGAATTAAATGAATATTTCACATTGAGGATCTTTTCAGGTTTAGAGTTTTAGAGAATTAGGACATAACTATTACATCTCAAAATATTACAAAGTAGACTAAGTTTCCATAAAATAAACACTCTTAAAAAGAAACATGTCTCGTTCCATGTTTTAGATAGCATGACTTTCCCTTGTTCCCATCATTGACCCTATTCCACATTAAGTCCTGTGAAAAAAATTTCAAAAAAAACTTACGGTGAGCATAAAAAGCTCAGTAAGGGATACACAAAGAATGAAAACTGTTAGTTTATCAAACATCAAGTAAACCATGTATACATTATCAAAGTAATACTTTCACCTTCCTGAAGTAGTAAAAACTCTTATCTGAATAAAATATCATTACTTACCCTTTTGTAACCAAAGGATTACCATAAAACCCATATAAAGAACACATAACATATAAAGGTATTATGGAACATAAACATAATTAAGTGGAATTACCATACGGTCTACTTCCACATTGAGGATCTTTTCAGGTTTAGATTTTTATAGAATTAGGACATAACTGTTACATCTCAAAAGATTTCAAAGTAGACTACGTTTCCATAAAATAAAAACTCTTAAAAATAAACATGTCTAGTTCCATGTTTTAGATAGCATGACATTCCCTTGTTCCCATCCTTGAACCTATTCCACATTAAGTCCTGGGAAAAACATTTCAAAAAAAAACTTAGGGTGAGCATAAAATGCTCAGTAAGGGATACACAAAGATTGAAAACTGTTAGTTTATCAAACATCAAGTAAACCATGTATACTTTAACAAAGTAATTCCATCACCTTCATGAAGTAGTAAAAACTCTTCACTGAATAAAATATCATTAATTACCCTTTTGTAAAAAAAGGATTACCATAAAACCCATATAAAGAAAAAATAACATATAAAGGTAACTTGGGACATAAACATACATAAGTGGAATAACCATACGGTCGACTTCCACACATATCACTTAATGGAATAGCCATACGGCCAACTTCCATACATACATAATGGAATAGCCATACAGATGACTTCCATACCCAATGCATAGGAGGTTATAACATTACCACCTGTCCTGGTATTCACGGCACCACCCGTCATATGGTTTATCATGTAACCACCCGTCAAATGTCCAAGTACCAATATAAAATCATAATACATAAAAAAATTTAATGTAAAGAAAACATTTCCACACTTTGATCACAATATATCACTTAAATATATTGACATAACGAATCCATTATAAAAACCATTTTCAATAACAAAATAAATAAAAGAGTATATGGTATTTATTTCATTTTAAAAAACATTATGGCTTGTTCAGGAAGCCAAAGACCAAATAATACTCGCAGCGGCGGAAAAGGTCATTGTCACCGCGTACATTAAAAGAAACATTCCTTTTTATCGTTTTGTGAAACTATTCGTAGAAAAAGATTCCTTTTTTATAAAAGTAAAAGTCAAAGGGGTTTATACACTGTATAAAAGAATGTTGTGTATAAAACGAAATATGCCTCAATAAAAGGTGATTGAGACGAAGTCCCTTACCTCGGGTCCGACTTGACTCGATCGTTCTTTAATGTCCTGAATAATAAACTTGAGTTAATTTCTACTTTCATAAGAACATTTTTCAAGTTAATTATTCCTTTTATATCACTTATTACCATGTCATGAAAACTATGTAATTATTTAAGTTAATAACGGTCGTTTTAACGATCATTGGTACTTGAGTGAAAAATAAACTCTTTATAATTACAAGTTGTTCATGTGGTAAAATATCCATTATATCAAGAATTATATTCATGATGTAGATATATATATCATATATATCCAGTATATACATTAATTTATAATATTACATAGTCATTTAGAGGTAATAAATGAAATGCACCGTTCATGGAGACGCTAAGCCGTACGTACGCATGAACGCTACCTTCATTTCTATGTCATATTGATGGAATTAAAACCAAATGAGAGGTCTGTATAATTTAATTCCCGAATTATCTTCATCATTTAGATGTAACTTACATCATATATCATAAATTTAAATCCATCCTTTATACGTCCCACATATGGCATTAACGAATCAAATCACTTTGAGGGGGAGGTAGTCCGCACTTCCTAAAATGAATATATATCGCATTTACCCACAATGGAAACCATAAAGGTATACCAAAAATGAAAAATACAGAAGCATAAGGAAAACATAAACATAATATATATAATATATAAATAGAGTGACATCTTAATGGCCACCATTAAAGTTGTTTAAAAGAAGATTGAACAATCATCGTTTCATGAGGCAGAAATTCGACAACCACAGAAATAGTATGTTCTTTAACCACTAGATGTAGATGTGTGTAAGTGTAGCTCTAATTATTCTTATAACAACATCCTAGTATATTTAATATACCGGAGTTTTTACAAAAGAAATTAATAAAAAGAGTTTAGGGGGTTGGAGACGCAAAATAAAACAAAAGGACACAAGTGAAGACATTACCTTAAAATCGGGTAACTCTCTTAGATTTGAGATCAAAGGCTTCCATGGGAAGTATTCTGCCCAATGTGAGGCTTCTAGGAGTAAGAGAGGGATGTGGAGAGACAAAAAGATCAGAGCTTGGACGAACCAAAGGCTTGAGAGGTGTGTGTAAGGTGGTAGAGGTGGGGGCCTTTTATAAGAGGAGAGGAGGGGCACTCTTGGAAAGTAAGGAAATGTTACTTTATTTTAAAATGAGTTTCGGATTTAAAAGGTCCCACATTGATATAATTCGAGGATAAGGTGATAAGGGTTCTAAATCCACCCATATAATAGGTTTTGTACATATGTAGGTCTTATATTTAACATTATTTTTCCATTTTATTTAAATCATTAAATAATGAGGTAATTGCTGCATCATCATGGTGTCATAAATAATTTAATTTAGTTAATGTCTAAAAATTATAACAAAAATACTATGATGTAGGAAATCATTTTATCTTTCCAATTACTGTTTATAGTAAAAAATTTTACTTGTATAACCCCATTTAAAAATTGTTTTAGTAAAACAACTCATGTTTGTGTCATTTTAATTTTAACATTAAATAAAAAGATATTAATGTCATTTTCCAACCAAAGTGGCCCCATGGGGCCCCAAAGTTGACCCATTTATTGTCTTGGTCGGCCATGAAACATACAATAAGGGTAGGACATGTGTCAAGTTCATTTCACATTATTAAAATATTATTTTTACCTTAAACTACACTAATTACCTCTAATCGCGATTAATAAACATAAAAGTTACTATTCACCAAAAAATTAATTTAATCCCATTGAACCAAATTTTACTTATTAATTACAACCATGTATGTCGAATTTTCGAAATTCAAAACACAGAGGTGGTAAAATTTCATTTTAAAGAAAAATCAGTTTTTTAAGTACCACATAGTGGTTTTACTATTCATAAAAAATTGATGTTTTTCAGAAAAATACCAAAAATTCACCCTAAGATATATTTTATATTCCGAATTCAAAAATGAAGTCTATTTTAAAAAATTCAAAACATATAAATCGCATTAATTTATTTAACAATTAATTCCCAATGTCAGAGCAAATAGCGTCTTTTTATGAAATAATAAGTATCAAAAGATTGAAACTAATTTAAGTCCGATTTCAAAGTGAAATTAATTACGACGACCACTATTGGATTAAATGGTAAAAATATATTCTAATTTCACTTTAAAACTAATTTTAAAGATAATATAATCATATAAATAAATTAGATTAAAAATTTGTTTTAAATTAAAATACAACATTTTTCACTGTTCATTAAAAAAATGAACTTTATCGGAAAAATACCAAAAAATTTACACAAAGTAAATTTTGATGTCCCGATTCTAAAAAAGAGTTTTATTTGTTCCAATAGAATGTATAAAATGTACCAAAACTATATTTAATGACGGTTCGCCATCAAAAGGCGATAATTGAACCTTTAGTGAAAATTAGGGTATAAAAGCCTAAAATTGAATTCTTTTCATATTTTTAGCCTTTATCTTTTATTGGATAAATTTAAAAACATTTAAAAACATATATAATCATATTATTGTTATTTATATCCATTCCCGCCAATAAAACGACTATGTGTTAACTACAATTTAAAATAATATTATTTTATTACTAGTGTGCAATGTAAGATTTCAATGAAACTATTTGTTGTGTATCGAGTATGCTATTGAACATAGAAACCCCTTTAAAGTAAAATTAATATTTAATTCATAAATATTAATAAACATGGAAATGATTTATTCTTTATTTACCTGGGATGTTACACTCTCAGTTGACCATTTGGTTAAATTGAAATAGTTCTGTGATGTTTGGATTTAGTTTAGGGCCTCTGTTGATGTTGTTGTTTTTGTTGTGTTCTTCCTTGTTGGGGGATACCACTACAAGAATTTACAACCTTAGTTTTGTGGTAGGTGGTTCTGTATCTATTCCTTTTTCATGAAATTCATTGCTCATATTTTTTGGTAAATTTCAATTAAAAATATATTTTCCTGATTGAATGATTTAATTTTTTTGTGGTAATTGGTTTTTTATAAAATTTCACTTTCCTTTGTTTTGGTAAATGAAGAAATGATTTCAATGAATTGTGAAATGGTTTTCTAAAATTGTTTGGAAATCATGGTTTAGCTGAAATGGATTAATAAACAGGTTTATAAAATTGAAAACGTAGAATAATTTGGTTCTTGTATGGAAGGTGTGCTAATTGGGCTTGTCCCCTGATGGGGGGGGGGGGGGGGTCCTTAATGGGGAGTTCCACTTTTCATGAGGCTTATTGTTCAAGAGATATGTTAGACATGTTGGGAATTTTAATTTATATGTAGTTATTCTAATCTCTAAATTTGATTCATATGTCTAGAGGATTGATGCATGTGTGATCTTCTATGTTAGGTAAAAGTTTCGTAGCTCTCCTAACCTAGTGTGATATTTTTATTCATTTTATCTACGATTTATTTTGAAAAATGTTGGCTGTACATCCTTTTATTTGGTATGATATGTTATACCTTCTCTCATTTGATTTGATATATGAACTTTGATAAATGTATATCAAATTATTACAAACATAATTAATTACATTAATTGGAAATGTGTAAAAAGGGGGAAATAAATTTTTCCATTATTTTGATATAAAACTGCAAAACCATATATCATGACTACTTTTCATTAAAGTTGTGCATAATTGAATAATTTTATAGAGACTTGATATGGAACACCTGGATGGGACCCTACTAATCCTATTTGAACACACCAATTCCACATAATTGGTGGTGTATATACATTGTTACATATTTAGATGTAGTAGAGATTGTGGTAGTTTTACTATGTTATCACATAGTGTTGTGGGATTAGCTATTTAGGTTTGTTATACTGTGTAGTTTCACATGACTCTTGGAGATTGTTGTGCTACCTTTTCAGTTGTATCCCTTCCGTTGTTCCCTATATGTTATGGAATATATTCATTTCTTCCACTATTTCTCTCTTATATTTGTTTCTATTAGATGTTTTTTCATCAGGTTGGGTGAAATTGTTCTGTCTGGTGGTTGTTTGATACCAAGGTGCTAGTCGCCAACCCATGGGGATTGGGAAATCCCTTACAGTCTATAGATGATCGGGTCACATACTGGTATTGAAAGGGTATATTTGTCAATTAAATACATTACACATAGCTATAATATAATATATGAATCATTTATAACAGTTTATCACACATTTATTAAAACTATTTCATTACTATAATTATATTGGTTGTTAACTACTTTGTTTTTCATATATTTTTTATTCAGTAGTTTCAATTTTCATAGATTTTAATGGTTACATCATCCATAGAATGTTATTCATGGTTTAAATTTCATATTTATTCAACATATAAATTTATAAATATATATAGTCATCTATATACGGTAGATATATAAAAATTAGTAGCACCATTATTGGAGATGGTAGGTGGTGCATATACATGAATCCATATATCACTTTATGATGGATGAAATAACATGAAGGCAATTAAAAATTCACCATTAAATTACTTTTTTATATCATATATTTCATATATATCAAATAAATATTTCATTATTAAAATCCACATAATCAATTAATGAAAAAATACAACATCATTTCGTGATGGTGGTAGTCCAGATGTACACTGAGCTGTGCAATCGATATCCAATATATTGGAAGGTAAAACGTTATATGATATATTCTAATTAAACAATCATATTTATTTTATAAATGTCATATGTAGTCTTTATTTTCATATTTATAACCATTTATTTAAATTTGGGAAAAAATTAATTACAGAGCTACATGGACACAGTTAGTCGTTCATATATAAGAGAAATGTTTTCTCCTTTTGTATGATGGAAAATATTAGGAATATGGTTGAAAACTAATCATAATAACTTCTAATTTATATATTAAACATGATTTTTTATTTTATGATTGGTGAGACACATTAAAATAAATTTGAAGAAAAAAAACTTTAAAGATTTAGTAAACACAATTACTTCTTTTATCTGAGAAACGATTATATTCTCATGTCAAGGGAACTAAAATTGATCTTTTAGAAGGAAAAAACTACAATAATTTGGATAATTATGTTTATAAGGTGATTGGTTATTATTTTATTAATATAGGTTTCTCAATGTATTATAAAAAAAGAGATAATGGGTGTCATTTTATTAGTGGTGGGTGGATCCATGTAATTTCTTAAAGTATAAAATTAATATAAAATATTTTTTATCAAAATGAATCAAAATTTAAATAATTCAATGATAAGAATATTATTTGTCCAAATAAACAAATAAAATACAAAATTGACAAAATTTGGTAATGTTTTAGCACATATCATTTATTTTTAAACCTCTTCTAACTATTTTGAAAATTATCATAGTATTATAATTTTCTATAATTTAAAGGATAATAATTTGACTATAAAATGAAAAAAACCCCAAAATTCGACCATTGTTTATGTTTTAACAATATCAAATTCATTTTTCTTAATATAATATTTTTTATGATTTTAAATAATTTAATATAATATTATTTATTATAAAATATTATTAATGTCATTTTGACACTGTTTATCTGATTTCACATTAAATACATCAAGAAAAAGAGTGAATTCAAATTTTATCCTTTTAAACATCCATAACATGTCATTAGTATCTATAAAATTCATCAATCACAATAATTTCTAAAATTTTAATCAGTTAAATATTTTATATAATCATTTATATGTTATTTTTTAAATTGAATAAAACTGTGTCGACATTGCGTATGAATTGAACCTAATTATTTAATAACTAATGTCTTAAAATATATATAAATAATAAAAATAATACATTAATATTTTAAATAATCCTTTATAACCAAAAATAATTTGAGGAAATAGATACATCAAATAAATTTGAAAAGTGTTGGGATGATTTTTAATGACTTTTCAAAATATTCGTTACCAAAAATAATAGTTTTACTAGTACCGTGGTGCCAATTATCTACTATGGTTACTATTTATAATGACCAAAAATAAAAGTAAACAACTTACCAAATTTGGATCTCCTACTTACAAATACGGAATAAAAATTTAAAATTTTTATTTCAATAAGTTGAATATATTAATAACATATTAAAAATTAAAATGTAATGAAATTTTCTTCAGATAAATGCATATTTAGAAATCAAATTTTTTTCCTATTAAATAAAATAAAAAATTTATTTGAATGAACTGAATTGGATCACTAAAAATAATATAGAAATAATGTTATTGTTGATCCATTTTAAAAAAAATATAATTATTAAATACATGAAACTTAAATATTTTTTTAATGAAAATTAGTATTCTTCATTATTCTTTGGAAAATTTATCTTTTAAAAAAACCCACATATTTTACCACAACTTTATTTTGATATGATGACTTCAAAAATAATATTCACATTATAAAATATAATTTATAAAAATGGTATAAATAATTTATAAAATTATTTTATATGAAAATGAATTTCTGAAGAAAAAAATGATTGTATTAAAAACATTGTACTTATTTATGATTATTAAATACATTATATAAAACTTTAATAAAAAAATTTATAATTTAGTTAACTATATTCATTAAATACAACTAAATTTATTTTTTAAAATGTTACCATTTAAATAATTATATTTTTTGTTCATTTAATCTTTGTTTTTCATGTTGTGTATTTTATAAGACATAATGTTCTTTTAAAATCATGGTGTGTTACATTAACCCCCACCCCCTCCCTAATAAAATTTTCCATTTATATTTTGACTTTTTATCATCAATCATGGGGTTTTCAATTGAAAATTCATTTTAATAAAACCCACATCATATAAAGGGCTAATAAAACTTCTTGTTATAAATAGGGAAAGGGAAATATGATGTTCATCTAGAATAACACAAAATTTGGTTTGCAAATAGGATAAAATTAATGAAAGGTGATAATATGGACACTGAGGATAAGACAAATGCCCATATACTAAAGAAGGTTGATAGATTACATGGGAAAAATAATTACAATCACCACGCAACCATGAATCTATAGTGGGTAAAAGGACCATCAATTCATTAGAAATGATCGTAATATGATAAAAAAATTTATGGACCATTTCCTAGAGTTGATAAATTTATTTTCAATTTGGACTATGAACATATGTAAATATATTTACTTTACAAAATGAATTTAATCATTTAATAAATTTCACCCATAACCTCATCTTTTCCCCAAATAATGAGTATTCATTTTGAATTTCTCATTCATGAGGAACAAAAATCAACATAAAACGAATCACATAATCCACAACAGGGTAACAAGTTATTCGTTGTGTATTTCAATTTTAACCAAAATTTAAATGGTTTCCATAATGTAAGAAAATGTTTCAAATGTAAAATCCTTCATATAATGAAATAATGCATTTTACAACCAAATTTTTTCAATGACAACAGAGGTTCACCAGAGATTTTAAATAAATAACCTTACATCATAATTTTCTTCATTAACCTAAACATTAAAGACTAATTTAACCTCAACTATGATCTTATTCCTTTGAACTTAATTTCACAAAATTTTATTCCATTCATTACAACTAATCATTCATGTTAAACACCATGTTAATATTAAGGGTTATATAAAAGTACACATAATTAAGAAGCCAAAAATGTAATAAATCACAATGATAAATTACTTTATAATATTATAATGTATTGAACTTCCCTAAGATAACATGAATAATGTTTAGATACTATAATATTAGGTAATAATTTTCATGAACATAAATAACTTTAAAAATATTTCATTTTCAATTAATCACTTTTTAACCATTGTGACAATCTATATACCATTATCCAATAGAATATAAAAAATTATATGCTAACCTAAAGGGATATTGAAACCTAAATATTATATTAAATCTAAAACGATGTATATGTTATAAATAACCTGAAAATATCCTCAAATAAATCTTAAAATGTGTATTTATGACTTTTAACACATGGAAACCTTAAGCATATAAAATCATGGTTACATTCATAATTATTAATTCAACCTCGTTTTAAAACCTGTATGCTTTAAAAAATTAACACCATCTTTATTGCACTAATACATTCGAAAACTATTTCCATAAATCCAAAAATTGAATAAAAATTATCAATGTTTACCAAAATTAATTTTTTGTCAAATCAATGGCCAATTTCAAGGTCACCAGTACTATATCATTTACTTAATCAATTTCACTTATCTATTTATCCTAAATAAACAATAGTACATCAACATTAGGTGCATATAATGATTTTTACCATAATCATGCATTTCCATAGAATATCATTTTACCATGAAATATATTTTCTAGGTCATTTGTACCATTAAACATATGAGTCCAATATTTAAATAAAACCTATTATAATAAAATACTTGTACGTTTTAATGATTATTATAATAAAAATATCATTGATAAACAACATTCATGAATCCAAATATAAAATAAGTATAATCAATCAATTTCGGTCATAGTAAGAGAATAATCTTGGCCTTCTCTCCTTGTTTTATCTGTTGTATGTTCTCTTAAGAATTATGTATTTTGTTTGTATAATTCCACATATCATTAATGTTAAAACATTAGATAATAGTGGAATAATTGTTTTTATAGTCATTATATTGATGACCTCTACTATTCTAAAAAACTCCCATAAAATTTAATAATTTTCTAGGATTTTACTTTCAATAAATCTCACATAATTAAAATTTCTTCTTTCCCATATTATTCTTGGAATCATTAACATTATCTTTGTTCATAGTTAAAATATCTTTCTCTTAATTTCCCATGAATATATTGTAAATTTAAAATTTATTTTATATATTAATGGATCATGATACAATATCATTAGATGATATAAAATATTGGGAATATAGTTCCCTTTAGACAATCAACTAAATCCTATCAATGAAATTATCAATCTTAAACTTTTATTATTCATATATTTTGAATAATTATTCTAAAATCATGTAATTTTTCCTCATATTTCACTACGCATTCTTACTCCTTCATTAAATTTAGTAACTTCCTCTCTATTGTATCTCACAATTCCAAAGATAATTATTTCATAAACAAAATCAAGTTAAAATTTTTATATTCCATTATCTTACCTCTTCACTCTCATTCGTTTTCCAGATTAATGAAAACCATCAATTAGAATCACATTTATAAAAATAACCATATAAAATTACCCCTTATTTTCCATTATAACAAAATTTGGGGAATAGTTTGATTAGATATTTAATCCATTTCTTATATACTAAAGGGCATGTATTTCCACTTAAAGATGGTTGTTTTTTGTATGAAGCTATCCCACGTATGAAAATTATGTAATGGAACAACAGGTTGTTCCATATATCCATCATTATTTGTCATAACATGATTTAACTTCACTAATATAACAATGATATTATATGTTCCAATTCCATCTATATTTTCTTTTCTTAGATGGGAAAAACTTATATTTTATATGGGTGTTGATTCATTGTCTTATGTTTGGATCAATTATTGAATAATGTGACATACTATGTTATCCCATATTAATCAACAATATGATACCTAAAATACAAATCACTATAATGGAAAATGTTTTTTAGTACTATAAATTAATATCTTTATTCTTATGGTAGCTATGTGTATTTATAATCTAGTTCCCAAGGCATCAGTTAAACATCTTCTAATACCAACTATAACAACCCCAACTCCAGTATCTCTAAATCAGTGTTTACTTAATTAAATTTTCATAGACACTAGGGTTCAAATACCAGTGGACTAATTACTTTATTAGTTTTAAACAAACAAATATATATTATCACTAACTTTTTAAAACAATAACATTATATAAAGTTTTTGGAATAATTTAGCATTATACAAACGGACACTCAAATACTGTAGTTGGTATAATGCATTTAGAAACAAGGAAACATAAACCCTGATACATATATGAGCTATATCATCTATTTCTAGGTTGTAATAGAATATAACCCTTCATATACATATCAAACAGAACATATGTCTTCTTAAACTAGGGGAGATGAAACATAAAAAGGGGTCCTCTCTAATGATCAATAAGGTTAAACAGGGGAGACATATAAGCATAAACACGACAATAAGGGTATGAGAATGTGATCATGAAAATAGAAGATCATGCCCTGCATATAAAAGATCATGATAGAGATCATTTCATAATGATTGGATGTTAATAAAACATGAATCATAATGAAATAGATAGCATATTCCAATAAATCATAACATAAAACATGGAATTGTTGAAAACACATAAGCACATTTGAATTTCCATAGTATCCTAGGAATTGCTGCCAAGACCATATTAGTAGTATAGGTTCTCTCCTCATACCATCATCGTATTCATGGTTCACTCCCATGGCCATCATAGTAGAATGAGTTCACTCCTAAAACTTTATTATTTGTCATGGTTTACTCCCATTTCTATCATAGTAGTCACGGTTTACTCCCAAGACCATCGTATTTTATCTAATGATATATAAATATTTACCCAATTCATTGGAGGGACATATAGGTACCCCCGATCACGTAAATAAATCATACAGACATGTTCCATAGGATAATTAATAATCATAGAATACCCCATGAATTGGAATGGGTATCATAAACATGTTAAAAAATCACAACCTATAAAAAATTACAAGGTTTTTTTATCATTTCATCAAAAGAATAACCCATGAAAGAGTAAAAAATTTCTTATACATATAAACCATGATATATAAATGGGTTTCACAAAGACCATGAAATCAATCATAAGACATTCATAGAATTTATTTGAATGGAACATTAAGACTGTCATGAGCAACATCAATATATGTCTTCTTAGATATAAAATAATTTTAAACATATTTAACAAACATATCATGAAGAAAATATCTATTCATGTTTGAAAAATTATTTTTAATACATAAAACCATTCCAAAATATTTTTCTCAGAAAATACCTTGAAAACATATAAATAATTCATGAAATCATTTTGAAAATTTGTTTCCTTGAAAACATAAAAAAATCATCAAAACATTTTCCTCTGTTAAATATTTGAAAACATATAAAATGAGCTTCAAAACATTTTAAAATTAGTTATACTTGAATACATGTAAATGATTCAATAAAAAAATTTGAAAACCGTTTCTCTTGAAAACATATGAATGAATCTTGAATACATATTGAAACCCATTTTTTCGAATACTTATAAACGAATCTTGAAAAAAATTTGAAACCCATTTTTCGTGAAAATTTAATATGAAAGATTATAAACATTTTGAAAACTATTTTTCGTAAAAATGTATTACTAAAAGAATTTTCTTAGAAATTTACCTTTTATAAATGAAACGGATGATTCGATGAAATAATGGCCGATAAATCAATACATGTCATACGAGGTAAATAGAACATTTCATTTTTATGGTAAAAGGGGTTATAAAAGATCCTTTTTTAGAAAGTGAAAAGATTATTACTTTCAAGTAATTGGTAAAAGAAAAAAATGGTAAATTTTTATTTTATATATTATAAGGGAATGTTATAATATTATTGGAATCCCTTTTTATAAAACATATATTTCTAACCGAAGAGAGGGAAATGTTAGGATTTCTAAAAAACACTTTATAAACTATCTTATTTACCAAAGTGTAGAAAATAGTATCAATACATGAATATTTAAACATTAAGAGAATAAAATTCATTATGTTATTGAGATATGGATTATAATAATTCATCCAAAAAACATTAACATAAACAGTCTTGAAAAAAGGATGAGATTGTCTTAATAAAATCTTATAACATGGTAACTTTGGATCATACTCACCATATCAGAATGGAAATTACATGAAGATTAATATATAATGAAGATAATTATATTAATTATATTAAATGTAAAATTTAAATATATACACCTCGAGAATAGTTTTGGTGTATAAATAAACATTAGTCTCGATGATGGAAAATTTAGACAAAACTATTTTACCGATTATAAAAACTTTTAAAAGTTAAACCCCATGAAATAAGGATCATAAAATTGAAATTTTCATAACAATAAATTTTTGTATGATATAAATATAATACAATCATGGTTATTACATACACCTCACCAGTAGAAATATTGGTGAACATTACATGTATCTCAAGAAAATTAAAAGAGATATGAAATCTCTTAACCTTGTATCTTGACTCTCTCTGTACTAATAAATATTTCATGTATAATAAATAATTTCATATTATAAATATTTTAAAAAATATTATTCCTATATTTATTAACATATATGATATTATTATGACCATATAATACCTTCTTGTTATGGTTCTAATGTTAAGGATTCACTTCAAGAAATATTTGTTGTGTTCTTTACATGTGTCTTAACTTGTTATATCATGGGTCCTTATACTTATATCATGATTACAGGATGTAGATAATGATATTAATATCATTAATATACATTATATTTTTACTATAATCATTTATATAATAATTAATTATGAAATAGAATACACTGATCATAGAGATGGTAAGTCGTACGTATTCATGAATGATGTTTCTATTTTTTCATCATATTGAATGAAAGAATAAAAATTATATATATATATGAATATATATGAATATATATTATAATTCCATTAGAATTACTAAATCAAATATATCATCTAATATCAGTAAACCCATTATTAATACATTCCATGTGGTGTGTGAATGAATCACATCTCTTGGAGGGGGAAATACTCCACCCTTCCTCAAACGAGATTATAGATTTAACAAAAAATTGAAAATAAAGAGATGAGTATTGTAAAAGTATTAAATAACCTTAAATAATTAATAAATGTAATATATTTCATATTTAAATATAGCTTCCATCATAATGGCCACCATGACTAGGGGTAAAAAATGAACAATCATAGTTTCATGAGGCAATAGTTTGATGTGCAGGGAAATGTTATGTTCAATATCCATTAGACTAAAATGTGTGTATGTGTAGGTATTAATATCTTCATAAAAACATTGTAAAATATTTATTATTCTGGTTTTTTGACACAATAATGGAATAAATGTTGTTTATAGTGTGAAGAAGGAAAATGAAGGAAAAGATATCTAGAGGAGACAATACCTCTTAATCAGATAACTACTTTTGGTTTATGCGAAAAGTAATCCTTTAGAATATTTCAGAAAAAAGTCGGGATTCAATGTCTAATATAGGATATTTTTGAATGCTACATTTGTATATTTTCTCCTAACATTAATTATTTCATAGGTGTGAGGGATGGGTATAGGTGGTGGCCTTTTATAGTCGAGGAGGAGCAGCACTCTTTTAAATATTTGAAGAGGGAATTCCTCAAACGGTTTTCATGTTGAAATTGGATCAGTTAATGGACACAAATTGAGAAAAATGATTATAGGATCTAAATATAAGCATCTAATGGGATTTTTATAAGTTTATATGTCGGTGTGGGTCTTTATTTTTATGTTAAGTACTTTATTAACCTAATTTTTTTCTTAAGTAATATAATTAATTTTAATCACACATACTAATATTTTTATATCCAAAACAAATTTTATCTTATTAGAAATTATATGTTATTCTGATTACAATTATGGAATCTATTTGGTCATATTCTAAACAGATAAGTAAAAAAAATTAATTTAAAATTAAACCCTCTAACGGGACGACACTACTTTTTTTAATGTAATAACATCCAAAAGTTTGCAATGGTTTTATATCCAATTTCAATATGAAATTAGTTATAATTACATAAATTGGATTAATTGAAAAAATATTATCTAACCAAACTATTAAAAAAAATTAAAATAAAAATTAACCTTATAAATAAACTATATGAAAAGGCAGTTTTGAATTAAAATCCAGTATTTTTAACTATTCATTAAAAGATGAAATCAAACAAAAAAATACCAAAAATGTGTTTGAACCTACTTTTTATGTCTTCATTCCAATTAAAAATTATATTTTGACATATTAAATCTATAAAACTTCCAAAAATTGTATTCAAATGGTTTTTCATAAAATGATGGTAAAAATACCATTATACAATACAAATAAGTTTTTATGCAAAAAATTGGGGTTGTTATTATCTTATGTCAATAAAATCTATTGTATGAATTTAAAAAATATTTCACTGAACATATAAAATATTTATTTCACTAACATCACATACTGATTTTAATTAGTCTAATTTACTTGGTTAAAATAACTTTGTGAATATGAAAATATTTTCCTTTTTATACATTTTTGTTTCATATTCATTAATTGGTAACCAATGAATTCATTTTATATTTGTGTACACTATATATTATCATAATTTATTTAAAACTATTTTAATCCATAAACAATATTTCTTGTTTATATTTCATTATAAGAATATTTTTAATAATATATTATAGTTAGATTGCACTTAGACTTTCCTGTTTCATAGGCCATCTATGAAGGTTAATCTTGCATGTAATTTAATATATCCTTGTTGTTCTGTGTAATGTACACAATGTTGGGATTGTTTGTAACATATATTTAGTCGGATCTGTGTGAAATATATGTTTCAATTAGTGAAATTTTTTTTACTGTTGCATAAAATGAATAATATCAGCATATTAAAGTAATTCTAAAAAAAATCAATATAATCTCAGGATGTTACATTCTGACCCCCTTAAAATGAATTTTGTAATGTATGGTAATATCCATGTTTTTTTTAAATTATATAGAATTATTTTTAGACTACACAATCTGACATCACATGATTCCAAGGCCCTGTCAGCCCAGGATGGAATATTGAACATTTTATAAGTTACGTTCAGTAATTTTTTAAGCGGGCTATTTCAATCTTTTGAACCGGTGATAAGATCCAAAATGAAAGGGCACTATTTAACTCAGAATTCCTAGATTCACCAAGAAATGACTTAACTTAATCCAAAAAGGGGCGAATTAAAATGATAATTATTGGACATTTTGAAAGAAATAATAAAGTAACATAAAGATTTATTTTAATCATTTTCTCACTAACGAGCAACATCATGGAGATTTTGTGTTGAAATGATGAGGTAGGGAACATATGCATTAATGGATCTCATTAATATACCGTTAACACACAAAAAAATGAAGCTTTAATGACCTGTAACAGAGACGTTGATTCATAAATGATATAACATAATGACACAATGTCACAGAGTAACATAAATGAGGGGACATGTTTTCATTATTTTATTTTGGTGAATCAGTGGAATGAGGATTAAACTGATAGGATTCTATGACAGAACATTGACATATATTCTCCCCAGTGAAGAATGATGAATGCTGGAGGATGTTGTTGACTTCGACGTACCTCTAACAATGACTAACATCATCAACCAATTGGACCATCGAGGATGAAATGATAAGGCAATGAACATCAATGAGGTAGTGGTTTCATTTTGGTTTTTTGAATTCCTTTTTCTTTTTCAAAACAACAAATTTGGATTAATCCACAAATAGTTTAATATATAGAAAGTGTGTTCTTGTGGGATGCTGTCATTCCTGGGTTTTCTATTTGGAATTAATTTAGTCATTCGTAGAATTGAAATCACTGGCCCTTCCCATGTTTTAAACCTCTAATGCAGAGGGTGTGGGATGACATGAACAAGGCCCAGGTCTCTCCACATGGGCATTCTTCATGGAAATATCCTCAAATCAATGACAAGAAGAATATGGGGCCATGGAACGGATGGCAGTGACCTATAGGTACAAGAGTATTGAGAAATGGACCCTTGGAGCAACTCTGGTGGTATAAGGCCATGACGGAGTGGAGACGCGACACCGACATGTGGCTCGTGGAGGAGAAGCATGCATCTAGGATACTAAGGCGACCCAGAAGCACACGGCATTCTGCTGCATGTGGGAATTTCATCCAGCTAGATTGGTCATCCATATCATCTCTAGTATGTTGTTGTTTGATATTGGTAGAGAAGGGGGGACCACAACATCCAACTGGGTAACAAGATGCTGGACGAGGCATCTGGCCGCGTCTCGACCAGGAAGAGGAACCAGTCCACCCCTAGCGGACCCAGAATGGCGTTGTCCACCACATTGGGCAAGACCCGTTGTCCCAACCTACTGGTCGGGTCAGACCCATTCCAGACTAGACCGAGGTCAGGTTGGTGGACCCCGATCTAGGTCCATCCGACCTGTTTGGAATGAACCCGGACCCCACCAGCTCCCGTTTCACTGAAACATCGATAACTCGTAAACCGAGTGTCTTTTTGACACGGTTTATATGGAATGGGGAACCTTGAGATGAGGCAGTCAATTTGAGATACTCTACAAGAGAATTGGTGGGGTTGGAATTTGTCGAAGTTGGAGAGGACTCGAATCCAACCGAGCCCTTGTTACAAAAATTTCCATATCTTTGAAACCGCGTATGCATTCGATGAGCCATATATTTCATTGGAACCATTATTATAAGGAAGTTTTTTGGGTTATTCAATGTGGGACATCGTGGAGATTGAGGTATGACTGATGGATCAAGCAGCAACCCTGTGTATCATTAGTGGCCCAGCAGACGAGAAGCAGCCGTGTGGATCCTTAGTGGCCCGACAGTCAAGCAGCAGCCGTGTGCATCCTCAGCATCCCAAAAAATTATTAGTAACTGTGTGGATCCTTAGTGGCCTGGCCGATGAGCTGAGATTCATCCGAGATGATTCCCTCAATAGTATGAAATGTTCCTTACTATAGATGAAGAACAATCATTCAATTATTTATATTGTACCTGGTGTGAGTTGTCCATACATTGTGGTCTTACTTTGTGGTCTTACATCGTGGCCTTACTTGGTGGGTTTTTTTGTGTATTTTTTTTTGTGGTATTTTTCTTTAGTGGACTCAGGTCCCATTCTGAGTATTGTGTTACTCAACCCTCCATGGGATTCTTTCGTACATGTTGTGTCTTGTGAAAACGAAAAACATTTTGATTGTGGACATGTTGGCCTAATACCATGTGGGGACCAGTAAGATCTGGAAGAAAAGGAATAATCCCATAGCTTCTAGTATCTACCCTACTCTTACTATTAGGTGGAGTTCTCAGCAGTAGGTATGTTCATAACCATTCCTTTTACACTTTAGTTTTCAGTTTTCTTTTGTTGGGTTTGTATTTTGGACCACTTGTTTCAGTTGTACTTTTACTCAGCACTTGTTTTAGTATACTTGTTTCTGCTTTCAGATTGTGTGATTTGGTTGGGCATGTCTGTGTATACATATACTTAGGAAAATTCCTCCCACATGCATGTTAATGTCTTCCATGCTAGTCTCAAACCCATGTCCTTCGAGAGGCGGGCTTGGGGTATGTCACTGAATCAGCCCCGTGGGATGGGTTTTGATAATGTGGTATCAGAGGTGGTCAGTTATACCTTAGAGACTAAGAGCCTACTCTTTTTTTGGGGTAATAGTTTTAAATTTTGTGAGTCCAACTTTCAGATTTGGGGAATCCAGTGTTGGAGCATTGACTGGTTTGTTCACACACCCGGTCATTGAATTCTTCTATTAGGTTCAATCATAAAAACACTAGTGGTAAAAGTGTATCCTTATGTTCTTTTTTATAAGAATTGGATCACTAGGTATAAAATATTTACTGTGTCTCATCTTGAAGTATTTCAAGATTCCTCCATGAGGATGACGAGCCAAAAATTTATTTTGTGGTTGGGAGGAGAACTCGCTTAGTGACGAGGCATCAGTTTAGGGACCAGTTCTCAAGATGGCCCCATGGGGTGGTACACTAGTGATACCAAAACCCTTTAATCAATATCTACTACCAAAGGTACTGAGAAAGGAATTTCTCAGACCTAGTTCCATGCATGAGTTTTAGATATAGAGAGCTACAAGCTCTACGGGAGAGACGGATCCCCATGTCACTGAGGATTTGATAGAGGTGGTGATGTGGGTCTTCTGCTTAGTGAGGACACTTTTTGACTAGATGAAGAACTTATCTATGATACTTCATCAAGGATCATCACGTAGATGGTGGATTCTAATTATTCAGACCCATGATGATTATACCTTTTCATGGGATGACTTCAGGTGGCATTTTGGGAAGAGTTTTTCACCATGACCTTTCACTCTGTGTGCATTTAAGAGGTGCTTCACCTTCAGCGAGGTAGCATGTGAGTCGATGATTACTCTATAATGGTTATTTTCCTCTCTCGCTACTCTGCATAAATGGCAAGGGACTCTTTATTTAGGTCCCAAACCATTGATATGGTACTTGGGTGGGAGATTAGGGCATCTATTGTGTCTCTCATCATCCCTACACAAGTCGGTGTGCTGGAGAGATCCCTTCTTGTGAAGAGATTTCTCGCAAAGAAGGAACTGATAATATGTTCCACCAGTGGTAGATAGGTTGCTGAGCCTTCTATTGAAACAATCCGATAGAAGTCACATCGGTCCAAATGACCTATATAATCTTATGGACAAACCTAGGAATCAAGCTAGATGGTTTGAGGCCGCCAGTGCAGCGGGAGATGGTAGAGGAGCAGGGTGTTCTACTCATGCAGCTGGTAGGAAAACATGGCTTTGTGACTGCCAGACTCGTCATGCAGACAATCCTCAAACGGTTGAGGGAAAATTGAAAAAAAGGTATAATTTCGAGAGTGGAGGGTCATTGGGGAGTGAACAAGGCTGGGGAGTTTGCCAAGCAGCAGTCGATGGGTGATGGTTCGAGGTACTACCGGCACCACCTCCAGGTTTGTACACCCCAACCTCATTGAGCAGGCACACAGGAGAAAGATCAAATTCAGTCATCAAAGGCTTATGACCATGGTGCTTCAAATTTTAATCGAGGATTGATCTATGTATTCTCCACCCTAGCTACAGTTCTTACAGACATAGATTCAGTCACTGTTTCCTTACAACATCTCTCATTAAGAGCTCAGAGATTCTAGTTGTGCTATTAGCTTGATACTTACGACTAGAGACTTCTACAGGAGAGTATTTGACAATTAGACAATGGGTTCGTAAGTGTAAGCTTACTCTAGGAGGAAAGATATTCTTCTAGGATCTCTTATTAGCATCATCGAGGCCTTACGATGTCATCTTGGGTATGGAATGGTTATCCACAGTCCTTTCTCATATTGACTGTTTTAGGTGTATAGTGTGGCGTGCCCGTGGAGATAGGGCTGGGATTTCATTCATTGGTGAGGAGGAAACCCTTGTATAATAGGACATACTTTTTAGGAGGAGGGTGCAGTCGATCACTAATCAGTTGGATAGACTTACCCTTAGTGTAGTGGATGAGAGGAATCTACGATTTCCTATAGTGGTGGGAAAAGTTGAGGATGTTTTTCATGAGGATGTTCTAAGACTGCATCCTCTTAGGGAGGTAGAATTTTTCATTGACTTGTACCCCAGGACAAAATTAATATGAAAATCAGCATATTATATATCTCTAGAGGTGTTTTGTGAGCTCCAGGAATAACTATAGAACTTTAAGGGGAAGGGGTTCATAAGCCCCAACGTTTCCCCATAGGCAGCCACATTATTGGTTTACAAGAAAAAAGATATGATTTTGAGGCAATGCGTGGACTTCTGGAACCATAAATAGTTGACCATGAAGAAAACGTATCCACTACCGAGGATTGATGACCTCTTTGATTAGCTGAAGGAAGTGAGGTGGTTCTTGAAGATCAACCTCAGAACAGGCTATCATCAGCTTTTGGTACGGGGTGAGGATGTACGAAAGACAACCTTCAGGTGCCGATACAGCCACTATGAGTTTTTGGTGATGCCCTTTAGCATGAAAAATTCCCCAAAATTGTTAATGGTACTCGTGAAAAATATCTTCTAGACTTACCTCAATCATTTTGTGGTAGTTTTCATTGACGAAATCTTGGTGTAATCAGTGTAGGATGAGTATCATGCTACACACCTGTAGATATTCTGTGCTACACTTCAAGGGGATCATCTTTATGGTATGCTCTCGAATAGTCAGTTCTGGATTTGGGAGGGCCACATTCTAGGAAACATCATCTCATAGGCTGGTGTTGCAGCTGATCCAGCAAAGATAAAGGATGTGCTCGCTTGGGAGCCACCCTGGGGTGTGACTTAAGTGCGAAGCTTCTTGGAGTTGGATGGTTACCATCAAAGGTTCATGAATAACATTTCTATAGTGGAAACACTATTATTGGATTTAACATGGTAGTGAAATCCCATTGGGTGGACGTAGAAATTATAGCCGAGATTCCATGACCTAAGACAGGGATTGATGAGTGCCCCCATCTTGAGACTACCTCAATAGGGTGTTTGGTATGTAGTATTCCGAAAAGAATCATGGTCCAAACTTGGTTGTGTCCTGTTGCAGGATCGAGTGATGATTACCTATGACTTCTTCTAGCTGAGAAAGCATGAGTAGAAATATGAAACCCATGACCTGGAGTTAGCAGTAGGGGTCTTTTCCATGAATATGTGGCATTATTACATTATGGGTGAATATTATATAGCTAAATATGACCACAAGAGTATCAGGTATATATTCTCCCAGATGGACCTGAACCTGAGAAAGTAGTTCTAGCTAGGGTTCCTCTAGGACTATGACATTGAGAGAGTGTATACTCCTAGGTAGGGGAACATGGTATCAAACACGCTTAGCAAGAGGACATGTTTTCAGTAGCTGAGTGAGGCAAGTAAATAGCTAGCAGCGATGCAGGTATCCTTCATAGATGATGATGGATCAACTTACCTTCAGTCGATGACTATTACTCCCCCACCCATAGAGTGAGTTAGGGAGGTACAATTGGTGGATGTTGACTATGAGGATCAATATGCTCAATTATCGTAAGGGCATTCTCCTAATGGATTTTTGATAGGTGTGGTCAACGTCATCCTTTTCAGAAGGTGTACCATAGGACCAATGGATTTATGGAAGGAGTTTTTATGGGAGTTCCATAAATCCCATCTAGTGGTACTTTATATAGTAGAGAAGATGTAACAAGACCTTCGATGTCAGTACTGGTGGCAGGTAATGAAGAATGTAGTGGTCGAGTTCATCTCACAATGCCTCAATTTTTATCATGTTAAGGGTGATAATCAGGTTCCAGTAGGCTGGGAGTATCCACTTGAGGTACCAAAGTGTAAAAATGTGATGGTATCTCGATGGAATTAATGAAGGGGTTACCACATACATTCAAAGGACACAATTATAACATGGTGATCATTATATGACTCACCAAGTCAACTCAATTCCTACACATCTGAAAATAGGGACTGGTAGAGGCCATATGAATCATCTACATCAAGAAGATAGTGTGGCTTCATGGGGTGACATTGACGATCATATCAAACCATGATGCACACTTTAAATCATTATTGTTTAAGGGATTACTGGAGCCATTCAGGACTCATATATGTTTGAGCACAACTTTTCATCCCCAGCCAGATTGTTATATAGAGTTGACCATACATACCTTAGAGGATATGATTTTTTTATACTGGATTTTGGTGGTAGTTGGGAGGACCACCTAGTACTGGAAGAATTTTCATACAACCACATCTATCACTCCGCCATTGGCATGGCACTGTTCAAGGCCGTGTATGAGAAGCCCTGCATGTTACCTCAATGATGGATAGACCAAGGGGAGTCAGCACACATGGGTCCAGAGTTTGTACAAGCTTCCAATGAGAAGGTGCAGATCACCCAGGAGTGTATGAGGAATTCATATAGTAGGTAAATGTCTTATTTTGATAGGAGATGGATACCCATGGAGTTTGAGGAGGGAGACCAAGTGTTCCTTCATGTCTCACCCGGATAAGGATTTCATAGATTTGGTTGGGGCGGTAAGCTATCCCATTGTTCATTAAGACTTTTCATATCTTAAGCAGAGTTGGAGAAGTGGTGTACCATCTAGACAATCCCCTACAGATACAGTAGGTGCATTATGTTTTCCACATGTCATAGTTTAGGAGATGCATGAATAATCCATCACACTTCATCAACTGGGGAGAGCTTGACATTGACAATGGGGTCACGTTTTCCGAGTTCCCAGTGGAGATAGAGGATTGAAAAGGGAGGGTCTTATATGGGAGGCCATTTCCTCAGGTTCTTGTTTGATGTATCACATGAATCTCTAAAATAGAACATGGGAGGAGGAGGATTAGATTAATGCTCAGTACCACCATTTGTTTGATTAAACATTTTTTTGAATTTTGGGGACATAAATCTTTAAGGTGAGGAGAATGTAATGTCATCAAATTTCATGTGTAGTTTTTTCAACTATATGGAATTATTTCAAGACTACATGCTCTAACAGAACGTGATTGCAAGGCTCAGTGAGCTCCGAATGGAATTTTGAACATTCTTTAAGGTACATTTAGTAAACATACGAGTGAGGTTTTCTATCATAGGAACCAGAGCTCAGATAAAAAATATATGGGCACTATTGAACTCATACCACCAATATTATCCAAGATAGGACTTAACTTCAGACAATAAGGGACAAACAGAAAACACCACTTTTGAACCTTTTGGGAAAAATTAATAAAACAACTTAAAATGTTATTTTATTTATTTCTCATCGATGAGGAATAACACGGTGACCATGCAGAGCAGCAAAGATGGAGTGATGAGACTCATTAATGGAGCTCATTAATTTCTAGTTAACACACAACATAATGACGCTTTAATGATGTGAAATAAGGACATTGTTTCATAAACGAAATAACATAACGAGGCAACATCAATGTGCAACAGAAACATTGAGATTTTTTTTATAGTTCGACCTGTTGGTGAAATGAGGATTAAACTATTAGAAATATCTAATGAACCTCTGAAAAATTTCCTCCTCAACGAATAATGATGAATGACAGAGGATGTCATCAACTTCAACATTCCTCGAATAATGGAGAACATTGTCGACCTCTTGGACCCTCGAGGATGAAGCTCAATGGCAACGGACGTCAATGAGGTTTGGTTTGGATTTTTGTTTTATGAGTTCTAGGTTTATTTTCTAAATGAAAAATATGGATTAACCCATGAATAGGGTAATATTTGGATCATGAATTATTCTATGAGGGTGTCGTTCTTCAGTTTTCTATTCTGGAATAATTTTATCATTGGTAGAATTGAAATCCACAGACCTTCCCCTCTTTTAAACCTATAACACGGTGGAAATGGGCTTACACGAACAAGGCCTAGGTCCCTCTGCATGTAGGCTCTTCCTGGTCGTATCCTCATATCGATGAAATGAAGAATCTAGTGCTAATGTAAGGATGACAGTTACCTGAGAGGCCTATAGGTGTAGGCAGATCGAGAAACAGGCCACCAACCAAACTACGGTGGCATGTAGAAGGAACCGTCCATATGTCGGCACCAGTGGCAGCGTCCGACGATGACTCGCGGAAGTGGATCTGAGTGGAGGGAGGTGGTACACCTATTAGAGCACTGCACAGAAGATGGTCACGGTGGCCTAGACATGGGGACCCAACCGGTACAACGTGGCGGAACGGCCTGCTTCCCAGCTGTCCGGCCTGTCTGGAGGAAAGCGAAATCTATACATGTGTAGGAATTTTTGTCATCCATATTAGAACCAGGCCATGACCATTTGATTGTAGAGGATGAGGGGGCATGTGGGGCAGCAGGAATCTAGAGGCAACATCTAGCCACATCTCGACCAGGAGGACGAACTGGTCTGCGCCTAGAAGTCTGAGAAGGGCGCAGGCTAGTCCTGCGGGCCCAATGGGCCAGCTATAAAACGCTGATACTGGACTAGAATGGGGTCGGTTTGGGCTATTCCAATAGGGTCGGACTATACCCAGACACCAAAGTCCCCCGTTTCACTGAAACATTGATAAATCTCAGTATGTGTGTCTGATTGACACTCTGTCTACGACACGATGACCCTTGAAATTAGTTGGTACTTTTGTGATACTCTATGAAAGTTTTGGCGGTGGTTGTTGTATTGCAGGGTTGGATCAGACTCAAACCCAACTGGGCCCTTTTTACTAAAATTCCCATATCGTATAAACCGAGCGTTCATTCAACATGTCATCTATTGCATTGGAAACCTTACGATTGAGATGACCTTTTGGGTTATTATATGTGGTACATTTTGTTGTTTTATGTATGACTAATGGATCAAACCGTAGCCGTGTGGATCTTTAGTGGCCCGACATATGAGGAGTAGCTGTGTGGATCCTTAATGGCCCACAAGACAAGAATCAACCCTGTGGATCATTAGTGGTACATCAGACGAGCAACGATTCATCAAGGATGAGTCCCTCAATAGTATTAATCATTCAACACTATAGCTGATGAACCTTTTTACTATGCTTTAGATTGTACCTGGTGTGAGTTATCCATACCTTGTGCGATTGATTTTTTGTATTAATGTGTGCCTTTACATCGTGGATTTTCTTTGTCGTCACTTTGGGGTATTTCTCCATAGTGGATTGGGGTCCCCTTATGAGTACTGTGTTACTCACCCTTGCATGTGCTTCGCCCACAAATGTTGTTTCATGTGCCGACAACGGACATTTCGATGGTGGACTTGGTGTCCTAGGATCAAGAGGGCCCCAATGAGATCTAGCAGACATGGTACTCCCAAAGATTTTATTAGCTACACTACTCTTACCATCAGGTGGGATTCCCAACATCCTTTTTGTTGACAACTTTTACTTGTTCTATTCATTTTTCTATTTTCTTTGGTTGGGTTTGTATTCTGTCCCACTTGTTTCTGTTTTACTTGTTCTCAATAATCCTTCAGTATCCTTGTTTTCCACTTTCTGTTTCTGGGACGTGTTTGGGCCTATGTGTGAATGCAAGTACTTAGGAAAATGCCTCCCAGTTTCATGTTGATTCCTTTGGAGCAGGACACCAACCCTTATCCATTGGGAGGCCGGCTTGGGGTATGTCAGAACATGGGCCCCATGGGATGGTGTGTGAAAAATTTCTCCAACAAAATTCATTTGAGCTATCAATGGTTTAATAATTAGAAGTTTTATTTATAGAAACCCACATTGTAAAAATGGATACTAAAACATCCTTTAAAAAGGGATATTTGGAACCATAATAGTTACCCAAAGTAAAATATAATTGGGTTTCCACATAGGAGAACATAGGTTGGGATTGAATATTGTATATAGAGTAAAAGCCTAAATATTTATAGGGAGTGATTGAGGTTATAAATAACAAAAAGTTTAATTTTGAAATTAAAGTTGAAGGCCTCAAAATCATAAATCTTTTATAATTTTATAGGACATCATCTCAATAAAAATTAAGGTATTAGGGAAATATTTTTTTGATCACATTCAGAACATTGAGTTATTTTTGATAAATTTCATTAATCAAAATATTTTTATTTTGATGTGATTTCAAAAAATTCAAATACATCCCTTACCTCATGGAATAAATGTCTAGAAATTTAATTTGATGCATAATGCACTAAAATACACTTTTAATGGATATTAACACCCATTAAAGAATAAGAAGGTCAAAATATTTTTCTATTCATGATAAAAATGCATATAAATAATATATAGCAACACTTTTTCGTCATAAACATGTGTTCATTAAAAATAAATATTCATTATCCAAGACATCGCGTAAGCTAATGGTAGGTGTGTAACCCTTATCATCCTTCGGTCATGGGTTCAAGACACGCAACCTTTTCGGACCTGATTGTTTGTCACATAATATACATGATGTCCTTTTCACTAAACAATGCTAATATAATATCAATATATGAAATATAGATATCCTTAAAAAAGGATTATCACTAAATATCCTTTTAACCGAGGTTTTCATTAAAAAATGCAATGCATAAATACTACCTCCTAACTTTAGGTTAATATTTTTATGAATGGTAAACCTTATATCCCTTATCAAAGATGATATTCCAAAACATTAAAAAGAGATTCAAGATATCAGAATAACATTTATTCCCCTATATATCATAATGTATCTCTAGGTAATCACATTCCAAACATGTGAATTCCATCATCCTATATTCTCATGAAACATGGTAACAACTTCAATTACCTTAAATCCTTTTAAAAAACATTCATGCTTCCTCATTCTAATGTATATTGGATTTACTCCTTAAATCCAAAAACGTTGTAAACTTAATCAATGATATTATAATCCACCTATAAAAAAGACCTTACTTTGTTCCAAGGTAGTAAATAATTTCTAATTTACATATTCATATCCCATGTATCATTATCCATACAACATTATCTTAACACAACTATAATATTAAGGGTTACCTTTCCTTGGTCAAAATATCATAGTTTTGTTAAATCACATCACGAGTCTATCATAAACTTTTAAATACTAAGTGAAAAAATATATTCATAAAAATAATTTCATATTTCATCATTAATAAATTTTTAATCCAATTACATGAATACTTAAATTACCTCATCCATAATACATTAACAATAATACCTCTTTTATTTCACAATTTATTCATAGTCTTGTCATCATCTACAATGTCACCATTACTCACACCGCCCTACTAATTTCTTTCAAGAACTGTCTTTTTTGGGACCATTGGATACATAATGACCTTTTTCTTCCCACTTAAAACACTTAACCATCAATTACAACATAGGGAGGCCAAAATTCTCATCCATTTCATTAACCAAACCCTTCAATATTCACTTAAAATAACTTTCTTTATGTCCTTCTTTTCCACCGTCAAAATATCTTGTTGTTCTTATAAGACATTTGCATAAGAGATCCTTTCCAAATTCTCCACACAAATGAAACTAAACCTTCTTTCCTTTATTTTCTCCATTACCCAAATGCTCAAATAACTCATTATTTATCTTCCTTGGTGAGACCCAGAGTTGGTTAAGGAAAACATTGTTAATCATGTTCCTTGAAAACTAATTATGCATGATCACAAAATTTTTCACTCCAATGATCATCCCATATGATAATCATCAGAAAATATTCGATCACATTCAATATTTATTTATTTTATTTTTGGTTACCTCCACTGAATAAAACCAGAATCATTGTGTGAGTATTACTTTTCATAATAGAAAACAATATATTCATGAAAATAATAACTTATAGGACATCTAAATCCAAACACATTCCATAATATATGAAACCGTTGGTTCACCCTAGTTCATTCATGGATAACATATATCTGAATCCTTCTTGATGGATCATGATGAGTTTTTGAATTCCCAAAACATACCCCCTCCCCTGAGACTATCAAACCAGGTGTGCAACATCACCCATTGTCAGTACCAGAATAACCAAAGTCAAGATTGAAACATTTTTTTATAGTTTTTAACCCTAGGTAAATATATGTAAGAGCCACATCCACTTGTAGTATCTAGACAGTGATTTATTTCTTGGAAACCACTCACTCTATCCTTCCCCAAAATTTCAAGACATTTTCCTAAATGTTAACTCATCCTTATACTTATCCTTAGAGACATCCCAAAAGATATCCTTAGAAATATACCTAGGTATCTAACTAATTATTTCTAACACTAGATTCTTATATTTAACTATAAATTTTCTCTGATACCAAAAAAATGAACCTTGAATTTGAAAAAATTAACTTTACATGACTTTTGGGGAATACATAAACATTTACAAGATGACTCCAAAAGACCATAGTTGGTATACTACCTTAGGAAACAAGGAAACATAAAAACTAATACACGTGTGATATACATCATCTCCCACTAGGTTCTTCATGAATAAACCCTTCTTATAAATATCAATAATAATAAATATCATCCTAACCTACGGGAATGAAATCATAAAATAGGTGATATCAAATGATTATTAAGGGTAATCAAGGGATACATATAATCAAAAACATGAACATAAGGGTATGATAATGTGATAATGAAAATAACAGATTATACCCTTCTTATCAAAGATCATAAAAAAGATCATGTAATATTGATTGGTAGTTCATAAGACATGAATCATAATTAAATAGTGAAAATAATACCTAAAATCAACACATAAAACATGTAATTTTGGAAAACACATAAGCACATAATGATTTCTATACTAGCCAATGCATCACTACTGATACCATCTTAGTAGTCTGGGTTCAGTCATGATACCATAATAGTAGTCATGGTTCACTCCCATGGCCATTATAGTAGCATGAGTTCTCTCCTCATACCATGTAATTAGTCATGTCTCACTCCCATGACCATCATATTCATCAAGGATCACTCCCAATACCAACTTAGTTTATCACATGAGATATAAATCATTACCCAATACATTAGAGGGAGATATAGTACCAACCCATCACATAAAAAATCATAAATAAAAGTTCCAAAAGATCATAAATAATCATATCATAACATAAGTAATTAAATGTGTATCCTAAACATGTAAACATATCACAACCTATGGATAAATTACTGGTTTTATAATCATTTAATCAAAAGAATAACTCATGAAAGAGTTATGGATTTCATATAAATATATCCCATGAATGAGAAATGGGTTTCATGAAGACCATTCCATTAAGAATAAACCATTCATAAAAAGGATCTAAATTGATCCTTATATTAGCATGGGTATTATCAGTAGTGGTCATCTTAGATTGGAAATAATTTTTAAATATCATTAAAAATCATTTATTAAAAAAATTATTTTCATGTTTGAATATTATTTTTTTATAAATAAAACAATTTAAAGATATTTTTCATTGAAAATAACATGTAAATTTATGATGAAGTCATGAAATCATTTTGAAATTAATTTTCCCTGAAAACATACAATATACGCTTCGAAAAATTAAAAAACAATTTCTTCGAAAAGTCATTGATAACATATAAATATATAGAGAATGATGTTTTTTAAAATAAGTGTACTTGAAAACAGATAAAATATTATTAAAAACGTTTTTAAAACCATATTATTGAAAACATATAAAAGAATCTTGAAAACTTTTTGAATACCATTTAACTTGAAATCATATAAAAGAAGCATTAAAACATTTTTAATACCATTTTTTCTTGAAAACTCATAATAGAATCATAAAAAAAAATATTAATATTTTTTTCTTGAAAATATGTTATAAAAACATTTTCATAACGACTAAAATTTTAAAATTGAAAAAAAGAGCTTTAATGAAATGATGGTGGGTACATCAGTACATGTCATAAGAGGTCAAAACAACATTCCTTTCTTCACAGTAAAAAGGGTAAGAAAAGTTCCTTGTTGGGAAAGTGACAGGAAGATTCGTTTGATAATATTGGTACATGAAAAAAATGGAAAAATTTTATTTTAGATATTATAAGGTAATGTTATAATATTTTTGGAAATCATTTATTATAAATCCAATATTTCCATACAGAAAGATGGAAAAGTCATGATTTATTAAAAACACTTTATTAACTATATTTTGTACCAAAGAGTATAAAATGGCACCAATCCATGAATATAGCATGAATAACCTTACGAGAATAAATGTACTGAAGCTATTGAGATATGGGTTATATTATTTAATCCAATGAATCATAAACATAAACAAACATGAAAAAAGTGATGAAATTGACTCAACAAACTCTCATATCTTGTAACTTTGTATCATACGCTCCGTGTAAGAATGGAAATTAAGAAAATCTCAATATATCATGAAAAGAAATAGATTTATAATATAACATGTAAAATGGAAGTATATAAACCTAAAAAAATAGTTTATGTGCATAACTAAATGTGAGTCTTAAAGAATGCAAATTGAGACCAAACTATTTTACCGATTTGGAATCAGTTGAAAGCTAAACCCCATGAAAAACAGATCAAAAAATAGACATGTGAATACACATAAATTTATCTATATTATAAATAGAATACAATCATGGTAATTACATACACCAAAACCAGAGGAGAGAGTGGTGATCCTAACATTTATCTCACGGAAATTAAAAGTTAGATGAAATCTTGTTGCCCTGTGTCTTGAATCTCTCCATACTCGTAAAAGCTTCTTGTATGATAAATATATGTTTTTTGTACATATTTTACATAATAATATTCTTATATATATTACCATATATTGATTTTTATTACCTTATATTACCCTCTTGTTAAAGATCTAATGTTAAGGTTTCACTTCAGTAAATATTCTCATTGTTCTTCGCATGATTCCTAACTTGTTATATCATTGGCCTTGTACATATATCATGATTCCAAGACTTATATAATGATATAAATATCATTTATATCCATTATATTTATATTATAATAATATATTTCATAATTATTTATGAAATTAAATACATCATTCATGGAGATGGTATGTCATACGTATGCATGAACATTGTTTCCTTTTTGTATTGTCATTTTAAAAGAAATAATGGAAATGAAATATATATATATCATTATAATAATTGAATGAATATATAATATATATCACATAAGTTCACTAAATCCATCAATAATACATTAAATTTTTTGTGTGAAGAAATCACATCACTTTGAGGGGGCAGTAGTCCACACTTCCTCAAACAAGATTATCGTATTAACACAAAATTGAAATTAAATAGATGTGTGTTGTAAACGGAATAAAGAAGCTTAAATACATAATTAATATAATATCTGACACATATAAATATATTTTCTATCATAATGGCCACCATTATTGGTTGAGAAGATGAAATGAACAATAATCACTTTATGAGGTTGTAGATCATCGTACACATAAACAATATGTTCGATGTCCATTATATTTTGGTGTGTGTAAGTGAATGATGACCTATTTTCATAAAAACATATTATAATATTTATTATACTATTTTTTATAAAATTAATTTAATAAATATAGTGGAGTGGGTGAATATGGAAAATAATGGAAATGATCTTGAGAGGATACGTTACCTCTTAATCATATAACTCAGTTTGGTTTTTTGCAAAATGCTTTCATGAGAAGAATTCTGAAAAAAAAATGTTGATTCAAGGTCAAAGTTGTATTTTTTGGATGATACATGGAAAGATATTTTCTAATCATAAATGTTTTTGAGGGGTTTGAGGAATGGGTATAGATGGTGGCCTTTTATATTGGAGGAGGAGTGGCACTCTAGTAAATATTTGAAGACAAAATTCCACCCATGTTTTTATTGTTGAAATTGGATGAAATAATAGACCAAGCTACATAACATTGATTATATGGTCTAAATATGGCCATATAATGGGTTTTTAAAATGTTTCTAGGATGTTTTGTACTTAAATATAAGGTTTTGTTCTTTATTTACATACTTATTCTCTTAACTGATGAAATTAATTTTAATCACTTTCACTGATAATTTTTATCAAATAGAATCTTGACTTTATTAAACATTATAAATCATTATTATTAGAAATATATAATAAATTTTTCAAAATTAAAATCACATTAGTGTAAAAAATTAATTTTAAATTAACCCCATCGACAGGACGGCACTGTAGGTTTTTAATGTAAAAACATCCAAAAGTTTTCTAAGATTTATATCCAATTTCAATTCAAAATTGGATTCAATTACCTAAAATGGATTAATTGATAAAAATATAATCTATATAGTATATTAATCTAATTTAAAATATAATTTAACCTTTTAACTATGTTATATGAAAAACATTTTTGTATTAAAATCTAGTATTTTTAATCATTTCTTAAATGATGGAACTGAAAATAAAAATGAAAAAAGATTATCCTAACCTTATTTTAATATCTCATTTAAAAATATGAAGTTTATTATGAAATATTAAATCCATAAAAGATTAAAAAATTGTATATAAAAAGGGTTCTCTATTATAGGGTTGTAAAACTGCCATTATATAATAAAAATGGATTTTTATGCATAATATTAGGTTAGTTCTTATATTATGTCTATCGAATCTATTTGATGAATATAGAAAAAAATATTGAATATATATCATATTTATTACATTAATATCACTTACCTATTCTAATTAGTTTAATTTACATGGTAAGAATATTATCCGGACTACAATAATGTTTTTCTTTATATTCAATTAGTTTTTATATTGATTAATTAATAATAGATGAATTAATCCTATATTTATGTACACCACATATATGTATATATATATACATAATTTAGGTAATTTTATTTATATCCATAAACATAATTTCTAGGTTACATTCCATTATAATAATATTATTTAAAATATATTATAGTTAGGTTACACCCAGTATTGTGTGTTACGCAAGCCATCAAAGAAGGTTAATCTAGCATGTATTGTAAAGTAACTATGATGTTACATGTAACATAACACAATTTGGGATTTAAGGTAACATAAAAGAAGTCATCTCTATGTGAGTTGTATGTTTAATTTAGTGAAAATCTTTTTTATATGTCACATGAAGTGAAAAATATCAAAAGAATAAATTAATTTGAAAAAAAAAATTGCCAAAATAACTGGGTTTTCAAAATACATATATTTTACTCATTTTACAATGGAAATATAAAATAAATATAATAATAAATATTCTAAAATTCTTTATATTATTAATGATATCATCCTTCATAACACAGGGATAATAACACAAATAAATGGTGATCTCAGATGATCAGTAACAGTTACGTACAATAGAATCTATCATGATTGAATAAGGAATAATCAATATAGAAAGGTAAATAATAGAAAAATCATTATAGTTAATTAATAATTTGAGTATTAAATGTATAAATGGAGAATATTAATGTATAAATATCATGGATAGTAATAAATAAACTATAAATGAAATAAATTCACACGATTATACATCATGATCTTAGACAACAAGATATATCTACCTTCATGGACTTTATCCAAGGAAGCTTAAACTATGGTTAGCCATAAGACAAAAACACATAACAATATGAAAATATAACTAGTTATACTTATGGAACCCATCAATACAGGTAGTTGGTATACAATTATGGGCTCCCCCCATCACTGTATTCCTAATTAATTCCTCATATATAATATTTAATTCATAAAAATATTCCTCATTTTTGAATATCCATATTGAGTATAGAATAATAAATCTAATTATTTCCATAGTAAATCAAATAATATTCAAAGTAAAATACTATATGAAAAAATAGTACATGGTTTATGAAATAATCATAAACCAAAAATAATGAATATGGATTTTTACGATAAATTTAATTTTAAAGGATCATAAGAAAATGAATTTTTCAAGAAACGATAATAATAAAATAATTCATAGCAGATAAATTATGACATTTAATTTATTAGAAATAATGACTTCAAAATGAATAAATAACTTTTTGAGAATAAAATAAAATGGGTAAAGAACCTGAAAATTAACATTCATAAAATATTATTCTTTGTAAAACCTTTTAAATCATGTAGAATAAGAAAAATAGTGTAAAATAGTTATGACGGCGTGAAATTTTGTTTAATTCTATATCAATTAAAAACCTTTGTTTTTTATTTTTGTTGAAGAAATTTACCGATAATGTTTTTATAAATCATTGAAAAGATTCCTTTTAAACCTTTTAAAAAAGTTAGTGATAACATAATATTTTTTAATAAATATTTTTTTTAAATAAAACGGAATTGAGTAAAATAAATTTGAAAAAATATATAAATTAATTAAGAATATACATGATCCAAAGAGATATAAGATCATCCTTTCTCTTAAACATTCCTTTTCTTGATTAGTATTCCCAAGAGATAGAAGGTTCGAAGAAAATATGGAAAGTACATAAATGGATAAACTGGAATTAAAATATTAATTATCAATAGTAAATAAATATCCATGTTAAATATATAAAATGGAATAATATACACCACATAATATTAAATAGTTGTATAATACAAAATATGTTCTATTGGAAAGAAAATTAAGATAAAATCACTGAATATTATTATATTACTCTAGTGGGAATTATTTAATGAAGTGATTATTTTTAAAAATGTATAGCTAGAAAAAAATTTAGAAATACAATCAGAATATAATAAGAGGTCAGTCCATGCATAATCATGATAACACATAGTCATTAAATTTGATTTATAATATAATAAAATAAAAAACTAATTTTATAATCTCATTACCAAAAGTATGACATGCCTCATTATTTCTTTTAATCCTCTATAATATATATATATATATATATTTATTATTACTAAATAATTGGAACATATTAATAACTATAATAACATATACGGTCTATTTATAACATCTTATTACTCGTTTCTCAACAATATCTCATTTTGATCATTATTTTGGTGGTTAACTACTTTGGTTTTCAAGTATATTTTGATTAGGTAGCTTCGGTCCTTCCATATTTCTAATGGATCCTTCATTTATTAAATTTTATTCATGAAACAAATATATTATATATTAAATATTTATATTTATATTTATACTTAATGATTAAATTTATTGATAGGAAAATGAATTACACCACTAATAGGGATGGTGGGTCGTATATACACATGAACACTATTTTTACTTTTCAATGAATGGAAGGAAGGAAAGATAAATAAAAATTGAAATTTATAGTTTAATTATTATAAAATTTTAATTTTTATATACATTATATATATCCATATTACCATTAAGGTAATGTGGAAATTAAAAGTTGTCTAAATCGCTTCATGGAGGTGGTATTACACAAATGTGCACGAGTGATGTAATCATTTTCCGATGCATTATTTGTTTAAAAATTATGTATGAAATAATAATTAATTTTTTTATTCTATTAATATCATATATATTCATTAGTTCAATGTTTATAACCACCCATGTAATGTGGTGATGAAAAATGAATTGTACCACGACATGGTGAAATTAAGCCATACAGACATATGAGCGATGTTTTCACTTTTTATAGCATGGAAAATAAATGAAATATGGTTATAAAATTATAATAATAACATATTAGTATATTAATAATACTTTATTTATTATTTTAGGATGGTTAAAAATTATTTATAATAATTAGAAGATGAAATAAACTAGATTGTTTCAGTAAATACAATTTCCCATTATTTTGGGAACTTCTTTTAGGTATCCTCTTATACGAACTATGGTTGGTATTTTAGAAGGTCTATAACATATATAACTTTTATATGGATGTTTATAAGTGAATTTTATAGGATTTCGTTGAACTAGGATACTCAATGGCATCTAAAAATGACATAAGGTGTGTCATTTTATAAGTGAGGGGAGGGGCATTCAAGAAATTTCTTAAAGTATTAAAACAATATAAATTATTTTTATTCAAAAATTTAGTAATGAATGACTAATTAAATGGCAGAATAACTAAGAGCCAAAATAACCCCATATATAAAAGTTTATGCATTTTCTGTTATGTTTTCACAATTATATTTTAGTTTTAACCCCTCTAAAACCTTTTTTGAAAATTACTACATTATTGGAGTTTTCTACATTTTAATGATTGATAATTTTACTTTAAAATTAAAAACAACTCCTAAATGTATAGTGGCTAACATTTAAAACTATTTGACATTAATTTGTAAGTATATAAGATTTTAATGAATTTTAAAAAATTAATAAACTCTTATTTATTGAAAAATATTATTATTTATATTTTTGAATATATTTGTTAATTTGTATTTAAATACATCAATATAATGAATTAATTAAAACTTAATCCATTAAAACATCAATAATATGTAATATATAAAAATATTAAAACTGAAAAAACTATTATTCCAAATTTTATTACTTTAATTTTTTTAATATAATTTATTTTATTTTTCTATTAATTGAATAAATATTGTGTCAGTATTGTGTAAGCATTTAATCTAATTGCTTAATACTAAAAATTTTAAATTAATTACTATGATTAGAATAATTCAATTTTATTTCAAACAACCTATTATAACTTAACATAATGTTTATTTATCCTTATAAAAAGAATATTTATATTAAAACATGAAAAGTGAAATTTTTTCATTATCTCTCACTTCAATATTATAAAGGTTAAAATCCTAAACCATTTGAAATAAAATGTACTATTTTCAATGATTAATTATTATGGAACAAATATACTAATATTGTAAAAATAAGATATGTTTTGTGTCAATTTTTAGTGACATATCAAATTATTTATAAACATACATACCTATGTTACCCTTAATATGGTGAATATTATTTACAATGTTTACTATCCAAAATGACCAAAAATAAAAGGACTCTATTTAAAAATTTGATCTGCATGACTCCAAATATGGATTCTGTTTTTTAATATTAAATTTAAATAAATAGAATATATTATCTTATGATTAAAATGAAAAATTCAATGGAAAATGGTTTTTTGAAAATGTGTATTTATGGTTGAAAATGTTTTAACACTAAAATAAACGATTAAATTTATTCTAATGGACATAATTTTATTGTTAATAATATGAGAGAATATATTTAACTTTAAATATAATTAAAAATAGAATTTAAAATTTTGAATTATGGTAACCACAATATAGTTCCAAATGATACTGAATATTTTTCTCCATTCACTAAAAAATCTATTTGTTTCAGAAAAATACCAAAATTTTCCCCTAAATTAATTTTAATATTTTGAATTCAAAAATTATATTCATTTTAAAAAAATTAAATTTATAAAATTGGAAGAAAATAAATGAAATACCCTGTATTTATAAACCCCTATATGATTTTGTTGAAAATATACTACTTGTTAATTTTTAATAAATAAATTTTATAATGCATTATAAATATTTTCTCAATATTTTTAATCCTATTTATTTTTTTCCATTAAATGGTTAGGTTATAATTGGAATATTTAAATAATAATGATATTGTGTGGTTTGTCTATGCTCGATGTTGCAGGTTGTTTACGCAAAAAAATATAGTGTCCTTTTAAAATAATAGGTTGTTAAAAATTCAGAATAAAAAAAGGTTAATAAATTTTTTAACATCCTGGCTGAATTCCACTATACTGATTTAATAAAGTGATTCACACAATTGTCTCATGTGTGCCCCCTCATATGCCAGAGGCTGCTGACTAATAGTGGTATTGTAAGTGTAATTGTGAGATTAATATACCCCATATTAAAGTGAACATCCAATAGTAAATAACCAAATATTGTTCACATAATATAAAGATGGAGGAATAAATACACTAAAATTGAATCAAACTATAATCAAATGTAATTCAATAAATTCTTGAATAGACATGTCATACATACAACTAACCACCAACTAAGATGGTTACATAACAGTGAAAAATAAAAGAAACTGCAACTGGGCTTGAAAGCAACATTAAGACAAGCCAATCCTATCATTTCATACCTCTAATAAACCCTATTTTACCAGTCAATAATTAATTAATACTCATCCAATACCCGTCATTGCAATAAACATGTGATAACTACTCAGTCACCCTAGTGAAATTGTGGCCCAATCATGGTGTGAGTAAAACTCAGTAGGCCAACACCAATGGAGTCTAATGAAAATAATAGTCATATAAATAGTGTGTGAGGGTAAATTGTTGTTGAATAACTAATATAAAAGTTAAATACAAACCATGAAACATGAAAGCTCATCTAGTTACCATTATCCTAAGGTTTCTTAGGTAAAACCATTACCAGAAAAACATAAAATGTCCTAAACCAGTCATGTAAAGTGTAACATATCAGGTGGATAATATAAATTTCAAGTAATGGTGTTCATGTTTCATTCAAATTTGGGAATAATACAACATATATCCATGATACCTACTAAATTTACAGAAGTAAATAGTCCCTGTAAATTCATAATGTCATCTAGATCCTATAAAAATACCAAATTTATTTTGGGGTAGAACCTTCGTCTAGAACATAATGATATAAAAAACTATCAATACTGATGCAGATCATCAGGTCTATCAGACCCAAAAAATAACATTACTACATGAAACCACAATTCGACATCCTTCTATACATAACATCAGTGGTCAAAATAACACCATTCTAAACCAACCTAATGAGAAGGAACATTAATAAAAAATCTTATTTCACGTGGTATAACATCACAAATGGGGGAATCCGCATGAAACTCTAATGATTAATTTTACTGTCAGTGAATAGAGCATTAACCTCATATAATATCCATATTATACTTCATGTTCCCAGAGAATCTGTCCACCACCTAAACTATTCCATCATTCCGAAAATAATAATGTAAACATCCTACACATATAAAATGTTCATGTAAAGAAAAAAAATTTATAACATGAACACCTACTAAGGTCCCCTCAGGCCTTCAAATCCTTTACATGCTTAAAAAGATACAAACCCTCTTTCATATGCCAAAAGAAACAAAAACAAACACCATCCTCATCTATTTAAAGTCTAATTATTAAAAACACGTATCTTTTTTGTTGAAAATAAAACATGGTCCAAGGACTACATTTTAAATTGAACCATCCTAAGAGACATTAAATCATTTTTACTAAATAATAATCCATTAACCTAGCTGAAATCCAAATTTTAAAATCATTTATAACAATCCATTTTTTTAAACCACTTATAGTCCAACACATCATTTAAAAATAAGAATCATTAAAAAACGTTGATTTTCCCACTTTCCCACCAATAACCTATCAAAAATGACCACACACACTTTAAACCATTTCCAAATACTAATATCAGTTTTTAGGAACACTTAGCATAGTAAATCACTCCAAATCATCCATTTACCACACCACTATACCATTTCTGTGAAATGGAGAAGCCCATGGGGGAATGAATGTTCAGTCTTATAAATACCTATGGATCCAACATGATCTATGGAAGGTCTAAAATATTAAAAAATGGTTCAAACCCCAATTATATAACCTAAAAAATCAAACACAAAACAAATTGGATATTAGGGGAATACTATAAAGAGATAAAAAATTAACAACACTATGGGTAATGTTAGTAGACCCACTACCTTAACAAAAAATCTTTCCAAAAATGTTACTAAATCATAGTGGCCTTTTCAATGCCCATGTAAGCCCCTACGTAAAATAGATGAGATTTTCATAATCACCAATTATCTAATACCACACTTGAAAAAAAATTAATTATAACAATTATAATTAATTAATTAACCAAAACCCAACAAGGCATAACGATAGAAAACTCATTGAGAAGTTATGCTACACCAAAATTGAATCTAGCCACCCTATGAAGACCCACGACATAACCTCACGAATATTCTGAACCAAATCAAAAATTGGTTATGCCAATTAGACACCTAAATAAATTTCATTCATTTGGACAACCCAATGAAAATACAAATTGAATGTATACCATGAAAAAACAACATTCAATGATATTATAAATTTATCTGGGGATCTCTTCTACATGAGATGAAAAAAATATTCAAGGGAAATGGATGATTATACCACTATCTATGGAAATCATCAATAGAACCAAATCCATAAAGATCCAAATATATTATGGAAGAAGCATAATGATAAGTGAATCCAAAAAAGGTCAAATCATTACTAAAATCACAATATAATATCCACTAAAAACCTCCTTGATGAGGCTTAAATAAGGGAAAAGGAAGGAAATCCCTCCTGTTGATTTTTTGTTCATGATGGAGACAAATTAGATGGGTGACTTAAAATCCTATAATGGTAAAATGGTAAAAAAACCATATTATTTAATTTTTGGGAATATGTAGAGTTTGGTTACACAGTTTTCGAAACAATGATCCAACCATGTGGTTAGTTCTATTCAAGGCCAGCCCACCCACACAATTTGGTCAAACAATTATCTGAATCATGAAACAGTCATACGCACCCCTAATATAAAACACCCATGCCTCACTTGGTTGGGCTATATAGTTTAAAAAACTATGTGGAAACCATGCGGTCATAACTGTATACCATCTGTATCATGTTGTATTATTTTTCAGATACTGTGTGGAGCTCAAGTTCAATGACTAAAACCCTCCTTTACCTACATGGTTTCTCTATTTTGGTCACATAGTTTAACCCATGTTGTTCCCAAATCATGAAACTAATCCATGCTCAATTAAAAGTTAACTAAAAACATCTAGATCACAATGGTTTCGCATGGTTTTCATTAAACTGTGGGACCTAGGAAAAACCACCAAAACTCTAAAAACAAAAATTGAAGATTACAATGGTCATCCCAGCACATGGTCTAACTCCCAATGATAAATAATCATCTAAAAACACACTTTTTAATACTGTACTACTCTAAAAATCTCATTCTGAATCTGAATTCATCATTTAACCCATCCACTAATGAAAATTAAAATTCCTTCATAACATTTCAAGTCAACAGAACAGAAGATCCTAAAACCACCCCAAAATAGTACATAACATCATTAAGAAGAATCAGTGGTCATCTATCTACACCACCTGACCTACATTGTTTACCATATTTTTACCAACAGGCTTTTTTACCATCTCTTAGCCTAAATCCCAACGAATCCATAACCTCTATGTCAAGAACCGCATCCCTCCAAACTTTGATATAAACCCCATTTTCCAAATGAATACACCATGATATAACATATCTGAAACCATAAAACTGAACCCTTAACATCAACCACAAATCCATCATTCTATGGTTCTCTACAAGCTTCACCTTATAACCACCAACATCTGATACATAACAACCTTAACCTCAAGAAATCTTAAACAAACCTAAACTCCCATTCCAAATAAACACAAATAATTGTTTCAAAATAACCACACCCTAACATCCATGAAATCTTTAATCATCATCGGAACGTATCGTCCTCACTAAAAACCAACTAAAAATGATGCATACACCCTATCCATGCATGAACTATGAAATTATTGGCTTTTACTTGAAAGGCAAAATCAAACCCAAGATGAACCTATCATTCCCAAAATAATGAATCCAACTTAGCTTTCTAATTCTTACACCCACATTGTTTCATAACCCTATTTAGAATACCCTAAGAAAAATGATCCCAGACTGGCCAGATCCTACGATATGTCTATCCCCTTATCACATGAACACAATTCCATCATTCCGAATGAAATTCCTTACCTACCCTAAGCCCAAATCCAATGCTCATCTTGATCATAATCTTTAGAAAATCTTCCATTAAAATCAGATATGAAATTAATTAATGACCTCATAGATTCATCTATGGCATCATAGTTTTACCTTGGTAGATCCACGACTAGTTCCATGCACCTATGACCTTATAAGTGTGAGGGTTATATCTCCATGAACGACACACCACTCCCAAAAGAAGGAGTGTATTTTCAATCTTTACACTCAGTGGGTTCCAATGACCACTACCCAAGTTACATTCACTTAGAACCGAGGAATTCCGTGTTTCTATATTTATCTCACTAGAGATATAAAAAAATATCCATTGTCACCAATACGTATCTTTTGAGGAAGCTACCTGTGGTATTCTCCAACATCCATCCCATCATGAGGAACTCACCTATAAATGGTTGATTTTTCACATTCCACTATATGACTCCACTTACACTACTCAGAGATAAAAACCTCAGAGAGGCCCCATATCCAAAAAAATACATTAAGGTACCTTGGCTTATTTCCCGGGATCTCTCATATTTCCTAGGAAGATGTAAACATATTGGTTATGATAGTCCCTAGACTAAGATCACAATAAGATGTTGTTGTTGCATAAAAATTCCACACAACCATTTTATATGTCACTTATATCTTCATGAACAATTTAAACTATATAAGTGTTGATCCTCCATTCATTAAAGAATCTCATATCATCAAAATTAGTCCTTAGCTTACTCACAACTACCATCATAACCCTAAACCATCATGAAAATGCCTGCTCCAAAAACATGACACAACATTCAACCCGATGATCATGCTTCCAATATCCTATTAACAATTAACCATCACATACAATCTTTTGTGACCCCACCATAGAACTTGATTCTGACTCTAATGATCATGAATTATGACAAATCAGCCTACAAGATCATTCCACTATCCATGCCTACCCATCATTACTATATCACCCATAATAGAGCACCATTGGTTCTTTCCAAAAACCAAAATCAACTCATGAGTGAAAACCACTTTCTGAAACACTCATAAAAAGTTTGACATTAAGATTTACACTAAGATAAACTAAGATACCACCACAACCCTAACGATCCATCTAAAGATATCATATCTAATCACATAACTATTCATTTACTTGGACAACACAAGCTCCATCAATGTGCCAAAACTCATATTATTCCCCATCTCAAAAAAACTAGACACCTCTATGTGCCTCATAAAAAATACAAACTCGCATACATGGTCACCATTGAAGAAAGATTTCACACATGCAATCAATTTTCTGTGAGCACATCTTGTGATCCAAATATTACTAACAACCATTAAGAATAACATATTTGTATAATTATCACCCAAAGAAAAAAAATCAAAATTAAACTTCTATCCATTGACCCATTCATTGTCCATCAACACTATCACACAAGTGTTTCTTCTAAAAAACCAAAGGCACCATTCGCTGAAAAACCACACACTTGGATACACCCTTCATGAATACTATCATAGGTCAAAGGCACCCATTTTACATCACAAACCCAACAAAACACATAATTGGCAGACCCCTCTCATGGATTAACCTTGAACACAACATGACACCAACTCACAAAACATGATTCATGTAAAAAGATTACTATGTCCAACCACTCGGGGTCTAACCAACCCACAAATGTCCACAACTCAAGGGCCATCAACATGATCCAGTCTCATTGGAACATGAAATAAATTAGTCAAAAAATCATCCTATATCTTCTCATACCATGAATGTGTTATATACCCAACATCTTCTCACAACTCGGGTGCAAGTCCCCTCCATGTATCTGCACATCACACCACTTCTTAGGGGACCTAGACATACTGCCGACCTCAAACAAAAACCCACCACAACTATTCTAATGATCCTATACTCACACCTTATAGACCCACCAGGTTCATTGCACCGACCATACACGAGGATAACACCAGTTTTCACATAGATCCCACCACTCTATATCCACATAACATTCCATGAGATGAAAATAAATAATATCACACACTAGTAAGCCTATAACATGTTGATCCAATTTTCCAAGCATAATGCTGGATATGTATCATTCCCCTATAGTCAAAGAGTAAAATGCAAATAATAGACCCCTTTTAAATGGTAAAATAGCCATAAATCATACATAAATTATCATATACAATGTATATGTGCATAGAATGGGAAAAACCATATATAACATTACATCACAAATCATGAACATCAATCTGATCCCCAAATATCCTTCTTTAATTCCAAAAAGGCTGTTCATGAAGCACTATCTTGGTATCCATCTCATGTTTGAACACATTTATATAACCAATTTGTACCAATCTAAAGTAGTAAAAATAATAGGAAACTAGATATCTCAGACACCACATTGTAATTTCACAGCCATAATTCAACTAAACACGTTCCATGAGCCGGTTACTAACATGACCTCAAGTGTGCATCCTCATACACTAATGTGTTCTAACAAGCAATGAGGGTTTAAGTGAAAATATTATGAGACTATAACCACATATCATAGTGACAACATAAGTCCGTAACCAAATTTCATACTCATCAATGTAACCATGATGAATAAAAAAATTAATTTTGAAACATATTGTAGTAAAATGAATGGAAATAAATCCATGAATGAAAATTTCATACATACAACCAACATCCCACTAGGATGGTTACATAACATTCAAAAATAAAAGAAACTTTAACCAGGGACCATAGATACGCAAATCCAAACCCATCCCTTCATCTAATATAACTCAAGAAATACTACTCAATAGAGAAATATAAAATACAGTCCTCAACCCAAACCTATGCCTCCAATAAAAATGTGACAACTACTCAGGTGACCATTTGAAATGGAATCCCTAGTAGGTTCAATGTAAAACTCAGTAGGACAACACCAATGGGGTATAAAGAAAACACCAATCATAATAACTATGTACGTATGCTAACAGTGGATGAATAAATAGAAGAGTAAAGAAATATGAACTACGGAACAAATCAAATCATATAGTACCCACAAGATAAATGGTTCTAAGGTGATACCTAGGCTAACCAAATATAAAATGACCTAAACTAGTCCTATAAATTTTACAATAGGAGGTACATACTATAAACATAATGTAATGGTGTTCACTTTTCATTCAACTCTAGGAATAATAAAACTTACATCTATCATACCTAACGAATGTACCCATGTCAATAGTTCCTGGAATGTCTGTCTGTCATCTAAATAATGTAGCAACATAAATATTAATTTTGGTTGGGACCTCCATCGAAAACCTAACCATATACCAAACTATCTGTACAGATAATATTCATCGGTTCTATGAAACCCATTAAAAATCTTTACAGTTGTGCCCAAAACCATAGTCCATCATCCATCTGTACATAACATCAGTAGTGCCTAGAGAATTAGCATTTCCCATCCCAAGGATAAGGATCATCAATACAACATTGTATTCCACATGGTATACTATAATCACCCAAATCATTAGTCTGGACCTCAAACCATGAAGTATAATATCTATGTCTAGAGCCTTTGTATGGCACCATATGCATATTATACTTCCCCTTCCCTGAGTATTTATCTATTTCCTAAACTATTCCCTTATTCCTCAAATACTAATAACAACATCATGATCATACAAATGTTTCGTGTAAAATACAACAACCCTTTTAAAAGCATGAAAACATACTATAGTACCCATGGCCCTTCAAAACCAATACATGAATCAAGAAATACCAACCCTATTTCACATTCCAAAATATGTAAAGAAAAAACCCCTCATTAATCTTTTAAAACCGAATTTTTTTAAAACAAGGGTCTTTTTATATGAAAAAAACGGGTCCAATGACAATTTTTCTATAACAACTATCCAAATATCCATTAATGAGTTTTAACTAATGAGCCAAAAATGTACCCATTTTATATCCACATTTAAGATTCATTTATAAAACCCAATTTTTATATACCATTTGGATTCTAACTCCCTAATACAAAATATGATTTATTTCAAATCATTGTTTTCCCCCTTTCACCTATAACCTTTCAAAACCCACTATATATAATTTAAATCATTTACCTAAAGTGATTTTCAAAAAATATTAACATATAAAAAATTTCCAAATATTATCTTTACACTTATTCTTTACCATTTCCATGAAATGGGGTACCCCATGGGTGGTCGTTGGTTTGGTTTTATAAACACCCATGGACCTAATGGGAACATTGGAAGGTCTAAGGTGTTAAACCAAAGAACAAAATTATATTTAATATTAAAAATAAGGAAAAAAAATAAAAAAACGGTCTTTGAGTGGCATACTACAAACCCTTTAAAAATAATATACAAGACTCTAGGTAATGCCCTTAGACCACATACCTTAATATTGCAGATTTCCAAAACATTCCTAAAGCAGTGTGACCTTTCCATGGTCTGTCCAAACCTTGTTCAAACCCTTCATCATGAAAATGAGCGTATCAAGATCACATAATTTCTACTATCACACTAAAAAACAATAATTTATTAATTATATTAATTATAGTTAACTAATGAACAAAACCATACTATGTATAATGTTATAAATCATAGCAGTCCATCGTACATGACAGAAACTAAAACCAATCACCAACCAATGACCTACGGCATCACCCTATTCATATTTTTGGCCAATTCATTGAGCGGTGATACCAATTCAACACCAAATAAATATAATTCATTTTCAAATACATAATTATATTCACTAAAAACACATCCCTTGACAAAACACCAAGAGACCATGTATGAAATCCATCTAGAAATCTCCTCTACCGATGAGGACCAAAATCCCCTGAGAAATTAGAGATTACTCCTTGATTTGGTGGAAGCATCAAAGAAAACTAACCCAATTATCTCTGAAAATGAGGGGCAAGAAGATAAAGAAGAAGGTACACCACTAAAACTCAAAAAATAACTCAAAATGTTGGACAATTCCCACCAAAACACCTCTTTGTTGAGGGTTGAGGAAGAAAGGAAGTGAAGAAGGGAGGAAACCACTCCTCTAATTCATGTTCACAAGAGGGATAGAAAGGGGAGGGGTGACTTAAAATACTAGAGTATTAATGGTAAGAACATATTTTAGAATAAAAAATATTTTTATGATTTAATTTTGTATTTAAGAAACAATTTCATGGTTTCTTATTTTTGTGTCAAAAATTGATATATTTTTCCATTGAATAAATGTTATGAGGCTTCCATGTCAAGTCAAAACCAAAACTACCCTTGAAAATACATCATTTAAAGAGAATACTATAAACATTATTATTGTTAATGTAACATTTTAATTATTATTAAAAATTATTTCCATAGGTCTTTTATGTTTAAGAAATATTCTAAAAATTAATACTGTTATCAAAAAAATAATAATTTTATATCATAAATGGTTTTATTAATTTATAGATCATTATTTTATAATGATAAAGTCATACTAATTTTAATTTTCATAAAAAATAATTTTTTCCTACTAAGATGTCACATTTTATAAAAAAACTAAAAATTTAAACTAAGTCAATTTCAATATAAGAAATTAAAATAAAGAAGTTATTTTTGGTAAACTTGAAATTCCAAACTTTGTAAATTTACTTCATTAATAAATTCATAAAATATAATTAAAAACCCATTTTATTTATAAAATGAAATTTTTAAATATTAAATATTATTATTATTATTTTGTATCATTTATCAAATAAATTATTGTTTACTTATTATTAAATTAAAAGACAATTTATCAAAAATATTATGTTTCATGAAATAAAAATGTGTACCCCATATAAGATAACTTTTTAATAATATTTTTCTTGTTGATAGTATTATTATTAATTTTTATAAAATTAAATAGATTTAATTTATATATAATTTGTTATTTATCTTATATATACAAATAATTAATAAATTGGTTACTCCTATTCATTCGAGATAAATTCAATGACTATATTTTAATACAATTTTACATAAATAGTTATATTTTCGCTTTATATGTCACTATTTCCTTTCATTTTGTTATTTCATATAAAAAAATGTATTGAACATATTGATATATTTAAAGGTAATAATTTATTAAGAAGATTGATACAATTTCATTGTTTTTATGGTTGTTGGTGATTATCTCCCTTGATGGCTCTTGGATTGAGACATTGAGTTTAATAATGACATACACTATTGTAATTGATGAAACTTGTTTTTATCACTTCCCTCATTCACATACACTTGTGAGTATAATTACATACATGTCCATACATATAGAATTCACTCCCATGTTTAATCCAAATTTTTTTTCATGTTGGATATTGAATCTTCTTTTATTTATCCTATTGGTCAATGAAATTATTGTAAGAATCCAACCTTCTCTTCATTGGTGGGTTTAGGATTTCAAATATGTTCACATTCTAATTACAATTTGATTATTATGGTTTTTAATAATTACATCATTTTCAATTTATTACACTTTTATTTTAGAATATAGTTCTTACAATTAACATGTCTTAGACACAGTTCAACCAATGTCACATATATTTTAACATATATCATTTAAGGGTCAACATAGGTTACCTTAATTTTGGATCTCGTGTAATTATTAACCTAATCTTTAATATTGATATAAAAATTTACAAGTAACATTATTAAAATATTATTAACCCATTAATAATTAAGAATAATGATCTCAAAATAATACTTATACTTCATCAAAAAAACATAATTCATTCCTAAAAGCATATACCCATGCATTTATATACTCCAATAATATACTCTCAATATCGGACACTTCTAAAAATTACATGGAATCTATATGAAATAAATCTACAATAGATTATATATTCCTCCAAAAAATAAATCTATCTTATACGGTTAGATTGTAAGATCCCATGTTCTTCTATGAGGTACGTATATTTGAATTTAAATTTCCTTAATTTATTATTAATATAAATTCTTAATGGGTTTGTAGTGAAAATACGTTTTTGTGGATTTCTCAGAGCCCCTAGGCCCTACATTTTGAGAAAACGATGTTCCCCACAATTATGAGAAACTATGTTACCCAATACTTGTAGTTTCTTCTAACAGTGTAGGGTGTTTTTGGTGAAATTCATAGGGCCAATGGTTTGAACAAACTATGTGAACTGGTTGGGGGGATTGTGTGTGTGTCTGTTACATACCTCTAAATAGATGGTTTGTTCATGAGGTAAACATGATTAGTCAAACCGTGTGGCGGCCCATGTGAGGGGTCTATTAAGGTAGTGGATGGAACATAGTTGGTGTATAGTTTGGCCAATAGTGCAACCAAATCATGATCCTATATAAAAATTGGGTGAATTGAATTTTTTCCCTTGCCTCATTTAATACCATCAAACATTATTTTTCTCCTTCCAGTAGAAATTTATTTATTCCTTTTCTTTTGATCTTTCCTCAAGCCCAATATAGTCTTCGAGAAAATTCTTCCATTTTATGTACAACTTGAGTGGTATTCATCTCATTGGATAGCCAAATGTTTTTTCTTATTTCATTAGGCTTATTTCCTACTTTTTCATTCTCTCAATGATGTTATTTTGGTTCAAGATAATATTCACTATTTTCATGGTGTTCATCTAATAATATGTATTCTTCTGATCTTGACCAAATCATAGGCTGGGACTAGGTGTGTGTACCTATACTGGAATAAGGTACATGTTTTATACCTTTTCCCTAAATGTATAGTTATTTATATCATTTTGTTTTTGTGTTTCTTGTTGTATATTCCATGAATTTTTCCTAAATTATTAAACCCTTAAATCAAATGTAGAATTATTACATAATACGTTATGTGAGACCCTTTTATCAAGGATGGAATATGTATACCTTAACCCGAAGCACCTATTGGGAGGGTTCTTTCCTTTGACAAAAAATATTTCACCCTTTCGGTTTGTTGAGCTCAATGTAAATTATTGTAAATTGAATATGGTAATAAAGTGGATTGTTGAATTCTGTATTCCCCTTAAAGTAACTTGTCATTTTATACGAAAGTTATGAAATGGATAATCTATTAGCATGAATATGATTTATGAAAGGATTATTGAAATGGTTTTGGTAATGGTGAATTATTTGGTTATGATGATAATAGATGGAAAAAATTGGCACTGATGTGAGACACATAGTTTGGAAAAGATGTATGTACTCAAGGTATGGCATAGAATAGGGTGGTTCATGTTATGGAACTAACAACCCTATTGAATGCCTCTGAAATTTATCATCCTTGGTTCTATATTATTAGTATCCTGTTGAAATTTATACTAATTTGATCCAATTTATATGGATTCATTGGACATTTATACTATATATATCCATCATTTTTGGAATCCATTAGAATTTATGATCTTTAGATCATGTACCATGTCGGTTTGATACTTGATTACTCAATATAGGATGTTGATGATACTTATCATTCTTTACAATTAGCCCTTATTTTATGGTTCCTCCATGTCATTGATAAAACAAAATCTAGTCAGAATCATATCTAATTATATGAATTCTATTCTTATTATAAACACACATTTCTTCATCTTATATGCACAGAACATAATTTATATAGACACTATTGGTGGTGGCCTACTAAGTGTTATCTTACGCACAGTTTGGACCACCATTTGTTACTCAGACAGATGACATGTGTACATGTATAGATAGTGGAAATCACTCTCTTGTTGATGGTTGATGGATTATTTTATAGAAGTAGTGGGGCACAATATCGAGCTATGGAACATTATTCTATTTGGAGATATAATTGTTGTCTTTTGTTCTTTTGATACATATATTTTCATGGAAGCATATTTCCATGTATTTCCAATATTATTTATAAATTAATGACATACACATGGTTTTTTATATGATGCTACTCTTATCATTGATTATTATCATTTTTTTCTGGATGACCTATCTTATGCTGGTGGTTGATATTATTTTTCCACCTTTTATTTATTTTTTGATACTTTTGTTTTACTCTGATCATGATGGGAATGTCTCATCGCTGTACAATCATACACTCTTTCTTCAATTAAGAAGAATTTAGAATATATGGAGGCATTCTTGAGTCCTTGTGACCCACCAGGTCGGGTCACTGTTTAGTAGTTCCTGGGATGGGATGTTACAAAGTTGTATTAGTGTGGTTTTCATTACACTATTATGATATTTAAGATCAGTAGAAAAGAGACTATGAAAGAGTTTGGATTTGGTAATGATTTGTGGCTAGGATTATCTGACCCACATATAGAGAAAACCCAAATTACATAGAAATGGGACTTGATGTGCTTGTTTTTAATTTTAAAATTTCATCTAATTTCATCATTGGGCGATGCACATGATATATGAGGTTGATTTTAAATTATTTTTTTTCATTGTATGAGAATTTCATTATGATATTAGAATCATACATCATTTTAGGTATATCAAAGATTCATATTTAATGCATATCCCTTTCGATCTCGGATGCATTTCTTTTTTTTCATGATATTATTTTAGGATTCTTGTGAGATATAATTGTTATAAAAAAAATATTTTTTTAGGGGAATTAGAAACCTAACTGGTTACCTAATGTGCATGTATCAGGAAAATAGTGTATTTTTACATAGATTGCGGAAGAAACCTTATTTATTCAATAATGTCATGTTGAACAGTGGACCACTAGTCATAGGGGATCAAACATGTTCATGATTTTGATTAAATAGATTACACATTTCAATTTATAATGTGAAAGGAAATTTATAAATTGTAAATTGTAATATATATTATTTAACCATTTAGAAACATTTTAATCAAAGTTAAAATGAATTTACATGAAATCAAAATTATTATAAGAAAATGTTTTCATTAAATGGTGGTTCAAAATTCAAATTAAATGGTTGTTTTCTCACGAAAATTAAACTCAACTGTGTATACTGAAACACCAGCTTATTGAAAATAACTTTACACTAAAACCAACATATTTGTGGAGATTATGAATTGTCTCTTGTGTTTTTATGATTCTTGTGTTTCCTAGACTTGGATTCATAGTAGGGAAGGGAGTTTGAATAATATATATAATGGCTTGTACGCTTTTTATTCTTATTTTAATGATCTTTTCGTTAAAAAATATTGTAAAAGAGGGGTGTTTGGAATAAGTACATAAATTCAACAATGACGACCTCGAGTTGTGCACTAGGAGGGTGGAAACAACAATTTTCTAGAGGTAGTGGGCCTACACACACCTGTAAAACCTCAAATTCTTCCTCTTGTGAAACCTATATTTATACCAGATATGGGCGATGATGCATAGTTTCAATAGTGTTTTCTATTCTTTATATTGATTGTTATGTGAGCATTAAAACCTACATCATATATAGCAGAGTTGACACATGAGTTTCAACTACAACATCCACACACTTTATAGGGGGATGGTTGTAACACCCCAATAAATTAAAATATATTACATTTATAATAAGTTTAAATTTATTAATATATTTTAATGAAAACAGTACTGATTTATATTGTATTACATTCAACAATAACTATCTTAGATAGCTTTTGCTACACGTATGAACGAGTTTTATCAAAAAAATTATTATTATTATTATTATTTAAAAAGGAAATTACCTTATAGATATAAAATTGGAGGATAAAAATAGGATTAACTAACTTAGAAAATATATGTATAGATTAATTGGTTTATAATTAATTATAGATGTATATAAAAACCATTTGAATATAATGGTAATGTTTTTTTATTAAAATTTATTTTAAATTTTCAATTGAAATTTATCTTAATAAATATAATTAACTAATGTTGGAGATGATTATAATTTTATATATTAAATAAATTTTTTATGAAATTCATCCAATATATTTTATTGGAATACTAAAAGAACAAATACAATTTCATGCATAAAACTATATTTTTCTAATGGGAGTCATGCTTCCTTTTAATGAAGCACTTATTTTAAAACTTACTTTTAAAACTTTTATAAATTTTATATGATGAAATAGTCTCTATTTTTGAAATCATAATTTAAAAATTAACATTGTTTGAATTTTTTATAATTTTTGGAGATGCTTCATTTTAATAATGAATAGTGTAAAACACTTTATTTTTGTTGGAAACTAACATTTAATCAATATAATTTAAAATGTTAAATTATATTTTTAATTGGTTTTATGGATACATTAGGTCTATATTATATATATTTATAGAATTTAGGTTATTAAAAATATTTTTATATTTAATTTTAAAATTAAAACACAAAAAACTTTTGAACATTTCCACTATAAAACCAGTTTTCACATCCCATCAGTTGGATTAATTTTAGATTAATTTTTTCCCAATCATTGATTAGAATTTTAAAAAATAGATCCATATTTGAATAAGTACAATTTAAAATGTCTAATAATATTAAAAAGTTTTTTTTACCATAATTATTAGTGAATGTAGTAAATATTAATTACAACTACTAAGGTAAAAATGACTTTATATAGTGGATAATCATAAAATATAAGGTGTGGAAATGACGCGAAACCTATCCAAAACAAATTTTATAAAACTATTTTGATCATTCAACCTCCTAAGTCGAAAACGAGTCATTATTTGAGAAATCATTGGTACATTATACCTCTAAATAGTGTTCAATTTGTTGTATTTACAAGAATTGGACTCCTCCACTATAAAATAGATCCCCTCCCCCTATTCAAACCTCTCAAGAAATTTGTATTGACCAAAAAAATCCCAAAATAGAATCCCACCTTCCATACCCTTATCCTTGAATCCTTAATTTGGTCTTAAATCTATCCAAGGAAAGACTTTAGTGAAAACAAATAAAAGTTTCCTGAAGAAGAGGTAGTGTTCATCAATGTACATCTTTGTTTTATTTCATTCTCCACCCCCTTAAATTATTTTTATATCATTATTATATAATAGCATCAGTATATTAAAAATAATGATATGTTACAATGCTATGATTATTACCTAAAACATCATACACTTCCATCAAATGGGATATGAAATCATTATCTATTTTATGGAGGATTACCGCTTCGCAGACAGATGTCATTCCTTCTTCGATTTCAACCATTCGTGGTTGGAAATATTCAAGTATTTATAGTTTATATATGAAATATATGATATTAATAATGTTAATTTTTATTATAAATTACTATATAAAAAAACCTTCTTTCTTTTATATTTTAGAATAAGATAATGTCGTTCATGTATTTGGTGGACTATCGCCTCACGAATCAATGTGATTCATACATGCTTTTCAAGGAATATATGAAACATTGTTTTAAGAAATAAATTGAAATATGTGACATAAAAATTATACTATAATTATAATATAAATTTATATGTGATTTAATTTTCTTTCTTTAAATTAGATCGGAAAATGGAAACATTGTTCATGCGTACACACAACCTACCATCTCTATGAGTGACATATTCCATTTTGTATCACAAAATTTTATAGATTACTCTATATACATATATGAAAAATATATATTATATTGACATCATGGATGAAAATATATTGATTATGAATTTATAGTCAATTTAAATGAAAAAAAAATAAAAAGCCAAAAGATACTCGACAAAACTAGGTAATTAACAACCAAAACATTGAAAATAATGAATGATTATAAAAAATGGGTGATAAGGTATTTTAAAATTGTAATATATGATATTATAAATATTAATATGGTTATTTTATATGCTAATAACATTTTAAAATCCAATATATAAGAGGTTAATAAAATTCTGACCAAAATGAAAGCGTGAGGTGCTGGATTTCAACTAAATTCACATCCCATTGAGACATATTTGTTATTTCTCACTAATTCACTTTTATATAGTTTAAATAATACCCCTTTTACATGTAATATTACAAATTATTCATTATTAATTGTAATGTCAGTTTCAATTTTAGTTATTTCATTAAAATTTATTTGACATAAAAATTATCACATAACAAACATTATTATCCAATACCACTTTTATTTGAGATTTCTAGCTTTATATTTAAAAAATAACATTCTTATAATCATTATTCATTGGAAAATTACCATTATATTAAATATAAATATTCCCGTATGATTGATATGATTTTTTCCTAAACCACATCCTATTTATCTATAAGGTGTTTTCTTCTAATTTTATTTTATTAACATGGAAAATACTGAAAAATATGTGTCTTTTATTCAATATAGATATTTTTTTGATAAAGAATAATGATTTATTGGATTTATTATTTAATATATGTTGAATGATTTAGACCTGAATTTATGTGCGGTGCCTAGTATAATATGTCCCATCAATACATCACTAGTTATATTGGGAAAAAAATATGTTGGAAAAATTAAATAAGAATCTACATATAGTTTTAGACCATATTATGAAATGTCTCAATGGTAGAGGTACCATGAAGTTTGAGATAATAGAATAAAACAATTAAATAATTTAATTGTTCAGAATTCAATTATTATTATCCCTAATATTTTCCCTGGGGAAAAATCAATGGACTCGTTTCATGTTTATTATATTGAATAAATGGAATGTGTTATTAGTTTTTTACAATTCATATTGATTTTATCCTTATCTTTTTATTTAAATGGAAACTATTTTCAGTGTTTTAATTTTCCATATTCATTATTTTTTATCTATTTTTTTAAATGTCATGTGTGTTCATGTATCTACCTTTCCATATTTATCTAGTTATTTAAATGGAATTTGTACTTATTTATTTAACTAACCATATTGCTTATTTATCATTTATTTTTATGATAAGTATCCATTTCACATAACCCTTATGTAGAATTTGATCTCACCCTTACATTCTTTCATTACCCAGATTATGAAGAAGTGACATTTGAATGAGTTTCAGGGATGCAGTTTATTAGATTTTGTTACGTATTATGTTTTGTTTTATTCTCCCAATATTATATGGCTACAATGTATATAATATAGTGTTCCAAAACTATTGAATTTTTTTAACCTTTTATATTCTATTTCTTGTAATAATTCCAATATAATAAATTTAGGAACTGGCTTCGGGCTTCTGGAGTGTGGGTCTTACAATGGTGGCCCCCAAGCTGTTGAGAATTTTTTTGAAACTATCTTGTCATATTATAGCACCTATAGATTTATCTAGAGAGGAAATTCAAACTTGTGACATATATGATTTGAGAAGACAAAATGTTTTTTTGGGAAGTCCTAAGCTATGAAGATTAGAAATGGGATATGGTTTACATGGACATCCAAGCTTGTTTTAGGAATACTATTTCTTAGAGACTTTGAGAGCTGAAAGAAACATAACATTATGAATCTAGATTACGGTCATATATCTATTATGGAATATTCATCTACCTTTATATTTCTTCTTTATTTTACACCTATATATCATGCTGATGATATCTATAAGATGATATGGTTTTAGGAAGATCTCAAACATCTAATTTGATCATAAGAGAATGTTTTTCTGTTTAATACTTTATATGTTATTGTAAATCAAGTACATAATATTGAACATAACCTGAGGGGATATAGGGGAAATAAAAATAATTTATCTTATGATCCCAATGGTGTAATGTCAGGTTCCATGAAGTGATGATTTGAGACCTCTCATAATAGAAATATGAGCCAGATCATGATTGATAGTAGTTCTGTTTTCAACCACCAATCTTATAAGAAGGGATAAATAAGGATATAATGTGATAAAAACCAATTTGAGTGTCAATCATGTCTATGTATGTTCCATCTAATACTATTTTTCATAATACTTCCCCCATAATCCAGTTAGAGAGGGTATGCATCTACATTATGTTCAGGAGTGAGGTCATCAAATTCTTGTCATGAAGGGATCATGAGTGAAATCAGAAGAACATACCAAATGGTGGTCATGGTCGAGGAATCCAGACACAAGACATACAACTCCATAAGAGAGGACCTGGTCAAGGTAGTCATACTGTCTCCTATGGTCTTGAATCATGTCTGATATATATTGTGAAACTGATTCATGATACGCAGAGTTTCAGACCTTCTAGAGTGAGAGTTACTATCCTAGAAGTATTGTCTTTTGTATATTATAATTTCAATACAGATGATTATCATTCCATTATATCTGTACGGGTTGTGGATAACCTTGTGATCGATGTTTAGTTCTAATTTTTTGTGATAACACATTAAAAACATTTGGGTATTTGATCGGAGAGTTTACACTAGTTCAGAGTGTGACCCATTAAGATAGGTGGGGTTCTATTTGTATGGAATGTCCTCATCCTTGATATAACAAGTATTGATGTCATTTATATGAAGGAATAGTTTCTTCTCCATTAGGATTATATTTAACTATATCAATAAAGGGTAAATTTCACATCACTAGAGGTTGGGGTTTTTATTCATAAGTGAGAATGGGATATCTGAGCGAGCTGAGTTAGAGCTGAGCATTGTGGGATGGGTGGTATAACAATTCATATTACTTGCTTACATTTAGATGATTATGGACTACATCAGGCATATTCCCATAAAATAACAATTTCTTTTGTGGATATTTTCATTAATGACTTTTTATGAAGTCCTCGTGTTATATAGGTACAGTTTCCATCAATCTAGTTCTAGGAGCTACAGCTATATACATTCCTCCTTAGAGGATCGTAACTACTATGTTGTAAGAGCTCAATAGGAAACAAGAGAAAATGGAAGAAAAGGGGTTCATATGTCCATATTCCCATCTATTGGGGTCTCCTATCCTTTTTCACAAATAAGGTATATGGAAGCCCTCGTTAAGGTGTTGTTGACCATAAATTTAATCATTTCAGGGTTAAGAATATGTAACATTTTCTCCACATAAATTACCTCATCGACTAGAAATGAGGAGCTCTAGTTTTCTAAAAAATTTATTTGCGTTTAGGTTATCACTAGGTTCATTTTAGGATGAGAATGTACCTTGTACAATGTTTTATAGCCTCTATGAAATTTATGACTATTATTGTGATGTCTCTCTGTCCCAAGAACATGCCAATAATTTTCAAGGCCCTAATGAATCAGGTTTTCCAACCATATTAGGATTAATTTTTAGTTTTTTATGGATGGATTTTTGTGTAGTTTTAGGGATTAAACAATTAGGAAAAACACCAAGACATAATTCTGAATACACTGAGAGATAAGTGGTTATTCGAAAATATCAAAATGTTTCAGTTCTGAGTAGATAAATTTCACTTCTGTATCAAATCATCTCAGGGGAAGGAGTGTCGATGGACCTAGAGAATGTGAGTGTTATAGTTTATTGGGACCATCCTCAGAACATATTAGATAGATGAAGGTTCTTATGATTGGCCATTAATTAAAATTCTCTCATCCATGACATATCACATCTTAGAATTCCTCTCATGGGATTAACAAAAAGGTGGTGAAATTTATAATATTTGAAGCATGTGAAAGGTGATTTATATATATAAATATAAGGTTTAAATTATCAATTATTTGGATACATCTAGAGTAAGGACGAAGCTATACAGTTTACTGTGATGCATCTATAATGATGTCGGGGGATTTTTTTATTGAAGGGGGATTGACTCATGAAGTATGATTATATCTAGTTGAGACCTCATTAGAATAATTAACTTATTAATGACCTTGAGTGATATGTATTTGTTAATGCCTTATGTTTTTTTTAAAATTATATATTATGAGAGAATGTTTTAGTGTTCAAAGACAAAAAAAATAATCAAATACATATTTATTATTCATGACATAAATCATATAAATAGAATAATCGAAAGTATATTCAGTAATTTTATTTCCCAATGGAATATACGCCTACGAAAGTAAATATATTAGCTGATTCTCAAAGTAATAAGACTCCAGCAAAAGTAGTACGAGTAGAAAGTAGTGAATGGAAATTAATATCTTTTTTCTATGAGATTCAGTTTGTGGTATAGGATATCCCTAGGAAAATGATTATATAATATGTAGGGGTGAATTCTGTACTTTTGGATATGGTAAAGATAAGACAATTATTTGTTCATAATGTCTTTTTCCTATTGGAGAGAATAGAATTTGGGGACCTTCAACCTCGTTGGATTGTTGGTGAAGATGAAATTATATATATTCATAGTCATGTTTGTGTTCTAGAAAATGTATGAGGAGATATGATGTGATATTTTCATGCCTTATCATGGGAACTTCATCCCAATATCAGCAATATATAGTTGGAATTTTTCTTCTAGTATTGGTGGCCTTGTGCGAATTGAGAGATAGAAGGTTTTGTGACTTGGTATTCCACCAGTCAGTAGGAAACAGAAGAAAACCTACAATTAGTAGGTCTTCTACTGTATCTCCCCCTTTTTGACTGAAAATAGGACATGTATCTGTAAATTTCATGAGTATGTTACCAAGGTGGCCCTGAGGTAGTGATTTTGTATGGGTCACTATGGACAGTTTGATGTAGGTATCCCATTTCTTGCCAATCAGTTAGACTTTACTAGTGGATGAGCTTGGGGGGATTTAAATCTGTGAGATTGTACACCTTCATGGGGTATCTCATATTGTTGTGTCATACTAGGACACCCTATTTAATATTAGTGTTAGAAATTCCTATAGAGGTAATTTGGGTCACATCAGTTTTTGAGCACAAAATACCACACCCATACCAATGGAAGGTCAGATCACACAATACATGTTCTAGAGGAAATTTTCTGAGCATGTGTCCTAAATTTTGTTTGTTCATTGGTGATACATATACACTCAGATTATTTATCCTAAAATAACAGAAATAATGTGACAATAACAATGGAACCCTATGAGTCCTTGTACATTATTCCATGATGATCAACTATGTTCTTGTTAGAGGAAGTGGATGTTTTGACGCTCAGACCTTGTCTTGTTTCAGTGACATCAGAGTTTGTATAGTTAATCTGTAAACATATGGCTACTAATCAGTGTAGAAAAAAATATGATGATCATTGTCGAAAAACATTTATGTTAGAGGTCATGTATAAAGTATTTTTTATATATCACATGAGTTGGGGCATAGAACGATTCAAAGGAAAGGTAAGCATTCACCTTGTTATATCGGGCGTTTTGTATTTTGGAAATGGATAGTGCGGTAGCCTATCAGTTTTAGTTACCTCATAAATACAGATCAAAAAACATCATATTTCATGTATCTTATCTATTTTTTTATCAATAAAATCCATTTCATATAGTTTAGTCGAATGGGGTTGAGTTACTGGTAGATGTGTCCTTCAAGGAGCACCCTATATATATCATTAATCATAACATGAATGATCTATGTGGTGGGTCAATTCCATCAGTTCAAGTGCTATGAAACTACAACTGTGTGTTGGTAGAGATCTAGGAGAGATATATTGATGTACATGCCTATTGGCTAGAATCCTTTTTGTATTCCACATCACATGAGGAAAAGAAAACTATGGGACAAGTTGTACTATAAGGGATTGATTGGAATATCCTGGTTTTTTCTATGAGGTTTGTATATTTTAATTTTAGTTTTTCAATTAATATATTTTAATACAAAATTTTAATGACTTTATATATGAAACAAGTGTTTCAAGGGATTTTCTAGAACTCAAAACCCTGAATTTTGGAGAAAATAGTTGGGTCATACTATTAGTAGAAATAGCTCTGTACATGTTGTGGGATTTCGAATGATTGTTTGGGGTTTTTTAGTTCATACCAGAGGGATGTATGATTCACCATAACCTTGAAACCTATGAGTAAGGCCCATGATTGTGTTTTAAACCCATTAATATAAGTTTTTATGGGTTTCACAGAATTAGTAAAATCAAGTGGCCAACATGTACGATGGGTCTCTTGAGGGAGTGTATAGAGCATGGTTAGAGCACAGTTCAGACCACAGTGCAAAAAAACTTTGTACCTTTTTAAAAATTGTCCCAAATAACTATTTTCCATTACATATTTTATGACCCTATACATTTTTTCCTCTTTAATACGACAACCATTTCATCCTCCTTTTGTAGATATCTCCTCAAGAATAAAATAGGATTTGATCATGCTCATCAGTTTGATGTACGATTTGAATGCATCTCATCTCGTTGAATATCCATTGGCGATTTAATTCTACATTAATCTCCATTCATAATTTTCCATTCTATTAATGAAATTGTTTTGGGAAAATCTATTATGCACTATTTTTAGCATATTCATCTAATATTATTTTTTCTTCTAACCTGTATGAAATCAAAGTCTCGAACTAGATTATTGACCCTCCATATTAATATGGTATATAGTATACACCTTTACCATCAAGGTCTATATTTTTTTACCATGCCACTTTTTTGCTGCAGACCAGAACATTTGAGCATTGCTTCCTAAATTTGTAAAACCCAAAATAAAATTTAAAATTAATCTTTACAATATTCCATGATATCCTTTTATAATGGTTGGAGGGTTCCAACCTCAACACAAAACCACCCATGTGAGGGGTTGTTTTCATTGACCATGAATATTCCATCCTTGGGAGGATTTATGCTCATTGTACATGGTTGGGAATTGAATATAATAACAAAGTGGATTGTTAATGGTTATAAGCTCCTAAAAGTACCTATTCATTAGTATATGAATATTATATAATTGATAACCTCGTTTCTTTTATTGGATTAATGAAATGATTAATGATATGGTGAATGTATTGGTTTTGAAGATAATGGATGGAACAACATGGAACCGATGTGGAAAAACATGGAACCGATGTGGAACACATGGTATGGAATAGATGTAAGCACTCATAGTATGGTACTGATGAGGGGTCTTTATAATATGCAACCTATGATCCACATGGATTCCATGTATAATTATACTCATTATATCTGGATTATTTGCCTTCCTTGGACATTTACACTCCTTATATTCATCTTATATAGATGCATTGTATTTTTTTACTCCATGGATCTAGCTTATTTAGATTAATTGGATTGTTATACTCATCGAATCCTAGCCAATCAAGGTATTATACCTAATTATTCACTATAGGACATTGATTATTCTTTCCATTATTTAAAATTATCCATTATTTAATTGTTTATTGATCATAGTAAGCCATGATAGTTTAGAAAATATCTCCACTACTTATATATGTTCTATTCTTATTATACATGCACACAACATCGGCCTATATGCACAAAATAGACGTGTTGTAGCCACTATTGGTAGTGGTCTACTGACTATTATCTCACATCCTATTTAGGCCATTGTTTGGGAACAATTTACAATCAAAGTATTTAGGTTGGGATATGGTAAAGCACCATTTTAGTGATGCTTGATTGATTGATTTATTGGAGCATGAGAATCATACTGATCCATGGCTCATGATTCTATATAGTGATAGTATTTTTCCCTTTTTAGATTTTGTTAAATATATTTTATTAGATTCCCATTTCCATGTATTTTCATAGTTTTTTATAGCTTCATGACATGCACATCATATTTTATATAACACTTTTCATGTATTTTATTATTATCATAAGTGTATTCATGATCTATTTTTTGATTTTTGTTGATATTAGGCTTCCTCATTTTATTTATTTACGATGAAACTATTTTACTCTGATCTTGAGGGTATATTCTCCCCATTGTACCATCATTGAACCTCACAGCTTGTCAAAGGAATTTGGAAAATAGGAATGGGTTCTTGAAGCCACGTAACCCACCAGTTTGGGGAGCCATTTAGTGGATCTTGGGTTAGGTCGTTACATAGATTGTATTAACAACTAGTTCAAATGATATTCATTATATATCATAATCAAAAAAATGAGATGAACATTTACAAAAATATCATGAATACATTATCAATAAAATGATTAAAAAAACTATCTAACAATTCAATTTAAAATAAAACCACCCTTTATTATCTCAAAATTATTGGTATGCTGGACATCAGATTTTTACATACCTCAATCATGTGTTCTCTAATACTTATCCCCAATTAATTTTTTATTCATTAAAATATTTTCAAGGGGTTTAATACAATTAAATATTTGTTTACAAAAATTAAAAAATAACTATTAATGTACAATCGTTTGATGCTTCATGTAATCCTTAATATCTTTTATAATATACTATAATTTCAATAATAAATATCACTAACTAGTGAAAATAGATTTGAGTGTAATGGAAATATGAATATCACTTCAGTATGTACAACTTGGAATGTAACATTTTCCATCATAATTGGATAATAATATAATTATTATCCATTTATGTATACAACCTTATTCAGTCATAAGACACAATATATTCTAGGTACATACCTTTCTCTTCAACATTTATGTAATATTATATCAAAAATTACTTAAATAAAAATGGTAATGATAATATCCAAATTATGTATATGAAAAAATAAATCTGAATAATTGTTCCCTTATGACGCCATTGTAATTAACCTATGATACTTTTATATCTACCCATGACTCTCATTGTTTAATCCTTGGTTATCTTTTATCTTTTTCTATGAACTTCCTTAACCAAATTATAAAAATAGTAATTAATAAATCATTTATAATGGTTCATAAAGAGAATGTGTTAACTAAACTAAAACCATCTAGAGTGTCCCACTATGTGTATAGTCTTCATCCAACCTATATTTCATTAGAGTGATTATTAATTTAATTCTCAACGAACCCTTTTCATTCTAATTATCCACTATTGAATAAGTGTTAGAATCTCATCCACTTATTAGTTTCTATATGTGGATGTATTTCAAAAAAAATATTTTGTACATTACCAAAACCACAGGATGTTATCCAATACAATGAATTATTCCTAGTTTTGTCACTAATCGTTTTTACCTTAGACCCCAAATAAAATGTGCATTATTTCCATATAATTAAACCATGTACAACTCCAACTATTAGAAATACCACCCACAAAAGTTACCTATTCTTGGATTGCAATGAAGGAATAGAGAAAATAACCCTTGGGTCCCACCTCCTGTAGGACCTTGGCTCTAAGATAGCACTAAGGATATAAAAATCTAACAAATGGGAGTTATATACCTCTATAACAATAAAATTAGGATATAGGATAATTCAATCATAAGAAAATCTGTTAATTATTTTTAAAAATGGACCAAGTAAATCCCTTACTTCTTGTATAAATTAAATATATATAGGTAAAATACTCCATATAAAAACCATGAAAGAATGTAAAATTGATGTAAATCAAAAACATCTTTAGCATCCCAATCTATTGATGTCCATCATGCTCCATGTAGTATACCTGGAAACTATAAAATGAGTTCATATACACAGGGTGAGAATACAATTATACTCAGTTGGAACTCAAAAATGTCTAATGATTACTAAAGTGACTCATACTAATTCACTAGAGAGAAAATAGGATAACAAACATCACCTAAAAATGTCAATAAAAAACACACGCCTATCAGGGCTTTCTCACCAAACAATGCATCCAATTACAGTAACAAAGTAGGATGAATTTCAATAAAAATGGTGCCACATACCATTTTCTCATTGGTTTTCCATTCTATCACCCCCCAACATTATAAATCTTGAAACTCCCATCACTTCTGTATATCAAAACACATGGAATCCTTCTCAAAGACACATGGTCCATCATATCCTACCAATAACCTTCCATGAAATTCGACATCACATCACATCTCGATCATGGACACATATTGCATCACATCACACCACATCCCAACCATAGACACCTAAAGTAACAGAAAACATCACATCCACATAAATAAATAGTAGGGTATCATAAAATATTACTGCATCAACTTCCTGTCATCCTCCTACCATACATGGCCCCCACCAAATGATATCTCATTAACTCAACAACCATAAAATCAGTGCACTTTTGTCTTCAAACCATATATGAATATGCATGACAACGATACATAGAAGAGATAGAGGGAAGGGGAGGGTAGTCCTCCATCCTTCCTTTCACTATGATGTTTAAAAAACACCCCTCCAATACATCTAGTTTTTTTCATGAAGTGTTCAAAACATGTGGAGAATATATAGATATCCCAAGTAAATACCATGTATAAACAAATCTATAAAAAATCATATATTATGGGTACAAAATATGGTTATTCTCCCAAATCTCAATTATTCCACCCAACATAATAACCCTACCACATGTACTTACACTACTAAATGCACAATCCCACACACAAATCCTCTAGAAACATTCCAATGATTCTCTAATAAAAACCCTTCATAGATACAAAACATGAAAAAATATGGTAAGAGAAAGAGGAAACTAACATTAAACCTACACATAATGATATTCTAAGACCATGGTCGAAAGATGTTGATTAGGGGGTTTAATGGCCTCAAAATTATTCACATTTGTCACTTATAAAATTATAGAGAGTTTATAAAAGTTATAATTTTAAAAAGATTTAATAATTTAAACAAAGTATACAAAATATAAACCACAACATCACCTCTATGACTACATTAAAAATTTGATAAAAGTGATGGAATTTTGTTCAAGGGGGGCCATACCATGTTATACTACATTAGAAAATACCTCCACCTAATAAATATTTTCTTTTTCATTTTTCCTCTCTATAGCCATGTTAGAATTGGAAGTATCACCAAAACACCTTCCCCTAGAACACTATAATATATCCATCTAATCCACACCATATAATCCACCCCTAATGAATATTCCTAATGGTCTTTTTCATATATTCTTCTCAATTTATGTTTTCATTCTGGTTCCTCTTCTTCCCTCCAAACTCCTTTAAACATCCCCTATACACATCCACAACCATGACTCCCCAAAAATAATGAGTTTTATTGTCTGGACCATTATGTTAAAGGCTTATATATACCATTGAACTTAAGATAAAACATAACTTATCAATCATAAAAGAATCACAAAAAACAACATAATCTATGAAGTTATGAAAAACATTCTTTCAATGCCAACTATAATGACCTAGATAAGAACTCCTCACTTTAGTTCTCATAGACACATACTTAGATACATTATTTTATATGAGTTATATAATAAAGTATATAATTATCCAAAATTACAAAATAAATAATAATTATTGATTGTATTTTATCTAAAGTATCTTTTAGGCTTTGAGATTTATAAAAATATAATCCAATATACAATGACAAATCGCATGTTATTTTATTAAATGGACAATTTAAATGTTATGTATGAAAATAATTAATCTAATAAAGGTATATAATATATCCCAAAAAAAATTCGTATATGTTTTCCATCTATACAAGTCACATTTACTAACATTATCAATAACCCAGGTATATATAAATATAATAATGGGCCAGCTGAAATACTCTATAAGCAAACATACAACTGAAACAATCATGGCATAAATATTATGGTAAGACGATGAAAAAACAAGATGAATTTGTATACATTAAATTGGGAGAATTTTATCTACATGAAAATAATTCAGTTCAGGAATATCAATCATATTGATCTCATAGTGATAAAATTCACAATTTCACACATTTAAAAAAATTGTTTTTAAGAACTTGTTCTCAGACATGTTACTTGTCATATTGAGCATTTTCAAGACATCATGCTATTAATGTATAGTTTAGAAAAATTGTCTGTTAATGGAAAAGGCATAAAAAAAATGAAAACAATTTTTTCTCATGAGACCATTTTGTACATCAAGGGGATATATAAGGTCGAGCCCCCCTTGTCACTTGATTAATTCCAATACATTCACCATAAGTTCCAACATAACATTAGATACCATCATATTAGGAACCATTGGATGACGAAAAAAATTATACATATAATGAAAAATAAATAATATTAATACACGATCAGACTATAACATCATTCAGTAATAATTATGAAATTCAATACTCACCCCAATGATTATAAAAGGGATAACCTAATCATTAATCATCTATAGAAATAAGGCTGATGTTGAAACAATACATATTGATCTTTCTAATAATCAACTTTATTACAACAAAAAAGTATGGATCACTTATACTTTTCCAAATGTAAATAGAATATCAATTTTTTTTGTTGAACATCGTATACTATGTGTTATTTAGATTTTTATCTTCACCCTATATATAAGTGTGATTATATGAATAATATAACACTAGAATAAGAGGATCATAACCCATCCATAAAAAAGAATGTTCATTTTTCAAAATGAAAATATTATAAGAAGTGAGATATTCTTATCAAAGGGTGTCCATGGAATGAATTTACGCCCCTAAAAACAATGGGATAATAACACCTAATACAATAATTTTTTAGATGTACCTAACATATGTAAAATAAGTTCAATAAAATGACTGTAACAAAATGAATGAATGTTTAGTTACCAAAAACTACTACTAGTGGGGAAGCAACTGAATCAATATCTACATGAATAAGGGGGCATGATTTAGCTGTTAAATGACATTAATAACAATGATTATTTCAATAATATGTCCATTTTCATTTAATACACCATATAAAATTAACATGGTGCACAAAATTTATAATTTCGGTAGGAATCTAAATTTAGACAAACAAAAACCTTGCGTCTTGAGTAATACTATTATAAATAACACTTGATAGTTAAAACAAGAAATTTATAATTATATAAAATGAAATAAATTTGATTCATGAAATAATATATAAAATTCTATGTATTCAAACCTCAAATATTAAAATATATTAAAAAATAAATTACTTTCCTTAATGAATGGAAATTGAGACAAAACCGTTACATCCGTTAAAAAATTTGAATCAAAATCCCTTGAAAAATTTACAATGAAATGGAATATTGAATATAATGAACTAAAATAGAATCATGATATAAAAATTATAATGTGATGTTATGGATAACATAACAAATATAAATGGTTTATAAAAAAAACATATATCAATGAATGGAAATTGAGATTGAATCCCTTACCTATTGTTCTTAACTTCCATCAGACTAATTTATACTATTATATCACAAACATATCTCTATTAATCACATAATTTATAGCATTTCCCATATAAATTCTCATTTATATTCTTCATCAGTGTAACTTTTCTATATGAATTCTATTGACATCCCTCAATGGGTATTAATTGTTTTTATCTTGTATACTAGGTTAGTGAAAGCATTTTTTGTATTCATTCTTATTTCTAGTTTAATAATTAATATATCATAAAAAAATTAGTGATTATCTTTAATTATTTATTTTGTTCTATACAACTTAAATAAGAATCATAGTCATTATCATTGAAGATTAAATTGATAACAATCATTTTTCAATGATTTTTGATAAATATAAGGCGTTTTTTATAAATTAATGGATTTGATAATTATATAACATAAAAAAAACAATATGTACTGATATATATCATATTAAACTATTAAAAAAGTTATCATAGTAATTCATGGAATATATGTATATTATTTCTCAAGTAAGTGATTAAACTTACACAAATAAGAACCTACAATGAATAATGGATGATTATGATGAGGTTTAGTTGTAATATCATTTTATGAAAATCATAATGTATTTTTTTATTTTAATTATCTTGAGGTATCAAAATTTTACAAAATTAAAAACATTATATACTATATAATAATACATTACATTTAATGAAGTGGTCATTTTCCACTTAGTTCTCTCATTTTAAATGATTGAAATAATGATAAAATTTTATCAATATTATCATTAATTGGTCCTAAACCATTACATAAAAACATATTTACATCATAAAAATCATATTTAACCTTTAATTCCATCATTATATTTTTCCTCGTAAGGAAATATAGTAAAAATAAATAAATTACGATGTGGAATCAGTATTCTTCACAACACACAAGTAAAACATATTCTATTACTCGATGGGGTATATGAATAAATTGATGTAATAACCAAAAACATATAACATTATACAATATAAATGATAATTATATCATTATATTTCCATGAAAAGGATAAATTTTAAATAATATAATTATTAATTAAACAATTTGGTTGATATTACTCGTGTCAGGGACTTGAAATTTTGATGGAAGTGTCTGTGAATTTGAATGGATTTTTATATCGATGAGTAACCAGAAGATTATTTTCATAGGATAGGATTATAATAAGTAAAAAATAAAAAAACATAAAGGAGATATTGTAATTGTATGTGTTACTTGAATCCGTGAAGAAGTTTTACTTATATATGTGAAAGAAACGGTAATATTTGGAGTAACCCTTACATTTAAACAAATTTAAGGTTACAATTCAAATCAAAAATGAAAAAAATATAAAATTGGAGAGGATGTGGAAATTCAATCGAAATTTATATCATCTGGTGGGTTTTTAAAGTACATTGAGTGTTTTGAGGCATGTTATTATTACTTTTTATCTTTTAACCTAATTTAATTTACCGTGGTAAGTATTTTCTAACCGTAAAAATTAATTTTAATGAAAAAATTTATGATTTTCACTTTTTAAAATTATGGATAATTATGATTTAAAAATTTCATATTATTTTATCAAATTAATTTTTAATGATGTGAATGTTTAATTTTATAATCAACACACATAATCGTATAAAAAAGTTTCTTCAAATATAATACTTTTATGACTTAATTTAATTTAAAAATTAAATTTATGATTGATAACAAATTTAAGACCGTAAATATATTTATTATGGATTGAAGTTATGAGGATTCCATTTCAATCCAAATTATTACCACTCATATAAGATAATTGATTTAATGAAAATAAAAAAATAGTTTTTATATTAAAGAATCATATTAATTAGTCATAAATGTTTTTATATAGGTTTTATAAGTTAAAATAATATTAAAATTGAATAATATGGTTAATAAGACTAATATTGTATTATTTAAAAGGTTTTAAAAAATTTCTTGTTCATTCTTATATAACTTTAAGGTCATGTAAATTATTATTTTCATAGAGAAACTATTTTTTTCAGAAAAAAAATATTTTAGAAAAAAAGATTAAGAACATATACCACATCCATTTTACAATGTCTAATTAAAAAATTAATTATATTTAAATTAATTTAAAATTAAAAATTTATAAAATCTGTTTTTTACTAATCTAATCAAATTAATTTGAAAATTCATTTTTATTTTGAAAAACAATTTTAATATATGAACTGTTATTAATATAATTTTATATCATTTACCAAATAAATTATTTTTAACAAATTATTAACATCAAAAATAGTTTATCATTTCCCATTTAAATATTTAAATAGAAATGTTAATCACTTAAAAGAAAAAAATTAAAGAAAATTATTACAAAACAATAAATAATCTTATTAGTCATTTTTTGTAAACTAATTTAATTTCATTCATATTAAATGTATTCTTATTTTATATATTTTCATAAATCATAGATTGGTAGTAATTATTCATTACCTAAAATAAATATATATGTATTTAAATATTTGTACATAAACATTTATATTTTATCAATATATACCACTGTTTTGTTTATGTTCTATATTGTGTGTAAATGAAACTATCAAAAAAATTAATTTATATAAAGGGAATCATATATTATAATTTTGAGATGTTACACATGATGTATGATTATCTAATTAGAGTTTAATAACAATTACAGTGAGTTATTTCACACCAAAAGAATAGTGATTAATCCAAAACAATGCAAGAAGATTAAGAGGGGTAAGATGTCATCCACATATATAAGAGGGAAAAAATAGTATATTAAAATAATGAAGAAGGATAAATAATTGAAAAATATCCACCAATTAAATTTGATGGGTGAGGGTCCAACATGGAAATTTGTGGAACCCACAAGAGTACCCTTTCTCCACTAGTTTCATAGTGCATACCATGAAATACACACCAGTGGAGGTATACAACATTTCCTAGTCCTTCAAAAGTATGATTCCACATCCACACCCATACTAAATGTATTATGATATTATTTTTCTAGGAAGAATTCATCCACCCTCTCTTTTTTTAAATTTTCTAATAGAACCATATAACACTCACTTTCACATATATAATATTATATAATATACATGAATTGATCAAAAATAAATTACATTATTACTTTGATTTATGCAGATCATTTCACATAACCCTACATGATCATTTAATTTGAAATGTGGACTAGAATGTTTGTGATATAACTATTTGGAATACATAATTAATCAATACTGATGATATATCCTTCATTATTGTAGTGATGAATGATTATATTGTGGCAAGAGAGTCAATTTTTAAATTCAATTCATTCATTTATCTCATTTTTCCTTCTCATCTAATGGATTTTGTAACTTTTTTTCTTTATAATGAATTATTCTTTAAATATTATTTAACTTAATGGAATTTTATAATCACTCTCATTGTATTAGTGTTTAATGTAAAATCATTCCCAAAATGGATTATATTATCTACTACTATATGTATTCAAACATTGGTGGTTTAGGGATCTTCTTGAGGTCATGTGATATCCTGACTCGATCTTAAGATCCAGACAATGGAGATATGATGTTAAAAAATGGAATATAATGATTTTTTTAAAATTGATACTCTGGAATCATAGTTGGAATAAATAATGGGATTTTTATTAATCATGAGAAATCCATAAAACAAATATATAACTTTATAATGATGATCTCAGAGTAACCATGAATCCATAGTGAGTAATATTTTGGTGATTTTCTCATTGGATCTTTATTTGTATTTTGTTATCCCCTGATAAGAAGAAATATGAAAGAGTTCATGAATCATGGTTGACATGATAATGGTTTTGTCACATGACCTTGTTTTGAAACAAAAATGATTTTGATTTAACGAAAATAGATTTCCAATGGCCTAATGTTTCTTATTACTTCAAATTGACATTAAAATAAAAAAATTCTTAATTGTGGAAAATTTTTATTGGAATCCATGAATATATAGTGTGTCTTGTAAAATTTTAATAAGAAAGTATATAGGTATGTAGAGTGTCTAAATGTAATCCTTTTTATAATATAGAATATTTCACATCTATGTGATTCAGTTAAAAATGGATGAGTGTAGGGATTGGTCATATATTCTCTAATAAATCCTCTTTTGGTTGTAACTATTGCATAGGTTATTATAAGGAATGGTAGAGTTTTTAATAACGAGTGGACATGGTAAGTATATGTGGTATCATGTTTTATGAAGTAAAACCTTCCTTTAGTGAAGGGTGATACCTGACCAAATCATGCAGAGAAGTGGATAGAGATGATTAAATATATATTCCATTTTTTGAGGATTTTGAAGACCATGATGGTCAAATTTGGAACTGAATTATTAGAGGGTCCATCTAGAAAGTGGTCTAAATTAATAGAGGAATGTATGAAACATAATTATATTGACTAGAGTGTATTCAAAAAGATATTTAATGACGCGTTATTATTAGAAGAACTGATATTATTTTGGATTGGGACATTCTATAAATCTAGCATTATAACATCGATGTTATAGATTATGGATCAATTTTTTCCCATGATAATTATGTTTCTGATTTTTTGATTATAAATACCTCAAGACATTATGATTTTAAATGAATCCATTTTTGAATATATGATTGTTGATATTTATACTAAATTTTCATACATATAATGTAGTATTATTTATAAAAACATCATAAAATAAAAATATAAGGGGAATATGGAAGGATAGTTAATTGTTTCATCAAAAATGTTGAGTGAAGAATTTTTTTAGTGGAATAAAGTGGAAGTAGAACATACATGGGAAGTTAGCTGATATTTCTTCCCATGGTTCTCTTTGAAATGTTTCACAATCATGAATACAATGTGGTGAAGTGTGAAAGTCAATGTTGATGTGTTCATATCATATATATACATTATTTCAGTGTTGGAAACATCGAATGTCAAAATAATTATTTTAATTAGTTCCCATTGAGGATTGAAGTGGTACCTCTAAACAAGTGCGGTGATCAAGGATAAAAATATATAAAACAATATATGGTGATTTGGGAATGCATGGAAGGGTATATAGTAATTTTTTAAGGATAGTTAAACATCTGAAGAGAGTATAGCTAAACTATTCTCAAATTACCAAGAATCATATGAGGATGAGACTAATGTAGAATTAATTATATGGTGAGGTACAATTTTTTTTCATCCATGATTCTTTCGATATAAGTTAATTTTAGAGCATCATATTTATTGAAGAATTAATATTGTGTGATCATGATTTTAAATATGAAAATATTATTGGAAATTTTAGTTATTTAAATGAAAACCTATGACTGGATCATTCAGTTGTACTGGAAAGATATTTTCAAATACAAATTAATCTTTTTGAGGGATTTACTTTATGGAATCCTATGATAATATAAATAATTTTAAAATATATTTGAATAATCATTCATTAATTATGGGTATGATGGTGGGAGATTTTAGATCCTTAATTTTTTAGTAATTGGATTTAGATCCTTGGTTAATAGAAGAAAATAATCGCCCCTCAACTTTACATGATCATGGAATTTTATACAGATGTTATTCTAAAATGATTCTGATGATTAAAACCTAGGATAAATATTGAAATCCCAATTCAATTGGTTCCTGATATTATTCAAATTTCAATAAAATCATAAAAATGTTTCATCAGAAATGATTTCGGAATTGAATGCTAATTTGGATGAACATGAACATTGGGGGTTCGTTCAGCAAATATTTTCTCATTGGGAAGAACCGAATCAATTATCTATGAATTTTTATAGTATCTTTAGGGATTTTATTCACTACCATTAGTTAAACATGGTGATGGTGAAAAAAATATCAATTTCTCTAAATTATGGTCTTTTATTAATTTAATGGAGATTATTGGATTTCAATGATTTACCATGAGTCCGGTAATCATCAATTATGTTTGAGATATTAATGGGTCATGGTGAAGTCATATTTATCTTTACACCAAGAGATATGGAACTCTAAAAATCATCATTCTATCCCATAATGTTGTGTTTACAAAACCTCTACATTTTAATCATTGTTATAAATTTTACTTGACTCAATTAATTTATTATTTTTAAATGTATGTTCATATTTTATTTATTGAAAACATGATCAAAGATGTGTTTGTGGATACTATATGCTATGTGTGACGAAATGGAATACATATTTTTCAGTTATATAAAATCAAGAAATGAATGTTAATTGCACAACCATTAATTATCATGAAAATAGTATATAGTTTTTACTTATGCAAGTAATCACCATGTAATCTATATATGTTTCACAATGAAGTAGTTCTTGGAAAATTGAGGTGATCGTGCTATGTCAAGTTGGTGACCCATAAATGTTTACTTTTTCACTACTTAATAAGTTGGAGAAAATCATGCAAAAAATAATAAAATCTATACTAAAGTGAATGATTTCGTTTTAAAATGTATATGTTCTTGAATAATCAGTTCATCACTAGAATTGATGAATTAAATGGACCACATCATAATTGATATTGTTAAATAGTAACTAGTGGAACAAATTTTGGGGATCCTTTTAGAGATATAAGTCGACTATTATAAATCTAAATATCATCCCCCAATCATGGGAATCACACAATGAAATATATGCATTCTACCAATATTAGTTAACTTTCCCATTGCGAATAGTGATCATACTTTGAGATGACCACCCACCCCATCGATGGTGTATTCATGTGAGATATTGACTGAGACTGATGAGAAGATTAAGGGTGAATATGTGATCTAATTTTAAGGGGCCTTCAAATTGTTGAATAATTTATAATTTTTGTTAACTGTTAGTAAATTTTTTAATAGATGATAAGCTTTTTTTGGTTACTTGGGGTGGTTGGAAATGATTTTTATTAGTTCTATGTGCTGTTTTTGAGATTTTTAATTTGTTATAGAATTATAAAAATGGAATAGTTTTTTAATTAGTATTCCCTAAATTATCTACATATATGAATTTAAATATATGCCTAAAACAATTTATCTTGTTATAAATGGGGAAATAAATACCCCTATATGACATTCTCATCCATCATCAATATTTTGAGATGTATTTATGGAATTCATCGGGGGCTCATATTTCATTATGGCGCTTCTTGTGTGCCTTTGGTAGTGGCACACAAATTTTTCTTATATATGTATAAATTTGATAGTGGTGTATTAAATTACAATGGATTGTGTACTATGTTGAGAGAAACATATGATATATTAGGATACATAATGGGTTTACTGAGAACACTAAAAAATGTTCATTTATACAATATGATATGGCGTATGATATTTGGAGGCAAATTTAATATATTTCTCTCTATGAATATAATATTTTTATCAACTAGTATGATATTTGAGTGAATATATTATATCAGAATCATGACATTGATATATTACTATAGCAGCACAATCGTAGAAATCCCAATATAGTTTCATGCTACCATTACATTAGCATAAGATTCAAATAAATCACATCCAAAAGGATCAGATTTTCTAGACGTATTGGTAAACCATATTTATACATTATTTTTTTATTACAAATAAATACTATAAAAATAACATTTTTTTCTTTCAAGGATAATAAAATTTTTCAATCTAGTGTATCCTTGCATATCTTTCATTGTACACTTCTAGGAATTCAGGGGGAAATAAATACAATAAGGGCCATCTCAAATGCTTAGTAAGGGTAATGTATAGCTTAATTTAGAATAAATCAATGATAATAATAAAATGGACAGGTAAATAACTGAAAAAAAATCCATAATATGTTCAACGGGGGAGGAAGTGTATAATCAATATGGAAAAAATAGTTAAAAACACTTTCCATTTAATCAACGAATGGGGAATGAAATGAATCCATAGATATGCTGATGTAAAATATTAAGGATGAATAATAACTAAAACCAATTGATGGAAATTATTAATTATTTGATGTGATGTTTCCTAGGTGTGGGGAACAATTATCATCAAGACCTATTACATGATGGTATAACATATCTGGTAAAAACCCATTTAAGACCAGCCAAATAAATCTTCCTTTACGACTACCAATGCATCGAGGGAATATCTATAATGGGTATCCCTTAATGTCAAACCTATAAAAATAATTTCTCATATATTGAGTAATCAATTTAACAATGTGTGTTATCTAATATCAATTTGTAATAGAAGATACAGATTTATCTAAATTTCTCTAATTAATAAAATAATTATTTAGAAGACCATATGAAAATTATTAAAATTTTTTGGAAGTGAACATGTCCCTGAAAAAATATATGGATAATTAGGGGTAATTCCCTATTCAATGAATATTTTGAGGGTACTAACAAAAGAATCAAGGAAGTAAACATCAATATTATCTATAGTAAAAGGAATTATAAACCATCCATAATGAGAATAATTATTGTATCAATACAACATATCCCATGGGATTAAAAATAAATGGGTTTCCCATAGATTAATAGAAATACAATAAAATTATCTTCTAGAAAATTTATTAAGGAAACTATCCTATTGTTTGGGAAAACATTAGAAAACCATTTTATTTTAAAATTACATTTCCAAACATTTTATTTATTAAATATCCTATTAAAAATTAAAAAGGAATCTTTAATGAAATGAATGTTGTTAAATATATACATGTCGTACGAAGTAAAAATATCATTCATTTTTTGGGTAAAATGGTTAAAAAATGATTTGTATGGAACGTTTCTATAATATTCATTTGAAAAAATTGGTAAAATAAAAAAATAGTAAAAATGATTTTAAAAAATAATTTCTGAAAGTTTAATAACCTTTTCAAATTTTTTTAGAAAACTGGGTTTTTATAAGAAAATAGGTTATCTAACTAAAGAGTGAAATAATGTTGGGTTTTATTAAAAAAATTAAAATCTTTTTTGAGTATAAATGTGTCTAAAATGGTAATATTACTTGGTAAAAGTCGTGAATAATAATTTTTAATAAAAGTAATGTGTTTATTAGATAATTAAAAAATAATTTCCTAAGATTAAATTTTGGTGTAAACTGTCCTGAACAAAATGGGATTGTAAAGTAAACCCTTGAAAAGATTATAACAATGATGTGAGATTAAATCAATGAGTAGATAATTTGTATAAAATTTAATTACACATAAAATAAGTGGAAAAGAAAAAATATATAGTGAAAATTGATTAGATATATAATCTTATAATATTAACTATAATGAGGAATTATTATAACCCAATTAAAATAAACCATGTTATTAAATTCTTTTCCACTTGGTAATATTAACTCAAATCCCTTTGATGAGATAATTCAAATTAAAGCAAAAAATACCATGGAGAATGAATGAATCATGATATTAAAAGTAAAAGTGATAATATGTACACCATATATATGAAAATAGTTTGAAAAAAATATAATTATTTGTAAATAAAAATATAACAAACAAAAAAGAAGGAGAGATTTCAATGATTAATCGTTAAGAAAATTATTGAAGAAAATAATATTTAAACATTCCCAAGTGCCACATACCTCTTTGTAATAGTTTATTTATAAGCCCCATTAAGTAATAAAAATAAATGAAACTTATAATTTCATAACAAAATGTTTATTTATTACATAAAATTTTAAAGGTATTTATACACACCATATATTGAAACTATGTGCATAACAATATATATGTCTCAATGGAATGTGAATTGATATGAAATCCCTCACTTGGAATTTTCTTTTCAGCTAAAAGTCCTTTAACCTCTTGTATAAGAGGTTTAAACATTTTACTAAATTATACCAGAACCATAATCATATTTATAATATCATATATTAATTTATTATAATATTTTATTACTCGTTTCTTAATAACCATTTATCAAATCGACTATTTCGGTTGTTAATTACCTTGTTTGTTGAGTTTATTTTGAATTGTTACTTATTGTTCCTTGTAATTAGATCATGATTTTATCATCTTGAGAATTTAAAATATTATTTAATTATTATATATAATAAAAATATATTTGTTTATATTAATCCATAAATCCTATAGATAATAAATAACTTGAACCTTTCATGGAGATGGTAAGTCGTATGTACACATGAACGCTACATTCATTTATGTTTTGTATTTAAAAAATTTAAATAAATTTATATATATACAAACATAATTACTTATATAATAATTCCAATATCATATCGATTTCATATATGTTACATATGATTATTAAAACTATCAATTATACATACTATGTATAATGTGAATGAGTCACATCGCTTCGAGAAGTCGGGGGTCCACATTTCAATAAACGATGTTATCATATTTACACAAAATTGAGACAATACATGTATTGGTTGAATAAAAATTGATGAATCATAAATACATTATAAATATTATATACATAATATAAAACATTGTGTCCATAATAATTCTGATTCATGAATGGTGGTAATGGAAAAAAAATGAACAACCATGTTTTGTGAGGTGGTGGTTCATCGTAAACAAAAAATTGTATTTTCGTTAACCATTAGATGGATGTGTGTGTTAGTTTCAGTAAACACCATAACATTAAAACTGATTTTTATATTTATGGTATTATTTTTTTATATAATAAATGTATAAATATAATTGAGATAGTGGAAAAGTAAATAAAACTAAACATCTTGAGGAAGGATGTTACCTCTAATTCGTGGAACATCTATTAGTTTTCAAAAAAGGGATTATTTGGATTTATTTATGCCTAAGTGGAGGATTTTAGGATGAGAATATGGATTTTGAGGATCTATTTGGGTAGATTTTGTTCGGTCCAAATTTTCATGAGTGGTGTGATTAAGTTGGATGGGTGAGTTTATTTTATAGTGGAGGAGGAGTGGTACTCTTGTAATGTTTTCGAATGGGAATCCCACCCACATTTTTCAAGTTAATGTGGATCCAATAATGATAAAAATTAAATAAGATGGAGGATAGGGTTGAAATATGTATAGTCAATAGATTTTTGAAAATTTTAAATGTCATTTTGGCCCTTATATTTATAGTTTAGTCCATTATTAAGATTAATTTCACATTAATTAGCGTAAATAAATTTAATTACATTCACTAATATTTTTGAAAAAAAATTGACCTTATTCTAAATTATATATTATTATAAAACCAAATATTTAATACAATATTCCAAATTATAATCACATAAATGGTAGAAATTAATTTAAATTCAATATTGCATACATGATGAAAATGCAAGTTTTTAAAGTAAAAAAGCATTCAAAAATTTGGTACATTTTTATAAATATTCAAATTTAAATTGATTTAAATGAAATAAAATAGATTAATTGATATAAAATTGATCCAATTAATCTTTCAAACCAATCAAATAAATAATTTATCCTTATAAATAAATAGATGAAGAATATGTTTTGAATTAAAATTCAGCATCCTTTTTTATCCATCAAAAACATGAAACATTGCAGAAAAATTTCAAAAGATTACATTAGGCTAATTTAAATGTTCCAATTTCAATGATTAAGTTTATTTTAACATATATTATTTATTAATGTGAAAAAATTTATATTCAAAATAGGTTCTCCATTAAAATGTAGTTAATGCGCCTTAATAGAAATATAAGTTTTTATGTGCAATATTGTGTCTTTTCCTATCTTATTCATATTAAATATATTAAATTAATATAAAGAATAATTAATTTAATATATATATATATTAAATTAATATATATCAAAAATATTTTCTAATTTAGTTTATTATGATTAGATAGCTTGGTGACTATAAACATAGTTTTCTATAAATAAATATTCCCTATATATTCAACTGCCTACCATATTCATTTCTAATCCATGTATAACCAATTAATTAATTTAATATTTCTTTAAATCATAAATTTTTATAAGTTAGTGAATAATATTTATAAAAACTAAATTTATGAATAGGATAAGACTTAGTATATTAAATATTAATACTTTAATAATATGTTATTGTTTGGTAAAACTCAGTGTTCTATGTAATGTATGATTTTTAATAAAGTAGTTGTTACGTGAGATGTAATGCATCTCAATATATCATGCATTTCAGGTTATTTAATATATTAATATTATTTAAAATATTAAATATATTATAACGTCTAAAGATATTATATTCCTTTACACACTTGGTGTCGTGTGTCATAAACTCTATTGAATACAAGGTTCATACTTTAGATTTTTGGGGAATTTCATTCTACCAACCATAAAAAAATTGTATCCTTTCAATTTAAAATAGACCATAGTAATATACTATTTTATATTTCAGATGTTTTAAATGAATCATTGTTATAAGGGTTTGTAATAATTCATCTCAAAAAATGAGAATGTGAAGTAAAAAGTTCAAATGGAATAACTTATGACTAGTTCTCTAAGTCATAAAACATTAGTGGTTGGTAGAGATACTTACTTTTTAATTCCCAACCCCAGAATCCTAGAGTTGGTGCATTATTATGTATAATTGGAATCATCACAAAAGATCATGTCTCGAAATACTGATTAGTTTAGTAGCCTTGGAAGAAATAGATACAATCATATTTTTTACATTACATCATAAAATAGAAAACTACAACAACATTGTTTCCATAGACCACACTCATATCCCATATACTATCCATGAAAGTCCGTTATAATATATTTATTCACATCCTGGGAAAATTAAAATTTAGAAACGGGTGAGCTCAAATTCATAGTAAGGATAAAAATATAGTGGAATATTTGAAAAATATGCATAAAAAGTTTAGTTAATGTATAAAACTAAAACAAAAGCCCTGTCAACATTAACATAATCATAATATAGAAAATATAAAACAAAATAAATCCATTTACTTACTCACATGGATATTCTACTAGTCGAATAATCACATGCAATATCAATATCCTCATTCATAATGATGGAATGCATAATGCCAGACTTCATAGACCACATAGTCAAGGCCTTGTTCTAAGACTACAAATAATATTTTGTCAAGAAGCTGTGACAGGACACTAGTTTGTCACATTATACCTACCGATGCATCAAGGTGCTACAGTGGGCTCCACCTATCACTTACTAAATCTGATGCATTCTACATATGAAAAGGTTTAAACATATCATAATCATTCGTATTAAAACTAGCATACAAAATGTTAATACTTTATCCATAAACCATTAATGGTATAAAAATAACACAAAGATAGTAAAACATATCAGAAAACTTTCAATACAAAATAGAAGATTTGTATCATAATAAATCAACATCAAACAAGTGTAAAATCAATTAAAAGATGTTGACATAGATGAAATCATAAGATCTTTTAGAGAAATATCTCTTTCTATTTTGAAATAATTTAAAAGACATATAATTATAAAATAAAACATTTATAATTAAAATATTCTTGTAAGATTGTAAGGTAAGCTTCAACGATGTTATAAGGGTGGAAAATTGTTGTACCCACTGTATAAGTTAAAAAAACATTATTACCTTAATTTTGTAGAAAAGGTCATAAAGTACCTTTCTTAGAAAATGACGTAAAGATTATTTTAAAAATGTACATGGTCAAATAAGTGTATATATTACTTTAGCCAATAGTCTATTAAATAGTAAAAATGTTTTCAAATACGTTTTTAAGAAAACACAAATGTTGATGACAAAGTGGTCATAGTAGAAACTTATGTAAAAACAACCTCGGATAATAAAGAGATTGTGAAATTAGCCCTTACCATGTACTTTTCTTTTGGTCGACGATGCATTAACCTCCTGCATAATATTTAAAACATTGTTATTAAATTATACAAGAACAATTTATATAAATATGATACCATATATGATCTTCTAATATTGATTTTTTAATAATATTATAGTTTTATTGTTGTTTCTAGTATTAACTGATTCATTTTCCTTTATGTGCTTTCAACATAATACATGTTTGTTATGGATAGGATGTATTTGATTCATATCCAAAATTATATCATGTTCCTTAAATATAATTTTTAATCATCAAGTGAAAATAATTCTTGAATGATTTCGATGGGAAAATGAATCTCATCGCGTTCGTGGAGGCGGTAATCCGTGCGTACGCATGAGTGATAATATAATTATTTGGATATTAAAATTGTATATGAAGAGATGGTATATAATATATAAATAATCATTAACATGTTATACATTTTATTTAAAGCAATTATAAATCATTATTATACCCATCCAAATAATAATGTATTGAATAACAACTACACCACTACATGGAGACGGTAAGCCAAACGTACGCACATATGGTTACATGTTATTCATAGGATGAATTACATAATTAATATGGATGTACCATTTTTATAATAACATCACTGTATATAGAAGATAATGGATTTATTATTTTACAATGAAAAAAAGGGGAATTGGAAGAAAAAATAACTTGAAAGAGGTGGTGAGATATTTACCTCCTCTTCAGGTTCATCCTTTTGATTTGATCAAAATACCCCCTTAGAATTGCTTTCTGACTAAAGTAAGTCCTCTAGGATAAAGGTAGGATAGTTGAGAAGATATTTGGGCAGGTTTGGAGGAGCCAAATGTCTTGGGAGGAGTGAATTTGAGATAAGGGTAAGTGCCCTTTTATAAGATAGGTGAGGGGCTTCTTAGGAAATGATTTAAATATTATTTTTTAATAAAATCATTTTCGGTTTATAATGGTTCCAAAATGATTTTTTTCTATGATAAGGTGGGTATGGGTCGAATTATACTCAACCTATTGGTTTTAGACTGGTTTGGGTCACTATATTAACAATATCTTTTTGATTTAACTCTTAGATAAATAGTTTGACATTTACCATGTCTCTTTGTATTTTTATATTATATGGTTAATAAACATGCTATAAACCTCCTAGTGAAAGTCAAGTGGTTAATTAATTACATATATAATATTATTTTATCTATTTTGCCTAACCTTATATTTTTAGAAATATAATATCAATAAATAATATAATATTTGTTTTAAAAACTCTTTTATGTCAATTTTGACCCTATTTGTTATTTTGTTTTTGTTAAATTTATAAAAACATTATTACATCGATAAATTATCATTTAATCCACCATAACATGTCATGAAAACCTAGATAATTAATTGAATTCATCAAAAGTCTCAAAATTAATTTTTTGGATACATATGATATCAATTATTTTAATTTTTTATTAATAAGGTAATTACTGCATCATCATTGTGTCATAAATAAATATAACTATTTAATTTCTAAAAATTATAAATAAAATACCATTATGTAGGAAATATATTTATATTTATAATTAATATCTATACACTAATTTATCTTAGGTATAACCCAAAATTAATAATGGTTTAGTTATTAAACATTAATTTTAACTCTTTTAACTCTTCTTTCAATAAAATAATAATAAATGACCTAATCTAGTCCATGTGAACCAAATAGGATTATATTTTATTCAAGTGGTTGGTTTTTGTCTAATAATACTTATCCAATAGAATTAATACACGTGTTAGGGTAATTATGATATCATTTTTACCCTTATTTACCCTATTTACTTTTAACCATGGTAAATAAAAGTCAAACGTTACTATTCACCAAAAAATTTATTTTCATCTTATTAAACCTCATTTTACTTGATGATATTAACAGTGTCTCTCGTAGTTTTGAAATTCAAGTCACATAAGCGGTAAAATTATATTTTATACAAATTTGAAAATTCTCCTAGGAGGTGGGTAAATGACTACAATCAGTTCAATAAAATTTATTTATATCTAAACTCATTATAAAATAACTCCAATTAATTATGTTGAACATATATAGGTAATATATATCCATTTTGACCTAAAATAAATTAAATTAAAATAGATAATTATTTAAATAGAAAGTCAGTTTTAACGAATAACGTAGAGTTTTCCACTAATCCTCAAAAATTGAATGTTTTCAGAAAACTACAAAAATTTCACCCTAAGCTAATTTAGATATTCTAAATCCAAAAATGAAACCTATTTTGAATGATATAATTGATAAAATTTCAAAAATTGGGTGTTAATATTCATAATAGCTAGTTTTATTGGTTATGGTTTGTTAGAACTCAAAGTTGCATACAATACAAGTTATTGTATTATTCTAAGAGAAGCATATCGTGGAAAAATGGGGTGTTACATTCAACCCTCCTTCAAATCATTTCATTCTCGAAATTTCTAGAATATTTCGGCATAAAAAGGCATGGGTGGTAATTCATCATAACTTCCTTGGGTTCCCACGTCAACCCTTTCATCTTATGGTTTATCCATAGAACTTTTACCTCACAAGTCATCCGGTTCCTCAAAACTTGTTCTCTAATATCCAGAATCTTGATAGGCTCTTCACAATAAGAAAGATCTGGTTCTAGTTCTATTTCATAATAGGTGAGTACATACATTGGGTCAGGCATGTATTTTCTCAACAATGATACATGGAAGGCATCATGAACTTTGGAGAGACTTGGCGTCATTTCCAAATGGTAAGCTACAACCCCAATTCGTTTTAGAATTTAGAAATGTATGATGTACCTGGGACGTTATTTACCCTTTTTACGGAAACATATAACCCCCATACATGGAGATACCTTCAGGAAAAAATGATCTTATCCCTAAAATTCCAAATCCTTCATTCAATTATTGACATAGCTCTTTTTCCTTCTATGTGCCTCTTTTATGTGGGTTTGGATAGCCTACACATTTTCTATTATTTATTAAACATGTTATGGGACTACAAGTATTCTCTCACCAATATCATCACTACAAGATAGTGTTCGACATCTCTTTCCATATAACGCCTCATATGGTTCCATCTGAATAATTGAATGGAAGCTATTATTATAGGAAAATTATACCAGAGGTAAATATTTATCCCACATACCTTGAAAGTCATCTGAGAAAGATATCAACATGTTATATAATGTTTGAATAGATCGTTCTGATTGTCTATAAGTTTGATGATGGTAGGAACTACTCAAACAATGTTCAGTATCCAAGGCCTTTTAAAGTCTTTTCTCGAATCATGATGTACAATGGGGATCATGATCAGAATCAATTGATAGGTGTACTCCAGAAAGTCTCACAACTTCATTAATATGTAGTATTTCTAAACGTTCAAGTGGTAAATCTTCTCTTATAATAAGAAAATGTGCTGACTTGGTAAGACGATCAACAATGAACAATATTGTATGGTTCCTTATAGGAGTCTTTGGTCGTCCCATGAAAAAATACATCATAATATTATCCCATTTCCACTTAGGTATGGGAAGAGGTTTCATGACATCCCCAGGCTATTTCCTTCAAACTTTCACTTTTTGAAAAACCATACATCTTGACACAAAATCAACAATCTCCCCCTTCATTTTTTCCCACAAAAAATGATCCTTCAAATCTCAATACATCTTAGTTCTACCAGGGTGTATAGAGAAATCGGAACTATGAGAATCATACAATAATTCCCTTTTTAGATCAGGTATATCCGGAACACAAATTCTCTTCCCAAATTTCAAAGTTCAATCTTCATATAGAATGTCACTCAATCTTCCATCATTCATATCTTTATTCTTATTTTGAAACTCTTCATCATCAATCAGAGAACTCTTTATCCTTTCTAGTAAAGATGGTTTGGAAACCATTTTAATTTTTTTATGTTTCACCTTCTATGGTTATCCCCATGTCCAACATTACTAGATCCTTGTATATAGGATTCATTTCACCTCTCATATTCTACAATAGTCTTATGTTCTCTCATCCATGTATTCCTACATCAAGATACCATGTTTTTACCAAAAATTATATAATACAAACTGCAGTGACCCAAACCCATAAATCCCATGTTCAATGGCATGATTTCATTACATTAAAATAAGATACATGTAAATCTCTTTCCAATGGACCAAACAGTTTATTACTCTTGGTAAACCATATACATACATTAGTCGTGTATTATAAATAAAAACTCTAATTACAACATAATTTTTTCCTTCCAAGGATAATAACACTATTCTATATTGGGTCTCATTACATATAAACCATAGTAAATTTTAAGGAATACTAGGGAAATGAAAAATAATAACGGTGAGATCAAATTCTTAGTATGGGTAAGGCATGGCAGAAGCAATAATGAATCAATCAGAATAATCACATGGAAAGGTAAATAATTAAGCACACATACCATGATTTCAATAAACCATGAATGAAGTGTATAATTAATATGTAATGTTAAATAATTGAAAACACATTCTCTTTAAAAAATTAAATGAGAAATAAATACATCCACATATTTTTGATGCAAAATTTCATGGATGAATAATATGAGAAACTAAATAACATAAATTATTATTTTATTGATTCCTTGATTCTATGGTATGTGGAACTATTTATTTAAAGACCTTTCACAATAATATATAACATATTGGTTAGAAACACATCTAATGCTAGCCAACTCCCTCGCCCCATTAGACTACTGATGCATCGAGGGGTTATCTATAACTCATATCGATCTGTGTTTTTCCTATCCAAATCATTACTAAAATATGGAGTAATTGACTTAACAATGTTAATTTTTTAATATCCATTTTGAGTAAAAGATACGAATTTATCAAAATTTACAAAATTAATCAGATAACTATCAATTAAACTGTATATCAAAATATTATTTTGCTTAGGAAATGAACATATACACGATAAATTATATGGACAACTAGAGTAAATTCAATGTTCAATGGATATTTCTAAGGTACTAATAATGGAATTAAGAAAGTGAATGTCAATACTATCCTCAGTCAAAGGAATTTCAAACAATCTAGATGAAGAATAGAGGTGGTATCAATACAATATATTTGATGTTTGGTAAAAATAAATGGTTTTTTCATTAATGAATATAAATTATATAAAAAGATAATTTAAAAAAATTCTTGATTAAAATATCTGTTTGTTTTGAAAAAACATTTAAAAAACATTTCATTGAAATTCACTTTTAAAAACATATAATTTTAAAAGTATCCATTTAAACATGCGATGGAAGATTCCAATAAATGGATGTGGGTAAATCTATACCTTTCTTACATGGTAAAAAAGTTCATTTTTTACTATAAATAGGTTCTAAAAATTTCTTGTTTGGAAATTGACGACAATATTCTTTTGAAAACATTAGATAAATACAAAAATTGTAAAAATGACATTAAAATCATTTTTAGAGGTTAAATACATTTTGTAAATATATTTTAGAGAACTGTGTGTTTAGTAGAAAATAGGTCCACTGACTAAATAGAGAAATAAATTCCGATTCTCTAGAAAAAAAAATTCTAAATAATTTGAGTATCAAATTGTGGGAAAATGATACTAGTACTTGACAAAGTTCATGAATAATTAGATAAGAATAAAATTTAAGGGTTTATTAGACATTGATAAAATAATTTCCTCTAATTGAAATTCAAGTGTAAACAATCTCAAACAAAATTATATTTTAATGTAAACCCTTAAAAATATTATATCATTTATTTGAGAAACAATCAATGACTAGATAATGTGTGTCAAATTTAAATAAGTGTAAAACATTTAGAAATAAAACAGTGGATACTCAAATGTGATTAAACACATAATCATAAAATATTATCTAAAAATTGGAAGTATTATAACCCAATTAAAGTAAATATTTTATGAAATTATTTTCCACCTGGTTACTTTTAACTCAAATCCACTTAGAGGAGACAATTAAAATTGATACTCAATATACCATTCAGAATGAATGAATCATGATATTACAAGTCAAAGTGGTAGTATGTACACTATATATAGTAAAGTGGGTGAATACAATATATTTACTGTTTCAAGATAACGTTAACAATCATAAATGGATGTGAGATTACAAATATAATCATTAATAACATTCTTGAGGAAAAAATTGTTAAACATTCCAATGTACATCATACCACATTAAAAAATTTGAATCATAATCCCCATGATGTAATAAAATTACATTACACTTTTAATCTTATGAAAACAATTATATTCATGGTATAACAAGTCAATGGGTTTTATAAACACAATATAAATAAAATAAGTTCACAACAACAAATAAGTATCAATAGAATATACATTGATACAAAATCCATTATCTAGAATTTCCATTTCAGCGAACATTCCTTAAACTAATTCATAATGGGTATATAATTATTAATAACTTATACTAGAAACTTAATCATATTTATAATATCATATATAATCTACTTATAATATAATATTACATTTTTCCTAATAATATTTTTTTATATCTACTATTTGGGGTGTTAATTTCCTAGTTTTTCGAGTATGTTTTGACATGTTACATGTTGTAATATACATTAGATCATTATTTGATCATATAAATAATGTAATACATTACATATTTATCTCTTATAATCCATATATAATTATTTATGATAATTCATAAAGGTTTGAGATATGAAATGAAATGCACCACTCATGGAGATGGTAGGGCGTATGTACGCATGAACACTAAATTCATTTCATTTTCATATTTAAAAGAAGAAAAATAAAATTATATATATGTATATTATAATTAACGTGTCATATCTATGTCATATATATAATAAAGGGTTTTTAAAACCATCTTTTATATGTTCCATGTATAGTGTGAATGAATCACATTGCTTTTAGGGGGTGATAGTCCACACTTACACAAACGATGTTATTTTATTTATACAAAATGGAAATCGTGGGGGTATATATTTAATAAAAAAATAAGAATAAAAACGTTATAAATATTATTTATATAATATATAAAAATCATTTGAATCATAATTACCATCCATGATAATTGGTAAAGGAAAAACCAACAACTTCGTTTCTTGAGGCATTAGATCGTCGTGCACAAAAATAATATGTTCATTACACCTTAGATTTGTTTGTTAGTAATTTTATGAAAAAATAAATAAAATAAAAACATTTAAGTATTTTTATTATACATTTTGTTAATATAATATTGGAATAAGAATATTTGAAAGAGTGGAAAAATAAATTAAACTAAAGAGCTTGAGGAATGATGTTACCTTTTATTCAGGTAATTCCTTTTCATTTTCACAAAAAGGAATCATTGGATGTCCTTATACCAAATAAATTTCTTATAGGATTAGTGTATGGATTTTGAGGAAATATTTGGTTAGATATTTTTGATCCAATGTGGCTTCAGATTTGTGAAGAAGTGGGAGGGATGAGATCCTTTTTATTGTAGAGGTGGAGTGCGACTCTTGAACTTATTTGGAAGCGGAACTCAACCCAAATTTTCCCATGAACATTGGATCCAAAAATGATCTAAATTATATAAAATGGGTTATAGGTCTGAAATATTTCCATCCAATGTATTTTAGACACGTTTATAGGTCATTATAGACCTTAAGATTAAGGTTTAGTCCCTTGTTAAGCTTAATTTCACCTTAATCATTGTAATTATTTTTAATTGATTACACTAATATTTTTGGTCAAAAAATATATTGAAATTATTTTAAAGTACAAATTATCATGATTCCAAATATTGAGTACATTTTTTCATATTTCAATCACATAATTTTATGTTATTAAATTAAGATTAATCCTACAGACGGGAGAACAAAGCATGTTTTAAAGAAAAACATTCAAATGTTTTCTTTATTTTACATAAAATTTATAAGTGAAATATATTAAATGATATAAATTGGGTTAATTTTTATAAAAATCATCAAATTAAACATTAAAATAAAAAAACAATATAAATATTCTTGTAAAAAAATTAGTTGAAAAACTAATTTAGAATTAAAATTTAGTATTTTTAAATATTCTTCAAACAATGAAACATTAAAAAAATACAAAAAATTTACCCTAATATAAATTTTCGATTCCTATTTTAAATATTAATCTTATTTTGACATATAATATTGATAAAATTATCAAAAAATGGTTTTAAAATAGGTTCTCCCTTAAGATTCGGTAAGAGTGACTTAATAAAAATATAGGTTTTTATATGTATTATCATGTTTTTTTACAATGATATGCCAATTAAAACAATTAGATGAATACCAAAACTATTGTATTGAATATATATATATATAATTATATATATATTATATTAATATCACTCTATAATTATATCTAATTAATTTATTATGGTAATAAAGCATTGTGAGCATAAAAAAAGTTTTTATTAAAATATTTCCTTTATAATCAATTTGAAACCAATGAAGTCATTTTATTTTTTGTAAACCATATATTTTGAAAATTTTGTTATTACTATTTATAAACACTAATTTAATGGAAAGTCTAGGTATTATTTTATAAAATAATAATACATAAATAATATATTGTTTTTTGGTAAAACTTGGTCTCGCATGTAATAAAAGTTTTCGAAGAAAGTAGTTGTTGCGTACGAAGAAATATAACTCATTGTTTAATGCATTTTATGTTACTGAATATATTAAATTTACAATAAATATTATATATATTACAATGTCTTATGATATTATATTACCTTACACACTTGTTCTTGTCTTCCATACACGTTATTGAATACGATGTTCATACTTCGGATTTTAAGGGAATTACGCTAACTCTGGGAAAAACATAAATGTAGAATATCAAATATCTGAATTAGAAGGAAAAATAAACTATACGATTCTTCATATTTCATTATTTAAATAAATTAAATATCTTAAACATTCTCATTATTGAGATTCATGTTGATTGATTAAGGATATCTATGCTACAAAGATACAATCATGGTTCAAATCCATTAATGAATGTCAATATAATGATTATTAAAATATGAATATTTTATATAAAATAAGGACTTATACTTGTTCAAATATCATATGGTATTTAATATAAAAATATTGAATACATTTTTCAAAAATTATAATGTTATTTTAAATAATATTTAAAATGAATCAAATAATGGATCATTTGAATACTGAGATAGAGAGATTTTTAATATGGAGAGAAATTGGGCATTATTATTCATTTGGTTTGTAAATATTCATTATATATGAATAATATGTGGGTTTTATTTTTTTATAGACACTAATACACTATTAATAAATGGTAAAAACTTAATATAAACCTATAATATTTTTTTTTAATTTTTATGGTTTTAGGAAGTCTTATTAGATCATCATGTGTATTAATGTGTAATTTTCAATGATATACTATTTTTCTATATTCATATAAGTAGTTTAATTTCATTTTTAATTAGGTAATTTCATGATTTTCATGTAACATCTAATTTATTAATGATCAGATTCATTATATATGAAATAAGTTTCCTTTAATAATAGGAAGATATTGCCTCGAAATTAAAGAATAAACATTGGGAAATAGATGATATATACATGCACAAATAATTACAAGAAACCTACGTGAAACTTGTGTTCCAATTGAATTAAATTTTTAATCGCTATAATTATATTTTATTAGTAAAATAGGTGGCCCAACAATAGTCTGAAACAGTAATCCGGAGGTTGTCATATTGAGGCCGAACCCAATAATTTTTTTATCTATTATTATTCCATCATGTTATTTCATACGAGTTAATAAGATATATTATAAGGATAATATTGACATTAACAATTCATAAGGATTTAATTCAAAAGGAATTATTCCTAAAAAATAATAATGCTTTTCCCCCTCCCCTAGTGGTATCCTAATGATCTAGTATCTTCATGTTCTATTAGATTAAACTATTTTCCCCCAAAACATTACTCATTATAAAGTAATTCATGGATAGTATATATCCTATAAATAGTAAATATGTTCCCTTTTTTATTGGAATGAAATTAAAGGAATGGTATTACGGAATATTGTTTTATCTTCTCTAATAGAGACTAAAAGATAGTGATATTGTTTCCTGGTTTTTCCCACATCATTCAAGCGATAAAGTGATTATGTCTTCATATAAGAAAAATATAGTGGTTCATGGGAAGGAATAATATTCTATATTATCCTTTTTTATGTAAAATATTTAAACAAAATTAATTGTTTTGAATATTTTTAAATAACATTGGGATAATAATGAGATATATTTGAGGGAGATATTAAGATCATTGTATAAAAATTAAAAATTTAGAGGAAATAATTAGAAGTAATTATAATAGCTAAAGACAAAAATGTTGATGACTATTTCAAATGGGAGAATGATAGAGATAATGATATTATAATAATTTTGGAGAATTTGGATTATTATATAATGGTAAGAAAATTAATGAGAAATGTTCTTGATAGATTTGATGAAATGATCCATGCTTTCAAATTAGTTCATGATATATTTCTTAATAAGTTAAATAATTCCCTTTTAAATTATAAAATGAGAAAATAAAAGGTTTTAATGTAAAATAATAAATAAGATATGGAATTTAAATCATTAAATATTTTTGTTATTAAATAAGAAGAATATTATTATTTTAGTGATTTTAATGAAGATAAGTATAGTGATGATAAAAAAAGAAATGTACTTTTTATTTTAAAAGACTAGGAGATGTAAAGGGAAATGAAAATGAAAAATCCCACATAAATGATGCAAGTGTGTATGAATTAGTAATTTTTTAGATCATTTATCATGGAAAAAATGACTATGGTGTATGATGAGGAAGAATGTTGTGAGGGGATTTGAGAAGATATAAATATGTGTCTTCTAAAGAATATTAGAGTTCTAATGAAAATAAAACCATAATTCAAAGAATAAAAGAAGATAAAAAGAGTAATACTATTGGAAAAATGTGGTTATTCTTCAAGAAGTGGTTTTTAAGAAGGTTATTCTAGGAGTTATTTTAATTTATGAAATACTTTAAGAGAAAATAAATCAACCAAAATAGTAAGGGATATGAAGATAGGGAATAAACATATATTAAATTTATGTCATGATATAATATTAAGGTTCTATTATTAAGAAAACATTGTCCTAGAATTTGGACTAATTTATGAAGATGTAATACAAGAATCTGAGTAAATAATAGGATAAGTTGTTGGTTATTGAGATTGATCACATTGATAAGCACAAGCTTCTTAAGGTGAAGGTATAAGTACATGAGATAGTCATAAATGAAATCAATATAAAGTATTATCCAAATAATAATAATTGGATATATAAGGGAATATATTCTATAAGAATAATATGAAACTAGGAAAGTTGATAAATAATTTTACTTATTTTCTGTTAGGATTGAATCGTCAAAATATTCTAGTCATTTTAGAATCATCTTTTGGTAAAATATATAGTTAAAAATCATGATAATAAATTATCATTCATATAAAAATGTTGTTTTGAATAACATAATTAAGAAAAATATGGTACATAAATTACATTGAATAATATTATTATTTTGAAGAGTGTTTAAAATATCCATATATGGGACACACATTAGAAACATAAGCCAATGAATGATACTTCATTATAAAAACAATGAGATGAATTGGTTGCGTCAGACCCAAAAGTTTCATGGGAGAACCAGTTACATGAGATATTGTTGGTCTTCTGTTTTTTTGGATAAAAGGTATATGTTGAAGGTTATTTTTTTTCACTTTCATTGTACCAGATAAATTTACATTTAATGTGTGATCATATTGAAATTTGAAGATACAATTTTTAAAAGAAGAAGTTGGGATATAGAATAACAACTTGTAAAACAATGTTGAATAGGTTTTAATATATTGAGGATATTTATGGAACTTGTGTCCCATAAGGATTCTATGTATAATAATTTATGACCATAATTCCTAGATAAAAATTATATATTTAAAAGTAAAAGAAAACACAAGATACAAATTAGGTAAAAATTATTAATTAGGGAGTCATCTCTTAAAACATATAAGAGGATTATAATTTGGATCCATTATAGTGGATGATAATAGAAATTATTATTAATATAAATATTACGAAAAATATATAAGATCATTATTGTGGGTTAGTGAAAATTTTCATTGAGATCTCCATAAAATGTAAAGGCATTAGAAAAACTGAAATTAAGCACAAAAAATGATGTCGAGGAATGTTTTGTTTATTAAGGGGATCAAAAATTATTTATTAAGTGAAATTGAAAATTTTATGAAGGCACTAAGGTAATATTTAATAGAAATTTGTTTCTCATAATATCCATTATTGATTTGGAAATCAAAAAATATTGATGAAAGAACAGGGGGAATTGTTTTTCAAATTAGACACTAATGAAATTATTCTTTTTTTAGTAAAATAGATGAAATAAATATTTGAAAAACATGTTTATATGATTGGGTACAATTAATATTTGAAATTTATCTAATTAAAATGTTTTGAATGGTATTTTTCAGTTTATCCAAGATAGATATATGGTATGTACTACTTGTCAAAATGATAAATAGTCTAACAGAAATAACAAATTGTTCATATAGAATAATCAAGGGCCCTTTAGTTAGTTCATTCATATTTGTTATGAATAACATAATATAAATCTAATATAGGTGAATTATTTTTTATAAACTTCATTGTTTAATATTTTAATATGATAAGAAAAAATTTTATAAATCACAAGTCACAAGTAGTAATGTTATTAAACTTTTCAAAAGATTTATGGAAAAGAACCTTAAGTTCATGTCAAGAACATGGTATCGAAAAATGGTTATGATTTAACTAGAAGTTTATTTTAATATTATGTTAACATATATTGCATCAAGAATCAATAAATTACCTTTTAAACACACAAAAAAATGAGTTGATGAATGAAGGTACCAAATAATTATTCAAATGTAAAGAAGAATGCTTCTTGTGTTTGATATATTGATGTTTTGATAGAGGGAAGTTGTGTGATTAGTACTGAATATAAAAAATAAATTATTACTCATTTTGATATAGAATCATAACTTATATGATTTGTTGTAAAAAATAAAACTAGTTTATATTTCATGTTTTTAGTGCAACACCTCGGGTTTTGGGATCCATTATTATTATTATGGTTATTATTTTTGACTATAATAATAAATCATGTTTCTCTATTTTTTTAAAAGAAACAATACTTGATTAGTTTTTAGACAATATAGTTAATAAACCAAACTAAATATACTTTATTCCCACATAATTGTTATATTCCAATAAATGAACATAAAACTATGTACTCCATGCAACTGATTATTACCCTCCACGGATGATGTACGTTGATTAATATAGAATTAATAAATATGTAAAAAATCAATAATAAATAACAAAATATTCAGGTCTAGTAAATATTATAGATCATCTTATTCTTTATAGATTTGTAATATCCAAAAACATATAATGAATAAGAAAAAAAATTTAAAATGAAATATTTATGAAAAATATGAAATAATAATTGAGCCTTTCCAAATGAAGATTGAATGGATGGATAATTTAGAAATTTTATGTATAAAAATGAAATATGACTATTGAAAATATGTTCATTAAAATTATGGCCATTGAAAATATGGATTCAATAATTATATTCATTGGTAAAATATTTGATATATATTATAATTTTGTGTATTGTTTAATTGTAAATTTAAAATAATACAACTTACAATGAAATAAAAATATGTAATAAAAATACTATAAATATATGAATATGAATATTTAATATTTATGTATAAATATTAATGTAATTTTTGTTAAAATATGATATATTGTATAAATAAAATTAAAATAAATATTATAACTTTAATAGGGTAGTTAAAAGTGAATTTTATAATTCAAATAATTCATTAATAGTATTTTTTAAAGAATATTTTGTATAAAAGTATATTTATTTTTAAGGAATGATTTTTTCAAGGATTTTATAATTTATCCTAAAAACAAAATTGAAACCGAAAAAATATTTTTATATATGAACTAATATATTATCATCATATAAATTTGAATCGATATGAAATAATATTAGGAACTTTTAATGCTTAAAGAATTAATTTTCCAATAAATGAAATTGTATTTATATTTTTTTGAACACAATAACTAAATAAATTTTATAATTTTGTTTTACAAAACAAAACTCATTTTTAATTCATAATATCAGTACTAGAATAAGTTAAAATTTTAATATCATCCTAAAATAATCAATTTTTAAGTGAGTTGTAAAAATACATATTTCTTTAAAAACTATCATATTTATACAACAAGAATGAATTAAAATATTAGGAAACCATATCTATATAATTTTTTTATTTTTTATTTTGTATTATAAATACCATTTTTAATTCATAAAATAGAGGCTGAACATTTTATGAAACACAACTAATAATACACAGAAAAAATAGTTTTCAAATGAATATAAAGAACTAATATTTTATCATCCCTATAAATTATATTTAATTTTTTTAATATTTGAGGTCAAAATTATAATATTAGATAATTTTTTTAATTTTAATTTAATTCATAAATATATTGTTTGTAAGGTTTGTGTTTATTATTGGAATAATAGTAAAAGAGTTTTGTATAGTATTATTTTATTAATATCATATAATTTTTTATTAAATTAATAAAATTGATTTATTTTTAGTTAAGAATATAATATTATGTTTAAAATAATATATTAATATATTTATAATCATTCAATTGGTAATAAATAATAATTAAAATTAAAGTACTCTTATTTCTCAAAATGTAATTTTAAACAAAAACTCTTTTTTAAAATGATATATTCTAATTTAAAAAATGATTTTCCAATATTTATACATTGAATTATATTATATAAATATTAAATTTAGCATCAAAATAATAAAATTTTTTAATATGGGTTACCATATAATTTTAAATAAAATATAAATCAGTTATGTAAAAACTATTTACCAAGGTAAAAAAACAAAATGAAAAAAAGTATAAAAATATGTTAAATGAATTGAATAATTTATAAAACATGTGTGGAATTCACTTTTTTGAGGATTTATTTACCCAATATCTCCCCACATGTCATTTTTATGTTGTATTAGAGTTTTTACCAATGAATAGTGTAATGATGTTATAGAAGTTTAAAGGGTATTCTCATACATACCCTTTTATTCCCTTATAATGTGAGATCACATTCACCCCTCCTTCATTACACAACCATTCAAATTAAAATTGAAAAATTTCCAAAAATAAATCTATTTATCTTATCCTTAATCCCATGTTCTCTATAATTTATCTAAATACCATCACATTCATGGAAATATCAAAGAAAAGAACACATCTTAAATGTAAATATTATCTCATTCATTACATTTTACCCATAATCTATATGTTCCAAATATATTATACGCATCAATGTATAATGAGATAACTATAATTATTATATGGATATTTTCTTTTATTAATGGAATAACGATTATTTATTCCTCTCCATCCGCAAGGGAAAAGAATAGTGACGTTAGTGCGTTGTTTGAACTACATACTCTACAAAGAGATGTCGTCCATTTTTCATCACCATTGTTCATGCATTCTCAATAAGATGTAGAATATGTAGAAATATAAACCCATTATTAAAGATATTATTTTAACTTTAACATTTTTATTAACCTTTTATCCCTCTTTTTTATTGATAATTGGAAACAATAACTTTGAGAATGTGTGAATTATCGCCTCTATGGGAAATGATATTCATTTTTCATCACCACCGAAATGGGTTGACTTATAATATATTCAATATATAAGAAAATATAAATAATTTTATAATATTTTCGATATTTTTATTGAATTTAAAAACTCTTTTGAGCATGGATAATATACATAAGGGGTTACAAGAATATTAACTGAATAACAGAAGGTACCCAATGTAGGTGACAAAACAATATTTAAAATAAAATATTTATGATACTTATTTGGAATATGATATATAGCTAAAAAAATTTATTTGTTATTTATATAATGAAAATTATTAAATTATTCTAGAAGTTAAGTGGAATTACTTAGTTCGTTCATGTAAGAGCTAAGGGTTTTTCCATAATGCCTTTTTATTGAGAAATATTTTAATGATATACACTAAATTACTATTTATAAAGTTTTTATACAAAAAAATAATTTATATTGTAATATTACTTTAATTAACTCATGGTAATTATAAAGCCACATGATTTTCAATATTTCAATGACTTTTTCTTCAAAAAAAACTAAATCAACATCGGTTTTGTTTCAAACATTCCTTCTATAAGAAACATTTTTTAATATACGTAATTTCTTTTAAATATTGTGTATATAACCAATAATATTGTAAATACCACTTATTATATTTATTTTTGTTAGTTTAACTTCAAATAAAATCCCTCTCAGTTTAAATATTCCTTTATTAGAATGTTTTGTCCGTTTTAAGGGATCATTTGTACCTCCTTCTTGTCTTTTTGGTAAGATGTTATCATTATTTTTATCCATTTTATGAAATATTATTCTCATGAACAACTAATATTTTTTATGTATACCCCTTAAATATGTTCATATGTAAATAGAAATTTCAAAATGGGGATTATATATGTTTTAGGTTCACTTCAAAATTCCAACTTTTATGTAAACCAGATTTAATGGAACGTTATTACTTTATGATTCATTTTGAGTATCCCCTTCCCATAAAATGTTATATATTCATAAATATATTATGAAATCTATTGTTATTTTATATATAACCCCCTTGGATAAATATTTGTTTTATGAAAAACAATAATGTGTTTCCTTTTTAAAAAAAATATCATTTTCTCATTTCAAAAATAAAAACCCTTGTATTTAATTTCAATTTTTTTCATATCAAACATTCTCCTAATGAATTTTATACATTAGATATACATTTTTAAAATCTATGTAAAATTTTAAAATATGAATATTCAAATTATTTACATCCTTATTGTCATAATAATCCATATGATTAGGTATTTGGTTAATCCATGAATTAGTATTATAAAACCCACTTCCATCCCATTGGTTTCATCATTCTTATCATTTATGTATGGTTAATATTTCTAATGTGTTTCATATATATATTATTTTAATTATGTGGTAGGTGGGAATGAAATTACATACCACACCATGGAATTTCATAAATCTATATATATCATGAATTTTTTGTAATTTAATATGATGTGAACCTATTCCACCATGGTACTTTGTCCACATTATGCGAATGGTCTTGGGAGTGACCTCTAACTTATGTTTATAATTTAATGTTTTATGTTTTTTAAAAAATTTATGATTCCATGTTCTTATTATATAACATTTTTTAAACATTTTTTTGATTATAATCATCATATTTAAGATATAAGGTTATGCATTTTAACTGTTATTTCATGATATGTATCCATGATTACTCCCTTATTGAACCTTATATCTCACCATTTTTCTTATGAATTATCCCTAGGATATCATATATACTTTTATAATATCAATAAGAGTGAGAAGAACTTTTTATAGTTTTACATAAAGATGATATTTTTATAATTATGTGTTAAGACCTGGAAATTTCAGGGAATTTTTTTTCTTAATTTCTTTAGAATTTTAAGAGTCTGTGTCTTCTGACAACACATGATTCCGAAGTCCGGTGTGCCCGGAATCAATTTTTGAAGTTTAGCTCAGGTACGATCAGTAAATAAATGAGAAGGTTTTTCAATCTTTTGAACCGGTGCTCAGAATTGAAATCTGAGGGCACCGATGAACTCGCAATGTCAGAAATTGAATAAGGGGACCTTTGCCGTAGTTTTGTTTTGAGCAGGTTGAGGTTTAATAATTGGGGATTATAATAAATTAAATAAAATTTTTATGTACAAATATTATTCAAGGAAGGTGGTTATTTTCAAAAAAGGGGGAGTTAGAGTTGGGGCCCACAACAACCTAACCTCCCATGGGAGAGTTTAGTCTGGTGGGGCCCACACAAGACCCTATCTCCCAACCTCCCCCATAACTCCCTCGACCTCCCCATAACCCACCCCTTTGTTTAATACATGACAACTCTACTCATTTATTGGAGTGGTTCCTCTCCACCTACCATGTTTAATGAAACCAACTAAGGTAATTAATAACCTTATTAATTATTGTTTTGTCACACCTCTTGAATTATTTTCAATTGCTTGGAGGTCTTTTAAAAGAAGGAGACTTAATGAAATATTTTCTTGGAAAATATTTTGGGAGAATTAGAGGAGATATTTCTTCATTCACGAAGAACGACTTCCTCCCTCCATGAAGAACGGTTGACCTTTTGATGGATCTCCAACGAACGATGCTCAAGTAGGTATTGAAGGCCTTTGCAGAAGCAACGACTACTAACGATCATCGTCACCTTCATCTCCTCTCTTGCGATGACATCAACGAACCGACGCCCACCCTTTCGTGATATCGTAAACGAACGGAGAACCATGAGGTAGGGGTTGTTATGTTCATGATTTAATATCGTTCATCATCATTCTTCAATTCTTGAGTTTTGTTTGTCTGCATGATACCATCTTGATGAAGAAGGGCTCGGACCGCACGAACACGGTCCGACCCTTGCCCTCTTGTTTGATGTTTGTGGAAAATGGAGGCGGATTGCGAAGAACCGGCCGACGTCTGGCCAACCACGAGTGGATTGTCAGTGCTTGATTGTCGGGTCGCCGCAAAGGCGCGGCACCATCGTGCCACGCAGAGTAGAGCCGGACCGTGGCCGGAATGGGCCACGACGGAGGGACGCATGGCCGTCGAGCCGTGCCAGAAATAAAAGAGATGCGTCCGAGAAAGAGGTGTGTGGCGGTGGGGTGTGGCGTCGTCATGTCGTGGAGGATCGGGAAGGGCTTTCGGTTGTTCCGGACACCGGAGCCACCAATTGGTGGGGTGAGAGGGGGCCCCACGGTCACCAAGGGGACAACCATAATGGCCGACCATTTTGAAGAACCCGGGGGTGTAACCCCCCGGTCCAGCGGCTTCGGCAGTCCCTGCTGGGCACCGCCGGCCCCCATGGTCGGCCAGATGCATGGGCCACTAGGTCAGGACCATGCCGGTGGGGCCGGGCCGTGCCCAACCAGGCCGGACCCGGACCCAGGTCGGGTCGACCCAGGGGGTGTTGGGCCAGGTCGGACCGGGCCCAGACCCCCTATTTGCAGTCTATTTTCAGTTAAACAGCCTTATCTTGAGTTGAAGACCTCAGATAAATCCACCATTATTTGTGTAGGATTTCCTGGATCAAGATGGTCGTTTCGGTATATTACACTCAATGTTTCGGTGAAGTTTGGGAACGACCGGGTTGGTTCTAACTCGAAACCAACCTGGCCCTTGGAGGGGAAACGCTTATAACATGAGGACCAGATATCTGATTGACGTTTCGTTGACTATGTTGGATTCCTCTTGATGATACAGTTATTTGGGAATACACCACATGTGGTTTGGATGCATATGGAGTACAGTCGGGTTGGTTTAGCTTATAAACCAACCGGGCCCCTGGAACGGAAAAGCAAATAACTTTTAGACCGGACGTCCATTTGAGGAACCGTCAGAGGAATTGGTAATCTAGTTGAGAAAAATTTCCATTGAGTATAACCAAGATAGTTTTTGGTACTGTTTAGAGATAGTCCAGTTGGTTCGTACACGAATCCAACCGGGCCCCAGGAACGGACATGCTAATAACTCACAGACCGGGCGTCTGATTGATGCGTTGTCTGTTGAGTTGGGACCCCTATGATGAGGCAGTCCTTTGAGATACCTCCACGTGAGATTAAATGACACAATGAAGTATCAACCAGTAGCTCGTGGAGCGGACCCTCTAGGAGACGAGCGTATAGGGTGCGGAGAATGTGTAGCTGTAGACCTGACGACTGCTTGACCGATTCGACATGTAGTGATTTGGTTAGCCCAGTGGATGGAGCGGTTGGTATTTGGCAGAAGACCCATGGCGGACGGAGTGCCTGGTTGTTGGCAGCAGACCCGTGGTACTCGACAGGAGGTGTACCTCTATAGGCTATTAAGGAGAGCGCCCAGTATTTGGCGGCAGACCCTCAGCGGATGGAGCACCCGGTATTTGGAAGCAGACCTCCGGTACTCGACAGGAGGAGTACCTCAGTAGTATAAGGTTAATGAGTAGATAATTGAAGTCGTGCCAGGCCACTATACTTGATAAAGGAGGAGTTCTCTAGCAATTGTGGTTTCGATAATGAAAATCATGGTTTGAGCTAAGTCAATGAACTTTCTATTTTCCTCATGATTGAGATAGGTTAATTGATAACTTTTGCATATGTATGTGCATATACCTAATAAAGTTTATTTGTTGAGATATTTATTTGTGGTTTATCCTTGTTGAATTTAGTTAGACCTTGAGGGTCTTGGGGTCCCTACTGAGTATCATTATACTCACCCCAGCATAGGCTATGCCCACACCTTGTTGTGTTGGATGTAGATGACGAACACTGCTGATAGAGGCCGAGTGTATGAGGATTGGATGACACCTGAAGGTGGACCTCATGACGTGTCGGTACCTGTAGGTGGACCACACGACGAGTCGGTACCCGGAGGAGGTTGACGGATGAGGGTGCTGAGGAGGCTATCTATACCTACCCTTTAGGTAGGATCCATGGTGGATGATCTAGGAGCTTCTCTATCTCTACCTACCCTTTAGATAGGATTCGTGGTGGACAATCCATGAGCTTGTTGTAACCTTTCAACTATTTTGTCTTTTACTTTTACTTTATAGTTTGGCTTGTATTTCCGGCCCCTTACTTTCAACACTACTTTTGTTTTCAGATTTACATAGTGTTTACTTTCTCTTGTACTCTGGGTGTGTGTGTGTGTGTTTACATTTCATAAAGGCAATTCCTTCCCTTTTATCAGGATTAATGCCTTTGTTGCTAGTCGCTATCCTCTGGCCTATGGAATGCAGGCTTGTGGTAGTAATGGAATGGGCCCCGAGGACGGTTCGTGACAAATTGGTATCAGAGGAAGTCGGTTCTACCATAGAACTAATGACTGATATTTTTCTTCTGTGAAGAAATAGTGTTAAGCGTACCAAGTTTGGTTTTTAGTTCAGGAAGTCCAGTGTTGGTGCGGCGGCTGATGTATCCGTACACCAGGACACTGACTACAGATTTCTAACTCAGTGGATGAAAACACTGATTGCGTGTGTGTTTACAAACGTTTCTATTAAATCAGCTCAAACCAAGTTAGCTCACCAGGTATAATCATTTGACCATGTCACATTTATTTCTTTCAGGATGTCTTCACCCAGTCAGTCAGTGTCGGTACTGAGTGGGGAGCGCGATGAAAGCCCACCGAGAAGCGAGTCATCAGTACATGGCCCTCCACCAGTTGAGACACTAGCAGAGATTGCACGCCGCTAGAGAGCGTTGCACGAGTTCCAGCGATAGGGGCCTCCGAGGTTTTGAGGCGAGTCAGATTTTCAGACGGATAGGTACTGGTTCGAGTTTGTAGCACGAGATTTCCACATAGCTGGGACACACGCTCACTTGATGGTGTACCTAGCCATTAGTCTCATTCATAGAGCACCTGAGAGGTGTTGGAGCAACATGTTCCAGTTTTGTGGCGAAATGACCTTCACCTGGGAAGACTTCGAGACCTTCTTCAGGGTGAAGTTTATACCAGTGACTCTACACTCTGAGCATGCTTAGAAGCTGTTGCCTTTGCAACAGGGTTTTCCGTCAGTATTCAGGTCATCTGTAGGCAGTAGATAGATGATGCAGAGGCCCAAGAGGACAAATCTGACAGGTGGGATACCTCGGGGTACAGGTTTGGTTGTGCGAGGAACACGAAACAGAGCCATCCATACGAGGAGCAGGAAGTGCTATGAATTCGGCAAGTAGGGTCACTTGGCACGTGACTGTCCGACTTCCCGAACTGTTGATCAGCAAGCATTGGAGAAGCCCCTGAGATAGAACCGGCGGTGGGAGCTTGAGCATAAGTTGAGTGGTAGACAAGGCAGTGGAGCTCCGGGAGCAGGTGGATGGGAGCGAGACTAGTTCTAGGCTTGGAGGCCTTTGTTCTTGGTGATTCTAGTTTTCATGTTTTTGTTGTTGTTTGTGTTTGCTTTGTGTCTTTTTTACTTCAAGAAGCATTAATATAAAACACTTTTATTTGTGACATTTTCATTCCTGTCATTTATGTGGTTGATACTAAGAGGTTCCGATTTAAACTGTTGACTTGACCCTCACTTGTGAGATTCATACTAGAGGAGACCCAGTAACCACACACTGATTTTGGCAGTGTGACTCAACCGTTGGAGGTGACAGTAATGGTTGGATCTTTTAGTAGTAGAGTTGAGGCCTTACGACGTCATTCAAGACATGAATTATTCTTTTCATGTCAGGATTGACTGTATTAGGAAAAAAAGTGGTTCATCCAGAGGATGAGACCAAATTTCTCTTTTCGGAAGAGGAGAAATCTCAGCAGCTCTTTGGTAGAACGTAGACAAAGAAGGGTGGATATGAGTTCTTACAATTGGCTAGTCTCACCCATTATTTGTTGAGTGAACGGTTTACGGTTCTCTCCAATTCCTTAGTCTCAGGTGTATCTTCTCTCAGAAAGACCTGAACCTGATATAGAAACAATGGATTGAATTCCTCTAGGACTATGACTTCGAGATAGTTTATATTCCTAGGGAGGGGAACGTTATAGCAGATGCTCTTAATAGGAGATCATGCATCCAGCTATTAAGAGTTGCGAGACAGCTGCTGACCGCATTTCCGATATCCTTTATTGTTAATGATGGAATCAGCATGTGTAGAACCAGAGATGGTTCAGGCTACGACGGAGAAGGTGCAGATCATCCAAGAGTGGACGAAGACTGCACAGAGCAGACAAAAGTCCGATGATGATAGAAGACAGAGACCACTGAAGTTCGAGGATGGAGACCACGTCTTAATACGGGTCTCTCCTCGACGAGGTCTACAGAGAAGTGGCTGAGGTGGCATGTTATCTCCCCGATTATTTGTACATTTCCAGGTTCTCATCAAAGTAGTCAAGGTGGCTTACCACCTGGCCTTACCACCTCAAATGCACCGGGTGCATGTTGTCATCCATGTATCTCAGCTGAGGAGATGTGTGCACGACCTATTCGTCATCATCGACCACGAGGAGCTGGACATCGATAATTGGGCGACTATCATGGGGTTCCAGTAGAGGTTGAGGATCGATAGGATCAGGTCCAACAGGGATGGTCGATTCCTCTTTTATGCTTTCGCTGGCTGCACGAGAAAACTCTAGGAGAGCACATGGGAGCTGGAGGATCAGATGCGTGCTCGGTACCTCCTTTAGTTCCTTAGTTTGTGTTATATCTTTACGGGGATGTAAATCCCTAAGGTGGGAGTAATGTAAAGACCAGGAAATTTCAAGGAATTTTTTTTCTTAATTTTTTGGAATATTACGAGTCTGTGGGTTCGGACGACACTTGATTTTGAGGCCCGGTGTGCCTAGAATCAATTTCCAACGTTTAGCTCGGGTACATTTAGTAAACTAATGAGTGAGTTTTTCTTTCTTTTGAACTAGTTCTCGGAATTGAAATCTGAGGGCATCGATGAACTCGCAGCACTGGTAATTTCTTAAGGGGAATTTTGCCGTAGTTTTGTTTTGAGCAGGTTGAGGTTTAATAATTTTGGATTAAAATAAATTAAATAAAATTTTTTGTGTACAAATTTTATTCAAGGAAGGTTGTTATTTCCAACAAATGAGGAGTTAGGGTTGGGGCCCACACCCACCTAACCTCCCATGGGAGAGTTTGGTGTGGTGGGGCCCACACGAGAACCTAACTCCTCACCTCCCCCATAACCCCCTTGACCTCTCCATAACTCAACCCTTGTTTAATACATGACAACTCCACTCATTTATTGGAGTGGAGCCTCTCCACCTCCCAAGCCAACTAAGGTAATTAATAACCTTATTAATTATTTTTTTTGTCACGCCTCTTGACTTATTTTGAATTGCTTGTAGAACTTTTAAAAGAACGAGAATTGAGGAAATATTTTCTTGGAAAATATTTTGGGAGAATTAGAGGAGATCTTTCTTCATCCACGAAGAATGTCTTCCTCCCTCCACAAAGAACAGTTCACCTTCTGACGGATCTCCAATGAACAAAGCACGAGTCGGGATTGAAGGACTTTTCGGAAGTGATGAATGCTAATGATCATCATCACCTTCATCTCCTCTCTGGCAATGTAATAAATGAGCCGACATCCACCCTTTTGTGATATCGTTAACGAATGGTGAACCATGAGGTAGGGGTTGTTATGTTCAAGATTTAATACCGTTCATCATCATTATTCAATTATTGAGTTTCGTTTGGCCGCATGATACCATCTTGACTAGGAAGGTCTCGAACCGCACGAACACGGTACGACCCTTCCCCTCTCATTTTTTGTTTTTTGATGATGGAGGCGGACTGCGAAGAACTGGATGAAGTCGGGCCAACCACGAGAAGATCGTCAGCGCTTGATTGTGGGGTCGCCGTAAAGGCACGACACCATCATGCCACGTAGAGTTTAAATGGACCACGGCCGGAACGGGCCATGGAGGAGGGTCGCGTCGCAGTTGTGCCACGCCGGAACTACTAGAGACGCGGACGAGGTGGAGGGGCGCGATGCCATCACGCCACGCCAGAGCTTCAAGGGTCTGCGGCCAGGGCGTGTAACGTCGGTGGGGCGCGGCGGCATCGTGTCATGACGGTTGAACAAAGCCGCGGCCTAAGGGCACGACAGACTGGGAGAGGCGGTCGGCTGTACTGGCCGCCGACGCCACAAAGAGGAGGGACCCGAGTGGGTCCCGAGGTCACCAAGGGGCCGACCATCATGGCCGGCTGTTTCAATGAAACCGGGGGGTGTAACCCCCCCGGACCAGCGGCTTGCGCGGGCCCTACTGGGCGCCTCCAACCCCTCCTGGTGGTCTCGCCAATCGGCTAGCCGCGTGGGCCGCTGGGGACGGACCGTGTCGGCCAGGCTAGGCCGCGCCCACCCGGGCCGGACCCGGGTCGTGTCGACTCGGTTCCTGCCGACCCAGGGGGTGTTGGACCGGGTCAGACCGGGCCAAGACCCCCTATTTACAAACCATTTTTAGGTAAACAAACTTATATTGAGCTGCAGACCTCCGATTGACGCACCATCTGTAGCGTAGGATTCCTTGGATCGAGACGGTCGTCTTAGTATATGACACTCATGGTTTCAGGGAAGCTTTGGAATGGCCGGGTTGGTTCGAACTTGAAACCAACCAGGCCCTGAGAGCGGAAATGCTTATAACACGAGGACCTCACATCTGATTGACGTGTCATTGACTACATTGGATTCCTCTTGATGAGACGGTTATTTTGGCATACTCCACTTGAGTTTTGGATGCTGATGCAGTACAGTCGGGTTGGTTTAGATTATAAACCAACCGGGCCCCTAGAACAGAAAAAGCCTATAACTTTTAGACCGAACGTCCGTTTGACGAACCGTAAAAGGTGTTTGTAATATCGTTTAGAAACGGTTCCTTTGAGTATACCCATGAGAGTTCAGGGTACTATTGAGACACGGTCAGGTTGGTTCATACATGAATCCTACCGGGCCCCTCGAATGACAATGCTAATAACTCATAGACCGGGCGTCTGATTGACATGTCGTCTGTTGAGTTGAGACCCCTATGATGAGGCGATCATTTGAGATACTTCCACGTGAGATTATGTAACACGTGGAAGTAACGACCAGTTGATCGATGAGCGGACTCTCCCGGAGGCACACGTACGGTGTGCGGAGATCGAGTAGCCGTAGACCTAATGACTTCTTGACCGATTCGACTCGTAGTGATTCAGTTATCCCATTGGACAGAGAACCCAGTATTTGGCAGCTGACCCACGGCGGAAAGAGCGCCTGGTAGTTGGCAGCAGACACGTGGTACTCAACAGGATGAGTACCTCTTTAGGCTATTAGGGAGAGCGCCCGGAATTTGGTGGTAGACCCTCAGTGGATGGAGCACCCGGTATTTGGTAGTAGACTTGTGGTACTCGACATGAGGAGTACCTCAGCAGTCTAAGGATAGTGAGTAGAGCCTCAGAGTTGTGACAGGGCCGCTGTACTCAACAGAGGAGGAGTTCTCCAACAGTTGTTGTTTCGATAATGAAAATCCGAGTTTGAGCTGAGTCAATGACCTTTGTGTTTTCCTCATGATTGAGATGGGTTATGTGATAAATTTGGAATATTTATGGGCATATACCTAAGTAAAGGTTATATGTTAAGATCTGTCTTTTTGGTTTATCCTTGTTGGATTTAGTGAGACCTTGAGGGTCCTGGGGTCCCTACTGAGTATCATTATACTCACCCCTGCACGGGCTATGCCCGCACCTCATTGTGTTGGATGCAGACGATGGAAAACGCTGATGGTGGCCGAGTGTATGAGGACTAGACGACACCTGGTGGAGGACCTCACGATGAGTCATTACCCAGAGGTGGACCACACGACGAGTCAGTACTTAGAGGAGGTTGACGGACGAGGGTACTAAAGAGGATATCTGTACCTACCCTTTAGGTAGGATCTGTGGTGGAAGATCTAGGAGCTGCGCTATATGTACCTACCCTTCAGGTTGGATCCGTGGTGGAAAATCCAGGAGCTGCTTGTCACCTTCTAGCTTTTTTGTCTTTTACTTGTACTTTATAGTTGGGCTTGTATTTCCAGCCACTTACTTTGAGCAGTACTTTGGTTTTCAGTTTTACCATGTCTTTACTTCTGCTTGTACTATGGGTGTGTGTGTGTGTGTTTACGTTTCATAAAGGAAATGTCTTCTCTTTTATAGGGACTTACACCTTTGGTGCTAGTCGCCAGCCCCTATCCTATGGATGGTGGGCTTGGGGTAGTCACGTCATGGGCCCCAAGGATGGGTCGTGACATTATGATTAGGTATTTGTATGTATAAACATACAAATACACAGTACCTCTTGATATTTGGGATGTATTTTTCTAAAAGAATGTTAAAAATCATGAAATAATGTATGTTTACGGCTCAGGTCTCTATATTTAGAATCCCATGTTTCATGAATAAAAATGCATCTAATTTTGGATATTTTGATGAAAGACCCAAATAGGGAATTTATTTGATACCTATACTATAGAAATGGTTATATATTTTGGGATAAAGGAATCATGAAGTAGTTAAATGTTATGGTGAAGCAATCATTAGAAACTTAATAAATTTTATTTCTCTTAATATAACCGAATTTCAAAATTTTAAAGAAGACATGGAGAATAATTCTAGAAAAAGTAGATATGGATAGATTAGTATAACCAAAAATATTCAATGTTGGGTGAGATATGAAAAATGAGGATAAAAATGTAATGGAAGGTGAAAATAGATCATTCAAATGTTGTATAATCACATAGAGAATGAATATATAATGGTAATTCAAAGTGATCCAATTCAAGCAAGATGGATGCTAAAACATGATTACCCTACAACATAACCAACTTGGATATGGGTTAATTGATAACTTTGTCATATGTACGGGCATATACCTATGTAACGTTTATCTATTGAGATCTTTCTTTGTGGTTTATCATTGTTGAATTTAGTGAGACCATGAGGGTCTTGGGGTCCCTACTGAGTATCATTATACTCACCCCTGCATGGGCTATGCCCGCACCTTGTTGTGTTGGATGCAGAAGACGAACACTGCTGATGGAGGCCGAGTGTACGGGGACTGGATGCCACCAGGAGGTGGACGTCACGACTTGTCAGTACCTAGAGGTGGACCACACGACGAGCTGGTACCCAGAGGAGGTTGACGGATGGGGGCGTTGAGGAGGACATCTGTACCTACCCTTCCAGTAGGATCTGTGGTGGATGGTCTAGGAGCTGCTCTATCTATACCTAGCCTTTAGATAGTATTCGTGGTGGGCGATCAATGAGCTTCTTGTCACCTTCTAGCTATTTTGTCTGTTACATGTACTTTATAGTTGGGCTTGTATTTCTGGCCCCTTACTTTCAACACTATTTTGTTTTTAGTTTTACTTAGTGTATACTTCCTCTTGTACTCTAGGTGTGTGTGTGTGTGTTTATGTTTCATAAAGGAAATGTCTTCACTTTTATCAGGATTTACGCCTTTAGTGCTAGTCACTATCCCCTGGCCTATGGAAGTCAGGCTTGGGGTAGTCCCGGCACGGGCCCTGAGGACGGGTCGTGAAAAATTGGTATCAGAGGATGTCGATTCTACCATAGAACATATGACTATGATATTTTAATTCTGTGAAGAAATAGTGTTAAGCATACCGGGTGTGGTTTTAGGTTCAGGAAGTCCAGTGTTGGTGCGGCGGACGATGTATCCATACACCAGAACCTTGACTAATGATTTCTGAATCAGTGCACAAAAACACTGATTGCGTGTGTGTTTACAAAAGTTTCTTTTAAATCAGCTCAAACCAGGTCATCTCACCATGTATAATTGTTTGACCGTGTCACATTTGATTCTTTCAGGATGTCTTCACCTAGTCAGTCAGCGTGGGTACCGAGTGGGGAGCGTGATGATAGCCCACCGAGCAGCGAGGCTTCAGTATAGGGCCCTCCACCAGTTGAGACACCAGCAGATATTGCACGCTGCTTGAGAGCATTGCATGAGTTCCAGTGATAGGGTCCTTCGAGGTTTTGAGGTGAGTCAGATTTTCAGAAGTCTAGGTACTGGTTGGAGTTTGTAGCACGAGCTTTCCACACAGCTGGGACACCCGCTGACTTGATGGTGTACCTAGATGTTAGTCTCATTCAGGGAGCACCTGAGAGGTGGTGAAGCAACATGTTCTAGTTTTGTGACTAAATTACCTTTACCTGGGAAGACTTCGAGACCTTCTTCAGGGTGGAGTTTATACCAAAGACTCTACACTCTGAGCATGCTCAGGAGCTGCTGCCTTTGAAATAGGGTTTTCCGTTAGTATCTGGGTCATCTGCAGGCAGTAGATGGATAATGCAGAGGTCCAAGAGGACTAGGCTGACAGGTGGGTGACCTCGGGGTATAGGTCTGGTTGTTTGAGGCACACGAAACAGAACCATCCATAAGAGGAGTAGGAAGTGGTATACATTCAGCAAGCAGGGTCACTTGGCACGTGACTATCCGACTTCCCACACAGTTGATCAGCAGGCGTTGGAGGAGCCCTTGAGACAGAAGCAGCGGCGGGAGCTTGAGCATCAGCCAAGTGGTGGACACGGCAGTGGAGCTCCGCGTGCAGGAGGGCAGGAGCGAGACTAGTTCTAGGCTTGGAGGCCTTTGTTCTTGGTGGTTCTAGTTTCCGTATTTTTGTTGTTGTTGAGTTTGCTTTGTGTCTTTGTACTTTGAGCAGCAGTAATATAAAACAATTTTATTTGTGAAATTTTCATTCCTGCCACTTGTGTGGTTGAGAATAAGAGGTTCTCGTTTAAACTGTTGACTTGACCCTCACTTGTCAAATTTCTACTGGGGGAGACCCAGTATCCACGCACTGATTCCGGCAGTTTGACTCAACCAATGGAGGCGAGAGTAATGGTTGGATCTCTTAGTAGTAGAGTTGAGGCCTTACGACGTCATTCAAGACATGGTTTGTTATTTTCATGTTAGGATTGACTGTATTAGGAAAAGAACGTGGTTCATCTAGAGGATGAGACCAGATTTCTCTTTTCGGCAGAGGAGATATCTCAGCAGCTCTTTGGTAGAATGTAGACGATGAAGGGTGGATATGAGTTCTTACAATTGGCTAGTCTCACCCATTGTTCATTGAGCAAATAGTTTACAATTCTCTCCAACTCCTTAGTCTCAGGTGTATCTTCACTCAGAAGGACCTAAACCTGATATAGAAACAATGGCTTGAATTCCTCTAGGACTATGACTACGAGATAGTTTATATTCTTAGGGAGGGTAACGTTGTAGGAGATTCTCTTAATATGAGATCAGGCATCCAGCTGTTAGGAGTGGCGAGAGAGCTACTAACCACATTTCAGATATACTTTGTGGTTACTGATGGAATCATCACTTGTAGAACCAGAGATGGTTCAGGCTATGATGGAGAAGTTGCAGATCATCCACGAGCGGATGAAGACTGCACAGAGCAAACAGAAGTCCTATGCTGATAGGAGACAGAGACCACTGGAGTTCGATGATGGTGACCACGTCTTTATATGGGTCTCTCCTCGACGAGGTCTAAAGAGATGTGGCTGAGGCGGAAAGTTATCTCCACTTTTATTCGGACTTTTCCGGGTTCTCAGCAAAGTAGGAAAGGTGGCTTACCACCTTTCCTTACCACCTCAGATGCACTGGGTGCACGATGTCATCCTTGTATCTCAGCTGAGAATATGTGTGCACGACATATCTATCATCATCGACCACAGGGAGCTAGACATCAATAACTGGGAGACTATCATGGGGTTCCAGTAGAGGTTGAGGATTGATGGGATCGGGTCCTACGGGGATGGTCGATTCCTCTTTTGCGCTTTCGCTGGCTGTACGAGAAACCTCCAGGAGAGAAAATGGGAGATGGAGGCACAGATGTGTGCTCGGTACCTTTTTTAGTTTCCTTAGATTGTGTTATATCTTTACGGGGATGTAAATCCATGAGGTGGGAGTAATGTAGAGACCCGGAAATTTCGATGAATTTTTTTTTAATTTATTTTGAATTTTACGAGTCTGTGGCTTCTGACAACACTTGATTCCGAGGCCCGGTGTGCCTGAAATCAATTTCCAACATTTATCTCGTGTACATTCAGTAAATGAACGAGAGGGTTATTCTTTCTTTTGAACTGGTTCTCAGAATTGAAATCTGAGGGCATCGATGAACTCACAACACTGGTAATTTCTTAACGGACTTTTTCCATAGTTTTGTTTTGAGCGGGTTGAGGTTTAATAATTGTAGATTATAATAAATTAAATAAATTTTGTTGTGTACAAATTTTATTCAAGGAAGGTGGTTATTTCCAACAAAGTGGGAGTTAGAGGTGGGCCCCACACCCACCTAACCTCCCATGGGAGAGTTTGGTGTGGTGGGGCCCACAAGAGACCCTAACTCCTCACCTCCCCCATAACCCCCTTGACCTCTCCATAACTCACCCCTAGTTTAATACATGACAACTCCACTCATTTATTGGAGTGGAGCCTCTCCACCTCCCAAGATTAATGAAGCCAACTAAGGTAATTAATAACCTTATTAATTATTTTTTTTGTCGCACCTATTGAATTATTTTGAATTGTTTGTTGATATTTTAAAGGAAGGAGACTTGATGAAATATTTTCTTGGAAAATATTTTGGGAGAATTAGAGGAGATATATCTTCATCCACGAAGAATGACTTCCTCCCTCCACAAAGAACAGTTCAACTTCTGATGGATCTCCAATGAACGACGCTCGATTCGGGATTAAAGGCCTTTGTGGAAACGAAGAACGCTAATGATCATCGTCACCTTCATCTCCTCTCTGGAAATGGCGTCAACGAGCCAACGTCCACCCTTTCGCGATATCATTAACGAATGGAGAACCTTGAGTTAGGGGTTGTTATGTTCAAGATTTAATACCATTCATCATCGTTCTTCAATTATTGAGTTTTTTTTGGCCGCATGATACCATCTTGACGAGGAAGGTCTTGGACCGCATGAACACGGTCCGACCCTTCCCCTCTAGTTTGTTGTTTGTGGACGATGGAGATGGACTGCGAAGAACTGGCCGGTGACGGGCCAACCACGAGCGGATCATCAGTGCTTGATTGTGGGGTTGCCGCAAAGGCGCGACACCATCGTTCCACGCAGAGTTGAGCCGGACCACGGCTGGAATGGTCCATGGAAGAGGGCCGCGGCGCCATTGCGCCTCGCCAGAACTACTAGAGATGCGGCCGAGGCAGAGGGGAGCGGCGCCATCGCGCTGCGCCAGAGCTTCAAGGGGCCGCGGCCAGGGAGGGCTGCGTCGGTGGGGCACGACGCCGTCATGCCGTGCCAGTTGGACAATGTCGCGGCCTATGGACGTGGTAGACCAGGAGAGGTGGTCGGCTGTGCTGGTCGCCGGCACCACAAAGAGGAGGGACCCGAGTGGGTCCCACGGTCACCAAGGGGCCTTCCATCATGGCTGGCTATTTCAAATAAACCGGTGGGTGTAACCCCCTGGACCAGTTGCTTGGGCAGGCCCCGCTGGGTGCCGCCAGCCCCTCATAGTCGGCCGGCCAAGCGGCCAGCCGTGTGGGCCGCTTGGGACGGACCGTACCGGGCAGCCAGGGCTGGACCCGGGTCAGGTCGACACGGTTTGTGCCGACCCATGTGGTGTTGGGACGGGTCGGACCATGCCAAGACCCCCTTTTTCCAAACCATTTTTAGTTAAATGGCCTTACATTGAGTTGCAGACCTCTGATCTACGCACCATCAGTAGCATAGGATTCCTTGGATCGGGACGGTCGTCTTGGTATATGACACTCATGGTTTCAGGGAAGTTTGGGAATGGCTGGGTTGGTTCGAACTCGATACCAACCAGGCCCTGAGAGTGGAAATGCTTATAACCTGAGGACCGGATGTCCGATTGACATGTCGTTCACTATGTTGGATTCCTCTTGATGAGAAGGTTCTTTTGGCATACTCCACATGAGGTTTGGATGCTGATTCAGTAAAGTCGGGTTGGTTTAGATTATAAACCAACCGGGCCCCTAGAACGAAAAAGCCCATAACTTTTAGAACAGACATCCATTTGACGAACCGTCAAGGGCGTTTGTAATCTCGTTGAGAAACGGTTCCTTTGAGTATACCCATGAGAGTTCAAGGTACTATTGATCCACGTTCAGTTTGGTTTATACACGAATCCAACCGGGCCCCTGGAACAGAAATGGTAACAACTCAAAGACCGAGCATCTGATTGACGTGTCATCTGCTGAGTGGACACCCCTATGACGAGGCAGTCATTTGAGATAATTCCACATGAGATTACGTGACACGTGGACGTATCGACTAGTTGATCGGGGAGCGGACCCTCCCGGAGATGAGCGTACGAAGTGTGGAGACCGAGTAGCTGTAGACCTGATGACTGCTTGCCCGATTCAACTCATAGTGATTCAGTTATCTCATTGGACGGAGCACCCAATATTTGATGGCAGACCCACGGCGGATGCAACGCCTGGTAGTTGGCAGCAGACATGTGGTACTCGATAGGAGGAGTACCTCTGTAGGCAATTAAGGATAGCACCCTGTATTGGGCGGTAGACCCTCAGCGGTTGGAGTGCCCGGTATTTGGCAGCAGACATGTGGTACTCAATAGGATGAGTACCTCAGTAGTCTAAGGTTAGTGATTAGTGACTCAGAGTTGTGATAGGGCCACTGTACTCGACAGAGGAGGAGTTCTCCAGTAGTTGTGGTTTCGATAATGAAAATCCTGGTTTGAGCTGAGTCAATGACCATTGTGTTCTACTCATGATTGAGATGGGTTACGTGATAACTTAGGAACATGTATGGGTATATATCTAAGTAAAGGTTATCTGTTGAGATATTTCATTGTGGTTTATCTTTGTTGGATTTAGTGAGATCTTGAGGGTCATGGGGTCCCTACTGAGTATCATTATACTCACCCATGCACGGGCTATGCCTGCACCTCGTTGTGGTGGATGCAGACGATATACAGCGCTAACGGGGGCCGAGTGAACGAGGACTGGATGAAACCTAGAGGTGGACCTCCCGACGAGTTGGTACCCAGAGGTGGACCACACGACGAGTCAGTACCCGAAGGAGGTTGACGGATGATGGCACTAAAGAGGCTATCTGTACCTACCCTTCTGGTAGGATCCGTGGTGGACGATCTAGGAGCTACGCTATCTATACCTACCCTTCAGGTAGTATCCATGGTGGAAAATCTAGGAGCTGCTTGTCACCTTCTAGATTTTTTTCTTTTACTTGTACATTATATTTGGGCTTGTATTTCCAGCCACTTACTTTCAGCAGTACTTTGGTTTTCATTTTTACTAAGTGTTTACTTCTGCTTGTACTCTGGGTGTGTGTGCCTGTGTTTATGTTTCATGATGGAAATGTCTTCTCTTTTATCAGGATTTACACCTTTGGTGCTAGGTGCCATCCCCTGGCCTATGGAAGGCGGGCTTGGGGTAGTCCCGGCATGGGCCCCGAGGATGGGTTGTGACGTTATGATTATGTATTTGTATGTATAATCATCCAAAGACACAATACCTCTTGATATTTGGGATGTATTGTTCTAAAAGAATGTTAAGAATCATGAAATAATGTATGTTTAAGGCTTGGGTATCTATATTTAGAATCCCATGTATCATAAATAATAATGCATCTAATTTAGGATATTTTGATGAAAGACCCAAATAGGGAATTTCTTTGATACATATACTATAGAAATGGTTATATATTTTGGGAAAAAGGAATCATGAGGTGGTTAAATGTTGTGGTGATGCAATCATTAGAAACTTAATAAATTTTATTTCTCATAATATAACCGACTTTCAAAATTTTAAAGAAGACATGGAAAATAATTCTAGAAAAAGAAGTTATGGATAGATTAGTATGCACCAAAAATATTCAATGTTGGGTGAGATCTTACAAATAAGGATAAAAATTTAATGGATGGTGAACATAGATCATTCAAGTGTTGGATAATCACATAGAGAATGAATATATAATGGTAATTCAATGTGATCCAATTCAAGCATGATGGATGCTAAAACATGATTACCCAACAACATAACAAACTGGGATATGCTTAGGTTTTGATAATTATACCACACAAATCTCTCATATATAACCAAATATAGTGGAAGGGTATATGAAATATTATTATTAGATTTGATATATGAATGAATAGATATATCAAATTGATATGAATTCAACCCATGACATTCTTTTAGTACCTCTAGAAAAAAATTTCATTAGTACCAATTGAATATTCCCAAATAAATTAAATGGAAACAGATAAGATATAAGGAATATATAATGTCTTTTTTTAGTAGGTACTCCCATGTCGAAGGAACTAATTTTACAGAGACCATTGCAACTATTGAGGGTTTGAGGATACTTGTATATTCCTTTTTATATAATCTAATAGTTAATATAAAACCTATTAAATTGATGTAAAATATTATATCTTAAACACTAATAATCAATAAGATGTATATATTGAATATCATAATGGATTTATGGTTGATGATGATATAACCACAATGTGTGAATTAAGGAATGCATAATATGAGTTATATCAGGACCTAGGTCCTGAAATTTTATTCATGATAACAGATTAAATGAGTTAAAATTAATTTAAGAATATTTTGGAGTAATCATGTGTATCAAGTATATATTGATAGGTAAAATAATTATTATATATATATATTGGTTTTATCATTTGTGTAGGTTATTATGAGAGTTATTTGAAATAGTTTTTGAATCAAATGTAGAAATAATTGAATTATCCATGATGGGTGACATTAAATACTTCCTAGGATTACAATTTTTTTATAATTAATGTTTTATTTTTATTTCCCAAGATAATTATTATAATTTTAATTAAATAATATAGATATATAGGACTGAAAACTAGTGCGAAAACATTATCCCTTTGGGATGAATTATAAAAATTTGTTGATGTTAGAATATCGGTCAAAGGGAGTTTAGAAATTTTATTAGGAGTTTTGTTTACCAATCCGCATTTAGAAAAAATATAGTCTATGATTTTTTTTATACGTATAACATTGATTTTATATAATATTAACATATATAAGACAAAAATATTAAAAAATAAATCAAGTAAATAACTTTCTATGGGGTTCCATACCATTAATAAGACAATCTAAATATATGTGGATGTACTGATGCCAATTGGGATTGATATTATGATTATAGAAGTTCCACTTCAAGGTGAATCATTTTTCAAGGAGGGGGTTGTTTCATCTAGTATTGAATGAGATGAAATTTAGTAACATTTATCTCCATATGTTTTAAATATATATATACTACAATTTATTTAACATGTATGATATAAATGAATGATAAGCCTAATGATTTGATAGTGAACATAGAAAAACCTATTAAAATTTTCTATGATAATAAAGGTGTTATATTCCTTTATAGATATAAAATAAAATACTCAAGGTCTAAAAAATAATAATTAATTTCATATTATCAAGGAAATGGTGGAAAATGGAAGCTGACAGTTGGAATTTACTCCAACATGAGATCAATAAGAAGATATCTCCACAAAGCCTATACCTAAGGATATATATTATACCTTGAGACTTAACATGGTATTTAAACCGCTCCATGTATCTTAATATTATTTTGGAGGTCCAACATTATGTGTCAAATTAGGTTGTCAAAGGGTTAGAAGTGTGGTAACAAGTCTTTGTACAAAAAAGTACATTTTCTTAATAAAGGGGGACTGTTTATTTAATAGAGAAGCATGGAATTTCAATCAGTATATGTAATTAAATGGATGAGTTTATTGTGAAAATGGGTTGATATTTGATGTGATCAGTGGCAATTTTTAGGGTGGGAAAATCTTTTCGCTTGGCCAAAATATTACTTTTCATTTAGATTTGGAGTTCTCTAAAAAATAGTACTCTAACCTATGAATTGGGGTCAGGATTTTCTTCATCTAATATATGATTTTATTTTATATCTATTAAATAAGAAATTAAATACTTATAAGTGTATTTAATATTTTCATGGGTTAAAAAAAACCAAATGGGGATATTAATGTTCCCATGGAATTGTTTGACAATTTATATTTTCAATCATCTTTTAGGGAAAAGTTTTACCAAATGGATTAGAAATATTTTTTCTGTAAACTATTGGTGGATGAATATTAGTTTCTAATGGATCAATTTTTTTATTGAAAAATATGGAATTTTGTATTAAAATTTATAAAATGGATATTTTTTTTTACTTTGAACAACTTTGATGAGCTGCACCTATGAATTTTGGTATACATGTATTTCATTAATGTTTCCAGTATTTGGATAATGTATAGTAGTATATTATTTTTCTAGGTCATGTAAATATTTTTAAGTGCTTGTATGAATACCACTAGGAGTATTAAAATCATTTTTTCTATATATATGTCTTTATCAGTTGTGTAAAAAATTACATTTGATTTTGTATGATGTTGAGAGATTCATATTATATTTGATAATCACATAATAAAATTATAAGATCAATCTAGAAATGTTCATAAGTACAATATCATATTATGTATGATGGTTAGAGGCCCATGTATGATATTTATATCATCATGTATGATATTTATATCATCATGTATGATATTTATATCTATCCATATGATATTTTTGCGGACAAATGATATTAGCGCTAGAATCTATGATATTATATATTAAGAAAACTTAAAAAAATTAATATGGATAAAAATAAAATTTATCTATTTCATTTTTCACGTGATGTTAGTCATGGAAATTAAATATCAAAATTATTCTAATTAATTCTGATTGAAGATGAGTAATTATAATATACCCAAGTTTCAATGATATTGTCATGGTTCAAATCTATTCATGAATGCAGAGTTAAAAATATTTAAAATCTTCTTATTATATAAAGAGTAATGACCCAGGATTTTCCAAATATCGCATGTGAGTTAAAATAAGAAACTCTAATAGATTTATTTGATATAATATCAAAAATTTAAATGAAATTTATATCAAAAAATATGCTTATGTATTTGAAGGTTGAGATAGAGTGTGTGTTTATATGGTGAGATATCAGAAAATATTATTCATGATGTTTGAAAATATTTATTTTGGATAAATTTTAATTTATTTTCATTTTTTAGAGTAGATACAAATACACTATTTTATCAATGATGAAAAGATGAAAATATTAAATTGTGTAGTTTTTATATATTATGATGATGTCTTCGAAATATAGTTTATTTATCTTACCACAAAACACATATTGTTGAGATTAAGAAGGTCATATTCATGTGTGAATTCTCTATTGCATATATATGCCATCTTATAGAATCGTGTCTACTAGTCCATGTGACTAAAAAGTTTTTTTATTCATCTAAGAATTTTATTTCACTTTTGAATAAGATATTTTGTTGATAATATAGGTCCTTTTTAGTGGTTTTTTTCATTTTATGGAGAATTATTAAGCTATTAACTATAGTAGGTTCATATATAAAAATCATGAGAAAGAAATAATGCGAATTAAATTTTACCTTTTTGAAAATTGAAGTGGATGATACCTACATTTACCTTGGGTTCTAATTGATAATTATTTATATTCAATAAAATTATATAATGAAAACAAAATTCATGTCTCAAAAAAAAATTGGATACACTAAGGAGTAGGAACTCATATTAAGGCTGAACAGTATAAAATTTCCTATGTAATATAAGTTTTTCATATTTATAAACACAGTTGAAGAAGATACCTAATATAATGAATTGTAACATTAGTTGGTCATAGATATTTATATAAGAAAGAAATTTTTTTAAAAAATTGGTACTAAGTTTTTACCCCCTCCCCCCCCCCCTCAGTGTTATCCAAAGGATGTGGGTGATTTAAAAATTCTAGAGAAACATGATTTGGACTAGTGAGTATTGATAGATTTGTTAATGGTCTCCATTATCTCATCTATATTTATTTAAAGACAATATTTCTACCCTTGGTCATTTTTTTAAATAAATATAATAATAATTTTTGAAGTGAGATAAATTTCCCAATTCAACATTAATTATTAATTTGATAAAAAAGAAAGCCTATATATTTTATAACCCCTTTTATTTTATGTCTTCTCTCTCACCTTATATCTATTCATTATACTATTTAATAAAGGATCATTGAAACTAAAAGGATTGGGGAAAAATGTGAGGCTTGGTTTTATGTAACCACTCAGTCACCCACAACCTAATGGTATTCTACTCTCACTTCATTCTCACACATGGTATTAGATAAGGATTTTGTTTATCAATTTTATTTGACATAAAATTAAACGATCAGATTATATTGTGATGGATCCATGTATTTTCCAAAGGTTAAATGTTTATTATTTATTTAAAAAATCATTTCTATTGATGGGATATATGGAATACATGACCACCATCAATAAAAAATGATTTTTCATTATTGATGGAAATGGAATAAATTTAGGTATTTAGGGGATGGTTTCATATATGAATTCATTTTCCCAGAAAATATTTGATATCAAAATGAATACATTATATAGTCTTAATTTTGGTACATCATAAAAGCATTTGGATATAAAAAATTAAAATTATGGGAGAGTGTATAATACATTTTAACTTATCCCTCCTAAACAAATTACATTATATAAGTTGTGAGATTGGAGAAAGAAAATGGCATTTTAAAGAACATTAATGATATTAATGAGGTAGACAACGCAATGAATAATTCATAGTTACAAATATTTTTGGATTAATTTGAGGTTTTTTTAATGAGTTCAGATGAATCAGATGGTGAATTATTTATTCAAGTGAACAAAATGTTATTGTTTATTTAAATATATGGATTAATTAATGAGTAATAATTTCTTGTTTTGGAATTAATGGTGTGTTTCAAAAATATTTTCGATATAAATATTTCTACCCAATATTACCCAAAAATAAATTATTAGACTATTGAAAAGAACAAATATGTCTTTATATAATATTATTAGAGGGTTGTCTCAACATTAAGGATATTAAAAAAAATCCAAAAATGACTTATCTTTTAAATATTTAAAAGGATCAAGATATCTTAAACCAAATATGTCTCAAGAAGAGGTTATAGATTCTGAATTTTATACCTTGAATTTTAATGAATTTATATCATTTTATTAGAAATTTATATAATTTTTAAACAGTAAATATATGGTAAATTTCATTTTATATTTTTCAAATGATAAAATATTAGACAATTTTAAGCTAGTATAACTTTGAAAAAGAATAGAAAAGATGGTGACGACCAATCTCAGTGATCATCAAGGTTAAAAATGGTGCAAAATAGATTCAATGGGTAAATTCCCTTTAATATAATAGAAAATGAAAACATATTGAAGAAATATAAAACTCTCTTAAAAAATTAGGAAATATATTCAAATGAGTAATGTGAGAAATATGAAATAGATCTTATAGTGTAAAAGATTCAATATTACATGATAATATCCTATTTGTCTAGGGAACCTTCTATTGAAAAAATTTTACAAAAAAGAAGTAACTATAAAGGATGGAAATAAATAAAGGGAAAAAATTGGAGAGTCTCAATTGAGTGTGGGAATTTTGGTAATATTGAACTAAATAAAAAACATGTTATTAGGGGAGACTTATTTCATTAAAGAGAAAAAATATATTAAAAAATTAGTTAATATGTCATAATTTAATGATATTAATGAGATAGAGGTGGTTTTCACATAAATTATGCGTGTTCTCAAAAAAATCCTTGAAGTAAGAGATAATATGCTTTAGATTGATTTAATAAATATAATTTCATTGAATGGGGAGGTGAAGGATCTTATATTGAAGTTTTTTAAAGTAATAAATTCTATATTGAATACTCACTTATAGTTTTAAAATATCATCATGGTTTTTAGTATATTTATAAAAGCAACATAAGAAGTGTATTTATTCCCCAAAAAAACAATTATATTTTCTTACGGTTTCTCTAAATATCATATTATACATTGAATACTGAAAAAATTCATTATTACAATAAAAGAAAAAAATTGATCACACCACATAAAATTTAAATAATAAAATTACTAAAAATTTCAAGGCATTGAAAAAGAAGAAACATGTAATAAATAATTAATAAAAATACAAGTAAAAAGAGAATATTTCTAACCATGAGAATGTCAAAAGGAAGTATTTTATTATAAATCAAAATAGATCCCAATGATTATATATTGATAAAATATATTTCTAATTGAGGATATTTATATTTGATGAATGAATTTGGTATTTCAAAGCCTAGGTAAACAAATCGTAAATGTTTTATAATAATATTGCACTCCCAAAATTAATGGCAGGCCATGAATCAATGGGGATTAAAGAAAGAGTTATAAGAAAATAGTTGAAACAAATTCTAAAAGAGAAGGTATAATTATATAAATTATTTAATTACCATGAATAAACTTGTGGTATGTGTTATCAACTCATACACACTACCTAAAAGTGTATCATTGTAGTATTTTGGTAATTAAAATTGAATGATTACTTGAAATATATGAAGAGAATGACTGATCATAGAAAATAATTTATGTTTTATATGTTTTATAAGTAGTGAATTTTGCAATTAAATAGACACCTGATAGTGGTTTTTCATTACACATGACATGTAATAAGAAACTCTGTAAATATATCCAAATTTCTGATAAAGGAGTAATCACGTTTGGAAATTATGGATCACTTGATGTCAAATAATTTGGAAGTTTAATATTTAATGAGTAGAAAAATGAATAAATGAAGTTATTTTTTATGGATTGATGTAATGATTCATGAGTGGTTTTAAACCCCATAAAATGGTAATTAGTTGATCTCTCAAAAAATGTACTTCCTATAAGTATATGAAAGGATGAAACGAACATTATAGAAGAATAGTGAACAAATAGAAATTAATTAAATATTTACAAATAATAAAATCCATGTGCCAAAAATTTAAAGGTGGAAAACGAGTTGGGTAAATAAAAAATTTTCATCTTCATGAAAATAACATAAAAAATAATATCAAATATATGGTTTTATAAACTAAAAATAGATATGCTTTTAAAGACCTCATAAATTTTTTAGGTTTCACATATTATAAAATTGATAACAAGAATCACATGGTGGTATAGATTAATTAAAAGAAATATCTTTAGTTAATTCACTTAGATATTTGTAGAACGATGGCCTTGAATTCACCCAATATATATAAGTATTTAATTAATTATATTAATTATTTCACTCATATAAATCTTTTCTATTTTAAGCCAAGTAATTCAAAATCTCATGAGATGTTTCAAAATTTTCAAAGGTGTGAGGAAAACCAAATTAGCTAATTCTAAACGGTTTTGATCTGAAAATAAATCCATATATAATAATATATAAATTGATGAATATCCTGAAAAAAATTTATAATTCATTCATACTGTTCTCAATGCACTCTGAAATAAAATATTTTTTATATGCGAATGAGTTTTACTTTGGAAGACATGACAAGAACCATGTTTTGGTAAAATGGACCCTTGAAGTGATTATAGAGATAGGAAACAATAAAATCTATCTAAATTATTAATTAGTATTTAATTGAAACTAATTTAGTGAAGAAAGTATAATAAAAATAATTTCCAATGAAGGAAAATTGAAGAGTTTAAAATAATTTAGCAGTCTTAGTTATATCATGTTGAATGGATGAAATTTATTGCATATTTAATGATATAGAGAATTAGTGGTTTTTATATATATATTAACCCATAAAAATGAGTTATCTATGAAGACCTAAACATAACCATCCCATAATTATATAATCTATATCAAATATTTTATCTTAAAATCATGTTAACATGTAGGTCTGTAATTTTATAGAATTAGGAATACCCCTTACATAAGAAAACCCATATTGTTCAACCCAATGAAAAATTATTACTTATAACAAACACATTAAATTATATTCATTTTTCATAAAATTATAAAATATTATATCTAGAACATTTAACAAATAATTATTCATTTTTTTCATTAAAACCTATAAAAATTAATTTTAAAATGTCAGATAGGGAAAACCCAATAGGAATGGTTTAAAAAGAATGATAAAATATATTATACGACTAAAATAGATGAAAATACATGAAAACAATTTTCCTTTCAACTGGTTAATATCTATCATGTAAAATAACTAAATATACTTTTCAACATGAACTCATATACTTTTCTAAATGTATACAAAAAATTAAAATCATAAGAAATTATATTGGAATAAGACTAATCATAAAGGTTTCGTAAAAAACATTAAACTAAAGAAAAGTATTTTCAATGAATATTTTATGGAGTTATATAAGATACTAAATTAACTTTTAATAATAAAATCAAATTCATATATCATAAAATATAAATATTTTTAATATAAATCAAATATGTTTACAGAAGGATTCTAGGAATATCATATTCTTTTTCACCTTTAAAACACCCTTAAAACGAATAAAATATTTAGTAACAACTTAAGTATATTTTTTATAGAATAAATCATTATTCAATGAATTGGTATCATATATACCTATCCCATCCATTATCATATATAATATAAAACAATAGATTAACGAATAAAACATGAATTAGATTTTATTTCAGTACCCCATGATTCAATCTCATAAAAAAATCTAATTCAATGAAAAAAAATTAGAATTGAAAATGACCCATAAAATGGAATTTACTTTAAATTAATGTGTTATATAATTACATATTCAAAGGAAAATTAAATTGAAGTATATAAAAATTATAGAGGTCAATTCGATGATGAAATGTTTTGGAAAATTATTTAGAGTAGGTTAAACAGAAGTGTAAAATCATTGAAAAAGACTCCATACCTCAAGTCATGACCCATAATATATGTTTTCAACATACCACATAATAAAAAAAATTAATCATTTAATTTTATCAGAATATTTTTCATATTGAAGTCATAAATATTTTTATTTTTTATCTGGTATAATTCCTTTATTATATTACTTATACATTCATTGGTTATATTGAGTTTGTTCAGTTTATAATCACATAATATTTTTAATATAATAGTAATAGTCAAAGATAATTAAACACATGTTATATAAGCTATATAATATTCAATTTATATGTTGGATAATGATTTAAAAGTATATAACTATAATAGTTTAATATATTTTTAAATTTTTAAAATATTCCATGTTAATATTATATTTTAATTTTATAAGAAAATATATGTAGAATTAATATTAAAAATTATTTTTTTATTCTTAAGAATATTTATTTAGATGAATATAATAACATCATATAAGTAGGTGGTTGAACCGATCCAAGTACGTGTGTACTAAAAAGAATGAAAGTAGAATTGATTATAAAATAATTTATATTTAATTATTACACATTTCATAAAAATTATATTGATTTTAATTCCTTATTAGTATAGTTATAAAATATATTCAAGAATAGATAAGGGAAGACAATTTAAAAAATAGACAAAGAAGCACTTGATACTTACATTGAATAATGGATTCATTCCATAAGGATCTCTATTATAATTAATACATTAATAACATTTTATGATAAAATTCTAAGGAAAATATATTGTGATTCAAAAAGAATTAAAATGGATATACATATATAGAAATAAAAATATTTTTTTGAAAAGGCTCGAGTGAGTTAGGATTTATAGACAAAACATGATGGATTGTACAAAATCATTTATCATAATTGTTAATTATTGTATTTTCTAAATTAGCGTTGATCACAGACAAGAAGGGATACATTATTGGGATTCCATGGTTTAACGAAAAACCAAAACCAATAGTTTTTAAAAATACTCGTTTAGGTCACCTATATGAATAGTATTATATAAGTATTGGTATAGTCTGGTGAAAAATTTGTTATACCAATAGATTTTAAAAAAGGACGGTATATGATCCTCCCTATAACACCTAGTGTGACCCCATTCCCCATAATGAAATAAATTCCCCATATGGCCTTGTTTTTTTCACCATATGAATTATATTTTATTACATTATTATTTGATTAATTATTTTTATAAAAATTTATAGGTTAAATCATCAACGTATTTTTATTCAATTCACCTTATATATAATTTTATCCACATTATTCAATATTATCATTCCCATGATTAATAATAAAAAATTAAAATTAATTCTATATTTCAATATGTTTTTATAAAAGAATATTTAAATTATTTAAGTAAATGGTTTTGTGTGATGTTAAAGTCAATATGATACCTTATGTTTTGGTGGATATGGCTCAGGGCATGTTAGGTAAGAAAGAAATCCCTCTTGAATATTTTCTAAATAAAATTATACAAAAAATTACAACTATAATTGATTTTTTATTTCTTATAAATTTATATATCTATATTTTGTAGATATATTACAAGATGAACCAAGTTTTTTTAATTCTCTCTTGATGCTTTCGAGGAAAGTCTATTTTACTTCAAACTTGAATATTCTGAAATTGAGAAACATTGTTTTTCTCAATATCTCTATGTTATTTAAATTATATTGTCTCATAAATTATTTAATTATAATCTTTGTTAAAATACTCAGGATCCCATAAATGATATTTATTATTCATTCCAAAAAATATTGTTATTTATTTTAAATTAGTTCATTTATAAGAAGATTTCCAGAAATTTTGGCAAAATTAATTTTTTTAACTTAGCCATCCAAAACATGTCAAATTTATTTCTGTAACATTAATCTAATGTTATAAGAAATTTTCAATTCCCCTTAGCTTCTTTTAAATGTTTCTTGTGTAATCATATTCCAACTTGAAGGGTTTAGGTGTTTTTCTATTATCATAATTTCTAAATAGAATTTTTCATTTGAACATTTTCACTTATGATAAACCCACCCTTCGGATTCTATTAGGACTTCAATGTGATATTTTAAAAGTGTTATTTTAAATGGTAAATCTATATATTATGTTATTTTTATTAAGTTTCACTATAAGACTCCACCATCACAACATTGTTTTCCATTATATCCATATATGTTTTAGATGAATCATCCTCTTTTTAGAATAATAATTTCCATATTTTGATCTTCAAAAAAGAAGAGAATCATCTCAAATATGGATACTTAATTATCAAACCATTAAAATATTATGAATTAACTACCATTATGATATCCATAAAAATGTGTAGGCATATTATTATGGGGAACCATTGAAAACTGATAATATTCCCACTTGATTGTGCATTAGTATAATTCACTTACTTCTTATGATATCTATATTTTTTCTTACCTCCCAAGTAATTTTGGTATATAAAGATCCATTAATATTGGTGAACATGGATTCCAAAGCATATTAAGTAAAACCTACTAAATTAATCTGAACATAAAAAATTAATTAAAATTTATTAGAACCTAAGAAACCCATGAATAACTATGAAAAACCCTATTATTATAAAAAACAAGAATTAAAAAAATGATATTATACTTTATATAATAAATAAATGAATCAAATCAAAAAATATCAGTTCTTCCAAAATTAATCAAATCATCCCAACATAAATTTAGTGGAATAAAAACCTGAATAGAACTATAATCGTCCTTCCAAAACATTCCAAACCCAACTCAACCCAAAACAATCTAAACTAATATAAATTGAAACAATATGAATGAAACTTAATTAAATTTTATGAAAAATAATTTAAATTATTTGAATAGAAATTAAAAATAAAAAAAATTAATTTATATAATTTCAAAAATAACATAACTAAATTCAATATGAACGTAGATGTGGTATACAAAATTTAATGAGTCTGAATTAAAATGACATTATCCATGAAAAAAATATGTATTTAGTGATGAAATTAATTATTTCTCATAATATGTATTCAAAATATTCAGGGAAGCCATGAATTGTCTAATTAATTTTTACTGAATTGATATTAATAAAAAAATCAATTGAATGGATTGAATTTAAATATATGATATAGGTCATATATCATCTAATTTCCAAAACAAATTGTATTTTTGAAATTTTCTTCAACTAAAAAATGCATCAGATAAAGTACTAATACATTATTCTTATTTCAATTATGTTCTAAGAAAGTTGTTTATTCATAATGAAGTTAGAAATCATATTATAAAAGTGGGTATTAAATTTTTTTATCATTTATTGATTCATAATAGTGAGAAAATGAAATTTTATACTTTTTTGGGATTGAAATGAAATTTTTCGAATGAAGAATTTTTTATTTTAATTTTATTTATTAATTATAAGTGAAAGAAATTATACTACTAAAACAATAGTATGATATGAGTATACATTATATAACTAATGAAAATAATAATGTTTATTGGGTTAAAAATAGTTGGATGATTCCAAGACTCATGTATATCAAGCATGTAGTAAAATGAAAGGGTTGGAATTTTTAATTTGGTTATAACAAGGGAAAACCATTAATGAAATTTTTAATGCCACCATCAATTATATTAATTCAATTTTTATGGATCTAATTCTGGATTATGTTGACATTCCCAATATTAATAATATAGAATAGAAGTTAATTAACACATTTGGAATTTCTATAGATAAAACATATTCTATTCTAAATTATATAATCTTACTCTATGAGGGAAACACTATCCTAAATAATTTCAAAGAATTCAGTGCATCCTAATAGAAACCAAATATAGTTGAATCGCTATCACATGTGATATAAAAAGTACTATAGAACATTCCACTGATTAAAAGGCTCCAAAATAGATTCATGTTTGTTAAAATATTTACATATAATTGAAGGAATTATTGAGACAGAATTAAGGAAATTTATGAGAGGGTTCACCATAAAATGGATTATAATTGAAGACATTTCATGCATGATATCATGATTTTACTTATATGTTGAATAATTTAAGGTTGTATCCATAATGTGATGGTTTTAATCTATTTGGATAAATTATTACCTCTCAAAAAACATATCAAGTTTTCACTAACATTTTATCACCTTCCTCTATGGATTTTATGAAAAAAATCATTCTATTTCTTTAGAATGGTTATATATTGAGATTTGATATAGAAAAAAATATAGAATTTTCTATAAAGAATTTAATAAAATATTTTAGAATATTTATAAGATGGGTGTGTGCATATTTGATGCTTCCTTTAATTTTGTATTTCATATAATTTTTAGACTTACAGTGACGATAAATGATTTTCATACTTATGAAATATTGTATGGATGGGGCACAAAATGGATACTATATTGTCCATTATTTTATAAAAGATACATGATATAGAATTATTAACTGTCATTATAGTTTTATTTTCATGGTACATCACCTATTCTTGCCAATGGATCATCGATAGGGAAATAATCACTAAACATTTGGAAATATTGTTCCTACCAAAATTCATCATCATTATATGTAAGGAAATGATGTTCATAAAAAATTAATATATATTGAAATTCATTTATTAAAGGTCCAAAAAAATCTAAAAATTATAATACTGTTTCCCCTAAATCAATGTTAAATTGGAAGAAAAAAATTATACCCTTTTGTAATCCTCATTGGTCAACCAATTTATTATGTCATCATTTTGATGCAATGATCACTAAGAACAATTATATGTGAAATATTTCATTAAATTATTCCAAATTTCAAGAGGCCTTCCATATATGATATATGGACTTAGAGTGACTTGGTTAATTAGGGTATACTTCCAAAAATGCAATCTTTATATTTAAATGGAAAAAAGGAATGTTCTCAATGATTCTTATTTCATGAAAGATTTAGATAAAATTAATTTTTTTGTGATAAAGATACTATCTTGGTTCCTAATGGATATTTAATTAATATATCAACATTCATAAAAAGAAGTGATTTGGAACATAAATATTTGAAACCTCATTATTATCGAATCATATACCATGAATTGATTCTATTAGTAGTATTTTATTTACTATTGAATAATATAAGGGTGGATTTGATCCAGTTGTAAAATTTTTATTAATACACATGTTCGTAATTTTTATCCAATAAATACTTAAATATAATGTATAAAGAAACACAATTAATTCAACATGAATTAGTGAAAATAAGTTATCTATATTTTTTAACTTTTATTTTACAGCTAATAGCCCATCTTTAAGTAGACATACTTATTGAGGGACCATTTTTTAGGTACCCAACCAAAATAAATAAGTCCAAAATGATGTATTATATTTCATAAAAAATTAAAATTCATGGATCCATTATGAAATGTTTCTTTGATCAATAATCATTACATTTATACTCAATATATTCATATTATGTGACCGCAATATATAAGCACCCAAAAAGAAATAAATACATGTTGAATGAGAAAATAGAACCCTATTTTTTACCACTTCTCTAAATATGGGAAATTATTAGATCATATAAATTATCTATATTGGGCCTTAAATATATGGATGTGACACATCATAAAAACCTATTTAACTATGATTTTTTAAATATCTAAATTAAATAAGTAATTTGAACTTATATATTTTATCTAAAAAAATCAGTTTCATATATATAAAAAAATTTATTTTATTTTTATTTCAGTAACATAAAAAAATTTATAATTCACCAACAATTGGATTTTATAAGGAGAGAGAATTTTGATTGGAAATAATTTTTTGTATTGTTAAAATTCAATGATTGAGAATGATTTTAATAAAATATATGAAATATCTATATAACCTTAACATTCATCTATTGTGTTTACATGTACTCAATATATCTAAAGAAATAATACTTTTAGGATTTAGTCCGAATTTATTAGTTTGTGAATGAAAATGTCACGACCCCCTCCCCATAAAGTGTACCCCTCCTGGGCCGGCAATGTGAAAAGGGAGATAAGGACCCTCGAGTCCCGCCTCCAGTAGGCCCCGGGTTGGCGACTAGCACCGAGGGTATAATAACGTACAAATGGGAGGCATTACCCTCTAAGAGAACACAAGCAGAGGAGAGAGATAGAATAGACTCCAATCAACTCCAACTCAGAACTGAAATATAAAAAGGAAACCAAGTACATATATGAAATGTCATGCAAAAGTACTACAACTGAAAGGGAAAACTAAAAGTACCCAAAAGAAAGAAAAATGGCAGCGACCACAAGCCCGAACAGCTCCTCCTCCAACTGCAAGCTAGTAGTAACCAGCTTGATCTCCAACCTGCTCCAAGTGACCTGAAAAACAGTTTATATGCACATAGGGTGAGTATAACAGTATACTCAGTAGGATCCTCCCCAAGACTATCGTGCAAAAGTAAAGAAAGCATGCTACAGCCCAGTGAACAACAAGTGAAACTAACTCGTTATCTAAACAGGTATACTATGTTCCCAACCTCACCATGGCTACTCTCACCAAGTAACGCATACAAGAATATAGCATATAGTAAATAATATCAAGGGTACCCTGCTACTAATTCCCCACTGGTTTGCCGCTTTTCCCCAACGACATACGTCCTGTGCATCTCTCTCCAAAGGCTTGCCCGCAGACACATGGGCTAAGCTCCAAAATCTGCACCTCGTGCACCACAAAGGCTTGCCCGCAGACACCTGGGCTAAGCACCACACCATCCTCACAACCAAAGTAACCAGGTAGTTTCCGGGAGCCACCATAGCTCGTATAACGTGTATCATACGTCGGGTATAATACCTCAAGCCATTACAGCCCATACTCCGAGTAAGGATCCTCAAGCCATTATAGCCTATACACGTTACACCTATAGTAGTCCATAGGATACTATATCCAGAATATATGTGTGTGAAATAACCACAAGCCATTACAGCCCTCTACACACATATATGGGTAAAACTAACCACTGTGCCTACCAGCACAAAGATCTACCAAGATAAGAGAGCGGGGCCAAAGGGGGTAGTCAGCCATTCAACCTCCCATCAGAATGTTGGGGAAAACACCCCCCCAGGGCTCAGAATCCTCGGGGTGTCAGTTGCCCTTACCGACAGGGTGGAGTAGCGTATAGAAACACAAAAAGTACAGAATATATAAGTAACTCACATCCACACTATGGGAATTACCTAGTCTTAGATACAACTGCAGCTAACGTCTCTCAGACTCCAGGCTGCTACTTCTAAAACTAGGTATCCTATAAGCACACAACCAATGAAGAGCTTTATTAGATTACTCCATTCTCATTTATCAGTTCCACTGTATATTAATTAATTCTTTAAACATTAATTAAAAATGAAGAATTCCACATTAAACTGAAATGGCATCACTTTCAAAAACAACTGCTCCTTTTTAAGTTTCACATCACCTTTAAATTCCAGCATCTCCATCCCCGTGGATTTTTACCATTTAATCAAACATTCATTACAGAATTACTTTTCCACATTCCCAGGAATTCTAGAAAAACATCCTATGCTTCTAAACACAAAGGAGGCTCAACACGGTGAGTAGATATACTACCCGTCGAGTCTTTGCCGCCTATATAAAGAGCATAGACCCATCCTCCATCAAGAGGATAAACACGGAAAGCACGTGGCATACCCCGCGTGTCTTCGCCTCCTTCGGAAAGAGGGTAAGCAAGAACAGCTGCCTTGAGCAGTGGGGAAAAGTAAAGCAGATAAGCAACCAAACCAAACCACCAACATCAAACCATCACATTCATCTCATACCATCACCCTTGGTGTCCTCCCCGACACCCATATGCATAAACCGATGCATCTCGCCACACTAGGCGTCATCCGCTGCCACAACCACAAGTCTCCATGCCTCCACATATCACAACAGCCATCCAGGCTCACATCACAGCACAAGCAGCAGGAAAACAAACATCACAAAGTGGGCTCTCGGCCCTTTAACAAACAAGAGGGTAACTCAGAACCCTTTTTGAAATTCCCACATAATCTGTTCTCTAATCCATATTGAATTAACAGACTTGTTATTCATAGGTTCCAATCATGGATACCTAATCAGTAAGCTATCACAATTTAAATAACCATGATTACTTCCCTAATTTGATTATCCTCAAATTAGAACAACAACAACAACTGCAATAACCAGATTAATTTACATGCCTCTTTATCTTTAGCCAATTAATTAACAATTAATTCCGGCTTTACGTTCATTATCAATTTCTATCATGAACGAACAATAAATCAAAGAAAACATAGATATCACTATATCTAGGAAAACAGAAGGCAAACCGTTATCACGTTATAAAGCAACAGCATGCGATGAACCAATTCTTTTAATCTGGTTCAAGTATTTAATTAGGTCAATTTCATTGTGATCCAAATAGATAAATCATGCTAATTCTATGATTGCACATATACAATTAGAGAAGCCATGAATCCCCTACCTCGAAGAGTTCTTGACGTCCTTTATCCACACAACGGGTCACAGTCCTCTTCTCCTCACGATAGCTGCATCCACCAGAGGATGCCACGGTACGACAGTACCAACCAACCCCAAGAAAACCCATGAGAACCATGGAGATTACATGATAATATGGAAGGAAGAACAAGAGAAGGGGATCCCCGAAAGAACGATGATAAAACATACCTTATATCGAAGATTGATCGACACGGATCGGTTGCATCCAAAACAGAGTAGAACCAATCCTAGGAGTAAAGATTGATTGTGCAACTCCTACGGAAAGGATTGAAAGGTTCTAGAGACTTGCAGATGAGAACCAGGAGGAAGAACAACGAAGAATGATATCTCGTTCCTTTTAAAAAAAATTAGAGAGGCGACAGTTTAAGATCCGGTTTATTCTCCATTAAAAACGGATCGCATTAACCCACGCGGTTTGACCAAGTAAAAACATCCTGGCCTTAGGAATAATTAATATAGGATTTATGGCCTTTGAATCGGACTTAAAGTCCTTAAAATAAGGTTTTAAAAGTATTTTACGTAAAAAAAACGTCAAAAATTTGCGAAGCTGGAAACACTGTTCACATACTCAAAATTTGGCAAAGTATGGGATCGGTAGCTCTTAAGAAACTGGAATCACTGTTCATTCGTGAAATTTGGCAAAGTATGGAATCAGTAGCTCTTAAGAAACTGGAATCACTGTTCATTCGTGAAATTTGGAAAAGTATGGAATCGGTAGCTCTTATGGAGTCTGGAAACACTATTCACAGAACTAAAAAAAAATTGGTAAAGGAAAGAAAAGCTCACCGATAGAGCCTTACCGATAGAAACACAAGTTTACTGATAGATCCTCACTGATAGAAGTTCACCGATAGGACCTCACCGATAGAAGTCCACCGATAGAAGTCCACTGATAGAACCTCACCGATAGAAACACTGTTCACAGAACTAGAAATTTGGCAAAGTGTTAGCCGAGCTACTGCTGGACTGCGGCTACCAGTATACCGAGCTATCAGTATGTCGTGGCTACCGGTAAACCCAGCTACCGGTAGGATGCGGCTACCGGTAGACCGAGCTACCGGTAATCAGGAGCTACCGGTAGTCCGAGCTACCGGTAATCAGCAGCTACCGGTAGACCGAGCTACCGGTAGGCAGCAGCTACCGGTAGACCGAGCTACCTGTAATCAGCAGCTACCGGTAGACCGAACTACCGGTAGGCAGCAGCTACCGGTACACTGAGCTACCTGTAATCAGCAGCTACCGGTAGACCGAGCTACCGGTAGGCAGCAGCTGGGGGATAAGTCACCTTGTCCTCCCGGAACACCTCCAACACCACATTTTCACAAAGTAATGGACCAGGGAGGACCGAGCCATTACATTATATACCTCTCAAAACATTCTCGTCCTCAAGAATTAAAACCAACCCAGAAGAAAAGAGGGGTCTGAACAACCACCCCATAAGATACCTCTCAGGGGAAAACCACCATGAGTTGTTCAAAAGCTGGAACAAAACTACGACTTCCGAGAGTATGGAAACAAATAATCCATAACCAAACAATTCAAACATAACATCACATCAAAGGTACATAAATAAAACATGAAAGGTCTAACCATAAAGGAAACATCATTACATGGAAAGAGTTAAACATTAAACAACTCTGGGTACTGAGCACGTATCTGTGACTCACGCTCCCAGGTACTCTCCTCCATGCCACCATGTCGCCACAGGACACGAACTAAGGGGATAGAATGCCCACGCAACACCTTCTCCTTGTGGTCTTGGATCTCCACAGGTCGCTCCTCGAAGGTTGCATCATCGTCAATATCGATCTCTCCCCAATCGATAACATGAGATTCATTATGAAGATAATGACGGAGCTGCGATACATGGAAAACATCATGTATCCAACTCATCTGAGGGGGAAGTGCTACTCGATACGCCACAGATCCTACACGAGCTAACACCTCGAAAGGCCCAACAAACCGGGGAGAAAGCTTACTTCCACGACCAAACCTTCGCTGACCACAACGGGGAGTCACCTTTAGAAACACATGATCCCCAACATTAAACTCTAACGGTCTCCTTCTTTGATTAGCATATGATTTCTGACGATCCTGTGCTGTCTTCATCCTCTCACGAATCACCTGAACCATCTCTGTTGTATTCTGCACTAGTTCTGGTCCGAGAATTGCCGACTCTCCGACCCCAGTCCAGCACAACGGAGAATGGCATGGCCGGCCATACAAGGCTTCAAACGGCACCATACCAATGGTAGAGTGAAAACTATTATTGTAAGCGAACTCTACCAAGGGTAAGTGCTTCACCCATGAACCTCCAAAATCAAGAACACAAGAGCGCAACATGTCTTCAAGAGTCTGGATGGTTCACTCTGTCTGACCATCTGTTTGAGGATGAAAAGCAGTGCTAAGGCATAGTTGAGATCCAAAAGAATGTTGGAGACCTCTCCACACCCTAGAGGTAAAACGAGGATCTCGATCAGAAATGATCGTCCTAGTTACTCCGTGAAGCCTCACCACCTCCTCCAGATACTGCCTTGACAAAACCTCCACTGAGCTCGACTCCTTGATTGCTATGAAGTGGGCCGATTTAGTTAAACGATCCACTACCACCCATATAGCATCATGTCCTCCCGGAGCTCGAGGTAAACCTGTAACAAAGTCCATTGAGATGTCCTCCCACTTCCACTGAGGAATCTCTATGTGTTGGAGAAGACCACCAGGAACACGGTGTTCGGCCTTCACCTTCTGGCAGACTAAACATCGAGACACACACTCAGCAACCATACGTTTCAGCCCAGGCCACCAGAACTGACTTTTTAAGGATCGGTACATCTTCGTCACACCAGGATGTACTGCCAAGGGTGAACTATGGAACTCTCGGAGAACCGTCTCACGCATCGCCAAGGGAACAAAAAGCCTGCCATGATACAACACTCGGTGTTGTTCATCCTCTGACCAACCATCAGGGGCCTCCCCACAAACAACTCTGTCTCTCCAAACTTCCACCTCTAAATCACCCAACTGAGACTCTTCCACCTTCTGCATTAGGGATGACTGCACCGTCATCTGGAAAAGACAACCTCTTCCCCCAACTTATCCCATATCAAGATGCAAAGATGATAGCTCTTCCATCACTCTCCAGGAATCACCAGATTCACGCACAACATCATTACGTGACTTTCGGCTCAGTGCATCAGCACCAACATTTCCCTTCCCAGGTGTATATGATATTTCGAAGTCGTATTCCTGCAAGAACTCCATCCACCGACGCTGCATCAAGTTCAATTCGCGTTGGGAGAAAACATACCTCAAACTCTTATGATCGGTGAAAACCACAAAGTGCTCACCAATGAGGTAATGTCTCCACAACTTCAGAGCAAACACCACGGCTACCAACTCAAGATCATGGGTGGCATAGTTGCGTTCATGGGGACGCAACTGCCAAGACCCATAAGAAACAATGGACCTCTGCTTCATAAGAACACAGCCAAGCCCCAGATGTGAAGCATCACAGAAAACATCAAACCGGACTCCCTCCGTTGGAAGACAGAGGACTGGAGCACTTACCAACTTCTACTTTAGATACTCGAAAGTTGTCTGACACTGATCAGTCCATATGAACGCTTGATCCTTCCTGGTCAAAGCTGTCAGAGGAGTCGCAACTCGGGAGAAATTAGCCACAAACCTCCTATAATAGCATGCGAGACCAAGGAAACTTCGCACCTCTGACACGGTCTTGCGGGGCTGGCCAAGACACCACTGCTTCTATCATCGAAGGATCCACAGCTACTCCCTGTTGGGACACAACATGTCCCAAGAAACGAACTTCTCGAGCCCAGAACTCACACTTGGACAACTTCCCAAACAACCGATGTTGGCGAAGAACTCCCAAAACGGCTCGTAGATGCTCTGCATGCTCCTCTTCTGTTGTGGAGTATACAAGGATGTCATCGATGAAAACCACAACAAACTTGTCCAGGAATTCATGGAACACAGCATTCATCAACCCCATGAAAACAGCTGGAGCATTTGTCACGCCGAAAGGCATTACAACAAACTCATAATGCCCATGACGACAGCGGAAAGCAGTCTTCGGGATATCCTCATCCTTTATACGCATCTGATGATATCCTGACCGCAAGTCGGTCTTTGAAAACCAACTTGCACCCTTCAGTTGATCGAATAGGTCATCAATCCGCGGGAGAGGATAGCGGTTCTTTATTGTCACTTTGTTTAAGCGACGATAATCGACGCACAACCGCAAACTGCCATCAGCCTTTTTCACAAACAAAACTGGTGCACCCCACGGTGACACACTTGGCCGAACAAAACCACACTGCAACAGACCATCGAGCTGAATACGTAGCTCTCGTAACTCAGAAGGGGCCATCCTGTACGGAGACATAGAGATAGGAGACGCTCCTGGCTGTAGCTCTATCCCAAACTCGATCTCTCGTCGAGGGGGTAAGGATACAACCTCTTCTGGAAAGACATCAGGGTACTCCTCTACCACCCTAGGAAACGCCAACTGTTGAACCTCTGAAGAACTCATCATCATCCCAGCCATCATGGATGATAAGGATGAAACTCGTCTATGACTCATCCGAGGATCTCTCTCACCAACAAACACTACTTCCTCTCCGTCTTCATCAAAGAAAACGACCTTCTTCCTGTAGAAATCCACAATAGCCTACACCGAATACAACCAATCCATGCCGAGGATGACATCATATGGTTGTATTCGTAAACATAGGAAATCTCCCCAAGAGCGGTGCTGCCCCAACACTAGCTCACAGTCTCTACATACTTCAAACAAGCTAGCTCGACCTCCAACTGGCGTAGTCAACGCCAAGGGCACTGGAAGCCTCTCTACCTCAAGTCCCAAAGTGTGGACAAGGGTAGGGGATATAAAGGAGTGTGTCGCTCCTGAATCAAACAAGGCATACACCAAGGTAGAAAACAAGCAAAGGGTACCTCAGACGACGTCTGGCTCGCTTGGAGCTGGCAACACTAGAGCATGAAGCTGACCACGACCACCTCCACGGCCTCTCTGACACTGATGACAACCACCACCACGGCCGCGCTTTGCTCTCTGAGGACGGGGAGCGTCATGGGGATGTCCTCTGCCTGCTCCATCTACCCTCGGGTGATCTAAAGCTGGTGCAACCTGCTGCTGCTGCCTCGGCTGCAACTGCCTCAACGGAGGAACCTGGAGTGGAGCGCCTGGTGCACGATGACTGCTCTGAAAAGTCGGGCACTCCCGCTGCTGGTGACCACGACCACCACAAGAAAAACAAGCGCCTGATCCCTTGGCATAGGCCTGAGAGTTGCTGCCTCAGGAGAAATGAGATGGGAAGGGCTGGGACCTACCCCCAGGTGAACAGAAACTCTTCTGCCCTGAAAACCGGGAACCCCGGACCACAGCTCTGCTTCGTGAGGAATCATGACAATTCCCCTCTCGTGACGATCCGGTCCTGGTCAAAGTCCTCTCAACAACCTCTTCCCTCGCCAGCACCTCAAGATATGTCTTCAGCATAAATGGGGTGACCTGGCGCTGGATCTATGGACGCAAAGCCTCCTCGAAATGCCTCGCCCTGGCCTCATCATCTGGTAATAGGTCTGAATCATATCGTAGAAGGTTCCTGAAACGGATTCCAAACTCCCGAACACTGGAGCTCCCCTGTCGAAGGGTAAGAAGCTCCTGGCGACTGGATGCCTTCGCAGTCGATGAAAGAAACTCGACTCTAAACCTATCTCGAAACTCCTCCCATGAGATCGCTGACTCCTCACGATCCCCATGGAACAAGAACCACCACTGTCTCACTGCTCCATGCAACATCGTCACAACCAAGGAAACCCAGTGTTCCTTCCGAGCACGAATCGAGCTAAAGCCGATCTCAACCTCCTCTAACCAGCCTTCTGTGACTGCATCTGAAACGGAGCCCTCGTACTTCTGTAGGCTCTGGCGTTGAAACTATCTAAGTGTCTTCCTCCAAGTATCATCGTCGTCAACCTCTACCCGGCGGCGATCTGCTGGAACAGCCTGCTGGGCACCTTCTGCGCAAACCTGACGAGGACGTCGACCTAGAGCCATACCTGTAAAATAACAACCGTTAGACCTCCTAAGCCTGGAATATGGAAGACTCAACATTAATTAATTAATTATTTTGTTTTATTAATTTTTGGTTACCTATCCCAAGGTCTACCCATTCAAACACAGGCGCAAAAAATAATGATGCATGATCCTTTCCTAGGTCTCTACCCTGCAACCAGTATCACTTTGTTTAGTAGCCATCGTAAACTTAAAGGTCCGTGCAACAGATCATAGGGGGGCCTGAACACCTATGTCTCTACCGGTCTCCAGTGTTTACCCCACTTGCTAAACATGAATGACACCGTTGCCCTACCATCCCATGCATCCTCACCTGTGCCTAACTCCAAACTCCATCCTATCCCTCAACCAGACCTCTGATACAACTCTGTCACGACCCCCTCCCGACAAAGTGTACCCCTCCTGGGCCGGCAATGTGAAAAGGGAGATAATGACCCCCGAGTCCCGCCTCCAGTAGGCACCGGGTTGGCGACTAGCACCGAGGGTATAATAACATACAAATGGGAGGCATTACCCTCTAAGAGAACACAAGAAGAAGAGAGAGATAGAATAGACTCCAATCAACTCCAACTCAGAACTGAAATATAAAAAGTAAACCAAGTACATATATGAAATGTCATGAAAAAGTACTACAACTGAAAGGGAAAACTAAAAGTACCCAAAAGAAAGAAAAACGGCAGTGACCACAAGCCCGAACAGCTCCTCCTCCAACCGCAAGCTAGTAGTAACCGGCTTGATCTCCAACCTGCTCCAAGTGACCTGAAAAACAGTTTATATGCACATAGGGTGAGTATAACAGTATACTCAGTAGGATCCTCCCCAAGACTCTCGTGCAAAAGTAAAGAAAGCATACTAAAGCCCAGTGAACAACAAGTGAAACTAACTCGTTATCTAAACAGGTATACTATGTTCCCAACCTCACCATGGCTACTCTCACCAAGTAACACATACAAGAATATAGCATATAGTAAATAATATCAAGGGTACCCCGCTACTACTTCCCCACTGGTTTTCCGCTTTTCCCCAACGACATACGTCCTGTGCATCTCTCTCCAAAGGCTTGCCCGCAGACACCTGGGCTAAGCTCCACAATCTGCACCTCGTGCACCACAAAGGCTTGTCCGCAGACACCTGGGCTAAGAACCACACCATCCTCACAACCAAAGTAACCAGGTAGTTTCCGGGAGCCACCATAGCTCGTATAACGTGTATCATACGTCGGGTATAATACCTCAAGCCATTACAGCCCATACTCCGAGTAAGGATCCTCAAGACATTATAGCCTATACACGTTACACCTATAGTAGTCCATAGGATACTATATCCAGAATATATGTGTGTGAAATAACCACAAGCCATTACAGCCCTCTACACACATATATGGGTAAAACTAACCATTGTGCCTACCAGCACAAAGATCTACCAAGAGAAGAGAGCAGGGCCAAAGGGGGTAGTCAGCCATTCAACCTCCCATCAGAATGTTGGGGAAAACACCCCCCAGGGCTCAAAATCCCCGGGGTGTCAGGTGACCTTACCGACAGGGTGGAGTAGCGTATAGAAACACAAAAAGTACAGAATATATAAGTAACTCACATCCACACTATGGGCATTACCTAGTCTTAGATACAACTGCAGCTAACGTCTCTCAGACTCCAGGCTGCAAATTCTAAAACTAGGTATCCTATAAGTACACAACCAATGAAGAGCTTTATTAGATTACTCCATTCTCATTTATCAGTTCCACTGTATATTAATTAATTCTTTAAACATTAATTAAGAATGAAGAATTCCACATTAAACTGAAATGGCATCACTTTCAAAAACAACTGCTCCTTTTTAAGTTTCACATCACCTTTAAATTCCAGCATCTCCATCCCCGTGGATTTTCACCATTTAATCAAACATTCATTACAGAATTACTTTTCCACATTCCCAGGCATTCTAGAAAAACATCTTATGCTTCTAAACACAAAGGAGGCTCAACACGGTGAGTAGATATACTACCCGTCGAGTCTTTGCCGCCTATAGAAAGAGCATAGACCCATCCTCCATCGAGAGGCTAAACACGGAAAGCACGTGGCATACCCCGTGTGTCTTCGCCTCCTTCAGAAAGAGGGTAAGCAAGACCAGCTGCCTTGAGCAGTGGGGAAAAGTAAATCAGATAAGCAACCAAACCAAACCACCAACATCAAACCATCACATTCATCTCATACCATCACCCTTGGTGTCCTCTCCGACACCCATATGCATAAACTGATGCATCTCGCCACACTAGGCGTCATCCGCTGCCACAACCACAAGTCTCCATGCCTCCACATATCACAACAGCCATCCAGGCTCACATCACAGCACAAGCAGCTGGAAAACAAACATCACAAAGTGGGCTCTCGGCCCTTTAACAAACAAGAGGGTAACTCAGAACCCTTTTTGAAATTCCCACATAATCTGTTCTCTAATCCATATTGAATTAACAGACTTGTTATTCATAGGTTCCAATCATGGATACCTAATCAGTAAGCTATCACAATTTAAATAACCATGATTACTTCCCTAATTTGATTATCCTCATATTAGAACAACAACAACAACTGCAATAACCAGATTAATTTACATGCCTCTTTATCTTTATCCAATTAATTAACAATTAATTCTGGCTTTACGTTCATTATCAATTTCTATCATGAACGAACAACAAATCAAAGAAAACATAGATATCACTATATCTAGGAAAACAGAAGGCAAACCGTTATCACGGTATAAAGCAACAACATGCGATGAACCAATTCTTTTAATCCGGTTCAAGTATTTAATTAGGTCAATTTCATTGTGATCCAAAGAGATAAATCATGCTAATTCTACGATTGCACATATACAATTAAAGAAGCCATGAATCCCATACCTCAAAGAGTTCTTGACGTCCTTTATCCACACAACGGGTCACAGTCCTCTTCTCCTCACGATAGCTGCATCCACCAGAGGATGCCACGGTACGACAGTACCAACCAACCCCAAGAAAACCCATTAGAACCATGGAGATTACATGATAATATAGAAGGAAGAACAAGAGAAGGTGATCCCCGAAGGAACGATGATAAAACATACCTTATATCGAAGATTGATCGACACAGATCGGTTGCATCCAAAACAGAGCAGAACCAATCCTAGGAGTAAAGATTGATTGTGCAACTCATACGGAAAGGATTGAAAGGTTCTAGAGACTTGCAGATGAGAACCAGGAGGAAGAACAATGAAGAATGATATCTCGTTCCTTTTAAAAAAAATTAGAGAGGCGACAGTTTAAGATACGGTTTATTCTCCATTAAAAACGGATCGCATTAACCAACGCGGTTTGACCAAGTAAAAACATCCCGGCCTTAGGAATAATTAATATAGGATTTATGGCCTTTGAATCGGCCTTAAAGTCCTTAAAATAAGGTTTTAAAAGTATTTTACGTCAAAGAAAACGTCAAAAATTTGCAAAGCTGGAAACACTGTTCACATACTCAAAATTTGGCAAAGTATGGGATCGGTAGCTCTTAAGAAACTGGAATCACTGTTCATTCGTGAAATTTGGCAAAGTATGGAATCGGTAGCTCTTAAGAAACTAGAATAACTGTTCATTCGTGAAATTTGGAAAAGTATGGAATCGGTAGCTCTTATGGAGTCTGGAAACACTGTTCACAGAACTAAAAAAAAATTGGTAAAGGAAAGAAAAGCTCACCGATAGAGCCTTACCGATAGAAACACAAGTTTACTGATAGATCCTCACTGATAGAATTTCACCGATAGGACCTCACCGATAGAAGTCCACCGATAGAAGTCCACCGATAGAACCTCACCGATAGAAACATTGTTCACAGAACTAGAAATTTGGCAAAGTGTTAGCCGAGCTACTGCTGGACTGTGGCTACCAGTATACCAAGCTATCAGTATGCCGTGGCTACCGGTAAACCCAGCTACCGGTAGGATGCGGCTACCGGTAGACCGAGATACCGGTAATCAAGAGCTACCGGTAGACCGAGCTACCGGTAATCAGCAGCTACCGGTAGACCGAGCTACCGGTAGGCAGCAGCTACCGGTAGACCGAGCTACCGGTAATCAGCAGATACCGGTAGACCGAGTTACCAGTAGGCAGCAGCTACCAGTAGACCGAGCTACCGGTAATCAGCAGCTACCAGTAGACCGAGCTACCGGTAGGCAGCAGCTGGGGGATAAGTCACCTTGTCCTCCCGGAACACCTCCAACACCACATTTTCACAAAGTAATGGACCAGGGAGGACCAGGCCATTACAGAAAAAAAATGATCAAAAATTAGTATAATTTTTTAAAACTAATCGAGATGTTAAAACTAAAACACAACGTGATGGAATTATATTAAATTGAATAAAAATTATAATGAATCAGATAGTTGGCCTACATATAAAAAAGTTTCTAAATGTGGTGTTATTCAGAAACAAATATATTAGATTACTACTCCCGTGGTCAAGCCTTTATAATTAAATATTATATCATTAATTCAAGGTCGTGACATGGAACATTTATTGATGACTATTTATTTGGAGTTGTAGACATCACACAATTTTGGGATACTAATGAACTATTTATTTTTCATTAAGTGAGAGATGACTATTTTATGTGAATGGTCATTAGAGGAAAAAATTTAATTTCATTTTTATGGTAATCCAATGATATATTTTTGATGATAGTGGGGATGGTGAAGACATTGTCACTACGTACCCCCATTATTCATTGTCGATATATTGTCTATGATGATGTAAATATTCTAATTATTAGAATTTATTGTGAACCAAAATTTGTATATAGTAATATATAAAAGAATAAAATGTGTTCTCAATTAGTTCTATTCATCCCAACATGGGTATATCAATTTTGTTCTTTTGAAAATGATTTTTTTTACGTAGATAAAAAATAAACATGTGTTTATTGTTGTAATTAATGAATTATAATTTGATATTTATATACTCTATTATTATTGATTAAATAATAATGTGTATTTTTTTTATTATTTATCATTTAACATTTTATGTTTGTGTTTTATGAAATATTCAGTGAATATAGAAAAATTTTAAAAAATATTACATAATAATGATTATTTTATGAAATTTGTCAAATAAACATTGAAAATTTTATCAGTGGTGTAATTTATATTTTTTATGAATGATGATTTAATTAAGTAGCATTTTCTATAAAATTGGGTGTATTAATTGTTTTTATTTCTATTTGGTGTGTCTTTGTTTTCTTGATAATGTCTAATTTTTTAAATCAAACTTTCATGTTATTCAGATTTCTATAATTGACCCCCCCTAGAGGGTGAATATGGGTACAACAAAATAGGTATGACGAAACATTGACATGTTCCATGGCTAGGGTAGGTATATCAACTTATGTTGGTTGGGCCTACTCTCAGTTGTTTTTGATCAAGTGGGACTTTGGAGATATTATGGCTTGGAATATTTTTTTGGGTGTTGAATCCTAACAATTTGGGTTTATTTGGTTTTAGATTTCTAGGTATTTTTCATTTTATTTTAGTTTGGTTTGATTGAATTTTAATTTCATATATTCTATTTAAAATAACCCAACCTAAATAAAAAATAATGAAACAAAAAAAATTGGTCATCTCATTTGATTTATATTCTAAAACAGTCCTACAATAGAAATAGTATTTTGATAGATTTAAAAATCAAAAATTCAGTCATAAAATAGACCCTGAAAATCATATTAAATTCATAAATTGAATAATTCTATGCATTTTTTTCTTTTTCTTGTTTATGATTTTAGCCTTGATATGTGCCTTTATGGCCTTTTTTAATTCTTGAAAGAATATTTTTTTCTCTATATCTTCCTCATTTATTGATATTAATTTCCAATTCACTATGTCAATTTAATCTTTTTTGATACTATAAGTTGGAATAAAATTCAAAATATAATTTGTTGATATAGTATCAAGGAAAATATTATTATTTATAATTTATTTTTAAATATATTTTCATATTTGAATTTAAGGATTATACACATGAATTATTTGAAATGTATGCTATAAATTACCACTCAATCTATAATTTATAGCTATAATAATTCCCTCTTACTCCCTCTATGATATGTTAAAATTAATCCACTGAGAAAGTTTCATGTTTAATGGAAATCCAAAAAATTCATCTACCTATAATTTTGTTTACCTCCTCAATGATATTGCATTATAATCGCAATATATTTGAACACGGTATTCATTGAATGTATCATTCCTTAAAAGAAAAATTTCTAGAACTTCTTAGATTAAAAACCTCTCTATGAATCAAATAAACTAATTAAAATTGAAGTAGATAATGTAACCCAAAATGAAAAATTGACCAAATAACCTAAACAGAAATGATTTTGATGGCCTTTTCCAAATAAAAACAAATGACCAAATATCCCAACTCCAAATAAAAGAGATGTCCAAACCCAATTTAATAAAACTAATGAATTAAAACAATGAACCATATAACATAAAAAATGAAACATATAAGAAAAATATTGAGAAAATAACATAATGAAAAATAAACAAAATCACCTATGAAAAAAATGATCAAATGAAAAAATAAATTTACAAAAAATAAACCAAATAAGCTAACTAAAAATTAAATTAAATAGCTAAACCAAAAATGAACAAAATAAAATCACCCAAAATGAAAAAATTGAAATAATAACCTAACCCAAAATGAACCACACATAAAAATCCAAAATGAACGAAATTACCATTCCTAAAACAAAGCAATAACCAAACTAAGAAAATATTAAACCCAAAAATGTATCAATTGACCCACCCAAAAAATAAACCAAATTATATAACACAAAATTATATAACCCAAAAATCATATAAATGACTTCAAAAATTAACTAAGCTAAAATAAACAAAATATCTTAACCCAAAATGAAAATTCTTGCCTAATACAAAAATGAATTAACCAAAAAATAAAACAAATGACCTGTCCTAAAAAATCAAGTCAAAATTTAACAAAATTATTTAATAAATCACCATATAAAAATATAATCCAAATTATCTATCCAAAATATAAACCAAATGACATGAAATTTTTTTTTAAAAAATGATCTAACTTAAAATGAATCAAATGACTTAATGCAAAATGAACCAAATGATCAAAAAAATGAACAATTTCCAAATAACAAAATCACAAAATAACCTAATAAAAAATGAAAAAAATTACCAAAGAACCAAATAACCTAATCCAATATAAATTGGACTGAAATAAAAATATAATAATAAAATCATATTATTCACATATTTAGGAAGCTAAATAGAATGTGTTAACTTTTTTCATTGGATAACATTTTTTAAATAAATTTATTTTTATTTATCAATGAAGAATGCAAAAAAATGAGGTGATAAAAAGGAATATAATATATGAAAATAGTAACCATGTGAGATAGTTTCTCTTTCTTCCTCATTCACTCATTGTGAGTATATTGTTTCATATATATATATATATATATTAAATACAAAAAAAATAAATAACATCATTTTTAATTTTTAAATTTTATCCAGGTTCCACTATCAAGCAAACAATGGTTCTTTATCAAAGCTGGTAACAGTGGTGACCATCCTATCATTTCGAGGGGATATTTCTAGAGATACTAATAGCACTCATGGTGCTTGAATTCACAAATCCCTTTCCTAGATTTACCATCTACACCAACTACTTATCTCATAGTTCCCTTAGATGAATCAGGGATATTCAGACTGCCTATGTTGCTACAACCATTTTTTTTCTATTCCTCTTCTTCATCAATTATTTCCTTATACATTGATGACCAGTATATCCCATCTCTATTGTCATTTTTGATATATTTTATGCATAAACATATATTTACTACATATCTATTATCTTTAGTATTTTTATATGAACCTTAGATTTATACTCCAAAACCATTAGATCATCATATTCATATATTGGACCACTTTAAAAAATATAAGATATCAATCATTCATACTGTAGTGATCCATCATATCCCATTGATTGTCATAAATCTAGTATATGTATACAACACTAGTAAATTTTGTAAAATTAATTTATATTCATTATAACATGTATAAATTAAATATTTTATTTTATTATTTTACAATTGGATTGGATAGTATTATCATGTGTGGGAACACATCAATACATCAAATTTAGAACTTCTTGACATAGTTTATGGTTGATTTTAATTAATAATATAAAATGACTTAAAATGTGTGAGAGAATTTAGTAGTTTTTTTGTGACACTTTCCATATATTCTGACATAATTCTAGTGAGATCAACTTCCTAAAGACACCTTAAAAGATGATAAAGGATATAAAATGGGTAAAAATGTGGGTAATAACATTTATTAGATTGTCTTTTAAATTATTATTATATTTATATAAATTAATATTTTGTTGGTATATTCACTATAATTTCAAAGATGGTGATGTTTTGTAAGAGTCATCAATAATGGAAATAGGTGAACTTTGAAAATTATAAAGGAATTAGATATAATGGATGGGATAGTGTATTTCAAACAAATATATAAGTTATTACAACACTTTATTAGTTTATATTAACATATTAAAATGAAATGATTTTATATTAAAAGATTGAAAAGTCTACGGTGTTATTAGAATTTAATGTTTTTTGATTGAAATAGAATATTATTTATATTAATAATTTTTTTATTGAATTATTTTTATAATATTCCCATATAAATAAAAAATAAAAAGTTGTTATATAGTATTTATACATATTATGGTGAACTACTATTCCATATAATTAGAGAAAACATGTATTGTTCATGAACAACTATGTTTAATTATGTACTAATACCAAAAACCAAACCAAATCAATCCTAAAATTCTTGAATACAAACAAACCATAAATTACTCAAACTAAATCGAACCAAATAAAATCAAAATTAACCATAATGTGTGTACAATTTACAAGAAAATTTTAATAGCCTAAAATGTTTTAAATATTTATAGTTTGTAACCTATATGTAAATTATTCAAAAATAGATTAAAAATGTTCTTGTAAAAAATTAATAAAATTATTTTAACAATTATTTAAACTATTTATATAAAAAATATATTAAAAACAATTAACAATAATTTTAGAAACTATTTACATATATTTATGTTAATTAATTTAAAAAATATATATAAACAGTTTTTATACTATTTACACAATACTCATATAAAGCCATTTAAAAGCTATTTCTAGTTTTCCCATGTATTTAGAAATGAATCTCACTATTTACTAAGATCAATATGTATAAAAATGATGATTTTAAATTGATAACAATAAAAATGAATGATATTTTATTTAATTTCAATCCAAAACATTAACATCCAATAGAATTCTAATCAGACCTGGAAACCCCAATGCCTAAAACTAGAATTCTAATCCTATGAATATAAAATAACAAACTAATCATATATTCAAGATTCAATCCATACTTACCATAATTATATCTATATTTCCATCAAACTACCCATTTATTAGAGAAGCTACATCTTTTTTCATTTATACCACATGCATCCACCCAAAAGGGTTAAAATTAAAAACAACCACCCAAACCTACAAAATACAACCAAATTATATCACATGAAACAAGATACAATATTTTCATCCTAAATAAACCATTATCATCTCGATGTAATGAAAATGAGAGAAAATAAACAATATCCTTCAACATATCATAAAATTCCAAAATTATATCTTTAAACCAAAACATAACCTAAAAATTCCATCACTAATAAAATCCAAAAAAAACTAACACATTCAAAACTAAAAGAAAATATAGTTACAAAAAATTAATTTTCCAAATAGTCATAATGGAAAACCATAAAAACCATGGTTCCAAACATAGAAAAATCAACATATCACATAATTGTAATTAATTGAACCAAACAAGTCATAAACAATAAGATAAAATATTTCTTAAAATATAAATCAAGTGAACACATTTATTTTAAATCACAATCATGGTTTTTAAGTAATGCAAAAAATTAAAGGTTGAAAATTTCTAAAATTAAATCCATATAAATTTAAAAAAAATCTTCAAAATTTGATAAACAAACATTATATTTATTGAGAAAAGATCTCATAATAGAAATTAATGTTTATTATCCTTCAAAATAATTTAGAATTTCTCAATATAAACCTATTAATATAAAAAATTTAAACAATTAATTTACATTACAATCATTCATTGAAATTGGTTTTTGATTTTTCAAAATAATAACTTTATTAAGAAATCTCAGTTTCCTTATAAACCATATTGGAATTAAATTAAATAACCAACTTTTTTGAAATAAATTTATCCTAAAAAAGTATTTTTCTAACACCCAATACCCAAAATAAGTAAAAAACTATAATATATTTTTTCATAATTAAATTAAATCATAAATTACATTCAATGTCATTTTATGTGTGTTTTAATGATCATACATGTGTGTGTGCCTATAGAGAAATTGTTTTACATTTATTGAAATGTAAATATAATAGTGTTTTAAATGGAAAGATAAAAAAATACTATAATTTATGTTTTACATTATTAGAATTATAATATATATTTGGTAACTAAATACATCAATTATATTCTCAATAGTATGCTTTGTCTACCCTTGATAATTTATAGTGTTAAATTTTTTGGAAAAATGACCATTTAGAATAGATATTAGGTGATGATAACAATAGAATAGTTTGTTATTTTCATGGTAATAGTATCTTAAACTCAATATATTATCATTATTTGGGTTTCCCTAACAGATCTAGAATAAATAAGTTCCATTAAACCGATGAATAAGAAGTAGAGGATTGTATAGAGCTATCTACGACCAACAAATTATATAATTAAAACATTGAATGAATTAAAATGGATAATGTGATGTTTTTGTGTCACAACATGACCTAAAGTTTAAATTATATTTCATTTATTTTTGTGTCATTTTAATTGAGTATTGAATGTTTCCAGTCAAAATTTTGAGATTCTGACTATTTTATTTCTGTTTCATTCTCATTATAGATGATTTAGTGGAAACCATAGAGTTAATTTTATATAGGTTCCATTTATAGTTCATTCTGTTCCATACAATTTAGTCTACATGGGCAGAACATATTTGAGTCTAAACCTTTTTAATATTATGGGAAACCATGTGAGCTCCTGGTATATAAGGGTATTGGTGGTGGGAATATGCACTATTAGAGGAAACTATTCGACAAGTATTCAAAAGGGGTATAAAATTTAATATACACAAAGCCTATTGACTGTTCATATAATCTTTATCCAAGTGTTGTCACCACCATTGGTACTCCCAAATCCTAGTATAGGGTGCTTGGTTGGCACACAGGTGGGAAAACCATGCAAAAAAACTATGAATAGTTCTAAACAAATTAACAAAGAATATTTTACTACATTACTCCATACTCATTATTCTCCTAAAATTACTTATCCTCCCATTAAATTTAGGGCACATGATATCAGGCCCCCACCCCTTCATTTTCCCTTTCTCAACATATTGGATTCATTACATTATTAGAGTAATATAGAGAAAACATTATAGAAAATCACTTATTGACACTTCCTCCTTAAATTTATATCTTTTTTAACATTATTTCTTTACCAAGGAGGTTTTGGTAGCCTAATGATTCACGGTATCTCATTTTTTATTTCTTTATTTCTAATATTTTGGATACTTTGTTTCTTATAAGTATACTTCATCTAGGTTTAGGTGTAATAGAATGACCATTTGTAAAAGAAAAATGTTTCCAAGTAGGTAGTCTTCTTCATAGATCTATAATTCTAAAACTATGATAACTTATTTTTGTAAATACTAGTTTTATGTTTTATTTAGAAATACTATCAAGTATAACTAATATAATGTGTGAAAAGGCTATTGTTATCATTGAAATTCATCCAATTCACATGGTATTTTCCTTCGATTCAATGTGAAAAGACTATTTTGAATGTCTATTAATACGATTTGTTTTTATAATTTCCTAGGGGTATCTTTTAAAATTTTATGATGGATTAAAAAATAATTTTATGTTTTAGAAATATATTTTAAGGATTAGTTTTATAAAAATGACTCATGAGGCCTGATTTGAACTTTTAAAAATTATTTTGTAATGATAAACCCCCCCTGAATCGTTCCTAATATATCAAGAAAATATATATTTTATTATTCTGTGTGAATTATGGTTTTCAATGAATGGGGTTATGTATATATATGTTTCTTAGGGAATTGGGGTTGTCTCAGTCTAGTTGATTAGAGGTGAGGGTGTGACTAGATTTTTTAAAAAACTATATGTATCTATGTGATCGTTATTTATCCGCACTTCTATTTTAAATGTCAAGGAAAGTCATTGGTATACAGGTGGGAATCCTAGAGAAATTTTTCTCACTAGTTCAGAATCATTAACTATCTAGAGGTCCAAGGATAGATTGTATTCCACTTATAATATTGTGACCCTCAGTTAGGATAGTGTGGGAAACATCATGTGTTGGGGTAGATTATTGTTGTTTGACATCAGTCTTATTTATTAGTTTGTATAGATTTGTCATAGATTGTCACAATATTCATTAGATTAACATGATGTGTCCTACTATTTATTATATTTTTATTTAATGATCGATAAAATAGTATTAAAAATTGTCTTCTATGTTATACTCTCCCATTGTATGCCCTTTTAATGGATTTCACTATATCTTTAATGACTTATTATAAATTTTTCATAATGGTTTTTCATAAAAAAATTATTGTTTCTCATTAGAAACTATAAATGGGTTTTAAATCCAATCACATGATTTTTTTAACAGATATAAAAGAGAAATCACATTTTATATCTATTTTTGAACTTGTATGAAATAGTTATACCTTTAAAATATATTGATCGAATGGTGGGTAGTTGCCTACTAGGCTAAATTACAACTGCCACTCATTATTATAGGTTTGTAGATTCCTATTAGATTTAGTAGTTTGATATTTGACTCATTTTTTACATCAAGTTCTTGGTTTCAGATGATAGTGTTGGCTATTGGAGATGTGAAACTTCCCTAAGAAATGGTATTTGTGTTCTCACATATTTTTATTTATTTATTTCAAAATTTTGATATATTTTCCATTACATATATCTTCTCATACTCTGTATCTAGTTGTTTGTTTTATTTTTTTCTCTTTCTTTCCAATATTATTATTATTTATTTCTTTAAATCATAATAATTTTTATACATTGTAACTAAATATACATTAATGGGGAAATTCAATATTTAGAATGGTTACAGTAGGATTCTAGGGAGAAAATCCTTCCATTTTATTTATTCTATTATAGAACAAAATTCCATTAGTACTCTTTTCTTCTAATGGTTCATTTATCCACCCTAGGAGAATCAGTAAAGTCTATCATGTATGTAATGGGTTGGCACAGGTACATGTTCTATGTGTATCTAGGTTTGGTTTTCTATAAATGTATATCGAATTCCACGTTTATCAAAAGCCCATGGTTCAAAAAAATCCTTTTTTATTTAGGACATCTAGGTATAATGGAGATCGGTCAATCAGGATTTTGGATATTAGGTTAGAATCACGTTTTGGTGATCAATTTTAGTGTTTCACAATTATTTTCCATGGAAAATTATGTTGGAGTCTTCATTTATGAGATTATTTTTATTTATTGTTTTAAGGATGAAAATGAGAGTTAAATAGTGATATGTAGTGACCATAAAAGGAATGTAAAACCATGTGGATCATGACAGCATAAATTGATGAGACTTTTAGTAGTGGTTGGGTAGTTGTAACATGGCCCTCTAATCCATGAATCCATGTTGCACACAAAAACTAATCCCATGTTAATTTTTTAAATTATTTTTGGAACATTATTTATTTCTAATTTACTTTTATAATGATTTTTTGTGTGTTATTTGGATAGCTAATTATTCTATCATTTATAATACTAGTTTTAAATAGTGTGGTACTTAGTTTTTAATGTAATAAATGAGTTCTCCTCAAACCAAATTATTTATAAAATAAAAATTTGGTGTTTTAATTTATAATAAAATGGTGTTAAGGTGAGAATTTTTTTTAAAATAAAATGGTAAATTTCATTGTAATTGGTGTTCATAATTTTGGAAAAAATGAGTGATATTTTGTAAATTCCATTCAGAAATGAATGGAGATTTTATATTAATTGGGTGAAATTCGGTTTTAAAACTATTTTGTGGTGTTTTAATGAAATTTTATAGTTCCTTGAAAGGGATTTGTCGGAATATTTAAAGGAAATTATATTTTTATGAAAAATTAATTTTTTTATAATGATAATGATAATTTCAAAAAAAATTAAAATGTAGATGGTCTTTTGAATTTAAATAAAAATTCTAATAATGGATTTGTGAAATTATTTATCTATTATAATCCTAGACTTTTGACATAATAATGGTTTCATGATGTAATGATGAAAGGGTTGTAAGGTTTTTTAACCTAAAACATTCTTTAATAATGATTTTTAGAATTTAAAAATGATTTTTTAAAATCAATATTTTGGATTTTAATTTATATTCTATAGTTTTAAATTATTTTTAAATGGAATTTTTGAATTGCTCTTTGTTTGTGATATTTTCTTTTTGATTTTTTATCTGGGGTTGGATTTGAATTTGATTATATGTGGTTCATGTTTTAGATATTTTAATGGGATCTTATTCTTATTCTATAATTTAAATAATGCCTCCTAGAATATTTCAAAGGGGTGTTATAAATTCATTTCTCTTGATTTTACTTATATCCGTATCACAAAGGATTATGAAGCATTTTTTTACATGTTAATTCTACTAGTAATCTTAGTAGAGTTGTGGAGTAATATATATTTTTTTATATTAGTTATTATCTCTCGATCATTGGAATTTAATTTTAAGATTTTCCATTATATGATTTTTAGGATATTCTATAATTTATTTTATGTATTCATTTGAGTGTTTGATCACATCAGGGAGGGTTGTTATTCCTTAGGGTGTTCAGTAAGACTTTATATCTATAGTTATTAATTTCTCATAGGCTTTTCCACATTTAGTCATAGTATATTATACTAAATTAAAATTGTTTGGGATACCACCATAGTTAATAATTCTCATTAGGTGTCCCTTATGAAAAAATATCATGTGGTGATCTTCTCCAAAATCATGGTTCATAATTTTTTGACTCTTAGATGTTTTTTGAATTCTCATTGAAGTCTCCCTTGATCATCTATTATATAATGATGTTGGGATCTTGGATCGAACTCAAGGTTTCAAGTTCATTGAGATATGGTCGTGGTTAATTTAATTTGACAATAATATGTTGTACTATGATGGTGATTGTGGTGCTCCTTTGTTTTGGATTATCTGGTTATGTTTGAGGAGGAAAAATTGTATCTTTTCGTTTGATCAATAGAGCATACTAAGGTAGTATAGGGACTGAATGAATTATGCTGTGGAGAATTTTTAGACCTAAAAAACATTTTCATTTATATTTTATCTCATTATATTTTGGACTTTTCTTTGGGTTTTTTTAGTTTCAGGTTTAGTTTTTGAGATTTTGGTAGTTTTCCTTTGGTTTCATGGTGAATGTGCATGGTATAGTGGAATCCAAGTGAAAGAATTTTCAGAATTCCATTATCTAGTTAATTTTATTCTCTTGTAGTTTATTTCACATGGGTGTCTCACTGTTGAGTCCAAACAATATAGATATTATGAGAAACCATATGATGTATTAGTGAGTTAGTATATTAGTTAAAATCTCATGCACTATTAGAGGAAACTAGGAAAAAAGAATGTATAATGGGTATTCAATTTAGTGGAGTATAATTGTATGGTTTCTAAATGGCTTTTTTAATATTTCATCTTTCCTAGATTGGTTAATAGGCATGAAAACTATACATCAAAACAATGTGTAGTTCTATGAATTATTATAAAATAGATTCTACCACATTAAACTTACTGTGTTACCACACAAAATCACTCTTCATCTCATATCATTAAATTTTCACAACCTCAGGTCCTCTCCCATTTTCATACCTATTTTCCCCTTAGTATATTCTTGAAATTCAGCATGGTTTAAGGAAAAATATTCATGGTAAATTGCTTCATCCCTCATACACCATAAATTTTTCTATTTTATCCTTTGACTCCTTCACAGTGAGGTCTCTATGACATATGGATTCTTTAAATATCTATTTTTATTTAGTGATATCTATTTTTTTGATTTTTTTAATCATTAAGGTCTCCATTGGATTGGTTTTGGTGTTATGGCACCACCATTTATTAAAGAAAAATGTTTCAAGGTAGATTATCATTTTCATATATAAATAAATTTAAAACTACGATAACTTTTTATTTTAAAAAAATATTATATTTTTTAAAATACTATCAGATATAGATAGTATAATTTGGGAAAATAATTTTTTATCTATGAATTTATTCAAACGTGGATGATATTTCTCTTTACTTCATGTGTAAATTCAATTTTGTAATTCTATTATAACTAAGTGTTATAATAAATTTTTTATGGGATTCTATAATTTTTAGTTGCATTTAAAATAAAATATTTACTTTATAAATTTGTTTTGGGGTTTGGTTTTATAAAAACTACTCATTAATCTTGATTATAACATTGAAAAAATATTTTTTAATGATAAAAACACATCTTGAAACATTTCCTATTTATCACGATAAAAATATTGAATTGTGTTATGATATTGACTGTACAAAATATAATATCATGTATATTTTTAAGTGTTTTATTAGGGGAACTCGTGTAGTCTCACACAATGGAATTGTATGTGAGTGTGTAAATTTCTTCTGATTTAATCTATTTGTAATTATGTGATTTTTGTTTATGTTTGCCTCGATTTGGAATATCATTGGAAGCTATCGATAGCTTGGTGGAAATACAAGAGAAACATTATTCACTAGTTCATTATTATCCTCTAACTGGTGGAACTAGGTTACATTTTATTTTATTATACGATTATTCCTCTTGATTAGGGTAATCTGTGAAACAATGTGTATTAATGAAATTCGTTTTTTTCTAGTCCCACCCTTCTTTATTAGTTTTTATATATTTTTTCTATATTTTACCTATATCAAATTGCTTCCCATTATAAAAATTTGAAATGTATTTCTATATTTTATAATTATTTTTGACACTATTTTTATAATGGAATTCTATGTAATCTCTCCCATTATTCCCTACATAATAGTTTTCACTATTCCACAAGCCACTTTTAGTAGAAAGGTTTCATAATGGTTCTTTATAAAAAAATATTTTTCTAACATAAAAAATGGGACATGGTTTTTCAATACATTATCAATATTCTTGTTTTATAAATTAATGGAATCTCAACATTGTATCTATATTCAAAAAATCTCATGAAATAGTTTGATATTTAAAAAATTTGCATGGAATGGTGGATAGTTTCCTACTATTTTATATAGATCAAGTTTATCATCATTATTTTTTTGGTAATTCATCATATACATGGTCATTTGATATCCAAAAAATGGTTAGTATCAGGTCCTTGGTTACATATGGCTATGGTGGATAGATGAGATAATCTAATTCCTTATAGAGATGGGTAGTGTTGTTTGACTTATATATCATAAAATATTTCATTACTACTATTTATAAAACATTACTAATTTCATGTCGTAATATTTTTCTATTACTTTATTTATTTTTGTCCCTTTAATATTGTTATGCTTATAATTTATTAATTTTATTATTTGTTTTTTTATAATTTTAACTGCATTTTTGGTGACTAGTCCATCCACTGTCCAGAAATTCCACACTAGGTTTCTTTGTGGACACCCTTTTTATGTTTATTTTTTAGGTAAAATCATTCATATTGGTACTCATTTATTATCTATGCACTTATCAATTTTCTATAAGTATAGATAATTACTCATGAGTATCTCACTGGCAGGCTCGTGTGCTTGGTCTAAGGGCTAATCGGGATGGTTTTTGACATTTTCAAATTATTAGCATCTTTATCTCAATAAATAAACCAAAAAAAATTTGTTTTTTCATAAGATCATTTCAATGATGTTATCCTTATATGATTTACCAAATGTTGACAATGATAGTCTGAGTGGTGGGAGGGGCGATGTGTGTCTTGGTGGTGATAGTGATGAAGATGTAGGAGGAGATAACGTAAGTGAGGATGCTCATGAGGATGGTGATTATAGAAATGGACTTTATGGTGGTGGTGGTTATGAAGTATACATTTATCAAATATATTTATGACTATATGTTTATAACATAATCATATTTAAAGTGTTTTATAACTAAATTATCTTCCAATGTGTTATGTTTTTTTGATTTTACCAACTGATTAAATGGTCAATATATAATATATGTACTTTTTTGAATGTGGATTATGCATCATAAGTTTTATTGGGAGAAATGTTTTTATGCTAGTTTAGGGGTGTTATACCAATGGCTTTAATAATTCACCGTATTATGCAACCTTGGCCTACCTTTAACAATGTATAAAAGATAACTATCAGTATAAGGCCATTGTAATGGATACCTACCCAATGGTTGTTAGAACCATTGGAACACTCTTTAAAAATAGTTTCATGATTTATATAAATGCTTAAATTTTTTTGGTAAGGGGTATTTTTCTAGTAGTGATAGGTTTCCAAATCCCTAAACATCACTTATATTAAATTTTTATGAGTTTAATCGATAAAATCTCATTTTTTGTTATTTATAAAAAATCCATTTTAATTCTATAAAATATAATTTTTTAACTTTTATTATTATCGATATAACTCATGATACACCTTATTTCATATAGACCATTTCTTATGTAATATTATACAATTTATTCCATTATCATTTTCCAATGATATATAAATTCATGTACTAAAACAATTATTTATCATTTTTTACACTTTCTATTAATATGATAACACTTGTAGGTTAAGATCTCGATTACTTCTTACGTGGTAAAATTACAAGGTAAATATTTCCATTTTTATCAAAAAAATTAATTTATATTTAATAAATCACATTAATATGACATATTATTATTTATGGAATGTTCTATAAGTTTCTATAATATTTTATATCATTTTATAAAAATATTAATAGAAAATAAAATTTTATAGCTTTAATTGTATTTTTTTATCTTATTAATTTTTTTTCAATATTAATTTCTTCCTAATTTTAAATATTTTTTATCATCAAAAGAAAAAAAATCACATAATGTTGTATTTTAATTAATATATAAGAATTTTTGGGAGAAATATAAAATGAAATTTAATGGATAATTACCCTCATCAAAATAAAATGATATGAATCTTAACTATAAATGACTAAATCGAGAGAACTCTTACCTATGTAGTATCAAAACATAATATTTTTTGGTTACATCCAAATAAAAAATCAAGAGACTAGGTTCAAGCAGATTACATTAAGAGGGTGGTAGCAGTGTAAATACAAATATGGGTTATAAAATCTCTTATAATAATAAACTCACCAGAAACAATCCTACAATGGATTAAGAAGTAACTATTTTCATAGAGTATGAATAACACTAGTATATAAGATCCCACATGATAATAAAACCAATATATGAAATAAAATAAATGCTCGCATAATATTAACTCTCCGTAGATGTTGATTGTACCAAATTAATGTTATGTTTTTTTTCAAATTAAGTATGTGATTGTGTGTGGATAAATCTAAAGGGATGTGGTCTATATCAAATTTAATAGGTGATCATGTACCATTAACCTTCCATGAAAGGTAAAATTGATTTCTAGTACATTATATTTTACACTAACCCATCTTAGTATAATAACCTATATAAAAATCATGTAAATATCAAATTATATCCTTATGTTTGTAAGATTCAGTATGCATGGGAAAGGTGATCAAATTTTATGAACTAGTGAATCATAATAAATATGTTTTATCATTGTTAATATGATAATATGATGAAAAATATGAAATATAAGAATCAAGATATTGAAATTGGGTTATGGAAAGGATTATGAGTCAGTGATATGTTTTGATGTAGAGAATTATCTCACTGATTATTTATGCAGATATGAGAAAAAAATTATTTATTATATAGTGATGTGATGTTATGTGATGTTATGTATATAATTATAAAACAAGGAAATATTATTATATATATTGTTCTGAAATGTTTCTATAGAAGAAAAGAATCTACAAGCTTCTTGATTTTACAAAATATATAACATAAACATATTTTCGAATGGAAAATAATGTAAATACTTCACTATTTAAAAAAAAAATTATTTTTATAAATCAAATATAATTAACAATATTATTTTTTTATAAAACAAGATATTAGATTTAAATATTCATTTAGTTAACAAAATTACTTTATATCATAAACATAATTATATTTTTCTAATTGGAGAAACCATAATCATATATTTGTTGTGGTACCAGGGTTTCTAGTAGAATTCAATCAGATAAGGATTTAAATATTTTATTATCATTGTGAAGAAACCACATCATCTCCTGGGATCATATTTCAGGTACAATAGGAGGCTCTCATATGACTTATTGAAGCACATAAATTATACCTGATTGGTTACACAGTTCGATTCGACACATGCTCAGCTATCGCATGTATTTGGTTATCATTGCTCAATAAATTCAATATCAAACCCCTATATATCATCAATACACACTTCAAGAATCCACAAATACACTATTTATTGAATTTTGGATGATATCATGGTAATTTGAAGATTTATTTAATGTTGCAACAATCACCTTAATCTTGTGACTTTGATCATTGAATGTTTTCTTCGAACGAATTCTTGGATAAAGCCTTTCAATCGATAAGATTTAAGAGGATAATGAATATATCCACACTAAATAATAAATAGTCAAATTATTAGAGCTCCACCTATTTTTATATGATGTTATCCCAAATACATGATTTTTATTCCCCAACCCCAATATATTTAATGTCCAGTGAATAAGAAATAAATAAGTAATTATGTAGAAATTACAGTGTCAAAAATATTATTTATATTTTATGAAATACTTATAATATATAAAAAATATGTTATGTGATAAACCTGTGTTAATAACTGAACTCTTAATTCCCACTAATATTAAATGAACCTTGAACATTAGAATATTATTCATACATATAATATTTTTCCATATATTTAATTAAACACTTATAAATAGTTTTAAATGATATATTTAACCCATTTGTTATATAATGAAATAATAATGTATTTTATTTTTTAAGGGTGATTTCTAAAACATTGAAAACTCTCAAACACCATGATGGGGCCCACAATGTCCTATATACCAATTCACTAGAATATGGAAGATTTTTTATTACGATATTATCTGTTAACCTCTAGAACCTAATCTCGATGGCTGGGAAGAAATCTTCATAGACTAAGAGAAGAATCTAGTAACCTATAAATATGTATAAATAAATTATGAATGGTTATAGATATGATAACAATCCTATGTACATAAACTATATAGAATAATATATTTTTCTTTTGATATATGATAATGAGGGATGCATACATGTGTCATCATCCTTTTTTGCAATATTATCTTTTAATCAAATGGAAATACATATCATCAACAACCATGTACATTAATATATAAAGGTACTACCATCTTGATCAACCAAACATGATATATAACTTCTATTACTTGAAATTGAACAATTCTATTTCATCATTCAACCAATGTCATAATATCAATGATGCGCCCAACACAAGATAACTCACCATGACTACAATTTCATGGTTTTTTTACTTTCTTCAAAGTATGCAATAAAATGGAACAAATTTATAATGATCTCAAATCATGAGGGAAAAAATATTTTTTTTATATGAACAACTAATGACACTGGAAACATGTGGTGTTTCAATTTTTGAGTCTGTCCCTGTGATTTCATTAACTCGATGTCAACAACTGTGAACGTCATGAGTATAAGTATCAATGCTTATGATCCCCGAACACCAAATGGTAACACATCATCTATTTTTTTCAGTATGATGTATTTGTAATATATGAAATTACATTAAGATTACTGTCATGGAATCTATTTCTCCACATTATAAATGCGGAAATACTATAGTCTTTTGGTATAAAACGTAATCTAAGGACATTACAATAAATATAGGGGAAGAAAAAGTATCAAAACTATTCTGGTGAGATAACAAAATATATATATCAATCTATATATATTTAATTGTTATCAATGTACAAACCTATATTAGGTCTAGGGCACCCAATTTCAATAATTCCAGTAACACTTTTACAACCTTCAAGATACCATTAACCCCCTAGACCTCACATGATAATCATGAATTGGATGAGATATGTATTTAGTCAACAGGTCTATCATGTTTCCACTTTTGGATAATCATCCAATTATGACATCACATCTCTGAGTAAAATATCAAAATATATAAAACATTCAAACAATATGTTTTTTTCTCTTTTTTGAGATGGGAACCTTGGAAAGTGTTACTGTTTTAGTATTATCACAATAAAAAATAAAATATTCTACACTTCAAAGAACAAAAAAATTGTTATAATTCTATATATTAATATTTACTCCTTAAATACATTGGAAGTTTTAATATATCCATATTTTTTTCTATAGTCTATAACCACATGTTTCATGGATCTTCTCCGAATCATTGTATCACCATTAAAGAAAAAGAAATAGTATGAATAAAATTTTATGTTATCATTATTTATCAAGAAATGGGGATCAATTTATCCCCTCACAAGTAGTTCATCATCTCCTCCATACACCAGGAACATATCCTCTGTACCCCTCAAGTACTTTAGGATTTTTTTGATAGATTCCCAATGTATCTGTCCGGGATTATCAAGATATCTACCCACCATTCTTAAAGAAAAAGAAATGTCAACCATTTAAAATATCATAAAATAAATAATATATCCCACTAGCGAGGCATAAGGTATTCTAAAAATTCATTAAATGTCCTCCTATGTTTTTGGAAACATATTCTTGGAGATATTGATTACATGTGACATAAAAAACAACCATCTCATAGATTGATTCATAATGTACCTTTTCTGTGAATTTTCAATATATATACTTTGACATAGCCTAAAATTCTTATATGATCTATATTTATAGATCATGATCCCTATAATATCTGATAATTCACATAAGTATTTTAAGGGGAAGCATTCATTCAACCATGACTTATCTACCTATGGAGTATCCATTTTTTACCCATAATTAATAGGTCATCGGTATATAATACTTAGAAAATTGTGGAATTCACATAAAAATTATAATAAACATATGTCAATATTTCATTGTTGATCAAATAAAATTCTCTTCTAGCATCATAAAAATGAACTTTCCTTAATTGTGATGCTTGATTTAAACCATTAATGGATCTTTTTAGAATAAACAATTTGTTGGAATTTCATGGCTTAAAAAACCATCAGGTTGATTTATATAATCGTCTTCAACCAACATACCACTTATAAATGTTTTTATGAAATCCATTTTCCAAATCTCATAATAATTAATGAATGTGATTACAAGTAATATTATGAAGGATTACCAAATCATTGTTAGTGATAAGGTTTCATCGTATTCTATTCATTAACCCTGTATGAAACCCTTCACATCCAGTCTTTCCTTATGGGAATTGGCCTTAACATACATGTACATTTTATTCATGAATTCCCACTTTCACACAATGGGTCTTATATCAGCATGAAGATCAACCAAATAAAAACATTATTTTAGTGAATGGAAACCATCTCATAATGAATAGATTCCTTCCATTTAGCAAAATCATTTACATCTATTAATTCATAGTATGCTATAGGTTCATCATTCTCTTGGAGTAATTTTTCACCTAACTCAGTGATAAAAAAACTATAATTCATTGTCTCTCTAACCTCTTGATGTAACTTCCCTAACCAATATGTCACTCTATAGTTCCCTTGGCCCAGTTGGTCACATGGCCTCAAGCACATCTCACCAAACTCCAAAAGATTCTGAAAAGCAACAAAGTCCTAGGGTGTGTCCATAAAGATACTATACCCAAATTAATAAACTTTAACGTAGAGTAATATGAATAAATGATAAATAACCAAAGTAGTATAATAGTTATAAAATATGTAAACAATAAAATACTGAATAAATAAACAATGCCATAAATAATCTCTTATAAAAATGATGACGATACATGTCAAGTCTCAATAAAAAAACCAAATAGGTCGACACTAGTACAATAAAATACATGTATCAAAATACCAAATGACCCAATACTATCCAATATATCTTCACACGCCTCATATTGGTTAGGTGAACTTATGATTATATGTAAAAATCAAATTTCAATTCTGGGGAACATTCCCCTGTCCATACCTATGGTCATATAATCTATCGGGGTACCCAACAGCAGTCTGAACAGGGTGTGAGATAACATTTTAGTGGGTAATCATCAAAATGAATAATTTCATCTAGTTATTGTATATATAATAAAAACAATTGGGAGAAAGTGATCTGAAATGGACTTATGTAATTTAGACAACCCATAAGGTCCAGGTTCCAATGGACACCTGTCCTCTATAACCTACATCGGACTTACTTGAAAGTCTCTGAATAAATATTTAGTCATGTATCATTTTATAATCAAATTCATAAAACTAATCAATATCATTTGATACATCTAGTCTTGGTACCTAGCACGTAGCCCGATATCCCTCATAAGATATGTGATCAAGGGATTTCTAACCAGAATATTTTTAATGCATAAGTCTCTAACTGAATTCAATATTGTTATTTGTCTTGTAAGATGCATCATATAAATCATAACATTCATTATTCAATTTAAAACCCAATCATATCCTTGGAATTCTTCAGTGGGAATACAACTATCAATCTAGGAATAACATGAACCAAACACACTACAAGATCATCCAAGACATTCTTCCAAGGATTCCTTGTATTTCCCTATGTATGGTGTAATGTCATTGTTCACTGAGTACATCATTTTTGGTTCGTTGAGGGAGTCCAAGTGTTGCACATGGTGCATACCATCAACTCGCCTATAATTATTTCCTTGTAAATATATATTGATTGCATGTATTAATAAAACATATATAGAATTTTCTCTATGAGTCTGTTCATGGAATGCCATATAAGGAGTCCAACTATAAATCCACTGTATAAGTTCAGACCCCCAGAGTCCTTCCTTGGAATCCTTTTACAATGTCCAAGTGTAACTTGGAAATAAATAAAGTAGTAGTTTAATAAATCTATTTGTGGAATTTTTATACGAACTCAAGTTTCATAGATTTTATATAACAATATTCACAAAATTTCAATTAATAAATTCAATGGTCACCACCATGATCATCTCAATTTAACCTCGCGTCAAAAGGTGTCTACAGTCATGGGCTAAGAATATAAGGATTAGCCTCTAATTTATATCTCATGATCATTTCATTAAATAGAAAAAAACATGCACAAGAAATAAATTACAAGGTCATGGTTGTGGTACATGGTCTTGTATTCCATATCTCTAATCAATTAAATTTACAATTCAAATAACATTTCATATTATGATTCAAATCATCCTTATATAATATCACATGGAAAGGGGTGAATAGAACACCTTAAAGGTTCTCAATTAAAGGGCCACCAAGTCATTGAAAATGTTAAAAAACACACCTAGGGGTGGATCTTATTTATGGTTCATAACCCTTGACATTTAACAATAGGACACAAAAATTATATAGGTCATACCTATCAATTTTAATTAAGAATTTAAATACAATTCAATGAAATTTCTATAAAAATCAGGCATGCCTAATAAAGGAGTATATTTAAACACATTGAAATTATGGTAAAAACATGGGAAAACCTGTTATATGTACTTTTTGGATTCCCTATCTAGTATCATCTCCTGATTTGACTTAGATTGGGAGAAAAACAAAGAGGGAAACCTCTCTATTATGATATTGGATGGAAGAATGAGATAACAAGCTAAGATTTGGATCAAGGAGGTTCTTCCAATGTATGTTCTATCCACTAGGTGGGTAAAGATAAAATAGGTTTAACATAGCATGTATTTTAGGAAAATATTATTTAAATCATCAAATAAACTAGTCTGCATGGTTCGTTTTTAGGGTTGGACAAATTGTGTGCCAACCATGCACCCAGTATTGATGGAAGTGGCACCCTACACAGTTATTGGGTTCAGACTGACTAACCATGTGAAAATGTTCTTCCAACCACTATCAAAATTTCAATGTCCCTTGTATGGAAATATACCCCAAAACTAAAAGTTTTATCTAAAAAAGAATATTATGTAGCTCTCAGTTTAGCCATGAATGGTTAGGATTAATGGTTTGGCATTCCCTTCATGGTTTTTACATAGGGTGTGGTCTGTTCTGTTTACCCAAAAAACTGGGTTGTGGGATCCTAACAAGCCCCAAACACCCATGACACTACCATGAACTCATATTACTCTCAAATAAAGCCATAAATAAGAATATAAAATGAAAATAAAATGATTTTTACCATATATTAAAAACATATTTTACAATATTCCCCCCTTAATGAAAATTCTCCTTGAATTTCAATATCAATGGTGGTTAAAAAATAGCTGAGAATGACTCAAGACACAGAACACGTACATTGGCCTCCCACCACCATGTCTCATGTGACAACCCATGTAATGATAAAATATTTATGTCTCTATTTTTAATTATATAGTAATTAAAATATATAATATGTTCAATATCGTATATGATAAATCTAGTTTAATGATTAAAAACGTTGTTTTTCTAAAGAATAGTTTTACCACTTTATGATGAAGAACCCATATTAAATCTAATTTTTGACACTTTCATAATCTCTATTTAACAAGATAAATTTTTTATTTGGAAATTGGATATAAATATTTACTTTTTTAGAAATTATGGTATTTTTATGAAATGTTTTGTTGTTTTGATGAATAGTAAAAAATACCACATAATAGTTAAAAACTGATTTTTCGTTTAAATAATTATTATACGATAAATTTATTTTTTAATGTAATAATTGGTAAAAAAATACATGTATTATTAAAATTTAGTTTATTAGAATAATTTTATATTGAAATTAGAAATAAAAAATTGTTGACATTTTGAACACCTCTTTTACCCGTCTTGTCGCCACACATGTGGGATTAGTGTTAAACTGAATTTAACAACTTTTGTGTGTTGAATTTTCAAAAAATAATACATTTTTTTAATTATTAAGTGAAATATGTCCCAATATGACTAGAAAAATATTTTCAGAATAGTAAAATTAATATTTTATTTACCACAGTTAAAGGTAAATAGGGTAATTAAAGATAATAATATTGTTATAACACAATAAAATTACCCCAAAACATTTGATAAATTAATTGTATAAAGGTATTAGACCAAAATAAATCTTAGTATGAAATTATAAACCTTTTAATATACTTGGGTATGAAAATGATATTTATTATATTTTATTTAAAAATATGTTATAATTGACTTACACATATTTTTAATAAGTAAAACAATTTTAATATGGGGTTATATAACAGATATATTCAACCATAAATAGTACATAGAAATATAATAATATTATATACATCATGATAATTTATTTATTATTTTAAGCCATTAAATAATAAAATTTAATTACGATAGAATGATGATGAAGTAATAGATTTATTAAGGGAAGAATCAAATAAATGAAATTAATTATAATAAAATAAATAGAAATTGGAAAATTTTATGTCATCTGCAATTTTTTTTGATTACGTTGACATGTTATTGATAATTTAATGTATTGTTTTTTTAAGGAATTAAATTTTTATGATTTTTTAAAAAGACATGTAATGAAAAGTGTAAAAATTGACATAATTGATAACTTAAAATATAAAATATTTAATTAAATTATAAATAATTTTTAAAGGCATATTATTCATCAAACATGTTGAGATAAGTCTAAAAATTAAATTAATGAATCATTAAATAGTCTTTTTAACAAGTTATGGTTATTATTTTAACTCTCAAAGTTTATATTACTTAAGAAAATGGTAAGAGTTAAAAGGGTTAAATCATAAAAAAGTATTAATGAATATATAAAACATGTCAAAAAAATGGATGAATGGATTTATACCCACCCATATAATATATTAAAATGAAATAAACTTTTATCAATTTTTAATTAAAAAGGAATTTATATTTATTTATGAAAGGTGATCATTTGAAGGAAAGGTAATGTTTTTATTTATGTGTTTCTATTTTATTTATTCTTCCACTTCCTTAAAATATCCTTAAACCAAGATGATATAGAAGATTAATTATCCTAAATATAATGATATGTTATTATGTTAATATAATAACCAATATTATTATCCAATTCCATCAAATGGGAATGTAATTAATGATCCGTGCATACATGTGAACTATCACCTCCATGATCAGATATAATTCTTTTCCATAACTATCTCTCATGATATTATATAACTATGGAATTAATTTTCATTAATAATATTCATCAAATATTAATCAGTATAAGATAATGATATACCAATTATGTTATTACTTTCTCTGGACATAGAAAAGATAACAGTGTTCGTGCATACGTGTGAACTATCTCCTCCACTAAGCGATATGATTCGGTTTTATTCAATATATCGCTTCTATGATATATATAAGTATATTTAAATTATTAATATTATATTAATTATTATATGATTATTCTGGAAATATAAAATAATAATTACCTTATTACTGTAATGATCATTGAAAAATGAAAATGTTACTCAAGTGTGCGTACTACATACTGTATCCTTGATTATAACATTGTTAATCATTCATAATAAAAATTTATGGTTTTTTTAGAAGTATAATTAATGTATAAAACTGATCATTACATAATGAATTTTATTATGGTGATTATATACTTTTGATTATATGGACAATTCACATGATACCAAGCTCATTTTCGAACCGAACTACCGAATAATGAAAATACGACAGATGCAAACATAAATAATTTAATAATTGTTATAACATTATAAATAATTCATATAAAATAAATAATAAACAATAAAAAGGTTCTCAGCTATGTTAAAATTAACCTAATTATATTATTCAATAATATAAACATTGAATGAGATGAATCACACTTGAGGTAAGGGGCTTCGCCTCAATCTCCTTTAATTGAGGCATATTTAAATGTTATACACGACATTATTTTATATGGTGTAAAATTATCCCATTTTAATTTTAATTTCATTCAATGTTATTAAAAAGTAATATTCTTATATGAAGCATCTTACAAAAAAGATGGAATTTTTTAATGTATATGGCGACAAAAACATCTCAGATGTCATAATAGATAATTGATATTTGGATTCCTCTATAAGGCTTAATGTTTTCAAATAAAAAATGAATAAATTCTTAACTTTTATGATACTTTTATATTGAATATAGTTATGGTAATTTATTTCTTACTCGTATACCTTGATATGGATTCTTTTGATTTCAAATGGTATTTTATGAGTGAAAGGTTTTAATTATAATCTTTTATGTGTCCTGATTATGTAATGGTACTTGAGAATTTTAAAAGTGGTTATGTGATAAAACAAAGATGGTCTCTTTTATGATAATCCAAATATTTTTTGTTCTATGATAAACCAAGGATCAGTGGTTATTTTATAACCTCTAATTCATTAGTTATTGATATCTGCTGTATGGTTATTCCATTTGTATGAGTGAAACATATGGAAGTTGACTTCATGGTTATTGCATTTATGTATGATTATGTCCAAAGATAACTTTATTTGTTAAATATGAGTTTTATGGGTTTTGTAGTAATATCATGATTTCATAAAAGTTTTTCAATGAGATTATATTCAAAGGATAATATTTACTACTTCTTAAGGGTGATATATATTACTTTTTCTCAATGTTTTTGTGGGTTTACATGTTTTCATATGACTAACAATTTTCATTCATTATGTATCTTAATGATATTTTTTTCATCATTCCTTGTTTTAAAATATTTTCATAAGATTTAAGGTAGAATAAATACACCTATAGGATCATGGAAAATTTTAAATATTAACCATTTAACAAAACATTATTTATATTTAAATGGTTTTTGTTTTATTTAAAAAATGGTTTGTGAGTAGAAGTGTATATTTTGTAATATTTGAGTTATGATGCATGAGATATGGCCTAATTATTTAAAACACAAAACCTGAAAAGATCCTTAATATTAATAAATGAAAATTCTTTTCTAAACTTATGATTATGTAATGTTTATGGTTGGGTCCCTATAGTTGGTATCAGAGGAAATTAATATAACATTAGAGGTTATAATAATATTAATTACTTAACTTTGAAAGATTTTACATTATGATCAAGTTAAAATGTTATATCATTTGAATATTTCCAAGTTGCTTCATCAAATATAATTCTGATCATTTAGATTTTACCTAGAGGAAATAGGAAAGATATGATGTTATGGCATTCAGAGGAACAGAATCTTCAAAATCAGCATCCTAAGATGGTTGGAATCAAAAATAAATAGTTTTTTCCAATGACGGATCAAGTAGAATCTGTGGAATTGGAAAAAAAGTTATAAAAAATACTTGAAAAATGTATCATTCAACCTATTAGTTCACAATACGGTCCTCCAATTATATTTTTTAGAATGAAAGATAATTCTATGAGGCTTTGTATTGATTTCAAATTCATTAATAACATTCTCATTAAAAAAAGTATACTCTTCATCATATCGATTATTTGTTTAATCAGATATAGAGGGCACAATATTTTTTTATGATTGATTTGTGGTTTAGGTTCCACCAACTGAAGGTGAAGGAGGATAAAATTCCAAATACAGTGTTATAAATAAGATATGGGCATTATGATATATAGTTTGGCCCTTTGGGTTATCTAATGCAACTATGATATTTATGAATCTCATGAATGAAGTCTTCTATCTATTTTTGGATCAGTTTTTTGTTGTGATTATAAATGATAATTTTTTATATTTGAAAAACTGTTATGAAAATGAATGGAACATAAGAATTGTTTTGAAAACTCAAAATAAAAGAAACTATATGGAATATTTAGTAAGAGTGAATTTTGGTTGAAAAAAATTATATTTCGTGGTATATTTTTTCCAAAGCTGGTATAACAGTTGACCCTTCTAAAACAATATTTTTGGAAGAGGGAATAATACCTACCAATGTCACAAAGATTCATAGTTTTCCTAGACTAGTAGTTTATAGCTTTTAGTTTTTTAAACACTAATTTGTTACATATCCCAATAACTTAATGGACATGTAAGGGAGTTATGTTTATATTGACAATATAATGTAATGATTTATTTCAAGAAATGAAAATAATATTTGAAAATGCTCCATTTTTTTGCCTTCCTTCTAGAAATGGTGAATTTCTTACCAAAAGTGTTTCTTCATTAAAAGGAATTGGTTGTTTCCTAGTGAAAAATGATCATGTAATTGCTTATGATTCACTAAATTTGAAATTACATGAGTTAAATTACCCTAAAAATTATTTTTAATTATTTGTTTTTTTATTTTCACTATCAATTTTGAGGCATCTAATATATAGTGGAATGTGTAATATATATACATGTCATAAAAGATTGATGAATATATTCACAGAGAATTAATTGAACCTGATAAAGGTGAAATAGATGAAACTAATCAATGATTATTATTTCACGATTCAATAACATCCTGGAAAATAAAAAAAGTTTTCAATGCTTTATGTTATAAAAGTAATGATAAATTAACATGATACATTTGGAACATGATTCATTGGTTATTGATTTGATAAATTTTATATTGGAAGTATTTGTTGTAAGAAATTAATCTACTTTGTTTTAGGAGTCAAATCAATCATCTCTATCAGACAGAATTAAGTAATCATGGTAGAAAGATAGTTATTTTTATGAAAATGTATAATAGGTTCATAATGGTAAGTTACATGATTTTTATGATGATAAAAAATTTGTTTCAATATTTGGGTAGATATTTTGTGGTCCTTACGATTGACAATTAAAGAAATATTTTTTAAATTAAACTCATAGTTCTCTATTTTCAGTTCATATGGGAATGACTATGATAGAAAAAGACCTTAAGGAGTATTATTGGTGGGATGGAATGAAAATAGATATTTTTTATTTTAACCTGAGATGTTTGACTTATTGACATGTTAATGTAGGGTGATAGATATTAAAACCAATGATTCAACCTTTTTCAGTACTAAAATAGAAATGTGGACATATATCCATGGACCTTGTTGTGGGATTACCAAAGTCTTTTTGAGGTAACAATGTGATATTGGTTATTGTTGATCGATTAGATTCATCGAATAATTTTATTTCTACTGAAGATACTATATCTCTAGATCAAAATTCTCAATTTTATATTAAAAACATTGTCTGGTTACATAGTTTTCCCGTCTCAATTGTATTTGATCATGCTCTCAGGTTCAGATAAAACATTTGGAAAGGCCTTCAGAACATTATGGCTACTGAAAAACATTAGTACAAATTTTCATCCTCAATTTTATGGACATAGTGAATGAAAAATTTAGACATTGGAGGATATGAAAAAATCATGTTTATTGGATTACTAAGTACATTGGGATCAACATATTTCTTTGGTTGAATTTTCCTTTAATAACACTTTTCATTCTAGTATACATATAGAACAATTTGAGTCATTATATGGAATATAGAGTCGAAATTATACTTATTGTGATGAAGTAGGGGAAAGGAAGTTGATGTAACCAAAAATTTTAGAATAAATGGTAGTTAATGGTTAACAGATTCAGAGAAACATGAGGAAAACCTAGAGAAGGTAGAGAAGTTATGCAGATAACCACAGAAAGGATCATTTTTTCGAGGTTGGTGATCCTGTTTTCCCTAAAGTTTCATAGTGTAAAGTGTGATTCATTTTGGTAAGAAAGGGATGATGAGTCCAAGATTTATTGGAGCCTATTAAATCCTTGAGAAATTTGGATCAGTTTATTATAGTGTTGATTTACCTCCGAGTTTTTCCCAGGAATACAATTTGTTCATGTTTTTGTGATAAGAAAGTATATGATGGATCCATCTCATATTTTTGAGTCTATAAGTATTACAGTTGGAAGAGAATATTTCTTTTAAGTAATATCTATTTTATGTTATTTATCACAGAGATAATGTATCAAGGAATAAGGTGAATCATTAAGGAATGGTTTTATGAAAAAATCATACGGTTTAAGAGGAAACATGCAAATCTGAAAATGCTATGACAAAAAAATATGCCCCCTTATTTGATAAGTGAATACAATTATAAGGATGTAATTTAAAAAAGGGGAAAGACTGTAACAACCAAAGTAATTATAAAATAAGTCATTTTCAGTTATTTATTATAGAGTAATTAAAAGAGACAATATGGTAAATAATTTATATTATAATTCTATTTTAATGGTTAAATACATTATTATTTATAAAAACAGTTTAACTGCCTTTTGATGGTGAACCCATTTTAAATATTGTTCTTAATCTTTTAAACGTTATTTTTGAAAAATAAACTTCTTATTTGGAATTGGGGTATCAATATTTCCATTGGCTGATATTTTTTTATTTTTTTGAAATGATTCATTTTTTGATGAATAATGAAAAAGACTACATTGGAGTTAAAAAAATTATTTTTCATCTAAATAATGATAATAATTTATAATGATTTTATAAAATAATAAAAGATCAATAATAAATTTATTAATCCAATTTGGTTCATTGTAATAATTTTTATATTGAAATTTGAAATGAAAAATTAGTCATATATTGAATTTTTCTTTCACTTATCTTCTCCTTACACCTCCAAGATTAGTGTTAAACCTAATTTAACAACTTAGGTGAATTCAATTTTCAGTAACAGACATACATGGATGTAATCAGTATAAAAAATTTCATCTAATAGGATCAAAATATTTTTTGGTGATAAGTATCTTTAAAATTTTATTTACCACGGTTAAGGGTGTGTAAAGTAATTATTGGTAAAAATAATATTTTAATATTTTAAAATTACCCTATCACTTGTCCAAATTTAATTAGATGGCTTTATTTAGGCCAAAATTAATTATTGAATAAAATTATAACATTTTTAATCTACTTGGGTCAGAAAACGACATTTATTAAATTTTATTTAAAGATATGTTAAAAATGTCATAATAATATTTTCAATAGGTAAAAAAGATTTAATATGGGGTCATATAAGTAATTTTATCAACTATAAATAGTACATGTAAAACTAAAAATATTATATACATCATGATAGTTTATTTAAAATTTTTAGACATTAAAAAATTAAATTTAATTATGACATAATGATGATGGGGTGATAGATTTATTAATAGAATAATAAAATTAATTAATTTAATAATGTAAAAATTAATATAAATTTAATTTTTTTTTAAAAATAAATTAATATTATGTGTTAATTTGACATGTTATTGATATTTTAATGTAATTTTTTCAAAGTAATCATGTTTTTATGATTTAAAAAAAAAGTCAAGTAATGAATACTATATAAATAGAAATAATTCAAAACATAAAATATTAAATATTTAATTAAATGATAAAAAATATTAAAAAAAACTTATATTATGCCAACATGTTTAGATATTTCAGAAAATTGCATTAATGAATCATATATTGGTCATTTAATATGTTACGGTAATTACTTTAACTTTTTAATTGTAAAGTATGTAATAAAATGGTAATAGTTAAAAGGGTTTAAACATAACGATAATGATTAAAGAATATTCGAAACATATAGAATTTTTATTGGATGAATTAATTTCAACCCATCCTAATCATGTATTCTAACTAAATAAACGTGTACCCATGTTTAATATAAAATAAATTTATACTAATTTATTACTTTTATTAATTCCAAGTGTGTCCCTACCCTATCTAATAAAAATAAACTTTTTAATCTCTATTAAATAAACTAAAAAAACTTTTTTTTCAAAGAAAATTTACCCAAGACCCTTCCAACATTCCCTCCTCACATTCTTTAGGCCATATATTTTGAATAACACCCCTCTTATAGGTGTCAAAGTGTTACAAAATGTGATCATCCGAATGATATGTAATATTTTTATTTAAGTGTTTCTATTTTATTTTTTATTCCAAGTCTTTCAAATATACTCAAAACAAGATTAGATAATAAATCGAATATAATAAATATAATGAGATTCTATTATGTTAATATGATCAACTAAATCCATCCCCACACTCATCAAATTAGAAAGGAATTATTCATTTGTGCGTACATGTGATCTATCACCTCCATGAAAAGATATAATTATTTTTCTATAATGGTATATCATGACTGGTTATAGTGATGAAAATTATTTTCACATATGATATACATGACATTTTAATCATTATATCATAATAATATACCAATTATTTTCTTACTTTCCTGGAACATAAAAACGATAACATAGTTCGTGTGTACCTGTTAACTATCACCTGTATAAAGTGATATGGTTTGTTTTTATTGACTACATCACCTAGATGATATATATAAGTATATTAAAAAGATTAATATTATGTTATTTAAGATATTATAATTCTCCAAAGATAAAATAATAATTATCAAATATCCATAATGATCAATGAAAAAAGAAAATGTTACTTAGGCATATGTATGGAATATTATCTCCATGATTATAAGGTTGTTCATTTTTCATAACCACAATTAATAGTCTGATTTAAAATTATAATTAATGTCTAAATTTTATAAATATTTATTAATATTATTATTGATATGATTTAATTATGACCACGTAGAAATTTTACAACATACCAAGTTCATTTTTTAACTTAAGTATCAAATATTGACAAAACGTCAGAAGTGAACGTAAACAATTAATTAATTGTTATAACATCATAAGTAAGTGACATAAAAGGATTATAAACATGAAAAAGGTTCTAAACCAAGTATAAATTAACCAATGTTTATATTTTAGGAATATAAATAACATATGAGATGAATCTAAGTCATGGTAAGGTACTTCATCTCAATCTCCTTTCATTGAGTCTTGTTTTTAAATTATACATCACATTTTGCTATAAAGTGAAAACTCAACCCCTTTGACTTTTAATTTCATTAAAATTTATTCAAAAGAAATAATCGTATATTAATAGTTTAAAAAAATCTGAAAAATGAATTTTTAATGTATATTGTGACAACAACTTCTATATTGTCGTAACAATAACTTGATATTTGACTTTCTATACAAGCCTTAATGATTCAAAATTAAGAAGAAACCACTTTTTCCATTTTCTATGTAGATTGATATTGAATATAGTTTTGGTAATGGACTTATTATTTCAATACCATGAAATTATTTCTTGTAATTTAAAATGAAATTTTATGATTGAAATGTTGATAGTTAAAATCTTTTATTTGTTATGATTATGTAATGGTGCATGGACATTTGATGGGTGGTTACGGGATGAACCAAATATTGGTGGTTTGATGATAAATATAATATGGGTAGTTCCATGATGAAACAAGGATGAGTGGTTACTTTATAACTGCAACTGCATTGTGTATGGAAGTCGGTCGTATAGATATTCAATTTTTAAGAGTGAAACATATGGAAGTCAAATGCATGGTTATTCCATTTATGTATGATTATGTTCCAATATAACTTTATATGTCATATATGATTTATATGGGTCTTATCATAATATATTGATAACCAGAAGGTAAAAAATAATCTTATATTCAATGGAATGTATTTACTACTTCTTAAGGGTGAAATTTATTACTCTATGTTAAAGTATTCACGAGCATACATGTTTTCATAATAGTAAAAGTTTTCTTTATTTATGTCCCTTACATAGATATTTGTGCTCATCCTAATTTTTAAAACTTTTTTCAAATGATTTAGGGAGAATTGATAAAAATATGGGATCAAGGGAAAAATTGTGATGATTAAACACAAAACCAAACCATGTTTTATATAAAATAGTTTTTGTTTATGGAAAAAAATGTATTGTGAGAGATGTGTCTACTTTGAAATATTTGAGTTATTATGAATGAGATATGGTGTAGTTCTATAAAGTAATAAATTTGAAAATATCCTCAATTTGAATAAATAAAAATTTTGTACATAACTATTGGTTATGTAACATTTATGATCATGTTCTTATGTATATTTCTATAAATAGCTATGATTCCATAGAACCCATACTTGAGGAAATTATAGGCCTTAGAGAACCACCATGCTTCTATCAACGATACAAATCAGATGCTCCTCAAAGGATGCATCCACAGGTAAATTGATCCCCTTGGACTAAAATGGAGATATGGGTCTGAGTGATAATGGTGGAGCTGTGATACATGGATGATGTGGTGCATGTACGAATACCTATAATGTAAATACAACCAATATAATATAAGCCTGACTCTGTCCATAATCCTGAATGACCTGAAATATCACAGTGAAATATTACTTGATATCATGATCCTTCTTTTTCCCAGACATAGTGATGCTTGTAAAAATACCTGATTCCCAAATTCACAATCTGTAGGTCCTTGATGGTGATCAGTGTAAGATATATGTTGACACTGTTCAGTATCCAATATTTACAAATCATCTAAACTGGATCTGTAGTCTCTTATATGGTATAGGTTCCCACAATAGATTTCTCCCAAGCATTCAAAATACACAAGGGTCATTATCATGGGCTGCAATAGAAATAATCAAAAGGTTCAATATTATAGTCCCTAGACTACTATTATTTTATGAAAAATAAATATGGTGTGTATGCATCTCCAAAGAGCCCTCAAAATCTAGGACACATGCTCACAACATGTCCTCAAGATCTTATATCATCTGATCTTACTGACCATCAACCTTAGGGTAGTATTTTGTTCTCCTAATAACCTATATTCCTAGCACCCCCAACAAACTATTCCAAACATGAAGTGTTAACTGGGCATCCCTATATGAAACTATATTGAATGGGACCCCATAATGTCATACAATCTCATGGATATATAACCTCCTCAGAATCATCAAAACTAAAGGTCTCCATGATAGTAATGAAATGATAAATGTTTATGATCCTCTCAACAAAAATCCAAATGGAATAATTGCCTTGTGGGTACCTTGGAAAACTAGTCCTGAAATCCATCACAATGTCATCCTATTTTTCACTCAGGAATAGGTAACAAATCTAAATGTTTTTATGGTTACTAATGTTCCACTTTCACAAGCTGACAGGTGGATCACCTAATTAAAAAATCAACTACATCTCTTTTCATTACCGATAACCATTAATGTTGGGGATAGTCATGGTAGATCATGGTGATGTTGTGGCGTACTTCCCTAGTTGAAGCATTAAATTCCCACATCATCTCTTTATGCATGTCTTCTAAAAACCATAGGTGACCATGGATACACATAATCTCATCCTCGCATATAGTCTAACCAGAAGGAAGTTCCTCACATAATACACATTTCTAAAGGACTAGGACCTCAGAGTATGATATATACTATACCCTCAATATTTCCAGTATAGTCTAGTTCATAGATAATTATGTAAAAACTTTCCTCCCTTGACATTCTGGCACAACCAAATGCATCTTGGAGAATAAGGACCTGAGATACCTCTCACTACTTGCCAATTGAACTGCCAATATCCAAGTCCTCCTACTTAGTGGATCAGACACTAAATTTCATTTTCTTCACTTGTAGAAAATATTTATGTGAAAATATTTAAGGTACTCAGCCCATATTATATAACTTAAATTCATATTACACTATTTAAATATGTACTAGAGTATTTTTGGGTCCACGTAGACCACAAAATGCTCTACATGTAGGTAGTGTCTCCAATATCTTAATTCATGTACAACTGCAACAAAGATGATATCATGCATTGGATAATTCATCTCATGGTTCCTCAACTACCGAGACCCAAATTCCACAACTGTATCTCCCTAAATCAAAAATACCCCAATACGGATACCTAATGTGCCACAATATAAAGTGTATATTATTCTCTTCATTGGCAGTATGAGGACTGGCACTTAGGTCAATCTCCCTTGTAGCTCCAGGAATGAGGTATCATATGAATCTGACAATACTAAATTCACACCCTTCTTAGTAAATTCCATAAATGATGCTTCTAAGCATGAGAGGTCATGAATGAAAGGGTTGTAATATCTATATTTCCCCAAGAAACTATGTATATTAAATATTCTCTTATGATTATACCAGGGAACTAATGTTCTCACCTCAAATGGGTCTACTGATAATACTTTCTCTAAGATGATGTGAAACAAGAATTGAATCTGATCCATCCAAAAGTGGAACTTTGTGAGATAAAGATATACTAATTCGATATTATTATATCAAAAACAATCTCAATATATTTTTGAGTGTCATTTTGAGTGTTATAAAACAATAAGATATCATCCATGAATACCACAAAAAACTAATATTGATAATGATGGAAAGTCATATCATCAGTGAGATGAAGACTTTAGGCGTGTTCGTAATAGTGAATTCTATAACAAAATACCCACATACACCATACCTACCATAAAAATCTATGTGAGGTATGTCTAATGGACTAACATTCACTTAATGATAACTGATATCAATTTAATTTACAAGAACACCCAAGCTCCTCAAAGTTGATCAAATAAGTCATCTATCTATAGTACCAAATACCAGTTATGAACCATAATTTGGTTCAATTTCGTGTAATCCACATATATCATGGGGTATCATCAACCTATTTCTCAAAAGGACTAGAAAACACCATAGATAAGTACTGGGTTAGATACTCCAGTTTTCACCTAAATCGTATAGCTACTTCTTGAGCTCCTATATATTAGTAGTATCTATCATATATGTATGAATGGATTATGGTGAAACACCTAGATCTAGATCTATTGAGAAATATACCTCTCGCATTGGAGGTAATCCAGAAAATTCATTTGGGAAAACGTCTTTTATATGATAAAAACTAAAGGAAATTATTCTGGACATGCTCCCAGATTATCTAGATATAAACTAGAAATATGGGCTATCATCTTACCTAGCCCATGAATATTGGGTCCAGCTAAAATATCCTAGACATACCATTCACCAATTTAATTAAACTCTCCACCATCTAGTGATGTGATAGTCACCTTGTGATGATACCAATCAACTAAATCATGAACAGGTGTCGTCCATCCTATCCTAATAATTATGTTTAAACCTTTCATCCTGAGGAAAAATAGGTCTCAACCAAAATGACACCATATAATCATAGTGGTGAACTACCTTCACTGACATATAATCATTTTCAAATTCTTATTGGATTATCATGATTCATAACACTATCACAGTATTAAACACTAAGACAATGTAACCCCAAAACAGTTATAGATATAAATCTATGAGAAGATACCTTATCGAAAAGACAATATTCCAAAGTAGAGGATACTAGAATAGTACCTCTTATAGTAGAAGGTCTCGGATGGTGATTTTTAGGGGTCAATAACACTATGTTTATCTAGCATGATCTGCATCCATGTGATGAATCCTAACTACCTAGAGAATATATGCTCTATTGTCACTAAATATCTAGGTTTTGACTTCCAAGGACATGACCACCACATCATCACGATCAGACAATTATATTTTTTCTACACACCTATTCATATGTTTATAACACTTCTCATTAACATGGAGTCTATTTAGATAGTCTCTCACTGGCTATTAGAGGAAAAAGTCTACCAAATCAATGTAGAGGACCCATATAACCATATTATCGGAACATGACTAGCTCAATCATGCATTAAAGACTCATATATCCCAGTCTACAACACTAGTGGACCCTCACCTATAAATTTCAATATCTTTTATGGATAATAATATCACCACACAGAATCCCCAGATAACACTTCCTACTACTAGTCAATATAGTACAAGGTCTAGGTGTTTAACAACCCTGGCTCACACCCTTATCCTCTCCCAGGTTATTCTCTATGATAACCACCAAATTAACTAATCTAGAAATTATTTTCATCGAAAATTAATTTTCCTGCACTTAAATGTTTTACCTGATACCATATTAGAATGGAATATATTTAAATGAACTTTCACACATTAGAATAGGTTTGAAACACAATATCTTTTTAAATGGGCTGAAAAATCCATAATTGATAATGTTTCTGGATCCAAGTGCATGAAATCTTGATGTATATTGGCCCTCAAAGACTCGGAATAGAATTAATCATAGAAGGAAATATGAAAATCATTTCAATCCATCTCTTGATGATGATCTGTTTGAGTAATAACATCTAATCATATCATGAAAGAATCATGTAAGATATAAGTAGCAAGATTTACCCTCCTTTAAGGAGGTGTATCAAGATGCTTAAAAATATATATAATATCTCATATCCATGAATCCACAACTTTTAATTAAACATACCCAAAAATTAAAGAAGGTATATTTGTAGGAACTCACACGTTATCTCTTCCATGGTCGGGGTAGCTCATGGTGCTCCTTGAAGAGTCTGCATGACATGCATAAACCCTTCACAGAACAATTCCTCAACACCTACTTTTTATTCTATCCCATGTTCTGCAGCTATTACTATAGGAGGATCCACTAGTGTCCCATGTACCACAACCTCCTAATCATGTTCATTCCCACCCTCTTGGAATAATAATATACATTATCATGGTGTATGGCCTCTACAATTTCAAACACATGCCTCAAAAAAGCATTACCAAAGTTTGAATCTAAAAAAAACAGATACTAAAATATGATTTGTACAAGCCACCCTATATAAGAATCACACCTTTCTTCCTACTTTGTGATTTTGGTCTGGGTGTTGTATGGATCATATAAAATCAAAAAATACTTCCTACTACCCATTAATATGGTGTGTTCTAGTTCATTTTCTCTTCTAAAAAAATTAATGTTCCATTTTATTTCATATTCATTTTTATCAAATTTTTATCACTATTAAATTTAAATGGATTAACCAAATGGGTCACCAAATTATGATTCATAAGGTCCCATACTCCTCATATACCAAAATATGGCATCCACCCAATCCACTCTAGAACATGTTCCAATATATGAGACTCATCGTTCATGATTCAATGTACAAAAATTTTCTATTTAGTGTATCTATCATAAACCAATATAGAAAAATATTCTTAGTTATAGTCAAAACTCTATGTCAATCCATTTTTCTCAATTCCCAATAAAAAACTATCACAACAGCATGTTTATATATCATGAAACTAATCATAACTTTTTGTGACCAGAAAATCATCCAATATGGATTTCTATAATACATGGCATGTGAATAATATAAAGTGACTAAAATAATTAACAAGATAGAATACACATATTTAATTCAGTTGAAAAAATAGAACCCTCAATCATATCAATATTATCATCATAATTTATGGGATGAACTGAATGGTGGTATCAAATTCACTATAATAGTCAAAATCCCTGAAATATTAATTTCATTCAAGGCAATTTGGATTTTTCTAATACATGGTTTAGCTATGATCTGGGAAAAATCATTACCAAATTCTTATAGATTTATATTATCTCAATGTAGTAAAGTAAAACATAAAAGAAATTTATGAAACCACTACGTAACATCTTGATCCAAGATGTCACTCAACAGTTCCCCAAGCCCAATTGGCCACATGGCCTAAAGTGCATCTTCCCAAAATCCTAAGGTAGTCGACTAGTAGTGTGGGACTCGGGTGTGTCCATGGGGAGAATATGAACTCATTATCATTATGTGACATAGTGGGATATCAATAATAGATCAATAGTGGATGGATTATAATAGTCATACATTAGGTAAACAAAAGAAGACTAAATATATAATCAATTAAAGAAACAATATCATATACAAATGATGATAATACATTCATTGTCTCTAAAAAATATGCAAAACTGTTATAAATCATTATAATAAAATACTCATATGAAAATAAAAAAAAGAACAAAAACTATCCCATCTTTCATCAAGAGCCTAGACATGGTCATGTGCTCCTCTACTCTCAATAAGCAGTCAAATTCATATAAAATGGAATATTCACATATACATACCTACAACCATATAATCTATATGGGTACTTAATGGAGGCTAGATCTAGGTGTGAGATACAATACGAGTACGTAATCACCAAAAGGTATAATTCGATATAGTCGATGAATATGTAATAATAATTGTGTCTCAGAAGTAACAGATATGTAAAGGAAGTACTATAAGTTGAAAACCCATATGGTCTGGTTTTAGAAGGACACCCATCCCCGATAACCTACATTGTCCTTGGCCATAAGTCTCTAAATAACATGCCAATCATGTATCACTTTATAACAAATTTCATTTAATTATCAGTATCATTGAAATAATAAATCATGATACTTGGAACGTTGCCCATCATCCCCCGTAAGATATATGATCAAAGGGTGCCTAATCGGGCCATCTATAATATATAGGTACCTGACCAAATTCAAGATTTTGCTTTGGATTGTATACATGTCATATAAATTATCTCATTCATTGTTCTATTTAAAACCCAAGACCATAATTTTAAATCCTTAGTTGAGTCCAGGTATTGATCCAGGAATAACAAGAAACAAACACCCTACAATCAGATATTATGTATTCCATAATAGAATATTGGTATCACACTAGGGGTGGTGTAACATCATCACTCGTTGATGCTATCCTTGGCGGCCCTCTAGGATATCACAAGTGTCACCCATGGAATATATGGTTGACTTCTCTGTGATTCGATCCTTGTAAATCCATAAGGAATCCATGTATCACTTGGGAACATATAGAATCATCCCTCCTTTTTCATTTATGGATATCTATACAAGTAGTCCATGTGTCACTCATGTGTATATCAGTAATCCCCTCCAGTCTGTCCTTGGAAGTCTACTAGGGAATCCAAGTATTACATGGGAATAAACAAGGAAATATCATAATGATTCAATAAATTGTGTTTTTATAAGAAAACATGTTTCACCATCAGTATATTACAAAATTCATTCAATATCAACTTATTACTTCAATGGTTAACACTGTGATCATCTCAATTTAATCTCATATACTAAGGTGGCTCATGGCATGGTATAAACAATGAAGGTTTATACTCTAATTTATCTCAGATGAGAATTTAATTAAATAGGGAAACCTATGCTAAAGAAATCAATTACTTAGTCATAGCATAGGGACATGGTCTTCCATTTCCCTCTCTTTAGTAAATTCAATTGACAATTTAAATTGAAATTCAAATCATCACATTACAACCCATGGAAGGGGTTGAATTAAAAACTTTAAAGTAAATCAATTCAATGTCCACCCTTAGCTGTAAAACAATTAATCAACACACCCATGAGGTGGATCTAATTCAAGGTTCATAACCTCTAATATTTATCAACAATCCTTGTTATTAATATAGGCCATACCTATCAATTTTATTTATGGATTTTAATACCATCTGAAGGTATCACATGGAAAATCATAAAGGTGTCATAATAAAATAAATATAAACACTTTGAATTTAAGGGAATAGAATGAGACCATGTACCGCAGGTTTTTAGTGGATTTATCATCCATCAACATCTCCTGGTTCGACTCAGGTCTGGAGAACAATAATTATTGGAGGAAAGTCTTGAAAATATGGAATATTATATCATAACTAATATTTGGCAGCTGATACCATGAAGAACAACATAATAATAAAAATGATTTAATAACTCACTAGAAATGATCCAATGAGATGAATGACACTCGATTCTAATCTCAAATTATAGAACGTGGCCAAATCCAATGAATTGGATCCAGGAGTAACTTCCCATGTATGTTATTTACACTAGGAGAATATGGAGAAAATATATTTATCTTAAAAGTATTTTATGTTCAATTTTTTAAATTCCCCGTAAACATTGGTTCTCACAATTTGGTCATACGGTTTTCCAAAACATGCACCAAATGTGCACCCAATAATATAGGAATGTTTCCTTCCCACTATGAGTGAACCCAATTTGACTAACTATGGAAAAACTGTTCCGCAGACCACAATCAATGTTTTATAGGCCCTCACATGATTGTGCTCCCCAAAACACACAAATACATCTAACTGTGTGTCTCTTATATCCATTAGACTATTCTCACACTGTCATAAGTGACCATGCAGATTACCCATCATGGTTTCTGTAAATTCTATAGCATGTTCTGTTTTTCTACAATGTCAGGTTCTGGGATTTGAACAATCCCTAGAAACTCATAATACCTCCACCACAAAAACAACCATTCACATTAGGCCATAAATAATAATTTTAAACGAAATAAAATAATATTTTACCTCATATAAAAACATGAGATCATACACTCAATTGTACATTCGTAGTAATTTTTTTAGGGACTTCATCATCTCCAACATTATCATATGGATATTTTTCCTATACCAATACTTGTTCATATAAAGAATCAACTTCAACAAAATCAATTTGTATTTAACTATTTCAATTGGAAATTTTTTTCCTTTCTAGAAATATGGGTATTTTTTTGAATTAAATATTCTATAAAAAGTATTATATATTGAATATCATTTACTTATGTTAGCATAATGTTTAAAGATTTATTTCATTATTTGGGATTCTAAGATTCCACTAGGTAGATTCTGGAAAAATACTCGCATTCTAATACATTAATGTGTGATATATTGGTTAACAAACCATACCACAATTCATATGGAATTACATCTGTATATTTATTCAGTACACCTTTTAGGGAATATTCCATTTTCAAAAAGTCATATCACCAAATGGATAATGGAAGAGATGCATGACTCATCAATGATCTGACCATCTCTATATGGGTTTGATTCCTCCCTTCACTAAATGAAATTCACTGTGGTTTATAACGATGGGTGAGTTGGGATGCAATCCCAACACACTTTTATGTTATCAATGAAATAATGGTTAGGATACTATATTCCTCAATCAGATAGTATTTCCTTAATCTTCACACCATGTTGGTTCTCTTCTTCATGATGATATTCCTTAAACATCTAAATGTATTATGAAATATAAAACATTAATTAGATATTACCGTACTAGCTAAATTCATATTTAAATGTAATGAGGTACAAGAACTCACCCCTTTCCTCTACTAGAAATAGACCACCTACCTTAGTATTAATTACTCCTATAATTAAGTGGTTCATACTCAAATCCCAAAAGAGGGTACTTTGGTTATTTTCCCTTCTAAACAGGTGTGACATACTTCCATGGTACCTAACATAGTTTAGTTTGAATTCCTTACTTGATTTAATTATTGTAAACACTTCTCATTTAAATTGAAAATCCTGAAGTTCTATTGGCATGTGTTTTATGAATCATGTTTGTTGCTTTTGTCAATGATTTTCATTACATGTATTTCAGGTTACATAATATATAAAAAATTGTTATGATGTTCAATACCATAAAACATCATATCCTTATAAAAGTGATTAAATATATTTCCAAACATTAAATAAAAATCTATGGTGTCCAAACATGTCACTTAACTTGTGTTTATGATAAATGAAGGTGTATATAAACAGTTATTGAATACAAGAACTAAACCAGAAATCATAATTAAGTGATACTATCTTACTTCCATGGCTGATAGAATAAATCCATTTTTAGCTATTAGTTCCACCTTTATGATTTAAATATTCTTAAATCTACATGGTCTTAATATATGAAAAAAACTACTATCCACAAGTTGTATCTGATACTGAACATGAAGGTAATGATAGATTTTATTCAATGAAAAAAATATCTATAGTGGAAGAATCACCATTCTTCTTCTTACCAGCTCTATAATTCTTCATCCAGTGTCCTTACAACATATAAAGAAGACAATATCCTATTCATTTCTCTCTGTTTATGTCATTGGATTCTTTGAAGGATGGTGCATCGGTGTCTTCAAGTTGGTAATAACCTTTGGACCCTTATACTTAACCATCATCTTCTTATTCTCATTAATAACCGAAGAATTTATATTCTTCATATCCATATAATCATGTAAAAATAATTCCAAACCATTCGAAAGAATCTTTTTCATTTTAGTCGTATTATAATTAATAATAAAATTCAATAATCTTGATGGTAAATAGGAATGAATGAGATTTGTCGATAATTCTTGATTCCACTTTAACCAATGTTCTTAAATTATCTCAATTTATCTTATAATGTTGAGAAAATAATGTTATAATATATTACCATCAACTAGTAGGTACATATACAGGGCATTGAAGGTCTCACAACATTATTTTCATTCTCTCTCCTACCATAATTCATATAGATGAGTTAACATCTTATAGAAATCATGGTAATCATGATTTTTCTACAACTAACTAGTTGTCTACAAAAATATGATAAACTATGCATATATTACATCATCTACATGATTTTTACATTTATTTTATGTTCTTGTATTTCTTTATGAGGAGGTTTAGTAGAAAGTGTGGATTCCAACTAATAATGCTTTCTATCTTTTTGTAGTACTATGAAAAATCACATATACCACTCTTGAATGTTATGTCTACTCAGGAAAATTTTATTTATCATGTATTGAACATAGTGATAATGAACTAGTGGTATTCATGATTTCAATTTTTATCGAAAATAGACAAATTTATAATATTCAAATTATCATGATTAACTTACATATAGTATTTATTAATTAATTAGATCATTAAATATCTTCCACTATTTTTCCAAACACTACTTTCCCTCACCACTAGATTTGGAATCCTCTATCACTTTATTATTATAGTTTAAAGGATCCTTGAAACCAAACCTAATTATCTATAGGATATGGTTACACCACTACTTTTAGAGTTCCAATATTGGAAATAAGATGTCTAACCATATTAACATGTGGTTCATTAATCTGTTGAGTACAGTTTTAGCTTATCATAATTGTATCTTTGACTACCTCAATGATTTGAATCTAAATTTCTAGCAATCTTTCTATAGATAATTATTTCCTATCAAATATTTTTAAGTTATCCCATCCTATACATATGAACTCTCTAGTAATAGGAGGCAGCCTCAATAGTTGCTGGCAATCACCCTATACAACCGGCTTTCTTCAAACTTGAGTGACATAATTTTGTAAATTACATAATATTTAATTGAGGGTTTTTTAATATTTATTAATTATTGAAATCCATTTCTGTCAAACATCTTCATTTTGTTTTGTCACAATCAAAAATGATCATGGGTAAACAAAAAAATATTCATCGCATATTTATGAGTTTTCCAAATTTATTATATTTTATATTCTTAGAGTAAATATGCTCAAGTATAAAATATTAAACAAGTCATGAAGTAAATAAAATTTTTTGACTATTTTTTAGCATCTAAAATTGTTTTACCCATTTTAAATTCAATGATTCAACTGTGAACTTGTGTTATCACACCTGAGTTGAGTCTTGACTCTTATCGATGCTCTTCCTAGTCCAATGATTTCATTTCATGTCTAGTGTAATGCCTCATCTTGGTAGAATCTACACCATACATCATCATCACGAATAGGACATCAATAATTTCATATAGGTGACGGGGAGTTTGGAAGACTAAAATATAGACCGATAAATAAGATTTTAAGACATCTATGCATACATAATGTTTAGAAGACAATGTACCAATAGTCATAAAATAAATTACTTATTACAAACATCCAACACAATTAATAATAAAATAGAATTATACAGACATACACATTTTTGGACATTTTCATAATACCATATAATGGGTATAGTAAAATCCTGATAAAATTAAATAGTAACAAATTTTAATTCATGAAATTTCATAAAATTAAATAAATTATTTAAATTCAAATAATATAAATTAGTTATGTTCCATTATAAATTTAATTTTTAATTAAAAAATTAAACAATTATTTATTTTAATTTTAGACAATAATTAAATTAATTCTCTCCATATTATTAAAATAAAATGTTATTTAAAAAATTAAAAGTTAATAAATTAATATTAGATATTTAAAATATTTTCTAAAGAAGCCATGTTTTGGGCTCAGCGGACATTCTAAAGGGGTGGTCTGGGTGAAACTTGAGTCAGACTGTGGTTATCTATTTTGGGATTGATGCTGCTTAGAAGGTTGGAGTGGTTTCGGTGGTCCATCGAGCCGATGGCGGCACAGGGCTAGACTGAGGGAGGTTTCTTGTTACTAGATAGAGGGCTAAGGGGGAGGTATTGATTGATTATTTCTTCTAACATCGACACAGTGAGGTGGTAAGTAGTCATTCTAGGCTTCATATTAGTTTTCTTTTTTTGGGTGATTGGGCGGAGGGAGCTCGACTAAGAGACATGGTCTCGACCGTGGCCGAAGATGTCTAGAGCACAATGGCGGCCTTAGTGGGATGGGGGAGACCGTTGTGGTGACAATTTGGGGGCGACAGCAGCGAGCCTATATGGCACTACACCAAATGAATGAATTGTTAATGATACCCCTTTCTTTGATAAAAGATTTTAAGAAAAATGAAATGACTAGATTTTCAAAGAATCCAGTATCTTATTATTATTATTTTTCATTGTCTTATATATAGACTAGTGCCTACAGACCACAACTTTTAAATTTTTTTAAAATCAATAAAATCCTAAAAATATGATTTTTATAGACTATTTTTTTAATTCCACATATTATGTGGAAATTATTCCTTTGGTGGAAATTATTGACTGCTACTAAATTTCAGTCGAATCATGCCTGAAAATCTAAGGGGTCATTTGAAATCTTAGAAAATAAGAACATATCAATTATATATATATATATCTATATATCATTTTACTCAAATTTTAATACCCAAAAGTTCAAAAATGATCCACATCAATGAAATTTGATGGCCATATCAGATCAACACAGAGTAGTTTTTGATGGAACTAAATTATCTATCTCTACATATATATTAAGCTAATTTATTTTTCTCATATCAGAGAATTCATGTGGTCCCTCTGATAACAATTGATAGTATTGGGCAACACGACAAAGTTCAGTGGGATAGGGAGTCCAATTTTATCATCATTGGAATGATGAAGCAATATTTTCCAAGTTATCTGATACCTAGTACAGTTTGACAGTATCAAATGAATTATCAAAGCTTCTAAATTAAACAAGAACAATTACCTTGCTCAATTAAACATCCACTCGATTTTCACACAGCATCGATGACCATCGACTAATACTAAAATTTTGATCCCCACCATATTTTCCACACAAAAATTAATAATCCACACGTATTCTGTTCATTGAATTACAAGTGCCAGTACAGAGCTTCAATTATTTCATCAATGTGTGATCACCTTGATCTCATTCCTTTGATCTATAAAGGAATCTTTGATTGACTTCTTAGATTGATCCATTCTCTCTTTTTGATTCTAGAGGAGACAGAAGCACTCAATTCTGACTGATGAATGGTCAATGAAATATAGGTCCTCTCATTCTTATATAATTGGTGTCCAAAATACCAAATTTCGGTTCCACAAACCCCATATATTTAACATCCACTAAATTATAAATAAATTAATAGTTATGAATAACTATCTGCATCATAAATATAATTTATATTGTATCACATAGTTTTAATATGTATTAAATATTTTATGTAATAAACTCATGTCATTAAATTTACTCATCATTTCCTCTAATATTAAGAAAACCATGAATATTAAAATAATATTTGTTCTTATAATATTATTCAATGAATTTTCTTAAACACATAAAAATACTTGTAATACAAAATCCAACCAAATTATTCAATAATCAAATAATAATGAATTTAGTTATTTATCATTAGTTGTTAAAACTCCAAAAACTCTCAAACACTGTTGTGGGGACTACCATGTCCAATATACCCATTTACTAGAATATGGAAGATAAATGAATACATAATTGTGTGTAACCATCTATGACTTAATATCAGTAGAAATGAATATTTATTGATAGAACAACAATAGAATCTATGAAACCATCAATTCCCTTAAGGAGACCAGGTATTGTCATAGCAAAGAAAAACGTCCTGCAAACAAAAACTATGTTTATATAATCTCTCTATCTTGTGAAAACTCATAAAGAAACATTCATACTTATGCCATTATCTTTTCTTTATTTATTATATGTCAATCTAATTGTATGAAGATACCTTTGACTACCATGACCATTAATTTATGATGGTACAACAATTCTGATCAACCGGGCATGAGATATCCCTTTCTCAATGTGGATGTGAGAAAATATATATTGATCATTCAACTAATATAATACTACTAATGATACACCAAATGTAAGATAACTCACCAAAACATAAATGTAAATTCTTTTTTCTTTATATCAAAGTATGTCATCAAATAAATCACATTGATAATGACCTCATGCTAGGCTACAAATAAAAAATTTCATAGATATGAACACTTGATGACACAAGAAACATGTGCTGTTCCAATTGGAATGTTTTTTCTCATGATCTCATTTATTCATGACCACCAAGTTAGAGATTAATTAGATGATATATAAATGGTTATAATCATCCATCTCTTAATGGTCACACATCTTGTATGTCCTATTAGTATGATGTATATAGAACATATGAAATTACTATAAGACTACTGTCACGATATCTTTGGGTTCTCATTTTTTCAGAGAACATTTATAACACTTAGATACAAGATTTAAATTATGACATTACCATATATAAAGTGGATTTAGAATAATCAACACTATTCTGATGAGCCAAACACATGTATATATCAATCGTTCTAAAAGTAATTATAATCATAGTACATACTTTAGGTGGGTATAGGGAACCCGTTTTAAACAATTTTCTTTTATTTTTATGGTTCTTATAATGGCCACCCACAATGGTTATTCCAAGGGATATATATATATGAACTATAGTCAATGTCTAATGATTCAATATATAACATTTTATGCTACTCTAAAATTATTCATTCCATTTCAATAACAAAAATTTTATCATATTTCTATCTTTTTGAATTTTTTATAGTTATCATTAGAGTAATGATTTTAATTATTGATCATAATGAGGAATATTATGATCTTTTTTTATTTTTATTTACTTAGGGATTTATTACAATAGTAATATTATTAATTATATTTCACTTAGTAGTCTATTAATTTTTATTTAATTGTAATATGATATCTTAATGGAAGAAAGATAAATTCATCCTAAATCAGTGTTTGTATATGTAATGTGAATATAATTGTCCATATAAAATATTTTCATACATTGTATAAACATATATACATTTTGAATTTCAATTTATAAATTCATTATTATAAATGTTGGTAAATATTAGATGTCATATATTCTTAAAAATACAAATGGTTTCATATTCTATCCAACCAAAAGAAATTATATCCTCAAATATATTTCATTATTTAGAAAAATAAATAGGATTATGTTTAAAAATATCATTTAAAATTAAGATCATTGGGTTCTCCAATTCTATTTTCAATATTTGGTGATCCAAAGTTAATCTGATAGAGTTCATGATTTGATTCATTACATCATGTGTTTTTAAAATTTGGTAAATTATTGTTCATGTAATAAATTGTGACAACATCATTGAAATTAATATAATAAAAAATAGGTTTTTATATAATTTGTTGGAATTTGAAAATATATTTTGAAACCTAATTTTTATCTTTTTTTCTATTAAGCTTTTGAACATGGTTATGTGTAGTTCTTTAAAACATGATTGTTCCCAAAGCTATGTATTAAATCCTCATAATTTTTAAATTAATATTGTTATATGAGGCTATAAGTTCACCCGTGTCTGCAGTGGTATAAAGGAGTGATGGAAATGTTTTTTGGGATGTAAAGAAAAATTGATAGAGTCCGTTATAGTAATTCCCAAATTGAGTAACATGAAAAAAAATTATTTTAAAATAATATTGAAATAATTGAATGGTACGTCATTATATAAAAGAATAATGGGATAATTTCATATGTTTTGAAGTATTTTTCAATTTAAGTGAATGTTAGAAAATTTAATAGGATTACTTATACTAAATTTATTTAAAATAATCAAAATTAAACCACCTTAGAGGATTGTGTGAGTTTTTAAATATTTTCTTCCTTGAGTCCCAAAAAATGATCATTCATTACATAAAATAATTAATTACAACCTGGAATAAATTTACAACTGAAAATATTATGATTTTTAAAATTAACCTTGGGACTATATATTTTTATATCTAGTTTTCCTAATTAAAATTTGCAACATAAAATTTATCAATTATTTCTAAAATATTTTCATATAGTTATTTTTTGACTTATAAACTAAAACTAAAATGTTTAGTAGATATAATACATGATAAAACTGGAAGAAACATCTTATAAAAATTTATCTCTAAAATCTATAAACCTTTTTATGTAAAAAACAATACCAGTACCCTAAATGAACTTATTTTATATCTTTTCATCTAAATCCCCTTCACCCAATCCCTGAAAATTATAAAACCTAAAATATTATCACATGATTTCTAAATAAATATTAAACCCAATATTTTTGAACATCTTGATCACATATTCTAACCATATTGTTATATCTTATATTACTAAATAACATCAATTACCTTGAAATACAAAATAGCATTATTTATATATCAATTATATATTTCCCCCAAAAATCAACGCATTCTTAATCCCTCATATATTTTTGATCACAATGATATAAACTTATGTGCTATAAAATAATTTTATAATTATATACATCAATATCATACGTTCCAAGAACTATAGATAACATTTTCAAAAATAATCATAATTATCCTATCACCAAACCAATTTTCAGTACTAGAAAATATCTATGCATCTCAAATTATATTCTCAAAATTAATTAACCCTTTTTTTCTAATAATAATAATCAGATACATACCATAAGTCTTATCTATACCCAGATCAGTTATTTTTATTAAAACCTAAACAACATCACCAATAATATCATTAACCTTCTTAAAATAAAATCACATAAGGCCAAAAAAGGGTATTTATACCTTTGAATTTATGATCACTTTAAAAAAAATATGAACCCATTATAGAATCAACAAATCGTAAATTTTCCTCAACAATTTATATCAAAACCATTAAAGTTATATAAAACCTTCAATATTTAAATCTATAAAAGACACAACCATCATCATTTTATAATTACAAGATTTATAGGAAATATTAATACATTTAAATTCATAATATACTTTGGGATTAATGTTTTATTGAATTATAAAAATACTCTACATATAATGCATATACTTTTCCCAGAAAGAGGACATTTTTTCCCAAAAAAAACTCTTTAAAAATTACACATGCTTCATTCATGAATGAAAACTCATAAATAGAAATTTTACATTATAATAATTTCTACTCATCCTTATTCCCTATAAAATCATTTGATGATATTTAATGGGAATCAAAAGTTCAAAAAGGGGTAAAAAAGAAAGGGACGACTCTTTAGCCTAATAAAATACTTGAATCCCCTTGAAAACTGTCTTTTCTTAATCAATAAACTCTTAACATGTAAAAGAATATAAACATATCTTGAAATAAGAAATCAAATTCTCTCCTAAAATAGGGGAATAAACTAACTCATATGAAAACAAGTGGGAAAAATAATAATCATGAATGTTTCTTGGAAAAACGTGAATTTTATGAAAAAATACATCAAAAATAAAACATTCACTAATAAAGATTATATAATTACTTTTAATCATGAAATATGATTATTATAATATTGAATCCAAATATTTCAATTAAAACTCATAGTGGACCCATGATGGTTTCTTTGGAAATTGTATTAATTATCACCCTTAATATTTTCCATTAAAATGGAGTAACTTATTCAATTACATCCAATTTATCTTTTTTGGAGAATATATAAGTATCTAATTTATTTAAGTGGCATATATTAGGAATACCTATCAACATAAATAATTTTAAAGAAACATAGAAAGAATAAAATAAAAAATAGATTTCCATTCTCCATAGCATGAATAATAATGATAAAAGAACTTCACATTCAACCTCAGATAAGAAGAATTTAATTTAACCCATAAAAAGAAAAATAATTTAATATAATATCTTAAAAATATCCCATTAAAAGGAAAAAGAAAAAAAGTAATAAAACATTGATGGAGATCAATGATAATAAAAGTAAATGTTTTGGTAAAATTTCGACAGAGTTTTAAGAGAAATTATTTAAAACACCAAAGAAATTCTCCTAAAAAAACATACCATGTGTCCTTACTCATCTAAATGGTTTTCTATTTCCCAAATAATAATATTCTATTAACCATTTACTTTATTCATATCCTTTTCAAATTAATGTAATTTCTCTCATTATTTGTTATCACTTATTATTAATTTATTTGATTTCTTATACTTTCTTCAATCATTTTTTCATGTTTTGATCCATAATCCCTTAATAGATTCAATATAATGTTAACAATTAGTTATCCCTTTTCAAGAATTCTCTAAGATCTAGAAATGTCAAGGTTTATTTCATAAATAATTCTTGTAGAAAATAAGTCCTACAACTTAATATATGGTTATAATTTTGAAAATAATTTCAGATAAACATACATTAAATAACATAATAAAATTAATATTTAATATCCATATCTTTTTAATCCTCATTAAAATTTATTAAGAAAAATAGGTGAGTACTTTACATGATGGTGGTTGAACAGACCAAAAAATGAACGTATTACTAATAATGAATGATTATAAAATTATATATATTTAATTATTATATTTTATTATAGAATTATATTGATGTTAGTTCATTTGAATTAAGTAAAGAAAGTATTTTATATAATATATATAATATTAAAATTAACAAAATTAACAAATAATGAAGATTTTATTGATGTTTTTGTAATGTCCCGAACCTCTCCAGTCCACTACTTTGTGAAAATGTGGTGTTGGAGGTGTTCCATGAGGTCAAGGTGACTTATCCCCCAGCCGCACTCTACCGGTAGCTCGGTCTACCGGTAGCCGCAGCCTACCGGTAGCTCGGTCTATCGGTAGCCACTGCCTACCGGTAGCTCGGTCTACCGGTAGCCGCACCCTACCGGTAGCTCGGTCTACAGGTAGCCGCGGCCTACTGGTAGCTCGGTCTACCGGTAGCCGCCGCCTACCGGTAGCTCGGTCTACCGGTAGCCGCCGCCTACCGGTACATCGGTCTACCAGTAGCCGCAGTCTAGCAGTAGCTCAGCTAACACTTTGCCAAATTTCTAGTTCTGTGAACAATATTTCTATCGGTGACCTTCTATCGGTAGACTTGAATAATGTTCTATCGGTGAGGATCTAACGGTAGACTTGTGTTTCTATCGGCAAGGTTCTATCTGTGACCTTTTCTTTCCTTTGCCAATTTTTGAGTTCTGTGAACAATGTTTCCAGAATTTTAAGAGCAACCGATTCCTTCCTTTGCCAAATTTCACGTTTGAACAGTGTTTCCAGAATCCTAAGAGCTACCGATTCCATCCTTTGCCAAATTTCACATTTGAACAGTGTTTCTAGAATCCTACAAGCTACTGATTCCATCCTTTGCCAAATATCACGTTTGAACAGTGTTTCCAGAATTCTAAGAGCTACTGATTCTTTCCTTTGCCAAATTTTGATTATGTGAATAGTGTTTCCAGGTTCCCACAGTTTCTCCCCTTTGACGTTTTCTTTGACGTAAAACACATTTTAAAACCTTATTTTAAGGACTTTAAGGCTGATTCAAAGGCCATAAATCCTATAATAATTATTCCTAAGGCCGGGATGTTTTTACTTGGTTAAACCGCGTGGGTTAATGCGATCCATTTTTAATGGAGATTAAATCAGATCTTAAACCGTCGCCTCTCTAACTTTTTTTAAAAGGTACGAGATATCATTCTTCATTGTTCTTCCTCTTTGTTCTCATCTACGAGACGCTAGTTCTTCCTCTTTGTTCTCATCTACGAGACTCTAGGCCTTGCAATCATTCCCATAGGAGTTTCACAATCAAACGTTACTCGGATTAGTTCCACTCTGTTTGATGCAACCAAGCTGTATCGATCATTCTTCCATATAAGGTATGTTTTATCATAATTCCTTCGGGGATCACCTTCTCTTGTTCTCCCTTCCATATTACCTTGTAATCTCCATGGTTCTAATGGGGTTTGGTTGGTTGGGACTTACCGTGGCATCCTCGGGTGGATGCAGTTGTCGCGAGAGAAGGATTTTGGCCCGTTGTGTGGATAAAGGACGTCAAGAAATCTTCGAGGTAGGGGATTCATGGCTTCTGTAATTGTATATGTGCAATTGTAGAATTAGCATGATTTAGTCCTTTCTATCACAATGAAATTGACCTAATTAAATACTTGTACCGGATTAAAAGAATTGGTTGATCGCATGTTGTTTCTTTATACTGTGATAACGGTTTGCCTCATGTTTTTCTAGATAAAGTGATATCTATGATTTTCTTTGATTTTTTATTCGTTCAGGATATAAATTGATAATGAATGTAAATCCGGAATTAATTATTAATTAATTGGCTAAAGATAGAGTCATGTAAATTAATCTGGTTATTGCAGTTGTTGTAGTTGTTCTAATTTGAGGATGATCAAATTAGGGAAGTAAGCATGGTTATTTAATTGTGATAGCTTACTGATTAGGTATCCGTGATTGGAACCTACGAATAAAAAATCTTCCAATTCAATATGGATTAAAGAATAGATTATGTGGGAATTTCTAAAAGGGTTCTGAGTTACCCTCTCGTTTGTTAAAGGGTCAAGAGCCCATGGTTGTGATTGTTGTTTTTCTGCTGCTTGTGCTGCGATGTGACCCTGGAGGGGTCTTGTGATATGTGGAGGCATGGAGGCCTTGTGGTTGTGGTAGCGAATGACGCCTAGAGTGGCGAGATGCATCAGTTTATGCTTGTGGGTGTCGGGGAGGACACCGAGGGTGATGGAATAGGATGGATGTGGTTGTTGGATTCTTGTGGGTTCTTTGAATGTTTATCTATTTTGTTTTTCCCCATTTCTCAAGGCAGCTGGTCTTGCTTGCCCTTCTTATGAAGGAGGCAAAGACGCGTGGGGTAAGCCACGTGCTTTCCGTGTTTAGCCTCTCGAGGGAGAATGGGTCTGTGCTCTTTCTATAGGCGACAAGACTCGACGGGTAGTATATCTACTCACCGTGTTGTGCCTCATTTGTGTTTAGTAGCATAGGATGCTTTTCTAGAATGCCTGGGAATGTGGGAATGTAACTCTATAATGAATGTTTGATTAAATGGTGATAATCCACGGGGATAGAGGTGCTGGAATTTAAAGGAGATGTGAATCTAAAAAGGAGTAGTTGATTTTGAATGTGATGCCATTTTAGTTTAATGTGGAATTGTTCTTGGTTAATTAATGTTTAATGAATTAATTAACGTACAATGGAATTGATAAAATGAGAATGGAGTAATCTAATAAATTTATTCAAATGTTGTGTACGTATAGGATACCTAGTCTTAGAAGTAGTAGCCTAGAGTCTGAGAGACGTTAACTGCAGTTGTATTTATAAGACTAGGTAATTCCCATAGTGTGGATGTGAGTTATATATATATATTCTGTACTTTTTGTGTTTCTATACGCTACTCTACCCTGTCGGTGAGGGCAACTGACACTCCAGGGAATCTCAGCCCTGGGGGGGGGGGGGGTGTGTTTTCCCCAACATTATGATGGGAGGTTGAATGGATGACTACCCCCTTTGACCCTGCTCTCTTCTCTTGGTAGATCTTGGTGCTGTTGGGCACAGTGGTTAGTTTTACCCATATATGTGTGTAGAGGGCTGTAATGGCTCATGGTTATTTCACACACATATATTCTAGATATAGAATCCTATGGACTACTATAGGTGTAATGTGTATAGGCTATGATGGCTTGAGGATCCCTACTCAGTGTATGGGCTATAATGGCTTAAGGTATAATACCCGATGTATGATACACGTTATGCGGGCTGTGGTGGCTTCCAAAACTTACCTAGTTACCGTTGGTTGTGGGGATGGTGTGGTGCTTCGCCCAGGTGACTGCGGGCAAGCCTTTGGAGAGATATGCACAGGACGTATGTTGTTGGGGCAAGGCGGCAAAACAGTGGGGAAGTAGTAGTGGGGTACCCTTGATCTTCATTACTATATTCTATATTCTTGTATGCGTTACTTGGAGAGAGTAGCCATGGTGAGGTTGGGAACATATTATAGCTGTTTAGGTGATGAGTTAGTTTCACTTGTTGTTCACTGGGCTTTAGCATGCTTTCTTTACTTTTGCACGAGAGGCTTGGGGAGGATCCTACTGAGTATACTGTTATACTCACCCTATGTATATATAAACTGTTTTTCAGGTCACTTGGAGCAGGTTGGAGATCAAGCTGGTTACTACTAGCATACAGTTGGAGGAGGAGCTATTCAGGCTTGTGGTCGCTGCCTTTTTACTTTCTTTTGGGTACTTTTAGTTTCCCCTTCCAGTTGTAGTACTTTTGCATGACATTTCATATATGTACTTGGGCTTCTTTTATATTTCAGTTCTGAGTTGGAGTTGGTTGGAGTCTATTCTATCTCTCTCTTCTGCATGTGTTCTCTTAGAGGGTAATGCATCCCATTTGTATGTTTATTATACCCTCGGTGCTAGTCGCCAACTCGGGGCCTACTGGAGGTGGGACTCGGTGGTCATTATCTCTATTCTCACATTGCCGGCCCAGGAGGGGTACACTTTGTGGGGAGGGGGTCATGACAGAGTGGTATCAGAGGTCTGGATGAGGGATAGGATGGAGTTTGGAGTTAGGCACAGGTGAGGATGCATAGGGTGGTAGGGAAACGGTGTCATTCATGTTTAGCAAGTGGGGTAAATACTGGAGACCGGAAAAGACATAGGCGTTCAGGGCCCCCTATGATCTGTTGCACGGAACTTTAAGTTTACGATGGATACTAAACAAAGTGATACTGGTTGCAGGGTAGAGACCTAGGAAAGGATCATGCATCATTATTCTTTGCGCCTGTGTTTTAATGTGTAGACCTTGGGATAGGTAACCTGAAATTCATAAAACAAAACAATTCATTAATTAATGTTGAGTCTTCCATATTCCAGGCTTATAAGTTCTAACAGTTGTTATTTTACAGGTATGCCTCCAGGTCGACGTCCTCGTCATGTTTGTGCAAAGGTTGCCCAGCAGGCTGTTCCAGCAGATCACCGCCGAGTAGAGGTTGACGACGATGACACTTGGAGGAAGACACTTCAAGAGTTTCAGTGCCAGAGTCTACAGATGTACGAGTGATCAATTTCAGATGCAGTCACAGAAGACTGGTTGGAGGAGATCGAGATAGGCATCAATTCGATTCGTGCTCGGAAGGAACACTGGGTGTCCTTGGTTGTGACGATGCTGCGTGGAGCAGTGAGGCAGTGGTGGTTCTTGTTCCTCGGTGATCGTGAGGAGTTAGCAATCTCATGGGAGGAGTTTCGAGACAGGTTTACAGTCTAGTTTCTTTCGTCGACTGCGAAGGTGTCCAGTCTCCAGGAGCTTCTCACCCTTTGACAGGGGATCTCCAGTGTTCGGGAGTTTGGAATCCATTTCAGGAACCTTCTATGATATGCTTCAAACCTGTTACCAGATGATGAGGCCAGGGAGAGGCATTTCGAGGAGGCTTTGCATCCAGATATCCAGCGCCAGGTCACCCCATTTATGCTGAAGACATATCTTGAGGTGCTGGCGAGGGCAGAGGTTGTTGAGAGGACTTTGGCCAGGACTGGATCGTCATGAGATGGGAATCATCATGATTCCTCACGAAGCAGAGCTATGGTCCGGGGTTCCCGGTTTTCAGGATAGAAGAGTTTCCGTTCACCTGGGGGTAGGTCCCAGCCCTTCCCATCTCGTTTCTACGGAGGCAGCAACTCTCAGGCCTATGCCAAGGGATCAGGCGCTTGTTTTTCTTGTGGTGGTTGTGGTCATCAGCAGCGGGAGTGCCCGACTTTTCAGAGCAGTCATCGTGCACCGGGCGCCCCACTCCAGGTTCCTCCATTGAGGCAGTTCCAGCAGAAGCAGCAGTAGCAGGTTGCACCAGCTTTAGATTACCCGAGGGTAGATGGAGCAGGTAGAGGATAGCCCCATGATGCTCCCCATCTTCAGAGAGTAGAGCACGCCCGTGGTGGTGGTAATCCTCAGGGTCAGAGAGGCCGTGGAGGTGGTCGTGGTCAGCTTCATGCTCTAGCGTTGCCAGCCCCAGGCGAGCCAGATGTCGTTCGAGGTACCCTTTGCTTGTTTTCTACCTTGGTGTATGCCTTTTTTGATCCAGGAGCAACACACTCCTTCATATCACCTACCCTTGTCCATGCTTTGGGAATTGAGGTAGAGAGGCTTCCAGTGCCCTTGGCGTTGACAATGCCAGTTGGAGGTCAAGCTAACTTGTTTGAAGTATGTAGTGACTGTGAGCTAGTGTTGGGGCAACACCGCTCTTGGGGAGATTTCATATGTTTGCGAATACAACCATATGATGTCATACTCGGCATGGATTGGTTGTATTCGGTGCAGGATGTTGTGGATTGCTACCGGAAGAAGGTCGTTTTCCTTGATGCAGATGGAGAGAAAGTGGTGTTTGTTGGTGAGAGAGATCCTCAGATGAGTAATAGACTAGTTCCATCCTTGTCATCCATGATGGTTGGGATGATGTTGAGTTCTTCAGAGGTTCAACAGTTGGCGTTCTCTAGGATCGTAGAGGAGTACCCTGATGTCTTTCCAGAAGAGGTTGTATCCTTACCCCCTCGACGAGAGATCGAGTTTGGGATCGAGTTACAGCCAGGAGCGTCTCCTATCTCTATGTCTCCGTATAGGATGACCCCTTCTGAGTTACGAGAGCTACGTATTCAGCTCGATGGTCTATTGCAGTGTGGTTTTGTTCGGCCAAGTGTGTCATCGTGGGGTGCACCAGTTTAGTTTGTGAAAAAGGATGACAACAGTTTGCGGTTGTATTTCGATTATCATCGATTAAACAAAGTGACAATAAAGAATCGATATCCTCTTCCACGGATTGATGACCTATTCGATCAACTGAAGGGTGCAAGTTGGTTCTCAAAGATCGACTTGCGGTCAGGATATCATCAGATGCGTTTAAAGGATGAGGATATCCCGAAGACTGCATTCCATTGTCTTCATGGGCATTATGAGTTTGTTGTAATGCCATTCGGCGTGACGAATGCTCCAGCTGTTTTCATGGGGTTGATGAATGCTGTATTCCGTGAATTCCTAGAAAATTTTGTTGTGGTTTTCATCGATGACATCCTTGTGTACTCCACATCTGAAGAAGAGCATGCAGAGCATCTATGAGCCGTTTTGGCAGTTCTTCGCCAACATCAGTTGTTTGGGAAGTTGTCGAAGTGTGAGCTTTGGGCTCGAGAAGTTTGTTTCTTGGGGCATGTTGTGTCCCAACAGGGATTAGCCGTGGATCCTTCGAATATAGAAGCATTGGTGTCATGGGAAGCCCCCAAGACCGTGTCAGAGGTGCGAACTTTCCTTGGTCACGCAGGCTATTATAGGAGGTTTGTAGCCAATTTCTCTCGAGTTGCGAATCCTCTAACAGCATTGACCAATAAGGATCAAGCATTCATATGGACTGATCAGTGTCAGGCAGCTTTCGAGTATCTAAAAGAGAAGTTCGTAAGTGCCCCAGTCCTTTGTCTTCCTGTGGAGGGAGTCTAGTTTGATGTTTTCTGTGATGCTTCACGTCTGGGGCTAGGCTTTGTTCTCATGCAGCAGAGGTCAGTGGTTTCTTATGGGTCTCAGCAGTTGCGTCCCCATGAATGCAACTATGCCACCCATGACCTTGAGTTGGCAGTCGTGGTGTTTTCTCTAAAGTTGTGGAGACATTACCTCATTGGTGAGCACTTTGTCGTTTTCACCGATCATAAGTGTTTGAGGTATGTTTTCTCCCAACGTGACTAGAACTTGAGACAACATCGGTGGATGGAGTTCTTGCAGGAATACGACTTTGAAATATCATATACACCTGGAAAAGGGAATGTTGAAGCTGACGCACTAAGCCGAAAGACACGTAATGATGTTGTGCGTGAATCTGGTGATTCCTGGAGAGTGATGGAAGAGATATCAGCTTTGCATCATGATATGGGAGAAGTTGGGGGTAGAGGTTGTCTTTCCCAGATAATGGTGCAGTCATCCCTGATGGAGAAGGTGGAAGAGTCTCAATTGGGTGATCTAGAGGTGGAAGTCTCGAGAGATAGAGTTGTTTGTGGTGAGGCCCCTGATGGTTGGTCAGAGGATGAACAACACCGAGTGTTGTATCATGGTAGGCTTTTTTTCCCCTTGGCGATGCACGATATGGTTCTCTGAGAGTTCCATAGTTCACCCTTGGCAGTACATCCTGGTGTGACAAAGATGTACCGATCCTTGAAGAGTCAGTTTTGGTGGCCTGGGCTGAAACGTACGGTTTCTGAGTGTGTGTCTCGATGTTTAGTCTGCCAGAAGGTGAAGGCCGAACACTGTGTTCCTGGTGGTCTTCTCCAGCACTTAGAGATTCTTCAGTGGAAGTGGGAGGACATCTCGATGGACTTTGTTACAGGTTTACCTTGAGCTCCGGGAGGACATGATGCTATATGGGTGGTAGTGGATCATTTAACAAAGTCGGCCCACTTCATAGCGATCAAGGAGTCGAGCTCAGTGGAGGTTCTGTCGAGGCAGTATCTAGAGGAGGTGGTGAGACTCAATGGAGTACCTAGGATGATCATTTCTGATAGAGATCCTCGTTTTACGTCTAGGGTCTGGAGAGGTCTCCAGCATTCTTTTGGCTCTCAACTGTGCCTTAGCACTGCTTTTCATCCTCAAAAGGATGGTCAGACAGAGCGAACCATCCAGACTCTTGATGAAATGTTGCGCTCTTGTGTTCTTGATTTTGGAGGTTCATGGACAAAGCACTTACCCTTGGTATAGTTTGCTTACAATAATAGTTTTCAGTCTACCATCGGTATGGCGCCGTTTGAAGCCTTGTATGGCCGGCCATGCCGTTCTCCGTTGTGCTGGACTGTGGTCAGAGAGTTAGTAATTCTCAGACTAGAACTAGTGCAGAATACAACAGAGATGGTTTAGGTGATTCGTGAGAGGATGAAGATAGTACAGGATCGTCAGAAATCATATGCTGATCAAAGAAGGAGACCATTAGAGTTTAATGTTTGGAATCATGTGTTTCTAAAGGTGACTCCCCATCGTGGGCAGTGAAGGTTTGGTTGTGGAAGTAAGCTTTCTCCACGGTTTGTTGGGCCTTTCGAGGTGTTAGCTCATGTTGGATCTGTGGCGTATCGAGTAACACTTCCCCCTCAGATAAGTCGGATACATGATGTTTTCCATGTATCACAGCTCCGTCGTTACCTTCATGATGAATCTCATGTTATCGATTGGGGAGAGATCGATATTGATGATGATGAAACCTTCGAGGAGCGACCTGTGGAGATCCAAGACCACAAGGAGAAGGTGTTACGTGGGCGTTCTATCCCCTTAGTTCGTGTCTTGTGGCGACACAGTGGCATGGGGGAGAGTACATGGGAGCGTGAGTCACAGATACGTGCTCAGTACCCAGAGTTATTTAATGTTTAACTCTTTTCATGTAATGATGATTCCTTTATGGTTATACCTTTCATGTTTTATTTATATACCTTTTGTGTGATGTTATGATTGAATTATTTGGATATGGATTGTTTGTTTCCACATTCTCGGATTTCGTAGTTTTTTTCCAGCTTTCGAACAACTCATGGTGGTTTTCCCCTGAGAGGTGTCTTATGGGGTGGTTGTTCGGACCCCTCTTTTCTTCTGAGTTGGTTTTTAATTCTCGAGCACGAGAATGTTTTGAGAGGTATCTAATGTAATTGCCCGGGCCTCTCCGGTCCACTACTTTGTGAAAATGTGGTGTTGGAGGTGTTCCGGGAGGTCAAGGTGACTTATCCCCCAGCCGCACCCTACCGGTATCTCGGTCTACCGGTAGCCATAGCCTACCGGTAGCTCGGTCTACCGGTACCCGCTGCCTACCGGTACCTCAGTCTACTGGTAGCCGCCGCCTACCGGTACCTCGGTCTACCGGTAGCCGCAGTCTAGCAGTAGCTCGGCTAACACTATTCCAAATTTCTAGTTCTGTGAACAGTATTTGTATCGGTGACCTTCTATCGGTAGACTTGAATAATGTTCTATCGGTGAGGATCTAACGGTAGACTTGTGTTTCTATCGGCAAGGTTCTATCGGTGACCTCTTCTTTCCTTTGCCAATTTTTGAGTTCTGTGAACAGTGTTTCCAGAATATTAAGAGCTACCGATTCCTTCCTTTGCCAAATTTCATGTTTGAACATTGTTTCCAGAATCCTAAGAGCTATCGATTCCATCCTTTGCCAAATTTCACGTTTGAACAGTGTTTCCAGAATCCTAAGAGCTACTGATTCCATCCTTTAGCAAATATCACGTTTGAACAGTGTTTCCAGAATTCTAAGAGCTACCAATTCATTCCTTTGCCAAATTTTGAGTATGTGAATAGTGTTTCCAGCTTCCAACAGTTTCACCCCTTTGACGTTTTCTTTGACGTAAAACACATTTTAAAACCTTATTTTAAGGAATTTAAGGCCGATTCAAAGGCCATAAATCCTATACTAATTATTCCTAAGGCCAGGATGTTTTTACTTGGTTAAACCGCGTGGGTTAATGCGATCCGTTTTTAATGGAGAATAAATCGGATCTTAAACCGTCGCCTCTCTAATTTTTTTTTAAAAGGAACGAGATATCATTCTTCATTGTTCTTCCTCTTTGTTCTCATCTACGAGATGCTAGTTATTCCTCTTTGTCCTCATCTACGAGACTCTAGAACCTTGCAATCATTCCCGTAGGAGTTTCACAATCAAACGTTACTCGGATCAGTTCCACTCTGTTTGATGCAACCACACTGTGTCGATCATTCTTCCATATAAGGTATGTTTTATCATCGTTCCTTTTGGGATCACCTTCTCTTGTTCTCCCTTCCATTTTAACATGTAATCTCCATGGTTCTAATGGGGTTTGGTTGGTTGAGACTTACCGTGGCATCCTTGGGTGGATGCAGTTGTCGCGAGAGAAGGATTGTGGCCCGTTGTGTGGATAAAGGACGTCAAGAACTCTTCGAGGTAGGGGATTCATGGCTTCTCTAATTGTATATGTGCAATTTTAGAATTAGCATGATTTAGTCCTTTGTATCACAATAAAATTGACCTAATTAAATACTCGAAACGGATTTAAAGAATTGGTTGATCGCATGTTGTTGCTTTATACCATGATAACGGTTTGCCTCATGTTTTTCTAGATAGAGTGATATCTATGATTTTCTTTGATTTGTAATTCGTTCATGATAGAAATTTATAATGAACCTAAAGCTGGAATTAATTGTTAATTAATTGGCTAAAGATAAAGAGGCATGTAAATTAATCTGGTTATTGCAGTTATTGTAGTTGTTCTAATTTGAGGATGATCAAACTAGGGAAGTAAGCATGGTTATTTAATAGTGATAGCTTACTGATTAGGTATCCGTGATTGGAACCTACGAATAACAAAATCTTCCAATTCAATATGGATTAAAGAACAGATTATGTGGGAATTTCTAAAAGGGTTCTGAGTTACCCTCTCGTTTGTTAAAGGGTCAAGAGCTCATGGTTGTGATTGTTGTTTTTCTGTTGCTTGTGCTGCGATGTGACACTGGAGGGGTCTTGTGATATGTGGAGGCAGGGAGGCCTTGTGGTTGTGGTAGCGGATGACGCCTAGAGTGGTGAGATGCATCAGTTTATGCATGTGGGTGTCGGGGAGGACATCGAGGGTGATTGAATGGGATGGATGTGGTTGTTCGATTCCTGTGGGTTCTTTAAATGTTTATTTGTTTCGTTTTTTCCCACTGCTCAAGGCATCTGGTCTTGCTTTCCCTTCTTCTGAAGGAGGCAAAGGTGCGCGGGGTATGCCACGTGCTTTCTGTGTTCAGCCTCCCGAGGGAGAATGGGTCTGTGCTCTTTCTATAGGCGGAAAAGAATCGACGGGTAGTATATCTACTCACCGTGTTGAGCCTCCTTTGTGGTTAGTAGCATTGGATGTTTTTCTAGAAGCCTGGGAATATGGGAAAGTAACTCTTTAATGAATGTTTGATTAAATGGTGATAATCCATGGGGATAGAGGTGCTGGAATTTAAAGGAGATGTGAATCTAAAAAGGAGCAGTTGATTTTGAATGTGATGCCATTTCAGTTTAATGTGGAATTATTCCTGGTTAATTAATGTTTAATGAATTAATTAACGTACAATGGAATTGATAAAATGAGAATGGAGTAATCTAACAAATTTCTTCAAATGTTATGTACTTATAGGATACCTAGTCTTAGAAGTAGCAGCCTGGAGTCTGAGAGACGTTAGCTGCAGTTGTATCTATAATACTAGGTAATGCCCATAGTGTGGATGTGAGTTATATATATATATATTCTGTACTTTTTGTGTTTCTATACGCTACTCCACCCTGTCGGTGAGGGAAACTGACACTCCAGGGATTCTGATCCCTGGGGGGTGTTTTCCACAACATTCTGATGGGAGGTTGAATGGCTGACTACCCCCTTTGACCCCGCTCTCTTCTCTTGGTAGATCTTGGTGCTGTTAGGCACAGTGGTTAGTTTTACCCATATATGTGTGTAGAGTGCTGTAATGGATCGTGAGTTATTTCACACACATATATTCTGGATATAGTATCTTATGGACTACTATAGGTGTAACGTGTATAGGTTGTGATGGCTTGAGGATCCCTACTCGGTGTATGGGCTATAATGGCTTAAGGTATAATACCCGATGTATGATACATGTTATGCGGGCTGTGGTGGATTCTGGAACTTACTTGGTTACCTTTGGTTGTGGGGATGGTGTGGTGCTTCACCCAGGTGTCTGCGGGAAAGCCTTTGGAGAGAGATGCACAGGACGTATGTCGTTGGGGCAAGGCGGAAAACCAGCGGGGATGTAGTAGCGGGGTACCCTTGATCTTCTTTACTATATGCTATATTATTGTATGTGTTACTTGGTGAGAGTAGCCATGGTGAGGTTGGGAACATAGTATACCTGTTTAGGTGACGAGTTAGTTTCACTTATTGTTCACTGATCTTTAGCATGCTTTCATTACATTTGCACGAGAGGCTTGGGGAGGATCCTACTGAGTATACTGTTATACTCACCCTATGTATATATAAACTGTTTTTCAGGTCACTTGGAGCAGGTTGGAGATCAAGCTAGTTACTACTAGCTTACAGTTGGAGGAGGAGCTGTTCGGGCTTGTGGTCGCTGCCTTTTTACTTTCTTTTGGGCACTTTTAGTTTCCCCTTCCAGCTGTAGTAATTTTGCATGACATTTCATATATGTACTTGTGTTTCTTTTATATTTCAATTCTGAGTTGGTGTTGGTTGGAGTCTATTCTATCTCTCTCTTCTGTATGTGTTCTCTTAGAGGGTAATGCCTCCCATTTGTATGTTTATTATACCCTCACTGCTATTCGCCAACCCGGGGCCTACTGGAGGCGGGACTCAGGGGTCATTATCTCTCTTCTCACATTGCCGGCCAAGGAGGGGTACACATTGTGGGGAGGGGGTCGTGACAGTTTTAGAGTGAAATATTCCCATTGGGTTTTCCTCAATATTGGATGCTTATGAAATCTTTCATGTGGCGAAAAGATAAAGGAATTATACAATGATTATAGGAGAATTAGTATAGAATTAATATGTATAGGAAACCAAACTCTATATGTTTGGGATATTTTTTTGTTATTTGTTTATTACTATTAAACTTGATGGAGTTTCTATAAATTGTTTCTATAAGGTATAATAATATACTTCTAAAAAAGCATCTATTTCATATTCATGTAGTTATTGGTTTGTACATCCACTATCATATATCATTATAAAATTTTATGATTCATATCAATAAAACCTTATTTCATGTGATTTCTACTAAATCCATGATTATTATATAAAATATAATTTTTTAAATTTTATTTTTATCATTAGATCTATTGTTATACAATATTTTATAAAATCCATAAAATATTAAATATTTTGAAATCCTATTAATATTTAATTTCCAACACTAAATAAGTTCATTCATTCCTATTTTAAAAACATGTAATTATCTTTAATGAATCATTCTCTTATTAATATAATCATTGTATAATAATCTCTTGGATACTTTTTTGGTTAAAAATAATGAAGTAAAATATTTTTGAATTTATCAAAAAAATTTATTTATTGAATAAGGTTGTATTATATATTATTATATAAGACACATTTTAAAAGATTCAATAATATTCTATATCATTCTAGAAAACAATATATTAATTGAATACAAAATTCCAAAAAATACTATTAATTTTTATCTTTTTTAAATTTATTGGTCAATATTGATTTCCTATTAATTTTAATTATTTTAATTATTAAATGATAATAATCAAATTTATTAAAAATTAAAATAAATCTATATTATATTTTGTGATAAATTTGAAAATAAATCAAAGGTAAACATACCCCTGTATGAATAAAATGAAATTAAGCCATGTTACGTAAGATTAAATAATGATGGGGCTTAACTATGAAGAATAAAAGAAGGTGGTGGATTGTATATAAAAGAAAAAAATGATTCCATCCATTGTGAGATTACTTTAAGTTGGTTTTAGTTGGGTAATTGGAAAAAAATATTTTTTAAAACTCATGTCAGAATAAAACTAGTTAGAAACAGAACTATGTAAAAATAAAGAGTGGGATAGATCATGTATTAATCAATAAATGAGATAAGCTAAATAATGATATTAAAATAGATCCATTCTAGATTAAATCAAATACTATGTAAGAATGAATCACTATGGATATGGCCCACATCAGAATAAATTTGTTCTTTCATTAGATTAAATCTATGTTAGTCTTTGGTTAGCTACATAGGGTTGTAACCTTTATCAGACTCAAAATGTGATCATGTAATATTAAACTACCATGGAAGATTAAATTAACAAAAACCATTTTTTATTAATTATTATGTTAGCATGAAAGATTAAATTAGAGAAAACTAATGTTTTTTTAACTATCACGTTATATATATGAGAACCTACACACATGGGAGAGGTTATTATGTTACATGAAATAATTCAATATAACACATAATTTGTATCATAGTTGATAGAAAAATATTATGAATATTTTCAAAAATAAGAACCAAAAGTCTAAATTTGAATCATGAAAAAGATGATGAGTTAATTTTTTAATAGGATAGAGGAAGATTTATGTGGATGATTTTTAAAAAACATATAGGAAATATATAAAATAATGCATGTGAAAAATTATTATGTTCTTTGTCAGGAATTATATGATTATAAAATAATTAAATATGAAGAAATTATTTATGTGTTATAATTGTTATTATAGTATATATAAATATGATAGCCTCTTTCTGTTAAAATTTAAATAAGTTGTATTATATTTAAAAAATAAAACCACATTCATATATCATTCTTTAAAAAATAGGTTTTAAAATTTTCACTATAAATATTATATAATTAAAAAAATTAATTCATAAATTAAAAAATAATATTAAAATATATTTCACCTTAAATATAATTTTTTACATCAATATAATTACCTTTTTAAACAGGAAAATCAGAGTCATATCTTTTCCCCTATTTAGAGAGATCAAATAATGGATACCCACAAAAGATACTCCAATCGATATATATATATATATATATATATATATTGGTTATACTCAAAAGTTATATTTTCCTTATAAAACATTACTTACTCATATATATTCCTTATATTTTGTTTCTCAAAATATTCAACATATTTGTAATGTATGAAGTTCTTTCTATAGTTATCATTGATAAAATAATACTCATTTAAAAACATAATGAAGTTAATTATTCTGTTATAGTATTTTCATTTATGGTTTAATTTCATTTGAAATATAATTATTTGTGTTTTAGTTAGTTATGTTGTAAAGTTTATTTCATTAGAAGCATAATGGAAAATATATTTTTAATATTAGTTCAAAGATTATTTTTATAAAGAGAATATAATTGATCAATAGGTTTTAATACATTAGGTAATCATATATTCATATTTAATATAAATATAAAAATTCAAAATAATGAATATTCATGAAATATAAAATTAATATATTATTAAAACATTTATTTCGTTACATTTTTAGTGTTACAATAAATACTTATTAAAACAATGATAACATTGATTTTATTATTTTTAAAAATAAAAATTTCATACAATCATCACTTTTTATTGATGATGAGAATAAAGATTCCAATTGAGAAACCTTTGGACAACATGATAAAGTCATGAATGTATCATTAGATTTTCAAAACTCACATGATGATTAAAAAAATTAAATCAATAATGAATTCACATAGAAAAGAGGATCTAGGTTCTAATGTATTATAAAATATAATTACCCCAGAAGCATAAGTGGAGTGGGAGAAAATGTTTTAAAACTTATTGAAGAATTTATAATCACACCAGTATGCTCTCACATGATGAATTTAAATGTGATAAATGTGCATCACAACATGAATATTATATTTGAATGATGAAATAATGTTGTAATAAAACTTATAATAATTAATTAGGGAGTTTGTGTGATTCCATGAAGATAATTATTTCATATGAATCATGTTGATTTCAATAAATAATCGTGACGATAAGTGACCAGTAGCATAGAATAAAATGAATCTCACTTGTAAGGGATTCTCTCAAATAAAGGGTGTTGACAATGTAGAATCTTACTATCTAGTCACAATGTCATAAATGACCAAAATATTAATTATGATATGTGCTCAAAGTAATTAAAATTGTTTTTAAATAGAGATAAATTTTTTCTTCTTGAAGGGTTAATTACTGTTAGTGGTTTATATTGACCAAATGAAATGTTTTCAACTTAACGGTGTTGGTTTTCAACTTCGAAGGATTAAAAATTATTTATATAGGATAAAAAAGTACCCCTTGTATAGTATTTAATGCTAGAAAATAGCATTAGGATTATGAAATTCTAGAATTTAAAGGTGTTTAATTATCATTCTACTAATGGAGATGGAAAAAAATCATCCATTATGTAATGAACCAACTAGGGTCACCTAGACAAGCCTCCCAAACTAGCATGTCACATGATATTGCTAAATTAGTAAAATAGAAACCAATGAAGAATATAAGAAAAAAATGACATTCAATCATAGTACAAAGTAGAAACAGATGAGATAACATAAAATTAATTCAAACTAATAGAAAATAGGCTAAACTAGAAAGAGTTTCATGTCCCCACATGACCAACAGTCTCCTCCTGACCATTGGAAACTGAAAGCAATAACAAAAATATAAACTATCATAAAAAAATATTCTCTTCTCGGTACCAAAATCCAATAATTAAACATCTAAAAATTCCAAAAATCTCGTTTAGTGTATTATGAAAATCCCCCTAGGATACCACCATAGTTTTTATATATTTTATAATATTAAGAATGTACAATTATAGATTTTAAAACAAAATAAGTTTGCAAAAAAAATTTATAAATACAAACCATTTAAAAATAATTTTCCCTTTTCAACATTGTTTTCATAAATTCCATTCATATTATTGAACCAAAAATATGAAAACTATATGTTATAAAATAAGAAATCATATCCATGAATCATGAGGTAATCACGTAAAAACATATCCAACAAAAAACTCATCATGTGAAGCTATGTGATACGACCTCATATAAAAACTTTTGAGAAACAATCCATGATAAATAAAATCGTGTGATAAATGAATATAAATGAAAAATAACCTAACATTTGGTCCCTATCCTCTAGGACAATGCATAATAGAAACTCAAAAACCTAAATAGTCATATAATAGACTAAAATTATATTCATTCCTGATAGCTGATGTAACAAAAGTACAACCCCTAGTTTTGAAACACACACTAAGGCTACTCATGTCTCTTTATCGATACACCCAAGGTTCCCAATGTACAATTGTCCAAATACATTTTCAAATCACTATAATAGTTTCATAAACTGTTTTTAATGCTAGGATAATCTACTTCAGATTATGTATAGCCATTTCCAAATCACACAAATCCATTTGCAAAGAAAACCCCTCTTTTAAAAACAATATATTTCCAAAAAATAATTTGAAACCATTTTACACTTAAAATAAATGAACAATCCAAATTAATGTATAAATAAATAAAACAAATTCATCAAATTAACCCATTTTATAAAAGCCCTTACCTTGGTAGGGTAGAAAACAAGATTCTGTCAACAATGGTGATCAGAAACCAAGTGAATAACCTCCAAATGAAAAGGAACAACAATAAACATAAGAGGTTAAATATAAAAAATAGTATGATCTCAAATATACTACCAAACACATAATATAAACTAAAAAATAACTACCAAAATTATTACATTTCTAGAGAGAATTAATCTAAACAAAATGGTGATCAATCACTGAAATAAGTGATACAGATGTGAGGGAGTCACAAGAAATTCACTAAAAAGAGCCTCCAGATCCTGAGTGAGGAATCATGTCTGAATAAAATGATAATTTCATACGAAACACTTCGTTAAAACCAACCCTTGAAAATTTAGTTTTAATTTAATCTCATTACACATTGTGTAATCCCCATGTCCAAAATACGCATGAAAACATGTTTTTTTATTAAAAATACAATATTTTTTCATTTTGTGACATGTAATCTTTACAAGACATGTACAAATTCTCACAATGTGCTTCTAGTTTAGGGTTTCTATCTATAATCCATTACAAATTGTGTACTCACATTACACATCATGTACTTTCTTACCGAATAGTAAAAAATAAATTTTATATACTAAAACATCCAAAAAAATAATGACATCACCATTATAGGTATCCTCCAAATTCATTTTTAGTATTACTCAACTAAAGAAAGAGTAAGAAAAGGTTAATACATACCTAATAATAAGGTAACAAGGTTTTACAATCTCCCCACTAAAAATCTCTTTCTACAACTATAAATCCATCAAAATCATCGATCTGTAAAAAGATAATTCCATTGTTGCATCATCAATGACTCTTGCTCCCACGACTTGTGGATATACATTCTATACTCCTACAGTAGCTAGACTAGGGGTTTCATTTTACCACACAGTACCTTATCCGGTTTATCCATTATATGATCTAGCCGCACAACTAAAATTGTATCGGGCTGAAGATAATCATCCTCCCATTTAATCACAATGGAAATATGTCTTATATACATCAAAAACAGGGAACCATGAAGAAAATTGTGGAAAACTATAAAAAATGACATGTAGTGAACCAATTGGCCACCCTATTTAGTCTTCCAACCATCTCAAAAGGCCACAGAAACCTCATTTTTACCTTACCCTACTTACGCAACTAATGATTTTCCAAGGGTGGATGAATTCTGAGAAATACGTATTCATGAACCTCAAACTGAAATGGATGATACTAAGATCCCACATTGAAATCTTGACCACTCTATTCCATGATCAAGTTCCTCTAGATATGCAAAATCATCCCCAATATCTCATGAACAAATCATATCCTAACCATCATCATCCCTGCAAACTCTGCAAAATGTAAGGTAGATCTTCATGGTGATCCCTACAAATCCTCATATGGTGTTATCTTTATGGAATCCTTAAAGGTATTGTTATTCGAAAACATGAATAAAGGAAATTATTTTCCCATCATCCTACAAAATAAAGCACTTAATTCTGGAGAATATCCTTTAAAACATGTATACCCTTCTCTATCTATTAATCAGCCTCTGGATGATAATTTTTTCTTAATTTAAAATGGCAACCCATTTCCCCCTAAAAACCATCCAAAACATGGATGTGATCCTCAAATCCTTTTTCGAAATATCAATAAAAGATACCCCATGATGTATAAAAATCATTCAGACATACAAGTCCCTAAGTTGTTCCACTTTCATTATCTCCTCGATATGTAGGAAATGATCTAATTTAGTGAGCCATTAAATGACCGCCCAAATCTTATATTTCAAACTACATTTCCATAGGAAACAAATGAATAAATCTTTGAAATTATCATCATATTTCCATATCATGATTGGTAAGGGATTAAATAACCATGTAGGTATCTATTACACAACCTTAATTCTATGAAAAATAATGCACTATGGAATAGAAGATTCAATAAATCATATTATCCCTTTCCTCCAATAATGACCCCATAATTCATAAGTCATCTTGGTATCCCCATGATGCATGGACCAACAAGAAAGGATATTAGTGTCCAACAACTTGTGTCTTAGTGAAAATCGAACAACCAACTTACTACGGAAGCACAAAGAACTACTGGGAGACTGACACGACTCACTTGTGGTCTCCCCACCATAAAGGTTTTCACTAAAGCATTGAGACTCAGTATATTCCACATACTCATTCTGAACTCCCTCATCAAAAGAAAAGTTATTTTTCATCAATTCCATGATATCCTTCTCACTAACCACTTACACTTCCAAGCTCATATCAGAAAATAAACTCATCAAAGACCACTCCTCAACCGATTCCTTCACAACTTTTGTTGGTAATTTTCTACACAATGCATGAAAACCCACATTTCCTTTCCCAGGGGTGTAGGAACTGTCAAAATCAAAAGACAAAATATACTCCACCAAACATTTCTGCAGTAAATTCAGATACATTTATGTAAAAATATTTTTCGAGCTCTTATTATTTGAATATATCGTAAACTTCTCCACAAAGAGATATTGAGGTCATGTTTAGATTTCTTACATAACCGTTTCCAAATAAAGATCATGTGTATGGTAGTTCTTCTCATGGGATCATAACTAGTGAGATCCATAATCCTTAACTTTTTCCCCTTCATTAAGACATATCCTAAACATATTCCAACATCATTTAAGAAAACATAATAAACTGAACATTGTTATAGAAGAATAGAAAATGGTGTTTAAGTATACCTAATTTTATCTCCATGAAATAAATATGACACATGTCATTCCATTAAATCTTGACAACCTTATAGATTAAATATGTCATCAATAAATTAAGGATGGGAAATTACTGAAAAATTCATCTATTGTAACAAGCCAAACCCAAGAACCTATGAATCTCAAACACATTTATGGGATTTCTTCCAGAAATACCTACCTAAATCTTTTAATGATCTTCTAATAACCCCTATAAGATATCATATACCCTAGAAACTTCACCTCTCATATCCAAAACACTCACATTGATATCTTACCATACCGATTTTTTTTCAAGGTTTGTAGAATGATATCTGAATGTCCCATATTTTCCTCCTATGAATTATATTACACCAAAATACTATCAATTAACACAATAGAAAAATATTTTAAGAGCTAATGAAATATCTACTTTATCATATCTATAATCACCATAGGATCAATATTGATAGTAAATGGCACAAATAGAAATTCAAAATTCTCATATGGACTCTAAAATTATTTCATCTGTATATCCCCTTATAGGACTCTCAACATGTGATACCATTACTATAGGTCAACATTAAAAAACCAAAAACACCCTCTAGGATGATAAAAATGATCATCAATCCCTGATAAAGGATATTTTTTCTTAACAGTCAAATGGTTCAATATTCGATAATCAACAAAAATCCTAAGTATCCCACAAATCTTTTTAGGTAAGAGGGAAGGAAATGAACATGGTGTCTTGCTAGGTAGATTCAACCCTTTATCCTCTAGGTACTCATATTAGACATTATGTTTCCAAAATCACTTTGTGTAAATTGGTAAGACGATATAGAAATGGGTTTAGTACCTGGGATAAATTTAATAGCAAACTCTACCCATATCTCTGCATGAAACCAATAAATATATTCTAAAAAGATCTTAGGGTACCCACACAAAACTAAAACTAGTTCACCATCCAAAAAAGGTTCAAATGGTTCAAGGAAAATCTTTAAGAACTAAGATGAGATTACCACATTATAAGAACAATAGGCTTCTACCTTCTTAATCTATAGGACCACTCACCCGGAAAACATGAGTGATCACATCAGTAGATATGAATTGAAATCAATGAAGATAAATTTATAGATGTTAAACAACATTGATCATATAATACATGCTGATAATCAAGTCAAATATGTCACGATCAAGCACTAAGAAGTCCCAATCCACCTCAATGTTGGATATCATTACTCGATATGTGAGACATCTGGATCCCTGTTAAGACATTCTTCCAAAAGGCATGGAATGATTCTATAAGAATTGAATATGTTTTAGAGACAAACCCAACATGACAACTGGATTTGATGATATAATATAAGTTGTGTCACCTATATCAAAAAAAGTGATCACTATAAAAGAAAAGATAGACATTGTCCCTCTAACAGTAGAAGGTCCTCCTTATGAATATTATAGTGCTCACTCCTCTAAATAATGTAGTATAGTCTTAGCAACATAAACATATCTGTTTTCCTAAGAATTAGACCCACCAACCTTGGAAGCATCTTCATAAACCATCGAAACCTTGATGACAATTGTTCCTACACTACTTCCATGATATAAAATTTCACAAAAAAGTTGTATATGTCTATATCTTTAACAAATATGAAAAGTATTATGAGCCCCCATTGATTTTGTCTTTTTATGAGATCATCTTCTACACCAGTAGTAGAAGACTAGTTGATTCTCTTTTGATACCACTGATACATGTATGGAGGAAAACTAACCACTCTTACACTTCCCTTTCTTTCCAGAAGGTACACCTTGACTAAACACTAAACCAACTAATTTACCACCAAAAAACCATCCAAGCTATATATTCTTCATAAATAGATAACTTATCGATTACTTCCACAATTCATAGAAGGTACATGATTATAAACATCCACAAAATATCCAACCTCATTCCTAACTCAATCCTCCGACACTTTAGGTTTTCATTACTAAGAAGTTAGTTTTCCATATGCACTAACTAAAATAATTGGAACAGTACTCTAGAATTGTCACGACCCGTCCTCAGGGCCCATGTCTTGAATACCCCAAGCCCGCCTTCCATAGGCCGGGGGCTGGCAACTAGCACCAAAGTCCTAAATCCTGATAACTGGGAAGGCATTTCCTTTATAAATCATAAACACACTCAACCAGAGTACAAGCGGATGTAAACACGAAGTAAAACTAAATACAAAAGTAGTGCTGGATGTAAAAGGGGCCAGAAATACAAGCCAACTGTAAATTACAAGGAAATAGCAAAAATAGCTGGAAGGTGGATAGCGGCTCCTGGATCGTCCACCACGGATCCTACCTGAAGGGTAAGTACAAATAGCATCCTCAGCGCCCTCGTCTGTCAACCTCCTCTGGGTACCGACTCGTTGTGAGGTCCACCTCCGTGTACCGACTCGTCGTGAGGTCCTCCTCCAGGTGTCGTCTAGTCCAAAATACACTCGGTCTCCGTCAGTATTTTCCATCGTCTGCATCCAACACAACGAGGTGCGGGCATAGACCGTACAGGGGTCAGTATAACGATACTCTGTAGGGACCCCGAGACCCTCAGGGTCTCACTAAATAAAACAAGGATAACCTCAAAGAAGGAACTAAATAGAAAACCCTTACTTAGGTATATTCCCATACATATACCTAAGTTATCGAGTAACCCATCTCAATCATGAGGTAAACACAAAGGTCGTTGACTCAGCTCAAACCAGGATTTTCATTAATGAAACCGAAACCACAACTGCTGGAGAACTCCTCCTCTGTCGAGTACAGTAGCACTGTCATGACTCCGACGCGCTACTCACTAACCTTAATACTGCTGAGGTACTCCTCCTGTCGAGTACCGTGAGTCCGCAACCAACCACATTAGTGATCCCCTCCAGGGGTCTGCCGCCTAAACACAGTAGCGGTACCCCTAATAGCCTACAGAGGTACTCCTCCTGCCGAGTACCACGGGTCTGCTGCCAACTACCAGGCACTCCGTCCGCCGTGGGTCTACATCCAAATAATGAGTACTCCGTCCATTGGGCTAGTTGATCACTCCAAGTCGAATCGGTCAAGCAGTCGTCAGGTCCACAACTACTAGGTCTCCGCACTCCGCACGCTCGTCTCCAGTAGGATCTGCTTCAAAAGCTACTGTTTGATACTCCATGTATCACAATTTCCCACAAGGAAGTATCACAAGGGACCTCTTCATCACTGGGGTCTCAACGCAATAGACGGCGCAACAGTCGGACGCCCGGTCTATGAGTTATTAGCATTTTCGTCCTGAGGCCCCGGTTGGTTTCGTGTACGAACCAACCCGACCGTAACTAAAGTATACCCCGAACTCTCATATGGTATAATCATAGTGAACTTTTATCAATGTGATTACCAATTCCGCTGACGGTTCATCTAACGGATGTTCGGTCTGAGAGTTATCGGCTTTTCCGTTCCCGGGGTCTGGTTGGATTTCGGGTACAATCCATCCCAGCCTTACTCCAACTGCATCCAAACATCAGGTGAGGTATTCCAAAAGTTCCATCTCATCAAGAGGAATCCAAAAAAGTTTACGACATGTCAATCAGACGTCCGGAACTCAAGTTATAACCATTTCTGCTCCGAGAGCCTAGTTGGTTTCGGGTTCAAACCAACCCAACCATACCCAAACATTACCGAAATCTTGAGTATAATATACTGAAACGATCGGATCGATCCAAGGATCCCTATGCAAATTACACTGCATCGATTGGAGGTCCACTACTCATGTTATGGGCGGTTGAACGTATCTGTCCGAAAATAGGGGGTTCGGGCCCGGTCCGACCCGGCCCGATACACCCTGGGTCGGCCCGGCCCAGTGATGGTGGCCCGTCCTGGTGCGGGCGGCCTGGTTCGGTGCGGTCGGTCTAGCCTAGCGCAGGCGCGGCTCGGCTCGTGGCCGAGTGGGACGCGAAGGGGGGGGGGGGGGGGGGGCGCCCTTTTGTTTCGAAACGGCGCCCCCCTTCTGGTGGGGTCCGCCCTAGGTTTATGGCTGGGGGTTACAACCCCCGGTCTTTCCGGAAATGGCCAGCCATAATTTCCGACCAGTGTGGCGGTCGCAGGACGCGTAGGGTCCCGCCTGCTGCTGTGCCGGCGGCCGGCCGAGCCCGGCCGCCTCCGGCTGAACCGCCTCGGCCTCAGCCGCAGCTCTTCCTTGGCCGGCGTGGCGCGATGGCACCGCGCCCCTCCACCGCGGCCCACCCCGGCCACGGCCCCTTGGTGCTCCGGCGCGGCGCGATTGCGCTGCATCCATCCACCATGTCCCGATCCTAGCCGCGACCTCTTTTGGTCTCACTGGTGCGGCGCGACGGTGCAGTGCACCTCCGCCGCGGCCCACTCCGACCGTGGTCCTCTTCATCTCAGTGAGGTGCAATGACACCGCGTCGCCTCTGTTTCAAGCCATAATGAAGATCAACAATAAAAGGGGAGGAGGATCGTCCGTGTTTGTGCGACCATTCTCATCCCGTGATATCGATAACAAGCGGCCATTCATTAAATAATGAAGATCATTAAAAAAAACTTGAACGAAGAATTAACCCCTACCTCGATAAACGATGATCTTTTCTGGCGACGCGGATGATGGCGTTGCGGGGTGAGGTTTCTAAGATGGTGTTGGCATGCATCCAAGGAGGGGACGACACCTCACACTAGCTACGGAGAAGAAATAATGGCACATCACCTCTCCTTGTGGTGATGGGGTTCTTCATCGAAGGGTGTAATTCTTCACAGAAGGATGAAGTTCTTCCAAAGCTAGAGCTCTCTCCTCCATTTTCTCAAGACAACCAAACTAACCCCAAAAACTAAAATAATCTCCTATTATTTTATTATAACATGCCATGTGTTCAAATTACAAAATTCAAATACTTAATTCCATTAATTGAATAAGTGTTGGCATGATTTAATGAGGGAATTTGGGAGAGGAGAAGTCACCCACTTAATTACAAGGGAGGTTTAATGGGGAGTTTAAGGGGTTATGGGGAATGTGAAGTGGAGGGGATCATGTGGTCCCCACCTCACAAATAACCTAACATGGGTAGTTATGTTCTCATGGGTCCCACCCAACTACCCCATGTAGGATTTAACCATCATAAGTTAAGAATAAAATTTGTACCACAAATTTTATGCCCTTTTTATTTAATCCCCTATTTTTAAACAACTCCTCCTGAGCAAACGCACCTTCCGGAAAGGTCCTATTAAGAAATTACAGGGGATGCGGTTCCATCGGTGCCCTCAGATTTCAATTCTACTTACCGGTTCAAAAGATAGAAAAACCCGCTCGTTCGTTCACTGAACGTACCTGAGATAAACATCGGAAAATTATTATCAGTCACCGTCGACCCACGCCGGTCGAGGTTAGGCTCTACCTAGGTAACACATGCCCCAACGATCCCATAGATACTCTCATATTTTCAATCTGAGTTACCGTTTAGAAGTTCTGAGTTTTACAATAAAATAATTGTCACTTAATTATTTTATTTGCGGCCAAAAAGTAACTTTTTCTGGTGGCCCGTGCTGGCCAATGTTCGTATCTACATAAATAAAGCATGCCCTCACGAGTTCATCGGCGGTCTCATATTTTTAATCATAGCTACCGTTTGTGAGTTATAACCATTTGAAAATTAAAATAATTTATTTAATTATTTTATTTACGATTATTCCATTTTTGGAATTTCTCACAGGAGGCCCATGCCGACTAAACTTAAGTCGTGCATAGGGTAAACCCGCCATCCTGAGCGCAATGGTGCCCTTAGATTTCTGATCCGAGTAACAGTTTAATAGTTATTCCACTTTTTCAGTAAAATTGCTTAAGCATGTTAATTTAAGATTAACAAAACTTCAGAAAATTATTCTGGGCACACCGGGCCTCGGAATCAGGTGCCATTAGAAACTGCGGACTCATAAAATTTCAAATAACTTAAGAAAAAAATTTCCATGAAATTTATGGTTCATTACATTACCCTCACATCAGGGATTTACGTCCATGTAAAGCTACAACATAATCCAGGGTAACAAATGAGGATACTGAGCATGCGTTTGAGCCTTTCTCTCCCATGTGCTCTACGAATGGTTCTCGTGCTGCCAACAAATGCACACCAGAGGAATCGACCATCCACCTAGGACCCACTCCTGTCGATCCTCGATCTCCATCGGGACCTCCGAGAATGTCACCCCGTCATCGATGTCCAGATCCTCATGGTCGATGATTTGCGTTGGGTCGTGCACGTATCTCCACAACTTTGATACATGGATAACGTTGTGCACCCAATGCAAATGAGGTGGAAAGGCCAAGAGGTAATCCAACTTGCCTACACCGATGAGGACCTGGAAGGTCCGATGAATCCCGAAGATAACTTTCCACCCCGGCCAAATATCCTCAGACCTCGTCGAGGTGAGACCCGTAAGAATACGTGGTCGCCATCCTCGAACTCATGTGGTCTCCGTCTCCTATAAACATAGGACTTCTGTTTGGTCTATTAAGTCTTAATTGTGGTGAACCATAGGTGATTATTTCTTGCTTCTACATCAGGACACACCCAAGTCCGATCCTTGATGTGCAGTAGAGATCTATGTAACCAATGCACTCAAGATGGGTCAACTGGGCATCCTATGACTCATCTCCTGGAAATCTCTACTGGCATCTCTCTGACCACATGAATTGTTTCCCCTTATTCATTAAAAAGTGGTGTAGCAACACTGGAGAAGTCTGGCACAAATCTAGGTCAGGCGGACTTAAGAGTGATCGACTGCACCCACTTTTGCATTATTCCATTCTGTGCTACCCAGGGTTTCCTTTTCTCCAGCCAAGGAAAACCCCATCCCAACGTTGTAGGTAAAGCCCAACCATTTTGCTTAATACCGTCAATTTGTGTATGAACTGTGGTTGCCCAGTCCATACTCAAACTAACATCGTAAGGCCTCGATGCTGCCACCAAGAGGATCCAACTGATACTCTCGCCTCTAGGGTCAGATCACACCGTTAGCGTATGTGTGATTATCGAGTCTCCTCTCAAGGTATCTCCAGATTTGAGGGTTAATTCAATGGTTTAATCGGAAACTCTAGGTCTGGAACAAGATTCGTGGAAGGAATGATTTGTATTAATGTCTATTGTGACGACAGCTAGTAGTAAACACTGACCGTACCTTGAATCATTCCAAGAGCCCTTGGGTCACACTCCTTGACCACATGCAGCTACTCTCTTCAGCTTCCCCCCATCTCCCTAAGCCTAGAGGGGACTATAAAGGCGGGTGGTTGTAACATGTCGAAATGTTCACCACCTCATGCTGCTCTCCTAGCTCTGCTTCCATGTCTGTTTCTCTGTAAATTCATCTATCCATAACAATTCCTCTTCTTAAAACATTTTACACACCCAAGTATATGAGACTGGTTTCAGTTCCCTACTTTACCACTGCTAACATTCACTGGCTGTATCCACTCATCCACAAGACATTTAACCACAAAAGGTCTCTCTAGCACCCTAACATAAGTAGGAATGCATAGAGGAAAAGTGTTGGTTCAATTGTTCTTAAAAATCACCACGCTCCGAGTTCTGAGATCTCAATAACTGATCGTATCGTAGTCATACAGTACCAGGAATGATCGGTACACCTTGATGAATACTCAGCTGTCGACATGTCGTCCAGCTGAAGCTATATAAGCTCTAAAAAACTCTCAGCCACCTCCTCTAGCCAGTCCTTAGCCACCTGTAAGTCGGGCTCTCCTCGGAAATTCAGGGGTGTCTGATGCAGAAACACGTGTAAGGCACTAAGCCTACATATGTCATCTACCAGTACTGCCAGTTGAAACTGCAGACCAATAGGTAGTGATATAATTGGCACACTACCCGAAGGTACTATCTCAGGAATCGGTCCACGTAACGAAGCCTCATCACTTTGTGGACCAACCTCAGGGTCACTCACTGGGAAACACCAATATCTAAGATCACCATCTACTCTACTGGTGTCTAAACTATGTGTAGAACACTATAAATTGCCTCCATCCAGTCCACTGCTACCTGGGAATCTGCCTAGCCTTGTAACCTCAGAGGCCTCTGCTTCTAGTACTTGTGCAACCTGCTCCGTCAGGGTGCACCGTCCACTAGTACGACTGGTGGCATCTAATTTCCAACGGGTGGTGGTGCTGCCGGTACACCACCTGATGGTGCCAACATAGAAAGAGGGACCTGCACTGGAGCCTCATCGCCCGGTGGGCCGTCATCGTGTACTCTGTCGTAACTCCAACTGACTATCTGCGTGGAGACATCCTGAACATATGTGACATGGTCAACGATTTATACCTGGTGAGCTGACCTAGTTTGAGCATACTAAACATTTTGGAAACACACACACAATCAGTGTTTTCATGCACTAAGTAGGAAATTAGTAGTCAGGATCCTCTTGTATGGATACGTCAGCCACCTGCACCAACATTGGACTCCCTGAACTGAAGACCACACTTAGTACCCTTAACACTATTGCTTCAGATAAAGGAAATATCATAGTCCTAATTTATGTGGTAGAACTAACTGCTCTGATACCAATTTGTCCGACCCATCCTTGGGGCCCATGCCATGACTACCCCAAACCCGCCTTCCACAGGCCAGGGGCTGAAGACTAGCACCAAAGGCCTAAATCCCGATAACTGGGAAGGCATTACCATTATAAATCATAAACAGACTCAACTAGAGTACAAGAGGTAGTAAACACGAAGTAAAACTGAATACAAAAGTAGTGATGAAAGTAAAAGGGGCCGAAAATATAAGCCCAACTGTAAAGTACAAGGAAATAGGCAAAACAGCTTGAAGGTGACAAGTAGCTCATGGATCATCCACCACGGATCCTTCCTGAAGGGTAGGTACAGATAGCCTCCTCAGTGCCCTCATCCGTCATCCTACTTTGGGTACCGACTCGTCGTGAGGTTTACCTCCGTGTACTGACTCGTCGTGAGGTCCTCTTCCAGGTGTCGTCCAATCCTCATTTTCTCGATCTTAGTCAGCGCTGTCCATCGTCTGCATCCAACACAATGAGGTGCGGGCATAGCCCGTGCAGGGGTGAGTATAAAGATAATCAGTAGGGACCCCTAGAACCTCAAGGTCTCAAAATATCCAACGAGGATAACCACAAAGAATGTTCAAAATAGATAACCCTTACTTAGGTATATGCCCATACATATACCTAAGTTATCGAGTAACCCATCTCAATCATGAGGTAAACACAAAGGTCGTTGTATCAGCTCAAACCAAGACTTTCATTAATGATACCGAAACCACAACTACTGGAGAACTCTTCCACTGTTGAGTACAGTAGTCCTATCATGACTCTAAGGTGCTACTCACTAACCATAGACTGCTGAGGTACTCCTCCTGTCGAGTACCGCGGTTCCGCACCAAAACACAGTAGTGCTCCCCGCCAGGGGTCTGCTGCCCAAACACAGTAGTGGTTCCTCTAAAAGCCTACAGAGGTACTCCTCATGCCGAGTACCATGGGTATGCTGCCAACTACCGGGCGCTCCATCCGCCGTGGGTTTGCATCCAAATACTGTGCGCTCCCTCCACTGGGCTAGTCGACTCACACCAAGTCGAATCGGTCACGTAGTTGTCAGGTTCACAACTAATAGGTCTCCGCACTCTGCACGCTCCTCTCTTGGAGGATCCGCTCCACGAGATACTGGTCGATACTCCAAGTATCACAAAGTCCCACAAGGAAGTATCACAAGGGACCGCCTCATCACAGGGGTCTCAAAGAAACAGATGGCGCATCGATCAGACACTCGGCCTGTGAGTTATTATTCTTTTCGTCTTGGGGGCCTGGTTGGTTTCATGTACGATCCAACCCGACCGTACCTAAACTATACCCTGAAATATCATAGGGTATAATCATATGGACCTTTTCTCAATGTTATTACCAACACCACTGATGTTTCGTCAAACAGACATCTGGTCTGAGAGTTATCAACTTTTCCATTCCAGGGGCCCAGTTGGATTTTGGGTACAATCCAACCCGGCCATACACCAACTGCATCCAAACCTCATGTGAAGTATTCCAAAAGATCCGTCTCATCAAGAAGAATCCAAAAAAGTCCACGACACGTCAATCAGACTTCCAGAACTCGCGTTATAACCGTTTCTGCTCCGAGAGCCCTGTTGGTTTCAGGTTCGAACTAACCCGGCCATACCCAAACATTACCGAAAGATTGAGTGTAATATACTGAAACGACCGTCTCGATCCAAGTATCCCTAAGCAACTGATGGTGCATAGATCAGAGGTCCACAACTCATGTTATGGGAATTTGAATGGATCTGTCCGAAAATAGGGGGTTCGGGCCCGGTCCGACCCGGCCCGATACCCCCTGGGTCTGCCCGAACAGGGTCGACCCGACCCGGGTCCAGGTCCGGCCCAGTGGGGCACGGCCCGGCCCGGCGCGGGCGCGGCTCGGCTTGTGGCTGAGCGGGAGGTGAAGGGGGGGGGGTTTGAAATGGCGGCCCCCCTTCTGGTGGGGTTCACCCTAGGTTGCTGGTCGGGGTTACAGCCCCCGGCCATTCTAGAAATGGCTGGGTCTAATGGTCAGCTGGTGTAGCTGCTGCGGGACCCGCAGGGTCCCGCCTCCTGATGTGCCAGCGGCCAGCTGATCTCGGCCGCCTCCAGCTGAACTGTCGTGGCCAAAGGTCACGGCTCTTCCATGGCCTGCACGGCATGATGGATTCATGCCCCTCCGTCGCGGCCCGCTCATGGATGTTTCCTCTTTCAGTCTCACCGGCGCGGCACGACGGCGCAGCGTACCTCCACCGCGGCCCGCTCTGGCCGCTTTCCCCTTCATCCCCGCGCGGTGCAATGGCACCACATCGCCTCTGCTTCAAGCCACAATGAAGATCAACAATAAAAGGGGAGGAGGATCGGCCGTGTTTGTGCAGTCCATTCTCCTCCCATGATATCGATAACAAGCGGTCATTCATTAAATAATGAATATCATTAAAAAATACTTGAACGAAGAATTAACCCCTACCACGATAAACAATGATGTTTTCCGGCGAAACGGAAGATGTCATCATGGGGTGAGGTTTTGAAGATGGTGTTGACGTGTGTCCAAGGAGGGGACAACGCCTCACACTAGCTTCATAGAAGAAAGAACATCACGTCGTCTCTCCTTGTGGTGATGTCATTCTTCATCCAAGGGTGTCGTTCTTCACGGATAGATGAAGTTATTCCAAAGCTAGAGCTATCTCCTCCCTTTTCTCAACACAACCAAACTAACCCCAAAAATAAAATAAGCTCCTCTTATTTTATCATAACATGCCATGGGTTCAAGTTAAAAAATTCAAATACTTAATTCCATTAATTGAATTAGTGTTGGCATGATTTAATGAGAGAAAGTGGGGAGAGGAGAAGTCACCTACTTAATTATAAGGGAGGTTTTGTGGGGACTTTAAGGGGTTATGGGGAATGTGAAGGGGTGGGGCTCGTGTGGGCCACACGTCACAAATATCATAACATGGGTAGTTAGGGTGTTGTGGATCCCACCCCAACTACCCCTTGTAGGATATTACCATCATATGTTAAGAATAAAATTTGTACAATAATTTTTATTCCAGTTTTATTTAATCCCCTGTTTTTAAACAACTCCTCCCGAGATAACGCTCCTTCGGGAAAGGTCCTCTCAATAAATTACCAGCATTGCGGTTCCATCGGTGCCCTCCGATTTTAATTCCAAGTACCGGTTCAAAGGATAGAAAAAACCCGCTCATTCGTTCACTGAACGTACCCGAGCTAAACTTAGGAAAATTATTATCAGTCACCCACGACCTGCACTGGTCGAGGATAGGCTCCGCCTAAGTAAAAATTCCCCAGCGAACCCATCGATACTCTCGAATTTTCAATTCGAGTAACCATTTAGAAGATATAAATTTTACATTAAAATAATTGTCACTTAATTATTTTATTTGCGGAAAAAAACCAACTTTTTCTTGTGGCATGTGCCGGCCAAATATGGTATCTACATAAATAAAGCATGCCCTCATGAGTTCAGCAGTGGTCTCGGATTTTTAATCCAATCTACCTTTTGTGAGTTATAATAATTTGAAAAATGAAATAATTTATTTAATTATTTTATTTATGGTGATGCCATTTTTTGAATTTCTCACAGGAGGCCCGTGCCGACTAAACATAAGTTGCGCCTAGGGTAAGCAAGCCATCCTGAGCGCAATGGTGCCCTCAAATTTTTGATCCGAGTAACCGTTTAAGAGTTATTCCACTTTTTCAGTAAAACTTATTACGCACGTTAATTTAAGCTTAACAAAACTTCAGAAAATTATTCCGGGCACACTGATCCTCAGAATAATGTGTCGTCAGAAACTACAGACTCATAAAATTCCAATAAATTTGAGAAAAAAATTTCTTTGAAATTTACGGGACTGTGGAGTTCTAATCAGATAGGATCCAGAAAATGAAGGTGCAACTTCTGGAAACTTTACCAGGGTGTGTGCGAGTGAGGACAAAACACACTGGAAAGGACATGTGTTGGCCTGTGGGGAAAATCATTAGTCAGATTACCGGTTCGGGCATGTGGTTGGACCCTTGGGTGGGGCCCACATGTCTGTGGGGGCAACGGGTGGGCGAGGCCTAGTTGTTACAGGAATGGTATGCTCCCCATGCTTTACGGTTAGAAACTCCACTTAATTTTCCACATGCAATCTCTTAAGATAATAATACTAGCTTTATATTTTCATCATGGAATCCCATGTAAGGTCCTCATGGAACTTCTCTTTTATAATAGTGTCCATCAATCTTCTTCCAATCTCCCCAACCATTTATGTGGAAAACCACCCCTTAGAGTCTTCATGAGTCTTTAGTAATTTAAAGATCATCTATATCCACCCATGAAACTCCTCAAATTCCTAGGGACCATTAACACTATTACATATGAGTGGATTCTACTTTGTAAATTTTGATCCATACTCCATTACATTCCATGAGATCCCAAAACCCACTTTTCCCCGAGTATGAACAATTTAGATAGTAGCTTTTACCAATATATTTTCCGCTATTGGATTCACATGCAGAACTAATATCATAGAAGCCAATCATGTATTTTTAAAATATCTTCATAGAGAAATTATAAAACAAATTAAAAAAATTAATCAGTCACGAGAAAATTTCAAAATCAGAGGACCAACATCTAGTATTGATAAAAAATATTTAAAACAATAAATTTTTAAAACAAACACAAAAATACAAAAGAAAAAACTTATATAAAAATAAATAGGTCAATTAAAATTTTCATCCTACACAGTTTATCTAAATAACCTCTGTAGCTACTAAGTCCTAACATAAATGAATATTACATCATTTAAGATAAATATTATATTTAGTTATAACTACAAATGGGTGTTCATGATAACTATATAGTATTTACAAGTAAATATATAGGCCTAGGGAATTGACCTCGCAATCATGACCTATGCCCATACCAACCTGTACCACACCATATAGACATGGGGGTATTTTAGATAAATATTCAAAACATTAAAAAAAATACATGCTCGATGACTGTAATAGTATGGTGTATTTGGAAACATGGAAACATAATTTTCTAACATTGTGAATGATCATCAATATCTTCATTAATGATCTTCCCATTTGGTACTCCTACATAAAACATTTCTTCAAAACCTAGGAAAAGAAAATAAAGGGTTAGATCATATTCTCATTATAATTATAGAAAATTATTTCATGTGTTAAGGTTAACTTCCATGACCATCAACATAGTGGATCAGGACACAACTATTTCTCCGTTTTGGATCAAAAAAACCCATTTCCCATATTATATCGGGACACACGTGTTTCTCTTAGTGTATTGGGATCGACGTCTTTCCATAGTGGATAGGGCTTCCACGTCTTCCCATAGTGGATTAGGAAACACCTGTTTCCCATTTTGAATCAGGACACACTAGTTTCCCATTTTTGATGAAGCCCTTCAACTTATTTACTATCATTATCTCATGAGACATAAATCTTTACACAATATAGGTCCCACCCAACATATAATTAAGTCATACATATGTGTGCGACAATATCCTAAATCCTCATCTTATCATGACCCATAAATAAGATGGGGTTCATAAACATTATATAATAATCCATGAATTGAAATTAGTATCATGAAAATTACATCATATCACATCTTATAGAAAAGATACAGGTTTCATAATCATATCATCATCTCTTAACCCATGAAATGAAGTAGGATTCAAAAGCATATAACCATTGGAATATAAATGTGTTTCATTAATAACTTTTCATCAAATGAATAAACCATTCAACGAAATAAAAATAATTTTTTCCTCGGATCATAAACCTAGTAAATAATAAACTATACCAAAGGATATCATCATATATGGAGTAGGATTTTTAAATATCACATGGAACATAATTTTTCTCCAAAGATAACTTTTTAAAATGTATAACATTTTTGAAATCCCTTTCATTGAAACCACATTAAAAGCATATATAGGAATCAAGAAAAAATAATTTAAAACATTAATTAATGAAAAAATCCATTATTCTTTGAAAAACACTTTTTAATAAATAAAAATTCTGAAAACAATTTCCCTTGAAATGAACCCTTAAAACTTATAAAGTAATATTTAAAAACCATTTAAACACTTTTTAAAAATAGAAAACATCTTTCAAAAACATTTTCATTGAAACCCACATTAAAAGAATCCTTTTTAGAATATTAGGGAAAATATTTTTGCATAACAATATCCTAGTAAACACACAAAATACGATTCAAGGAAATTATTTACATGATGGTGGGTAAATAAGTATAGGTTGAACATTCCTTCTGCATGGTAAAATGTTTATAAAATTTTCTTCATCGAAGAACAACTATGAGATTCATTTTAAAACAACATTTGTTAAAAAGGTAAAAAAATGGACAAAATTGTGTTCTCAGCGTCATAGTAAACCATTTTTTAATTATATATTAGAAAACATTGTTTTTTGAATAAAACAAATATCCAAAAGAAGAGAGAGATAAAGTTGTATATTCATGAAAATACATTCTTAATTATCTTAATTTCCAATGAGTGGAAAATGGTACTAATACATAGATATATCATATATTACCATAGGATAATAAAATTCATGGGATTTTTTAATATAGGGATCATAATATTTCATCAATGGAATCATAATCATAAACAATCTCGATAATCAAGGAATTTTACCAATAAATAATTATGGTTTTTGTAATTATGAATCACAATACAATGGAAAGAATAACACTACATGAAACATAAAATATCATGAAAATATATAGATTCATTATATAAAATTTCAAATGGAATTATATACACCTCATAGATAAATATAGGTTTATACCATGGCATGTCACTGAAAGTAGGAAAATTGTGACAAAATTACTTTACCAATTTGGTAACATTTGAACCATAGAACCCATGAAACAAATATCTTCAAATGGGTGTATAAATACCCATAAAAATTAATTATATGAACCAGATAATACATTCCTCGGTAGTATATATACCACATAACAAAAATAAGTGCTGAATAAATAATATGCCTCACATAAATTAAAGTTATACTGGGAAACACTTACATTATGTCTTGACTTCCATCATTCACATTAATACCTCCTTTTATTTGGGTAACACCTCTATGTTTTCACCAATGGTAGTCCTTGGATTGTTTTATATCCTAAAGGGGGGATTCTTGTATAAATTTAGGAAGGTTGGGAGGATATTTGAGTAGGGTTTGGCTAAGCCAAACTGGCTTGAGATGTGTTAGGAAGTGAGGTGGTGAGTGTCCTTTTATAGTGGAGGAGGGGTTGCATCCTTCTAAATATAAAAAGGTAAAAACTACTAATAGGTATATATTAAATCATGGGCATACAATAATTTTCAATTTTCAATCCAGGAGGGAATTTGGTTAAAATATGTCCATCTAATTGCATTTTGACATGTGTCTAAGATATTTGGTTTATTAAGACTAGATTTTAACCTGTAAGTAAACTAATTTTCACCATATTCTCTGTAATTAATTTAATTACATTCTCAAATATTTTTATTCAAAAAATAATTTCACATTATTATAAATTATATATTATGAAAATTCAAAATATGGAATATATTTTTCCAAATTATAATCACGTACTTTTTCAGAAATTAATTTAAAATTAACCTCACTTACGAGATGGGAAGACAGGTTTTTAAAGTGAAAAATTCCAACACTTTGAAATTTTTTATATCCAATTTGAACATGAAATTGGATATAATGACCTAAATTGGGTTAATTTTTTTTATAATTTAGATAATTAAACATTAAAATCAAATTAAAATATAATTTATCTTTATAAATAAGTTAGATGAAAAAGGTTTTTTGAATTAAAATTCATTATTTTTCAGTATTCATCCAAAAATTAAATAATTCCTAGAAATATAAAAAATTCTCTCAATGTAAATTTTGATTTTATACATTCAGAAATTTAGTTTATTTTTACAAATAATAAATATATAATTTTAAAAAAAATATTTAAAATGGGTTCTCTATTAAAAAGTGGTAAAACTGGCTTTTTGATAAATATATCTATGTATATTCATAAAATTGGATTTATTCATATCATATACCTGTAAAATCTATTGTATGGGCATAAATATATTTATTTAATATATAATATATACATTTTTTTGGAAGTGTTTATCAAAAGTGTTTTTTTTAATTTATTTAGAGAAAATGAATCTTGTACATAGAAAATAGATTGCCTAAAAATGAATTTCATTATTTCTTAATTGTTACAACTTTAATTTATAACTTATTTATAACCAATGTATTCATATTACATACATGTTTAAATTATAATTTCATAATTAGGATAATATTATTCATAAATTCCATACCAACTACTGGGTTTTAAATATTAAAATATTTTAATGAAAATATTAATAGTATAATTTAGTTCGGCAAAATTTGGTCTTCCATTTAATTCAAGAAATTGAAGGGGATGTACATTGGGTGTAACACAATCCAAACATATTGTAACATGTATCAATATCTAATCTAAGTGTTACATGTAATGCTAGATTTAAATTTTGCTTCATGAAAATAATACCAAACATAGTTCTTTCACACGCTATATTTAGTTTTCCAGGTAATGAAATAAAGAAAATAGTATAAATTAATTTCAAAAAATAAATATTCCATAAAATATTGGGGTGTTACATTATACCATCATTTAAATTAATTTCACCCCCAAAATTATTTTGGGTTATCAAATGTTTAATACCTAATAATTCATTTCATAGGATCCCACATTATAAAAAAATATTAAAACATCCTTTAAGAAGAGAAATTTGGAAACATAAAGGTTACCAAATTTAACAAATAACTATGTTTCCACATAATTGAGAATATGTGGAAAGTGAAAACATTTACATTTAAGAGAAATATAACTATAAAGTTCAGCTGGAGAGTGACTAAGATCATGGTTTAAATAAGGTTAACAATTACCTAGCCATAACCCAATGAGGCTTCAAAAATGTCGCCAATATCATAAAAAATGATGATAACTTGAATTTTTTTATTTTAGTACTCTTTTCACCAAAGTTAATGAATATTCATGATATAATTTACTTACATGATTTCAGGTCAACCTTACCCTTTTTTATGTCGTGATCAACTTATACTACATCTCTTTTTCTAGGGAATGAAGGTGAATTTTTCATTCTTGAATAATTCACAGATCTTCATATCTATAAATAGAATAATAGGTCATTCCATCAGTCCTTATCACAAAAAAGGTTATAAAAAGTTATAAAATTTGAATAAACCCTCATATGTAAATATAATACATAAATTTAAAAACCCCATATGAAGTTAAACTTGAACCATTCAATAAATGGTTATCCTTATATCCTTTGCAACATAATTTTCACCCTAAATTCCTTAAATAACAACTTATCTTATACAAAAACATTTTTATTGGAATATTGGGTTCAACCTAGAAATAATAGAATATTAAATTTGATTTTTTTATTCCCAAATCCATGTAGAGGGAGATAATCACATGAAACATCAATAAAGAATGAACAATAATATTTTAATAGGTATTATTCATAAAAAATCAAAGATTAACTTCTCAGCTTAGGGGGGGGGAATAAGTTTCACTAATTGCCATGATTCAATTTTTCCATTATGATTGAAAAATATTTACCTTTGTTATTTTTTCTATTAGGTTTTTGTGTATTATCATCTATATTAGACATTGTATTATGGAATTTATTTTCATAATTACCAAACTCATTGCAGTTGGAAGACTTTAGCATGGGTGGTGTATTGGACAGAATTCTCTACTCTTCCATTACATTAAACATATAATTAATTGTATATAGAAATCGAAAAATTTTACGAACTACCTTTCCATATTTAAATAAACTCCATGTTTCATTTAATACATTAACATGATGCTTTTTCCCACATTCGTAGAACACAGTTTTATGGAATTTCATTCCACTATTTTAGTTTTCATGAAAGTGAATCTTTTTTTACCAAAACTAGAGGAATCTTTGGCATGTAAAATTTACTTTTATACATTCGTTGCACATAGAATGGCTTCTTCATAACTAATAAATACCCTTAAATATATGTCTATAAAAATAGGTGGTATCAGGCCACCAAAGAATTGAATAATTTTTTTTTCAAAGTTGGTTTTCAAACGAGAATTGTTCCATACCAGTCTTGTAAAATTCTCTTCATTGGTGATAATAGATTCATCGTCATCTTTAAATAACTCAAGGAATTATTTACCTATAATTTTTTATAGAATGCATGGGAATTACTAATGTAAATATATCCACATAAACTCTTCACTTTCCATAGATTCAATTCCGTATTGTTCCCTTATGTTATTAATAATAGTCTACCTTATATCTGATTCACTTTCCAAATGATCATCATTTAAATTTATTTTTTTATGCTGTGACCACTAATGAATGGAAAATATCCTTTTAGTGGAACTGATCCATTTTTATCTACTATTTGATTTGAGGAACAACTAAGATATAGTGAGTTTTTCTTCATTAAAGAATCAATGAAACATTATTTTCTCTTTCTCTCATTAGAATGTAAAACATGATTCATATATTAAGATAGTTCTTGAATCATATCAATAATAATGTTCATTTCAACTACCATATCATTTAGATGCTCAATAGTAGGATCATAACATTTTTTATTGTTTTCAACATTAGCACATTTCCTTTAGGTTCTTTCCATTGACTAAATCCATTAATCATAGCATGATAATCACATATAAAAAATTAAAAACACATAATCAAGAAAAATTACTTATATGGTGTCTAAATAATTAAACATACTCTTTTAATCTATCATACATTAGGCTTACCCTTATATAAACCCCTATATATATCCTTAGAAATATCTCTAGGGGTATCATTAAATATTCATTTTCTAGATTATGAAGGTTGTCTAAACCTTTCTTTTGAACCAAAATATATAAACATATTCTTATCATACAAGGATATTAAATCATTTTAAATGAATATTCAAAAAATTACAATGATACATGCCTGAGGACTATAATAGTTTCGTGCCTTTGGAAAACTTGAAACATAATTTTCTCCCTTGGTTAAAGATATTCTAAATCTCTATTAAAGATCTTCACCTTTAGTACTCTTACTTAAAACCATTATTCACAGCTAGGGGAATGGAAACATAAGAAAGGGGAGAGATAGATGCTCAATAAGGGTAAAAAATGGTGATATGTAAGCATAACATGTGAATAAGTGTATGAGAACATGATCTTAACCTTATAAGATAATACCATTTATATCAAAGATCATAATCATGAGCCAAGTCATAAATATTGGTAGTTTATAATACATGAATCATAAGGGTGACAATTCATCAAAAATCAATCATTAACCATAATCTCAAGTCATATAAGTGTGGAACCTTTATAATTATAGATTATCATTTTAAAGGTCAATGTTGAATACCATGACCATCAACATAGTGGATGAAGGAACACCTATTTCCCATAGTGGATATGGTTTCCCAATCTTCCCTTAGTGAATTAGGTTTCCCCCTAATCCCATAGTGGATTAGATTTCCACATCTTTCAATTGTGGATCATTTTTCCATGTTTTCCAAGAGTGGTTCAAGACACAACTATTTCCCATTTTAGATTAAGACACACATATATTTCATTGTGGATCAGGCCCATTAAATTGGTTCCCATCATAATATCATGATATATAAATATTTAACCAATGTATGGGAGGGTGATATATGTGACACCCAACACATAACGAAATCATAGAAACATATTCCACAATATCATAAACATTCATCATATCTGGACCCATAAAAAATATGGTTTTTATAAACATAAAATCATAGCCAATGAAATGAAATGGGTATCATAAACATGTCATCATGTCATAACCTATGGAAAAGTTACATTTTCATAATAATTTCATCAAATCCAAATATATGAAATAATGGTTTCAAAATCATATATCATGTGGAATAAAAACATGTCTCATAAATAACATGACATAAAAAGAATAAACCATTCAAATAAATAATGATAATGGTTTTATTGAAACATAACACTATAAAAACATAAATTTTTTCCAACAATATCAACTTATATGAAGAAGGATTTTGTATGATCACTTGGACCAAAACATTTCTTTAAAAATATAGTTCTAAAAAATATAACACTTTTAAAATAAAATTATTTGAATCCATATTAAAAAAATATATGAATCATGAAAAATCATTTAAAACATTTCTTGAGAAAAATATGCTTTTATATTTGAAAAACTATTTTAAAAAATTATATTTGGAAAAACATTCCATTAAAAATAACCATGAAAACATATAAATGAATCTTTGAAAACTGTTTTTAACACATTTTTAAAATATAAAACATTTTTGAAAACCATTTCCATTGGAAACCACTTTAAAATAAAGAAATTATATAATCATAGGGAAGAAATCTTTTTTTAAAATAACCTTGTAAATTTTCAAAGGAAAATTCTAGGAAATTACTTTTAGGACAATATGTAAATATATACATGCCAAATATTCCTTTTTCATTGTAGAAAGATTAAAAAATTTCCTTTATTAGAAAAATGGCAAGTAAATTAATTTTAAAATTTTATATTATTAGAATGGAAAGTAAGGGTAAGATGACATTTAAAAATGACAATAATTTTTTTGAGATAATTCTTAATAAACATGTTTTTTCAATTAAACAATTCAGTGCGAAGAGAGAAATAAATTTGGGTATTCATAACAACACTTTATTTATTATCTCAAATACCAAAGAGTGGAAAAATTATACCAATACATGTATATATCAAGGATAATATAATGATAATAAAATTATAGAGATTTTATGAGATATGTATTATAATATTTCATCAATGGATTTATAATCATAAATAATCTCAATAAAAATTGATATTGTAGCAATAAACCATTATCTCTTTGGTAACATTGAATCATATTACATTGGAAAGAATAACATTAAATACAAATTTAAATATTATAAAAGGAATAATATTAATGATATAACATGTAAAAAGGTAGTATATACACCTCATAGATAAATATAGGTACATAACAAGGAATGTGTCTCAAAAATGGAAAATTGAGACAAAATTACATTACTGATTTTCTATCTTTTGAATGATAACCCCCATGGAAGAATGATCATAAAATGGATATGTAAATTCCCATAAAATTAATTATAAAAATCATATAATACATTAATAGGAATTATATAAAAAAAATAGTGGTGAATAAATCATAAGACTCACAAAAATAAGAACGAGATGAGAAACCCATTACCTTAAATCTTGACATTCTTCGTAGACATTAAAAACTCATATTCTTTGGGTTAATCCTCTTGGTTTTCATTAAAGGGATTCCTTATATGGATTTATACCCTAGGAGAGGATTATATAATCACTATATGGACTTTTGAAGGATACTTGGGAAGGGTTTTGTCTGAGCGTAAGTGGCTTGAGAGGTGTAAGGAACAGAAGGGGTGAGTGCCCTTTTATAGTGGAGGAGGAATAGAATTCTTGTAATAATAAAAAATGTAAAATTTATTTATATGTATACATCAAATCATAAGATTCCAATAATTTTCCATTTTTGATCAAACATGTTACTTGGTCTAAATATGACAAATAAATGGATTTTGGACACGTTTCTAGGTCATTTGGCCTCATAATATTAAATTTTAACGATTATATAAACTAATTTTTATCTTAATCATTGTAATTAATTTTCATTACTTTCTATAATATTTTTGGTCAAAAACAAAGTTAACCTTACTGTAACTTAAAAATTATTATGATTCTAAATATGGAATAAATTTTTTAATATTCTAATCACATAATTTGTAGAAATTAATTTAAAATTAGTCTCACGGATGGGATGAGGCAATAGATTTTAAAATTGGAAATTCCAAGAGTTTGAAATGTTTTTATTTCCAATTTCATAGTGAAATTTGATCCAATGACGTTAATTGGATTAGTTTCTTTATTATTGATCAGATTAAAACTTAAAACTAAATTAAAATATTTGTCTTATTCTATACGTAAACCTATAAAATCTATTGTCTGATTGTAAAAAAAATATAGAATATATATTATATAAATTTTATTGAAAACATTCATCAAAATTTGGTTTTAATTTATTGAGATAAAATTGTGTTTGTACATAGAAAAATAGTTTTTTAATAAAATGAATTTCGTTATTTTCAAATAGTTCATACATTCATTTCTACGAAATTGATAACCAGTGGATTTATTTTATATAAATTTCTAAATGCTAATTTCACAATTTATTTAATTTTATTTGAAACTCCCATTCGAGATTCTAGGTCATAATTCTAACAATAAATTAAAAACAATATTAATAGTATATTTTAGTTCGGTAAAACTCAACCTTTCATGTAACAAACGCTATCGAAAAAACTCGAAATTATGAGTAACACAAAGCTAATAATTTTTTGTGTATCAAAAGATAATCTATTTGTATAATTTTTTGTATGAATAACTTTGGGTTTTGTTCAATTCAATCCAAACTTACTATTTTTAGAAGCTATATTCAATTTTTCATGTAATCCAAAAAATCAAAAAGATTAAATAAATTCAAAAACTATATTTCAAAAACTATGAAGGTATTAAAACCTCAAACTCCAAGTATAAAAATTATTAATGAACGCTTACCACCCTCAGTAACATGGTTTTATTCAGAATAGTGTGCTAGCCATTCCCCTTCTCCACACATACTATTCGAATTCTGATGGCCCTGGCATTTTTCTAACCAAGACATAGAACCAAAATCAAGAAGTGTTAACACACATTGGGAAGATCATCCCTCTCATACCAAATCATAATAAACCTACCCATGTAAACTATACAATCTAACCAAACAATCTCATTAGATGATACAGTTAAAATAGAAAAATAGAAACCATTCCTAAATATAAGAAACAGAGACATGCTACCAAAGTACAAAGTGGAAATGGACGAGATACCACAATAGAGAATCAATCCACTCCAAAAAAGGATAAATGAGAATTTAATTCATGTCCCCACATGGCCAACATTCACCTCTAGACTAACCAGAATCAAAATCAACAAAAAAGGACCCAACATACAAATATATGATCTTCCCGTTACCAAAATACTACAATACAACGTCTAAAAATTCCCAAAGGCACATTTAGTGTTTGAAGAAAGGCCTAGTAGGAAACCACCATAGTTTCTATAAAATCACAAATATCTATAATGAATCAATTATACATTCAGAATAAAAAGAGTTTTTCTAAGCATTTTTATAAATCCAAACCATTTACAAATAATTTCATATTTTTATATATTTTTTCATAAAATCATTTTTATTCTAAAATTAGAAATATTATATGATAAAGTGTTACCACCGTAAATAATATAAATTTATCAAGAGGTATACAAGTAAAAACATATCCTTAGAACAAACAATCATGTGATGCTATGTCATACTACCTCATATATAAATTTGTGAGAAAAAATATATGATATAACAAATAATGTATATAATAATCCCCAAGCCTAAATTATAATTTTTTGGATCCAATAGATATCACACAAGGTTGCCTCCTGGTGGAGCAAAACAAACTAAGCCTACATGTGTCTCTTTCTCTACACACTAGAGGCTTCCAAAGTGAAATTGTCTAAATATATTTTCAAACCATGCTCAAAATTTCATATATAATTTTTAAGCCATTCAAATTTTATTCATTGTTTGAAAACACTTTTTCAAATCAATAAAATCCAATTTAAACAAAACCCATTTATTTAAACATTTTCTTTTCCATTAAATCATTTAAAACATTTGAAACTTCAAATAATTGAACAATACAAATTAATTTTTAAAGAAATATATGAAATTCATCAAATTAACCCATTATATTGAAAAACCTGCCTTAGTATAGTGGAAATCTATTCAATTTCGACAACAGTGACCAGAAATCAAGAAAATGGCCTCTGAAAGAAAATTCATGCCATGAAACTTAAATAAATCGATAGAAAACACTATTTTGTCATAAAATTTCTGCCAAACCATAGCTATAACCAAAACCAAAGAATAACCATAAGGATTATATAGTAGGGGAGAAAACATCCAACCAATATAGTGATCAATCACTGAATAGGGAAATACACACTAGAGAGAGTTCCCAAAATCACCAAGTAACTGACTTTGGGTCGAGATAATGGAAGCCTATATGAATAAATTAATTTTTTTTAGAAAAATATTTCTTAAAACCAACCCTTGGGAGATTACATGGATTGGAATCCCATTACACATCATTTAATCTCATTAAACATCGTGTAATCCTTGAGTCCCATATATTTCAGAAAAAAACCATCCCTTGATATCAAAAACCTAATGTTTTTCATTACACGACGTGTACCCTTTACATGATCTATAAAAATTATCACACTATCCATATAGTTCGTGAGTACTATTATATGGCCATTAAACATCATGTACTCAAATTACACATCATGTATTTTTCAAGATAATAAAAAAAGATAAAGGTTTTATGCTCAAAATTCCAATAAATCTCTAAAATCACCATTACAGGTATTATTATAATTCCTTCTAATAATTACTCAACTAATGAAAACTGAAAACCAAAAAAATGTTAAAAAATAATTTATTGAAATGTGACGTGGCGTGAGACATTGTTATTTTATATGTTGATGATTTCTTTCTATAAAAAAATAATGTACCCTTCAGTAATTTTCAAAAAAAATGAGGGAATACATCAAGAATAAATGATTTATGCAATTATTTTCATTTTGGGATTGATGTTTTTTAACATATCAATTTATATCTTTCAACTATAAAAATAATATACTCATTTTTAGTTGTGTGAATTTGGGATTGAAAAATAGTTTGTGGTCTCTAATCCTCTAGCATAAGGGAATAAGCTTTCCATACATCAATAAGGTAGGAGCTTAGATGAAACATAGATATAATTTCATATTGATAGTGCACTCAACATGAAAATATAGAAAATTATTATTGTATTAATAGTGACTATTTATTAACAAATAAAAATTAATATGGAGGTGTCATTTCATATGGTGATGAAATGGATCTTATGATATATCAATGAGACTCTAGATCTCTTGAGGTATGAGAACATTTATATCTTTAAATTTATGTCTAAATAGATTTGTTTTAAAAAAGTGATGTTAAATATTGAAACTCAATATATGAAGGTTCATTCATTTTATATGGATATGTGATTCTTGGAACATGAAGAATAAATATTTAGACACCATAAGTTCAAAGAATGTAGAGTCTGTGGTGGCCTTTTAATATGAAACACAAATAATGGGGATAAAGTAACATCATTAAGATATGATGGTGAATTTTTCATACACCTTGAAAAATTGGAATTATAATCCAAGGGAAATAAACATTTCAAAAAATCAATGACAACACTCAATGTTAAAGAATATTCGTATTAAGTGACACACCATCAATGTGAGGGTAGAATTTTGAATTATTTCATTGTTATATGTTACAATAAAGTAAATAACAATACATATATTGAAAAAATTCCTAATTAAGGATTCTTATAGTAAATGAGAGGGTTTTTAAAAGTGAATTATATCCGAAAATCTCTATAGTTTTTCTCTTTAATTTTCCCTCATTCATTCCATTTCATTATTCTTAAAAATAATAAAACAAAAATGATTACTTCTTTTAAAGAGGGAGAGAATTTATTTATTTTTATAGGATGTGAATAAGGGGGAGAATTTAATAAGATTTTTATTATTGTGGGAGACATGAGGTGTGAGAGAATAAATACTTAAAGTGGAGAAAATTAGGTGATTTCCATATTGAAAAAACATTCAATGGGTGAGATTAAATATACCTCATGAAGTTAATTGACAAAGGGGGATATATAATTTGATATTTATTGAGTTATCCTAAATATAGAATTAAATTTTACATCGTGTGTCTGAGAACTCTCATACACATAATTTAATTGTATTTTCTAGTGTTTAGATTACATTTATAACTGATACAAGCTATAATTTCTATATAGAGTCAAAATAATATAATTTTATGAAGGTTATTTCATATTTTATTTATTGATAACATGATAACTAATGAGTTTGTGGATAATTGTATATGATTATGATCAAAAGGAAGAAATAATTTGTGAGATAATGTGAATTAAAACATGAAACCTATATATTACATGACAACAGACTACAAAAAGAGAAGATTTCTCTTTATATAAGTAATCGCATCATAATACTTATATTTTATGCCTTAAAATTTTCCTATGTAATTGATGAGATAATATTGTGACATGATGGTGATCCTATCATAATTTTTCAAAGATTTTATAATCTCCTATAAGACACCACTACACAAACTATCAAACTATACTAAAGCAGGGTACATCATGTTGTGATAATATTGGATTTGAAATAATAGTTTTTCTTTAAATATGAATAATTAAAGGGACCACACTATGATCATAATGGCCATAAAAAATTGGTGGATATAATTTTGTGGATATTTATACAGATAAAGTTCATTTATTTTATATTTCATTATCATGTTTCAATTAGTGAAATTATTTCATCACATAATGTCTATATAGATTTTTTCTTATAGTATCTAGGATTATAAAGAGTAGTTTGGAACATACCATAAAAGGTTTTTCAAAATTTTATTTGGATAAAATCCTTAAAAATGGATGAAGAAACAATGATTTCTGAATGTAAAGGATTAATTTAGATATAGTTTATAATGAATTTATAATTAAAAATTCGTCGACTTTAACATCCTTTCATTATTGATGATTAATTTAGTTTATGGTCCCTTCATATTTTCATTGTGAAGAACAATCAAATTATGAATTCTTTTATTGTTATATATACATGATTAGTGAATCTCAATATTATTTCGTTGAAATGGTGGGTGTTGGGATGGAGGATACAAACTTCTTTTGATATTCACTATTTATTGTAGAAATAATTTCTTCCAAACTAAAGAAGACATTTCTAGATTCAATTAATCCTAAGATAGGGTTGAATAATGTACTATCATTCTCAAGATCCTTATCGAGATTTTTCTATCCAATCATGAGAGAATTATTGTAAGGGATTAAAAATTTAATAGTAATTACTTTATTTATAGAAATGATATAAGTCTGGTTATATATATATGGTATACATTTATTATTTGAATTAAATTATTTAAAAAATTTGTTTATTTTATGTAGACACCAATTCAATTATTATTGTTATTATATTAATAATTATTTTATATTATTATACTCTATGTTGGGAAATAACATGAGGATATTTAATTATCACTTTTAAAGGTAATATAAAATTATTTATTTAAATGATTTTATAAAAAATATATCATTTCCATGGATCCATTTTATCATCACATCAATCCTACTCATTATTTATTATGTAAGGACCCTGATTTAAACATTTCTAAATCCTATATATTTAGACTATATTTCATTTTATTTAATTCCTAAATACCTTTTTGGCCTATATTTTCTGTGAATTTAGTCATAACTCTAAAATAACAAAATAATATTTTTAAAAGTTAAAATTTTGGATGAGTATCTATTTTCACAATATAAACTTTTAATGTAAAACATGATTTATTTTTATGAAAACTCTTCATGTATTTAAAATTGAATAATTATTTTCCCTGAACCATCCTTAATATCAGGAAAATATATTTTCAAATATGGCATGAGCACAAAAAATCACAGTAAGGGGCATATAATAAATAAAGGAATCATCAGTCTATGAATAATTATAAAAAAAATCATTTTTTCAAATAAATATTAGGTTAAAAATATACCCTTTTATTACCTGATAAATTATCATATATATCCAATACTTTTCGTAAAACATTTCTCCAAAAATACTAAAGGAATACCAAACTGAAAAATTATTTTTTTCAAATTTTAAAATCACATGAATTATTTTTCAAAACATTACATTTTTCACTCTTACATATGGAATAATAATCATGGTTAAATTTTGTGTAACCATAAAAGATAATCATAGAATACCTTTATGGTTATATTTTTAATATTACCATAGAGTTACCATCAAAACTACTCATGAATTAACCACCAAATTTAATCTTATAATAACCATAACAATATATTTTTATTGTCTCTTAGGATAATCCTAATAAGTTTAAAATGTCTTATATTTGGAATAAACATATGGTTGACTTAAAAATCCAATAAATTGAAGAGAAATAAAATACCCATCTATATTTGGTTTATAATAGAACTATCCATCACCATAAACAATTTTAAATAACCGTACCATGGTACATAACATATTACATTCTAAAAACATTTCATGAGGAAATTTACTCTTCCAATTATGAATAACATATCTTAAAAATAATTATAATGGAATATTTTTTTTTGAAAATATCCTTGTTAACTTTTTAGGTATGATTAAAATAATTTTTTTTATAATATTTTGGCAATACACTTATTCTTTATAATAAAAAAATTCTTTTCAAACTTTTTTGGAAAATTCACATAGATATCACATTTGGTAAATGAAAAAAATATTCATTTCAAAAAAAAATTTAAAAAGTAAAAAAAGGTTAAAATTACTTTAAAAAATTATATTATAATAGTAAAATCTTACTTCAAAACATTTTTATAAATGTTTGAAATGGAAGCGAAAGAGATGTTTAATAGAATAATTCAACAATAATTTTCAAAAGAAAGTCCCTTACCTATTGTCTGACTCACCACAAAAATTCTTTATCTTCATAAATAATATACGTTGTATAATTATTTAATTTACTCATAACCATTTTAATGCATAGTATTTATTTAATATCACTCATTACCATGTTATATACAATTATTTTATCATTTAATTTCAAATTGGATGTTTCGAAAATATTAAGTTCATGTGTCTAGAAGGAATTATTTATAATGACTATGGTCAATGCTTTCACCATTTTATTATATCCAGAAGAATATTAATAAAATAATTATAATTTTAAATTATAATTTATACTTTTAAAAACAATCATGAATGGTGGTTATTAAAAATTAACTAAGTTACAATCATGGAGATAGTAGGTCGTACGTACGCATGGGTAAAATTTACATTTATCAAAATTCATTATGGAAAGAGGATAGATATAATTTTATTTTTCTATAATGAAAATAATTTCATAAATATAATAAAAATTATTAGAATATAATTATATATATCATCCATGTGATGTGGTTATGAAAAATGAATCACATCGCTTAGTACAAGTAGTGGTACACACAAACAACATTATTAATTTTCATTGAGTGAAAAGGGTTGAAAGTAAATGACATATTAACTTTTAAAAATGATATATAGTTAATGAATAAAATAAATAAACATTTAATTCTACCATTATAAAAATTCATATGATTTAGTGATGGAAAACAATTCACATCGATTCATGAGGAGTTAGTCCGCCATACACACAAATGATGGATTCCATTCCCAATTTATTGATATTGGAGATGTATAATGGCTATTATAGTAAATTTTAATCATATAATTAAATTTATTGTACTATTATTATTATTTTATCCTGAGGTAAAATTATTTTAAGGAGGTTTAAGAAGAAATAACACTAAAACATTCGGTAAAATTCAATAAAACATCTTTATAATATCTCATTTTCTTCCCACATTATGCTATTTAAGTTTGGTATTCTGAACAAATTAAGACCTTTGTAATGTGATTATGGATTCTGTTATATTAATTGAATTGATTTTTTCCAAACTAAATTTTACATTATGTGTGTAGAGAAGTAGAGAGGTTGTGAACATTTATAAGGGAGGAGAGGGGCACTCTAGTAATTTCTCAAAATTTAAATTTAATATAATTATATTTGTAATTACAATTGGCTCAACAATTATTTATTTAGCATATAGTATGATTATGGGTATAGATAATCTCATAAAATAATTATTTGACATATTTAGGTCACATTTTAACCCATATCATTTGGTTTTAACTCCTCATTAGCCCTTTATAAACATAATTTGGGAATAAGGATTTTTACACATTGAGGGTCAATATTGGTACTATAAATGGGGAAACTCCAATAAATTAACAGTGTTATATATTATAATTTCTATAATAATCACTTGGATGTATATAATATTTTACGTAATTTTATATCATTTAAAAAAATATTATTTATTATAAATTATCATTAATGAAAATTATTAGAACTATTCATTACTGTGATTTTATTAATGTCAAGTGAAAAATTAACACTCAAAAAATAATTATTATATCATTATGTATATGTACTCGTATCTATGTTGATAAATCTTCTTTAATTTTCTCTTTTGACTTTTCTAGCCTTATGTAGGCATTGTACAATCATTTAGAGAATATTCTTGTTATATAACTCAAAAATTAAACACTATTAATAAAACAATAATTTAAACAAGATATTTTACAAAAAAAGTGATGAAGTAATTTTTTACCTCTCATTTATTACCTATAATGAACTGAATTTCACTTTTCCAATGTTGCACAAGCATTACATTGGCACTGAAAATAATCTCCATATTTATCACTTAATAAATTATCTTTTAGATGTTCTTCTTTCTTTGAATAATATTTTTATTATTTTATCATTCATCTGTTTTTCATTATTTTAGTAAATTTGAATATCATAATTATGTCTTCATGATATCATATAAGATACCATATTTCATAAATAACTATATTTTTTAACATTCACCAATAATATAACTTCTTCATAAAAATGAAAAATTTTCATCCTATGATAAATTTGACATTCAAAATCTAAAAAGTAATTTAATTTCATAAATTTACATTATCATTAGATATATAAATTACATTTATAACCAATTCATAAATCATAATAAAAAACATTTTTTATAAAAAATACAATTTAAGCCCAAAAATTAACGTATACAAATATTTTTTATAAATATAAATAAGTGTACATAATTATATTATATAGTAATAAGTAAGTTAATTTTAATTTGAGATCAAATTCATGTCACAATGGGACTTTATTAATGAAAATAAAAGTTAGTTTTATAATTAAGTACAAAAAATGTTATTTTTTATATTCAATGAAAATCAATCTAGAATTTCACCTTAAGAAAATTTTGACATGTTAACTTCAAAAATAAAATTTCATTAAAAAATTAAATTTCTAAATGTTCTATTAAATAATTATAATACTCTACAAAAAATCAATAAAATATTTTTAAACAAATTTTTTTAAGAACAAAATTTCATTACTATAATTGAGTGCTTGTATCATAGGAATTAACTAGAAAATTTATATTGAGAAAGACATTTATATATATCATAATTCTATTAATACTATTAATTCAAACAAATTTAATTTTTATGTTTTAATTTTCTTGTTCAAATAATAATAATTCTCTTTCTCTTAATATTGATGTTGTGTATCAACTAAACCATCGAACATTGTTTTTCTTGTTTATATTTGATGATATTAAATATTGAACCTTGAACAATTAACATTTATTATTAACAAATTTCATTTCATTATTCATTTTAATAATAAACATTATATTCCATAATTTATGAATAACTATTCATGTATCGAAAAAATTTATTTAATAAATAAATAATTATATATTATGTTGTGAAAAATAAACAACAGATAAATAAATATTATATGTTTACTAAATGGAAAATAATATTTATTTAATATTATGAAAACTTATATTCAAACTCAAATAAATGAAATAAAATTTATACAATTAATATGAACTCAATAACTATTACTCCTCAATCTGGAGAACAAAAAATATTCAAAAAAAATTACATATAATTTATATTAGGTTACTAGATACATTTAGTGTCTGACCCACGATACATAATTTTCAGTATAATTATGCGTTATTTCCTTAATACCATAAAGAGAATCTCACTAAACATCAATTTACCAATAGAGAATGAGGCCATTTTTATAATGAAAACAAACAGACACAAACACATACTATGTACTACATTCATTTTTTCTTAATATTTCGTCAACCAATTTTCATTGATGTGTGATTAACCTTTAATATTGAATATACATCTTTTACTACTTGAAATGGAATTTTTGATGAACTACCATAGTTATGGATTTAATTATAAATTTCCAGGTCAATCAATGTTCCATAGATTTTATCTTCCAAAATATAGAAGGAAAAAATAAATTCTTTACATATATATTAATATAAATCTCTTATGATTCTCCCATCATGTACTAATTTTCCAAAATAATATATCTTCACAGTTGTTTATTATAAATAGAAGTATTGAATTTGAAATATACAGAAAAAACTCAAATCAAAGGACTAATACACACATCCCTAGATATGAATATCCAATGACACATAAATATTGGTAATTATTATAGAGGTACTATTCTCATAACCTCCTCTCATTGATATTACCAAGTCTGTCCTTTAGTAAAAGAAGTCTCAATGTCTTATAAGCCCTCAGCATCTAATAGGAAAACAATATATGTGCCCCATTAGATAGATATCAACCAAACCATAGAGAATAAGTTTAAGAATGTTATTATTGCATTTTAAAGTTCCCATTATAGTAGAGATCCATTATAAACTTTTGATGAAAATAATATTATATAGAAATTAACATATTAATGTTACATAGAAGAACTCTCATCATGTGAAATGATATTATTAAATATTTAGATCATTGAATATTATGGTAATAGAATATATAAATTTAATTGGTTCCTAAGAACCAACTCCAAAATACACTCCCTTTTAGTAGCACCAACAGGTAACTAACTGATCATATCTCTCATAAATAAGAAGATTTTGAAAATTCATGGCTAATTTTTTTGGTCATTCTCTGTTCTTTTGCATATTCATCATACTGTGACTTTATCCCTTTGAGAAAATACCATAGTATCTTATATAAACTACTATTTAAATTTTTTACACTATCATAAACATAAATTTTTTTCTAATTACAATATTTAATATTTATAGTAATATTATATCATTATACTATCATTGTATAGATTTTTTTTTTGAGTAAATCATTTCAAAATATAATCTTAATCTATATAAAATTTTTAACATATTATATCTATGAAGATATAGAGACCAATAGTTGGAATATGTTTTCTTCTCCAATCACTTTAGCATCACTATGATCAAATAGGAATATTAAATGAAGGTAAACTAGTGTTATATCCCCACGATATCCAGCATTTCCACTCCTCTAAATACTAGGAAATCATCCAGTGTAATGTCTTAATTTTTCTATGGTTTTTTATAATGGAATACTATAAAATTATCCATGTTATATTTGATACTCCACTTCAATTTTTAACACAAAATGAATATAAAAATTTATTACATATCAGGTAATTTAAGATAAATTCAAAACTACTTTTATTTGTGTGTAGATTTATTAATAGTAACTTGTTCTATTCTTATAGATATTTTACTTCACGTGACATGGGAAAAAATCATCCTTGAATTATTCCATATTGTATATTTTCAATAACTAATAAATTTATATACTAGAACTTGTTATAAAAAATACCATAGATCTAAGTATCCATATCATATTCACAAGATACGTGTAAAATTCATTGAGTAATTATTGCAGAAATTTGTTACACTTAACTAACTGTAAGACTAATCATCTATTTTTAATATTTTATCAACATACTAGGAATGAATAATATACTTCCCCACTAACATATTCTAGACACATGACACACATAATTCATAATAAATTTAAAATTTAAGGTGGCTTCATTAAATGAATATTTTTTATCATATTTTATGCTTAAAAAAATAAATGGATTTCAATAACCTCCATTCCTTATTTGATTTATTCAGTGTCACCAAATATTATAGTTATTTCATATAGATATGTTCTGTAAGATTTTTCTAAGGAATATAGTCTTAAAATAAAATTCCCAATAAAATGATCAGAGAAAAGATTTATGGTAAGTAGAATTATAATTGATTTGACCATGATGAATGGTCTATTGTTTCATCATAAAACTGTCTATAAGAGATTTAAAACCTTCATTAATCAACCATTCTAAATTGGTACTTATATATACCATCTATATCTAGTTTTTCTTGGATAACCCCAGTGGTTTTATATCAATTGAGAAACATAAGAAATATTGAACTATATTTTGGCACATCAGATACATTACTAAATTGATATGTTCATTTCAACATTAGCATGTTTCCATTTAAGACATCATATTGGATTCATTATTGTTTTGAAATAATATATCACATAACATGGTAAATATTAATGAAATTATTTTTTTCTAACATTCCATTGTTGTATTTGTCTCTTGAATATCACCTCTCATTGGTTCTTATAGATTTTATTGTTCTTATGGAAACTCACACACATCCAGAGCCTTAAAAACATTGAATTAATGTCTTATCTCACTATCTCAAAAGTGAATAGATCCCCTCTTATAGAAATATTTTTATTATTTACTAATATCGTTATATTATATGTATTTTAATATCTCAATTGGATTTGGGGTAATTAAATGTTATGTGCTTAGTGTTTTCTTTGATGTATTTTTTATCTAAAGCTAGCATTAACAAATATTTTTTATTTAACATGTTGTGCTGCTCCATTAAGGATTCCCATTATATCATAACTTTTATAATACCAATTACTAAATATATTTTGATTGTGGTGAGTTGTTATGATATTATTTATGAAACATGTCTAGAATGGAATAATGGACAACATGGAATATATAAAATACATTTCATGAATTCTATTTATCATATCATAAAATATTTGATGTATATAAGTTAATGTTATCTCAATAATTATTCAAATTAAAAATTAAAGGACTTTTGAATAGTTTAATATGATATACTATGAAAAGATCATCTGGAGGATCACATATATTTCAAAAAGTGTGTATACTTATTCATAAAGAATCCCAAAAATATCTTATTGTAATATCATGAAATATATAAACATACCTCTATATTCTACTTAATATAATTTTTGTGAGCTTTCGGGGATTTCTCAACAAAATCTGTGGTGTATAATTGTAATTAATTTTTCTATCGAAATAATAATAAGTATATGTATCAAATACCTCATACATTTCTCCAAAGAGTATGAATTATAATATATACTATACAATTAGCTTTATTTTTACTTGATAAATAATTTTCTTCCTATGAAGGGGTATGAGCGTTATTTTTTATCATATTTACATATTTTGGAAATCTATTATTCATGTACTTCTAAACTATTTTTTTGTATAAAATAAAACTACATGATGCATTCAAAAAGTTAAATATTGTTTTTTTATATGTAGTTTTAAACAGAGGTAAATTTGTTCATAATACTTAATAAAATTAATAGTTTGATAATAATCAATCCACTTAGAATTATGATTTGTTTGCTTATCTCTATTGACTTTGGAATCCAACTTTCTCATATTCTTAGATAATTCACCTTACTTATTGTAATATTTATGACATTTATTGGTTTAAAGTTATGAATGAAAAAATAGGAATTTGGTATTTTATTTATTAACAAATATTTGAAATATATATGTTACATGAAATGGATAATAATACTAATGTTTAATCCCATGATTTATTTTTTATTAATTCATTAAACATACATTTCTATGGACCTTTGTATCCACTTGAGATGTAAATGACCAATATTTTCCCACTCTTCCTTTGAATCATTTTCACACTGAATAAATTTTGTAATGATTCATCAACTTTTAACCAATTAGGGCCATTTAAACCTTTTCTTTACTTTTATTGTATATAAGGTGTGAGAAACCATATTCCCACCAATCCATATATGTTTATAGAATCATAGTAAAAATATTCCTATATGGCTTCTCAATATTAGTTCATTCTACAATTCTAGATCAATATAAGTAAAATGTATTGTAAGGATTATTTTATATTATTAATGTATAATATCTTATATATATGGCATCCCTAGTTCTTTAACTAATCAACGTAATTGTTCCTCTTCAAGGATAGATCACTAGAGAGGTTATTATTTTCTCATTCACATTGATATAATGTAGTGACCATATCATTTTGGTTTTTACTCTATTTATTTTTTTCATAAGTTTCATTATTTTTCATTGATTTTAAATTTTTGATGTTGTTTCAAGAATGTTCAGGTTCCCACACAACAGTTATAAGTTGTTTTCCTAAAAAGTAAAAAAAACTAAAAAAGTGATAATAGATGAGTTATCGTGGTTTATGTATCCATGTATTGAATTTATATATCACTATTTATGAAAATACCAAATATAATGATGCAATAGATATTTGAATCATATTATACATAAATCTAGAAAGAATTATTTTCAACTTCACTCTCTCACTAAGGTGGTATAAAATGAATAGGGAACTCCAATATATTGTTAAAATTTTCTGCTAGTAGGGAAATGTATAAATTACTAAAAAACTCTTGTAAATTTATGATTGAGAGGGAATGGTCCTTTTTAGTGAATTTTTATAGTATTCTAGTGGTTTCACTTCATATTTTATATAATAAAAAAAGAATAACTTACTTATTTATGTTCACTGTTGAGTAGGAAGTAATAAATTTTATGTTCTTTATCTAAGACTTTTTTTATAATTCTAATATCCCTCACCATTTGATTTGTAAAATGATATACCTATCATATTTTAGTAAAAATAATCAAGATTCACATTCAATTAATTCACACATGGCCCTAAAAAATTACTCAAATGTTTTTAGGTTTGTGTTATTTTATCTAAATCAACTCACATTACCTTGATAAATTCATTGGACTCCCTAATTGTGAAATACAATTTCATATATCCTATATACTTTCCACTGTGATACACCAAGTCATTCTCAAGAAATAAACCATTGATACTAACTTTTGTTAGTAGGCCCAATAACATAGTAAGATCTCACTGATAACTGAAATCATCATGATTTTGTAAGGACGTACACTTCAAACTATGGCCTCTTTCTTACTCAAGTGACGGAAAGATATTTAACTGAATATTTTCTGGATTTATATCGTTTATATTTATTGATAATAATTATATATTTTATAATGACCATTTTTTTAGTATTATGGGGATTTTATATAATCCATAAACTGAACCTGGATATTATAATTTACTAAATAAAATTATTTTATTTCATCATACACGTTTTTCTATTTATTTACATTATGTGATCTTATGTAATAATCAACTAAACAGTCATTGAATAAATAAATAATCTATCACTAGAAAAGAAAATAAATATCAATAATTGTCATTAGATTTAACTACTGGTTAGTATATCAAATGAATGACAAACCAACCCTTAATCTTAATGAATAACTCTTTGAACAAGGCTTGGATGAGTTTGGAATCCCACCTTTAACTATTGTATCTCCATGATTAATTTCTTCTCAGTTTTGTCTTTAACATTTTCCTTGCATCATGATCTACACCTTTTATATTATGTTACTCACTTGTATGTGTGGGAAACATAGATTTTGGGGTTACATGAATAAGCTCTAGAGAAATAGGTATACAAATTATACGTTATAAGGGATGATTCACATATCATCACACATAATTTAATATTAAGTTAATCATAAAACCCCATTAAATAAAAATTTATATTAATTATAACCCCAACACATATATTGGTTTTTCTAGATCTTGATCATCCACACATTAAATGGCTATGAATTTTAACTCGTTGACATTAATTTTTTATTTTTTCATTATAATGAAAAAATTAGTTAATTAATAAATTATGTATATTATTAATTATTTAAGTCATTTGATTAATTAATAATATAATAATCCCTTGATATTCTCTTATACATTAATTTTAATAAAATTAAATAATATAATTTTAGATTAAAATTAAATATGTAAATGTAATGTGTTAGATGTGTCGTTACATGTACCCTTTTTCTTCTATAAAAACTCATTTATACGGTTTAACTATTACATGGAATGTACCATCACACAACATAGAATGTGAATAATGTTTTGTATTGTTCTTATTGTGTACTATGTACTCACATGGAATGTTTACTTATAATGTGAGTTTTTATATACATGTTGTGTTGTTTCATAGGTCCAAAATATTAGGTTGCATGGAATGTATAACCATATTGTATGACTATATACACAAAACATGCACCACTGACGATTCCCATGAACTATATAGAGTTTATAATAACCCTAAATATCATGTATCTACTATATTATTTAGAATATAAATAATATACCATTTAATATATTACATGACCCAAAAAAATAATTTGGTGTGTAATTTGGGTGAAACCCACTATAAAACAAAATGTAGAGCCTACTAAACACTATGTAGTTTAGTTTTTTCATTCTATTAATTGATCTATCCATGTGTTGGATAATATAACATTCTATTCTAATTATTTACTTGAATGAGTTTTTCTAAATTACATGACATATACAACCAGCTACAGAGTATGTAATTCATTATCAACCACCTACATTACATGCTAAGTGACTTAGGGTGTATATGGAAATTGTTCTCATGTGTTACACTATGTTTAAACACATCAACATTACATTTATTTCATGTGATTCCATGTATCATGTCTGGATATCAATATGTGGAATGTATTAATTATAATAATGAAATATTACTGAAAGGATTCATCCATTTATGTTCGAAAAAACATCATGGAGTGACATAGCATGTACACTAGCTAGACACCATGTAACCCTATAAATCCATGTTTCAAATAAAAATCAATAAGAAATATCTAATTAAACCCACCATGTATTAACACACGTACTAAATCTTGTGATTATCATGACTTTATTTTATGTTGTTGACCAAGGGTACACAAAGTGTACATTTTAGTTAGAAGTCATATAATCATTTCTCTTGGGTAGTATCCTTAGTAGATCAAAATGGGATCTAATAACTTTCTTCATTTTCTCCAATCCTTTTCTAGGTGATATGTAATAGAATGATATATTTATCTCTACATTCAAGTTAAATAGAAGAAAAAAAAATGAAAAAGTAATAATCAAAGTGTAATTAAATAAAAAATAAATATAATTTATAAATGAATGTGTCACATTATTGATACCATTTAAAGTTATTAAAGTGTATTATAATAAGTTGATCACATGATAAAAATATGTTTGATAGTTTTTTTGAATAAAATCCTCAAAACTAAATGAAGCAACATTACATTAATCATTGATTTGGAGATTTCATATATAAGTAATAATTAATTTATAATATAAATTACCATCAATTGATAATTAATTTGTAATTTATGATCAATTTAGTTGAAAATATTTGAATTTTCATGTTATGGTGATGAATCCATGGAAATATTCCAATATTAATATCCACATGTTCTACATGAATCTCAAAATTTTTTAATTGAAACTATGGGTGAAAGATTCTTGGATCCAAATTCCTTGAATCATTCCTAATTGACTAAAATAAGATATTCATTAATACTTGAGGAGATGTTTCTCATGTTATCTCTATCTTGAGAGAAAGGTGGATTATCACCACTTACTCATGAGATAGTTCTTGATAGATTTTGTTATGCTATTGTGAGAATTATCTTGAGAGAATATGTTGTGCACAATAATTCCATATTTTTTCTAAAATTACATAAGTTGGGTCCTATATATAGTATAAGAGAACTCATTATTTCACAATGAACATAAAATAAGTTCTTTATTTAGATTATTACCAATATTAAATATAATATTACCATTATCTTACTCCATGATGTGAACAAACTCACAAATATTTAAATATCACTCCATTAATAAATAAATAAATAAATATATGTAAATTATATTAAATAAAATATATCATTTAAATTGACCCATTAAATAATCATGTCAATCCAAATGAGTATTTACAAAAATGTTTAATAATAACTATTTATTCAAAGAATATATTATTTCATTATCCATTCAAAAAATAAATATTATATTCACAAACTAATGAATGTATATTAATTTAAATATTTGAATCTCTAGATAAATATTTATCCCAAAAATTATTATTTATTAATATTTTAATAATAAAAAATATATCACTACTACAAAAATGGGTAATATCAGCACTAAAATCGGGCTTTAACAGCGCTAGAAAAGCGCTGTAAAGCTCAGTGCTGATAAAGGGGGGGCCTTTAACAGCGCTAAAAAAGCGCCGTTAAATCCTTGCCTGCTGCAAATAAAAAATCTGCATCAGTACAGCCAGCCGAACAGACCAGTAAAAAAACCAGTATATCAACCACAAACATGTCATCAACCGATCACAACCCAACCATTAAATACTTACATTGCCCCAAACACCCATAACACAACCCAACCATAACCTTCATCTCAATGTACTCAACTGATCTAAACACTTAAGATGGATTTTACCCAAGACTATCTAATTCAAAACGCTGATCATGTCATCAACCAACCACTTAATTTCTATGGTGCTCCCCACTATACTCTTTAGCTCATACACACCACCATCTGATGTTTAACACCTCCATCATCGGGAAAGAACCACTAGAACCCCAAATGATATAAGGCTATTGCATGATGTTCAAACATAGCGAGAGGTGAAGAGAAGGTGAAAGTCACGTAGACGAACAACATCAACAATGAACATCCACCACCCATTCACTATATACATCAAAATAATATCTTTAAGAACATCCATGTGAATTTCTATCTTACTTCCATCGAGGATGATGCATGTTGGTCAACTTGTTTTGGAAATCATTTATCTTCATTCGTGCCTTGTACTTGCACCCATGAATTTGAAGCTGAGTATGTGTACACGATATTTGAGGTAGGGTTGACTCGTACACATCACATATGACCCATTAATCGTCATCCTAATGTTTCAACACAATCCGAAGGTGTTTGGTCGGTTTCCTGTATGGCAGTTGTTGATTTCACTTAAAAATAAGTCCATTTTGAACAAAATAGAGGCACTTTGAGTGGTGTCGGCCACACCGGGCCTCGGATTGAGTCGGGGTTGACTCGCACACATCAAATTTGACCCATGGATCGTTTTCCTTATGTTTCAGTAGAATCCGAATGCGTTTGGTTGGTTTCCCGTATGTCAGTTCTTGATTTCTCACTTAAAAATAAGTCCATTTTGAACAAAATAGAGGCACTTTGTGTCGTGTTGGCCACACAGGGCCTCAGATTGAGGCAGGGTTGACTCTTACACGTCACATTTGACTCATGGATCGTTGTCCTTATGTTTCAACAGAAACCGAATGTGTTTGGTCAGTTTGGTGTATGTGTGTAAAATATTGTCCATTTTAAACAAAATACGTACACTTGAAGTGATACCGGCCACACCACACCTTGTATTGAGGCAGGTTCGACTCGTACACGTCACATATGACCCATGGATCATTTTACTAAAGTGTCAACACAATTAGAAGGCGTTTGGTCAGTTTCCCGTATGTCAGTTGTTGATTTCTCACTTAAAAATAAATCCATTTTGAACAAAATAGAGGCACTTGGAGTGGTGTCAGCCACACCAGGAGTCAGATTGAGGAGGGGTTGACTCGTACATGTCACATTTGACTGATGGATCGTTTTCCATAAGTTTCAACAGAATTCAAATGCATTTGGTCAGTTTCCGGTATGTCAGTTGTTGATTTCACTTAAAAATAAGTCCATTTTGAATAAAACAGAGGCACTTTGAGTGGTTTGGGCCACACCGGGCCTCATATTGATGCGGGATTGACTCGTACACATCAAATTAGACCCATGGATCGTTGTTCTAACATTTCAACAGAATCCGAATGCGTTTGATCAGTTTCCCGTATGTCAGTTGTTGATTTCACTTAAAATTAAGTCCATTTAAAAAAACATATGCACTTTGAGTGGTGTCGGCCACACCGGGCCTCAGATTGAGGCGGGGTTGATTCGTACACGTCACATTTGACTCATGGATCGTTTTCCTTATGTTTCAACCAAAACCTAATGTGTTTGGTCAGTTTGGCGTATGTATGTAAAATATTGTCCATTTTAAACAAAATACATACACTTGGAGTGATACCGGCCACACCGCGCCTCAGATTGAGGCAGGGTTGACTCGTACACATCAAATATGACCCATGAATTATTTTCCTAATGTGTCAAAACAATAAGAAGGCATTTGTTCGGTTTCCCGTATGTTAGTTGTTGATTTCTCACTTAAAAATAAATCCATTTTGAACAAAAGAGAGGCATTTGGAGTGTTGTCAGCCACACAAAGCCTTATATTGAGGCGAAGTTGACTCATACACATCACATTTGACTAATAGATCGTTGTCCTTATGTTTCAACAGAATCCAAATGCATTTGGTTGGTTTCTGGTATGTCAGTTGTTGATTTCACTTAAAAATAAGTCCATTTTGAACAAAATAGAGGAACTTTGAGTGGTGTCGGCCACACTGGGCCTTGGATTGAGGCGGGGTTGACTCATACACATCACATTTCACCCATGGATCGTTGTTCTATAGTTTCAACTGAATATGAATGCGTTTGGTTGGTTTTCCGTATGTCAGTTGTTGATTTCACTTAAAATTATGTCCATTTTTAACAAAAACAGAGGCACTTTGAGTGGTGTCGGCCACACCAGGCCTCTGATTGAGGCAAGGTTGACTCGTACACGTCACATTTCACTGATGGATCGTTTTCCTTAAGTTTAAATAGAAACCGAATGTGTTTGGTTGGTTTGCCGTATGTATGTAAAATATTGTCCATTTTAAACAAAATACATACACATGGAGTGATACCGGCGACACCACACCTCGGATTGAGGCAGGGTAGACTCGTACACATCAAAGATGCCCCATGGATCATTTTCCTAAAGTTTCAACAAAATCTAAAGGTGTTTGGTTGGTTTCCCGTATGTCAGTTGTTGATTTCTCACTTAAAAATAAATCCATTTTGAACAAAAGAGAGGCACTTAGAGTGGTGTCAGCCACACCAGCCCTCAGATTGAGGTGGGGTTGACTCTTACATGTCACATTTGATGAATGGATATTTGTGCTTTAGTTTCAATAGAATCCAAATGCGTTTGGTTGGTTTCTGGTATGTCAGTTGTTGATTTCACTTAAAAATAAGTCCATTTTGAACAAAAGAGAGGAACGTGGAGTGGTTTCAGCCACACCAGGCCTCAGATTGAGGCAAGTTTTACTCTTACACGTCACACATGAGTCATGGATCGTTGTTAAAATGTATCAACACAATCAGAAGCCGTTAGATCGGTTTGGCGTACGTACATAAAATATTGTCCATTTTGAACAAAATACATACACTTGGAGTGATACCGATCACACTGCGCCTCGGATTGAGGCGAGGTTGACTCATACATGTCACATTTGACCCATGGATCATTTTCCTTATGTTTCAATAGAATCCAAATGCGTATGGTTAGTTTTATGTATGTCAGTTGTTGATTTCACTTATAATTAAGTCCATTTTGAACAAAACAGTGACACTGTGAGTGGTGTCGGCCACACCGGGCCTCAGATTGATGCGGGGTTGACTCGTACATGTCACACATGAGTCATGGATATTTTTGAAAAAGTATCAACACAATAAGAATCCGTTAGATCGGTCTGGCGTATGTACGTAAAATATTGTCCATTTTAAACAAAATAGATACACTTGGAGTGATACCGGTAAAACCGCGCCTCGGATTGAGGCGGGGTTGACTCGTACACATCACATATGACCCATGAATTGTTGTCCTAATGTGTTAACACAATCTGAAGGCATTTGGTCGGTTTCCCGTATGTCAGTTGTTGATTTCGCACTTAAAAATAAGTCCATTTTGAACAAAATAGTGGCACTTGGAGTGGTGTCAGCCAAACCAGGCCTCAGATTGAGGTGGGGTTGACTCATACACGTCACATATGAAGGTTAGTATGCATACACGATAGTTGACCTTCTTAGAGAAGAGTTTCTGGAAGAGTATAAGATACATGAATCAATAAAGATCATTAGAGTGTTGGAGAAAATTTGGTAGCTACAAACAATGTGGCAATCGACTAGTGCAAGGCGGCCTAAGTTACAACTTGCAGGTATTGGACTTTATTTTTTTCTGGAGGGTTTTAGATTAAATGCATTTTGGAATGATAATTTCTAGCCATTGTCTTTTAGGTTTATCTGACAGCCAGGGGAAAGGGTGGGGTCTGTAGGCATTGGAGGATATGTCGAAGGGTGATTTTGTGTGTGAATATGTTGGAGAAATGTTAACCCACGAAGTTCTGAAAAGAGTCACTATTTAAAAGAAAGTCGCAAGTTTAGATACATCTCAAGATGGTCAGTTTAAAGACATTTTGAGGGACACTACTAAAGACATGCTCAAATATGCACACATCCCCCACTTTTAGATCGGTGTCTACTACAATGATCTTCCAACCAAGATATGCATTAGAACACTCATGATACAACGATCTAAAAGTGGGGGATGTGTGCATATTTGTGCATGTCTTTAGTAGTGTCCCTCTAAATGTCTTTAAACTTACCATCTTGAGATGTATCTAACCTTGTGACTTTCTTTTTAATAGTGACTCTTTTCAGAACTGCGTGAGTTAACATTTCTCCAACATATTCACACACAAAATCACCCTTCGACATATCCTCCAATGTCTGTAGACCCCACCCTTTCCCCTCAGCTATCAAAAAAACATAAAAGACAATGGCTAGCAATTATCATTCCAAAATGTATTTAAACTGAAACCCTCCAGAAAAAAATAAAGTACAATACCCGCAAGTTGTAACTTAGGCCACCTTGCAAAAGCCGATTTCCACATTGTTTGTAGCTACCACATTTGCTCCAACACTCTAATGATCTTCATTGCTTCATGTCTCTTATACTCTTCAAGAAACTCTTCTCTAAGAAGGTCAACTATCGTGTATGCATACTCACCTTCAAATGTGACGTGTACGAGTCAACCCCGCCTCAATCTGAGGCCTGCTGTGGCTGACACCACTCTAAGTGCCTCTGTTTTGTTCAAAATGGACTTATTTTTAAGTGAAATCAACAACTGACATACAGGAAACTGACCAAATGCATTTCTGATTGTGTTGAAACATTAGAAAAACGATTCATGGATCATATGTGATGTGTACGAGTCAACCCTTCCTCAATCTGAGGCGCGGTGTGACTGGTATCACTCTATGTGTATGTATTTTGTTTAAAATGGACAATATTTTACGTACATACGCCAAACTAATCTAACATCTTTTGATTGTGTTGATACTTTTTCACAATGATCCATGACTCCTATGTGACATGTATGAGTCAACCCCGCATCAATCCGAGGCCAGGTGTGGCCGACACCACTCACAGTGTCACTGTTTTGTTAAAAATGGACTTAATTTTAAGTGAAATCAACAACTGACATACGGAAAATTGACCAAACAAATTTGGATTCTATTGAAACATAAGTAAAACGATCCTTTGGTCAAATTTGATGTGTAAGAGTCAACCCCACCTCAATTCGAGGCACAGTGTGACCGGTATCACTCCAAGTGTATGTATTTTGTTCAAAATGGACTTATTTTTAAGTGAAATCAACAACTGACATACGGGAAATTGACCAAACAACTTCGAATTGTGTTGAAAATTTAGGACAACGATCCATGGGTCATATGTGATGTGTATGTGTCAACCCTGCCTCAATCCGAGCCGCGGTGGGATCGGTATCACTCCATGTGTATGTATTTTGTTTAAAATGGACAATATTTTACGTACATATTCCAAACCAATCTAACGGCTTATGATTGTGTTGATACTTTTTCGAAATGATCCATTGCTCATGTATGACGTGTAAGAGTGAACCTTGCATCAATCTGAGGCCCGGTGTGGCCGACACCACTCACAGTGTCACTATTTTGTTAAAAACTGACTTAATTTTAAGTGAAATCAACAACTGACATATGTCAAACTGACCAAACGCATTTGGATTATGTTGAAACATAAGTAAAATGATCCATGGGTAAAATGTGATGTGTAAGAGTCATCCCCGCCTCAATCCAAGGCACAGTGTGGCCGATATCACTCCATGTGCATGTATTTTGTTAAAAAAGGACTTAATTTTAAGTGAAATCAACAGCTGACATACGGGAAACCGACCAAATGCCTTCGGATTGTGTTGAAACTTTAGGAAAACGATCCATGGGTCATATTTGACGTGTAAGAGTCAACCCCACCTCAATCCGAGGTGCGGTGTGACCGGTATCACTCCAAGTGTATGTATTTTGTTTAAAATGGACAATATTTTATGTACATACGTCAAACCGATCTAACGGCTTTTGATTGTGTTGATACATTTTCACAATGATCCATGACTCATGTGTGACGTGTACGAGTCTACCCCACATCAATCTGAGGCCTGGTGTGTCCGACACCACTCACAATGACTCTGTTTTGTTGAAAATGGACTTAATTTTAAGTGAAATCAACAACTGACATACGACAAACCAGCCAAACACATCCGGATTCCATTGAAACTTAAGGACAACCAAGATATGCATTAGAACGCTCATGATACATAAAGTAATTCACTGCCCACTTTCGAGAATGATCTGAAGCCCAAACCATGATAGATTCATGTTTTTCCTTGAAGATTCTCTTGGCGAACTGGAATGGCAATAGCTGCACACATAAAGAGACAAGTAGAGACGCAAAATCACTAGAGTGAGTTGCCATTCTAGTTCTCCAAGAGAATTTTCAATCGCTTGATGAAACAGAGGAAATATCTTTAAATGTAGCATCAATTTCCAAATCATTGGAACAATTTCCTTCTTTGGATGTTCTAAATGCCAGATTTAACAGCCCATCTTGTTCATCAAATGGATTGGTGAACTTCCAATCTATCAAGGAAGTTTCTACATACATGCAACTAATGATGGGAGATTTTACTGGTTTATGCATGATATGAAGGTATTTTGGAGATTTTACTATTTTTTTGTCCAAAGGCTAAAGAAATGTGGTTCATCATTCTTGCATGTTGCTGGTGCATTTCATCTGATAAAATGAAAAAATGACCCATCGGAGAAAGAATGTTTTATTTAATAATAATTACAATTTTTCTACAAAAATTTACATACAAGAATGTTTCATCTTTTTATCCCCCTGAACCCCTCTCAAAAATTTCCGCCAATTATACACGTCTGCAACTCTTGAAATAATAGTCAGATCTTCATGCTATTTCTGGACAATCTTGCATCAGGTATGTGGCCCACTCATTTCTGAACATATCTACATCATCTTGTGAATATGAAACTTTTCAGAATTCATAATAGTACTGAAAAATAAACAAATAAACAATTAGTAAATAATTTAAATGAAATAGTACTTGTTTTCAAAAATACCTCTTTAGGGATGCTAGTTTTTCCATTGACAACGATCTCTCTCATTACTATACAAACATAATAACCACAATCATTGCCGTTTTTTTGTTTTGGACAGTGCAGAAACACTGATCATGAGGCGAGTAAGTAACTTGTTTTGATATATGTTTGGATAGTGAAATTTTATTATATATACACTGATATTTTTCCTGATGTAGTACTTGATTGGCTTCTTATGCTTATCCCCTGTCCTCATACCATGATTTAGACAATATTGGCACAACGCCCTATCATAATAGAATCCTCAATAAAAGATAATATATATTATATAACATGATGTTTAGACCTAAAACGTAGGATTTATTGTCTTACAGATTGAAAAATTGCGTCACATGCGGTCAGTTTGTTGGATATCCGTGCTTTGAATCCAGAAAATAAATCTTAGGAGTATCCAAATTCACTGCAGTTAGCAGCCAATGTTTCCTAAATACACAAAAAGGAATAAGTAATAAAATAAATGAAATTATAATTGATATGCTTTAATCGTAGAGTTTTACCCCTGCATGGTTGGTATGAGGAAGAGTCTCTCATCCGTTATCTTGCTGTCAAATGCTTTCAGCAAAGCAATCGCTCCTTCCTTAATTTTTGATTCTGATAATTGTATTTCTAGTGTTGATGTGATATGAGGACTGACGAGTCTGAATTTTGGCTCATGAGGAAAACCCTTCAACTACTTTTCATATATACGCCTGCCAATAATATAAAATGTATTTAATCATAATTAGCACAATATATCAGCTTTTGAAAAAGCGACAGGGTTGAAAACATACCTCACATACACATTTACACTTGTGACGTCGAGCCACCCATACTCAAGGATCTCATTTACATTCTCAGCAGCAACAAAATCTTGTTTTTCCTCTCCATACATATTCTCTTCAAAAAAACTACATGGATACTACCATTTATCAACTTCCTATCCACATGAGTCTTCAATGCAATTAAATGTGGATAGATAATAGGCGGTGTAATTCCTCTTTCAGTAGATCTTTTGGATCGGCTGGTCGATCCTTTTGATGCTCCCCAGTTTCCATTCACCTCATCACCTTTCTTCTTCTACAATAAAATTCATTAGTTCAGACCTTTTTTTCTGTTAAAGTTTGGATTAAAAAACTGTAAATAAATACCTCTTTTTCAGCAGGTAGTCTAACAAGTTGTGATGGCCATGCAATGAATGTCCCAATATCCTTTTTGACTGTACAAATATCATCATCATAAAGTGGAACAGGTAGTTGTGCTATTGGCTCATGAGCTACCGTAATCGTCACTTTCAGATGATCTTTTGGAAGTGGTCTATTGTGTAGCGTGTCTTCTGAGATGTTGAATATTGTAGCCCTCACAACAAGGTGATAGGTGGGTGTTGAAAGATATAAATCACAATAATTATCACCCTACATAAGATTAGTATAGGAAGAAATCAGTGTTTTCCTGATTCACATTTCATCAGAACAATTAATAGAATATTGATTACCACGGCTAAGACAGCTCTTTGAGGGGAATGGCTCGCCTCAAAGTTGGTGGGTTGTGGGGAAGGATCTTCATGCACTAGTTGTTTTTGGGTTGTTTCTTCTCTTGGAATCTCACCCATTAAATTTTATAGAAACTCTCTCTACCATTGAGACTGTTCTTCAAGGGTTGTTATTCTATTTTTCATTACTTTCATTTCTTCATTTTTTTCATCCTCTTATTTTTTTTCTCATAATATACTCAGGGTGTCACCCCAAACCCCCAACTCTGACACGACCGTATTGTTCTGGTCGCTTCAAAGCTGTCTCTAATATGTCTGCACCAGCTGCAGGAGTACCTGACTCCTGTGACTGTCAGATATAAGAAAATAAGTAATTATTATTATGTAATAGCAATTTAAAACAAAACATTTTATCGTGTCATACTTACACATATTTCCCACACTTTTTGTGTGTTTTCATCAACTAGATTCCCTTCCTTATCCACACGTGCCTCCTTTAATTGCACATGATGAGGGATGAATTTGTGTTTGGTTTCCGAGGCATCAATCTACATATAAATAGAGAAATATTTTTATAATGTTTTTTCTTGACACATAACAATTTCACTGTAAATTTAAAATACGCACCATTTTCTTTTCTAGTGAGGTGTACCCCATCCTTGCTTTACGATAGGGGTACATCAGTTATGATCCATGTTCCCTGTTTTCAGTACTTAGTTGATGTTTCATAAATGAAATATTGACAATCAAAGTGATGAATACATGTATATCCCCAGAAAACATATTATCAGTCACAATGTACCTGAAACTTTTGATCACCACGATGACCACCAAATAAATCCCATGATTCTTTGGATATCAAGTAAGTCTAGACAATGGGTGGGTGCGGGTTTATTTTACCCTTGGAATCTTTCAGATGATATTTTGTAAGAAGAGTTCGAAAACCTCGATGAAACCTTCCTGCAAGCCTTAGTACATATGTCTTGTGTGAATCATCTACTATAAATGCACTCTGCAATGGATTGTGAAGAGTAAGACATTGTTTCATTATTTTATTTGCTATTAAATTAATGAAATGAAATCAAAATTTTACAATAATTTCTTCCCACATCACAACCTTCAGGCCGGACACAACATGGTGCCATGAAGATATGTCAATCGGCACAGGTTGCTGAGTGACAATTCCAATGTAACTGCAAAACATTTCCTTGTTGGGGTTAACGTGTTGGCCCCATGCATTCCACCCAACATCAAATTTGATTCCTTTTCTCTTTGCCTTCATAACGTTAGCCAACACTATTGAACTATGAAGAACCTGTTATTTCTGTGATGCCGCTTCTTTATCCCCGACCATTTCGTCTATATCAGCATCATCAATGTTTACATCTAAAATGCTAGCATCAGCATGTTCAGATTGTTATTGGACCTCAACAAGAGGAGCACCAATAGTAGCAGTAGCAGCACTAACAACAATAGGTTGAGGTTGAGATGCTTGAGAGGCTTGAGAGTCTTGTTCATAAGTAGCAGCAGTAGATGCAGCAGCAGTAGAAGCAGCAGCAGCAGCTTGAGAGGCTTGTTCAGCCACGAGGATAGGAGCACCAGAACATGCAGAAGTCATTATCTGCAAAAAAGGTTTAACACTTAATTTGGATTACATAAATGCAATAATGATAAGATAATAACATGAGAAAACAAGATCTATATTACAAACAAAATATAACATGTTTATTGAACACTATCTTTTTTTTAAAAGGTGAAGGGATTTTACACCTCTATCGATAATCCAAATCCCTTCATTGTGGTATCCTCTAACATACAAAACTTCTTCATCATTGGGACCGCTACGAAATGATTGCAACGTCTCAATGAAAGGATCATCCTCAATTGAATTTTCATCAGACCATTCAGTAGTTTTGGACGATAAAAGAACAATCGACCACTTTTGGTTTGTGGGGTCTGGCCCATAAAATACTTGTACCGCTTGTGATGCCATTATAAATTGTTCGTCGTTGTACCCTTCTTTACTGAAATCAACTTTCACAAATTCCAATTCATCTATTTTAACACCACTGTTGTTATCAAACTAGTTGCATTTAAAAATCGGCAATTGGAATTTCATATAATCCAACTCCCATATTATTTTGATAATGCCAAAGTATGACATATTCGCATAAATTGGATTTCTATCCTTACTATCAGAAACACTCATCACTTCATCCACAAGTGTTAATCCACTATTTTTCATGGTACTATCTTCATCATGTTTACCTGTATAGAATGTATAACCATTAATTACATAACCATTGTAAGATAATACATACACGCTTGGTCCGCAGCTAGCCATCATAGTCGTTCTGAAATTGAATTCGGATTTTCATCTAACTCCTTAAGAATATGGTCTCGAAACCATCCTATAAACAAGTGATTATGTGTATTTGATATCCATTTTTCAGCCCTTGATGGATTCAACTATCTCGAAATTTCATTGTGGGTTTCAATATATGGAGCAACCTCCCAACTGTTATGCAAAACATAATGGTGGGCCTGCTCCTGATCTGTAATATTGATTGTCACAACAGCTCTTCCAGAAATTCCCTCACCCTCAATGCATCCAGTCTGAGGAGATTTCGGCAGACCAATGCTTTCCACATCAGATAGGTATTCGGTACAGAATTCAATGGCTTCCTCAACAAGATATCACTCCACAATACAACCCTCTGGCTGACTTCAATTTTTGACACACCCTTTCAAAATCTTCATATACTGTTCAACGGGGTACATCCATCTATAGTGCACAGGACCACAATGTTTAACCTCTCTCACAAAATGAACCATCAAATGAACCATAATATCAAAGAATATTCACGGGAAGAAGATTCCTAATACACATAATATGATGAAAATTTCTCTTTCCATAGCTGGAAATTTCACTGGGTCTAAAACATTGTTGCATATAGCTTTGAAGAAGAAAAAATGTTTGGTTAATGTATGATGAACATTCTTGGGGAAAATGCAACGTAAAGCTATAGGAATTAAATCTTCCATAAAAACATGGCCGTCATTTTATTTCACACCATTTAACTTCAAATCATTCATTGACACAATGTTTTTTATATTTGATTAATACCCCTATGGAACCTTTACATCATTGAAGAAGTTGCAAAACTGATATCTCTCATCCCTGGAAAGAGTGTGCGTAGCTGGAGGAAGAAACGTTCGATTTTCACCCTTCACGAGAGCCAACTCTTCTCTTATTCCCATGTCAACCATGTCCAAACTTGCCATAATTCCATCTTTTGTTTTTCCAGGCGCATTTAGAAACATTCCGATAACTCTGTCACATACATATTTTCCACATGCATCACATCAAGAAAATGTCTGACGCACAGTCATTTGCAGTATGGTAATTCAAAAAAAATTGATCTCTTTTTCCAACTGCTTTTCGTAAGGTTTTTCAAAAATGGTTTACCAAAAATAGTGTTCACGTCTTTTACTTTCTCAAATAGTTGATCACCTGTTAGTGGAGACTGTGTTTTGTGTTGTTCTGAACTTCCATTGAATGATGTCGTCCAAGATCGGTACTTTTGTCGACGAGGTAGAAATCTACGATGTCGTAGAAACACAGATTTCGATGAATGTTTCAACCTAATTGATTCTGTATCTTCGTCGCACACAGGACACCCTTGAGCTTCTTTAATGATATAGCCTGATACATTTCTATAAGCAGGGAAATCATTTTTCATCCCATACAACATCTCTCTCAACATGAAGTATTCTTTTTCATAAGCATCATACAACATAACACCTGAATCCCACAGTAACTTCAAATCCTCGATCAAGGGATCCAAATATACATCAATATCATTACCTGGTTGTTTTGGTCGTGATATAAGAAAAGATAAAATAATGAATTTCCGTTTCATGCATAACCAGTGTGGCAAGTTATAATTTACCAACATAACAGGCCATGTATAGTGAGTGATGGTTTGAAAACCAAAAGGATTCACTCCATCGGTAGATAACTCAAGACGCAGGTTTCTCGGCTCATTTCCAAATTCAGGATACTCATGATCAATTCTCTTCCATTGAGGAGTGTCAGCCGAGTGACATAATTTTACGTCTTTATTTATTTTTATCTGCATCCCATGACAATTATCTTGAAGTTTCTTCACTTTTATATAGACGCCTAAACCTTGGAATGATTTAAAGTACCAAACAACTTTCGTAGGACTGCATTCATCTTTCTTGTATCGAGAAGCACCACAATTTGGGCATTCTTTACGTGATTATTTCTCCTTGAGAAACAATATATAGTCTTTCGAGCAGGCATGTATTCTTTTAGAAATCATACCCATCGAGTGTAGCATTTTTTTAGCTTCATATGTCTGGCTTGGGAGCTCATTATCTTCTAGAAATATGTCATTCAAAAGAGCAGGTAGTTATGTGAAACTGACATCACTCCATCCGTTTCCTACATTCAATTTATACAACTTCAGTACAGCTGAAAATGAAGTATATTTAGTGCAACCAGCATACAATGGCATCATTGAACAACTCTTTATCTTCTCAAACAATTTTGGGAAATCACAGAGTTCATGTTCAACTGTCCTTATCATTTCCTCAATACGATCTTCATCATCATTGACTTCTGTAATCACATCCTCTATACTGTCTTCTTCATTATCCATATTTTTAATCATATCTGATGATCCATAAAATATAGTTTTATTTCAGCCAGTAGCTACATTCTCTTTTTCCCCGTGTTTATTCCAACATTTATAACTCTGATCTATTCCATGACATATCAAATGTTTTTCCAACTCCTCTGGAGTAATTATTCTAGATTAACAATAATGTAAACACGGACAAAGGATTTGAGAAGGATCCTTTGTATGATACTTTGAAAACTTGATGAACTCTTTCACTCCGTTATCATACTCTATTGTCAAACGATTAGCATCCATCCTATCTTTATTCATCTCCATCCTATTTGAATCTGAAATATTATTATTTATGATTCAAATACAAAAAACAAGACTTCCAAATACAAAGTAGTAGAGAACCACTTCCTTATAAAAATAGATACTAATATAGCCTAACCATTTTCAATAAGGATTTGGAAATCAATAGAAACAGGATTAACCCCAATCAAAATGAACACACTTTCCAGCCCCCTTACCAATAGTTCAAGAACCCCCCACCCTGCAACAAAACATTAAACATCCTTTTAACCACTCCTACTAGTCACCTCATTTATAAAAAAAATTAAACATATTGGATGAGTCTTGGTGGATCATGGAAAGGGGTTAAATCCATGTTTATGATATGTGTTCCCTATAATATAAAGTCATATTCTTGATTATGGATGAGTCATGGTGGATCTTGGAAAGGGGTTAAATCCACAATACACATTTATAATTTCCAACCAATCCCATTATCCAAACAAAAATCCAACCATTTCAATAATTATTAAATAATTATTACTTCACTACCTAGGCTTATAGCACAAAGAAACCATACATAAAACGTAGCTCATCATTCCCATCGAATCATCGCCTCACCGCCCAAAAAGAATGATCGAACAAATCAGTACCTCACCACCCCAAAAGCATGGCCAAACAATCCATCACCTTGCCACCCAAAAAGAAAAACCAAATGAATCATCCCCTCACTACCCAAAAAGCATGGAAAAACAAACCATCACCTCTCCAAACCAAAAATCATGGAAAAACAAACCATACATCATCCAACACCACATCAAAACCAATTATCGTGACCCCCACTAGCATGACCACACATCACAACACATCAAATTCCATTTTATAGATTTAACAAAGGGACTTTTAGCACATTCCACTTTACCTTAAGAGTGTTGTCACAAATTCTATAAATCCAGGGGAAATCATTTCATTAGCCAAATATAAGTGGTTATCCAATTTCCATTTTGGGGTGATATCACAACAACATGAAAAAAGGCATCCATATGACAACAAATATAGTGAAAGAAAGGGCTCCCAATATCCATGATTTTTAGAGGGGTATTCAGTCCGTACAAACACAACATCACAATAATATCAAAGCTGTAAAAGTTCAAGAATCATTAACCCTTCCCATTGAATTTAAATTAACTTATTAATTTATCATAATTAAGCTAGTGCAAACCATCCCCAATGATAGACAAGAGTAAACCCCTCCTGCATGAAACAAAAAAGTGTGAAATGAAGGAATTACAAACCTCAAAGAAGGTTTTCCAACTCACTGTGAATAAGAAATGCCAATAAATGAAAACCGCATAAAAACCTAAAGATAAACCTACACTGCAAAACAATATTTAGGGTATCCACTGACCATGGGTGAAGAAATCAGAAGTCCAAAGAAAACTCAAGGTGAGGGAGCCTTCTGCGCTGCCTGGAAGATGTGATCGCTGGAGTGGGCGTGCACGGGAGGAGCCTCCAACCGTTGACGAGGAGGAGTAGGGTTGGAAGGGAGGAAGATCCGCGGAAGAGGTTCGAGGATAAGGAGAAATAGTATGGAGGAGGTCTGGCAAAGGGATGATCGGGGGGAGGGAAGCTGTCGCAAGTGTACAGTACCGCGAGAGCTTAGGGCACGATAAAAAAGAGGAGAATGTCTTCCTCCTTTTAAAAAAATCGGAGACAGTTCTTTATCAGTAATAGAAAAGCTCTGAAAAATCTGCACTTTATCAGCACTTTGAAATAGCGCTGATAAAGATTATCCTTTATTAGCGCTTTTTGATTAGCGCTGATAAAGGTGGTGCTTTTCTTGCCCGTTTTTGTAGTAGTGTATAAATTAATATTATATATTTACTTGTTGAAAAATAATATTTATTTAATATTGGTATCACATATATTCATATTCAAATAATGGGTGATTGAATTTATGAAATCAACATTACATTAGTAATTATTATTCATAGGTCTTGTGAATATTAATTATTCAAAAATAAAATTCAAATAGAATTTAAATGAGATTCTTGGATTCACATAGTGTGTTTCTATGTTGGCTTATTTCTCATTTTCATTAGGTGAGCATTCCTAAATTCCAAGATCATTTTCTCTAAATATATCAAGGAACTCATAGGGAAGGTAGTTAATATCACCACAATAACAACAACCTAATATGAACTCATACTGTATAATATAATCTTTTTTCCCAAATAAATCATCAAGTAGGTTTCATATTATTAGTCTGGGAGCACAACACAGGAGGGGGTGAATTTAGTTCCAAATAAAAAATTCATTTCAAAATAATTACAGAAAAATACTCAAATATAATAAAAACCGCATTTTATTCAAAAGCATATAAATATGTATATTCATTTTTTTTATCTTCCCAAATAAGGATCTATTATTATTTACAATAATCTTCAAAATCACCTTATATTTTGAAAATAAATTAAATGATCAAACACTCGATATATATAAAAATTGAAAATTGACATTCAAAGTAATATATTTATATTTATTTTAATCTAGATATTGTTTTAACTGAGAAATATATAAAAACATATTATAAAACACACACTAGAATTAAAATAAGGGCTTTAGTCTCAATCTAAGACTTAATCCCCTTCAATTGAAATTATCACACTTTTAATAATTTTATTAAATAATAAACATGATCTACAGAAATGATCATGTTTTACAGACAATATCACACATGGATGGATAGGGAAAAAATCCTTATCCATAGTTTTACATGGGATAAAAATATGTGAATGTAACATTTTAAAGCATCCATGGTTTTGTGAGAATACAAAAGAAGAAATTTGAGAGAGTGTGTCAATAATTCTCCAGTTATGTGTAGGATACTGTGTCTTAAATATAAATAGATTAAAACTAAAAAAACTCAAATATAAAGTACAAAAAAATAGTTAAAGTGATTGTGGTTGGGAAATAGTGATGTATCTCAATCCTAAAATCATCATATGTTCATAGGTCATTGAATATATCTTATTAGAAATATCAAATAGGTTCAAAACAATTATAACAAAATAGAATGTCGTGAATGTTTGGAAAATACATTTGTTCTCATTATACCAATGTCTAGAGTCCTTAAATAAACATGTGTATTAAATATTTTATTATTTTAGTGTATTAAAATCTATATTTTCTTTGTATGTATCACCCATTTTTCACACGATCGAGTTCATATAAATTTATATCTTTCATGGTCTAATTATCTATTAAATAATAACGATGATATAACTTGAATACTTATATTGAATAAATAATGAATAAAGTTGATATTTTTCATTAATTCATCCATGGATTGGTTAAATAATTTTGTTTCTTCAATCCACATGTGGCTAAATTTAGTAAATTAAATAAAGATTCCATTAGGTAAATTGTATTTTGAAATAAATCTAGATAGAAATAGTAGCACTCTAGAAGTAGAAACTCTAAATAGTATCAGTTCTCTAATGGTAGTAGTAGTATAGTATTTTTGTAGTTTATACTGGAAGTAACATAACTGAAAGAATGTATAGAATAATAGTAGATCATCCCAGTGGTAAATCAATATAGTGGTCGATCTATATATTTTTAGATCTATCTGGTAGTAGATATTTTTAAGAGTATATCTTTCTATAAGTAGATTTGACTATATACATATCTATTTATAGGTAGATGTTACTTGGGATAGATACATTGAAATAACAGTAGGTGAAAACATATCAAAATTTGTTCAAAATATTAAAATAAAAGGATTTACATTCTTAAAACAATAAAACTTTTATAAACATGACAAAAATGATTTCCATAATAAAAACAAGGAGTTTATAGAAATAACCTGATTATTTATGATAAAAATCATATAATTTATAATTATGTATAAAAATATAAATATATAGGTATAATTGAATATGAATAATATACTTCCTAACATTTCAAATCATTAATGTGGTAATTAAAAAATTAAATTCTATTCTATTATACTCACCCTTTTGGGATAATCAAAATGAAATGGTAAAAAAAATTATAGGGAGGAATAATAGACAATTGGAATTAGATATAACTATAAAAACGTTAAATCCAAAAAATTAATAAATAAAAATACATTCCCTATCATAATCAACTTAGAATATGAACCACTCTCTATGTGATGAGACGTAGTAACCAATAGATCCTCTCATTTTAATTTAATTGTGGATACAAAGGTGAAAATTTATGGTGAATGTGGAGGAGGAGCAGGTTATATGATCATGACAGGAATTATATATTGAACTTCTAAACTACAGTCACGGTAAAACATTGAAATTCTACCAGAAGGGGTGCTCAATAGGGAAAAGAAGTGATATCAGAGAGGGGTATTAACAGAGGATCCACTAATTCAGACCCAGGGGAATAAAAGATAGTTATATCAACTAAAATTTTTAATAATGTTCCCACCAAAATCAATTAATTTTAGTAAATATAACTTCTCTTCCACAAAAATCTTCAGTGTAGGGACCAAAACCTTAATCTGATTTAATTGATCCTTAAAATGCCCTGGTCGTAAAAATAATTCTTAGATTCTCATAAAGAAACATAATGTCACAAAACATGATTTTAAAATAAAAAAATTATTTTCAATAGTCTGTGAGACATGCAACACCGGGCGTAAACAACCCATTTACATTAAAAATAATCTCTTTAATAGCTTGTGGAATAAATATCTAGGAGTCTAAATGAACCATAATATAGTATACCATTATAACCAAGATGTTTAATTTGAATACAATAATAGTACAAACTAAATCATTAATTTAATGATTATATATTGAATAGAATTAAAATAAGAATAATTTAAACCAAAAATATTTTTTCCCTAAAGAAATTTGTTTTTTCTAAATGAATGTTTAGTCATGCTTTGCACACATAATATAAAATTAATTTTCTTCCACTAATAAAAAATTTATTTGATGAAGTAAGATTAATTTGATATTATAATAACAAATCTATATTATGGTTTTCTTTTTTGTAAATGTTTCATTTTTTGATCAATAATGAAAAATACAAAATTTTAATTGAAAAATGCATTTTCAGTTACATTATTTAGGAAGTTAAATTATATTTTATGTTGGTTTATAATTAAAATTAATTCATTTATATATAAATTAATTTAATTTTGTTCATTGAAATCTTTTTTATACTGAATTTTTATATAAAAACATTGTAAACATTGTAAACATTTTATCTTTGAAAACCTGATTTTCATCACATTTACAAGATAAAATTTAAATTATATTTTAACACTTATATGATTGTAATTTTGAAAAATGGATTATATATTTTGAATAAGAATAATTTATATTATTTAATATGGTCAATTTTTTTTACGAAAATGAATGGTGAAAACATGAAAAATTATTTATCGTGATTAAGGTAAAAATGGATTTACTAACCGTTAAACTAAAAACTAAAAGGCTTAAATTGACACAAAAACATGTATAAAATCTAATTTACAGCCTTATTTTGACATTATGATTTAAATTTCTCAATAATAATCTTTTTTTCCCTTATTTATTTTATAAACATGGTTAAACCTTTAATTTCCAAAAATCACAAATGTTCCAGTCACCTCACTTATAAAAGGTTACCCCCACTCCTCTCACCTTCAAACCTCCAAACACTTTTGGTTCATACAATACATAAAAAATTGACTTCTCAAAATAAATACCATCATTTTAAAAGGATTATTTTGGGAATAAATCCAACCTAAGAAATAATTTGTTGCAAACCATAAAATGTTACGAAGTCATCATTCATGTGTACTACGGACTACCACCTTACAAACTGATGTATTTCATTTTTTCATTTCCTCTTCACACAGATCGGTATGATGATTAATATAAAGTATAAATAATATATTAATTATATAATCAAACATTTAAATCCAATATATCATATATATATAGCTTTTTGCTTTCGATTTTTTAGGGGGTAAGACAAAGTCACTCGTGTGTACGACAAACTACGACATCATAAAGTGATTTGATTTTTTTTCACAAACGCCTTACATGGAAGGAATTAAAGATAATTTTTTTTATTTTATGTGATATCCATGAGATAATTTTAAAATTAATGAAAAATTTATCATTATTAAAACATAATTTATCATTTTATTTCTTACATTTTTACTCACTTAAAGAAGACAACATATTTCGTGTATATGTGGACGAATGCCTTCACAAAACAATGTGACTCACTATTCAATACTATGCCTCATTCAACATATATATAAGAATATTTAAAGAAATAATATATTATTTATGATATTATTATCATTATAATAATATAATATATTACATACATCATTTTCATAATGATAGTTGAAAAATGGAAACATTTCTCATTCATAGATACGACCTACTGTCTCCATGATCAAATCATACCGCATCTCTCAAAAAATTTATTTAATGATTGGTATATTATATATAACTGATATTTAAATATGATAATTATGTCATTATAGTTATAATTATATAGATATGTTAACTTTATAATATCCACAATAACTAGATATTTAATGCAAAAAAAACATGAAAATAAAAGGCAATTAACTCCCAAAACCATACAAATAGTGAAATATTCATAATGAGTGGGTGAAAATATGTTCTAAAATGATGATATATGATATTAAAAATATTAATATGGTTCCATTATAATTTAATGACTTGTTTAAAACTACTATACATGTGGTTAAATTATGTTCAACCAAATGGAATATAGATCCAACCAAATTCTTAAATAAATTTCAATTCATTGGGTTAAACTAATAATTATTTTATTATGTGATCGTAATATTATTTGTGTAATATCATTTTATTATTTTAATTTGTATTTCCGCACTTTTTAATCGTATTTACATTTTATAAACAAAATAAATTCGTTGATTAATCCTCATTTTAATGATATCTTCGTTGTAAGGGACATCATCTTCATTCCACATCATTGAGACATATTATAATGTTATGTAAATAATTTCATTATACAGTATCTAAAAATCCCCATTTGAATTTAATTTCATTATTAATTAATAATTCAAGTTATTTTCAGTTTCAATTTTAATTATTTTTTCTGTGCCGATTTGACTTGAAAATTATAAAATGCTAAAAAATATCATAACACAATTTTTTTCATTGGTTTATATTATTTCCTCATTTTATTTAATAATATATTATAATATTTGTATTGAAATTTGACTAAATTGGGTTTCATATCCAATTATTTTATTTGGATCTACATTTTATACACATAAGTGATTCATTGGTTATATTATCACCTTAATGTTATGATCATTGTAATGGATCATTTCACAATATCATTTTAATCCAGATTTTTTTACATGAATTTACATTGGAGGTAATTAGATGATAATTTATTAACAAACCCTTTAATTTTTATCTCCTCTAGTTGTTAATGAAAATTTTCAAGTAATAGTGTTATTTATACATTTTATGGTATATAAAATTATATAGAATTTTTTTTTAATTAAATACAACATCATTTATTTATTGAGTGGGAAATATATTTTCTTCCAAATGTATGATTTCGAACAATATTTTCAATATTTATTAAAACATCTACAATTTTTTTTAAAATAAATCAAATATTCGATGTAATTTTTTTAAATTGATTTATTAATTAATTATTGCGTGTTTATGGTTGGGAACGGTTCTCAATGGATCATTGTTGGCTGGAATGAGCTTGGGGATCATTACAGGTCTTCAGTTGATTTATGTGACTTTTCATTATTCACTCTCCTTCTCATTTGTTTATTTTTTGACTTATAATGAACAAATTTCAAATAAATATTCATTTCTTTTTCAAAATAAGTACATTTTATGTTTTATTATAAATGTGAAAGAATATTTTTTTAACGTACTCAACATGAATTGAATTTCAAACAATAATTACCACTAAATATTATATAGTTTCATTTATATGTTTCAAATATTATATTCATGAAAAATTATTTTCAAATATTTGTGTGATGGTTTATTTTTTAAAAGTAATTTACAAAATGAAATTTATTTTTCTCTTGAATGTACTAAAGATCACTTCATGGTATTACTAATCGTCAATAAAAAAATTATTTTTAATCCAGCAGGTATATGTTTATATTATCCTTATCCTTTATATAGATAGTTTATGATCATTTTTACCAAGGAAAATTAGCACCCTCTTTTGTGATTTATTTTTTTATTAACTTTCCCTTCAGATGTCAACTTACTTGTGATCACTTCACATTAACTTTTCCTTAAATAACCATATGATTTATCATGGAAAAGTTTATTAATTAATTGTATATCACTTCTAGATGTGGTGTTCTACATTGAATGTTATTTTTTTATTCAGAGAAATATTAATAAATTTGTATTATTTTATCAGTATGAATATCTGATTGTAAGGAACATATTTATTCAATGAAATCGATCATTAGATATATAATGAATGGTATGTATATGCATACATGGGTGGGGCCTGGTTATATATAGCCCCACATTGCATCAATAGGACATATGAGCTAGGTTAGTTTTCTATCCTTAGTTAATTGGTTTTCTACCGATCAATTTTAAACTATCTTGAGGAAAGATATTAACATTATAGGTATCATGATTTATGAGAACATGATGTCAAATAATTAAGTATTTCCTTAATTTACAATATATTTATTATTATCTATGATATATTCATAATGATATTATATTTTGAATAATTTAATTCTATGTTTGTTTATTAAATGGAATGTGTTTGCAGTTATGTACTATGTCGTATTTATTATGAATTATCTAGTTTTCATATTAAATATTTTGATTATAAAAAATGTTTTTAGTTATTTACCTTTCCATATTTATTATGTCTTTTCTAATCATGGTAGTTTGATTTTTTAAATGGGTTGTATGTTCATTTATTTACATTTCCCTGAAGTTTGTGATTATTGATTCATGATATCTTCTACTATACTTACCCCTTACAAAGAATTTGATATCACACTTATTTTGATTACTCAACTATAATATACGACATTTAATATCATTGAGTTGAAATGTTATTCTAGGGGGAATAACGTTATTCAAAAAAAAATTGTTGTCATTTTGTTCTTTAAAATATAATATTCGAATTATATATATATATATCTATTTTATCAAGACTACCAAACTATTCAACCCATTAGGATGTGATTCCCTTTATCTTTTAAACATTTAATAAGGAACACACCATTCTCGAGCTACATGGGTCAGGGTTGTTTCAATTAGTATCATAGTAAGTTTAGTATAAACATTCAAAACTATATTAATGGAAATATAGATTAGATAACATTAACCTATGATAGAATTTGAGAGTAGGTATACAAGAACTTTATAAGATTCCTTTAAGGAAAATATTATGTGGTATTTCTATGAAATACAACCATATATTTTTATAATAAGTGGACATGGTTCTAGAAGAGATGTGAATATGGTGAGTAACTCTGAAATTGGTGCATTGGGTTTGATTTGATCTTCACCCAGTTCATGTTAATGGACCTCACTACACACCATGTTTTACACCCATAGGAGATATTCATATGATAATTCACACAATATTTATAAACCATTCAAAATTATTTGGAAATATAATGATTATGAATGACATTGTTTAAATCTAAGGTGACCTAGATTGAAAATAAGGTGTCTCAATGGAATAAGAAAAGGTTTTACGTGTTAAAAATCAATCATAAAGCAATGAATTTCTAAAGAAAAATGAAGAGTATGATGGATGGAAAAAAATCTAATCCTATAAATCGATTTATTTTTCATTATATTAATCATTGAGAACCATGGAATTATCTAAGTTAATAAATAGTTATTAGTGAATTAGCTATGTTAAAATAGAAATGTTGAATTATTTATTAGGATTACAGAATTATATAATAGTTGTATTTTTACAAATGGTGTGTTTCATGAGAATCATGAAATATTTAAGGATTCTATTATTTTTTAGAAACATCTATGTATTCATTGTATTAATAATTATGGATACCATAATGATTACATAATTTTGTGGCTGATAGTGAATTTTAACTCTTAAACACCCATTTTTATGTTTCATTTGATGGGATTCAACAAAGAATAAGGATATTTTGGGTGAAATTTATGGAAATAAAACCCATTGGTTTAGAAAATATTTTGGATAAATAGTTATTTGAGGTTGAATTACATTTAATTTTAGACTTAATATTAAAGGTATTGGTAACTGTTAAGGTTTATTATATATATCTTTTAATAATTATTATCATCTCATGCTTGGAAGGTTATAAAAATTATATTAATGTAGTTTTATAAAACGAATAACAAGTATGTCATGTGATAACCAATCACATCTGGCCAGGCCCTGTGGATTCAAACCACGAATGAAAGATAATAAGTATTTATCGCCTACCACTGTACTATGTGATTTAATTATTAATGCATCCTTATTTTTAATCAAATATTTGATGAAAAAATATTAATGATAAACTAGTGGTGTTACTATTGAGGTTTACAAATTAATGCATTATATTGGATAACTTGTGAAATATTTATTTGATTTGGAAAATATTTTGAGGCAGACAGAAAGAGTTTTTACTATTTTATGGATCTTAAGATATGTTAAAAGTGAATTTTAGTTCTTCACGAATAAATAAACATTTTTGGATATCCATTTTTTATAATAATTGATGAATTGAAAATTGATCAAAGCTCAACCAAAGGAAAATTTTTTTCTTATGAAACAAAAAAATATTGAGAAAATATATTTCTTTATATTATCAGATAGTAAAAGAATTCCTCAAATTTAGGAAAAATATCCTAAAACAAAATTTTTCTACTATTACATTTATATCTGATGAATCAAATGTTCTTTTAAATCATCATAAATTTATAGTGGTTTTGTCATTAACATTGCATTGATCATTCACTATTCTTATTATCAATGACGTCTAAAATTGTCTATAATTAATGACACATTTCATCCATGTCCATATATCAATTTTCCATAAATTTTATCATTCTTAGAAACCTAATTATTTTTTATTTTATATAACCCTTGTAAATCCCTTTCTCTCTTATTAATAGGTTATTTTATCAACCCTTTTATGATACGGGTTGTTTAACAATGGAATTAAAAAATACCAAACCATTGTCTACCAATTTCATGTTTAAATTGTAAGGTAAAAATTTATTTATGGTGGGAATAATGTAACACACCATGATTTTAAAATAATAACAATTATATATATATTATGTGAAACATATAATTTATTTTTAATAACCCACAAGATATATTTCATTAAAATTAATTTCATTGATATCTTACAGAATATGAAACCCCAAGTCTAAATGAACCATAATATAGTATACCATTACTACATGATGTTTAATTGGAAGTGATGAATATTAGTAATTAAATAAATAATATTATGGTTATATATTGATAATAAGTACAATAAGAATCCTTGAAAAGAAAAAAAATGTTTTCTGAAGAACTGTATTTTTTTCTAAAATACAGTTTAGTCATATTTTACACACATAATATAATTAATAATTTCAATAAAAATTATATTAACTAATAATATAAAAAATATTGACCAACATGAATAACGAAAAATGTAAAAATTATTTTTTTTATTTTAAGGAAAAAATGGATTTATTGGAATTTAAAATAAAAATATAAGGGTTAAAAAGACCTAAGAATTCACTAAAATATAATTTGTAGAAATATTTAGAATTTATCATATCTATGTATAAATGTAATTAATTTTTTGGACCCTTTTTTATATTTAAAAACATAGGTACACATTTTTATTTTCAAAAATTACAAGTGTGCCACTCACCACACTTTTAAAATGGCACCCACTCTCCAATTTTCATAACACCATAACATACATATAAATCAGATAATAAATTCCCAAATAAGTAATAAATTAAATACCCTCATCCTAGAGTCGTTAATTTTTCATAAATCTATCCTTGGAAGGATTTTGATGAAAACTTAAGTAGGTTACCCACAGAATAGGTAATGTTCTTTAACAAGTGTTTTTATTTTATTTCTCCCTCAACCTCATTAGATTGTTATAAAATCCTAATGAAATAATAAAATTAGTATATTACATATAAATTTATGTTTTTATAAAATGTAAATTACATAAAAACATCCCCAATTCTATTTAATGGGTTATGAATTCATCATTTCTGTGTACGGAAAACTACCGCCACACGGACTAATGTTATTTGTTTTTCCACTACCACCTCTCACAGTTTGGTATGATGATGGATATAAATAATATCTGTGATATCTTTAAAATAATTATATGTTTGGGTTCATTATATAATATATATACATTTTTTACTTTCCATTTGATAGGGTATATGATAATGTCACTCGTGTATATTGTGGGATACCGCCTCACGAAGCGATGTGATTCATTTTGCACTTATGCTTTACATGGAAGGTAATAAAGATAAAATTAATTAATATATGTTATATAAATCAAATATTTATTATATTAATAAAATATTTATCATTATAAAATAGTAATATATCATTTTCTTTCTTACGTTTTAACTCACATAAATATGATAACATCATTTTTGTATGTGCAGACGGTCATCTTCACAAAGCGTTCTGACTCTATTTTCATCACCACATGAATTGAATGTTATATATATAAGTATATTTAGAGAAATAATATATTATTTAGGATACTATTATAATTATTTAATGATAAATGTCTACTTTCATCTTTTAGACAATGATTTTTGAAAAATTAAAACATTAATCATGTGTATGTATGACATGTCGTCTTTATGATAATAATGTACTTAATTTCCCAAAACCAAATTTCAGGATTTGTATTAGATGTATAATTTATATATAAATATAATAATTATTTCAATATTATTGTTATTTAGATGAATAAAATATATAATGTGTGGAAGAACCAGATCTTTCAAGACAAAAAATGCATGAGAAAATAAGGAAATTAACACCCAAAATAATTAAAGTAATGACATATTATTAACAACTAGGAGATAAGATATTATTAAAGGTTCATATATGATATCATAAAATATTTTCTTATTCTATTATAAGATAATAAAATGTTTAAAATTGTTATATATGTGGTTAAATCATGTTCAACCAAAAGCGATCATGAGGTAAGGGATTTGTTATCTAAATTTTTATTTATTGGATTAAACTTCAACTTAGTAGATTATGTCATGTGAAGATTATGTGTGTAATAACCATTGATTATTTTTTTCCAATTTTTTTATCTTGATTATAATTTTATACACATAATAAATTCATGAATAATTCTCCACTACAATGATAGGATGTTTATAAGCAACTTCATGTCAATTTCCTTTAATTTAAGAATATTGTAATTTTATGTACATAATTTCCTTTATATGGTACTTATACTACCCCTTTTACATTAAATATCATGATTACATAATAAATCATGGTATTTTAAGTTATAATTTGATTTTTTTCCACGGTGACTTGACATGAAATATACCAAGTGGTAAAGAATTTCATTACTCAATTTCATTTTAGTGTATTATATTTCATATCCAAGTGTTCGATATTATATTATTATTTATGTATTGAAATTTTAATAAATTATATTTTATATGTACTTTTATTATTAGGAATTAAATTTGATACTCGTAATAGATTCATTGGCAAATTCTCACTTCAATGTTTTTATATTTGCAAGGGATTATTTCCCAAGCTCATTTTAATCAGGATATTTTATACTTGAATTTACATTGAAGGATGTTATTTTGTCACTGTTTAAAAAATTATTTTCTATTATTATCCTATATTAATTAATGAATTTTTCAATTAATAGTACAATTTTTCCATTCCTTGTGGCAGAAAATATTTGGTAAATTTTATTAAGAAAATTGGACATTATTTCTCTCTTTGGTCAGAAATCTATTTTCTTCTACAGAAATGTTTTCCAAAAATGATTTCAAAAATGGTTTTAAACATTGAAAAATGATATATATTAGAAATTATTATCTATTTATACATTTTAAAAAATATTAAAGGAATATTCACGTCGTTTTCAAAATATGACTAGTTTCACTGTTACCGAAAATGTGAAAGGAATCTTCATTTTAATGTACTCAACATGTACGAAATTTTCTATTTTAATTTAAAATAAATTTTATAATTATTCTTATATATGTATCAAAGATTATTTTCAAACAAAAGTATTTTTTTTAATTTCAGTTTTAAACATTTATTTTCAAAATAAAAAGTATAATTACATCAGAAATGTATGTGATATTTTTATGGAATTTATATTCCTTAATGAAAAAACCCATTTATATATAGATAAATGGATATATGTCATATTGAAACTATCCTTTTTAATTTATATAGATTGATTATGATCAATTATACTAATGAATTATATGACACTACCTTTAAAGATTAATTTTTTATCAATTACCTTTGACATGAAATATTAATTTAAATGAGATCATTAGACAATAAATTTATCCTAGATACCCATATTATTTATCCTGGATATGCTTATTTCATAAATATTATACGACTTCTACATATGGTGTTCTTCATGGAATGTTATTTTTTATTTGTAAAAATATTGATAAATCTATATTCTTTGATCAATATGGATATTTGATGATAAGATGCATTGTTCATGAATTCAAGCATTCATTCGATGTGAGGAACACTTTAGACTTGAAGACATGGGTGTGTATGATTAGAATATGATGTAGATGCTCAAATACAAGAGGGGAAATGAATTTCATACTTTAAAAATTCCTTTGGAACCTTTAAAGTAGTTTTAAAAATTTTGATTTTAATGCTAAGGAAAACAATATTTAACAATCTTAAACAGGGTAAATTTACAAGACCTCTTAGTTCTACAAACTTACTAGGTTCAGAAAATATTGTTTCAAAAATGAAACATAAGAAAAGTTTACAAGGAAAAGATTCTATCTTAAAGCATATAGAATCTTATTATTTAGAGTATAAGAAAACACTGATGTATAAGAAAGTTATACTTTTTTATTAGTCAAAATGAAGCAGAAAAATGATCTTGAAACAAAACAAGTAACAAGTATGAAATATTTTATCCCAAAGGGAAGGGTATCGAACAACCTTGGGTAATACTCCCTTGATTTATAAATTCAAGAAAGTCTGTCTTACCCACACTAGGGTAAGCCCTTGATAGAAATATTGGAATTTTCTTGCTATCCCCACAAGCCCTCAAACTTCAAGGTATTCAGCACCTCTGTCATCCTCATCATGGAAGTCCTTGAATATTAAGGTAGTCGGAACCTCTATCTTCCTATACTCAAAATCCATCAATTTTACACAACAAAAAATGGAGTCACATGAGGCAATCTGAACATGATGTTTAGTACTCACAAAGTATGAGAGTATATCTCTATAGAAATTACTTCAACAACATGTGGTCTCTAGAGTGGTAGATCAGTAATGAGCTCATTCAAATGAGCTCATATTTAGAGTAAAAACTCCAACGGTCGGCTCCCTCCTCCAATGGTCATATTTTTACATTAATTTTAGTGGGACTTATACACATGTAACTTAACCAATGGTTAGTTTCAAACAGAATGAAAAACATAATTTCATAACTATAACAAGGGTAAGAAAGATATGGTTTTTTAACCAAATCCGATTTTCAGAGTCTAAGAACATTAATGTTTAGAGTCTAAGAAAAATAAACATTTGGAGTCTATATTACATGAATAATCTGATTCTATTTTCCAATGAATTCGAAGTCTGAATTCTAATGAATTTAGAGTTTTAATTCTCCGAAATTCGGAGTCTGAATTCAGAGGATTTTAGATTCTGAATTCTAAGGAATTCAGAGTCTGAATTCTGATGAATTTGGAGTCTGAATTCTAAGGAATTTGAAGTCTATGTTTCAGAAAATTCTGAACCTGAATTCGGATTCTGAAAAGAGAATACTCTATATCTAAGTATTTAAATAATCTAGAACCATATTTTTTTTGTAATAATATTTTTCCGTATACAAAATTTTTTCATCACCAAAATTTCTTCTAAATTTTTTTTTCTTAACCAAACTTTTTTTGTAACAAAAATATTTGTGTATCAAATTTTTTTCGTAACCAACATATTTTTGTAACAAAAATTTTTCTGTAACGAAATTTTATCATAACCAAAATTTTTTCATAACACAAATTTTTTTATAACCAAAATTTTTTCATAACCTAAATTATTTCATTACCTAAATTTTTCTCATAACCAAATTTTTTTTGTGACCAACATTTTTTCGTAATAAAATTTTTTCGTAACCATAATTTTTTCAAAACAAAAATTTGTTCGTAACCAAATTTGTTTCATCACCAAAATTTTTCCATAACCAAAATTTTTTCCTAACAAACATTTTTTCTAATATAATTTTTCGGTATCAAAATTCTTCCGTATAAAAATTTTTCATTATAAAATTTATACTTATCAAAATGTTTCCTTATAAAAAATATTTCTTTATCATAATTTTTCCTAATCAAAATATTTTCTTATAACAAATTTTTCCTTATCAAAATTTTCCTAATAAAATTTTTCCTTATAAAAACTTTTTTATATCATTTTTCATTACAAAATTTTTTTATTATGAAACTTTTTCATTATCCAAATTTTTCCCTATCAAAATTCATTCTTTATCAAAACTTTTTTTATTATAAATAATTATTCATTATCATAATTCTTCCTTATAAAAAATTTCTTTATAATATTTTTCCTTATCAAAACATTTTCTTAACAAAAAATATTCCTCATCAAAATTTTTACTTATCAAAACGTTTCCATATTAAATTTTTCCTTATGAAAATTTTTCCTTATAAAAATTTTTCCTTTTCATAATTTCTTCCACAGAAAATTCTTCATTATCAAAATTTTTCCTTATAAAATTTTTCCTTATCAAAATTTTTCCATAACAAATTTTTTCCTTATAAAAATTATTCTTTATAAAAATTTTTCCTTATCAAAATTTATCCTTTTAAATTTATTCCTTATAGAATTTTTTCTTTATAAAAAAGTGTTCCTTATAAATATTTCTCCCTATCAAAATTTTTCCTTATCAAAATTTTAATTTATCAAAATGTTTCATTATAAAATTTTTCCTTATATAAAATTTTCCTAATCAACAAAGTTTCCTTATAAAAATTGTTCCTTATCAAATTTTCTTCTTATCAAATTTTTTCCTTATCAAAATTTTTCCTTACCAAATTTTTCCTTATAAAATTTTTTCTTATCAAAATTAGTCCTCATCAAAATTTCCCTTTATCATAATGTTTCCTTATCAAAAATTTTCCTTATAAAAATTGTTCCTATAAAAATTCATCCTTATCAAAATTGTTCTTTATGAATCTTTTTCCTGATAAAATTTTTCCTTATCAAACATTTCCTAATCAAAAATTTTTCCTTATCAAAATTTTTCTTATATAAAAATCTTTCCTTATCAAAATTTTTTCTTATCAAAACATTTCCTAATCAAAAAATTTTTCTTATCCAAAATTTTCCTTATCAAATTTTTTTCTTTCATAAAAAATTATATCATATCAAAATTTTTTACTTATTAATAATTTTCCATTATCAAAATTTTTCCTTTTCAAACTTTTTCCTTATCAAACTTTTTCTTTATCAAAATGTTCCCTTATAAAATTTTTGCTTATCAAAATTTATCCTTACCAAAATGTTTTTATTATCAAAACATTTCCTTATTAAATTGATCCTTCTCAAAATTTTTCCTTATCAATTTTTTACTTATCAATATTTTTCATAACAAAATTATTTTTCCCCTTAATCAAATTTTTATTGTAACCAAATTTCCATTCCTTAAATTTTTTTTTTGGAATCTATGTTTTTCAAGAGAAATATTATCTATACATGAATTTTTTCTAAGATGTCTAGAAGGTATGTTTCCTTACATAAATTTTTCCAATCGAATATTTTTTTCTTGTTAATATTTTAAGAAAAATCTATCAAATTTACTTTCCTTAAATCCAGTTTTTTTAAAACTAAAAGGATCAGAACCCATAAAATTATATCATGTCATGGTTATTTATTAGCTTAAACATTATTTTAATCAAAAGTATGATTTCTTAATCATGATCATAGAAAAGATCAATCATCAAGGAGAGATAATGAAATCTCAGGAAAAATTTATTAAGGCTCAAGAAGAAAAAATAAAAGCCTTAGAGATAAAAATTGAAGATCATGATCAGTTTCTCAAGTAAGTAGAGGAGGATCACAGAGAGTTAAAGAAATTGAAAACCATTTTTAAGAATCTTATTACAATGGAGAAAAAAATATAATCTTTTTCAAATACGATCTTTTGTTATTTTTTATTCATTATACAAATTCTTTATATCTTAATGATTTTTTAATCTCTATAGTGGGTTGTTTTCTATATTTGGTTGTTTAGTAATAATATTTCAGGTATCAATTTGTTTTCCATTCCACCTATTCATTTATGAAAATCACAAAGGGGGAGAAATGAATGTTCAAAATAATACCATGTGAAGAAGATATTTCTATATGCAAGGGGAAGTTGATCTAAAGGGGAGTTCTTATCAAAGATGATTTATGTATTCAATAAAATGATAAATCTCAATCATGAAATCAATAATACAGTCTTTAGAAATTTAAAATACTATGGGGGAGGTATTCATATTCACTATTATCCATATGTAAAGGGAGATATGATTTTACAAGACCATAATTTTTTTTCTTCCTTATATTCTTTTTCTAAAGGATGTTTGTGCTTTCCAAAAAGTGGGAGATTGTTGAGTCAATAAGGATTCCTTATGAATTATCCATTAATTTATGTTTTAAAAATAACCAACACTCTTTCTCAAGAAAAATTTTTCCATTCCTTTATGTTTTGAAAATCACAAACACTCTTTCTCAATGTTAATTTTAGTTTCTATAAAATTATATATTAAGAAGGACAATTTTCCTTCCCCAACTAAATTTTATACTTAACCTTGTTTTCATTGTTCATATAATAGATTCTATAAAATTTTATCTTAATAATGAAAATTTTTTCCCTAAGGAAACTATGATATGAACAATGAAAACAAGGTTTAAGAGAAAATTTCCCTGGTGAAGGAAATTGTTTTTTATTAATATAAAATTTCAGAGAAAATAAAATTTCCTGTGAGAAAGAGTGTTTGAGATTTTCAATACACAATGTAATGGAAAATTCATAATGAAACAATATTTTCTTAATAGGGTGGGACCTTGTTGTAGATACTCACTCGATGCATTGAAATATCCCATAAGACAAATTAGTTTTCTAGCCTTAATAAAATGGGTTTCTACCTATCGTTATTAAATTGTTTTGAGGAATGATCTTAAATGTATAGGGATCATGATGTTTTAGATCATGATATCCAATAATTATGTATTTACGTCGTTGATAATTCAGTTATAATTATCCATCATTTTTTTCAATGATATTTTCTCTGAATGAATTTAATTTCTTGTTTATTGAATAAATTTCATGTGTTTTCACTTATTTACCTTACCATATTCCTTATGACTTATCAAATCATGATAATATTGTTATTAAATTAGAAATTATGTTTAGTTATTTCCCTTTTCAAGTTGTTTATGAATATTTTTTCATGATAGATTCTGATATACTTAACCCTTATGGATCCTTAAATCTCTCCCTTATTTTGGTTCATGTCAGGGGTTCCATGAAGTGTATAATCATTGATATGAAACGATATTATAGAGGCAATAATGTTATTCTAAAATTATTATGTTTCCAAATGTAATATGGTAATCACATATGTATCTTGTTTACAAATATAGATAATCCATTTGGTCTTTCGGGATGTGATTCCTTTAATCATGTGTCAATGTAATAAAGAGGGCACCATCTCTAGGATATTGAGGTCATGGTTGCTATAGATTTTATCAGTGGATGTTTTTTAGAAACCTTGGGAACTATATTAATACAATCATATATTTCGGAACATAACCCTTTGAGATAATTTGAGGATAAGTATATAATTATAGCTTACATTTTTGTTAATGAAGATATTATGTGGTTTTTCATTACAATAGATCATAGTATGGATACTACAGGTGGGTATGGTTATAGAATAGATGTACCTAGGGTTAAAAACTCAAAAATTGGTTCATTAAAGCTATATTATATTTTTGTTTCAATTGAAAACTACAGTTTCGTTTGAATTTTTTATAAATTTAAATTATATTTTAAATTATTTATAAATTAGAATTAGTTCAATTATATATAAATTAGTCCAATTTTTTGTTGGATTAATTTTGATATTGTATTTTTCATAAAAAATTGGTAATCATTTGAACATTTTCTCATTGAAACCCTGCCTTCTCATCGCATCTGTGAGATTAATTTTAAATTAATATTTTTCACTTATGTGAATAGATTTTAGAAAAATTCATTTCATATTTTGAATCATAATAATTTATATTATCTAATATATTCACATTATTGTTTTACAAAAATTAATACAGAAAAAGGTAAAAAAATATTTATCAGGGTTAAAGTTAAAAAATTATATATATATAGGATAAACAAAATTCATAAGGGTTAACATGACATAAAATCATGTATATAAAAAATTAATAAACATATTTAGACCATATGATGTCTAATTATCTATAATAATACATTTTTAACCTAACTATAATGATAAAATCATTGCCACACATTTTTATTCCCAAAAATTACAAGTGTGTCACTCCCCTCGCACATAAAAGGCCACCCCATGTCCCATCTTCTTGAAATATGTAATCAATCTTGGTTAAGAAAATACACAACAAAATAATGTTCCAAATATCATACACTAATCTTATAATTACTATTTTTTCATTAATCTGACCTCGGATGTAAAGTGGTTCAAACCTAAAGATGTTACACAAAGAAGAGCTAACAATTTTTAACGAGCATTTTTATTTAATTTTATCCTTAAACTCCTAAAATTATTTTTAAAACATGATGATTTAATAACCTTATTATCGTAAATATACTTATATTTTGATATATTATGGTCTTGACCAAAATCATCCCCACTTTCATCAATTTAATTATGAAGTCATCATTTATGTGTATGGCCTACTACTACCTCACGAACTGATGTTATTCGCTTTTCCATTAAAACCGATAACAGTTACATATAATGATGGAAATAAAGTATATATATGATATTTATTAAATAATTATTCCAATAGAGTCATTATTACATACCTTTTTTACTTTACATTATTTATGGAATATGATAATTTCAATCGTGTGTACGACAACGTACTGCATCATAATGAAATCTGATTTTTTTTCATATATTCATTAAATGGATGGTAATAAAGATAATTTGGTGAATATATGTGATATAAATGAATTAATTGTATTATTGATGAAATATTTATCACAATTAAAATATAATATATCATTTTCTTTGATACATTTTCACTAACTCAAAGATGATAAAATCGATCATGTACGTATGGACTACCGCTTTCACAAAGAGATGTTACTCAATTTTCATCACCGCACCGCATGGATGATAAATATATAAGTAAATTTAGAGAAATAATATTGTATTTATGATATTATTATCATTATATAGTGATTAAATATTACTTATCTCCTTTCCATAAGGGTTGTCAAAAAATGGATACATTAGTCATGTGTATATACGACCTACCACCTCCATGATCGTAATGAGCATCATTTCTAAAAAACATATATAAAAATTATAATTAAATATAAAATTTATATAAAAAAATAAAATTATTTCACTATTAATATTTTAAATATTGTGTAACTCTATAATATATTTAGGAATTGGGTCATTCATGAAAAAAACACGTTCATGGTAATAGGAAACACTAGAGAGAATGAAAATAATGAAGCATTATTAATGAATTGGTAATAGTTATTTATTAAAGGACCCTGTAATATATTATAAATACTTTTATTTTTATTTTAAAATTCAATTAAATGTTTAAAATCACTATAAAATGGGATAAAAAATGTTGAATGCAATAAAGTGTGAGGTAATTTATTTATAATCTCAATTTATATTCACTGGGATAAACAAATACGTATTTAATTTTTTCATGCTATGATTATGTTTTTAATGAAATTTTGTTATTTTATATTCAATTTACACATTTATTAAATGGAATTATATATTTTATTCATAGTAAATTATGTAAATAATATCCACATCAATTATATGATCTTTATAAATGAATTCATCTCAATCTCCCTTAATTGAGGCATATTTTAATGTTATGCACCATATTTATTTTATATGGTGTATATAATTCCCCATTGACATGAAATAACATAATTTGTTAATAATTCATGGTATTGTAAGTTTCAATTTTAATAGTTTCATATATGGGGATTTGAAAATTACCATATAGAAATGAATTTTATAAAACAATTTCATTTCATTGGGTTATATTAATTCTTTTCAATATTTGATGTTCTATGATTATGTTTTTATGAACATTTGACTACATTTTATTTCATATAAATTTTTTTATGTGTCTTTATGTTTGATAGAGATGGTCGCTTCATTGGTTAATTATCAGTTTAATGTTATGACATTTGTAATGGATTATTTGACAATCTCAATTTAATTATGATTATTTATACTATAATTTCCATTGAAGGAAAATATTTGATCATTATTTAATAAATTAATTAATAGTTTTTTCCTCTAGATATTAATTAATTTTTTTTCAAGTAATATTTCCTATTTTCCATTGTTTTGTACTTAAACTAAGTGAAATAATCTTTTTACAAAAATACGATATAATTTCTCTCTTCCGTTGGAAATTGGTTTTCTTAAAAACCCTTCATTTATAAAAATTACCTAAAAATTGTTTTTAACTATTTTTAAATTATTTATTGAATACATTTTTACCCATTTTATAATTATTAAAAAAATCAAAAAAATCATTTTGGTGTTTCCAAAACAATGATAATTTGGGTTTTACTGAATATGTGAACCAAATAATTTTTGGCATAAGATGAATTTAAATAATTTCCTAATATAATGACTAATAAATGTTTTAAATATTCTTTATATGATTCAATGATTATTTTAAAATAAATTTATTCTGAAAAAATTATATCTTTCAGCTTTAAAAATATATTTTCAAATTGAAAATGATATTTCCCTAGAAATTTTTTAAATATATTGGTATAGTAATTATATTAATCAATGAAAAACCCACATATTTTTAATCCGATTAATATATATTATATTGGTTTTATCTTTATCATTTCTATTGATGGTTTATTTGAAGGACCCCGGGACACCCTGTGAGGGGAGGGGTGAATCAGGGTGACAACTTTTTCTTTTAATGTCATGGATCTTGTTCCCACGTTAGTAGGAAGTTGTTGAACCTGTAAGATGAATATGATCAGAAAGAAAACTTTCATAGTTATAGAGAAGACACATCATTCTTTACATGGTTCACCACTAAGGGATACGTCCAAGGAGAACACGCCGAAAAGTTGTCGGTCTTACCTAATTCCACTAATCTTCACTAGCTGTGGATTACAATGGTTCAGGAACAGTCACTTTGTCCCAGGCTCACTACCTTTACAAAGGTTCAGGGATAGCTCACTGCTTCCCTCAGGTCACTCCCGTTGACTCCCCCTAGATCACTTCCCTTAAGTGAAGTACCACTCAGTTTATAGACGTGAAGGTCTCTTCATCATTGCTCAATGAAAGCATCCTTTGTTATATGTAGATTCTCTGTTGAAGTCCCACTATAACTCGTTAACTGATCTTCATCTTTCGTGTAGCTCGAAGACAACCAGAAAGCCTTAACAAAGACCTGGCACGCAACACCAAGACGACGTACAACTTTTAAGGATGACATGCAAGTTATAACTGGCGTGCAAGTCCTCCTCCAACACTTGCATGACTCAAACTTCATCGAAATAAAACTTGTGCGACTCAACATATTTTCAACCAAAATCGATTTTGAATCCTAATGGAAACCTGTCATGCAACTTCAATTCTGGCGTGCAAGTATCCCCAAATCACTTGTGCGACTACTGAACGGGCACCAAACAACTATCGCACTGCTCCACCTTACGCGACCCACCAACACTTGCGCGACTTCAACACATGTGCGACGGGAGCTCTGAATTTCTTCAAGTCCAAAGATCATGTCGAATGAGGAGGGGTGGTCCACTATTTATAGGCATCTAGATACCCTGCGCGACGACACACAAGTCTTCCCTTGGCGCGCAAGTCTCGGTGCGCAACCCTTCTGTCCTCCTAGACACTTGTGTGACCAACTTCCAATCTTGGGCGCCCCTATTTACTTTTACATATTTTTTTTATCAAAACATGGTGGTCAAATGGTGCACAACATTCCAATCCTCTAAATTAACGGCGCGCAAGTCTTTTCACGGCGCGCAAGTCACATGTGCGACCAAACCAATACTTGTGCGACCCTCATTCCTTTGACATATTTTCATTTTCACATTCTGAAAAACCTCATGGGTGAAAGTTTCCAAGCCTCCGTGTCCTCGGCATGCAAGTCTCTTTTCCAAAAACACATTTCTCTATATTTCAAATTTTGAGTCCCAAAAAAATTGGCAAACACTGGAAAATGACGCCATCTTCAATACTGTTGTCTACCTGAATCATATGATCACCTTGCTCGTACACGTTCTAAAATTCCATTGAGGATTGAAAAAAAAACACAAACCATACTCCAAATCATGCATAGAAGACCATGGTTCCAACAATCTCCCCCTTTGGGTTTGTTGGATGTCAGAAAATAAATTCAATATGTAACATCCCAGGTAAATAAAGAATATGACATTTTATATTTATCCATATTTGTGAATAAAATATTTAAATGACTTTAAAGGGGACGCTATGCTCGATGGCGTACCCAACACGCAACAACGAGTTTTTGGGAATCTTATGTTGCACTCTAATAATAAAATAATATTATTTTAAATGGTAGTTAACATGTAGCCGTTGTAATGGCGGGAATGGATATAAATAACTAAAATATGATTATATATGTTTTTTAATGTTTTTTTCATTTATCCAATAAAATCTAAAGGCTTAAAATACAGAAAGAATTCAATTTTAGGCGTATATGCCCTAGTTTTCACTAAAGGTTCACTTATCGCCTTTTAATGGAGAACTGTCATTAAATATAGATTTGATCACTCTTATACATTCTTTTGGACCAAATAAAACTCTTATTAATAATCGGGACATCAAATTTTACTTTGGGTAAATTTTTGGTATTTTTCTGATAAAGTTCATTTTTTAATGAATAGTGTAAAATGTTGTATTTTAATTCAAAACCTCTTTATAATCTAATTTATTAGATTATTATTTTAATTGGTTTTAAAGTGAAATTAGAAAATATTTTTACCAGTTAATCCAATGGTGGTCATTGGAATCAATTTCACTTTGAAATTGGACTTAAACTGGTGTCAATCTTTTGATACTTATTGTTTCACAAAAACACGCTATTTGTCATGACAGCGGGAATTAATTATTAAATTAATTAATGTGAATTATATGATTTGAATTTTGTAAAATAGACTTCATTTTTGAATTCAGAATATCAAATATATCTTAGGGTGAATTTTTGGTAATTTTCTGAAAAACTTCAATTTTTGATGAATAGTGAAACCACTAAGTGGTAATCAAGCAAACTGATTTTTCAGTTAAATGAAAGTTTACCACTAATGTGTATTGAATTTTGAAAATCCGACATACATGGTTGTCATTAATATGTAAAATGTGGTTCAATGAGATTATAATAATTTTTTGGTGAATAGTAACTCATTAAGTTTTTAATCGCGATTAGTGGTAATTAGGGTAGTTTAAGGTATAAATAATGCTTTAATAATATAAAATGACCTAGAAACATGTCCCAACCTTATTGGTTGTGTCATGGCCGACCAAGACAAGCCATGGGTCAACTTGGTGACCCCATGGATCCACTTTTGTTGGGAAATGACATAAATTACTTTTTATTTAATGTTAAAGTGAAAATGACACAAACATAATATGTTTTACGAAAACAATTTTTAAGTGGGGTTATACAAGTCCAAATTTTGATTATAAATAGTAATTGGAAAGCTAAATACATTTAATATATCATAGTATTTTTTTTATAATTTTTAGACATTAAAGAAATTAAATTATTTATGAGATAATAATGATGCAGCGATGACATCATTATTTGACGATTTAATTAAAATGGAAAGATAATGAAACATCTACAAACTACACATGGGAAAAACCAATTGGATGAGTGGATTTAGAAGCCTTATCACCTTATCCACGAATTCAATCAATGTGGGACCTTTTGAAACCGAAACACATTTTCAAATAAAGTAATATTTCTTACATTCCAAAAGTACCCCTCCTCTCCTCTTATAAAAGGCCCCCACCTCTACCTCATTTCACACACTTCTCAAGCCTTTGGCTCGGCCAACCCCTGCCCATTTACTCTCTCCACATCCCTCTCCTCATCCTAGAGGACTCCCTTTGGGCAGAATCCTTTCAAAATAATCCTTTAGGCTTAAATCAAAAGGAGTTACACTTTTAAAGGTAATTCATTCTCTCATGTTCATTTGTTTTATTTTGCTTCTACAACCCCCTAAACTCTTTTTATTTACTTCTTTTGTAACAACACCAGTATCTTCAATATACTAGGATGTTGTTATAAGATTTATTCATGCTACAATATCACACAACTACATCAAATGGTTAAAGAACATACGGTTTCCGTGGATGGTGAAATTCTGCCTCCCGAAACGATGATTGTTCAATACTCTTTTAACACCTTCAAAGGTGGCCATTATGATGTAACTATTTTTATATATGATATATAATATGTTTATGTTTTATTTATGCTTCTGTATTTTTCATTTTTGTCTTACCTTTGTGGCTCCCATTATGGGTATACGCGATATCTTCATTTAAGGAAGTGCGGACTACCGCCCCCTCAAAGTGATTTGATTCGTTAAATACCATATGTGGGATGTATAAAGGATGGAAATATGATATTATATATGATATTATACTGGAATTATAATATACCTTTATATCATTATTATTCCATTCTATAAAATACGAAATAGAAATGAAAGTAGCGTTCATGCGTACGTACGGCTTACCGTCTCCATGAACGGTGCATTTCATTTCTTACCTCTAAATGATTATGTAATGTTATAAATGCATGAATGTACTGGATATATATGACATATATGATATCTACATAATGAATACAATTCAGGATATAATAAACATTTGGCCACATGAACAACATGTAATTGAAAGAAGACCACTTTCGACTTAAGAACCAAATATCGGCAAAACAAATATTATTAACTTAAATGATTACATAATGTTTGTGACATGGTAATAAGTGTTATAAAAGTAATAATGAACTTGAAAAAGGGTTCTTAATGAATTATAAATTAACTCAAGTTTATCATTCAGGAGATTAAGGAACGATCGAGTCAAGTCGGACCCGAGGTAAGGGATCCTACAACTCTCTTTCTTTTTAAGTACACTCTTTTATGTAATTTCATTTAAGCTCATCTTTCTTATGATTGGGATGTTATTTTATATTACTCCTACTGTAATTTTTATGTTCATGTGATGAGAGACCCTATTCTCTCTCATCAATCCTTTTGGAAGTTTTGAGTGGCGCCGTTAGGCTGTCGAATTTTCGTAAGGGATTTTTCATCTCACTTTTATTCTCGTGAGATTTATGCTACATTTTCCACAAATTCCATTGAGTGGTGTATATACTGCCCATTATTATACTCTTTGTGTAATATACATTCATTTATGAGTATTTACATCATTGATCTATTGTTCTTCTTTCATGGGGTGTATGTTTTGAAAGATACCCAAGTCGGTAAGGGAACCTTTCACCCTCCTCTTTTTTTTAAAAGACTTCTTTTATTGGGTCTTTTAATTTACATATTTTTATGTTGGGATATGTTCTCATACATCCTTATTGATGTAAATTTTATGTCCAAGTGATGAGATACACTTTTTATCTCTCATCAACTCATTTTGATGTGATGCCGTTAGGCTGTCAAGGGAACTTTTTAACCCAATTTCGATTTCTTTGGGTTCAACTTGTAGTCATTGAATGTGTCATCCATTGAATATGTGTGAATGACCTTTTATTGTTTTACACTTAATATCCACTTATATTGGGTGTATTTATATTTGTCACACATATTTTTGAGATTGATTTGTCCTTAATTTAAGGATACCTTCTTTATAAGGGATTTCATCACATTTGACATTTCTATTGAGGGTTCATTGTTGTTATGCACCAATTCACTCTTATATGGTGTATATACTATCCGTTGGAGTATTATATCATGAATCCATTTATTCTCATGATATTATAAAGTTCTGACTAAATGTTATTCCTCAATTATTGTATTCAAGTGTCTCTAATTTTGGTAAAACCCCTTTAACCAAAATATCGTTTTAAATGTTTTAATTATTTGTTCTTATTAATATCCATGTTTTCAAAATGGTTTTAAGGATTTATTTATATGGATATTAATGGTTTAAAATGTTAAAAGATTCAATGTGGTATGGGACACTATGATTCAAAAATCTCTTTATTGAATGTTTTAAATAGTTTTGGAAATGGTTTCTTTTTGGATTCATTATTTCAATATCCTAAAATGTTATATTGTGATTGAAATGTGGAAATGTTATGTCTCCTTTATTCATGTTTTATGTGATACGATTATGTTATGGTTCTTGGCCATTGTTATGAAGAACGGGTGGTTCCGTGATAAAATAAGGGCGGGTGAGCCCGATATAGCTCTCCAATGCATTGGGTAACGTGAAGGAGTGAAACGTTAAGGTTTCTCCGAAGAAATTTAGGGAATATACTGTGATGGGTATTCCAAACGTAACCAAGAGGGTTACTCCGTACGTAAGAATGTTATGAATGCCTCAAGTTACCTTTATGTCTTATGATTTCTATGATTTATTCATGATTTGATGAGGTAGGTTAAAGTGCCTATGTTTTATGGGTAAATTATGATTTCATTCTTGTGTATATATGAACTCAAGTTTCCTTTCCATATTTTTTATATCCCTTACTGAGATTTTTATGCTCATCCGAAGTTTCTGAAATGTTTTTTTCAGGTCAAGGGAAAGGTACATGATAAGATGATAGAGTCAAGGATGTGTTAAGAAAGATTCCATGTTTTATTTTCAATATGTTTCCGTTGATGGGAAGAATGGATACTATCTTTTATCTAACCACTTTGTTTAAATGTGGAATGTAATGCAAGTTTCATGATCTAATTCTCTAAAACTCTAAACCTGAAAAGATCCTCAATGTGTAATCTTGTAATAACTCAAGATTAAGTAAGTTTTAAGGCTGGGGCCTTATAGTTGGTATCAGAGGCCGGTTTAGATAACTTTAGAAGTTAGGGTATTCTCTAAGCACAAGTGACATTACCATAATGGTTAGAATTTCAGAAAGAGTCCTAATTTTAGATAAAGTGAATGAGTAAGTATATCTTGGAGTCTGCCTTCCTCATTAGTACATGATGTTTTTGTTGATATACTCACACTGACCTTTATGTTTTTAGTGAATGGATCGATCTAGCAGGCACCAAAGTGACAATGGGTTTGATGGAAACTGTGGTGGTTCTCTGATTAAGATACTAGATGAGATGGGGGATTCAATGAGGAATCTCATAGTTGTTCTAAAACAACTATCAAAGAGTCATGATCAATCACTTCAACCTTGGTGAGTTCTCTAATGCATCATTTACGAGATGGCAAACTCGATGTGGAAATTCAGGTAATAATTATTAAGGTAACCATTAGGGTTTATATGATCCTTACTTTTTAGGTAATTATGGGTTACTCTATGATATGATGGAAAAGGAAAGGAATGAGATAAACTTGAGGTTAAAATATGTTATGAATATTTTTGAAGATTTTATCTCGTTTTGGGGAATGTTTTGAGAATTATATAGTTTTGGAAAAAGGACAACACGCAGACCGTGCGGCAACCCATCGCGTCGGACAAAGCTGCGGGAATCGAACCCACAACCAAAGTGCGACTGGTATTTATCGCCTACCACTGGACTACGTGAAGTCCCTGGTTAGTTTGACTGATTCTTTTTGGTTATATGATTTTATGAATTAATAGTAAGGTGATTTTGGGTTATTTATGAAAATGATTAACCTATCATGGAGGATATGTGATTAGGATAATTACTTTTCAATACGAGACTTTAGGAGCAACTGATGTTGTTTGGAGATAAATGTTACGATTTAACTTGGAAGACTATGTGACTAAATCCTTCAAATATTTGGGTTTCAATCTTATATTGGTTTACTTTGAAGAATTTTATGGACAAATTGTTTATCGGATGGTCCTCGTTGAACTTTGGGTTTTGTTGGACAAATTTTGGAGATTAAGCATAGATTTTCTTTTTATTGGGTTATCCTTTTCTGGATTATCTGACCTTGTACTAACCTTTTTGGTTTTCGTTTTGGTTAAAGTCTAAAGACATGGGAGGTATATAGTTCTATTTTGTGGATTAGGTGATTTTCTAAAAGTTTATTATAGTACTCTTAATGTGAACAAGTCTTCCTAAATACTCGCCTTCAGGAGAAAATATGAGTTTGTGTAAGGAATCTAATAAAAGTTGAAAGTCAATATGATAAGTGATTATGTTTACTTATGAATAAATTCCTCAATAAAAAGTAACATAAAACAAAAATGTTGTCTATTAACTTTTCCTACTGGGGAATCGAATACCGTTTAACCCATCACAAGTTTGTGATTTTCTCGTGGTTAACTTTCTCCTAAACATGTTTTCTGTCACTCTCCATCAGAACATGACCCTATGTTTTCTCCTCCATGTCCATATTTTCATACTTGGAATCCTAGTATGGGTTAACTCGGGTGACCTTTGTACTTATCTTTCCTTTTTTTAAAGTGTTTGTTTTACCGACTTTTGTTCCGATGTGGGACTTTCAAGGATGTTTCCAAGCGCAATTTTAAAATTGCGAGGATGCAATTCCCAAAAGGGGGGAAGGATGTAACATCCACGGTAAATAAAGAATATGAAATTTTATATTTATCCATATTTGTGAATAAAATATTTAAATGAATTTAAAGGGGACGCTATGCTCGATGGCGTACCCAACACGCAACAACGAGTTTTTGGGAATCTTACGTTGCACTCTAATAATAAAATAATATTATTTTAAATGGTAGTTAACATGTAGCCGTTGTAATGGCGGGAATGGATAGAAATAACTAAAATATGATTATATATGTTTTTAAATGTTTTTTTCATTTATCCAATAAAAGCTAAAGGCTTAAAATATAGAAAGAATTCAATTTTAGGCGTATATGCCCTAGTTTTCACTAAAGGTTCACTTATCGCCTTTTAATGGAGAACTGTCATTAAATATAGTTTTGATCACTCTTATACATTCTTTTGGACCAAATAAAACTCTTATTAAGAATCGGGACATCAAATTTTACTTTGTGTAAATTTTTGGTATTTTTCTGATAAAGTTCATTTTTTAATGAATAGTGTAAAATGTTGTATTTTAATTCAAAACCTCTTTTTAATCTAATTTATTAGATTATTATTTTAATTGGTTTTAAAGTGAAATTAGAAAATATTTTTACCAGTTAATCCAAGGGTGGTCATTGGAATCAATTTCACTTTGAAATTGGACTTAAACTGGTGTCAAACTTTTGATACTTATTGTTTCACAAAAACACGCTATTTGTCATGACAGCGGGAATTAATTATTAAATTAATTAATGTGACTTATATGATTTGAATTTTGTAAAATAGACATCATTTTTGAATTCAGAATATCAAATATAGCTTAGGGTGAGTTTTTGATAATTTTCTGAAAAACTTCAATTTTTGATGAATAGTGAAACCACTAAGTGGTAATCAAGCAAACTGATTTTTCAGTTAAATGAAAGTTTACCACTAATGTGTATTGAATTTTGAAAATCCGACATACATGGTTGTCATTAAGAAGTAAAATGTGGTTCAATGAGATTATAATAATTTTTTGGTGAATAGTAACTCATTAAGTTCTTAATCGCGATTAGTGGTAATTAGGGTAGTTTAAGGTATAAATAATGCTTTAATAATATAAAATGACCTATACACATGTCCCAACCTTATTGGTTGTGTCATGGCCGACCAAGAAAAGACATGGGTCAACTTGGAGACCCCATGGATCCACTTTTGTTGGGAAATGACATAAATTACTTTTTATTTAATGTTAAAGTGAAAATGACACAAACATAATATGTTTTACGAAAACAATTTTTAAGTGGGGTTATACAAGTCCACATTTTGATTATAAATATTCATTGGAAAGCTAAAAAGATTTCCTATATCATAGTGTTTTTGTATAATTTTTAGACATTAAATAAATTAAATTACTTATGAGATAATAATGATGCAGCGATGACATCATTATTTGACGATATAATTAAAATGGAAATATAATGAAACATCTACAAAATACACATGGGAAAAACCAATTGGATGAGTGTATTTCGAAGCCTTATCACCTTATCCACGAATTCAATCAATGTGGGACCTTTTGAAACCGAAACACATTTTCAAATAAAGTAATATTTCTTACTTTCCAAAAGTACCCCTCCTCTCCTCTTATAAAAGGCCCCCACCTCTACCTCATTTCACACACTTCTCAAGCCTTTGGCTCGGCCAAACCCTGCCCATTTACTCTCTCCACATCCCTCTCCTCATCCTAGAGGACTCCCTTTGGGCAGAATCCTTTCAAAATAAGCCTTTAGGCTTAAATCAAAAGTAGTTACACTTTTAAAGGTAATTCATTCTCTCATGTTCATTTGTTTTATTTTGCTTCTCCAACCCCTTAAACTCTTTTTATTTACTTCTTTAGTAATAACAACAGTATCTTAAATATACTATGATGTTGTTATAAGATTTATTCATGCTAAACTATCACACAACTACATCAAATGGTTAAAGAACATACGGTTTCCGTGGATGGTGAAATTCTGCCTCCCGAAACGATGATTGTTCAATACTCATTTAACACCTTCAAAGGTGGCCATTATGATGTCACTATTTTTATATATGATATATAATATGTTTATGTTTTATTTATGCTTCTGTATTTTTCAATTTTGTCTTACCTTTGTGGCTTCCATTATGGGTATACGCGATATCTTCATTTAAGGAAGTGCGGACTACCGCCCCCTCAAAGTGATTTGATTCGTTAAATACCATATGTGGGATGTATAAAGGATGGAAATATGATATTATATATGATATTATACTGGAATTATAATATACCTTTATATCATTATTATTTCATTCTATAAAATACGAAATAGAAATGAAAGTAGCGTTCATGCGTACGTACGGCTTACCGTCTCCATAAACGGTGCATTTCATTTCTTACCTCTAAATGATTATGTAATGTTATAAATTCATGAATGTACTGGATATATATGAAATATATGATATCTACATAATGAATACAATTCAGGATATAATAAACATTTGGCCACATGAACAACATGTAATTGAAAGAAGACCACTTTCGACTTAAGAACCAAATATCGGCAAAACAAATATTATTAACTTAAATGATTACATAATGTTTGTGACATGGTAATAAGTGGTATAAAAGTAATAATGAACTTGAAAAAGGGTTCTTAAGGAATTAGAAATTAACTCAAGTTTATTATTCAGGAGATTAAGGAACGATCGAGTCAAGTCGGACCCGAGGTAAGGGATCCTACAACTCTCTTTCTTTTTAAGTACACTCTTTTATTTAATTTCTTTTAAGCTCATATTTCTTATGATTGAGATGTTATTTTATATTACTCCTACTGTAATTTTTATGTTCATGTGATGAGAGACCCTATTCTCTCTCATCAATCCTTTTGGATGTTTTGAGTGGCGCCGTTAGGCTGCCGAATTTTCGTAAGGGATTTTTCATCTCACTTTTATTCTCGTGAGATTTATGCTACATTTTCCACAAATTCCATTGAGTGGTGTATATACTTCCCATTATTATACTCTTTGTGTAATATACATTCATTTATGAGTATTTACATCATTGATCTATTGTTCTTCTTTCATGGGGTGTATGTTTTGAAAGATAGCCAAGTCGGTAAGGGAACCTTTCACCCTCCTCTTTTTTTTAAAAGACTTCTTTTATTGGGTCTTTTAATTTACATATTTTTATGTTGGGATATGTTCTCATACATCCTTATTGATGTAAATTTTATGTCCAAGTGATGAGATACACTTTTTATCTCTCATCAACTCATTTTGATGTGATGCCGTTAGGCTGTCAAGGGAACTTTTTAACCCAATTTCGATTTCTTTGGGTTCAACTTGTAGTCATTGAATGTGTCATCCATTGAATATGTGTGAATGACCTTTTATTGTTTTACACTTAATATCCACTTATATCGGGTGTATTTATATTTGTCACACATATTTTTGAGATTGATTTGTCCTTAATTTAAGGATACCTTCTTTATAAGGTATTTCATCACATTTGACATTTCTATTGAGGGTTCATTGTTGTTATGCACCAATTCACTCTTATATGGTGTATATACTGTCCGTTGGAGTATTATATCATGAATCCATTTATTCTCATGATATTATAAAGTTCTGACTAAATGTTATTCCTCAATTATTGTATTCAAGTGTCTCTAATTTTGGTAAAACCCTTTTAACCAAAATATCGTTTTAAATATTTTAATTATTTGTTCTTATTAATATCCATGTTTTCAAAATGGTTTTAAGGATTTAATTATATGGATATTAATGGTTTAAAATGTTAAAAGATTCAAGGTGGTATGGGACACTTTGATTCAAAAATCTCTTTATTGAATGTTTTAAATAGTTTTGGAAATGGTTTCTTTTTGGATTCATTATTTCAATATCCTAAAATGTTATATTGTGATTGAAATGTGGAAATGTTATGTCTCCTTTATTCATGTTTTATGTGATACGATTATGTTATGGTTCTTGGGCATTGTTATGAAGAACGGGTGGTTCCGTGATAAACTAAGGGCGGGTGAGCCCGATATAGCTCTCCAATGCATTGGGTAACGCGAAGGAGTGAAACGTTAAGGTTTCTCCGAAGAGATTTAGGGAATATACTGTGATGGGTATTCCAAACGTAACCAAGAGGGTTACTCCCTACGTAAGAATGTTATGAATGCCTCAAGTTACCTTTATGTCTTATGATTTCTATGATTTATTCATGATTTGATGAGGTAGGTTAAAGTGCCTATGTTTTATGGGTAAATTATGATTTCATTCTTGTGTATATATGAACTCAAGTTTCCTTTCCATATTTTTTATATCCCTTACTGAGCTTTTTATGCTCATCCCAAGTTTTTGAAATGTTTTTTTCAGGTCAAGGGAAAGGTAAATGATAAGATGATAGAGTCAAGGATGTGTTAAGAAAGATTCCATGTTTTATTTTCAATATGTTTTCGTTGATGGGAAGAATGGATACTATCTTTTATGTAACCACTTTGTTTAAATGTGGAATGTAATGAAAGTTTCATGATCTAATTCTCTAAAACTCTAAACCTGAAAAGATCCTCAATGTGTAATCTTGTAATAACTCAAGATTAAGTAAGTTTTAAGGCTGGGGCCTTATACAATAGGTCTCCATCCATGAGAAAACCAAAAAAGAAAGAATCAACAAAGCCAACACTCTAAGTCTACGTGAGCAATGCTCGGTGTAGAAAACAAGAGAGGATGCTTGAATTGGGTTCCAATGTTTTCCTTCTCATTCTTATCATCACAAAAGGAGAGGAATCTTGAATTGGGTTCCAATGTTTTCCTTCTCATTCTTCTCATCACAGAAGCATTATTTTCCTGAATTTATTTCATTCTCCCCCATTGATAATAAATCCAAAGGCCAGTAAATTTTTCAACGTTCAGCTCAAACCATACTCCCCTTGGATTGTATCTCCCACATAAAACGGCATCATAGCCATAAATTGATAAAAATAGTAATCACAAATGGGGATAGGGGTATTGCATAACCTCCTTATGCACTAGGATGTGGCTGAACACCGAGGTTCAACCGATGCTTCTCAAACACAACCACAGACAGTGGCTTGGTCAGGATATCAGCCGCTTGCTCATCAGTTCCCACATGATCCATTCTAATCACCCCTTGTTCAACAATTTCTTTGATAAAGTGATACCTGATTTCAATATGTTTCGTATGGGAATGCTGAACATGATTCTTCTTAAGATCAATTGCCCCCATGTTATCATAGTTACTCACTATTGGTTGCATTACCTCATTACCAATATCTATTAATTGGTGCTTCATCCATAGCTGTTGAGGACATGCCTTTGTGGCAGAGATATACTCAGCTTCAGCAGTACTAAGAGAAGTACTTTCTTATTTCCAACTCAACCAGCCAACACATTTCTGCCCAATATAGAAAGCTCCACCACTAGTTGACTTTCTATCTACTACATCACCAACCCAGTCAGCATCAGAAAATGCTGATAATTCACTGTCCCTTGCTGCAGTAAGAAATAACCAGAAGTTATGTGTACCTTGAATGTACCTCATGATTCTTTTTACTGCCACCATATGTTCCTCCTTTGGATTACTCTGAAAGAGGGCCGCAAGGCATGTGGAAAAGACAATATCTCACCGTGTCACTGTCAGGTAAAGTAGGCTCCCAATGATACTCCTTTACATGGTGGGATCAACAGAGTCCCTATCCTCATGCTTTCCAAGTTTAGTTCCAACTGCCATCGAAGATGACATTGGTTTGGACTCTTGCATACTAAAATTCTTCAACAGCTCTCTTGCATATTTTTCCCGAGAAATGAATGTGTATTCCTTCCTTTGAATCACCTGCAGCCCCAAGAAATATGTGAGCTCCCCAATCATAGACATTTCAAATTCTGATTTCATGAGGTTGGAAGATAGACCCACTGATTTCTGCCTTCTGCCACCAAATATGATATCATCAACATAGACTAGAACCATGAATTGATCTTTTTGAGAATTCTTCACATAGAGATTGTGATCAACTCCTCCCCTTTTGAATTCCAACTTCGTGAGATATGAATCCAGCCATGAGTACCACTCCCGTGGTGCCTGCTTTAAACCATATAGAGATTTCTTCAGTTTGCAGAACTTTGTTTCATTAATACACAAAACAAATCCCACTGCTTGTTCAATGCAGACTTCTTCTTTGAGTACACCATTCAAGAATGTTGTCTTGAGATCCATTTGATATACTTTATATCCTCTTTGGAGTACCATGGCATGGAAATGCCTGATTGACTCCAGTTTAGCCACTGAAGCAAAGGTTTCTTCAAGATCAATGCCTTCAATCTGGGAGTATTCTTTACATACCAGTCCTGCCTTGTTTCTTATGACACTTCCATGCTCATCAAACTTATTTCTGAAGATCCATTTGGTACCAATCACATTGTGACCGTCGGGTCTGTGGACAAGATCACATGCCTGATTCTTGTCAATATGATATAATTCATCATTCATGACTTTCACCCAAGATTAATCATTTACAGCTTCTCCAAAAGAGGATGGCTTTACAACTGATAGAAATGCAGATTTCATGTTATTCCTCATCCTTCTTGTTTGAGTGGGTGCACACTTGTCCCCAATTATGTTGGATGGATCAATCTCATCTCTTCGATTTCTCCTACGAGGTTCAGTAGCATTCTCTTCAGTGACATCTTCTTCTTCAGATTCTTCTTCTGAGTCAACATCATGATGTGACTGTTGAGTGTTTTGAACAACTTCCTCTATTTCTGCATTTTTATTTTCTTCAAGTTCACTTTCTTCCTGTATTTCTATCACATCATCATATAACGTCTTTGAATCATTTTTTGTTTTCTCTTCAATTATCTTAAGATCACTGATTTCCATAATCCTTCTTTAACACTTGTTGAAACATTTGTAGGATTTGTTGTTCATTGAGTAACTGAGGAAAATTCCTTCATCTGCATTGTCGCCATATTTCCCTTGATTTCCTTCTTTGTTCCTGATGATGCATTTACTTCCAAAGAAATGAAAGTGTTTTAAAGAAGGATTCCATCCATGACACAATTCAGATGGTGTCTTCATCTCACCCATATAAAGTCCTGTTCGATTATGAATGTACACTACAGCTTAAACATCCTCTTTCCAGTAATTTCGTGGAATACGACTCTCAATCAGCATAGTTCGTGCCGTGTTGTTCACCTATCGATTCCTACGTTCAACAACTCCATTTTGTTGTGGACTTCTCATAGCAGCTACCTCATGTTGTATCCCATGCTTCTCCAGATAATTTTCAAATTCAATGGACGTGTATTCTCCTCCGTTGTCAGATCGAAACACTTTGATTGTTCATCCAGTATCATTCTCGGCGATTTGCCGATATGTTTTCATGGAGTCAAGGACTTGTCGTTTCCTGTGAATGACCATCACACAAGCCATTATACTATAATCATCTAGGAAAATGACAAAGTACCTTTCTCCATGAGTTCTGAAAACATTTATCGGCCCACATACATCTGTATGAATCAGATCAAGAAGGTGAGATGCCCTTTTCTTCTTTGGCCTATAGGAACGGTAGACCAGCTTCCCACGAATGCAAGCATCACAAGATTTTTCACGCTCACCCTTCAGGTTGGGAATGGCCATGAAAATTTTCAATTTGGATATTTTCTCCATGTCTTGTTGATTGATGTGTCCCAGTGTTTGATGCCACAAATAGTTTTCTTCTTCAATAGTCATGTAACATACATTTTCTTCACTATCAACCTGATACAAGTTGCCTTCTGTTCTGCATCCCTTCATAATTGACTCACGCTGAGGAGATTATGACGTAGGCCATCTATGTAAAGGGCTTCAGTCTTATTTAGTTCTCCATTAGCTAATTCAGTACTTCCAACCCCTATGATTTTCCGAGCCCCATCATTACCAAATCATACTGTACCATAAATCAACATTTTGATATCCGTTAGCAGGCCGACATTACCTGTCATATGAGATGAACATCCACTATCCAAAATCTATGTACTGTTGTTCTTTGTAGCTTTGAGGGCCACCTCTACAAGGTTGGATTTATAAATCTATTTTCTTTCCTTCCACGAGACATTGGATTGAGTATATAGTACTGATGGCCTTTCAATTATCTCTTCCACATACACAGGTTCTTCATAATAAAAATATTCTTTGAGAGGAGAAAACTTGTTTGAAAGAGAAACAATGTCTTGATTACGAGAGTTGACTTGTCTTAAACTTCGGTATGAGGTGTCAATGTCCCTTCTCTACCTACAACTAGCAGCCTTATGACCAAAGTTAGAACAATGAAAACAATATCCATAGAAAAAGTTTCTTCTATAAGAATTAGAATATGATTTTGTTCTCCTTTGTTGAACATATATATCTTATCCATTCAGATAGCTTCTTTCCACTTTGCAATAAGACATGGTATGGACCAGATAGCCACAAAACTGACACTTCATGAGAGGAAATGTCTTCTCACTTGAATTTCTCCTCATACCTTCTTCCTTGGGAGAATAGTTTGACTGTCAGTCATTTCTGAATGTTTGAGGATAATTTTCAATTCTCCTTTTAGTTTGGATTTAGGGTTCCTTTTTCGGCACTTTAGGTACCGTTTCAACATATTCAACTTTCATCTTATCTTTATTTTGGATTTTTTCACTTCCAGTAGTTGATGTCTCAACCTCACAGCCAATTCCACTCTTTCCCATGCAATCAGTGCTTTGATCACTCATGATTTTTCCAACCCCATCTGAACCACACGTAGATCTTACTATTAATTCTGCATATGAGAATCTTCCAAACTGTATTTTCTTCCTCGATTCTTTTGGAATTGATTGAGTCTCAATTTTACTCCTTAGAGTAACAACGTCCTCTTCGAGACCCTCAACAGTCTTGGATTTTTCATCAATTCTGGAGGTGAGGTCATTGATGACATTTGCCCGCTCTTCAATTCTCTGCTTCAGATCCACTAGATCATCATTGATTTCAATTATTTTAGATTGTACCTTCACAAGTTCTTCTAGTCATTCAATTTTAGCTTCAATATGATCAATGTATTCCGCTGATTCTTCAACAATTTATTTCCACTTATTGCAACTCTTACATTTAATCTTAATCTTACTAACGGCATTCTTAATTTGCATCTCGGGATCTACAGAAGTTCTCAGTTGTTCTTCTCCACCTGTATCTTCTGACTTTTAAACAGTGGCCATCATGGAAGCATGATTCCCAGTTTTGAATTTTGGTTCTTCTTCATCACAAAATTCATTATCATCTTCTTCCTCTTCACAGAAAAAAAATCTTCCTTTGCATTTTGTTTCCAGATTTGAAGAATCCCATTTTTAAGAGCCGTCTCTGAGGATTATTGAATTTTTCATCTTCACTATATCCATCATTGATATTTTTTAAGCACTGAGAGGTAATGTGCCCAACTTTTCCACAATGAAAACATGCGAGAGGTAACTTCCCTTTGAATTTCCATTTCCCCTTATAGAACTTCTTTGCAATGAGTGAAAGAATTTATTTTTCTTCGTCATCTTCACCACTACTATATTTTTATATCTTCAGTTTATCCATGGAATTTAATTCCATTTCTTTTCTCACACGAGTCGTAGCATCTTCTGGTTTGACTCTCATTTTATATGCTACCAATCTACTAAGTAGATCATCCAGAGAAAGTTTGGAAATATCTCTTTCCTCAAGGGCTGAAACCTTTGAATTGTACAGAGGTGGATGTCTTCATAATATTTTCTTTACAATGTTAATGTCTTTGATTTCTTCACCTAGACCCAGAATTGCTCCAACCACTTCAGTAATTCGATTGAAGAAGGAGTCTGCATTCTCATCTGGATGCATCTTCAGATCATCAAACCGATTGCGCAACACTTGTAGTTTCACCTCCTTCACATTTCTATCTCCTTCATAAATATTCTCGAGTTTATCCCACATGGATTTTTCTAAGGTGCAATTCATCACCATTAGGTAGATCTGATCACAAAGGGCTGCAGTAAGTGCATTTTGTGCTTTAGCATCTGCATCAAGAATTTTTCTATCTGTTTTAGTCATAGCCAGGCCTGTTGGATCAGTGACATGTATTCCTTGCATAGTAGAAAGGAGGACTTCCATTACAAGAGATATTAGATGAGATCGCATTCTCTTATTCCATATCTAGAAACTACTTCCATCGAAGTGAGTGAATCCCATGACATTGACTGCATTCTCCATGATGATAAAGGACAGATTCAACCCCAACAACCTTTACGCTCTGATACCACTTGAAGGACCCCGGGACACCCTGAGAGGGGAGGGTTGAATCAGGGTGACAACTATTTCTTTGAATGTGATGGATCTTGTTCCCACGTTAGTAGGAACTTTTTAAACCTGTAAGATGAATATGATCTGAAATCAAACATTCACATGCACAGTGAAGACACAACATTTTTTACTTAGTTAACCACTAAAGGCTACGTCCAAGGAGCATACGCCTACAAGTTTTTGGTCGTACCTAATTCCACTAATCTTCACTAGCTATGGATTAAAAAGGTATGGGCACAGTCACTCTTTCCCAGGCTCAATGCCTTTATAAAGGTTCAGGGATATCTCACTGCTTCCCTCGGGTCACTCCCGTTGACTCCCCCGGGCTCACTGCCCTTAGATGAAGTCCCACTCAGTTTATAGATGTGAAAGTCTCTTCATCATTACTCAATAAAAGCATCCTCTATTATATGTTGATGCTATTTTGAAGTCCCACTATCACTCATTAACTGATCTTCAAATTTCTTGCAGCTCCAAGACTATCAGCAAGCCTCAACAAACACCTGGCACACAACACCAAGATAGCGCATAGCTTTTAAGGACGGTGTGCAAGTTATAACTGGCACACAAGTCCTCCTCCAACACTTACGTGACTCAACCTTCTTCGAAATAAATCATGTGTGACTCAACTTATTTTCAACCCAAATTAATTTTGAAACCTAATTGAAACATGTCGCGCAACTTCAATTCTGGCACGCAAGTATCCCCAAATCACTTGCGCGACTACTAAACGGGCAGCAAACAACTGTCGCGTTGCTCCACCTTGCGTGACCCACCAAAACTTGCCCGACTTCAACACCTATGCGATGAGAGCTCAAAATTTCTTCAAGTCCAAAGTTCGTGTCGAATGAGGAGGGGTGGTCTTCTATTTATCGGCATCTGGATAACCTGTGCGGCGGCATACAAGTCTTCCCTTGGCACTCAAGTCTCAGCGTGAAACCCTTCTGTCCTCCTACACACTTGCGCGACCAACATCCAATCTTGGGTGCCCCTATTTACTTTTACATATTTTGTTGATCAAAACATGATGGTCAAACAGCGCACAACATTCCAATCCTTTAAGGTACCGGCGCTGAAGTCTTTTCACGGCGTGCAAGTCACTTGCGCGACCAAACCAATACTTGCGTGACCCTCTTTCCTTTGCCATATTTTTGTGTTCTAAGTCTGAAAAACCCCAGGAAGGAAAGATTCCAAGCATCTAAGGACTCGGCGTGCAAGTCTCTCTGCCAAAAACACATTTCTCTATATTTAAAATTTTGAGGCCCTAAAAAATCAGCAAACACTAGGAAACGATGCCATCTTCAATACTGTTGTCTCCTTGAACTGTATGATCAACTTTTTGGTACACATTATGAACATCCATTGAGGAATGACAACAAACACAAACCATTCTCCAAATCATGCATTGAAGACCATGGTTCCAACATTATTATCATTTTGACTAAGGAAATTATTAACCATCAAATTTTTAATTCATTTTTGTAATCATTAACATTACTTTGAAATATTCACTTATATCTGATCATTGGAAATTAAATTTCCTATAATTATCCATATTATTTATCGAGTATTTTTGTGTTTCTAAATATTTAAATCACTTATAAATTCGGTGTTTGACAAGAGATGTTATTTCCTTATATGGGGAAATTTAAAAAATATTTATTATATATTTAAGACAAATATTTGATGATAAAGAACATTATTTGTGAATTAAATTGATCATTTAAAATATGATGAATGATTTGGACATAAATACATGGCTGGGGATCTACTATAAATAACCCTCAATGCATTGATAGGTATCATGAGAAAAATTAATTGGCTAGCCTTAGTTAAATGGGTTTTACCCATTAGTTTTAAACAATCTAGAGGAAATATCATTATAGTACATGTATTATGACTCGTGAGATCATGAAATCAAATAATTAAGTATATCATTCATTTAGAATTTATTAATCATTATCCTTGATATTTTCACACTGATATTATTTCTGGATGTATTTCATTCTCAGTTTATTTAATGTATGAAACATGTTTTTAGTTATTTACCTCATGACATTTATTATGAATTATCTGGTAATGATATTGAATTTCTTTATTAAATGGATTGTGTTTTTAATTATTTACCTTACCATATTGATTATGTCATATCTAATCATGATAATAAAATTATTTATATGGAATGAGTGTTCAGATATTTAGCTTATCATGCAATCTATTCTTATTGATTCATCATATCTTCAATTTTTCTTATCCCACATCGATCAATTGAGTTCACCCTTATTCTGTTTCCTCTCTTTGAATCCATGTCATGTTCTATGATTGATATATAAGGATATGCTTGAGGGACTAATGGTATTCTTGAAAAATTATTATGTTATAATTTTTTTTTCTATGTGCAATATGAGAATCAAGAAATTATATAGTTTATTGTGATTCATGAACTATTAATTACACTAGGAAACAATTATATTTATCTTATGCAAATTTAATAAAGAAGGAATTGGCTACAAGATATTGGGTTCAAGGTTAGTACACATAAATTGATAATTTGTCTTATTATTTGTATAAATGCAGGAAATTTAATATTTAATTTCTTTAGTGATTGTCTTTATATCACTCCTAGACAATTTCAAGAATTATATGAATAATATATAAATATTCTCACCATGTTATTTTTTTTGAAAAATATTCTCTTGATGATATATTGAAAGATCACCCATGATATCTTGTAGCTCTAATCTATTAATGGAATGAAGCACATATACATCAGATAAAAAAGTATTATAAAGTAAAAACTATAAGTGGAAGCATCAACTATAGGTAGAGAATTAAATATCACAAAATGAGATAATTTAATTTTTAAAAATATACCTTTCATCTCATTTATGATGGATCTAGTCTCTTCTATCTAGTCAACCAACCAATTTTACTCAATTTCCATGTCTTAATTTTTTTATATCAACTTAGGTTTAATATGGGATATGACTGATTCAAATATCTATATGGTATCAACACCATCGATTCTAGTTTCTTGATAATGTGTGTATCTATGAATTCCAAATATATTGAAAAAATGGGTTACACAAAATTCATCAAGATCCTATTTAGTCACACAACCTGGTGGAAGAGACGGAGATGGAGGAAGAGATGTAATCCCCTCTTGGCCAGGAAATGTAATATCCTCATGATCATACTCAATTGTAGGAAAAATAGAAGGAAAATATTATAATTGTCATTGCTCATAAATTTGATCAAATAGACATACCTTAATGTTCTTTTTCAACAATAGAGTTGGAAATTATACCATGATCAAGTGGAAATCCATGGTCATCATCAACTTCATCATCTGACTCTGACTAGTCAATCCATAGATGAGAAGATTGTTGGGATTTATCCCACTAATTAGGTACTCTCTCGTCATTTCTATCAGAGACAACATCCTTAGTTTGACTCTCTGAATCGTGAACATTTTCCCCATTTATATCATTACATTAATAAGACTGAGCTTCATCACATTTTCAATCCTTAATTTCAGAATACTAAGACTAATCACTATTTCAATCCATGTAATCATTATAAAAATCACAAACATCCTTTGAGATCTTAGAAAAAGACCTCTCATACTATTCGGAATTTGATACATTAGTATCCTCATAATCTTCACCAGTATTAAGTAATCCTCCACTTATAGGAGGAGAAAGATATGAACTATAAAATCTATAAGAAACAAAATTTCTTCTAACCACATTCGGTTTACTATGTTCCTTTAATGAAACTGGGTTTGTCTCTTCTTCTCTGTCTCTATCTTCCACTTATTTGACATCAACCAAAACTTCTTCATCGTAAGAATATACCACAACTTCATCTAGCTCTAATTCCTGATCAACCATGTCTATAGGTAAGGAAGGGTGTTTCACATGATTAAATACTTATGAATTGTTTAATTACTATCCAATCATTTCCTTAGATAGGGTTTCCAATTATACTTTACTCTCATGTAGGTGAATTGGCTCAGACAAAAGCCTCCACAGCTGGTTATAGTTTTCACATATTCAGGCACCACGCCTTTGAATTCCAACATATCTTAAATAATCCTGTGATGGATCAGGGAATTATATTTAGATGAAGTATATATTATTTCCATCATATAGACTATCAATTTTCAATACATGATTATATAATCTCCCATTTTTTAAGAAATATAAAAAACACATATTGGTACATCATGGTGCTAAATTCCTCCTTAGTGGGACAAAAAATATACCGGATAAACATAAATAAAATACCAAATTCCCTAAAATAATATATAGTTATATGACTTCACACAACAACATTTTTAGTTTTTTCTGATATGGAATCCTCATAGACAAAATAATATATGTTACTGGTAATTTATCATTGAAAATATTGATATTTTCCTTTATGGTACACTAAAAGATATTTCATTTCACTGAAATCTTATTATGTAAACTTATAATACTAGTACATGAACCTATGATTGAATGGTTAGTAATTCCACAAAAACCATTTTATCCATCCTTGGTTTTGGATCACATTCATCACTAACAAGTTTCTTGAAACTAACAATTCATCATCTTATTTCATTTCATCAACAAAAACGTGATATGAGAGTTTGGTGTTCTTCGGTTAGACAGTGGAATATTGGCAAGATTCACCTCACAATTTCTTTGAGGGATGTGATTCTTTATTAGATGAAAATGAGTCTTTTTGACTCTAACCATATTTATACTAATTTTAAGGAAGAACGGAGATCTTAATATGTGTTTTAGGTTGACAGATAAATGAGAAATAAAGGCTTTAAAGAGGCATGAGGGTGACACTTCTCAAATTCTAATTTTTATCTGATTTTATCATTTAGGGGTTCAGAATTTTAATATACACATAAATAAACCCAATATAAATTTAATTTTTGAAAGTATGAGTGATGACATATAATTGAAAACACATGAAACATATATTACAAACAGTGGATCACCAATGGTAGATCACCTATAGTTGAACTCCAATAGTAGATCACCCTTGGTGGATCACCAATGGTGGATCACCTATATTATATCACTAATTGTGGATCACTAATGGTGGATTGACATGGTTGATATATTCAAATAATAAAATACAATGAAAAATAATTAATTAATGTTTATAATTTGTAGTTAATGTATGATATACATTAATCTCCAAATTTTGAAAGGCATTGTAAATATATTATAAAGATGATGTTCAGTTCCAATGAATTCATGATTTATATCACCTTTTTTTAAAAGATCCCTCAAAATGAAATTTATTATGTCATATTTTTCACCTAGAATGAGATATGAGATTATTTGATATATTCATTACACTTATATTATCACAATTTATAGGGAAATGTAATAATTGATAACAATATTCTAGTAATGTGTGTTTGGTCCACAAAAACTATTCATATTAACTTCCTATAGCTATGTGTTCATTCTCATTAGTAGATAGTGTTGTAGAATTTTTTATGTTACTACACCATGAAAATAGTGACTTCCCCAAAGGTGACTTGTTCTAGAGGTTTATATTCTATATAACTTCAACAACAAAAAATCATTATCTTAATATATTACTAGATTATCTTATTTTCATATAGGTTGAAATAGTCCAAATTTGGATGTATAATTGTGGTATATAAGAATTCCATTGACAAAATGTAAATATGATTCTTTAGTATTTGCATGAAATTGAGAAAAAATTCATAAATGAAACATTATATTCGTTTTTCTAGTAGTTACATATACAATTATTCCAATAATACCTCTAATTGGTTTGATCAACTGATTATCCAGTTTCATCATGATATAGTTTATATGTTGTACTCTTTGGAGTAACACTAATATTTTTTTATCGATACAAAAAAATTTAAAATATCTTTGGTGAACATACATTGATTTAAAACAAATATTTACTTTTTTTAAATTTTGAAAACTAAATGTTTTTACTCAACCATTAATCTCATTTAAAATTAACATTTCATCATTTTTTAAAAAATATGTACGCCAAGATTTTATAGTATATCAAAAATTATATCATCAATATAAATTTTAACTTCAAAAACATATTCTAGAACTATTTCTATAAATCAGGGTGGACAATCTATTCGTTATAAAAACCTATAGAAAATAAAAAAGAGTATATCCTATCATACGAAGATCTAAGATCATGTTTTAAACAATATAAAACTTTTATTAATTTAAAAATGTGATTTGGAAAATGAGGATTCTAGAATCTAATGGTTTGTTAAATAAAAACATCATCAACTATATGACCATTTACAAATTCACTCTTAACATCCATCTAATATAGATTGAAATTTAAATGTTCTGAATAGCTAAGTTATTTTATGATGTCTTCAACACAAGATACTTTTGTAATGGTTCCCTCAAAATCAATAACTTCATCATTAATATATCTGTGTACAACCAATTTAGTATCATTTATAACTACATCACCAAACTCTAAACCTTATTTATAAACACCCATTTTGTTACAATGGTAATATTTTATTTATATATATCCATTAGTTCCTGAAATTTATTTCATTCAAATTGGTTGAGTTCTTATTGATTTAACATTACCTAAAATTAATCATTAATTGCATCATTGATACATTCAAATTGGTTGAGTTCTTCTTTTATAGAAATAGTTTCACACCCATGACACAAATGCCTCTTATTTGGCCATCCCTTCCCATGGGGTTAACCCTTAGGTCCCTACATGTCCACTTTTGGAGTAATCCTTGGTTGTTGGTAGCTTACTGACAATGTTTTAATAATGTACACCATCCAATGTGTTAGCCAAACTACACCATTCCACTCAAAAATACATTCACTTCAAAACTCGAATTCCTCAAACAAAAAAAACAATATTTTTCATGGATCTTGTAATTATTCTTTGACATATTTTTTAATGTTTAAATTCAAACAACTAAAGATAAATTTATTATAAATATCATATAATCTCTACAATCATCACATTATGTACTCGTATACTTTTTATCTTTTTATGTTATTGAAAAAAACTTCAACATTAGAAAACCACTTGGCCTCTTTAAGATCCCCCTTTAAAATTTTTTGTTAATACAAAATTGATTTTAAAATTAAATGATATATTATTCCCCTAATTTGAAATATAGAAAAATAAATAAAAATGGGAAGGAATTTTCATCTCAAAAATTCTGATTTTAATAACATAATCTTATCTTTTGATAGTTATTATTTGATTTACTCTAGAGAATGATGAAATAACTACAAACATATAAATGCAATAAAATTAACTAACTCTAAGTCTACATGAGCAAAGATATATGTAGAATCAATGTGTGATAAAATATAATAACAATGTTTTCAATAAACTTCTATCATGTGACACCAATCACTGAAGCCTAATATTAGAAATTATTCCAAATGTTCTAAAATAATGCCCTATACACATCTCAACAAACAGATTAGAAACATTCAAGTGAAATAATGTATTTTATATATCAAATTATTTTTACTTTTACCATAAAGTGATCAATCTATCCATTTTAGAATTTATTTTTTAACATGAAAATAGAATAATGTAATCAATATACCTCAACAATGAAAAGAATTAATCTTTATATTATTTACATCTGGAAATATTTGATTCATTCCTCACTAGAACTTTTAAAATTCATAAGATATCTAATGAGATAGAAATATATTATGGTTGGTATTAGGTGATCCCCCATAAGAGATACCCTCAATAATTCTTCATCATGATTGAATTTCTTCAAGAATGAACTCTAATAATCTAATGTGATTATTTTAAATGATTCTATGAGATAATATAAAGAAAAAAATTCCGTGATGGTTAACTATATTGATTTATGATCCCGAAATATTTCATAAAATTCAGGTCCCCCATAAATAAATTATTCACCATTAATTCCTTTTATTAAAAACAAACACAAGGTATATATATGTCAATAAGGTCATTATTCAATGATCCTTAGTTTTAAAAACCAGGCAGAGATTTTCTTCTAAACCAAAAATAATTCTTCTATGAAAAAAGTGTCTCCACATTTACAAACAAATATGATAAATTTTTCTCTTCTTATTTAAATTTTCATTACTCTTGTAACTATTTTTTCTATATGGTAAAATAATATTTTGGAACATTCTCAGTCTTCACTTTTTATGCACTTCGTTTTCCCAACAATAAAATTCATATGCGTTTTCCATTACTCTTTATATATTCTTCATTTCTATGAAACCATGTCAAAAAAAATTACCTATATTTCCAAACATATTAAACCTTTCACACATGACATTATTATTTACCATGTTACCATTTTTAGAAAACCTCTCATAATTTTCCATAGATATCTAATTAACCAAATGTCCATTTTTGTTTCAATAATGATAGAAAATTTAAAATTAGTCATATCTATTTTGAGAAATGGATTATATTTCTATGAATTATGCTTTGGTTTTGTTAGTTTCCAATTCCCTTCATCCTTTCTCTCCATAAATTTAAGCATTATATAATTTTCATAAAATTAAATATTGTGCCAACAATTCATTTCCTAATTCCCAAATATCCAACAACACCAATAACAGCAAAAAAATCATGATTCTTTCTTTGGAGATACACTATGACTATCTTTGACGTTTTACTACTTAAGGGTGTCACATTTCTTATTTTATGTTATCTTTGAGAAATTAGAATATACACAATTATTATAATTTGAATTTAATGATTTAATAGATTTGTGAGAATATTTATTCACCTATATTTGTTCAAATTTAAAAGTTGAATCTGAACTAGTCATCAAAACAACATTAGTACCCAAAGATTTATCCGGACGAAGGGTTATATATTTTAATGATCCTATTGTAGAATTATTCATGGATAATATCAAACTCTTCTTGTCTTTATATTTACACTTTTAAAAAATATGACTCCTTTCTAATGAATCAATGGAAATACTTATTTTATATGAATCTGGGGAAGTCTCATCTTGTGTCACTTTGATATTTCTCAATTTCACTTCATGTTCAAGACATTTTAAGATGAGAGAATTTTTCTCATCTTCAACTGATATCAATATATCTTACCACTAAATCCTCATCTTCTGAATCTCATATTAATGAACATGATAATTATTTATTAACAAATTATCAAAATCCTTGATTATTTATTCTCTATCATTTATTTGATAATTTTTACATTTTTATGTGTATAATAAAGATTTTGATTTTCATGCATAACTTCTATAAAAAAAATCATAAATATATTTCTCATAAACATTAATTAAAAATTATTTAATAGAACAAGTATATATTTATTTGAAAAGAGTTATTATTTCTTTTATTTCTTCAACATGTTTTGTGAGAGTGTTTGATATGCCATCATTTTTATTCAATGCATCTTCTAAAGATTTTGACTCTTCTACTAAATGTGACTTTATTTATGAACTTCCATAAAAAAATTGGTAATAAATGTTACAACATATTTTGGAACTTTCACCAGATGTTCTCTAATTTCATAGTTCATCAAATCATCACCACATATTTAAATTAATTCATCATAAATTTAACCAATCAATTCCACACAAAAATTTCCACTCTAAGTATAAGGCTCCGGCCTTATGCATTACATAATCTTAAATTAAGTTAATAATTCACATTGAGGAACTTTTCATATTTATAGATTTATTTAATTAGGTCATAACATATAGATAACAATTTTAATATTATATGTAGACACTTCTTCTCAGAATTCATTTTTTTCATAAAATAAAAACTCGTTAAAAAAGAGTCATGTCTAGTTCCATATTTTAGACATCATGACTTGTCCTTGTTCTCATCCTCAACCATGTTCATCTTTAAGTCATGTGAGAAACATTAGACGAGAAATATGGGATGGTCATAAAAAAACCAGTAAGGGATGCACAAAGAAGGAAACTCTTAGTTTTTCAAAACAATAAGTAAACCCTATGTACATTGTCATAAGTTATACTTTTCACCTTTATGAAGTAGTAAATACTATATAATGATAAAAATATCATTTATTAACCTTTTATAAACAAAATAATACCAAAAAAATCATAGAAATAACACATAATATATAAAGGTAACATGGTACATAAACATACATAAATGGAATAACCATACGGTCGACTTCCACACATATCACTAAATGGAATAGCCATACTCACGAATTACATACCCAATTCATTAGAGGTTATAACATAACCAATCATCCTGTTTAATCAAGGCACCACCCGACATTTTGTTTATCACGTAACCACCCATCAAATTTTCAAGTACCACTATAAAATCACAACACATAAAATATTGAAAATATAAAAACTTCACTAATAACCTTTCATTTTAAATAAGATGAAATTATTTCATGATATTGATATAATAAATCCATTTCAAAATCAATTTTCAATACCAATACAATAAAAAATAGAATTAGATATTTCTTTTCTTTTAACAAAAACATTAAGTCTTATAAAGGAATCAACTAATGATTACGGCGATGGAGGGGTCATTGTCACCACAAATTTTAAAAACATTCCTTTTGTCATTGTTTCGCACGGAATCCGGGGATGACCTCCTGGACGGGAGATTCAAACATTCCAATCGGTTTCTAGCAGGTTTGTTCGTAGAACCGAAAACATCCAATGATGAGGCTTAGGAATTTGCATTGGTCGAGAGGATGGGAGGTCGGACTCATCACACCTTTTTGAGGGGAATTATTGTCTACACTGGGACTCTATTTATAGATTTAAGTTATGTTCGTGAATCCTTATTATATTACCAAGTATAAAATGATCTTTCCTTTAGTTTTAAAAATCAATGATTAAATATGCAAGAAATTTAGAGAATATTTTATATGTATTCGAGGTTCTTCATCAATAGAGAATCATCTGTATCTATTTAGAGATTCTTGGTCAATGGTATCCTTCAAAACATTTATATAAAAGTCTCTTGGTCATTATGATGACCAGGATGGTTTTAAAGCCACTCAGTGAGGCACTTGAAGTTTATCATCATTCAGAAGGACATGGATTATTTCAATGTTGGGATTGAACCCATAAATGGGATACCTACGTATCCTTTGTTTTGGAAAAGGAATCAGAACCCACGTAGTTTGAATAAGGGTACGATGTTTATGATTGATGGCTCAAAGCAGGATGTCACAATTACTTTTACACTCTAAGCTCACGTGAGTCATGCTCGGTGTGAGAAACAAGAGGTATTAGTAAAATTTAGACAATTGTGCCATGAAAAGATGCAATCATAAGAAATGGTTTGGGGCTTATGTATGTACGACTACCCAAATAGATGAAGGTTTAGGATTCACTTTTAGGGATAAAATCCATGAACAGGGTCCATAAAGGTATATGTGCTTCATGGAGATTTGAAAACTCTAATCTTGGGGCTTACTCCTAAGGAGGATGCCCAAGTTATGAGGGGACTTATGATTGGGTTTTACTCCTAAAAAGGAAACCCAAATCAAGGGTAAATTAAGACTAGTTAAAGGGAATTTAGGGGACTTGTGGCTTATTCCTGAAAAGGAATCCCAAGATTATAACTGAGTCTTATTTCTTAAAAGGAGACCCAGGTTAGGGATTAAGGTTTGGGGATTACTCCTAAGAAGGATGCCCAAAATTATGAGGACTTGGGGCTTACTCCTAATAAGGATTCCCATATTAAAGGATTATGATTGGGGCTTACTCCTGAGGAGGATGCCCAAGTTAAGGAATTAAGGTTTGGGGCTTACTCCTGAGGAGGATGCCCAAGTTTGGGTACTTTAAGAATTTGGGGCTTACTCCTGAGGAAGATGCCCAGATTAAAGGACTTATAACTGGGGATTATTCCTGAAAAGGATACCCAGGTTAAGGATTCACTCATCTTAAAGGATGAGGTTGAATGAATGAACTCTCAATCTTTTGTGACATAAAGATGTATAAATCACTAGGTTTTGAGAGATATTCCACCGAATTCCTTTCAGACAAGGATGTCAAATCAAGAAATCATGCCATAAATGGCTTTGAAGAGTATCTTGAAGACTGAATATTTAATAGGAAAGGTGAAATGGCTTAAGAGAGGTAAAATGGGCAAGATGGGCACCCAAAAAGGTAGGGGCGCGCAAGTCTTGACAGGTGCGCAAGTCTTGCGTAGGCGCACAAGTATTGGTCGCGCAGGTATACTTGCGCAACATGTGGGGGTACTTGTGTGATTTTCAACCAGCATTAAAATACTTGAGTGACTCTTTCTAAAACCCTTTAGAATCCTCTTGACGTTCTTCCAGAAAAGGGACGCGCAAATTCTATTGAAGGAATAAGGCGGCGCGCAAGTGTGACCAGTTCCCTTAAGGGCTGTCCATTCAGGCGCGCAAGTTTTGATGAGTTTCAACACTTAGGCCTTCCTCCCTCTCTTTAGATCTTCCGTTCTAGGTAAGAAAATAACTTAGAAGTGTTCCGGAAGCTTTAAGAAGAGACTTGGACGTCGGGAGCTTCAATCTGAGTTTCTGGAAAAAGATCCTCTCAAATGGGGGGCCCACAGGGTCTATTTATAGGCAAAAGAAGGCCCTTGGCGGTTACTGGGTGGTTACCACTTAGGTCGCGCAAGTCACTTGCGCGACCAAGGTCGTCGTGCAAGTGTACTTGTGCGACAGTGAGATAACTTGCGCGGTGCAGTTGCTTTTGATCCTGTGTTCATGCCTTGGTCAATTTTTGATGTTTTCTTCCAAGGATGAATCACTTTGAGCTCAGATATTCCCCTTTTCTGATCTTTAGATTCTGTGATGAAAGGAGCGTCAACAAAAGTCCCCCATCAGAGTTTGATCTGGAAATAAATGTGGATTTGACTCTGAGGAAATTGAATACATTCAAAGGAAAAGGGGGCGCGCAAGTCTTCAGGGCACAGAGGGCAGCGCGCAAGTGTGCTGGAACATGACTTTTATTCAGAGTTCCTTTGTCTTTTGTGGGCAGTTTAATGTCATGCATGCCGGACATAAAGGGGATAATGTTTAAGGTCGAAATAGATTTGACCAAAATAGATTAAAATTGATTCAATTCCTTGACAATTTATCTGAAAACATATTACCATACTCAAGTATGAGAGAAAAAATGTAAACTATGGCTTAAGAATATTTGAATCTGAGGAATGATATGAAAAAGAGCTAAAAGTCATTAGAAGAAGTAGTTTCCAAGAATGAAGTTAATATTATTTAACAAAACCCGTTAGGGGGTTGAAATATGCAGGGCCACCTAAGGGCATTGGCTGCATGGTTAAATAAATAGCATCTTTCGGCTGACAAGTCTGTTATGTGGACTGTTTATACAAGGCCACCTATGGGCACGTGCTACATAGTCAGGTAAAAGAACTCCCAGAAATTTACTTTCCTAGTGCTAAAAGCCAGTGAAAGTTTATGGAGATTCAAATTTTCTAAATTATAGAGTCTGTTGTATGGAAAAAGGTTCTTGAATATGGAGAAGATATTTCTGAACAAGAATATCGAAGAACTGGATGAATATCACTCCTACGAAGGTCTGACCCAAACGTAGGGAAGAATAATAAACCATAGACTTAAATACTTTCAGATAATGAAAAAGGATATGGGACAAATATGTTAAGGATGACTATTTTTTGCGGATCCCTACATACTGTCGTTTAAGACAGATAAGGAAAAAAGAGGCATTCTTCCCAAGAATGAAGTTACCATCATTTAACAAACCCGTTAGGGGGTTGAATTATATAGGGCCACCTTAGGGCATTGGCTGCATGGTCAAATAAATAGCATCTTTCGGCTGACAAGTCTGTTATGTGGACTGTTTATGCAAGGCCACCTATGAGCACGTGCTGCATAGTCAGGCAAAAGAATTCTTAGAAGTTTGACATTTTTGTGACTATAAGTCCTGAAAAGGGTTATGAAGATCTGAAAATATTTAAGGTTAGGATTATAACACATAAAGTTGGGTATTGTCCAATGTATATAGAGATACATAGGTCAATGATAACCATAATCGTGTTGTGGCTGGGCCGTGAATTGAAACTTGGACTTCACTACGTATCTCATAAGAATGAGAATCAAGCCATACGTAGTTCTTGAAATGCAGTTTTAACGTCGTGCAGGATGAAAGTATGAGAAATCTTAGTTTAGGGTCATAGAATTCGGACCATAATAATGAATACATAGTGTGTGTTTTCATGAGGATTTTTTTAGCCAAGGGACTGAAAGTGAAATTTGGGGTTAGGCCCAAAAGACTTGGGACTGGATTCGAGGGACACTCGAATGTCCCTACGTATCCCATAAGGATGGGAATCAAGTCCACGTAGTTCGAGAACTACCCTTTGTACAAATTTGGTTCGTACATGTGAAGGGTGAAAGGGGACTTTAGTGAAATGATGGTTTAACCTGAGATAAAAAATTTAGGCATTACCATGTATGCACGTAGTTTTTTTTGAAATGAAACCTGATTGAAAAATAAATGTCAATAATAGTTCTCTCTCAAGTGAGGAGATCAAAGAATATTGTAGTTTATTGTCGTATAAGACAAAAGTGTTGTATAGTTTAACGTCGTATTACACGGACGAAAGTAAATCAATGTAAAAATATTGATTCTAGGGGCGGTTTCACAAATCAACATCATATGAGATGGTGGTGAACCGATGTGAAGAGATTGCTTTTGGGCTTGAACCCTGGGAGGGTGCCTACATACCCAACCTATAGGGAAAGGATCAAAGTCCGTGTAGTGCAATTAAAGAATGAATTAATGATCAAGTTGTTCTTGGGGACAACGATCTAATAAAAAAAGTAGTTGGGACTTACACATGGTTAGCGGCCCAAAGAGAGTGTTATGATTGAGGTTTGCTCTAAGCTCACGTGAGTCATACCCAGTGTGAGAAACAAGAGGTAACAATAACCTTAACAATTCACAGTTTAATGTCATGTAGCAGGGAGAATATGAAGGGACTATGCAATTTAAAGTCTTGCAGTTAGGACTATTGGTGCTACACAGTTTAGTGTCATGTACCAGGGACAAAGTACAGTTTAATGTCATGTAGGAAATATCAAGGATTTTCTATACCGTTTAGTGTCATGTAGTTAGGACGATGGGGATAAAATAGTTTAACGTCATATTGGACGAAAGGGGGACTGTGCAGTTTAATGTCATGCAGTAAGGACAAAATAACACACCATTTATGTCATGCTGGACGAAAGTACGAATAGTTTAAGGTCATATTCATGGACCATGATGATTATATAGTTTAACGTCTTTCCGAACGTAAGGGACTTTTATACAGTTTAGCGTCATGTAGTTAGGACGTCACAGTTTAACATCTTGCTGGACGTAAGGGATTTGAAAATAATTTATGGTCATATGCATTGACCAGGGATGATGCAGTTTAAGGTCATACTGGACGGTTTAGGGAATTTTTTCACAGTTTAACGTCGTGTGGGATGAAGTTGCAGTTTAAGGTCATACAGGACCATTGCTGTATAGTTTAACATCATATAGCAAGGACAAACTGGTGCTGCACAGTTTAGTGTCATGTTGCGGGGACATATTCTTTTCTATAGTTTAACGTCATGTTGGACGAAGTTGCAAATAGTTGAAGTTCATATGCATAGACAATGGATGATGCAGTTTAAAGTCATACCAGACTTTTAAGTGCTTATGTAGTTTAACGTCTTTCCAGACGTAAGGGACTTTCAAAAATAGTTTAGGGTCATATGCATGGACCGTTAAAGATGCAGTTTAAGGTCATACTGGACCATTTAGGGAAATTTTTCACAGTTTAATGTCGTGTGGGACGAAGTTGCAGTTTAAGGTCATACTGGACCATTGCTGTATAGTTTAACGTCATATAGCAAGGACGAACTGGTGGTGCACAGTTTAGTGTCATGTTGCGGGGACATCTTCTTTTCCACAGTTTAACGTCATGTTGGACGAAGTTGCAGTTTAAGGTCATACTGGACCATTGCTGTATGAACCAATTGTAAGAGTCTTGGTTCTGGGGACCATATTTTGTGTTTATAAAAAATATTTCTTCAGAAATCTGACATTAGTTGGAGTCGTGATGAGTTTTCCATCCATTGAGATTAATGAATAAGCTCCATTGGAGTAGACCTTATGTATTGAATAAGGTCCTTCCCATTTTGGTTCAAGCTTGGGAGGCTTCTTTCCTGGTATCATTGGTGTTCTGAGAACTAATACCAATTCTCCCTGAATGAATGAACGAAGACAAATTTTTTTGTTAAAAGCTCGTGCTATTCGATTCTGATAGATTTCCAAGTGGTGCAAAGTGCACAATCTTTTCTCATCTAACTGTTCCAATTCATTCAATCACTTTTGGGATTGCTCATCTGTAGATAACTGATCACAAATGGCTACTCTGAGTGAGGGCAATTGAACTTCAATTGGCAAGACTGCTTCTGTTCCATATACCAACAAATATGAAGTTGACCACGTTGCATTGCCAGTGGTAGTCCGATAAGCCCATAAAGCATGAAAGATTTTATCAGGCCATGACCTCTTATCTTTATCCACCATCTTTTGCAGTATATTTGAAAGAGTCTTGTTAAAATCTTCTATTTGGCCATTGGCTACCGCATGATATCGAGATGAATGGTTGGATTTAATGTTGTATTCTTGATACAATTTATTCACCTCAGAAGAACAGAAGTTGGTGCCGTTGTCTGTCAATATGGTATGAGGGACACCAAATCTAGTAATGATGCTAGACTTGATGAAGCTAACAATGCATTTAAAACTGACTTCTTTGAGAGGTACTGCCTCTGCCCATTTGGAAAAGAAATCAGTAGCAGTAAGAATGTACTTAAACTTCTTGGCCGTAGCTGAAGGGTAAGGTCCCACCACATCAATTCCCCATGTGGAAAATGGCCAGGAGTATTTAGCTGTATGAAGCAACTATGGAGGTTGATGAATGATGTTGGCATATACTTGGCATGAATGACACATCTTTGTGAAATTAACACAATCTTGTATCCTTGAAGGCCAAAAGTATCCAAGCCTTCGAATTTGATCAGACAGTCTATGTCCAAACTGGTGGGCACCACAGACTCCTGCATGCACTTCTTTTATGACAGCCATTGTCCCTTCACCATCAATACATCTGAAGAGAACTCCATCAAAACCACGTTTGTAGAGAATTTTCTCGAGGTGGTTTGGGCTATCATAAAGAGTAAAATTGACCACACATCGCCAGATTTTTTCTTTCACGGCTCTATCAGGTGGAAGTGTTCCATTTTGAAGGTATTCCCTGATAGGTGACATCCATCCTGTAGTATGACCATACGGTTCAAGAATGGGACTGATTTCATTAATTTCCTCTGTTCTGACTTGAACATAAGGTGAAATTGCACGACGGTGGGCAATACTGATGGTTGTCTCGTCCCGATTTGGATCTGCTAAAGTCGTGGCTATATTAGCCAGTGCATCAGCTAGAGAATTTTGTGATCTTGGGACATAAGAAAATGTTGGTTCTAAAGGGAATTCCGACATTAACTCTCTGACGTAATCATACAAAGGGATTAATTCTTCTTTTCTGATGGCATAATCCCCATTGACTTGTTTGATTACCAGGTCTGAATCACCTTTCACCTTTAAGTGATTCACTTGTGCTTGAAGCGCTAAATTCAAGCCTGTAATGAGAGCTTGGTATTCAGCTTCATTATTGGTACCACCTTGCCACAATAAAAAGGAATAAGGTAACACTGCCTTATCTGGAGAAATGAGCACAATTCCTAAACCAGCTTTGTTGAATTTAGGATTTTCCATTTTCTTCCCTGTTGGACTTCTAGAAGCACCATCAAAATACATTTCCCATGTTTTAGGACTCTCTTGGAAAGAGAAAACTTCCTCATCAGGGAGTTCAATATCTGAATACGTTTCTTCCACTGAAGGATGATCAGCCAGGAAATCAGCCAGAGCTTGGCCCTTAATTGCCTTTTGAGACACATACTGAATGTCAAACTGCTATAGAATAACCGCCCACCTTGCCAGATGTCCTGTAAGCATTGGACGAATAAGGATGAATTTGAGCGGATTATTGCGAGATACCAATTGGACCTCGTGATGTTGCAGGTAGTGTCTCAGTTTCTGAACTGTAAAGATTAATGCCAGGCAGCACTTCTCAATACGTGAATACCGGGTTTCTGCTTCAAGCATAGTTCTACTGAGAAAGTAGAGGCTATTTTCATTCCCAGCATCATTCTTTTGAGCGAGAAAGGCGCCCAATGATCGCTCTAGAGCTGTCACATAGAGGATAAGCGGTCTACCCTCAACAGGTGGCATGAGTACTGGTGGACTCAAGAGGTATTTCTTGAGAACATCAAATGCTTCTTCACATTCTTCAGTCCACTGGTAAGTGACTCCTTTCTTCAATAATTTGGTAAAGGGTAAACTTTTCCCTGCCAAATTGGCGATGAAATGCCGAATATAGGCTAAGTGTCCTTGAAGTCCTCTTAATTCTTTCAAATTCTGAGGAGGTGACATACCAAGGATTGATTTTGTCTTCTCAGGATCGACTTCAATACCATGATGGCGTACAACAAAGACGAGGAATTTTCCTGAGGTTACACCAAAAGCACATTTTAAGGGGTTCATCTTCAAATTATGTTGTCGAAGCTTGTGGAATATGACTTCCAAATCAGCCAAGTGATTAGAACGTTGTTTGGATTTAACCACCAAATCATCTACATAGCATTCAACAAACTTCCCTAAAAGAGGTTTGAAGATACGATGCATGGCACGTTGATATGTTGCACCTGCATTCTTTAAACCAAAGGGCATCACCCGGTAACAAAACACACCTTGAGGAGCTCTGAAGGCTGTAGATTCTTCATCTTCTGGGGCCATTCGGATCTGATTATATCCGGAATATCCATCCATGAAGGAAAGTACTTCATAACCAGCTGTCGCATCAATTAAGAGTTTTGTAATCGGAAATGGGAAATCATCTTTAGGACAATACCGATTAAGATCTCTGAAATCGATGAAAACTCTAATTTGTCCGTTTTTCTTCTTTACAGGTACAATATTAGCCAACCACTTGGGATATTGAACTTCTCTGACGAAGTTGGCTTTGATCAGCTTATCCACTTCAGCTTCAATTTTGGAATCATAGGTTGGGTGTGTTCTTCTCGCGGCTTGCTTAAAACCCCGATGTTCTTTTGGTAAACCCAAATGATGAGTAGCAACATCAGGATCAAGCCCAGGCATTTCTGTATAATTCCAAGCAAAAATATCTTTATTTTGCTTTAGAAAAGAAATATACATCTCTTGTTCTTCAAGGGTCATGGCCGCACTAATTAAAGTGGGGCGTGGATCTTTCTTTGCACCCAGATTTACTTCTCTGAGTTTATCCACAGTGGTAGAGATACCCTCTTCAAATGCTGGAGGAGCATCTCTAAGATCTTCCTATTCCTCTTCATCATGTGCTATTTCTTCCGTCTCTACTTGCAAAGTAGACGACAAAACGAAATTCTCATGATCATAAGAGATGTCAAAATTTTCACATTTTGAAGAAGAAGCTTCCATTTCCGACCCTATTGATGATAAAGGGTCTTCTTTGGGAAATAAAGAGGAAATGATGGATTGAGAATCGACATCATTATTCACCTCTGGTGTTGCTATAACTTCTTCTGGACTGATTAGCGAAGTATAGACTTGTTGGACTTCAACAGATGAAATGAAAATGTCACCACTTATGCTTTCATCACTGGTTGGTAGGTTACCAATTTCTCCCATGTTGTCTGGCTCGATTGCCGTAATTGACATTATGGATCTTTCCATAAGAGTATTTTTATTTGGGCCTATTCTGTCAATTTGACTGATAGGTAACACATAATCTGTACTCACATGTGTAAATGGATTTATTGGAATTTTCTCCAAACCATATGGTGCATTAACTTTGGAAATTTCCTTCATTGTAGATTTTTCTGTTCCCTTCATGTGATAAAATTCCGCCTCAATGTATTGAGACTCACATGTCTTGAATGTGGCGTTATCACCATACAATGTTCCAACTTGACCATTGAAATAGTATTTGAGACATTGATGGTATGATGAAGGAATAGCTGCATGCTGATGTAGCCAGGGTCTTCCAAGAAAGATATTGAAATCTGAGTCTTGATCAATAATCATGAAATCCGAATTGGATACAAGATCTCCAAACTGAGTTCTGAGTGTAAATTCTCCCAGTGGTTCTTGTTCATTTTTATCATATCCTTGTAACATCATGGTAGAAGGAGAAAAATCAGATTCCGTGAGGCCTAATCGACGAAGTGTACGAATGGGCATGAGGTTGACTCCTGAGCCATTATCAATGAAAGATCTTCGGATTTCTACACCATTGACTTTTCCAGATAAGTACAAAGGTTTTATATGCCCATGCACAACATCATCTTAATCTTTATTAGTAAAAGATATCATTGCATGGCATTCTGCAGGATTATTCTCTATGTGATAGACTTCAGCTGCCGCAATTTCAGCTTCAAACTCTTGAGGACTTGACAAAGCTTTGATGAGTGCTTCCCGAAGATCTTTTGACATATTCAAGGCATCCCAAATTGATAACTTGGCTGGTACTTGGGCCAAGTGTTTCAATATATCATACTTTTGATCTAGAGGTCTGCGTTTCCCAATAGGAATATGTGGTTTAGCAGGTACCTTGGAGGCAGATGCTTTGGAAGCTGATGCATCTTGTATTGAAGTTGGCAACATCCTTGGTTTTGGAAGATTAGACTGATTGGATCCATTTAATTGCTGAGATAAAGAAGATGGAACCTTTAATCGGTCTTCCAAGATAACTGTGCCAAAACTGAGTTGGCCATTGGTAGAAGAACATGCTTGTTCTTTTTGAGCTCACTGAAGGGCTCTACCACGAGTTTCTGCTGCATATACAGTGCTAGCAGGGGTAGAATTAGAGTAGTGGCTTCGGAAAGATCCATGTCTTCCCCTGTATCCTGAACCTCTAGAACTTCCTCGGATTCCCTTATTTGATAGAGGGAATTTAGGCTCATCAAGACTGGAATATGGATCTGTTAATTGATTCATATTAACAGAACCAAAGATTAGCTCTTCGTCTGATAAAGACTCTGCCTGGTTAGCCTGTTTAGGCTGTACCGTTTTGTGGGACGGGGCCCATGGCTTTAAAGTAGATGGAATGAAATCTGCCAGAGTCAAAGACAATTTAGGCTTTGATACATACTCATCTTCTTCTGATTCCTCTTTCTTCTTTGAATTGCGCTGCCCTTTTGAGGATTTGTCTTTTGATGGAGGATTTACTGTAGCTTTCGTTGGAGACACAATTGGCTTCTTCAATTGTGTTCGCAAAATGGAATGGGTCTGATTGATTGTTTTTCTGACCATCCAATCATCATATTTTTTCGCAATTTTTCTTTTGACTTCCTGCCACTCGCCTCCTTTCTCTGGATCTGTAGCGGTAATACACACTACATGAGCTGAAGAACCCTTCAATTTGACTTGTCCAAAGTCGACCATATTTTGCAGGAGGTCATTAAAGACAAAACACTCCTGGATGGGATGCCCCAACATTTGTTGAAAGGGACAATAATTGGGAAGGTCTTCATCTCCTTCCTTGTTTGGCCTCTTGGGCACTAGTAATTGAACCAAATTATTTTCCAGAGCTGAAATGAAGTAACCAGGAACTTTCTCACTTCGGAAAGAGTATGTTTTACTCTTCAAATCCTCAAATGTTTTTCTTCATTGATCTCTTTGATCATTTGGACGAAACAGCCTTTGTTGTTGGCATTTAGGAGGTGGATCCCTTCGAGAAGATGAAGGTTTTGAAGTAGAAATAGGTACAGGTGCTTGTTTAAGCATAACTATAGCAGTTTCCGCTTTACCCATTCTCCTTCCTAGAACTGATGGATTTACACGAGATTTAACCTTAGCCTGTATATGGGAATCTTCAATCTGTTGAGAGATTGAAGTAAGGTCTCGAAACCCTCCTGTGTATTTCACAGGGATCAATGGCGTGTGTAATTCGTCACACAAATTTGCCACACAGATTGGCAACAGTTCCTCCTGAGGGAGTGCTAAACTCAGGGAATACGTTAATCCCTTCCAACGAGCAATGAAATCAGAGACTCTTTCATTCTCCCTTTGCTTGTAGTTTGTAAGATCTAAAACTATCGTTTTTGGAAAAGTTGAGCTGAACTGAAGAAGGAATTTTTGACGAAGATCCTCCCACCCGATGATTGACCGGGATTGCAAGCTTGTATACCAGACAAAAGCTGGTCCTTGCAAGGTTCGCACGAAGCATCTAAGTTTCACTGCTTCTTGCTGCTCTGGAGTTCCCATCATAGGATCACAACAAGACACGTAATGCATCAAATGTTGTTCAGGGTCGCCTGATCCATTGAAAGTAGGGAATACAGGGTTTCCAAAACTGGATGGAGGAGAAATTGAATCTACCCATACAGGGTAAACTTTTTTTTCAGGTTGAACTTGCGCACATTTCCCTTCTATAGTTTCTAACCGAGCTGTTAATGACTCAATAGTAGTTATTAACTTTTGAGAAACATCAGGTTGAACTTGGTTTTGGGAAGGTGCAATGAATGGAGCTTGGACAGACGTGGTGGTTGGTGCTGCAACTAATGGTAGTGCTGCCAACCGTTGTTGCGTTTGACCCATAGGATTAGACCTATGAGGGTGTACTGATAAAAGAGGATATTCATGATCCTTCTCAGTAGTTACAACAAATTCCTTCGGCTGTCGGACTTCAGCATTCTCAAGAAGAAGACTGCTCTGAAGTAGTTCTGCATTCAACCTTCTTTATTCTTTCATTTCTTCCTCCTGTTGTGCAAACCTTTGCTCTAATGAGAGCGATTGACCTCCTTCAGAGGAAGGGTGAGAAGTAACCTGATTCTTTCCTTTCCCTTATTGGATCCTTTTCGGAGAGGAGTAAGTGGGTTACTTGAAGGAATACCCAGATTTTGGGTAATCCTTTGATTACGTGTGCGCACACCTTCTTCATTTAGGTCTGTGTGCGCAACTTCTTGAGCAGGAACCTCTTCATCCGATCCCTCTGATTGAGCCTCATCTGGGGAATCAGCAGTAACGGCATTGATGACATTAATGGATTCATATTGCATGGAATCCTTTCTATCAGCATTTCTATGATATTGTCTTCTTCCATGTCCATGATGAGACATGGCATTCCATTGACTTGATCCCTCAGGAACTTCTTGGAGAACTGTCACTTGGAGAGAATCTCCTAATATCTTGGCTCTTCGTTCCTCTTGAGGCTTATTCCCAAATTGAGATAATACTGACTTTCTCTGAGGGAGGGATTGAGGATTTGAAATAGTCCCCAGTCCGGTGGACTGGGGATGTTCCTGCTGCTTCCGCTCAACTCCTCGAATCCCATTTGTTGACTCTGAGGGTTGGGTTAGAGAAGTCCCCAGTCTGACAAGATGGGGTGTCTCTTGACATGCTATGTCTAAGATCTTCTTAAAATCTCTGTTGATCTTGAGAATCTTAGTTCGGAAATTAGCTGGATGCATTAACCTGTATCCATTTTTATCACCTGGTTCAACAGACCGTTGGATGATTTCCGAAACTTCTGTCATTTGATGACGTGTTTGCTCCAGACGAGAGGCTTGTGCAATATTCTCGCCTGCTTGATGTAGGAGAAATTCAACAACTTGTTCTCTATATACTTGATTTTGAGAGGAACTAGTTGAAGCCTGTTCTTGAGCAAGCTTTGGATTATGAACAAAGCCCATTGACTGTCGCCGGCCATGGGCAATAACATTGCATGAGACCATTTTCGGCGGGCTTTGCTGACTGGAAAGCACTGTGAAATGTAGTGCTCCATGAACACCCCATCCTCTGATATGAACATCAGATGGAGCATTGGCAATTAACTGACACAATTTTCTTAGTGCGCCAAGGCATGAACGTTGAAGGGTTCTCTGTTGCTTTTCAGCCTTCGGATACCGAGAGACTGATAGAGATGCCAAATAAATCTGACATTGTAGCCCTTCTATTATCTTAAGATGGTTTTCATATTCATCATAAGATAATACCTTCTTCTTTAATTGACAATGAGTTTTCCATATGTTGAGACGAATATCATGGATTCCATCATCCATCAACATCTTTGGAATGTCGTACTGGGAGTCATCCAAAGGCCAAAACATGACTGGTACTTCACCTTTTGCCAGTTTTTTCCTCATGTTCATCATTTCCTCTTTATCATTAAATGAAAATTCTTCTACCTGTTTTGACCATAGTTGGTGATTCCTTGTTGCTTCATCGGATTCAACAAGATTGGTAGAGAGATCATTGATCAAACTAGAAGATGCATGACTTAGGGGTGGTTCGGAGAATGACCTACACCCTGGGCTATCTTATGATTGAGAAAGTATTTCACTTGTTAGTGATAAAGCATCAAACATGACTGGTTTCACATTTGCAAGTGCCTCAAGATAAGAGGGCTTTCTCGGCACTACATTATCCACTGGAGTATTTTCCAGGCAATGTGAATCACTACTGCAGAGAGGACTTTCGCAGCAAAGTTCATCATCATGGGGAGGACCACTATAATGGGTTACAACAAAAGATGAGATCTCTTGCTCCTTGGTCTTCTGACCACACATAGGGTTCCTGTGGCTCTCATCTGAAGAAGAAACTTCAAGATTGACCGAATTTTCATGAATCAATCCTTCATGAGGAAGTGTCTGTTGAAGACCTTCAGAATTAATGTTCCCGTTATTGGGAACTGAGGGAGTAGAATCTTGAATTCCAACAGATAAATGTCGGAGGGCTTCAAGAACTCCAGCATCGAGCAAGGCCTTATTATAGATTGGCCTTTGACCTCCTGATTGTGCTGGGCAGATCTTTTTCTTAGATGCCTTCTTACTCACTTTAGAAACCACTTGTTGACGAAAGTGGTTACTCTGAGCAGGTGTATGTGCCTGATCAGGAAAGATGGTCAGGTTAGGCTGACGATCTCCACTCAAATCAGGTGTATGTGCCTGACTTGGTTGTCTGTATGATATAGGGGAGTATGCCCCATGACCCTCTTGGACTGGAACAGATGTGTGTGTCTGTTCCAGAGTGAATCATTGATGTGTCACTCCACTGCTAGGGATAGATTTATGTGTCTGTCCCTGAGATGATACTGAAGTTGTTATGATATCCTGGCAAGCATCCAGAATATGAGCAGGAATTTGCTTCTGCTCTTTCACCATTGGAAAAATATGTTTGGTGACATCAGCCGCTGGAATGGGGATATACATCCATTCCGGGCTTGGAGTAGGTGTATGTGCCTGCTCCTGTCCTCCTTTTCCTGTCAGTGAATCCTGACAGTACTCAAATGTGGAGGCAGAGAGTTGTGTCTGCCTCCTGTTTGTCGTCGGGGCTTTCCGACTGAATTCTCCGTGCGCTACCAAGCGAGACTGTTGGTAGGCTTGATTAGTTTTAGTAGGTGTATGTGCCTGCTGATTACACTTCGCCAAACGCGGTTGACGAGATCTATCATATGTAGTCAGACGAGCCTGCTGACTAACTGGTGATGTATAAGCAGGTGCATGTTCCTGCATATAGTACTCCGCTGGAATTTCCTGGCGGGATTGGCTTGATGCTGCCAGACGAGTCTGCTGGACAACGGAATTAAAACGGGAAGGTGTGTATGCTTGCTCGTTGTTCTCCACCAAGTTAGGCTGGTGGACTCCATCATATGTAGTCAGGCGAGCCTGCTGACTAACTGATGATGAATAAGTAGGTGTATGTTCCTGCCTATAGTACTCCGCTGGAATTGCCTGGCGGGATTGGCGTGATGCTGCCAGACGAGTTTGCTGGACAGCGAAATTAAAACGGACAGGTGATTGTGCCTACTCGTTATTTGCCACCAAGTTAGGTTGGTGGACTTCTCCGTAGATGGTAGGGATGACAACCTACCTATTGTTAACCGGATTCTGTCTCTAGCGGTTCATCTTGCCTGCTCGGGTTCGTGGAACCTGAGCTGAATGCCTGGAGTCGGTACCCTCATCATGTTGAGAGCGCACTACCGCACGAGTCTGGCGGTGATTGTTGATGGTAGCCCTCGGAAAGAACTATTGTCTTTTTGAATTAAGGCCCTGAGGGACCTACTCATTCACTTCCTCAGAGTAAGGGAGTGAATGGAAATTGCGTTCTGGGGATAACGACCTGAAACGGTTGGAGACGGTAGTCAGCACCGCCTGCTTCTTGATCGCTGGCCGCCATTGTCCGGACGACCAGGTAGAGTTGTTAACGTGGAGGGCTTGACGAGCGGCCTCCAGAGTTGGGATAGTACCGTTGCGACGATACTCCTTAACCAGTGCATTAGAAACCCAGCGTTGAAGACGCTGAGTTGGTGATGTCATCCTCAGAGCGGACAACACTCCAGCAGGAGTAGCAGCATTGGTTTTCACAGCAGCAGACCTTACAGTAGAGGTGTTCACAGCAGCAGTATTCATAGGGGTGAATTTAAGGAAAGGCATTTTGCAGAAGATCTTGAGAAAAGAGTGCATGTTCCATATAACAGACATAATCAAGATGAATCCGGCCACTGCATCTTTTGGATGAGCACATGCCAATGATTGCTTTGTTGGACCAAGGGGCCTAACAAATAAGAAGAACATCACTTTAACTTGGTTAAGGATTCACGTCGGGTTCACCATTTTTGTTTCGCATGGAATCCGGGGATGACCTCCTGGACGGGAGATTCAAATGTTCCGATCGGTTTCTAGTGGGTTTGTTCGTAGAACCGGAAACATCCAATGATTCCACATCCAATTGGACCTACTTTCCCAAGGTAGGCGCTCATTAGCTTGTGAACTGATGAGGCTTAGGAATTTTCATTGGTCGAGAGGATGGGAGGTCGGACTCATCACACCTTTTGAGGGGAATTATTGTCTTCTCCGGGACTCTCTTTATAGATTTAAGTTATGTTCGTGAATCCTTATTATATTACCAAGTATAAAATGAGCTTTCCTTTAGTTTTAAAAATCAATGATTAAATATGCAAGAAATTTAGAGAATCTTTTATATGTATTCGAGGTTCTTCATCAATAGAGAATCATCTGTATCTATTTAGAGATTCTTGGTCAATGGTATCCTTCAAAACATTTATATAAAAGTCTCTTGGTCATTATGATGACCAGGCTGGTTTTAAAGACACTCAGTGAGGCACTTGAAGTTTATCGTCATTCAGAAGGACATGGATTATTTCAATGTTGGGATCGAACCCATAAATGGGCTACCTACGTATCCTTTGTTTTGGAAAAGGAATCAGAACCCACGTAGTTCGAGTAAGGGTATGATGTTTATGATTGATGGCTCAAAGTAGGATGTCACAATTACTTTTACACTCTAAGCTCACATGAGTCATGCTCGGTGTAAGAAACAAGAGGTATTAGTAAAATTTAGACAATTGTGCCATGAAAAGATGCAATCCTAAGAAATGGTTTGGGGCATATGTATGTATGACTGCCCAGATAGATGAAGGTTTAGGATTCACTTTTAGGGAGAAAATCCATGAACAGGGTCCATAAAGGTATATGTGCTTCATGGAGATTTGAATACTCTAATCTTGGGGCTTACTCCTAAGGAGGATGCCCAAGTTAGGAGGGGACTTATGATTGGGTTTTACTCCTAAAAAGGAAACCCAAATCAAGGGTAAATTAGGACTAGTTAAAGAGAATTTAGGGGACTTGGGGCTTATTCCTGAAAAGGAAGCCCAAGATTATAACTGAGTCTTATTCCTGAAAAGGAGACCCAGGTTAGGGATTAAGGTTTGGGGCTTACTCCTAAGAAGGATGCCCAAAATTATGACGACATGGGGCTTACTCCTAAGAAGTATGCCCATATTAATGGATTATGATTGGGGCTTACTCCTGAGGAGGATGCCCAAGTTAATGAATTAATGTTTGGGGATTACTCCTGAGGAGGATGCCCAAGATTGGGTACTTTAAGAATTTGGGGCTTACTCCTGAGGATGATGCCCAGATTAAAGGACTTATAACTGGGGATTATTCCTGAAAAGGAGACCCAGGTTAAGGATTCTCTCATCTTAAAGGATGAGGTTGAATGAACGAACTCTCAATCTTTGGTGACATAAAGATGTATAAATCACTAGGTTTTGAGAGATATTCCACTGAATTCCTTTCAGACAAGGATGTCAAATCAAGAAATCATGCCATAAATGTCTTTGAAGAGTATCTTGAAGACTGAATCTTGAATAGGAAAGGTGAAATGGCTTAAGAGGGGTAAAATGGGAAAGATGGGCACCCAAAAAGGTAGGGGCACGCATGTCTTGACAGGCGCGCAAGTCTTGCGTAGGCGCGCAAGTGTTGGGCGCACAGGTATACCTGTGCGGCATGTCGGGGTACTTGTGTGATTTTCAACCAGCATTAAAATACTTGAGCGACTCTTTATAAAACCCTTTAGAATCCTCTTGAGGTTTATCCAGAAAAGGGACGCGCAAATTCTATTGAAGGAATAAGGCGACGCGCAAGTGTGACCAGTTCCCTTAAGGTCTGGCCATTCAGGCGCGCAAGTGTTGATGAGTTTCAACACTTAGGCCTTCCTCCCTCTCTTTAGATCTTCCGTTCTAGGTAAGAAATTACCATAGAAGTGTTCCGGAAGCTTTGAGAAGAGACTTGGGTGTCGGGAGCTTCAATCCGAGTTTCTGGAAAAAGATCCTCTTGAATGGGGGGCCCACAGGGTCTATTTATAGGCAAAAGAAGGCCATGGGCGGTTACCGGGCGGTTGCCACTTAGGTCGCGCAAGTCACTGGCGCGACCAAGGTCGTCGTGCAAGTGTACTTGCGTGACAGTGAGATAACTTGCGCGGTGCAGTTTCTTTTGATCCTGTGTTCATGCCTTTGTCGATTTTTTATGTTTTCTTCAAAGGATGAATCACTTTGAGCTCAGATATTCCCCTTTTCCGATCTTTAGATTCTATGACGAAAGGAGCGTCAACAGTCATTTAGTAAAATGATTCAGAGAAAAAAGATTCCCTTTTAATGAAAATTGAATTAAAAGGAGTTTACCCACCATATAAAATAATGTCATGTATAAATCAAAATATGCATCAATGAAAGGTGATTGAGACGAAGTCCCTTACCTCATGCCCGACATGACTCGTTTGTTATTTAACCTCCTGAATAATAAAATCAAAATAATTTCTACATTCTCCAGAACCTTATTCAAATTTATAATTCATTTTATATCACTTCTTAGCACATTATAAACATTACAAAATCGTTTAAGTTAATAACGGTTGTTCTGTTGATATTTGTTACTTGAGTCAAAAGTAAACATCTTATAATTACATGTTGTCCATGTGGTCAAAAGTACGTTATCCCCAGAATTATTTTAATGATTTAGATAACATATATATCATATATATCTAGTATATATATATTCATTTACTTATAATAGTACAAAACATTTGTAGATAACAAATGAAATGCACCGTTCATGGAGACGGTAAGTCGTACGTACGCATAAATGCTACTTTCATTTCTATTTCTTATTTTAATGGAATGAAAACATAATGATAAATTGGTATAATATAATTCTAGTATAATTTCATATATAATTTCATTAATTTCATCCTTTATAAGTTCCATGTATGACATGAATAAGCTATATCAATTTGAGGGGGCAGTAGTCTGAACGTCCTCAAATGAAATTATCGCATTTACCGATTATAGAAACCATAAAGTTATGATATAAAAGAAAAATAGAGAAGAATAAAAATAATAGAAATATATTATATACCACATTTAAGAAAAATTCAATTTTAATGGTCACATTAAGAGGTGGTAGAATAAGATTGGACAATCATCATTTCGCGAGGAAGTAGTTCATCGTCCACAAAAACTGTATGTTCGTATTCATTAGATGGAGGTGTGTAAAAGTGAAGAACGAATAATTATGACAAAATCAACCTAGTATATTGAAGATACTGGTTTTTTTATAAATTAATGGAATAAATTGAGTTTATGGGGTTGTAGAACTAAAATAAAAGAAGAGAATTTTACAGAAGACGTTACCTTAAAATAGGGTAACTACCTTTGGTTTGAAACAAAAGGCTATCTTGAAGCTTATTCTGACTAGTGGAAGGATTATATGAGGAATATAGTGATGTAGGGTGCATAATTTGTCATAGATTGGATGATCCATCAGGCTTGAGGGGTGTCAGTAATGGGTTAGAGGTGATGGATTTTTATATGGGGGAGGAGGGGCTCTTTAGGAATGTTTGAAAATATTATTTTATTATAAACTAAATTTCGGTTTAAAAAGGTCCAAAAATTACTTAATTTAAATATAATATGAATATTATTTGAAATACTCTAAAACAATAAGTTTTAGACATGTTTTGGTTTCAAATTTAACATGATCATTTAGCTTTAACACTTAGTTAACTAATTTAACTTTTACCATGTTCTCTTATATATTGATACCATATGGTTAATATAGTTACCATAAAATGAAAATAGAACCACTATTGGTTCATTAATAACATTATTAACCATATATAAGAAATTTTTATGAATATTAAATTTTTAGGACTATTTTATTTTTTAATTATATATTGATTGAATTAAAAACTATTTTAAGTCAATTTTTGATACTATTCATATCATGAAATTTTAAAAAATCCAAACAAACTTGATTATTTAGAAAAAAATTAATAAATTAAAATGTATCAAGTCATAATCATCTCTCAAATTCATTTATGGAATATATAGTTCAAACAAAATTAACATTTATATTCTCATTTATTCAAAACATTCATTAATGAGGTAATCATTACATCACAATTGTGTCATAAATAAATTTATTTACCTTATTTATAAAATTTATAAATAAAATACCATTATGTAAGAAATCATATTATCTTTCTAATTACTATTTATAGTCAAATATATCAATTATATTACCAAATATTAAAATTGTTTTACCAAAACAATGCATGTTTATGATATTTTTATTTTTAAATTAAATAAAAAGTTACTAAGGTAATATCGTACCCAAGTGGCATCCAAAGGACAAATGTAACACCCCAAGCTTCTACGGTACGCTTCTCTTTGAATAATGTGATAGCGTGTGTTGTACGCAACACCGAGTTCTAACACACCATAACCAATCAAACTAGCCGTTATGAATAGTAATACCTAATTTTTGAAATTATATATATTTTATATTTTGAAATGGACTTCATTTTTAGATTTGGAATATCGAATTTAGCCTAAGGTGAAATTTTGGTACTTTTCGGATAACTTTCATAGTTTGATGAATAGTGAAAATTACTAAATTTTAATTAAAAACAACTTTTTTAATCAAAATAATTAATAGTGATAAATTAAGAATTTGAGTGGTTTTAAAGTATATTTAGAATATATTTTTACCATTTAATATAATGTTGGTCATTAGACATAATTTTACAATTAAACCAAACATAAACAAGTGTCAATCTTTTGATAGTTATTATCTCTTAAAAACACGATTTTTGTTTTGACAGCGGGAATAAATTTTAAATTAATTTCTGCCACTTTTGTGTTTTTAATTTAGAAAAATGGATTCCATATTTGGAATCAGGATGTCCAAATTGTGTAAATAGGCAACTTTTAATTTTATATATTTTGAATAATTACTGTGGTAAATATTTTATTTACCATGGTTAAGGGTAAATCTGGTAAATAAGGGTTAAAAAATTAATATTATAATAATACTAAATTACCCTAAAACGTGTCCTAGCCTTATTTGTTGATACATGTTCGACCATAGGCATCTTTGGGTCGATTTTGGGACCCCGTGGTGCCACTTGTAGGTGATAGAGACACTTTTTTTTAATTAAGTTAAAATGAATACAAAAATGACACAAGCATATATCTTTTAGAAAATAAATTTTTACATAGGGTTATATATGTTGGAATTTATATTATGAATATTCATTAGAAATATAAAAAGATTTACTACATAATGGTATTTTATTTATAATTTTTAGACATTAAATAATTTAATTTATTTATGACACAATGATGATGTAGTAATTACTATAATAGTGAAATATTAAAATAATTGATATTATAAATACCCAAATCAATATTATATGAAACTTTTAATGAATTAAACTAATTTTCTAGGACAATATGATATATTAGTATTTATTTAATTGACTTTTTTCTTAGTAATAAATCTTTTATTAGTTTCAAAAAAATAAACTATTGAATAGTGTCAAAATTGACATAAAAGAGATCTTAAAACAAATATTATATTATTAATTGATATTAAATTCCTAAAAATCTAATGTTCGGACAAGGGACTTATATCATGATAGTTTAATCATTAATGGACCACTTGGGGGTCTCTCGGATGTATATAGTAAGTTTATTAACCATATTAAATAAAAATACAAAGAGACATTGTAAAAGTGAAACTAATTAACTTAGAGTTAATACTTAAAGATAAGGTTAATATAAGTACCCAAACCTGTCTAATTTCTATTGGTTGAGTTGTTTTCGACCCATCCCCACCTTAAAATTTAAATAATAAACTTTGGAGCCATTAGAAACCGAATATGAATTTATTATAAATTAATATTTCTAGCTTTTCCAAAGGTGCCCCTCACCCCTCTTATAAAAGGGCACTCCTCCTTCCCATTTCTTCACACCTTCGAAGCCTTTTGGTTCGGCCAAACTCTACCCAAATACTCTTCCAACTTCCCTAACTACAACCTAGAGGCCTTATTTTGATTATAAATCCAACCTATGGAGCCCTTTTGATCAAATCAAAAGGAAGAACCCGAAGAAGAGGTAATGATTTCACCACCCTTTTCCAAGTTCATTTCTTCTTCCACTTCTTCTTCCTTTTTTGTTACCATTATAAAATAATAACTCCAGTATCATATATATACTTTGATGTTATTATAAATATGGTACAACCATATTCAGTATTCTATCCACCCTTTGAATAACATGTCACCATATGTGCGTACGTACGGCTTACCGTCTCCACGTCGTGGTGTAATTGTTAATCAATATAATATTATTTGGATGGGTATAATAATGATGTGTAACTCATATAAATAACAAATATAACATGTTAATGATTCTTTATATATGATATACCATCCATTTATATATTATTTTAATATCAAAAGAATGATATTGTCGCTCGTGCGTACGTACGGACTACCGTCTCCACGAACGCGATAAGATTCATTCTCCATCATATCCATTCAAGTATAACTATCATTTGATGATTTAAAAATGATGTTTAAGGACTTGATATCATTCTGGATACGAATAATATACAACCTATCCTTTACATACATGTCTTACGTAACAAAACATACAAAAGAAAATGAGTAAGTTAACACCCGAAACAACGATAATACTAAGATATTATTATCAAATAAATATTAAAAGATCATATATGATATCATATTAATGTATATGATTCTTGTATAATTTAATAACAATTATTTCACCATTATACATGAGGTTAACCTACCCCAACCAAGGAAAAGTACAAGGTAAGGGTTATTTCACAATCTCTTCATTATCCGAGGTTGTTTATATGTAATAATATACTGGGATCTCTTTATCATCCACATCCATGTTTTCTTAAAAATGTATTTCAAAACATTTTTATTATTTACAAGAATATGGGTTAAAGTCACTTTTACCCTTGTTTGACTTTTTATAAGAGGAATCTTTCCGTCATTTTCAAAACAAGGTCCTTTTTATCCTTTTCGACAGAATTAAGGTAAGAATGTTTTTTTAACTTATACGGTGGGTGCGGTTATTTTCTACCGTTATAAAATCTTCAAAGCTTTCCTTACAAGCTTATAAGAATATTTTCAAAGAAAATGTTTTATTTTATATGGCTCTTAAATGATTTCAAAAATAGAAAGAGATATTTCTCTAAAAAGAGTTTTTGATTTCATCTATGTCAACATCCTTTGATGGATTTTAAGCTTATTTGATGTTGATTTATTATGATACAAAACTTCTATATTGTATTGAAGGTTTTGTGATATGTTTGACTGTGGATGTGCTATTTTTATACCATTCATAGTTTATGGTGAAATTATTGACATTTCGTATGCTAGTTTTAATACGAATGTCTATGTTATGTTTAAACATTTTCATATGGGAATGCATTGGACTTAATATGTGATGGGTGGAGCCTGCTATAGCTCCTTGATGCATCGGTAGGTCTCATGGGACAAACTAGTGTCTTGGCACAAGGCCTTGACAAAATCTTATTTTTAGTCTTGGCACGAGGCCTTGGCTATGTGGTTATGAAAGTCTGGCATTATGCATTCCAACATTATGAAAGTGGTTATTGATATTGCATGTGATTATTAGATTAGTAGAATATCCATGTGAACAAGTAAATGGCATTATTTCATTTTAATTTTTCCATACTATGTTGAAGTTCATGTTTAAAAGGCTTTTTGTTTTAGTAATGCATTGCCTTAAATGTTTATGCTTATTTTGAATGTTCTGCTATATTGTTATCCTTACTGGGCATTTGAGCTCACCCCTTTTCTATGTTTAATTTTCCCAGGATGTGAAGAAGTCAGTTATGAATGACCTGCAGGGATTTTATGAGGGGATAATAGTGTGGACTATGGAGACATTATGTTGTTGTAGTAGTTTTTCATTTTATGATGTAATGTAAACCTTATGAATATATCTAGTGTTTCCAAGGCTACTAAACCAATTGGTCTTTCGAGATTTGATCTTTCTTGTGATCATGCCAATGTTATGTAATAATGCACTGACTCTGGGTAACTAGGGTTGGGGCGTTACAATTGGTATCAGAGGAATTTTAGTACAAACCATGGAAGATAGATGTAGATAAACTCTGATTAGAGCACATCGAACTAAGACGAACTTTGAGGATAAGTATAGAAGAACTTCCTAGAATTTTGGTATTGTAGAGATTTTGTGAGTTTTCCAAGCAATACGTCCCTGTCTGGATAAGAGCAGGTAGAGGCGGATCTGGCACAGATATACCTAGGGGTAAAACCTGAAAACACCGCTTTGAGCTAGACTCGAACGGGAACTGGTGCACAACAACGGGCCTTGCTACACTCTTGGTTACGACACTCCCGGGGGATATGCTTAGGATAACTCTCATTTTCTTTACAAATCATTATGAAGGGTTTATGAGTATATACTTACTCAAAAAAAACATTTTTATGATTATGGATTATATCCATAAATAGTTCAATTTAAGTTAAGTGTTTTATAAGTATGAGATTATGTATTTTGATTCATAAACTGATCTAGTTTATGCCATTGTTTAGAAATGGTGCATAGTGGAAGAAATGGAAACCGTATCACTGCATGCACTCCATGTAGGGACTGACCTCCTGCTCAAGATAATTATAGTGGGGCTGGTGATGGAACTGGTGCCGATCAACTAATCACCATACTAGGACAACTTACTCAGGTTATGAATAATAACCTTACTCGTATGGAGCACCCTGATCCACAGCGTGGAGGATCAATGTTAGATCGATTCATGAGGCAACAAACACCAATGTTCAATGGGAGTACAAATCCCTTAGTAGCTGAGCAATGGATAAATTCTCTAGAGAAAATATTTCAGGCTTTGGGGAGCACTGAAAGGGAAAAAGTTATCATGGTAGTTTACCACCTCACTGGAGATGTTGATCAATGGTGGTCATTGATTCAAAACATGAAGGAAGATGATGAAGTATCAAATATGGAATGGAGGGAGTTCAAAGATCTGTTTTTAGAAAAATACATTCCTCGCGACCATCGAGCCGATATGGAAAGACAATTTCTGAGTCTGAGACAAAAGGAGGATGAGAATGTCACAAAGTATGAGGATAACTTTACAAGGATAACAGGGTATGCTGGAGATTATATACGTAACCCAAGAAGTAAGATTGATCGTTTCTTTGATGGGTTAAAACCATTTCTTCGTCAAGCATTAGTCTCACAATCATTTTCATCGTACGAAGACATTGTCTCATGTGCTATCAAGACCGAAAAGGAATTCTCTAAGTCTTATGACTTTAAAGCAAAGAAAGAGAAGAAGAGACCTGCTGATCAATCTGGGAATGGAAATAAGGGGAATAAGGGAAAAGTTGAATATCCATCTTGTGGTAAATGCGGGAAGAAACATCTTGGTTCTTGCTTGAAGGGAATGAGAGTCTGTTACAAGTGTGGTGAAAAAGGCCACCAAGATCGTGATTACAAAGGGAAGAAGGAAGCTACCAACGTTCAGTGCTACAATTGCAGGGAGATAGGACATTATGAAAATGAATGTCCTAAGCGTCAGGAGAACTTACCTCAGAAAAGGCCAAGTGATCAAGGCCAGGCTTATGCTATCACTACTGCTGAGGTAGAAGCTCCGAAAGACGTGGTGGCAGGTAATTTAATGGTTTCCTCAAGTTTAGCAAATGCATTATTTGATTCTGGATCATCACATTGTTTCATATCTTCACAGTTTGCTAAGAAAATTAGATATTTCCAATTTGATTTAATAAGTGAGTTGTCAGTTAAAACTCCTAAGGGAAGTATCATTGCAACAAAGTTTTGTGAATCAGTCCCCATTAGAGCACATAAATGTTCTTTATCTACTGATCTCATCATCATACCTATGATTGAGTTTGATATAATCCTCTGTATGGACTGGGTTTCAGACTATGATGCGAAGATTTATTGTAAGAAGAAAGAGGTTACGATTCTTGATGATAATGATAAGGAACACCTTATCTTTAGAGCAGAATCGTCACCACCTAATTCTTATTTAGATCCAACCTCAATAGCTAAACTAAATTCAATTATTGGGGAGGAAGAGAATGAAATAAATGTGGGTGAGGAAAGGAATGTTCAAATAAAGGATGTACCTGTTGTGAAAGAATTTGTAGATGTATTTCCGGAAGATTTACCAGGACATCCTCTAGAACGAGAAGTTGAGTTTTCCATTGATCTAATTCCTGGATCAAGGCCTATATCGAAGACCCCTTATAGAATGGCCACTGTAGAATTAGTTGAACTAAAGAAACAACTAGAGGAATTGAGTAATAAGGGATTTATTCGCCCTATTGTTTCTCCATGGGGAGCCCCTGTTCTTTTTGTTACAAAGAAAGATGGATCTATGAGGTTATGTATCGACTACAGGGAGATCAATGCTATAACAATAAAGAAAAAGTATCCCCTACCTCGTATTAATGATTTATTTGACCAACTACATGGAGATCAATAATTTTCAAAGATTGACCTCTGATTTGGATACCATCAGTTGTGTGTGAAGAAGGAAGACATTCCGAAAACAGCATTTTGAACCAGGTACGGGCATTACGAGTTTACTGTAATGCTGTTTGGAATTACTAATGCACCCTCTGTATTCATGGATCTGATGAATAGAGTTTTCAAGGAGTATCTCGATGAATTTGTGGTGGTATTTATTGATGATATCTTGGTATACTCCAAAACCTACGAAGATCATGAAAATCACTTGCGTATTATCTTGAAGACTCTGAGGAGGCATGAATTATATGGGAAGTTTAGCAAGTGTGAATTCTGGCTTCATGAGATTTCTTTTCTTGGCCATATTGTCTCTAAAGATGGAATCTCTGTTGATCCTTCTGAGACCAAGGAAATCCAAGAATGGCCAGCACCTACGAGTATAACTGAGGTACGTAGTTTTAGTGGTTTGGTAGGTTATTATCGATGTTTCGTCCAGAATTTCGCCCGATTGGCTAACCCATTAACGAAGCTCACACGTAAAGGGGTTATATTTTTTTGGACAAAAGAGTGTGAAGAATATTTCGAAGAACTGAAGAGAAGATTAGTCAATGCTCCAATATTGACTCTACCATCGGGGAATGATGGGTTCGTTATTTATAGTGATGCATCAAAGAAAGGACTTGGTTGTGTCCTTATGCATAATGGTAGAGTTATTGCCTATGCATCACGACAGTTGAAAATTCATGAAAAAAACTATCATACTCATGATCTCGAGTTAGCAGCTGTGATCTTTGCTTTGAAGATATGGAGGCACTACCTCTATGGTGAAAAATGTGTGATTTATACTGATCACAAGAGTTTGAAGGATATTTTCTCACAAAAAGAACTCAACATGAGGCAAAGGAGATGGCTTGAATTACTCAAGGATTATGATTGCACGATACACTACCACCCGGGGAAAGCAAACAAGGTGGCATATGCTTTGAGTAGAAAAGACCATGGAGTTTTGAACATGATGAGAATTGAAAGGGATCAAATTTTCATGCATCCTCTTCCCATACCGGAGTGGAAATGGGACAATATTACGATGGACTTTGTCATGGGGCTACGAAAGACTCCTAGAAGGAATGATGCAATATGGGTTATTGTTGATCGTCTTACCAAGTCAGCATATTTTCTTTCTATAAGAGAAGATCTACCCTTGGAACGTCTAGCAAGACTATATATTAATGAAGTTGTGAGACTTCATGGAGTACCCCTATCTATTATTTCTGATCGTGATCCCCGTTTTACTTCAAGATTTTGGAAAAGTCTTCAGAAATCCCTGGATACTGAACTTCATTTGAGCACTCCTTACCACCCTCAGACAGACGGACAATCAGAACAGACTATTCAGACCTTATAAGACATGTTCAGATCTTTCTCACTTGACTTTCAGGGTATGTGGGATCAATATTTACCACTGGTAGAATTTTACTATAACAATAGCTTCCATTCGAGTATTCAGATGGCACCAAATGAAGAGTTATACGGAAAGAGATTTCGTACACCAACCTGTTGGGATGATATTGGTGAAAGAAAACATGTATGCCCCGAACTGGTGGAGGAAAGAGTGGAAAAGGTGAAGGTAATCCAAAATCAATCAAAGCAGCTCAATGTAGGCAAAAGAGCTATGCCGATAATCGAAGGAAGGATTTGGAATTTCAAGTCGGTGATCATGTTTCCCTGAAGGTATCTCCATGGAAGGGTGTCATACGTTTTGGTAAGAAAGGTAAATTGAGTCCCAGGTACATCGGACCTTTCGAAATTCTAGAACGAATTGGGGCTGTGGCTTACCGATTGGCAATGCCGCCAAGTCTCTCCAAAGTTCACGATGTGTTCCACGTATCTCTGTTGAGGAAATACATGCCTGACCCAAAGCATGTACTCACCCATGAGGAATTAGAACAAGAACCCGATATTTCCTATTGTGAAGAGCCCGTCAGGATTCTTGATACGAGAGAACAAGTACTGAAAAAACCGGACGACACGTCTGGTAAAAGTTTTGTGGAGAAACCATAAGATGGAAGAGGCAACGTGGGAACCCAAGGAACTTATGATGAAGAACCACCCGAGTCTTTTCATGTGATAAGTATTCTAGATATTTCGAGGATGAAATTATTAAAAGGAGGGGAGAATGTAACACCCCAAGCTTCTACGATACGCTTCTCTTTGAATAATGTGATAGCGTGTGTTGTACGCAACACCGAGTTTTAACACACCATAACCAATCAAACTAGCCGTTATGAATAGTAATACCTAATTTTTGAAATTATATATATTTTATATTTTAAAATGGACTTCATTTTTGGATTTGGAATATCGAATTTAGCCTAAGGTAAAATTTTGGTACTTTTCGGATAACTTTCATATTTTGATGAATAGTGAAAATTACTAAATTTTAATTAAAAACAACTTTTTTAATCAAAATAATTAATAGTGATAAATTATGAATTTGAGTGGTTTTAATGTATATTTAGAATATTATTTTACCATTTAATATAATGTTGGTCATTGGACATAATTTTACAATTAAACCAAACATAAACAAGTGTCAATCTTTTGATAGTTATTATATCTTAAAAACACGCTTTTTGTTTTGACAGAAAGAATTAATTTTAAATTAATTTCTGCCACTTCTGTGTTTTGAATTTAGAAAAATGGATTCTATATTTGGAATCCGGATGTCCAAATTGTGTAAATAGGTAACTTTTATTTTTATATATTTTGAATAATTATTGTGGTAAATATTTTATTTACCATGGTTAAGGGTAAATCTGGTAAATAAGGGTTAAAAAAATAATATTATAATAATACTAAATTAACCTAAAACGTGTCCTAGCATTATTGGTTGATAAATGTTCGACCATAGGCATCTTTGGGTCGATTTTGGGACCCCATGGTGCCACTTGTAGGTGATAGGGACACTTTTTTTTTAATTAAGTTAAAATGAATACAAAAATGACACAAGCATGTATATTTTAGCAAAACAGTTTTTACATAGGGTTATATATGTTTGATTTTAGATTATAAATATTCATTAGAAAGATAAAAATATTTCCTACATAATGGTATTTTATTTATAATTTTTATACATTAAATAATTTAATTTCATTATGACACAATGATAATGTAGTAATTACTATAATAGTGAAAAATTAAAATAATAGATATTATAAATACCTGAATAAATATAATATGAAACTTTTAATGAATTAAAATAATTTTATAGGATAATATGATATATTAGGATTGAATTAATTTACTTTTTTCGAAGTAATCAATCTGTTATTAGTATCAAACAAATCAACTATTGAATAGTGTCAAAATTGACATAAAAGAGTTCTTAAAAAAAATATTATATTATTAATTGATATTAAATTCCAAAAAATCTAATGTTCGGACAAGATACTTATATCGTGATAGTTTTATCATTAATGGACAACTTGGGGGTCTCTTGGATGTATATAGTAAGTTTATTAACCATATTATATAAAAATACAAAGAGACATTGTAAAAGTGAAACTAATTAACTTAGAGTTAATACTTATAGATAAGGTTAATATAAGTACCCAAACCTGTCTAAATTCTATTGGTTGAGTTGTTTTCGACCCATCCCCACCGTAAAATTTAAATAATCAACTTTGGAGCCATTAGAAACAGAATATGAATTTATTATAAATTAATATTTCTAGCTTTTCCAAAGGTGCCCCTCATCCCTCTTATAAAAGGGCACTCCTCCTTCCCATTTATTCACACCTTCAAAGCCTTTTGGTTCAGCCAAACTCTGCCCAAATAATCTCCCAACTTCCCTAAATACAACCTAGAGGCCTTAGTTTGATTAGAAAGCCAAACTAAGGAGCCCTTTTGATCAAATCAAAAGGAAGAACCCGAAGAAGAGGTAATGATTTCACCACCTTTTTCCAAGTTCATTTCTTATTCCACTTCTTCTTCCTTTGTTGTTACCATTCTAAAATAATAACTCCAGTATCATATATATACTGTGATGTTATTATAAATATGGTACAACCATATTCAGTATTCTATCCACCCTTTGAATAACATGTCACCATATGTGCGTACATACGGCTTACCGTCTCCACGTCGTGGTGTAATTGTTATTCAATATAATATTATTTGGATGGGTATAATAATGATGTGTAAGTCATGTAAATAATAAATATAACATGTCAATGATTCTGTATATATGATATACCATCCATTTATATAATATTTTAATATCAAAAGAATGATATTGTCGCTCGTGCGTACGTACGGACTACCATCTCCACGAACGCGATAAGATTCATTCTCCATCGTATCCATTCAAGTATAACAATCATTTGATGATTTGAAAATGATGTTTAAGGACTTGATATCATTATGGATATGAATAATATACAACCTATCCTTTACATACATGTCTTACGTAACAAAACATACAAAAGAAAACAAGTAAGTTAACACCCGAAACAACGATAATACTAAGATATTATTATAAATTCAATATTAAAAGATAATATATGATATCATATTAATGTATATGATTCTTGTATAATTTAATAACAATTATTTCACCATTATACAGGAGGTTAACCTACCCCAACCAAGGAAAAGTACAAGGTAAGGGTTATTTCACAATCTCTTCATTATCTGAGGTTGTTTATATGTAATAATCTACTGAGATCTCTTTATCATCCACATCCATGTTTTCTTAAAAATGTATTTCAAAACATTTTTATTATTTACAAGAATATGGGTTAAAGTCATTTATACCCTTTTTTGACTTTTTATAAGAGGAATCTTTCCGTCGTTTTCAAAACAAGGTCCTTTTTAACCTTTTCGACAGAATTAAGGTAAGAATGTTTTTTTAGCTTATATGGCGGGTGCGGTTATTTTCCGCCGTTATAAAATCTTCAAAGCTTTCCTTACAAGCTTATAAGAATATTTTCAAAGAAACTATTTTATTTTATATGGCTCTTAAATGATTTCAAAAATAGAAAGAGATATTTCTCTAAAAAGAGTTTTTGATTTCATCTTTGTCAACATCCTTTGATGGATTTTACGCTTATTTGAAGTTGATTTATTATGATACAAAACTTCTATATTGTATTGAAGGTTTTTTGATATGTTTGACTATGGATGTGCTATTTTTATACCATTCATAGTTTATGGTGAAATTATTGAAATTTCGTATGCTAGTTTTAATAAGAATGTTTATCTTATGTTTAAACCTTTTCATATGGGAATGCATTGGACTTAATATGTGATGGGTGGAGCCCGCTATAGCTCCTCGATGCATCGGTAGGTCTCATGGGACAAACTAGTGTCTTGGCACAGGGCCTTGAAAAAATCTTATTTGCAGTCTTGGCACGAGGCCTTGGCTATGTGGTTATGATAGTCTGGCATTATGCAATCCAACATTATGAAAGTGGTTATTGATATTGCATGTGATTATTCAATTAGTAGAATATACATGTGAACAAGTAAATGGAATTATTTCATTTTACTTTTTCCATACTATTTTGAAGATCAAGTTTAAAAGGCTTTTGTTTTAGTAATGAATTGCCTTAAATGTTTATGCTTATTTTGAATGTTCCGCTATATTGTTATCCTTACTGGGAATTTGAGCTCACCCCTTTTCTATGTTTTATTTTTCCCAGGATGTGTAGAAGTAAGTTATGAATGACCTGCAAGGATTTTATGAGGGGATAATAGTGTGGACTATGGAGACATTATGTTTTTGTAGTAGTTTTTCATTTTATGATGTAATGTAAAACTTATGAATATATCTAGTGTTTCCAAGGCTACTAAACCAATCGGTCTTTCGAGATTTGATCTTTCTTGTGATCATGCCAATGTTATGTAATAATGCACCGACTCTGGGTAACTAGGGTCGGGGCGTTACAACAAACGCTCTACACGTTGATTTTATTTGTTATAAAAAACTCATAAAATAAAAATAGGACAAGTTTAAAGGTAATTTTATTTTATTATAATATTATTTTTACCTTGAATTACCGATTTACCTTTAACTGCGGTAAATAAAAGTCAAATGTTATTATTCACCGAAAATTATTTTTATCCCATTGAACCAAATTTTACTTACTGATGATAACAATGTATATAGTATTTTTTAAATTCAATTCACAGAAGTGGTAAAATTACATTTAAATGAAAAATCCGGTATTTAATTACTAAGTAGTATTTTTCACTATTAATAAAAAATTGATGGTTTTCAGAAAAATACCAAAAATTCTTCCAAGGATATACTTGATATTTCGTATTAAAAAATGATTTCATTTTTACCTAATAAAAAACATATAACTTTTATTAATTAATTTATAATTAATTACCATTGTCAAAATAAAATGTTTGTTTTTAAGAAATAATAACTATCAAAAGATTGACACTTGTTTATGTTCAATTTCAAAGTTAAATTACTTCCAATAACCAAAATTGGATTAAATGGTAAAAATCTAATCAAATTAAACTTTAAAAAATATTTAAAAGATTTTCTATCCTTATTAATAAATTATATTAAAGGGGAGTTTTGAATTAAAATGCAGTATTTTTCAGTATTCATTAAAAAATTAACATTCTCAGAAAAATACCAAAATATCATCTGAACTAAATTTCAAGGTCATGATTCTAAAGAAGAATTTTTTTTCAAATATAACATATAAAAGTGAAAAAAGTAGATTTATAAAGTGTTCTCTATCAAAAGGCGATAAAACGGCATTTTAAAAAATATTACTGTATTCCATCTTTAAAATTGAATTCATTATCATTTTAAGCCTCAAAAAGTTATTAGATAAATGTAAAGAAATTTAACAAACATGTATAATCATATTTTAGTTATCTTTGTTCATTACCTCTAATACAATGACTGTGTGTTAAATACCATTTAAAATAATAATATTATATTATTATTTTTCAGTATAACTCAACATTGTGTGCAACTAAATATTTCAAAGAAACATGTTGCTGTGTATTGGGTACCCCATCGATTATAGAATCTCCTTTAATAAATAATATATAATTCACAAATATTAATAAATATAAAAATTTATTATTCTTTATTTACCTGGGATGCCATATCCTTCCCCCTTTTGGAAATCTCATCCTCATAATTTTAAAATTGGGCTTGGAAAATTCATTAAAAGTCTCACATCAAAAAAAGAGACAATAAAACTATCACTTTAAAAGAAATAAATATAAGTACAATGGTCACCAGATATAATCCATACTAGGATTCCATGTAAGAAAACATGGATATAGAAGAGAAAAAAAACCATCATGTTTTAATGGAGAGTGATAGAAAAAATGATTAGGATAAAGTTAACCACCAGAAATCACAAACTTGTGATGATTCAAATAGTCTTTGATTACCCGGTAGGAAACATAAACTGACAACGTATTTGTTTTAATTACTTTTCATAATTTTGAGGATATAATTTACTATATAGAATAAGAAAATAAAGAAATATATTGACCTTCAAGTTGAGTTTCATTGTTTAATAACTTTCTACCAAAAACCCATCTTTTCTCTATTCAATTAGTATACAGGATGACATGGTCACACCTAAAGAGATAGAATAAACTTCTATAGAATCACATAGTGCAAAAAAGAGGAACTATATATTACCCTTGCCTTTATAATTTAACAAAAACCAAATTGGTTAGTACAAGATTAGATAATCCCCAAAAAGGATAATCCTCTATAAAAAGAAATATGACTCTTAATCTCCAAAATTCAACAAAAAGTACCAAATGTTCAAGAATGACAATTCAATACAAAATTATCCTTAAAATTATTCAAAATAATCCAAATTAAGATTTAAACCCAAAACTAAGACGTATATAATCACATAGTCTTCCACAGTAAATCTTAACATTAATCATCAAAAACATCGACTACTCGTAAAGTCTTATTCTAAAGTGTAATTAACCTAATCAGATATTCTCTATGATAGGTTTATCATTTCCATAAATAACATAGATCACCATATGTCCACAATGAAAACATACATTCTTCCAAAATAGAATTTTATCCATTACTCCGCAAATGAGATCCCACAGTATTCTATTTTCTTTAATCATATAGTGTTCTAAAAGGAGACAACGTCTTCCAAAATAACTTTTATCTCTTAATAACCAAATCATTCTCCTATACAAAGGATATACATTTGATAAAACATTATATCCTAAATCAACTTATTCTTGGTCAATAAAACTAGTTAACTAAAAAGAATAAGTCAAACTATCCAGGGACATCACATAATCTAGTGGTAGGCGATAAATCCCAATCGCACTTTGGTTGTTGTTTCGATTCCCAAGCTTTTTTCGATGGAGTGGGTTGTCACACGATCTACGTGTTTTCATTTTTCAAAAACTATATAATTTTATAACATTCTGAAAAATAAGATATACTCTTCAAAAATAACTATTACATCATTTAACCTCAATGGTTGTCTTTAAACTCTCATTTTCATCCCAACTCATAATGAATTCAATATCATAATTCATGAAGTCCTATATATATTGAAAATTTTCATACCTCCCTAAAATAACACTATTCCCAAATAATGAAAGTCGTACCTTGATCATGGTTTCCACCTGGCTTCATCATCATCATGTTCATGTAGGTAGATGGTCCTTGCATTTATAAAATGACTTAGAGAGCCTTCAAATCTTTTGCTTCCTATATCGAAATACTCCTCGTACAACTTGGTTATATGGGTGCTCACAGTAAAATAGTTTCGAAAAATAATAAATTTTGAAATATTATTTAAAAACATCTTATAAAAATTGCATTCTATAAAACATTCAGACAATTTTTGAGTTTAAACATTAAATCAATAGTCCTTTTAAAATACCATAATTATTTGATGAAAGAATATAATTTAAAAGAAATTATAAATAGGATTTTCAAGGGTCTTTTTCCTTATCACCTTTTCAAAATCATAATATGCTTCAAAATCTTGTGATATGGTAAAATATTTGAAAATTCCTGGATAATATTTACATTTAATGAAAATATGAGAACATTGTAAAAATTGGATTTGATTAAATACAACCTATGATCCATGATGGTGTCGAGGTATTGTGGTGGTGTTTGATATCTCAATCAATTGTTCTCAAGTGAGTTGTATGTTATAAAATGTTTTATAATTGTTTGGACATGAATTTTGAATAATTATTGCAAGCAAGTCATCTGGAAGATATAGGAATGTCATTTGAGATCCTCCTCCTTCCATTTTTAACAGACTTTCCTGGATCTAAAAAATTTTAAAAATAAGTATTTGTCTTAAAGAGAATATATAGAGACTAACCATGTGTCCTAAGAAAACTCATAATCCTTAAAGTTTCTAAACCATCCTCTAATACCTTATATAAGAAACCGGCCATAAGCATTATATAATCTTGAATTTAGTTAACAATTCACATTGATGATATTTTCATGTTTGGATATTTAGAGAATTCGTTCATTACATATACATAACAATTAGAATATTACATGTAGACACTTCTATTAAGTATCCATTTTTTAATAAAACAAAACTCGTAAAAACAGTCATGTACAGTTCCTTATTTTAGACATCATGAATTTTCTTTGATCCCATCCCGGACCCTATTAATCATTATTTCCTAAGTAAAACATTTGAAGAGAAACGTTGGATGAGCATAAATAGATCAGTAAGGTATACACAATAAAGTAAAACTGTTAGTTTTTCAAAACAACATGTAAACCATGAATACTTTATCATTGGTAATACTTTTCCACCTTATGAAGTAGTAAATACTCTTCACTGAATATAAGATCATTTCTTACCATTTTCTAACCAAAATATTACCATAATACCAATAGAAATATCACATAGCATATAAAAGTAACTTGGGACATAAACATACTTAAATGGAAATACAATATGCTCGACTTCAACACATATCACTAAATGGAGTATACAAACGACTGAATTCCATACAAAATGAATTCGAAGATATAATGTAACCACTCATCTTGGTTTGTCACAGCACCACCTGTCACTTGTTTTATCATGTAACCACCCGTCAAATGACCAAGTACCATTATAAAATCACAACACAGAATATTTAAAATATAAACATTTAACTAATAACCTTTAATTTGAAATCACAAGAAATTATATCATGATATTGAAGTAATTAATCGACTTCAAAAACCATTTTTAATACCAAATCACCCAAAAACATAATCAGTTATTTCTTTTACTTTAAAAAACATTAAGTCTTATAGAGGAATCCAACTAACGATTGCACCGATAGAGAGGTCATTGTCACCGCAAACGTTAAAAACATTCCTTTTTTTGTTTAGTAAAATGATTCATAGAAAAAGGTTACCATTTTAATGAAAATACAATTAAAAAGATTTTATACATAATATAAAATAATTTCATATAAAAATCAAAATATGGCTCAATGAAAGGTGATAGAGACGAAGTCCCTTTCCTCATGTCCGACTTGAATTTTTCGTTCTTTAACCTCCTGAATAAAAAAATGAAGATATTTTTTACTTGTTTTATAATTTTATGAAAATTTATTATTCTTTTTATATCACTTATTACAACTCTATGATCATTATGTAACAATTTAAGTTAATAACAGTTGTTTTTTTGATATTTGGTACTTGTGTCAAAAGTAAACTTCTTATAATTACATGTTGTCCATGTGGTCAAAATTAAATTATCTCTAGAATGATATTACTGACATTAATTTCATATATATCTTATATATCTAGTATATATATATATACATATGTGTGTGTATTTATAATAGTAGATAAAATTTGAAGATAAGAAATAAAATTCACCGTTCAGAGAGACGGTAAGTCGTACGTACACATAAACTGTACTTTTATTTCTATTTCCTATTTCAATGAAATAAAAATATAATGACACATAAAAATATTATAAATAAAATATAATATCATATATAATTTCATTAATGTCATCCATTATATGTTCCACGTATGGCATTAAAAAGTCATATCACTTTGAGGGGGTGGTAGTCCACACTTCCACAAATGATATTATCGCATTTACCAATGATGAAACCATAAAGGTATGCTATAAAAAAGAAATACAGATGCATAAAAACAATATAAATATAATATATATCACATATAATTATGGTTCTATCTTAATTCCCACCATAAGAGGTTGTAGGAGAATACTGAACAATCATCATTTCGTGAGACAGTAGTTCGCTATCCATGGAAACAATATGTTTCTATCCATTAGATGGAGATGTGTGTATGTGAGGCTAAAATAAATATCATAAAAACATCCTAGTGTATTTAGGATATATTTGTTTTAATAAAACATAGGAATAAAAATATTTTAGGGGGTTCTAGAAGTAAAATAAAAGAAGAGAACTTTAGGGAAGACTTTACCTTAAAATCAGGTAACACCCTTTAGTTTGAACCAAATTGATTTCATGATGTCCCATACGCATGAGGGAGGGGGGAATCTAGGAGGAATAGAGGTATTTTGGGTGTTTAATTGGTTATAGGTTGGATGAGTGAAGGGGATTGAGAGGTGTGAGTAATGGGTTAGAGGTGATGGATTTCTATAAGGGGGAGGACGGGCCCATTAGGAATGCTTAAAAATATTATTTTATTATAAAATAAATTTCGGTTTCAAAAGATCCCAAACTTATTAAATTAGAATATAAGATGACTATTATTGAAAATTATCTTAATAAATAGGTTTTAGTCAAGTTTTGGTGTCAAATTTAACCTTATCATTTAACTTTAACCTTTAGTTAACTTATTTACCTTTTACCATTATCTCTTTAATATTCATACCATATGGTAAATATAGTTACACTAAAATGAAAATAAAACCCCAAGAATTTCATCAATGACATTATCAACCTTATCTATGTAATTTGGATGATTCTAAGATTATTAATAATATTCATCATTTAATAAAATATTTATTTATTTAAAAACTCATTTATGTCAATTTAAATACTATTCATATCATGACTTTTTAAAAAATCCAAACAAACTTGATTATTTCCAGAAAACTTTTTAAATTAAAATATATCAAGTAATACTCATCAATAAAATTCATTCATGTTATAAATTGTTTCAATATAAATTTATTTTAACATGTATAATCTCATTTATTTAAAACATTGATTAATGATTTAATCATTAGAAAACCATTATGTCATAAATTTATTTATTTCTTTGATGTCTAAAAATTATAAATAAAATACCATGATGTAGGAAATGTCTTTATATTTATAATGACTTATTTAATTCAAATATATCAATTATATAACCCAACATTAAATTTTTTTTATCAATATAATACAAGGTTATGATATTTTTATTTTTACTTTAAAAAAAAAGTTATTAATGTCATTATCTTACCCAAGTGGCTTCCAAAAGACAATAGTTCTACCCATAGATAGTATTGGTCATACATGAATCATCCAATATGGTTAGTATAAGTTCTAACGTAATTTTATACTATTATAATATTACTTTTACCTTGAATTACCCTATTTACCTTTAACTACGGTAAATAAAAGTCAGATGGTATTGTTCACAAAAAATTATTTTTATCCCATTGAACAACATATTACATACTGATGAAAACCATGTATGTCAGATTATTAAAATTCAATTCATAAAGGCGGTAAATTTTATTTAAGTGAAAAATTCCGTTTTTAACTACTAAGTAGTATTTTTACTATTCATTAAAAATTGAAGGTTTTTAGAAAAAAAAATAATTCTTCCTAATATATATTTGATATTTCAAATTCAAAAATGTTTTCTATTTTACCAAATTCAAAACATAGAAGTTTCATTAATTAATTTATAATTAATTTATATTGTCAAAACAAAAAATGTGTTGTTCAGAAATAATAACTTTCAAAAGATTGAAACATGTTTATATGTAATATTAAAGTGAAATTACTTCAAATGGCCAAAATTAGATTAAATGGTAAGAATATAATCTAATTAAACATTAAAACTAATTAAAAAGATAATCTAAACATATAAATAAATTATATTAAAAGGGAGTTTTGAATTAAAATGCAGTATTTTTGACTATTCAAGAAAAAATTATCTTTATCAGAAAAATACCAACGTTTCACCCCAAGTAAATTTTGATGTCCCAATTCTAAATAAGAATATTATTTTCCCAAATAGAACATATAAATGTAAAAATAACTTGATTTCAAAAGTTTTCACCATCAAAAGGTAGTAAAATGACCTTTTAATGAATATTAGAGTATTTCTTGCTTAAAATTTGATTCATTATACAACCCCTCACCCCCTATTCTCCACACACCTCCCAAGATTTGAGAACCATCCATATTTATCCCAATAGGATTCCCAAGCCTCTTATCCACGTATAATACCTTTTTGTCTGACAAAAAGTTGAAAACCAATGGCCTTAAGGAGGATCTCAAAGAAAAGATATCAAGAAGTAAAAATCCTCTTTCATTTTATTTTATTTCATTTTCAATTCATTTTCATTACTAACCTAACCTTATAAAAGAGGAATTAAAACTATATTATATTATATATACTAAATTTTAATTAGGTTTATGATAAAATTCTGTAACATAATTTTTCTCCTCTCCCATTTATTCTGAATATAAAAACATCATCTGTTATGTGTCAACTTATCGACATCATGGACGATGAGTTTTCAATTACCATTAACAACTTCATGTCTGATCATAATACCTTTTAATGGTTAAAATAGATTGTAAATTTTATGATATAAATTTTTTTATATAATTAACATATAGATATAATATTAAATTATATAATGAAACTAGTTTTTTATTATCAACAGACTGCCAAAATGATCTAAACAACTATCATTATGGTTTTTTTGTCTAATGATTCATCATCATATCTGAAAGAAATAATTTATAGTGTCATTTAATATCCTGGAAACATATTAATAACATTTTTCTATAATTTTTGTTCTTCTCTTCCATTCTATGATAAAATCATTTACAAATCGATAGTGGAAACCATGTGAAGAACGCACCAAAAATAACAGAAAAAAATATTCTTAATAAATGGGTGGAATGATGTATAAAATTATCATATATGGTGTTATAAAAATAAATATGTATCAATATTATATTAATAACATAATTTTAATCATTATACTATAGGTTTAAATATATTTTAAGTAAGACGAACCTAATGTAGGGGAATTCTTATCCCAATTCCCATTCTTTATGTTAACCTTCTACATCATTAATTTTGTCCTCATAAGATTATTTCTGATATTAATGTTCAATATATTATGTTTTATTATGTGGATTTAAAGTTATTATACATATTCCTTTGTTTTTATTAATTCTAGCTTCAATGATATGGTATATGTAAGGGAGTCCTCCTTTAAAAATACTCTATCATATTTCTATTTAAAATCATTTTTTTTAGAAATTATTTATTTTTAATGAATACATTTTGGTACTTTGTAATTATTTATGATTAATGGTGGGACCTATATCTCTCTGAATTTCATTTTTTATGTCTATGTTGGAGGTTTAACATATAGTTTTTACTTGTGTAACTGCGATGTTTATGTAATAAGGTAGTCGTGATGGTTAAACTGAAAGGTAGCTGTGAGAGTTACATATCATAAGTTATACTAGAGGGTTAAAAAATAAATTAAGTAATTTCCAAAGTTACTTATATGGTTATTTATAATTTTCTATGTTTTAAGTCAACATCTTGTTTCCCAATGTACTTTTATGATACTTTATTGGTGACAGGTATGAGATTATGAAAATGATTTCATATGTTTATAAGTATTCATGGAATAATGGTTTCTCTCCTTATTTTTTATATAACTGTATAAGAATGATATGATAATCTGAAGTTCTAAAATAATTACATAGTGTTTAAGTATGTGTAAGAGAAAAACATAATCCATGATGAATGGTGTTAAACCTTTTTATGAAAAGAGTTCATTATAATCTTTTGCATTACAAAAAAATGGATATTGTTTTAGTTGTACCCACATTGACTGATTATGTGTTGATATGTATTATGTATGTATTAAATTTCTAAAACTCTAGACAAAAAAAATCTTTTGGAATTTAATGATGTTAATTATAAATAAATTTAATAGATTTTGTAATTTTTATGGGTGGTTTTCCATTCAAATCACTTACACTACATTTATGAAAACTCTATGTGTGTACTAAAATTAGTACAACTTCTTCATTATGTAATGTATGTGTCCTTCTAAAAAGCTTCATGCATACACACTTTCCACACATCTTGTGTAAAAACAATATGTCAGTCTAGTACAAGTTTTTTCTCTGTTATTCACAGATTTGGATACTACCAATATCATGGACTTCACATGAGTATGTAAACCGATGAGTTCTCGGTGTCCTTAGTGAAAAACTAGGTGATACTAATTGTGTTATCCCGAGTTCTTATTAGAACCAAGTTATTCACAAAAAAATGAGTGAGTAATGAATATTTCATCTTTATATAGACTTATTCTTGTATGAAAAATATTCACAAAACCTCCTCCTTGTGAAACACTTGTTTGATGATGCTTCTTTATTCTTCACATACAACAAGTGTAAGTGGTTCTTCTATATTCTTCACAAAATATGTTCCTAGAATCTTAAATATACATCATCTTCATGATTACACAAAACATGAATGCATGGGATCATCTTTAAAAATTAGATCTCTTTATCGACATTGTTTCCCTCTTAAAAAAAGATCTCAAATGTGAGATAAGATACACATAACAAAGGATCATGGGATTGGGTATTTATAAGAAACTTCACCACTGACCTTGATCCTATCCACCACCTCATTTTTAGCTGAATCACTTCTCCATCATTATTCTTGACCATATAACTCATCATCATCGGAAAATACCTCATTTTATTTTCACTATTTATCATTGGTTTGATCTTAATTATATTATAAAAATAAAGTTTCATGGTATTTTGATTATTTTTGAATCATCAAAACTCTTAAATAATGATTAGATTATTAAACTTGATCCACGGATGATGCGGGTGTATGCATATATTGGTGAAAAAACCTCTCAGGTGGTCGAGTTTGAAGAAAATGTGGCTGAATCGATCGGACAACTAATATACAAAAGATTGAGCGAATAGAATAGTTGTGGTTCTTTCAGTACTTTTTAATGAAGATGAATTGTACCATGAACTCGATGATCCCACATCAAAATTATAGCCAAATATTTTATTCCCTATAATAAAATATGTGATATGGAAAGAATATAATTATTTACCGGTGCTACATATAACATAGGATTCATTGCCATGTGCCAGATTTTTCATTCACTGTCATGCCAGTCAGCATGGTGTATCAACACTTCTCCTTTATGCATTTGTTTTGTGAACTATGCACACCCATGCTAACTCAACCTCTTCCTTGGGTATTCTTTCACACAGGGGTTGTCCCTTGGGTCTATTATTTTGTTTTTAACAGCTAGTACTTTTTTTTTGGCAGGCTATGGCCAATTTTTTTAATAAAGTCCACCATACAATGTGGTAGCGAAACTATATCATTCCACTCAAAAATAATTCCACTTCTAAACTAAAATTCCTTATACAATAAAAAAATATTTTTCTTGGATCCTCTACTTATTCTTCCAAACATTATTGTAATGCGTATATCGAAATGACCAATGACACAAGTTATTTTAATATTGGATTAGCTCTATAATCATCACATTAAGAACTCATTGAATTTTTACCTTGTTATGTTTTTGAAAAATACATTATCTTCAACAAACCAATTGGATTATTCATAATTAACCCCTGGTTTTATCTTATTTCATAATTCATTAGGGTTTTTAAAAAATGGGTCTTATAAGAACTCTATTGATTGTGCAGCAAGAAGTGTTCACAACTTCCTCCCAAAATTAAATTGGTATATCATATTCATAAGTATTGTTCAGGAAATTTTTTAAAGGGTTCTGTTGTTTTTTTCTACTACACCATTATTTTATAGAGTTATAGGAGAATGAAATTTATAATTAACCCATGGTGTTTGAATAATTATTCAAAATCATTATTTATAAACCCATGAACATTATGTCCAAAAAGATTTTATAGTGATTTAAAATACATAAAAAATAGAAAAAAGTGTAACTTTTGTGGTCTAGAAATAATACAAAATTATATCTATATAATTTATTTACTATAATATAAGCATTGTTCTTACTATTTTAACTAGAACTATAGTTGGTAAAGGTATATCCAGGTAGACCAATTCATGGGGTTGAGAAGTTTTATATTCTTTCATTATTCTAAAAGTTATTTTTTTGTTTCCATTTTTAATATGGGTTGTGGAATTTTTAATTTGGGAATTGAAGTTTAGGTATATCCTTGACTAACCATTTGCTAGTAAGATTTACAAGTGAAGGAATTTTGTAGTGTCATAGACTCTTATTATAGATACAAGAATAATTATGAAGGGCACATTGATAAGAATGTTTTTGACTAAACAGGGAATCTAAATTAATGGCATATACAATATAATTTCTCAAAGCAGTGACAACTAAATCATATTTAGAACTGAAAATATTATTTAATTATTTTCAAACAAAACAATTTAACCATCAACACAAAAAATTGATATTCTAAGAAGATTATAATTTAATCCCTTAACAAATAAAACTATATAAATTAAAATAGTATTAGAGTTCTTAATTTGACCATGAAAAATTATTTTTCCATTTTAATTGTCACTTAATGTGACATTTCCCCCAAAATATTTGATTTGGATTATGAATATTAAATAGTCCTTAGTCATGTTTCTAGAGAATCCACTGTCTAGATAGCATAAGTTCTTGTTGGAACTTTTCAAGAAGGTTTTATAAGAATATAGTAAACAGAAAATGATTTTGGTATCAATATATTTTTAGGTTCAAAGATATTAAAAATAATGGTTTTTGGAATCCTTAATTATTTAATACATTTCTTATAGCTAGATCTGATATATTTTTAAATAAAAACTTTTTTAGTTTCCTTTGAATAATAAATCGTCACTAAATTGATAGAACAAGAACTCGGAAAACAATTATTTTATTCATCTTTATTAGTCCAGGTTTATATCCAATACATTTGGTACACTTAGGTGTTGTATGACTTCTAGGAATCTAGGTTAAACTATTTATTTCATTTCTAAATCTCATCAGATCCATTTTTAATAGATCATTGGATAACATTATCTCATTATTTTTTTCTAGTAGTTGACTATTTTTACCCTTTTCTATTCTAATATCCTTTTAATATTTAGTATACATTGAATTATTCTTCCTTAATGTTTTATATTTATCTTTATTTTTTTCATTTTTCCTCAATAATATTAAAATATTAAATCATTTTTTATTATTCATGTTTTTTAGAAAATAAATATTTTTGAAAAGGATTGGATTATAAAAAAATATAGAAAAAATATATTATTAACTTAATATTTTTTTATAAAACACATATTGGATATATCATTATTGTCTTACATTTTTTATTTTGAATCACTTGAATTGACTTCTAAAACACACCATGTTTCTTTTATATCCTTCTTATATCTCTTATCTCAATCCTCATAATTTTTATTAATCATGAACATAAGACAGTCTGCATTGAAATTAATTTTTCTCATACATTTGTATAACATCATTTCATTATTAGAATCATCTTTATTCCATTATTATCAATAGTTACCTATATTTTAATACTTACCTTTTTTGTTTTTCATCTTGAATAATTTATTCATTTTTTTAAATTTTTTAAATCACCTTGCTAAAATTCCATTTATTCATTAATTTGAGAGGATGACCCTCCATCACAAGAGTCGTCATATCTGATCATCCAATTTTTTTCTTTGAGTCAGAAGTCTTAAAAGCTATTGAATTCCTCATTGGTTCATATTATTCGTCTCTACTCACATTAAGTTACTCTTCATATAACATGATCTTTTCCATTATCTCTTTAATAAGAAACATACTTATATCACAAGAATGTCGAATTGAAACAAATTTTCTTCACTGTTTTTCTGGTAAAAATCATAGCATGTGCATCATTTGATATTTGTTGGTAATTTTGTTCCTGAGTGAATGTGTCATATTCACAATATCATTGAACCTGAGATACATATCATAAATTAGTACATCATGTTTCATCATAAATTTATCATATTTTATAGTTTCAGTATTCAAACACTTTTCTATGAAATTTTATGTTCCTTCATTTGAAACATCCAAGGCATCTCAAATATCCAAATTCTATGGTACATGCATATATTCTATTACACTCAAAATCTCTTAAATCATAGTATAAATAATTCATATGTTTATAGTAGTTACTATAATATATTGTAATATGATCACCCCATTATAATCCATCTTTTTTGGATAATTCATATTTATCCTCAATAACCATCAAAATTTCAAAACCCATGCTTTCAATAGAAATTTTCATTTTAATATTCCATTAAGACAAATTGGTACCATTAAAATAAGGAGTTAATTTATTGGCAGATCCCCCTTGACTATTGTTATCCAAAAAGATATAATATTAGAATAAATAATAATTTTATGTCACAACCCTCTCCCCACAAGGTGTACCCCTCATGGGATGAAAATGTGGGAATGGAGATAATGACCCGCCAAGTCCCACCTCCCGCAGGCCTCAGTTTTGCGACTAGAACTGAGGGTATAGTAAACACGAAAATGGGAGGAATTACCCTCTAAGAGAACACGTGAAAAATAGAGAGATAAGATAGACACCAACAATATTTAACTCAGACTGAAATATAAATGAAACCCTAAGTACACTTATGTAATGTCATGAAAAAATAATACAAGTGGAAGGGGAAAACTACAAGTACCCAAAAGAAATTAAAAAATAGTAGCAACCATGAAGCCCAAACAGCTCCTGCAACCATGAGCTAGTAGATACCAACTTGATCTCTAACCTGATCCATGTGACCTGAAAAATGATTATATATACATAGGGTGAGTATAACAGTATACTCAGTAGAATCCCCCCCATATCCTCTCATGAAAAATTACAGAAGAATGCTAAAGCATAGTGACCAACTAGTGAAGCTAACTCTTCATCAAACAGGTATACAAATTTCTCGGCCTCACCATGGCTACTTTCAACAAGTAACACATACAACGGTATATAATATAACAAAGAATATCAAGTGTAACCCTCTATTACTTCCTCACTACTTTGCCACTTTTCTCCAACGTCACATGTCCAAATCATCTCTCTCCAAAAATTCATGCCTATAGACACCTAGGAGAAGCACCACAACAAGCACCTAATGAAACAAACCACAACATCTACGTAAGAAATGTGACCAGGTAGTTTTTAGGAGACACCATAGCCCGCATAACATGTATCATACATCAGGTATTAAACCTCAAGCCATTATAGCCCATACACCGAGTAAGGATCCTCAATCGATCATAGCCTATACACATTACACCTATAGTAGTTCAGAGGAAACCATATCCAGAATATATGTGTGTGAATAACCATAAGACATTATATCCCTCTACACACTTATATGGGGAAAACTAACTGTTTTTCCTACCAACACAAGTAAATACAAATATAAGGGAGTGTGGCCAAAGTGGGTAGTTAGTCATCCATCCTCCCACTGGAATGTTTGGGAAAACAAGCCCCCCCCCCGGATTAGAATCCTTGGGGTGCCAGTCGCCATAACTAATGGGGTGGAGTAGTGTATAGAAACACAAAAAAAATACAGAATATACTATATCTCACAACCACACTATGGGCATAACCTAGTCTTAGACTAAACTGCAACTAATGTATCTCGGACTCCTGGGTTCTACATCTAAGACTACATATCCTAAAAGCACAAAACCATTTTAAGATCTTTAATACATTACTTCATTCCATTTTTATCAATTTCGCTTTATGTTAATTAATTCAATAAACCTTAATTAACCATCAATAATTTCCACATTATATTTCATTAGCATCACACCCAAAGTTAATTATTCTTTCAACTTACAACTTCATCATTGCGCCCTAGGAAGCTTCAACCCCATGGGTTAACATCATTTATTCAATTATTTGTTTATAGTATTACTTTCCCATATTCCATGGTTTTCTAGAAAAACATTATTTTCTACTTAACACAAGGGGGCTCAACACGGTGAGTAGATGAACTACTCATCGAGTCATTGCCACCTATAGCAAGATCTTAGACCAATCCTCTACTAATAATCTAATCACGGAAAGCACATGGCATAACCTGCGTGTCTTCACCCCTTTTTGAAGAAGTCTAAGAAAGACCAGCTTCCTTGAGTAGTGGGGAAACAAATGCTTATAAACAACCAACAATAATCAGAAAGCATCCAAACATTCACATCCAACCCATTTAATCATCCATGTTGTCCTTCCCGACACCCACATGTATAAACTAATGTATCTTTCCACTCTAGGTGTCAAATAATTCTATAACCAATATGCCTCCATGCCCCCACACATCACAATAGTTATCTATGCTCACATAAAAACACAAGAAGCTGGAAAACAAACATCATATAAATTGGCTCTTTTCCCTTAAACAAGAAATAGGGTAACTCAAAACCCTACAAGAAATTATCTTTTATTAAAAAAACTACTTTATTGATCCTTCTTGAATTAATTGATTTATTATTTTCCGGTTTCAACTATGGGAAACCTAAATAGTATACTATCACAATTTTATTAAACATGCTTACTGCATCAATTCTATTAGAATCGAATTACAACAACAATAATCAGATTCATTCACATGCCTCTTTATCTTTATCAAAAAAAAAAATTCAACTAATTTCGGCTTTACGTTATTTACCAATTTCCATAAATAATTAAAATCTAAACAAAGAAAGCCTAGATATCACAATATCTAGGAAAACAAGAGGCAATAACATATAACCGATATCAATTTATTTATCCGGTTCAAATATTTAATTTGTCAATTACATTTTGATCCAATGGGATAAAACATTCTAACTCTATTGTTTCGTGTAAATGAATAGAGGTGTAATGAATCCCCTACCTAAAACAGTTCTTGAAGTTCTTCATATGAGAATAAGACACACAACGGGTTATGATCCCCTCCCCCTTTGACAACTGTTTCCACTCGATGATGTAGTGACACCACCACTCTGGTCAACAACCAAGAAAAACCCATTAGGAACAAGGATATTTCATTCCATATAAGTCATGGAGAAACATAAGGATTAGAACCCAAATGAATGATGATAGATCATACCTTATGTCGAATATTTATCGATACTGCCTGGTTGTATCGAAAACAGAGGGGAACCAATCCAAGGACAAACTTTTGATTGCATAACTCCTACTAGAAGGAATATAAGGATCCAGTGTCTCACACATGAGAAAGAAAAGGAAAAACTTGGAAGGAAGATATCTCATCCCTTTAGATTATTTAACGGAGCAGTAGTTTAACATAAGCTGGTTTTTCAATTAAAAGAGGATCGCATTAAACCATGAAGTTTGACCATGTAAAATCATCTCGAGCCTTAGGAAAAATTAATATAGGATTTATGTCCTTCTAATCAGCCTTATAGTCTTTAAATCAATACTTTAAATGCATTTTATATCAAAGGAAATGTCAAAGGGGTGAAACTGTTGGAATCTAGAAACACTGTTCATGAACAGAAAATTTGGAAAAAGAAAGAGGATACTATTGGAACCTCAGCATTCAAGAAATGTTTTTCAGGTACTCAAAATTTTCCAAAGGAAAGAGTCTATCATTGGAACCTCACCGTTCAAGAAACATTGTTCACAAGCTTCAAATTTGGAAAAGGAAAGATGCCACCGTTGGAACCTCACCATTCTGGAAACACTTTTCATGAACTCAAAATTCGGAAATGGAAAGAGGCTACCGTTGGAACCTAACTATTCTGGAAACACTGCTCATGAACATAAAAATTGGAAAATGAAAGAGGCTACTGTACGAACCTCACTGTTCTAGAAACACTGTTCACTTAAGGATACCATTTCTCTATTCACCTAAGGCAACTGATGACACTATTCGCATAAGGCTATTGTTGCACTGTTCACATAAGGCTACCATTGCACTCTTCACAGAACTCTAAATTAGTAAAAGTTCTAGGGATAAGTAACCTTAACATCTCAAAACACCTTAGACACCAGATTTTCACAAAGCAATGGACCAAATAGGTCTGGGTAATTACATCAGATACCTCTGGAAACATTCTTATCCTTGAGAATAAAAAACAAACCTAAAGGAAACATATAAAAAGTCTGAACAACAACCCATTGAGAAACCTCTAAAAAGAGGGAAAACCACAAGAAGCAACCAAAGAAATCTATATCATAAACCTAAATGGTCTACAACCACAAAGAGAAAATTATAACATGAAAAGAGTAAAACATAAAAAAACTCTGGGTATTGAGCATGTATCTATGACTCACGATCATATGTACTCTTCTCTATGCCACCATGTCACCCCAAGACATGAACCAAGGGGATAGAACACCTGCACAACACTTTCTCTTTGTGATCATGGATCTCCACAGGTTTCTCATTGAATGTCGCATCATCATCGACATCGATCTCTCCCCAATCGATGACATGAGATTCATCATGAAGATAATGATAGAGTTGTGATACATGGAAAACATCAGGTATCTGACTCATCTATTGGGGAAGTACTATCTTATACGTCATGACTCCATCATGATCCAAAACCTCGAAAAGACCATCAAACCATGGAGAAGGCTTACTCCCACGACAAAACCTTCGCTGTCCACAACAGGCAGTCACATTCCAAAACATGTGATCCCTAACATCAAACTTCAAAAGGCTGTTCTTTTAATCGGAATATGATTTCTAACAATCCTACAATGACTTCATCCTCTCACGAATCACCTAAACTATCTCTATTGTATTCTGCACTAGTTCTGGTCTAATAATTTCTTACTCCCAAACGCTAGTCCAGAATAATGGAGAATGGCATGGTCGACCATACAAGGCATCAAATGGTGCCATACCAATGGTGGAGTGAAAACTATTATTGTAAGAAAACTCCACAAAGGGTATTTGACTAATCCAAAAACTTCTAAAATCCAAGATATAAGATTGCAAAAAGTCATCAAGAGTATGGATGGTTCGCTCCATCTTGTTTCCCGTTTGCGGATGAAAAGCAGAGCTATGGAATAGCTAAGAAAATAAATCTTGCTTGATACCTCTCCACACCCTGATGGTAAAAAAATAATCTTGATTATAAATTATCATCATTGGGACTCCATTAATTCTCACCACCTCCTCTAGATACTTCCTCGTCAAAACTTCCACTGAGCTCAACTCTTTGATTGCTATAAAGTGGGATGATTTTGTTAAACGATCCACTAACACTAAAATAACTTCATTTCCTCCTTGAGATCAAGGAAAACTATTAAAAAAGTCCATTGAGAAGCCCTCCCACTTCCACTTAGGAACACCTAATGGCTGGAGAAGACCACTATGAACATGGTGTTCGGCCTTCACCTTCTGGAAGACCGAACATCGATACACAAACTCCCAAACTGCACGCTTTAGCCCAGGCCACCAAAACTGATTCCTCAAGGCTAAGTACATATTTTTCATGCAAGTATGCACCTATAAAAATGAACCATGGAACTCTCTGAGAACCATCTCACGCATCTCTAATGGAAAAAATATCCTTTCGTGATATAACACTTGGTGTTGTTCATCCTCAGTCCAACCATCAGGGGGCTCGCCACAAACAACTCAGTTTCTCTAGACCTCCACCTCATGATCCCCCAACTGGGACTCTTCCTCATGTTTCACTAGAGATGACTTCACCATCATCTGAAAAAGAAAACCTCTTCCCCCAACTTCTCCCATATCAAGATGTAATACTGTCAGTTCATCCATTAATCTCTACGAATCACCAGATTCATGCACTGCATCACTACGTGACTTGAGAATCAGTGAATAAGCTACAACAATACCCTTTCTAGGTTTATATGATATTTCAAATTTGTATTCCTGTAAGAACTCCATCCACTAATGATGTCATAAGTTCAGGTAACACTGGGAGAAAACATACATCAAGATATTATTATCGCTAAAAACCACAATGTGGTCTCCAATGAGGTAATTTCTCCACAACTTCATAGAAAACACCACGACTAAAAACTCAAGATCATGGGTATAATAGATATGTTCATGGGGATACAACTACTGAAACCCATAATAAATAAATTATATCTTCTACATCAGAACCCAGCCTAACCCATGATGCAAAGCATCGTCGAAAACATCGAGCTGAACTCCATCTGCTAGGACACAAAGAACTGAAGAACATACTAACTTCTCTTTTAGACACTTGAGAGATTCACAAAACTGATCGATCAATATGAACACCTTATACTTTCTATTCAATGTTTCCATAGGATTCGTAATTCGAGAGAAATCATCTACGAACCTCTTGTAGTAACCTGATAGACCAAGGAAACTTCGCACATCTAAAACTATATTAGAGGGATTACTAAGACACAACTACTTCTATCTTCAATGGATCCACAACTACTCCATGTTGTGACAGAGAATGCCCCGAGAAAAGGTCTTCTTGAGCCCCAAAATCACACTTCGTCATCTTCCCAAACATCTAATATTGATGAAGAACTCCCAAAACAGTGTGTAGATTCTCTGCATGCTCCTCCTCATATGTGTAGTACACAAGGATTCCATCAATGAAAACTACCAAAAACATCTCCAGAAACTCACAGAACACAGTGTTCATCAATCACATTAACACAGATGGTTCATTCGTCACACCAAACATCATTACAACTAACTCATAATGCCCATGGCGACAACAGAAAGCGGTATTCTTGATTTATTCATCCTTCCCACATATCTGATGATATCCTGGTCACAATTCTATATTTAATAACCAACTTTGACCCATCAGTTTATCGAATAAATAATCAATCCATGATGTGGATAGAAATTATTTATTGTCACGTTGTCTACACGACGATAATCGATACACAACTGCAAACTATTGTCAGCATTCTTCAAGAAAAAAACCGGTGCACCCCATGGTGATACACTCAGTCGAACAAAACTTCACTGTAATAGACCATGAAGCTATATACATTTCTCTAGTATCTCATAAGGGGCCATCCAATATAGAGATATAGAGATAACAAATTCTCTTAGTTGTAGCTCGATCCCAAACTTGATCTCTTGTCTTGGGGTAATGCTAAAACCTCTTCTGAAAAGACATTAAGCTAATATTGTACGACACTTGGAAACTCCAACTAGTGAACCTTGAAGAACTCAACTTCAGATCATCCATCATGGATGATAAGGATGGAACATGCCTCTGACCCATCTGAGGGTCTCACTCACCAATGAACACCACTATCTCTTCATCTGCATCAAAGAACACAACATGCCTCCTTATGTAATCCATGATAGACTTAATCAAATACAACCAATTCATGCCTAGGTGGAAATCATATGGTTGTATTCATAATCATAGTTAATCTCCCCAAGAGCATTTATTCCTCAACACTAACTCACAGTATAAACATACTTCAAACAAGTCAGCTCGACCTCCAACTAGCGTAGTCAATGCCAAGGGAAATGGATGCCTCTCTACCTCAATTCCCAATTCATGGAAAAGGTTAGGTGATATGAAGGAGTGTGTCTCTTCAGAATTGAACAAGAAATGCACCATGGTATAAAACAAGAAAAGGGTACCTCGAACGATATATGTATCACCTGGTGCTAGAAACTCTAAAACATGAAGCAGATCACAACCACCTCCACGGCCTCTCTCACCTTGATGATGACCACAACCACGACCATTATCTGTTCTCTAGGGACGGAGATCATCAAAGGGTTATCATATGCCTTCTCCATCTACCTTCTTCTAATCTAATGCTGTTTCAACCTACTGGTGCTGCCTCGGTTTGAACTTCCTCAACCGAGGAAGCTGGAGAAATAAACCTCGTGCATGATGACTGCTCTGAAAGGTTGGGCACTCTCACTACTGATAACCTCGACCATGAAAAGAAAAAAAAGATCGTGATCCCTTGGAATATTATAATATCCACCTTCCCATTGGAAATGAGATGCTAAGGGCTAGGACTTACCCCCAGGTGAATGGAAACTATTCTGCCCTGAAAAACGGGAACCCTTGAAGACAGATCTACTTCAGGAAGAATCATAAAGAATCCCCTCTCATAATGATCTCGTTCTGGAATGTATACTCTTAATTACCTCTACCCTTCCCAGCACCTCATGATATGTATTTAACATAAATGGGGTGACTTGGAACTGGAACACTGGATGCAAATATTCCTCGAAATGTCTTTCTCTAGCCTCCTCATCTAGCAATAGGTCCAAAGCATATTGTAAAAGGTTCCTAAAATAGATTCAAACTCCCACACACTGGATATCCCCTATCAAAGGGTATGAAGCACTTGGAGTCTGAATGCATTTGCAGTTGACCAAACAAACTTGACTCTAAACTTTGCTCAGAAGTCCTCCCATAAGATCACCGACTCCTCACGATGCCCAAGGAATAAGAAACACTACTTCCTTGGTGTTCCATGTATCATCATCACAACCAAGGACAACCAATGCTCCATCCAGGCATGGATCAAACTGAATCGTCTCTCGACCGCCTCCAACTAGTATTCTCTGACTGCATCAAAAATGGAGCACTCATAATTCAATATACTCTAGCACTGAAACTCTGGGAGTGTCCCCCTCCAAGTGTTATTTTCATCGACCTCTACCATGCGGCGATCTACTGGCACATCCTACTAGACCAATTCTATGTGATCCTGATGAGGACATCAACCAAGATCCATACATGAAAAATAAAAAATAGTTAGATATCCTAAACCTAGAATATGGAAGACTCATCATTAATTAATTAATTGTTTTATTTTATTCATTTTAGGTTAACCTAACCCAATGTATACCCATTCAAAAACTGGCACAAAGATGAAGTATGCATGATCCTTTCCTAGGTATCTACCCTACAACTAGTATCACCTCATTTAGTGGCCATTATAAACATAATGTTTTGTACATTAGTTCATAGAGGGACCTATACGCCTATGTCTCAGCTGCTCTCTCGTTCATAAATCACTTTTGAATCATGACGGACATTGTTTTCCTATCAACCCATGCAATCTGACCTATGCCTAACACCAAACTCCATCATATCTCTCAACTAGACCTCTGATACCATTCTGTCATGACCCCCTCCCCACAAGGTGCACATCTTCTGGGCCAGAAATGTGAGAAGGGAGATAATGACCCCAGAGTTCCTCCTCCAGTAGGCCCCGGGATGTTGACTAGCACCAAGGGTATTGTAAACACACAAATGGGAGTCATTACGCTCTAATAGGAAACATGAAAAAGTTAGAGATAAGAAAGAAACCAACCAATAACAACTCAAAATAAAATATAAAAGAAATCTCGTGTACACATATAGAATGTCATGCAAAACTACTACAACTGGAAGGGGAAAACTGAAAGTACCCAAAAGAAAGTAAAAATAGCAGAAACATGAAGCCCAAACAGCTCCTATAACCCCAAGCTAGTAGATACTAGCCTAATCTCTAACCTGCTAAAAGTGACAAAAAAGAGTTTATATATACATGGAGTGAGTATAACAGTATACTCAGTATGATCCTCCTGAGAGACACTCATGCCAATGTAAAGAAACATGCTAATGCACAACAAACAACAAGTGAAACTGACTCGTCACCTAAAGAGGAATACTAAGTTCCCTACATCAGCATGGCTACTATCGCTAAGTAACAAATAAAATCGTATATAATATAATAAATAATATAAAGGTTACCCCACTACTACTCCCCTACTGGTTTGCCGCTTTTCCCCAATGTCGCACGTCCTAAACACCACTCTCCAAAAAGGCTTGCCCATAGGCACTTGGGTGAAGCACCACAACATTCACCTCATGCAGCAAAACTACCAAATCGACATAAGCAAAGTAACTAGGTATTTTATTGGAGCCACCACAGCTTGCATAACGTGTATCATACATCGGGTATTAAACCTCAAGCCATAATATTCTATACACTGAGTAAGGATCCTAAATCCATTATAGCCTATACACATTACACCTATATTAGTCCATAGAAAACCATATCCAGAATATATGTGTGTGTGTAACCACAAACCATTACCGCCCTCTACAAACATATATGGGGAAAAAGAACCGTTGTGCCAACTAGCACAAGTAACTACCTAGAAAAGAGAGTGGGGCCAAAGGGGGTAGCCAGCCATCCATCCTCCCACCAGAATGTTGGTGAAAAACCCCTACGGCTCAGATTCCTTAGGGGTGTTAGTCTCCCTAACTGACAGGGTGGAGTAGTGTATAGAAACACAAAAAGTTCAGAATATACTATAGCTCACAACCACACTATTGGCATAACCTAGTCTTATACTCAAATGCATGTAAAATCTCTCAAAATCATGGCTGCCTCATCTAAGACTATGTATCCTATAAGCACACAACCATTTAAAGAGATTTAATACATTACTTCATTCCCCTTTTATCATTTTCACTTTACGTAAATTAATTCTTTAAACATTAATTTACCATTAATAATTTACACATTATATTTCATTAGCAACACACCCAAAGTTCATTGTTCATTCAAATTGCAACCTCATCTTTGCGACCAAGTAAGCTCCAACCCCATGGGTTAACATCATTTTTTCAATTATTTATTTACAGCATTACTTTCCCATTTTCACAAGAATTCTTGAAAAATATATCTTTGAAACTAATCACAAGGGGCCTCAACATAGTGAGTAGATGAACTACCCATTGAGTCATTACTTCCTATAGAAAGAGAATAGACCCATCCTTCCATGGTATGCTAAACACAGAAAGCACGTGGTATACTATGTGCATCTTCACCCCTTTTGGAAGAAGGGTAAGCAAGACCAGCTGCCTTGAGCAGTGGAGAACATAAAGAAGATAAAAAACCAATAAGAATTAACAAGAAACCAAACATTCATATCCAACCCATTTCATCATACCCGGTGTCCTTCCCCAAACCCATGTGTATAAACTGATGCATCTCTACACTCTAGGCGTCAAATGCTACCACAACCAATAGGCCATCATGCCCCCAGATATCACAATAGAAGCAGCAAGAAAAAAAAACAACTTTCCAATTGGGATATTGGCCCTTAAACATGCAAGAGGGTAACTCAGAACCCTATAATGAATTATCTTTTATCAAAAAACTAGTTATTTAATCCCTATTGAATTAATTGATTTATTATTCGCATGTTTCAACAACGCGAAAACTAAACAGTACGCTATCACAAATTTATTAAACAAGGTTACTCCATCAATTTGATTATCCTCAAAGTACAACAAAAATAATCAGATTTATTCATATGCCTCTTTATCTTTAGCCAAATAATTATCAATTAATTCTAAATTTCCTTTCATTACCAATTTTCATAAAGAACGAAAAACTCGACAAAAATAAAGCATAGATATCACACTATCTATCACAACAAGAGGAAATAACAAACGATTTATTTCACTTTATTTAATCGGTTCAAATATTTAATATGTCAATTCCATTGTGATCGATTGGGATAAAACATACTAACTATACAGTTTCATGTAAAATAATAGAGAAGAAATGAATAGCCTGCCTCAAATGGTTATTGACATTATTTATACGAGAATGATCCACATAATGGGTTATGATCTCCTCCTCCCATACCAACTATATCCACACGAGGATACAGAGACACCACCACACTATTCAACACCCAATAAAATCTCATTAGGAACATGGAGATAACATTCCATAAAAGGGAAAGGAGATACAAATGGAGATGAACCCAAAAGAATGATGATAGATCACAACATATATCGAAGATTGATCTATACTGCTTGGTTGCATCTAAAATAGAGGGGAACCAATCCAAGGTGGAATGTTTGATTGTACAACTCTTATGGGAAGCAATGATAGGTTCGAGCATCTTACACTTGAGAACAAAGAGTAAGAACTAGGGAGTAAGATATCTTGTCCCTTTGGAAGATTTAATGGAGCAGCGGTTTAAGATACACTAAATTTTCCATTAAAAGTGGATCACCTTAAACCACACAGTTTGAGAAAGTAAAAGAATCTTGATCCATAGGAAAAATTAATATAGAAGTTTTGGCCTTTGAATCAGCCTTATAGTCCTTAAAATAAGGATTTAAATGCATTTTACGTCAATGGAATAGTCAAAAGGGAAAAACTGCGGGAAGCTGGAAACACTGTACATTAACACTAATTTTGGAAAATGAAATAGGCTACCATTGGAACCTCGCTATTCTGGAAACACTGTTCATGAACTCAAAATTTTTGAAAGGAAAAAATGCTCCCATTGGAACCTCACTATTCTGGAAACACTATACATGAGCTCAAAATTTTCCAAAGGAAAGACGCTACCATTATAACCTCACAATTCTAGAAACACTATTTATTAACTCAAAATTTGGCAAAGGAAAGAGGCTACCGTTGGAACCTCACCATTCTAGAAACACTATTCACAGAAGGCTACTGTCGCACTATTCACCTAAGGCTACATATGACACTGTTCACATAATGCTAGCATTGCACTGTTCACCTAATGCTACCATTACACTATTCACCGAATTAGAAATTTGGAAAATTATTGGGGATAAGTCACTTAGACCTCCAAAAACACCTCAGACACTAGACTTTCACAAAGGAATGGACTATAGTTGTTCTGGAAATTACATTTGTGATCATTCAACTGAAAATAGATCACAAAAAAGGATATTTTGAAACTCCTCAAATACCAAAAAATGGTCAGAGTGGAAAAATCAAGTGGGGTGTATTGAGTTCCAAATAAATTTTTTTCTTAAAATAATTTAAACAAAAAATCAAACAATTGGATAAAAACACATAGTTAATCATAACTATTGAAAAAATGTAATTTAATTTTTTAAATATATTCTCAAAGAGAGATCAATTGTGGTTTAAAATAATATTTTAAATCACTTTAACTTTAGAATCTAAATTGCATGATCAAAGACTCTATATATAATGATAATTAATACTGAAAATCAGAGTAATGATTTGATATATATTTTAAATTAGATAGAATGTTAGCTTTTAAATTTTTAAAGTAGATCTAATAAAACTCATAACATAATCTAAAAATGGGGCTCAGTATCTGGGAAAGGCATAATCCCCTCCACTTGTAAATCTCCTGCTGTTATGAAGTTTACTAAACAATAAATTTCATCCATGGCCTGAATTGGGTTTTATACATAACAAAATGTATTAATGTGCAGACAAAAAAACAATTCCATAGTTATACATGGGATAAAAACAATTACATGTCTCACAAAACCTCATTAAGAGTTTTTCTAGTTATAAAAAACAAGGAATTTGAGAGAGAGTGTTGAGAACTCTTTGGGTATGTGAAGAAGACAATGTTTTATAGATAAATAGATTAAAACCAAAAAATTCTCAAATATAAATCATTAAAATAATGTTAAAGTTATTAGGGATGGGAAAAATAATTTTTATTGATCCTAATAGCTTTATATGTTCACATGTCCTTGAATCTATCATTGAAAAATGATGAAAAAGTTCCAAAAAATTTATTGTAAAACATAGTGACAAGCTTGTCTAAAAAATGCATATGTTCTCAATTTTTAGATGTCTAGATTACTTCCACAAACAATACTATATTATAGATTCTCTTGATTCAGAATATGAAAATAATTGTTCTATATACATGTATCACACCCTTTTAGACATGAGGGAGTTCATCAAACATTATATCACTCAAATTCCAATTATCCATAGTTAAATAATGGTAATATAACTTAAATCCTCATAATAAGAATAAATTTAAGAAAGTGTTACATTTTTAATTCATACATGGAGTGGATTAGGAATAATGATCTATAAATCCACATGCAGCTAACCACAATTATCTCCATTAAATTTTTATTAAATAAATTAGATTTTTACCTCAATCAGGAGAGAAGTGGTTTCCCACATGTTGTATTAACTCTAAACAGTAGTAGTGCTTTGATGATAGTAGTGTAATAGTGTGATGGTAGATCATCGTTAAGGTAGCATAACTATATGGTTAAATAGAGTGGTAGTAAATCATCTTAGTGGTAGATAAGTCTATTGGTATTTCTATGTAGTGGTAGATATGTTTAGTGGTAGATGTGTATGGTGATAGATTTTTCTAGTGGGAGATGTTCCTTATGGTAGATCTGTCTGGTAGTAGATGTAGCTATCTGTAGATCTATTGAACTTGAAGTAGATCAACAATTATCAAAATTCATTTATAATTTAACTAAATAATAATTTACTATCATAAATAATAAAATTTATTGAAACATAAAATACATGATTTTTTATCATTAAAATTAGGATGTGCTAACACATATTTTTTCATCAACCTATAATATTGAGTATCATTATTTGGATATATGAAATGCAGTCATTGATAAAATTCAATTTCCTTGGATTTAATAAAATATTTCCATTTCAATTAGAGGTTGATAAATACCAACCCCCATAACTATAATGGTACAAATACTATATTTACTAATCTTTTAATTTAATATAACTTTTGACCCACCCACTATGTCCAATATTTCCATGATTATATGTCATCATAGATTTTGAAAATACATAAATGTTAACAATTCATGATAAACGTTAAAAATATTCACTAACATAAGAATAATACATAAGTTTGTATATTTGAATATCTAGTGACACAAAAATATACATAATTTTAATTGTAAAGCCTATTCTCATAACCTCCTCTCTTGAATATTAGCATATAAGAACTTCATGGGAAGAAGTTTAATTTTTATATGGGGCACTAACTTGTGACAGAAAAAATTCATTTATGTATTATAAAATATATTTCATTTAGGCCATAGAATATATGTTTATGAATATTTTAATATAATTTCAAAGTAATCATTAGCGTGGGGAACTGTTATAATCTTTTGATGAGATAAATATTATATGGTAATTTACAAAATATTTTTATATAAAATAACACTCCTCATATGAGAATATATTAAATAGTATTTAGGCATTTTAGAATTATGGTAATAAAATTTTCAATATAATTTTATTCTAAGCATCCAAATTTAATTAAGGAAAAGTGAGATGATATTATGAGGTATTTATTTTCCCATTCTAAGGATAATTCCTATTATAATTTTTGTGGGATTGAGAAGAAGAATAATTTTTCATAGGTGGTCCAAATTATACAAGCATGTGATTTCAATGCATGAAAATTTACTGACTTATTGAAAGAGCTTAAAACCATAATAATGATATGGTCCTTATTCTTAATAATATTAATATATGAATATGCATTTTAGGATTTAAACCATCCTTCACTAGGTATTACCCCCAAGACAAAAATATTGAGTAAACCATATGAATACCCATTTGGAGTGTGTGATATTTTAACACTAACTCTCTACATATAAACATTTAATTTGGATTCTTCACATAGACATGTAATTGGAAAACAATTTTGAGAATTTTTTTCATAACCATTGATCTGACCTTTCTCAATAAGTGTTTAGTTTAATTTGGGAAGTATAGAGATGTGGGTATTCAGAAAAATGGATTTATTTTACAATATGGATTTTATGACTACTTGTTACTTCATTTCTGAGTTACTAATGCACAAATAATATTCATGTAATTACTGATCATGATATTTCATGAGTACCTAGACTATTTTGATATTGTATTTATAGATAAAATCAATATATAATTTAGGTAAGAAGAAGATAGTAGGAGATACCTTAGATTTTTAATAATATTTTACTGAAGAATAATATATATAAAATATTCCCCATATTCCATTATTGGATTAAACAGGGGAATTTTAATAGTCAACTTTTTTAGATAAAATAATTTTTGTTTTTACGATAGTGATTCCTTGGTCTAATATGATAAACATATTTTGGAAACAATGTTTTCTTATCTATTACATATTTAAAAAAATTAATTCATATTCTATAGAAGTAATATTTTTATATAACTATTATTAAATAGAAGGGACAATAGTTTGAATTGAATGTAATATTCCATTAGGTATTTTAGGAGTTGAAAAAGAGATTTACTTTAACACATGTTTGGGTTCTACCTCATATTGAGGCCAGTTATGTGGTATTCTATACTGCATCCTTATTTATATTGGGATGTTTCCTGAAATTATGATTTTAAATTATTTCATATGGTTATGGACAGATAAAACTCCATGAAAATAATTTCTTTATGAACAAATAAGAAATTTTTTCTATTGATAGATTTATTATATCCACTACTATTTATTAAAAAATTATTGGAACAGAATTATAATATGAGTTTAATGTATATTTTTACACATTATGATCTCAATATGAGATATAAAATGGATTAATGTACCACAAGTATTTTGATTTTGAGCATATGTATACATGAGTGACGATAAATAAAGTGAAAAATGTCCTAAGTAGAAAAGCACCAACTCATGTTGTGGAGGAAGATGGTGATTTTATGTAACACCCAAATATTTAATGACATTGTTATCTATAAATAAATTTTATTTTGTTGATATATTTCATAACATTAAAAACACGTTAAAAAATAGCACATTATACTACTAAAATATTATAATTTATTGTGAAATTTATCACCTAGCCATTGGATTAAAGAATATGAATAAGTCTAAATAAATTATGAAAAAATATTTTCAACATATGCATTAAATAAATTCTCTAGTTATCATATGGGTATAAATGAATATAAATGTTATTAAAGGTGAATTTTGAGGATTTTCTGAAAAAAAATTGTATTCAAAAATATTGTAATATTATATTCTTCTAATTTTAAAATTTGTATTTAATAAAAATGATATCGATTATTTAGTCATCGTATCAAATTTTTCTTTGGGTGCAATTTTGGTATTTTGATGAAAGGATTGATTTTATATTCAATATTGAAAAATACTGACTTTTATTTAGAAATATATTTTTTTTAAGAATTTAAAGAGATTCATTTTATTTTAAAATGGTATAAAATTAAAATTAGTACATTTACATTTTCCAATTAAGGTTATTGGAATCAATATTATGTTTGATTATGGTATTAAAAAATTATTCCTTGTAAGAAAGTTTTCTCGCGAACCAATTTTCATTATGTTTTTCTAGTTAAATTTAAAATTAAATCTAAAACTTATATAGATTGAATTCAATAAAATTGATTCTATATTATGAATCATCATAATTATTATAATTTATTTGGTTTAACTAATTTTTTTGTCATGAATTTTCATCATAGAAAATATTTCCCACCTCGGTGTGGGTAAAATCGGTAAAATAGGGTTATAACTACGGGATAAGGATTTATAATTTCTCTAACACTTGATTTTATCCAATTTAATGAATGTTGATCATCTATTGTCTACCATGATTTTAAAATGTTTCCACTCTTTTCTATTTTGTTGGATTATGGCCATTATATTATTTTATGAAAATGATAAATACAAAATGTCACTCTATTAACTTTAATATTTATAATATTTTTTATAAGGGTAATAATAGGTTATTTTGAGTTATAAATTTTTATTTTAAATATAAATTACTTTTTATATCACGATATATTATTTCTAATTTTATGTAATCTAATAATTACCTTAATTTCTTACACAACACCGACATGATATTTATTCAATTAATATGAATATAAAATAGATGATTTTAAACATATTGAAGTAATACAATTTGTTGGAATTATTGTGTTACAAGAATCATGAATAAATAAATAAAATAATAGTGATGTTAAAAAATTATATATTCAAAATTTGTTGTTATCTTGGTGATAATAATATTAAATTAAATGAATAGGTCCAAAAATGACATAACGGATATTTTATAATAATTAATATTTAATTAAATTATTTATAATTCATAAAAATATTATATTCAGCCATGTTAATAGGAAGTGGTTAAATATGTAAACCTTTTTATATTTATGAATCACATATCTTTTGTGGAAACATTCATGAAACTTAAATTGTAAAAAACTTTGGTATTGTAGAAATAGTTAAAAGGGTTAGTAGGGGTTTAAATAGAGATAATGGTGATATCATCACATTAAATTCACCAAATTTTATTAAGTGGTATAATTTATAATAATAATCATCCTATATTACAAATATATCAATTTTTTCTAATTTTCCAGGAAAATTAATATAATACATTACGTAATTTCAAGAGTACCCCTTTCATCACTTATAAAATGTTACCTCATATCTTCTCTTACTCACACCATTTGAGCAGTATATAATAGGATAAAAAAACAATAAAACCTGACAAGATTTCCCATCTTGTATTAGATCTTATCATATTACTAGATGGAATTTCATCAAAGGAAAAACATTTAAGCATAATTATGTTTTAAAATGAATGATTTATCCTTTAACAGAGTACTTTTAATTTCATTTATTATTATGACTTTACTATATCTATTGTATAAATTATAAAATAATGAATCAAATTATTAAATATTTTGATTTATTTTTTAAGAATGGAATACCTATTATCCACCTCTTTTTTATCATATGGGAAAGGAAGACATCACTCGGGCATATGTGAGGACTACCTCCTCCATGAAGTGATGCCTATCATTTTTCATCCTCAGTTCTCATTGATAGATAAGATTATGCAATTAATAAATATGTATGATATCAATATTATTATTATTTTTATAGTTTTTAATTATTATTTTCTATTATTTTTTTCATCAATTTAAAAAATAAAATGTCACTCATGCGTACGTACATGATATCATCTCCTCGAAGTGATATAATTCATAATTCATCAATTCATTATATAAATATTTATAAAATTGAATATAACTCTTAAATATGATAATAATGTTATTATTAATATTCTCTATATGATGGAACAATAACTAATGTATAATTATTGAGACAGTCAAACAAAATCATACATATGAAACAAAGTAGTTATCACCTGGAACAGTGGTATTAATAATGAAATGTTAATACACAAGTGATATAATTTTATATGTAATATATATATATATATGTCGTATTATATATATAGTTCATTTGTGGATTAATAATAAATATATAATTAATATTCCCAAGCTTTGAATGTGTGTGAAAACAATTGAGACTTGAACTAAGGGATTTATGTCTCAATCCCACTTCAATATGGATTGATTATGCTTGAAATTACATTGAGGAATTTATATGACCATCATCTTGTAAATTTCATTATTTTTTATTTTATTACAGTTAATTCTAAAATTTTGAAGTTTTATTAACATTTTTCTCTCTTTGGAACACAAAATTCATCAGAAAATACTTTTAAGAAAAGTCTGACTTGTTTATCTTCTTTCCCCTAGAAAAACATTTTCTTCCATATCCATGTTTTCTAAAATATTGATGATAATTTTTTAATATTTTTAAATTATTGTATAAGTTAGTTTTTACCCATTTTTTACTTTCTATAATAAAAACAAAATGCATCTTCCTATTTTTTTCCAAATGATTTACTTCTACCTTGTTACCAAAAATTAAATAGGTATCTATTTTAACATCTTCAACATAATCAAAATTTTACACCTTCACAGATACTCCCTGATTTGAAGCTTCATTTAAAATATTTCATGGTTCTGAAAAAATTATATTTTTTCTATATTATATTGGAAATATTCATATTGTAAATATGATTTTTCAAAATTGAAAAATTTATTTTTCATAAAAAATATTCCAGTGATCATTTAAAGGAATTTTAATTTAGGACAAAATCTATTGATGTTAGTTATTATTTATTGGGAATATTATCCAATGATACCATCCTTATTCTTTCCGTAAAAGATTTATGATTATGATAATGTGGTTTTTTTAACTCGTTTTCATTCTCTGGGTCATGTTATAATGATATGATAAATGTTTTGTGATCTTATAGAACAAATATTTATGGTCTTGGTTATGTAATGGGCGTGAGCAAAATAATAAAACTCTCAAATTCCTTTGGTAATGATTTATATATCATGAGTTAATTATTAGAAATTATATGATGTGATTTATACACTATTGGAAAATTGAGGGATGTATGATCCACTATGAGAAATAGGTCGTGATAGAAGATCCATTATGCTTTCTGAAATTAGTGTTTAGGTTAGATGCACTATGATTTGATTTTTTAATAGTTAATATTGACATATGATATTTTTTATATCACAATGATGGTACCACACTTTTATTACATTTTTTTATTCTTATAATTTGGATTCATGGTTCATTGTTGATTTCAGATGATTTCGCACTCTTATGTTTCATACATTTTGAAATGCTAATGTTTTTTAAATGACTTATGTTTTTAATCTATGATATATTGGTAATGAACATTGTAATGTATGATCATGATCTCATATCCTTATGATTGCCTTATTCTTACATATAATCCTCAATTAATATATCCCATTTTTACCGTTACTAAAAAATAGATCTTACCCTTTATTGTGTTTCCATTAAGCATGTTATGAAGAAGGGATTCAAGTAGACTATGTAAATAAGGGTACAAACTAAGGAGACCTTCTTGAGTACTGATAAAGAATATACCAAAATATGATATTCAGGTATCTAGTTTCCAGACTCACTAAACCTCTATAATTATGGTGTGGATCGTAAAGTTAGTGTTTAATATTCATAAAAAATGATGTCATATATAAATATGAAAATCTTGGGTTCCCATAGTTGGTATCATAGTAAGGATTAATCAATCATTTGATATTAGAATTATATAAATTTTTAAAACCTCTAAAAATCTCTATATGCATACGATAGAATCATAACGATGTGGTATGATAGAGATAATGTGGTTTTCTAAGAAATGCATCCTTGTATGAACACTACAAGAGGATGTTTTTTGGAACAAATACATCTAGGGGCAATATCATTGAAAAAATATGGTCAAGTATATCTCAATAATTATTCTATTTCATGGAGAATATACTCTTATTGTGCACTTAGTTTAACACTCCCAGTGGATATTCTTGTGTTAGCTCACATTTTCATATAAACTATTATGACGTATTGGAATAAACAATGACAATGTATGGACTAGGTTAAACCTATGGTTTCATAAATTTAATTTAATGTGTCATAACTTAATACATCTCAAGAATTATTTCCTTATGATTCTCCATCAGTTGAAGGATGGACATGAAGTTATTATTGAAATCACATCCACTGTATGGGTATTACTAACAATATATGTGGAATATTGTTTCCTAATAGTTTGGGGGAAACTCAATATTGGAGATATTATTTTGGTTGAAGGGTTAATTGATGTATTTTTGGAATAATTTTTTATTATTCCTTAGAATCATGATGTTGAATTTTCAATAGAACACATACCTAGTGCTTCATGAATTTAAAAGATCCCATATTAAATGGCACCAATTGAGATCCATGATTAAAGAACAAAATCCAAGAGAATATTGACAAGGGACACATACACTTGAGTGCATCACCATGGGGTCAGTCTATTGTTTTTATCAGGATGAATGATTGGTCAATTACTGTTCACATTGATTATCAAGAACTTAATACACTCATTATCATGATCAAGAATCATGTACCCCCTATTGATGATTTGTTTGATCAATTATGAGGTTCCTATGAATTTTATAAGATTTTAATTCATGCTAGATTTCATCAATTGAAACATAATAAATATTATGTAACCAATACATCCTTCCATACAATAAATAGTCATTATAAATTTATATTAATAACATTTGAACTTTCTAATCCTCTCTCTATCTTCATGGAATTAATGAAAAGAGTGTTTACAGACTACCTTTTAATTTTTCAGTAGTATTTATATATGATGTTATTAATTTTTAAAAGATAAATGATGTTAATAAATATAATTTTATAAATGTACTAAGGACCTTAATGAAAGATAATTTTATCATAAAATTTCCGTATTGTGAATTTTTAATTAAAAAAGATTCATTCTTTGGTCATATAATCACTTTAGAGGGAATATCACCTTTCCATTAAAGATTGAGTTTTTGAGTAATGGATCAAAACAAAATTCTTTAATAAGAATCATAGTTTTCTTGAGATAGTAATATATTTTTGATTCTTTGTGAGAAATTTCTCTTGACTATATAATCCATTCAATAAGTTTACTCAGAAGGTTCTAAGTTGTTATAGATGGATGAATATGAAGATAATTTCAACGCGCATATTAGAAGGATGGTCAGTTCACCTATGATCACATTAACATGTTGTGAATAATGGTTTGTGATATATAATGATTCATTAAATAATGGATCTATATGATTCCCTATATATAATTATATAGGGATAGCATATGCCTCACACCAATTGAAAATGCACGGGTAAAATTAACTGACACTTGATTTGGAGTAGGAAGTGATTTGTTGAATATATATAATAATTATATTTATATAGAATATTGATATATATATATATATGATTCATTGAATCTTGAAGTATATATTCTCATAGAAATAGTTGAATAAGCACCAGATAATGTGGTTGTAATTGATTAATAATTATGGATTCTCAATACACCATAAACCTGGTAAATAGAACAAGGTGGATGATGATCTGGGTTAGAAGGTCCATTGTTATTTATCCATGACGAGGATTGGCTGAGATATGATACATATGTATATTTAGTAAATGATACATGAAATCTTATGTATATAGGATATATCGTATATTTGTTAGATGAATATTCAACAATCCATCCATGTGAATATTGAAGAGGCATATATGGAAGATGTAAAACTATAGAAGAAATTGAAGACTGTTCCTGAGTTCAATAATGATTTTGATGGAATAATAAGGATATGTAATTGAGTATGTGTCTCATCAATAAAAAATTTGAAGGAAGAGTTATTGGATGAACATCAAAGTTCATCATTCTCTATTTATCCTGGAAGTGTAAATACGTATAGATATTTCAAGGATTATTTCTTGTGGGATAACATGAAAGGTGATATTATAAATTATGTATCTTAATATTTGGTATATCATCAAGTTAATTATAAGAAATATAATTATACGGGGGTATTACAACCCTTACTCATATAATAATATAAGTGTGAAAGCATCAGTATGGATTTACTTATTCCCCCCCCCAAATATGTGAAGGCCAAAAAACCATTTAGATAGTAGTTGATCACCATATGAATTCAAAACACTTAATTTATATCCGATAAGATTTATCTCTTGATAAGCATATAAAAATTTACATTAATGAAGAGGTAAGCTTATATGGAGTGAACCATTCTATTCTATCAGACCGAGATCTTAGTCTTACCTTAATGTTCTCATCAAGTCTTCAGTAGGATTTGGATTCAGGGTTCTATTTCAGTACTACATGTCTCTATTGACATATTCACATCTTCATAGTACCATTAAAATCCTAGAGGATATTTTGAGATCATTTTCCCTAGATATCAAAGGTGGTTGTCATTAACACATTCCCCTACTCATGTTTCCTAATATCAATATCTTTCACTCAAACATTCACATGTATCTTACGAAGCCCTATATAAGAAAAATTATATAACTCCAATATCAAAGGATGAATTTGTTAAAAAAAATTGTACCTATGTAAGAATAGGGTATGTAAGATAAGGTTAGATCTATTTAATAAAACATAATTACATCTCCGTGTTCATAGAGTCGTTATACTTGAAATCGAATAGTAGAATTAGATTTTAATGTGGGTGATAATGTATTTCTATGAATATATATTTGAAAAAATATTTTGATAATTTTAAATATGTTTATATTGATAAAATGATATATTATTCCCTTTGAGATTATTGATCACATCGAGATGGTATCTTATCATTTAGAACTTCCACCAAATCTCTCTCAAGTTCATGATGTGTTCCATGAATCAATCATGAGGAATTATATACCTGATACTTATCATATACTAAACTCATAGGTCATACCATTGGTGAAATATCTCTCTTATTAGGGACAATAGATATATTTTCATGATTATAGAGAAAATTTTATTCAAAATAATACTACTCACATGTTTAAAGATTTGTGGTAAAACCATAAATTAGAGGAAGCTATGTGAGAACTATATGATGTGAAAAGCATAAGTATGATCAATTATTTTTTTTCAAATTGATGGTATTTCAAAGAATAAATTCTTATAAGTGGGTTTCAATAAAACAACCTAATATTTCATGATATGGTTTCCTATAATTATTTATTTTCATTGACATCATTATTTATAGACAATAAAATGTTTAAACAAACTACATTATAATATTGCAATATTATTATTTAATTTGAATATTGTCACCTAGAATTTGGATTGGTAGATAAAAATAGGTGTAACTATATTATTAAAAAATTGTTTATATATGTATAAAATTAATTCATTTATTATTAAATGGTAAGAAATGAAAATAACTGTTTTTTATGGTTAATAGAGATGTTTTTACGAAAAATTGTTTTTATGTGAAGTTTTTTTAATTTTTTTAAATTTTAAAAATTTTATATAAAAATTATACCATTTTTCAAATTAGATAAAAAAATGTGTCAGGTATAACTTTTGGGTTTTTTTTAAAGATTGATTTCATAATGAAGGGTGAAAAATACTGATTTTAATTTAAAACAATATTTTCATTCAAATATATTTATAAAATAAAATTTTCTTTAAATTTATTTTAATGTAAAAGTATTTCAATTATATTATACTATTAAAGTCATTTGTATTATTATAATAATAATTTTTTCATAAGAACTTTTTATACTTAAAAAAAATCTTGAGAACTAATTTTCATTATGTTTTTATAGTTTAAATTAAAATTAAATTAATCTATTTCTATAAATATAATTTGATAAAATGGATTAAAAATTTATAATCAAAATAATTAATATAATTTTAAAGTTTCATCTTAATTTTATGTTATTAGGAATAGAAACCACAGTAAATATTTTTCACTTCACTAATGGTAAAATTTGTAAAATGGGGATAAAAATTTGGTGTATGTATTAAAAAATTATATAACTCTTGAATTTAAATTATTGGAAGAGTGGGGTTCAAATATTAATATAAAAGATTCAATAATAGGTCCACTAAGTTCCATTTCCCTTTGATTATGTCCTTTTTATTTTTTAAATAAAAACTTAAATTCAAAATTGTACTCTCTTGACATTGATATATATAATTTTCTTTTATAAAGGTAAAACAAGGTTATATTCGATTATAAACATTTATTTAATTTTTTAATTTATTATTTTATTATTGTAATTTTTTATTTTTTTTAATGATTGAATTATTACCCTAAATGCCTATGAAACCGTGGCATAATATTTATTCAATTATTAAAAAATATGACATAAAAATATTAAAAGAAATTCCATTTTGTGGAATTACTATGATTTAAAAAATATTATATATAAATATAATATATCAATGATTTTCTTCAATTTTATATTATTATTTTGTTATTATCATGATTACATAAAACTAAAATTAAATTAATAGTTTCAAACATAACATTAATGATATTTAGTAATATAAAATATTTTATTAAATTATATAAATAAATAAAAATAATATATTTATCAAATTTAATGGGATATGGTAAAAATTATCACCCATTGTACATTTCAAGGTCACTTTAGTTTTTACTATATTATTCTTAACATTTAAAGATTATAAAATATTGATATTGTGGAAATTCTCAAAAGTGTTAATGGGGATTTAAAACAAGGAAATAAGGGTGAAAACATTACATAAAATAGTCCAAATTTTATTTTATGAGAGTGTTGAGACTAATCATAATCTCATATTCAAAATTTCTAAATTTCGCCCCCATTGTCTCGAAAAATTAATTTGATACTTTAGGGAATTACAAGAGTGCCACTCCCCTCACTTATAAATGGGAACCGTATCTCTTCTATTACTCACACCTTTTAGGAAATATATCGTATAAAATACCTACCATAATACATTAATATATTCCAATAACATTTCTTAGATAAAATATTTTAATAACATATCATGAATTTAAGGCTTAATGAGTAAGGCAAAGAAGGTTTCTCAACAAAATGGTATAACTCTTAACCGAGTACTTTTAATTTTATTTCTTGTCGTACCTCATATAAATATATGGTATCTATTATAAAATAATAATTATAGTATCATTAATATGATTAATTTTTATTATGATAATATACAACCCATTATCCACATCTTCTTGATCATATGGGGACAGAAAACTGTGCTTATGCGTACATGTGGACTACCACCTCCATGAAGTGATGTATTTCATTTTTCTTCACCACTTCACATTGATGATTATAATTAATTCATTAATATATATATAAATATTATATATATGATAATATTTTTGTTTTTTATAACTTTAAATTATTAATTACATTTATTTCATTCCAAACATTGAAAAAAATGAAACATCACTCATGTGTTTGTACGAACTATCGTCTCTACAAAGTGATGTAATTAATTTTTCATAACTGCATTGTATGAATAGTTATAAAATTAAATATAATTTTTAAATATTATAGTCATTAAAAGATTAAAATTATATATTATATGTAAACCTGCAAAAATTAAAATGACATGTACTGCTGCATTAAAACATTCATGAAAAATGAAGTAGTTATCACCTTGTACATTGATTTTAATAATGAATTATTAATATATTAGTGATAAAATTATATAAGTAAATCATATATGGTATTATATATATTATTATGGTTTCTAAATATGTTTATATTATATATAAACTTGTGATTTGGGACATGAAAATGCATACGAGTTAAGAAGAAACTTGAGGTAAGGGATAAATTTCTCAATCCCATTTTAGTCGACATTTTTTTCTTGAATATTCAACGAGGAAATTATATGGTAATTATTCAATAAATAAAAATAATTTTTTAGCCTCAAGTTATTTTTTTAATTTTTAATAATTACTACCATTTTTTCTCTTTGGAATTAAAAATAGTTCCTATTTTTAAAAAATATAATTGATTTATTTATCCTATTTTTTTCATAAAAACTTTTATTCCCATATCCATGTCATATAAAATGTTTTAAACAAAAATTTTAAATTTTATCAAGAGAATTTCTAAATCCATTTTAACCATTTTATAATTTCTATAAATATCAATAAAATGATTCTTCTTTTCATTTTTTGAACTATGAAATTATGACATTTTACCAATAATGTTAATGGTATCATTGCCTTAACATCCTCAGAATGAAAAAAATTTACTACAATCAATACCACTCAATGTATTGAAGCTTCCTTTTCAAATTTTCATAGATACTTCCAGATAATATTTTTACATTATATTTTTTAAATTTTTTTATTTTAAATATGTTATTTTAAAATGATATGGTTATTTGTTTCAAAAAATATTCCAGTGGTCTTTTAACGAAATTTTCATCTACTACAAAAATCCATTGATGTTAATTATTCTTTTATATGTATATGATCCAATGATAATATACTTATTATTTATATAAATGGTTTATGATTACAATTATAATGTTTTTATGTAACTGATTTATATTACCAACTATAGGTTATGATGAAATGATGAAAATTCTATGAAAAAACTTTTCATTACATGGGTTAGGTTATGATGATGCAATAAATTTTCTATGATCTTGTGGCACACATTTGTGTGGTTTTCATTATCAGATAGATGGTATTCGAACTATATACCCCTATAATTCATTGTTTAAATATGTATATATAATGATATAATTGTGTGAAATTACTTAATGACCCAGATCCACTATCAGAAACAAGTATACCAAATCCACTATGGGAAATTGGTGGTGTTGTCTCTTCCCTTATGATATATGAAATAGGTTTTGATGACTAACACAGTATGAATTGTTTGTTTCAGAAGTTAACCATTTAATATGAAATGGTTTAAATTCCTATGATTGTTCTAAATATTTATGACTTTTTTATATTATTATGTTCTTGAGTGTGTGTACACGATTGATTTATAATGATTTATGACTCTTATGATTTAATACTTTTGAAAATTAAAGTTATAGGATATGAATTATTTATATGATCTATGAAATATTTGTTATTAACATAATATATTAGTATCATAACCTCATACCCTTATTCGTATCTTATTCCTAAAAATGATAATTGATTTATATCTCCAATGTTTACCATTACGGGGAATATGATCCCACCATTTCATATATTTCCTTTCACCATGTTAGGATGAATTTTTTTAAATAATGTCCGCAAATAATGGTAAATATGATTATAAATTGATGAGATATAATAAATGATGTTTTGAAATAAGATATTTTTGCATCCGGTCTCCAAATACACTAAATATATACACTTCTGTTATGGTTTATATGTTATCTATTAAATATTCATCCGAATAAATTATAATATTTATTTAAAAAATTAATTATTTTCCTATGTTGGGGATGCTATTTGGATTATTATAAAACTACCGCATATATGTGATAGAGATAATAGATGGTGTTTTTTTCACTATAAATAATTTAACATTTATTTTTTGTGTATTGGGCATGAGATTACTATTTTTTGGATGAGGAATGTAATAGGATGACATATTTGTTAATTTTTGGGTATATAATTTTGGGATGGTTTGATTTAGGGTATTTTTCTATTAATTTAAAAGGAAATATTTCTAGTTTATATGGTTCTCAAGATAAATTTTCTAAATGTTTTTAACCATTAATTGGGTCGGTAAATCCTCATGTTAAAAATAATTATAATGATATTAGATATAAATTTTAATGTTGAATAAAGTTATGATATGTTACTTAATTTATTTCCCACTAATTTATTTCTAGTAAAGTAAGATGAATAATCAATGTATGGTGGGGTTGTTGAGTAATTTCCCATTTTGAAATAGATATGAAAGGGTATCTCTATAGAATTAGTGATTTGATTTATAATGTCACCACTAAATGATGATAATGATTATATTATAGTAGATTAACTCTAAAATTAATAAAATATTATCCTCTATTAGGGGTAATTTTATTTATAATCTTGGTAATGACTACATGAAGAATATCATTAGACTTCATAATGTTTTGAATAATGAACTTTTGAAGAGATATATTCAGTCTATCTCTAGATTATAGATGTGACTCCAAAAATATATGATTCCATAGTATAAGATGAGTATGTAATGTCATACTAAAATGAATGATCATATGGATTCTGTTATTTAGGTTTTGGAATATATTCTATGTGATATTATTTAATTATTTAGGAGGGTTTGGTAGAATGACTTTCTGTTGATTGAATTTTTCTATAATAATATTTTTCATTAATCAATTCATATAAACCCATTTGAGGTATTATATAGTTTTATGAATGTTTTATCAATTTTTTGGGATGATATGGATGAGAATATTATTATTATACGTACATTGGTTCAGTAAGTAATGGATTAAACTATTTTGGGATGGCTGTTTATAATTTCACCATTGAGTTGGTAGAAGTATTATGTTTCTATTTTATGAAAAAACATTGAGATTTAATGTTGGATATAGTATATTCATGAATTTTACTCCAAATTATGGACATATATGGATTGGGAAACATGAGAAATTATTATTTTGGTATGCAGGGACATTTGAAATTATTGTGATGTTCGGTCGTAACACCTCATGTTTATTTAGAATTATTATTATTTTGAATAAATTAAAATTATTTAATGGATTGTATTTCATGCCCCATAATGTTTTACTTGAGGTATATGCAACACTATGTTTATCTTTATGTACATGAATTATCGAGTCACTTCAATATCATTTGTTATATGCATGACCTAGTTTTAACAAACTACAATATACTATTAATAGTATTTTATTTATCACCTAGCCATTGGAATGGTGGGTATTAGAATTGTTATATAAATTACCAAATCATGGTTTTTTCATGTCATGAAAATTAATTTTTTGGAAACTAATGAATATAAATGAAAGTAAGTACCATTGAAAATATCAAAATTACTTATCAATAAAACTATTCATCCATGCACAAACACATTTTATCTCAATAAATTCAAAAAACACTTTTGATGAATTATTTTAATGAAAATTTTATATTTTATATTCAACCAAATATTTATCATTAATCTTATATGATTTCTAGACAAGAAATAAGAATATATTCAATTTTAGGTACGAAAAGATGTATTTTTCTAAAAGGCACTTTAATAACCATTTAATGGTGTACATATATTAAAAATAAACTTTATAAACTTTATTTGAAAAAAAACTTATATTTTTAACTTTCAATTTATAAAATATAATTATGAATTATTTTTTGGCATTTTTCTGCAAAGTTCTATTTTTTGCTAATAGTGAAAAATATTGAATTTTAATTGAAAATCGACTTTTCATATATATAATTTAGAATCTTGAAGAATATTTATAATCATTTTTAAGGTTTAGTTAGTTCAATTATATATATTTTAATTCAAATAAGGTCATTGGAAATATTTTAATATATAATTTCGATCTAAAAACACAGTAATCTTATGAACATTTTCACTTTATATACTCATTGTATCGTCCCATCTATTGGGTTAATTTTAAATTAATTTCTTCCACTTTTGTAAATTGAATTTGGAAAATGGATAAAATATTTTTTTAATTTTAATAATTTGTAATTTATAATATGTTTAGCTTAATCTTTGACAAAAATCAACATTGTAATTACAATTATTAAGAGAAAAAATGAGTTCACCAAGGGACTAAAGTTTAAACTTTAGGTGGGAAATGACCAATATACAAGTCAAAAACCAATTTTAGGGACATATATAGACTATATAACGTATTTTATCAAAATTAGTTCATTATTGGAATAACATGAGGTAAGGGAGACCTCCAAATAGTGTTTACCATTTTTTGTATTTACAAGAATGCCACTCCACCTCCGGTATAAAAGGCCACTCACTCTCCACACTTAGTCACATCTTTCATTCCATTTAGACTGAAAAAAAATCCCAAATAATATAAAAAATATACATATCTCATCTTCAAAACCTCACCTTGGGTATAAATTCAAAGATGTAAATCCTTAGGTCAATCCCTAATGTAGATACCTAAAGAAAGAGGTAATGTTCATCCCTGGATGCGTTGTTTTATTTCGTCATCAAAACACATCAATTTTTATAATATAATTATTGTATAATAACATATGTATATTAAATATAATTATATTTTTCATTTAATTTTATTACCATCATCCTCATACACTTCCGTCAAATGGGATACGCAATCATCGTTCATGTGTACAGCGGACTACAACTTCACAAAATAAAGTCGTTTGTTCTTTCATTACCACATATTAATGTTGGGAATAATGATGTAAATTATATTTATATATGATATATGTTATAATAATGATATTTTCATTATTTTGGAATTTTTATATGTCACATACCTTCAAGATTTATATTTTGTGGGAACACGATAACGTCATTCGTGTCTGTGGTGCACTACCTATTCGCAAAGTGATGTAATTTCTTCATGATTTACATGGAATGTAATAAATATGGGTTTAAAATAAATATGTTATATATATTAAATAATAATAATAATATAATGATAATATATATATCATTTACTTTTCTTTCTTTCTATATGATAAGAAATGTAAACTATGTTCATGTGTACGTATGACCTATCGTCTCAATAAATGATGTATTTCATTTCTTATTTATATTTTTTATTGATTAGTGTAAATACATAAATAATGAATATATATGATATTTAATTCATTTTTTACATTCTATAAATGATTAAATAATGATAAAAAAAATTTTCCAAAAAAGAAAGTAAGAACATATACGAAAAACAAAGTGGTTATCAACTGAAATGTAACTTTAACATGTGATTGTTAATAAATGGGTAATATGAAGTCATAATAAGATAAAATATGGTATTATATATTTGAAAAAGTTCAAATTTTATATGAATAATTAAATAATATTTATTATATATGATTTTTTAATGTGTGTGAAGGAATTTAAGACATAAGGTAAGGGGATTTCTAGTCTCACTTTTATTTCTATAAGAATTATTCCATATTCACAAATAATTAATTTTGTGGGGTGTATATACTTCCTTGTGACATGTTATATCATTATTTTCACTTATTGAATAATATTTAAGTTTTTAACTGATGTTATTCATTCACAGATATCATGATTCAAAAGTTATTCATGTTTTAAGGGATTTCTATCTCGCTTTTATTTTCTATGAGACACAATCCATGTTAAAATATTATTTGTTATATGTGGTATATAAAAATCTCATGTATTTATTCCATTATTAGGAATATGAAAATTATTTGGATTAAAATATCATTTTTAGGATCACTATTTCAAGGGTTTCACAACTACAACGTCATCAAAGCGGTAATGAAATTTTGTCTCAATTTGACTTCTTTGAGAAACATGTTATGTTATGAACATATATTATTCTATGAGGTGTATTGATTTACCCTTTAACATTATATATCATTAATATACTTATTTTATAGAAAATTTAACTTTTTTCATGTTATTATTTAATGGGTACTACGATCTAGAGTTACTAATGTTGTATGAGTTTGTTGGTACAATCTCATAATTTATCAAGATTGTTTATGATTATGCTTGAATTGTTGAAATATTCTGATCCAAGTACCACCCCCCCCCCATTATTATATTGAGTATATGAAGAGGTGATACTCGGTCTTAGAATACATCCCCAAGGAACCAAATGCTAACAATAAATGTTGAGGACTTCATCAACAGTATAGTATGATTTTCCCTTTTGAATAAAAAACAAAAAAAAAACAAACCATAACCAACAACAACTATATGATGAATTTTAACAACATAACCCAATAAAACACATTACCAAGATATAACCATACAACCAACCATTGGATATCAATTCCCAATACCAATACAATGAAACTATAACAATATAGAATAAGAGGACCAAGTGGATGACTAAACAACAAAACCCAAAGAAGTTATGACACAACTCTATAGCTCCACACTAATATCCATACTCTAAGAACCATCATACTACCCAATCCTAATGTCACAATACTAAAATAATGATATGCCTTACCTTTTCCATGTCCTTGACTACAGCATCTTTAAAAGCACCAAAGTGACAAAGAAGGGGGTGAGTAAAAATACTCATTAGCTTTTCACTAATTGGAATCCCTACAAATGACACTAAGATAGAACACATTAGCATAGTTTATATAATAAAATTATATAAAACCAATAATCAATGAAAAAAATTTCACAGTTATAATCACACCCTTACCACAACTACCTTTCCACAAAACACTACAATTCTAGGAAAGCATTCAACCATTGAAACCAAAAATGCCATCAATGAAAATAAATATTCACAACACCAATCTCCTTATAACTAGTGTGGTCTCACACCATATCCCAAAAATGTTCCCAAGTTCCACACATACAGCTGACCTTTTTTTTACCCTTGATGGTGGGACTTTACATCTAACCCCATCCCCTTTTTATAGTGGCACTTCATTGACACATTTTCGTTCTTAATAGTGGTCCTTTACACCCACTATCTGACCCATCCAACCCACGGTTATCCCATAGAATATAAAAAAAATATTGACCAAGACCATATCAGTACATAATTCATAACCCAATCAATCCCTAAAGAAAATCAATAATTCCAACACAAGTTACCACTATTTCATTTAATCAACATTTATTGGAAATTACCTTAAACCACATCCATTCCAAATGTAATGTAAATAAAAGAAACATTTTTTTTAAAAACAATTTTTACAAATCATTTCCCAAAATTCTTCCATGCCAATTATTTTAAAATTATTATTATAAAATCCCACATTATACACATCACGCATGAATAAACTATTTTTTACAGATCCCTGAAAACATCACAAAATGGGTTCAAATCGATATTTTCATATCACAAGAATAATACATTTCAAGAAAAAAGAATTAATTCGAAATAAAATCCATATTGTTCTAGAAAAATGAAGTACAGAGTGAAGCCACCTAACTTAGGGTTTTGTAAAAATCGACCAACGCACAACTGCACCAAAATACTGGGTGAAACATCCATGAAATCACCATAGATATCTTTTTATAACATCAACAAGTCCAACTATCATAATTTTAGGCAAAAAAACCCGACATCTATATTTGAAATATGTTGATCTTCAAAACCAATGGAGAGGGAGATCTAGATCTTTGGAAAACCCAGAAACAACTGAGAGAGGATAACTAATAGTGGAGAATTTCCTTTTCCAAACTAAGAAAATGGTTTGATTTTCTTCCCAAATGAGCGGGAGATGCCTCCTAACCTTTGAGAACAATATATCTAGAGTGGGTTTCATATGGGAGAGGAAATGGGTTCTTTATAGTAAATCCTGAATGATCCCATTTTTAAAAACTCCCTTTTTAATTTAATGCATAGTTATCTCACAAGTTTAGATGAATAGTTTGCTACTATGCTCCTGATACAAACTGAATAGGGACCATGTACAGTTGGTCCAAATGGTTAGAAAAAAATTGTTATGACTATATGAAATCCCACCTTCTCAAGTATCATGTTTACCTAGGTTGGACGTAGAATTTGGAAACTATGTGCCATAACCATGCACTGTCTCGAATTCATCTGCATTACCTTGCACAGTTACCAAGGTTTGTTACATGATTTCCACTAACCATTCTCAACCCGTGTACAACTAGAAAAGGCTCCAAAACCTTTCAAAACTCTTTCAAACTCTACCTAACATTACCCAACCACTTTAAACACATAAGAAGTCATACATAATTGTTACATACCTCAAACTAGGGGTCCTAAATTCTCTCTACCATTGTAATTTCTATCCTTGGAATATAGAGGATCGTCACATTTCTGAAAGGGATTGGGCCACTACTCGACCATCTCTTTCTGCCACTCACATATCTCCTTCGGAATCTAACCAGTCTTCCATAAAACCTAAACATGAACAATTATTTATCCATCAAACAATTTATCTTGCTTATCCACAATACACACTTGAACGTGCACCAAATATGTATTCAGATCTAGCTCAACATGATCCCAATGAATCCCATGGTCATGACCCAGTTGATACTTTTTCAACATTGTCACATGAAACATAGTTTTCACCTCACTAAAGTTTGGTGTCAATTCCAACTGATATGCCACCTATCTAATCCAATCATGTAACTCAAAAGGCCCAATATTCCTCAAATATAAATTTCCCTACTTTCCAAACTGACAATATCCCATCCTCAAGGAAATTATCAAGAAAACATGGTCACACACCTCAATAAAAAACAACCATCAATGATGCATATGATTTATGAAGACTCTAATCCATCTCAATTCTCTTCATGTTCAACTTAATCTTCTATATCGTGTCTTGAAAAAGTTTATTCCCAACCAAAAAAATATCACTTATTTCCACCCAAAATAGCCGAGAACAACACGAACACCAATAAAATGCTTCAAATGATGCAACATATAAGAAGTTTTTATAATTTTTATTGTATGAGAACATTACCAACGGTAAGTGCTCCTCCCATGATCCACAAAAATTCATCACGCAGGCCCTCAATATATATTTCTATATTTGTATCTCCATATCATATTTCCCATCACTCTGAGGATGATATGTTATGCGCATTGTCAACTGAGTCCCAAGGGCTCAATGAAAAGATTTATAGAAATGATATGTAATCCTTAGATATATATCACATTAAACCAATACTGGTAGACCATGCCTCTTTACCACCTCCTGGATATAGATTTTGGACATATCCTCCAATATATTAGATTCATGAATTGGGATTAAATTGGGTGACATTGTGAGTCAATCCACTATCAACCATATGAAATAATTCTTCTTGACCATTTTTGGGAGACCTGAAAGAAACTCCCTCACTATCTACTCCCATTTCCACCCTAGGATATGTAAATACAACAACATACCTATTGGTCTCTGTTTCTCCTCCTTGAATTTATAAAAAGTCAAGCACCTCAAAAAAACTTGGTCACATTACTTTTTAGACCTGACCACTAAAATTGTTCTATTAACACCCCATATATTATTTGGATTCTATAATGAACAACACATCTCGATTGATGATAATAACTAAGAGGTCGTTCCTAAAAATATATCAGTACAACCATCTAATTATGAAAGAACAATAATAAATTCCTATCGAGTTTCTATCCATCAATTTTATTCCCACCCTTGGGTTTGATACTCATATCCACATGCGCTCAATCAAACATCTGATTCTATTTAACTGTACCAACCAAGTCATGATTCAATGAAACTATAATGAAAATAGATACATCACACCATTATTCACATTATAACCTCATTTTGGCTATAATCGACATCAACTTCCACTGATCTGATACTGGTTTCACCACTTGAGCGAATGAATTTCTACTTAATGAATCTACCACCGAATTTCCTTTACCTAGTGTGAACATCAAGTTGAAGTAATTCATCTTGAGATACTCCTCCCATATCCTTTGCCATAATTTCATATTTAGCTATGAGAAAATATGCCTCAATATATTATTATTAGAATACAACTTGAATTTCTCATCCAAGAGATAGTGACTACATGTTTTCCAAGAATAAACTAATATTACCAACTACAAATCATATGTTTGGTAGTTCTTATCATCAAACCTCAACTATCTTGAGCCATACATAATAGCATTACCCCCTTTCATGAGAACACACCCCAAATCAGAAACATATGTGTCGTATTAGACTTCACACCCTTTCCATGGTTCAGGAAAAACCAATATTGGTTCCAATGTAAGCCAATATTTAATCCCTAAAAAAGCTTTCTGGAGCGATTTTTTCCATAAAATGGAATATTCAATATTTTCAAAGATATCATTGATGAATATGATCATGATAATTCATGAAAAAAATCATTCATAATACCCATCTAGACCAATAAATCTCCATATATCAAAAGAATTCTTTAGTGGTTGTCATGTTATAATGACCTCTATCTATTCTAGATCCAATGAAGCACCTTTCCCAGAAATAACCTAGAAAAAGAAATGAACATATTGAATCTAAAAAACATGTTTTGATAATTTTTCATACAACCGATGATCTCTCAAGATTCCAAATATTGTTACTAAGTGTTTCCCATGCTCAAACTATGTCTGTGAATACACCAGTATATCATCCATGAATACCACCATAAAAGAGTCCAGATATATATTAAATATGAAATTTATTAATTCCATGAAACTTCTAGTAAATTTGTGAGACCAAAGGGAGTAACCACATATAAATAATGTCCATATCTACTTATGAAATAATTTTTGGGAATATCTTTCTTCTATACCAGCAAATGATGATATCCTGATTGAAATTCAATCTTGAAAAACCACTGAGATACCCTAAACTGATCGAATATATCATCAATTCATGGGAGTGTATATCGATTATTTATTGTAAATTAATTGAGCTTACGATTATAAACACACAGGGAAATAGTCTATTACTCTATTTTAACAAAAAAACTGGCACTACCTACAATGATGTGCTAGACTTGAAGAACCCTTTATTTTCCAGATCCCTTAACCACACTTTTAATTCAATAAATTATTATAATTATGTACAGTAAGAATAAAGTCAGGTAGCATTGATCCCTATAAGGATATAAATCATAAAATTTACTTCTCACATAAGTGTAAACCCCGATAATTCTTCCAAAAAGTCATTCGTAATCTTATAAACCAATTATGATAAATTGCTTCTCCCAATATATTCCATTGATTTCAAAAACAAATATGCTAATTGATAATAAAAAATTATTACTACTGGTTCCAACACGTCCATTTCACTCACCATCACATTTTTCTCTCATTTAATGATACGATCGACGCCCTCATCCATCGTGAATCTAATTATTCATGCACAACAATTAATTTAGACTTTAAACATTACCTACTAATCCATACCAAGGATTATATAATACAAATCCATATTAAGAAATGAGAAGTCCCACATAAACTTAACACCATACAGATCTATACAACATGATCTACATAGGAAGGCATGACACTCTATTTTCTATAGATGATATTTATGTTTAAAAATAGAAGGTATCATTTACACACCTAGAACTAGAAAATAAAATTCATGAGAAGCAATGAAAGAATGAGAAGTAATCATATCAAACAACACAACCAAAAAGGTATAATTCTAATTAATCATATTTTGCACTATAGATGGTCCTGACTGATCATCCACCACAACCATATCGGATCAAAACAGTTTTTTTGTTGCAACACTCTTCTCTTTAATAACCAGATGAAAAATGACCTATTGAGGAGTTGTGGTATTCCTTGAATCACCATGAGTAACTTGGATCTGCTGAGGAGGAGTATGCTACTACCCCTATCCCATCGAGCCATAGGACACCTTCCACCCTTCAGGATTTTCATGAACCCCAGACCTCAGAGAATTTTTATAATAACATTGAAGACACCCCATATTCTTGATGTCATGACATGATTGAGGATATTCCATATAATCTTTCTTAATGTTGAATATAGATCCATAATTAAAACATACTAGATTACTTTGAAGCTCCAGAGGAATATTTATCGATCCTTCCATCGAATTTTGAGCTATACTCCCACATTGGAAATAAGTGTACCTCTATCTCTTAATCCCCATGTTAGAGTTCCCACTATACCTAATGGGTAAAGACATGTTTCCCCCTCATATAAACCCAAATATTTCCCCTTTATCCAATGATTATCTATTCACTATTCCCATATTATCACTTATATATATCTTTGTAAATTTTGAATGAATTTTTTTACCTCATGCTAGATTCAATGATATGCTCCTTCAAGAACACACTAGCTACAACCTTAGGTGTAACATGACTATATTTGAAAACATATCCCCATATTCTATCATTGATAGGTTCTCCTACTTCAAGATAAAGAAATTCATTTTTACTGTATTTATAATGTGTTAGGGAATAATTTTTTGTTAAAAAATTCCTAAAAACCCACTCATGTCATGCCTTGGTCGGTTCCAGATTGGACAACTAACTCCCACCACTGATGTAAAAGATATTACAACATGTACATAACTAACTTCATTTTAAACTCTACTATTGTTCACATGAAGTCAAATATCTGATTTATCCTATTGATTTATCCTTTTGATATTTCTGACTCTGAATCACCCCTAAATATGGGTGGATTATACATCTAAAAATTAACCAAGTGATCCACATGCATCAGCCCATCACTTCTATTCCCACTTTCCACAGCTTTGAAATCTTGAACTATGCTCTAAACTATCTTCTAGTTCTCTTGGTGCTTAGGTGCAACCATATTTTCCACATCATCCTCCTTTTGACCTCTAGGATTCCTACTCGGTTCCATTTCTATTAAAACGATAATAACATATGGTTCACTCTCTTACAACTTATGGATTATGATTTAAAATTCAATCAAAATACACTATCAAAAAATTGTTTCCCAAATTCCCATTTTACCTTTTGACTCCATGTTTAAAAAATCCTCCATGTTCAGAAAATTGACCATTTGTGAAATACCACAAGCATTCATTTTTTGAACTGCACAATTGAAAACAATTTCTAGATTCTTAAAAAATCAACACATTTATATCAAAACATAAATAATTATTCCAAATGAAATATGAAATTCTAGTGGGAAGTAATTTATACAATTCATACCATGATCATTGTGTTGTCTACATCCAAAACATTTAGATCAAACTCTTGTAAATGCCTCCAAAACACTTAGGTACCCAGCTCCCTGGTAACTTCATGTTCATAATAAAGGGGTTATCTATATCCTTCTATGATAAACATTTTATGTTCCAAAACTCATACTCCTTAATTCCTTACCAACTAAGGTAATAAACCAAGAATGAATTCCAACTCTGAGATCGAAAACTCGTGCCAGACCAAAGAAAATTCTTTTAATTAAATGTAAAGGATTGAAAAAACATATTCCATTTGTAAAATCCTTCCCATCCTCATTATATTGAATATATGTAGTGGTCTGACTCGGCCTTAGGTGGAATCCCCATGCCACTAAAGGCTGACAATAAATGTTGAGATCTTTATGAACGATGTGGGAAATTTTTACATTTACAATAAAAAAAACCAACCAACATACTGTAACCAACCATAAATACATGATGAAGTTAAAAAAAACCCAATGTAGAACATTAACAAGAGACAGCCATACAACTAACCATTCAATAACAATGCCCAAGACCAATACAACTAAACCCCAATAATCCATAATCAGAGTACCTAGTGGAATACTAAACAAAAAAACCCAAAGTTGCTATGGAACAACTCCACAGCGCCATTCTAAGATCCATGCTCCAAGAACCACTATACTGCAAAATCATCATGATGCACCACTAAAATAACGAGATACCCAGCTTTTTACTGTGTTCGAGAATGCAACACCTACAAAATCACCAAAGTGCTAATGTAAGAGTTGATTCATAATACTTAGTACGTTTTCCCCAAATGAATTCCCTACACACAACACTGAGATAAAACACATTATAATAATTTATATAAAACAATTAAACAAAACTAATAAACAATGACTCAATTTTTAGAAATCCCAACACACCCTTTCCAAACCCACATTTCCACAAAACACCATAATTCTAGGAAAGCAACCAACCAATTAAACCGAGAATGTCATTAACCCAAATACACTTTCACTAGGTCAATCACATTCAAACTATAATGGTCTCACGCATATCCCAACCATATCCCCAAGTTCTAAAGACAAAGCTGATCTTGGTGTTACAATTGAATGTGGAACATCACATCCAACCCAATCCCATTTTTATAGTGGTACTTCACACACATATTAAAATACATGATGGTGGTCCTTCACACCAACTATCCATCACATCCAACCCATTCAAAACCCACATTATCCAACAAAAATAACAATAATAATTTTCCAAAACCGTAACAACAAACAATTTACAAAGCAAACAATCCCTTAATAAATAAAAAAACTAAATGAATGAAATCAACATTTCAATAAATAAACATTTATTAAATACACCATTAAACCAAATCCATGCCAAATATTATTTCAATAAAATAAACCTTTTTATTTAAAACCATTTTCACAAATAATTTCTCCAAAATATACCATTCCAATGATGTTAAAATTTTCATTTTAAATCCCACATCAAGAACATCACACAACAATAACCCATTATTTCCCAAATCCCCAAATCATCAAAAAATTGGTTTAAATAAGTATTTTCACATCACAAGAACCATAAATTTCAAGAAAAAGTGATTAATTTGAAATTAAATCCTTTTATTTCTATAAAAATAAATATTATAGTGAATCCACCAACTTTAGAGTTTCAATCAAATCGACCAACACACAACCATACAAAAAACTAGGTAAAAATTCCATAAAATCTTTTTAGATATATTTTCCTACATAAAAAATCAAAATATCATCATTATAGAAATAAAAAACCCAATATCTATATAAGAATTATTTAGATATAGAAAACCTAGAGAGAGGGTGATCTAGATCTAAGGAAAACCAATATAAAATCAAGAAAGGAGTCTTACAAGAGGAGGATTTCCTTTATAGTATTAAGAAAACCCTTTGATTGTCTTCTAAAATGAGTGGGAGAGGCCTCCAAACCCTTGAGAAGAAGAAATATTGAGTGGGGGTTGTATGGGAGATGACATGGGTTGTTAGGGTAAATCCTAAGTAATCATATTTTTAAAAAACCAATTTTTAATGTTGTGCAAGGTTGTCTTGCACAGTTAGAAAAATTGTGTGTGAAATATGATCCTGCTACTACCTCAAGATGGACCATTCATTATTAGACTGAATGGTTAGAAAAATGTTTATCTGACCATTTGAAATCCCACTTTCATAAGTATCAGGATTTACCTAGTTTGGTCGCATGTTTGGGAACCTTGCGCCTTAACTGTTCCCCATCTCTCAAGCCTCTAAATTCCCTTTCCTTGTAAGCTGGGTTTGTTGTATGTTTCCAAAAACCATACTCAAAATATAGAAGATATATAAAATCAATAATTCCTTTTAAAAACCTCTAATAACTCTACCCAACATTACCCAACCACATTAAACACATTAAGATACATAAATAATGGTTATATAACTCAGACTAGGGGTACTGCAATCTATATCTCAATAATTCTCATTAATTTTATTATACACTCTATATTCATGATATATTCAACTAATGATAACATTTTTCTTGATTTGGTATGAATTATAATTAAGAATGTGTTCTTAAGAAAATACGACCTTGTATATCTCTTTGGTCTGAAATCTATTTTATCCAAAAACCCAATTTTCAAAAAAAATTAACTTTTTTTAATGATCATTAAAGTTAATTTTCAAGGAAATGTAATTTTAAAAAGTTTTACATTTAAAAAAAATTATAATGTTTCTTAAAGCTCCTTTTATAAAATTTTAATGTTGATTTCAAAGAAAATAGTTTTCAAAATGTATTATGTTTTTAAAATTATTTTTTATAGAGAAAATTGTATTTTTTTCAAGAGGTGTTTTAAGTGATCTTTCTAAATTTTTTTGTCTACAATGAAATATTTTGATGTTACGTTTTCATTAGTAGGGTTACGATCCAAGGATACCATTAATATTATTTTTCTGAATGGTTTATGTTTCTAGGGAATTATTTTTATGATAACTTGTTTCTCATCCACATTTTATACAAAGATAATGGTCTTATGAAACCCACTTCTTTTCACGAGTTTTGTTTCAATCCATAGGAAATCTATCTCTCTTCCATAGGTTAGGATATTATGAAATCTTTATGATACCCATTACATTTCATGGGTTATGATATTATTAGTTTTTATGATATTGTCACACACATATGTATGGTTTTAATTATGTGATGGATTGGAACTATATATCAATCTAATGAATTAGGTTATGATAAATTTTATATGACTATAAAAAGTACATAAATTGCTGGATAAAGCTTTAAAACAATCGGGTACATGGGTTGTAATCCCAATACTAAAAATAATATGGTATAAGGGTTGTTTTCCCAAGTCTAAAAAAAAAGGGTACATGGGTTTTTAGCCCAATATAAAAAATAATATTGTACAAATACTATCTGACAAAGACCGAAAACAATAGGTTACATGGGTTTTTATTCAAATTCAGAAGGAATGAGGGTACATAAGTTTTTATCCCAATCCCAATAACAATATATTTCATAGGTGGTTATCCCAATATTGAAAATAAGATGGTATACAGGTTGTTCTCCCAAAGCCTAAAATTGAGACGGTACGCAGGTTGTAAGACCAAGGCCATAAACAAGAGTGTAAATGGGTTTTTATCTAAATCCTGAAGCAAGTACATGGGTGGTCATCCCAATTCTAACATGTTATGAATGTCTTTTTGGCCATGCTTGATATAAGTTTTTCTCTGCTTATGTGTATTCCAAAATTATATGCCTTATGTTGATTTCATGATCTCATGACTCATTTTCATTTATTTACTTATTATTCATGTCTTATAAACTACTAATATTTATTCCAAAACTCATTATTATAATCAATGATATGTTTAATATGATCTTAAAATGTTATTCTCATATTCTCATGCCTTCGTGCTTATGTTATTATTATGTATCTCCTTTATTTACCATTTTTAATCATCTGAGTTCTCCCTTTCTTATGTTTACTTTCCCCATTAAATGAATAATGGTTTTATGTTTGAGTATTAAATTGGAATCGCTTTGTGGGAAACTTTTAACATCTTTCTCCAAGTATCAATATTGCGTTTAAAGTTTCCAAAAAGACTAAACTATTATAGTCCTTACGAAATTTTTTATGTGATTTAATTAATATTCATAAAAATTGATGTAATATATATATATATATATGAGAATACTATGTTGTTATAGTTGATATTAAAGGAATGTATTAGTCATCATTTGGAAACTAGGATGATAAAATATTAATGAGATCCCTAGGAATATTGTTATGGATATTTCTGGGGTAGTCTCTAAAGATAAGTCTAAGGATGAATCAAAGTTTAGGAAAATGTCATGGAATTCTGGTAAAGTTTTGAGAGAGTGGTTTCCAAGAAATTATGTCACTATCTGAATACTACAAGCAGATGTGGCTCTGGCACATATCTATATTGGGTTAACAACCCGGAAAACACCGCATTGAGATGGACCCGATCAAGAAATAGTGTATAGTAATGGGCCTTGCTACATACCTTGTTTGAAACTCCTAAAGAATATGATTTATAAATTTAAAAACTCTTTGAGAAACATAATGAAGGATTTAAGTAGATGATGATTATGAATAACCTATAATAAACTGAATGTGTCATAGATTAATGAAAACCATGTGCTGATTTTGAAATTCTATAAGTAATTTTTCAGGATTATGTAGTTTTCCTCTATGATTAGTTTTTTCTGAAACTATGATTTTTATTTTAGACGATGGCTAGAATAAGAAGGAATTTTGTTAATAATGAATCTAATGGAAATTTTTTTGAATATGATAGAAAACTAGATGATGATCTAAGAGAAAGATATTGTGATTGTGATGAATCAACTATTTTGATATATGATTAACAATGTAAAATTTTTGTGAAATTAATTACACATAAAATACGAGGAAGATGTACTTTTATGAGTGTTCAGAAGGTAATAAACATGGAGGAAATATGTTTCAGCTTCCTAAATGTCAATAATAAAAGAAGAATAAACTAGAGGAATACCTCAAATGGTGGGAAACGTGTTATCTATGTAGGAAAAAGTGTCATTATGTATCAAATAATTGGGGAATTCAATGAGTTATCTATGGATAAAATGGGAATTACCTAACTCAAATCCATGACCTAAGAATTTAATTCTAAACCAAGGACATATATTATTCTAATAATTTATGTGGCTTGATTGAAGTATTAATTTATTAGGATATAGTATTTATGAAATATATAATGATTTTTTGTATAATTTTGTTGTAAATGATATTAAAATGTATGTTGAATGGTTTTGATGACCTATAAAATTGATTTAATGGAAAGGTTATATTTTATTGAAAACACTTTATTACGGGAAGGTAATCCTTAATATAGTCATGATTTTCATAAAATGTTATATTTGTTGGACAAAGAGATGTTTGATAAGAATAAAGTAAATTGGATAGTACCGAATACATTTCAAATAGATTAATGATTTTTTTGTCAATGTGGTTAATCCTATCTGGATGCAGATTATGAAATTTTTTTATTTATGAAATATAGACCATAACCATTGAAATAAGATAGCATGCGTGTTTTCAATAAGGGTTCTTGTTAATTTAGATTATTACTATCTTTCAAGAGAATATATAACAAAGGTATTCATATGTATAGTATGTGACAACAAAGAGCGATATTATTATATATGGGGGATAAATATTATGTTTCTTTTGAGAAATTTAGTTCCCTTATTTCTAATTTTTTGGATATTCATCTTTCATAAGTTTTAAAAGTTAACCATTTATGGAATGGTTTTAGTAAAAAATTATATAAGGTTATAGAGATTAATGTATTTTCTCACTATATGATGATTTTGGGATAATAGAAAACATGTGCTAACCATTTTATTTTGATGATTACTAATGAAATATATAATGAATTATCATTCTATTTATGGATCACATGTTCTATTAGTGCTTCAAGAATGACAAATTAACCTTCATTTCCTAGAGAAATAAATGAAGTGGAAATTGATCAAGTCATATCCAAAGGGTGAGATTGTTCATATTGAATGAAATTAAATCATGAAAGTATATCTTTTATAAATTTTCTCCATCTATAAGAAAAAGGTCTTAAAATAAAATTATGTCATGTCATCATATTTTTTATGACATCAATGACTTTTTCATGCTTCTTTAGTCTATGGTGTTATGATCACTAACCATTATTGGATCACCCAAATTCATTTGATCAGTGTTCTCAATTACTCAATATGAATATTTATGTTTTTCAACCATGTCCAAATCTATACTTTCCACCAATGTTCTCATATCTAGAAAAATAGTTATGAGATAATTCAGGTAACTATAATGGTTCATATTTCCCTTTCCAAAGGAAGTTTCAGTCTTCATTATTAAAATGTGGTTTTATATGATAAGAACTTTCAAGTATTGAACCTTTAATGTTCCAAATGAATTTGAAGGGATAAATTCATTTTGAGGTGGGATGAATGTAACACCCTGAGTCTTTATGAATCATTTAGTTTTTTTATAAATAAAAATTATATGATTTTTTTCATTTCATGACACACCAAGTTATGTTTATGGTACATGTAACATTGAGTATTTCATATGGTGGATTCAATACTGATTCCCTTCAATATCTTGTGTTACATGAAAGATGTAGTTTTACCTTATTAAATTTTTTTATTAATAATATTATTATAATTTTATTATAGTTATCACCTAGACATTGAAATGATAGGTATAAAAAGTATTAAATAAATTATGAAAATATAGTTTATTTAGATTTAAAAAATTAATTATTTTACAACCCTTAAACTAGAAATTAGTGTAATAACAATTTAAAATAAATAAATTCGTTTTCTAAGAAACAATTTCTCAATGCGGAAACACATTTTATATCAAAAAATTAAACAAACCACTTTGGGTTAATTATTTTAATGAAAATTATATAATTTATAATCATGTCTTTTTATCATTCATCTTATGTTGTTTTCTAGAAATGATATAAGAATAAATTAAATTCTAGGCAAAAAAGATGGATTTTTCTAAAATGTAGTTTTTTCACCTTTTGATATCATATTTATTTAAAACTACATTTTGGCACATTTTATTATTTTATTATAAAAAATATACATAAAACATTATCTTATAACATCAAACAAAAATTATGTAATTTTTTTTGTATTTTTTTGAGATGTTTCATTTCTTAAAAAATAGAAAATATTAATGAATTTCAATTGAATGTTGATTTTTCATCTAAATAATATATAATGTTGAATTATATTTTAAAATATTTTAGTGACGAATTAATTTAATTTTTCATATGTTAATCCCATTATGTTAATTGGAATCATTTTTATGGTGAATTTAATATAAATACTCAGTATACTTTTTAACATAATCATTCTAAAAACTCATTGTTTCGTCTCATCTGTGGAATTATTTTTAAATTAATTTATTTCACTTCTATAATTGGAATATGGAAAATTTTATTCCATATATTTAATCATAATAATTTTTAATTTATAACAAGGTAAAGATACTTTTTTCCAAAATTATTATTGAAAACAGTTGTAATTAATTGTAGAGATTATGAGAAAAAAGAGTTTACTAAGGGACTAAAAATAAAACTATAGGCTCAAAATGACCTAGATACACTTAAAAATGAAATTTATGGCCATATATAAAAAATATACCTTTTTTATAAAAAAAATATATGATTTTTGAGGAATATTAGGTAAGGGATACCTCCAAATAGTATTTACCTTTTTTATATTTACAAGAATGCCAATGCTTCTCCACTATAAAAGGGAACACACTCTCCCTACTTCTTCACACCTATAAAAACAATTTTATTGACAAAACCATACCAAAATAAATTATAAACATGCCTACTATTATCCTAAAAGCCTAATATTTGGAATAAATACAACCAAGGATGTCTTTTTGAGCAAACCAAAATGAGATATGCAAACAAGGGACAATATTTATCAATGAATTCTTTTTTTATTTATTCTTCAAACCCCTTAAATTATATTTAAATAATGAATATATATAAATAATATGTATATTAAATATTCTATTATTTTATTATGTTAAGGTTATAACCTATAACCTCACACACTTCCATAAAATGGTAGACACAATCATCATTTAATAGTATAGTGGACTATGACATCATGAACCGAGTCATTCTTTCTTTAATTACCACCTCTTAACATTGGGAATAATGATATAAATTATGTTTATATTTTATATATATAACATTATTTTTAAATATATTCTTATAAAAAATTTATATAAAATATACATTCAGGCTTTCCATTTTGTGGGAATAGGATAATTTCGTTCAAGTGTACGACAGACTACCATCTAATAAAGCTATGTGACTTGTTTACAATTTACATGGAATGTATTAGGAATGGGTTTAATAGACATATAATATATATAAATAATAATAATTCTACTATAATTAATATATTTATATTTATATTTATATTTATATCATTATCTTTTATTTTAATCGATGTGATATGAAAATTGAAACAACATTCATTCATATGTATGGACTACCATCTCCATGAACAATGTATTTCATTTATAATTTCAATATTTTATATTTTATTATATATATATATATATATATATATATTATACATGATATTGATATCAATTATTACATATTTTAAGTGATTAAATCATTATGAAAGTAAAAAAGGTCAAAAATGACAATTTATAACATATACGAAAAACAAATCCGTTATTACCTGAAACATTGCATTAATGTGGAATTATTAATACATAGATCATGTAATGTAATATTAAAATAAAATATTGTATTATATATATAAAAATATTAATATTGTTAAATTTAAAATTTATCATAAACTTATATTTATTATACGTAAGGGTTGAACTTGTACAAAGGATGTCATGACTTTAGGTAACTAGATATCTAGTCTCACTTTTATTTCGTTGATCCTTATATCAAGGTCAAAACTCATTTACATTTTTGTAGTGTATATACAGAATTAGGGAATGTTATATAATTAATTACCTTTATTTTATTATATTAAATATTTCAATTGATGTTATTCTTTCCCAGATCTCATGAATCAAAAGTAACTCAAGTGGTAACGGATTTTCATCTCACATTTTTCACATGAGACACAGACCAAGTTCACCGCCTATATCTTGTACATGGTTTTTATACTAAACATTGATGTATTTTATAATTCTTATATAAAAATTATTATTATTTAAATATCTATTTTATGATATCTCATTCATGGGGTTTACCATTAAAACGTTACTAAAGAGGAAAAGTTGGTTTTCCCTAATTTTTCTTATTTTAGAGAAATGTTATTATATAAACCTATATTTTTTTTGAGGTGTATATAGTACCCCTTTGATATTGTATGTCATTCATATGATTATTTTAATGATATTTTATTATTTGTGTAATGTTATTCATTCATGGATATTATGATTCAGAGTTTCCAATGTGGTGATAGTTGATTTTTAAAATCTCATCATTTATTAGGGTTATATATGATTATAATCCAATTTATGCCATATTATGATCCATATCTTAAGAATTGTGATGAATTTTATTCTACAACAGTTATTCATGATATCATCATGTAATGTTACAATTTTCCACACATTTGTATTTCAAATAATTAAGAAAATGTTTTATGAATATTTTACCCTGGTTTTCACTTCAGTCGGAAATCTATTTTATTCAAAAAAATCTTTTCTAAATATTTGTTAAAAATTTATTTTGAATGGTAATTTAAAATCATTTTTATGGAAAATGAATTTGAATTTTTTTTGTTTAAAATGTTTTTAAAATGTTTTTCAATGATTCATTTATAATATTTAAGGTTTTTTCAATGAAAATGGTTTTCAACGTGTTTTATGTTTTAAAAATAGATTTTTAAAGTTAAAAGGATATTTTCCATATGAAATATTTTAAAGGGAATTTCAAAATTATTTTACATATGTGATGACATTTGTTGATGTTACATATGCCTTAATAGTTTTATGATCCAAGTATACCATTCAAATTCTTTCTCCAGATGGTTTATGTTTTGATAACATGATGTTTATAAAAAACTAATTTCTCATTCATGGGTAATTCCAAAAATAAAAGACTGTGAAACCCAATTCATTTCATGGATTACACTATAATGAATATTGTAACTATATCATTTCCATATTTTATGATATGATTAAATTTTTTATGATATCTATTTCATTTCATGGGTTATAATGTGATTACTTTTAATGATATTTCGCAACACATAAAAACAGATTTCATTATGTGATGGGTCAGACCTATATCTATCTCTAATGAATTGGGTAACAATAAATGTTATATGAGCTTAAAGGGTACATGGGTTATTAGTCCAAGCACAAAAATAAGTGGGTACACTGGTTTTTATCCCAATAATGAAACTAATATGGCACAAGATTTGTTATCAAAAGATCAAAAACAAAAGGGTACACTGTATGTTAGCCCAGACCAAAAAATATGAGGGAACATATATAGTTTTTCCAAGACCAAAAAAAGAGTGTACATGGTTTTTAACCCAAGAAAGAAATAAATAGGGTACATGGATTGTTATATCAATATCTAAAATAAGTGGGCAAATGGGTTGTCAGCCGAAGCTTAAATATAAGATAGTACAAGGGTTTTTACCCAAAGATTGAGAAAAAGTGGGTACATGGGTTGTTAGCCAAAGTTCGAACGACGTACCCCAGTGTTTATACCATGACTGCAATGTTAGGAGTGTAAAATTGGATATAATTTACATATTATTTTATATTATTATATTTATTCCACAATTCTATTTCTTCTTCTAATGTTATGTTCTCATTAATCATGTTATTTGGTTTCCTTTAGATTCATGTCTTATAAAAATTTAATCTTTATACCATGAAAAATTATTATTATCTTTGATATATATGGTATGATATTAAATGTTTTTTCATGTTACCATACCCTTATGTTAATTAAATACTAATGTATCACCTTTATTTACCCTTATTTAGCATTTGAGAAAAATATTTGTTTCATTTCTTCCCACGGGTTACAAAAAATGGGTTTATGTTTGAGTACAAAATTGGAAGATGTTTGTGGGAAACATTTAATATCATTCTATAAGTTATTCCACTGTGTTAGATGTTTCCACAGACACTAAATTATTAATATCAATGGTCATGCGTTTTTAAAATTCAGTGAATGTTCATAAAAATGTTGTAATATTCATTTCTGAAAACCATGGGTTTCCATAACAATAAAGTATCTTATCGGTTGGAATTTTGATAATTTTATAAGGTGGATAATAATAATTTTCTTATTTCCTAGATGGGTAAGTTTGAAATCAAACATACATAAGTCTTGAAGTGGGAGGTATTTGATTTTGAACCTGATACTTCTTATGTGGAAAAACAGGTTCATGTTATGGAATATAGAGAGATGATTTTTTTGATATAAATTATGTCATTATTTTGGAATTTGTAGTAGTATGGGATAATAAAAAAAGACATGGGAGAGGGAGACAGAGATGAAGAAAAAATATTCATAGTTTTTCATGAAGATAATATCTAAGATAATATATAGGGAATTAAATTAATATGTTTAGAGCATTATGATTCACATATTTAATATGTATATTCACTTACTAGTTTGTAGAGTTTCTAGGTTGAAATTTGGATTATTTATAGTAATAGTAAGTGATTCACTATTAGGAACATGGTTTCACAAACCATATGAGATAACTATGAATGGAATAAAAAAATTTAATATCATCCGCATGGTTAACCCAAAAATTAGTCAAACCATATAACCCAGCCATATAACATAGTGAATGAGCAAAGTATATTTTAAATGTTTTCTAACAAAATAGGTTGGACTGACCTAACATGTCAAATGATCTAGAATTTCACTCAACCTATTGTTTTATCATTCTCCACATTAGTTGATAGCTATTGTCAATGAATCAAAAAATATATATGGGAATGTTTTAACCTATCAAAAAATTTGAACTAGTAGTTAGAACTATTAAGAATCTAGCATGAACAATCCAAACATCATATATCCATGAATATCAAATCAGTAGATTCAAAATAAAAAACAAAACCAAAAATTTTAGAGGCATAATAAAAATTCATCCAATAATAATATTTTAATCAAATACAATAGAACAAAACAAATCACATTGAACCATAAATTGGAAAGAATAAGAATAAAACAAAAAAATTTGAATTAGTTGATATAACCTTAACCCAAAAAATAAAAAAAAGAGACATGATCTAACAATTAAACATATATATAAATATTCAAAGAAACACTTTTGACTAAGAATTAAACATGGTAACGTGAGAAAAAAAAACTAGAGAGCTACATACACTGGTGTTCAAGTAGGGTGTGACTAAAATTTTCCCAGTAGGATTTCACTATGGATTCTATGAAATTCCATACAGAAAACATCCCAAAAATTCTTGTTTTAACATAAGATATTAAAATGAGTGTCTCTTTTAAATAATCATAACATCAAGAATTAACAAACATACTTTATTAATTTACCATTTTAAAACAGTAAAAAACCACTTTCCGAAAAAACAATGCGTGTCTGATTTAAAATTATGAGTTTCCAAAACAAATTTTAAATGATTTATTTTACTTTAATATTTCATTAAAATAAAAAAAAATTATGGTTTTTAAAATACATGCAATGGGACCCAATGATATTTACCTTCTTTTCAAAAAACCATTTAAAAACTATTTATAAAACAATTATCACTTCACATTACAAATAACATTTTACAAAATAAATTAAGAATAATTTTAATGTAAATGAAAACATGGATCAGAATAGAATACAGGTATCAGAATAACCAATACATTAATGAGTAATAGAAAACATTTAATGATCAAATAGAGTTCTAGGTGATCAATCAAGGCTATGGGGCATAACAAATGATGAAATGGGATCACTAAAATAATACATTATGGTAACAAAGAATCATGGGGATATTCTGTATCTCTAACATGAATGGGACATGAATTATCTCATCAGATCACTCATTTTGACCCGATATTAAACTGGAACTTCCCTCTTATATTCCCTTTCGGTCTCACTGAGTACAATAATAACAACTCCTCAAATGTTGAAACTTCCCTAGGGAACTTGTCGGGGTGCACGCCTGAAGAAATCGATAATTGGAGGTGATCAAATAAAATGAATAATTCCATCAAAAGAGTCAATAAATATTAAAAAGTTTCAAATTAACCGCATTTGACATCCTACAACCACGAAATAAATAACCATTTTCATTTCAGCCATGAAAAAGCATCGTATAATATTCAAATAATTTGGAATCTCCCTATTGAGGAAGATATATATATATATATATATATCTCAATAATGTACAACATTAGGGTTGTCAAATGAAGGTCCCACATTTACAAAATAGTTCATTTATAAAATAAAAAAATTGGAATTGAAAAATAAACATGGAATTTCAAGCCATTTTATCTTCTCAAAATATTCACATTAGAAAATTCCTTGTAACTAAATCATGAAAAAATACATTTAAATCCATTTGGAAATCAATATTTTTACACAAATATATTTTTAAATGAGCATGAAATTTAATGATCCATAAAAACCACTTATCATGGTCTTACCACACACCTTATTGAGAAAAAATCTTTAAAATTATAAAAATAACTTTTTTGAATATCAATTGATGATAATCAACCATTTTGATGTCCCAATTTCCCCTTTGAGGATCTACATGGGTATTTTAGAATGAAAAAAATCATGCATGACTGGTCATTTTTGTAATCACAATTTTAGATGCCTTATAAATCCTGTACTCATAACATATGTGGAATCAATTTTAAATCATTTATAAACTCATAATTTTTAAAACATATATTTATAATAACATAGCATATAATTTGAAAATAATCCCAAATCATTTCAAGACAGGAGTTATAAATTAATTTCACATAAGTACTTACTTCGTCCAAATAGGAACACTTTAAACCCGAATTCCATTATTTTAAAATACACAAATAAGGAATTAAATTCCATATATAATCCATAGTCACCCAAATTACCTTGGTTGGATTCATACCAAAACTCTAATTTTGTGCCCCTACGTTATTTGGGTTAATGGGGGAAGAAAAATAATGGGGAATGACAATATAGAAAGAGGAGAAGTTTATAAAGGATGAAATAAATGAATTTCTTTTGAAATATACATAAAATAAAGGGAGAATATTATAGTAATTGTGAGTAGAAAAATAGGTACTCCTTGGAGCTATCCATTTATAGGTGATGCGGGCGGAGGGAGAGTAGAGGTCCAAAAGTACTTAAAAAGTTGACAAGGGAAATAATAAAACCATAAAATTTTAAAACAAGGCATAACATTCAAAGAATTTTCCCTTGCACAATTATATGGTATAATCCTCCCCAAATTCCTTTAGAATAGTCAATAGTTTATAGTTATGAGGTCCTAAAAATGATGGATGTTTCTTTACCCTCCTTCCACCAACAATGATGTGGGTAGTTAAGTACAAAATATGTTTTTCATTCCACAACATCCACCATGACACAACCTCTTATAAATGGATCAAAAAATATCCCTTAGAAAAAAATATCAAATACTGATCCTTGTTCATTATAGATTAGTAATAATAACCATAGTGTTGAAATTCATCATAAATGAGATCCACGATGTTGTCACTCATCCCAATAATGTGAACTACTATAAATCTAGCTTGTAACTTCCCAAAACCCATAAAACACCCAAAAAACTGAAAAAACAAATATTATTCATAATGAAACAATATTTACATAAAAATAAATGAAACATTCACATTTGGGTTTCACAATGTTGGATTAATGATTTTCTAAACTCCATGTTATGATATTTTCCAATGGAAAAAAATGTTGTGAATTTTCATTTTAAATGCCTATTTATCTCCCAAGACCTTCATTCACACCCTCTATTCAAATTTTTTATTCATAGGGCCACTAATGAGTGAAATTGAGGCTTCTGTATCATTGAATAATGAACTTTTTCGTTAGAAATAAGCATACTAACATCTATTAAAAGATGATAATTTTATGTTTTCTATGTTTTCTAGAACTATATTTGATTTTCCCTCATTATTCTTCCATCAAACTTAGATTCAGACATTAGGGATATTAGATTTATAAATCTATTCATAGAAATTATAGTATTTTCATTCATCTAGTTGGAGATTCAAATTATTTTATTCTCTGGTGTGGCTTTGGAATATGGATTTGGGATACTTTCCAGAATAAAAATGTCTATTTAAGTGGCTACAATAAATTTTAAGAGATTGGATTATTTATATTTCTACACTTATTATTTAATATTTCTTAGGGATTAAAATCACTTAATTTTCATTTGTTATGTATTTTTATATTTTTTGCAATATTAATTATTTTTTAGAAATTAGTGTCTTATAGCCTTGTATTTTAAATTAAATTATAGTGGTTTTGAATGTATTTACTTTTGTAAGAGTATTTTACATATTTAGAACATTAAATTGATTTAAAATAATAAAACTATATATATTATTTAATTTATTGGATTTCTGTACTATCTATCGATTTGTATAGAATTGATTTTGTGGGACCTAATTTTTGAAGCCTCTATGTTTCACTAATTATAATTTTGTGACTTCAATAACATGAACTAAAGTAATGAAAAATTAGTATAACAAGTTTCTAACATATAAAATCAATATGAAATGATTTCTTGATGTATGAATGGGGTTTCATGCATTAATAAATCCACTTTGTAATGGATAATTTTGATTGTTCTCTAGAATACCTTATCATAGGAAAATTATTTACAGGATCTATGAGTTTTCATTAGACATGAGAAAATATTTATTTTTCATTGGATTTTATAAAATAGGGATTCTGATTTAGGTTTTGGGGAAAAATTAAATTTTACATCATTTTGAGAGAATGCTGTTTTTTCTAATAACTTTTAGAAAAATGAATGTTTTCAAGAAATAATATTTTTGAAGAAAAAATTTTATTTTTGGTAAATTTAAAATAAAATTCTTGAATTATTATTTAATGTAAATATGTTGAATTTTGAAATAGTAAATTAAAATTACATGTATGGTCTTGACTTTGGTTTGGAAGTTATTTGGACGTATCCGTCGTTTTTTGTCTAATTTTTTTATTTATCTTGATTAATTGAATTTTCATTTTTCTATAAATCAATCCTAGAATTTCATTTTCTTCATTCTAAAAATCGAAATGAATCAACACTCACCCCTAATATATTCAACTTATTGGATATGTAGATAGGATTTTCAACGGTTAATGTAAAAGAATGACTTCACTATTGATTAGTGGTGAGTAATAGTTCTATGTTAGAGTTGTAAAAAATATATGGTGGCTTTATGTTCATGTAATTTATTTTAATATTATATTTCCCTAATTTTTTTATTTTAAAATAAATAATCTTTTAATTGCATTTATTTCCATAGAAGTTTTGTTCAAAATCATTTCATCTAATTTAATTTTACATTCATGTGAATTTTCTTAGATTATGTTATGAGGGAAATTGTTTCTATAAATATTTTAAATCATAACTTATTTCTTTTTAGAGGTATCTAAGGATTAGAAGATGTTACTAAGACCATGTATCATCCTAGATTTATCTTACGATTCTGAATCCTAGGCTGGGGTGCTACTCTTTACTGTATAGTTTTATTTCACATAATGTTCCTCAAGAAATTTATTACAATATTTATATATAAATATTTTTTTTTTAAAATAAATTGTTTTATAATTTTGAATAAATTTATCATACAAATTATAACAGTTTTTAATTATTTTTTTCATAATAATCTCCATGAAAACATACTCCTCTATTTATAGCCCCAAATTTCTTCTCAATAGTTTTGGGTTCTCATTTTTTTCTCGAACAACAATTTAATAATAATTATTTATATTATTCAAACTATATTCTCCTATTAAGTTCCTCTTTTAGACTTACAAAAACTTTTACTCAATTATAATAACTTCATCTACCAATGATTCTTTTATTTTATCAAATATATTTACATGTAATTTAAGACATACAAATTAGTCAAGATATTTTTCCTCTTTATTTAAAAATTCATATTTATTATCCTTGTGTTTGAAAATATATTTCATCCTTATCTTGATAGGGTCAACACTATCTCCCAATTTCAATTTAATATTATTAATGATGTATATATCTTTATTCCAATTTATATCTCATTTATAATTTTTTTACACAATATCCATAAGACTTCTCTAAATCCTTTTAGGATCAGTATCTCATTCAATATTATTAGTAGTAATTTACAACTAATATTGTTTGTATAAATGGATTTTTATCTTATTCACTCAGTTCTTCTCCCTTTTTATTTTCACATTCATGATAGATTTTCTTGGTCAAGGATCATATTATAACAGTTATTCATCCATAAATTCATCAGTTTTATTATTTCATTTCTCTCATAGTCCTGTTAAATTATGTTTTCTAATAATAAATAATTTACTGGCCTTGGTTATTGTAATTTTTTATTCATTCTTCAATTTACATTAGTGAATGACGTCCTCAATGAATACAACTATTTTTGAATTATCACTTTTTTGGTTTATAGATTTCCCCTTCCATTAATCATGTTTTCATCATAGGTATTTTTTCCATAATTTTTATAGACTGATACCATTTTTGAAATTAATAATGGCTTTGAAATACATTGTGTCAATTTTAACATCATTAGATTTGACGTGGAGGATGAGAATCATCAACATTGAGATTGTATAGAAATAATTGGTGGGTGGTTCACATGAAACTATGTTGTACTAAATTACAAGTGATTAAAATTTAGGTTATCAGTGTCTTGGAATAAATTTTAGATAATGGTGGATTTATAGGTGGTAATTCTGATGAAAGTTATTATGTTATTGGATTCATAATCGATGAAGGAGGTGTAATGATAATGGGGTTTTTAAGAGGTTCACATTCAATAGAAAACATTACTACATGGTTAGTAGTAAAATATAAAACACATTAATGGTCTCATTAATAAGAATATAGGGTTCTATATTGATAAAAATACAACATGGGTATGTGGCCAGGCAAACATGATGTCTTGCCCTAGATGGATGGATTTCTGTGTACAAAGATGATATTAAAAAGAATGTTGAGTGGTATCACACTCTATGTGGATGTCTTACTCATATTGTGACCTGATAATAACATGAATTGGGTATTTAGACACACAACAAGTGAAAAACATGGACCAATAGGTCATGTGACATGTTCTAAACACGATATTGTTTCCCTTTTTCATGCCATATGAGGCTCTCGTAAACAAGAAAACATCTTCTTAAGAGATACACATCATGTACTATCCATTGTATTAAATTTTATCCATAATGAAATACCTTCTGTGTGGAATACTATATCATATGTGATGATATATTTGTATCTATAGTGCGTCATACCCACACTACAAGATCTACTGTAAGAAAAACATTCTATAAAAACTATCTTAGATAAAAATTGACATAAACCTAAAATTATTTTACATTATTTATAAAAGTTAAAATTAACTTCCCTGTAATAAAATACAATCCCAAGAATTATGTTTTAGTACCATTGAGTATTGGAAATATATATCTAAATATGTAAGCTTTCCAACCATAAATATTACATCTTTTTAGATGAATAGTCATTACATTACACAAACACACACCTGGAGATCATAAAGGTATAGTGAATTTGGAATCATTGAAACATAATAAATATGTCCATAAGTGAGTTAAATTTTATCCCACAGTTTTATTCATTACTATCACCCTTTTTTGACATATGATACATTGTGGGGCCCCAAAAATCTAAAGTAATAACATTGTATTCGATATCATGTATGACACGCGACTCCAACCACGTATGATAATATAACATCTAGATAAATTATAACATATTTAATATTTAAAATATTATATATATATATACATATACATATATCAATATATTAAACACAAAGTTATCATGTGTTCCACTCAAGAGTGACCTTCTTCGATGGCTTGCTTTACACATGAGACCATGTTTTATCAAACAATAATATATTATTATAATATAATGACATATAAACTAACTGTTAAATTAGTAGTTATTAATAGGAATAACTATTTATTTAAATTTAAATTTTATAAGAATAAATAATAAATTAATTGGTTACTAATTAATTATAAATAAATATTGAATGTAATTGAATATAATGTGAATATTTTTATAGCAAACTGTTTATTTTTCTCAATAAGTTTTTTTATGAAAATTACTTAATATAATTGAAATTATTGAGTGATATTAATGTACTATATTTATTATATATTCTTTCAAATGTTTTTTAAATGCATCCATTAGGTTTTACAGACATAAGATAATAACAAACTCAATTTTACACATAAAAACATCTATTTTTAGACTGGCAATTTTACCACCTTTTAATGGAAAGCCCATTTTAAATATTAATATTTAACTTTAATTAATAAAATATGTAAAAAAAATTATATTGGAATCCAAAATATAATAACTATGTTTCTTTGAATTTTTTATATTTTTTTTGTGAAATATCATTTTTAAAGCATTGTTGAAAATACTTTATTTTAGTGCAAAACTTCTTCTTCAAATAATTTGTTTATAAGGATAAAATATAATCATAATTCGTTTTATAGTTTAATTACATAATATTTTTATCAATTAATACAATTTATTTCATTTCATCCAATTTCACCTTTAAATTTATTATAAAAATATAGAAAATATTCAAATGTTTTATCTTCAAAAACTCACATTGTTGTCCCGCCTGGGAGATGAATTTTAAATTAATTTACACCACTTCAAAGATTTGAATATGGAAAAATGGATTCCATATTTGTAATAAAAATACCATGTAATGTATAATAAGTTCATATTAGTTTTTTTCCAAAAATATTAGTAAAATTAATTAAAATTATTTACATTTATTAAGGAAAACATAAGCTTAATAAATGACTAAACGTTTAACTTAAGGGCCTAAACGATATATACAATTGTAAAACAATTATTGTATGGACATTAATCGGATATAAAACTTCTATAGTTTAGTTTTATTTTGTTTGTTTCAAATTTTTTTAGGTAAGAACATGTTTACACCTAACTTGTTTCCAAAATTCCATTTGATCCCTTTTCCTTCTCTATAAAATTCTACCACCTCTCCCTATACATCACACCCCTCAAACCACCTAGGTTCATCAAATATAATCCTATATCATTTCCCAATATCCCTAAAAATTACTTTAAATCCTCCCATTTGGAATAAATCCTTACAATGAATGCTTTTTGTTCAAACCAAAAGTAGTTAACTTATTAAGAGGTAACATCTTCTCTCAATCTTTTTTATTTTATTTTCACTACCAAACCTATAATATCTTATTATTACATTAATATGTAACAAAAATAATATCCTAATTATACTATTATGTTTTTATTTAATTTTATCTACCAGAAAATAATAAAACTTTTATCTAATGGGAAACCACCATACTATTTCTGTGTACAAAGAACTACTACCTCATGAAATGTGGATTATTCATTTTTTCCATCACCACCACTCATGGTATAAATTATAATGTAATATATATATATATATATATGATATATATGATATTTATTTGGTATGTTTTAAAATTATTGATAATTATATTTCACATACCATTAATAATATCTATTTTAGGTTAATATGATGACGTCTTTTCAGGAAATGGGGACTACCGCCCCCTCAAAGAGATGTGACCCGTTCATATGATCCATGGAATGCATAAAATTTGATTATAACTAAAAATATGAGACATAAATAAAATATATATTATATTCATGACATAATTACCTATCTATAAATATACTATATATACATGTCATTTTCTTTTTTACCCTTTCACACACAAGGTTATAACATCATTCATAGATGTGTGGACTACAACCTCCTCGGCATGATATGATTACATTTACATAAAAATAATTATATATATAAGTATATATGATAAAATAACATGGTATTTATAATATTTTGATCATTCTGGAAAAATATTGTGTTACTTACCTTCTTTCCATAACGATCATTGAAAAATAAGAACATTACTCATGCGTACATACGGGCTACCATCTCTATGATTGTAACATTGGTTAATTTTTCATAACCTTATTCAATAATTGATTTTAAAAGTATAATTTATTTATAAATATGATAATTATTTAATTATTATTATTCTTGATATGTTATATAATTACCCCTTTACCATAGTTTACCTACCAATGTTGTTTTTGACACATAAATTGAATTTGGTCAAAAACCCCGACGAAATTTAATTTTTTAAGAAGTTGTATACAAAATATTAATGAGTGAAATAAAATTAATTATAAATATAAAAAATATTCTCAATATTGTATAAAATTAGATTAATTTTATCTTGTATGATGTTATAGGATGTTCACCTGAAAGGAATCTCAAAGAAATGGATTACTGCCTCACTTTTCTTTCAATGAGGCATACATTATTGTTGTGCACCTAATTTCTTATATATTGTGTACATACTTCCAAATTGACATATAATTTCTTGAATTATTCTATATTCCTGGTATTTATTTGTTTTATTTAATTATTATTTCCTTTGGAGTTTCCAATTCATTTGATTCCACATTGGTACGAGATTTTCATCTCAATTTACATTCCATTGAGACTTAATTGTTGTTATGATCGTAGTCTATTTTATATGGTGTATATTATACCTTTGAAAAATTATATCATGAATCCATATATTAACATGATATTATAAGTTTTCTTTAATATTATTATTTCTGGATGCTTATGATTTTAAATGTTTCAAAGTCGTATGGGACACTTTTGGATTTTTAATGATTATTTTTCTCAAGGATAATACTAATTACCTTTCCATTGAATATATATTTGAGGAAATTATATAACCATTGTTCAATAAACCCTATAATTAAAATCTATTTATTCATTACCATATTAAATTATTTGTACCATTTTCTACTCTTTGGTAATCAAAATGTTTTAGAAAATATTTTTTAGAAAATTTGACTTTATTTATCTCTTTCGTCCGAAACATGTTGTATTATATAAACCATTATTTTGTTAAAATGTTTCAAAAATGTTTTTAAAATGATTTTTTAAATTCAATTAAAACCTTTTTTTTATTTTAACAATGGTTTCAAAGGAATCTTCATGTCACTTTCTTTACAAGGAACTTTTATAACCTTTAACTGGGAAAAAGGAATATTCATTTTACCTCATATGACTTGTACATATTTTCCTACCATCATTTCCTTTAAGCTTCCTTTGCATGTTTAAAATGTATCTTTTTAAAGAAAATATTTTTCCGTTGTGATTTTCAAAGAAATGTCTTCTCAAATGGTTTTTCATAATAAAAGGATATTTTCCTCAAGAATGTTTTTCAAAGATGATTTTATTGTATTTATATTCATCAATGATAATAACCATTATTTTTACTCCAACTAGGATATTTTGTATAATTACCATCCTATTTCTACAACTGGATGGTTTTTTATTCATTTGGCCATGTATAGTGCTAACATTCACTTCATTTATTCATTTTTTAGTCCCCTTGATCTACATAATCTCATATGATCATTGAATAATGAATATCCCCTAAATTTTCCATTTCATTTATCATTGATATAACTATTGCATAAACTATATACCTTGTTACATACAACATCATATTTGATAGTTGTTTGATTAATTGGGGAAATATTGAAAAATACTTATTCATTATTCAATAAAGATATTTAATTAGTCATATTGTCTATAAATTAAACATATTGCTCGGTATGAAGAATTATTTGGGCATTAAATGATGGGTAAAGCCCAGACATTATTTAGATCCTTGATGAATCAACAGGATCTCATGAGACTACTAAAAATTTCAAATCAAAACATCATAACCATCTTGTGATAGGTCCTCACGGTATGGGTTTTCATGTTCATCACACATGAAATCCGTTAAGAAATCATTTCCCTCGTTTAGTTTCAGTTATTATTCTTCCATGAGATTTTTCATTAAAATATCTATGGATAAATTTAATTTTAATTATTTATATGGAATTTTTTTTAGTTTCTTACCTTTTAATGCTTATTTTTCCTTATTTAGTTATTTGGATGGAATATGTTTCCAATTATTAACATGCCTTATTTTTTATGCACTTTCATTCAGTTTTTTAATAGCATGACATGTGTGTTCATTTATTTACCCTTCCATATTTACTATTATTATTGATTCATTATTTCTTACACTCTATTTTCCCCTTACTGATCATTTCAGCTAACCCTTATTATGTTACTTTCCCCATGAATCCAAGAAACGTACAATGAAAGATATGAATTGACTTTCATGATGGATTAGAGTTATCCTTGATGTTATTTATTTATAAAGAAGAAAAAAAATATTTTGTAATTAGTGTATTATGTTGTAATAAAAGACTATTGTAAGTATCAGGTTTTCCAAGACTAATTAACTCTCATTCCTTCGATATTTAATTCCATGTAATAATTCAAATATAGCGGTATCATACACCAACACTAGGATATCTAGGGTCGAGTCATGACAATTATAATAAAATAATGATTAGTAAAAACCTTTAGAACAATATTTAGGAAAACCATGATTATAAAAAATGAACCTAATATGGAATTTGAGGATAGGTATAAAAGAATCCCATATTATTTTACTAAACTATATATTATGTGGGTAATCCTAGTAATACATCCCAATATAGATATTATAGGTGGATGTGTTTCTGGCCCATATTTACTTAGGAGTAACAACTCTAACAAGGTGTTCCAGGCATGACTTTTAGTAACCTAGTAACTTAAAATGGGCCTTACTGCACACCTAGTTTGACACTCCCAGGGGATATTCTAAGTATAATTAAAATTTTCTTCAAAAACCATTATAATGGATTTTAATAGATAATGAAATGAATATCCTATGTTAAAACAATGTTGTTTTAGATTGAAAATAAGATTTCGCAATTTAAAAATACTAAAAATGATATAATAGATAAACTCTAGACCATAGAAGGACCTCTATGAAAATAAAGAGATGAAGTATTTTTGTATTTGGGTTTTATCAAAAAAATTAGTTAAATAGATATATATTGATTTACCATATTTAAGGGATGACCACCATATTTATTTTTGAAATTATATTAATTTGATTTTAGAAAACCACATCATGTAATTTAGGTGACAACCAATAAAATCTGGCAAGGCTGCGGGACTTGAAACCATGACCACAAGACGATAATGGTTTCAAACCAACCACTAACATACACAATTTAATGGTTAATGTTTCATTATTTTTTTATAAATTTTTTGATGAATTGATGTTAATGATGAACCAGTACTGTCACTTTTAAGGATTAGATTTCAATCTATGAACCATATTGGTTTTGGAATATATTTAATGACTAATAGTTAGACTTGTCACTAATTTATAGGCATTACGACCTTTTTAATGTATCTTTTAGATCATCAAGAATAAAAAAATCATTATTAGTAATTAATTTCTAGAAGTAAAGGGATGAATTATAATTAGATCAAATAAAACGCCAAAAATATTTATCTTTAATTATATTATTGGGAAATAAAAAATTTCCTCAACATTAGGAAAAGTATCTAGAAACCAAAATGTTGTCCTAATACCATAATTTTTGTTCAACTGGTGTCCTCTAAATCATCCCAGATTTATGGATTTGAGTCCATCGACATTCTTTTGGTCATTCACTTATTTTTGATTTATGGCCTAAATAACTCCATATAATTATTTACACTTTCCCCTAAGTATATATCTCTACTTTCCTTTAATGTTCTCACACTCAGCGACCTAGATTCATTGTTGTCCATGTAACCTCTATAATATCCATTCCCTATTTTATAGTGGATGAAATATGAAACCTTCTCATTATGTGATATTTGAAACACAAGAAGTATTAAAAAAAATGTCACCATGTTAGAGTTTAAATTGTGAGGACGTCATTTAAATTAGGTGGGGAGAAATTATCACACCAAAATCTAAAGTAAGAACCTTGTATTCGATAATGTCTATGAAACAAAACACCAAGCATGAAAAGGTAGAACAATATGTAGATACTTAATAATATATATACTATTTAAAAAATATTATATATATTTAAATTCATTAAGCATTTAGTTAGTGTGTGATACATGAAATAGAGACATTCTTTGATGGCTTTCATTACACACAAGACCGAGTTTTATCAAATAGTAATATATTAATAAAATATAATTTCATATAATATGTCCATTAAATTTGTAATTATAAAAAGAAATAAATATGTGTTGAAAATCATGTTTTATAAAAATATATAAGGAATTAATTGATTATAAATTAATTAAAAATTGACAAAAGAAGCAATTGAATAAGAAGTGAATATTTATATAGAAAACAATTTTTATGATCAAAAAGATGTTTTATGCAAATTAATTAAGTAAATTATAATTATTGAGTGATAATAATGTAATATATATATAAATATATATATTAAATTCAATAAAAAAAATTTATATTCATATGTTAGGTTATATTGACATAAGATAAGAAAAAACCAGATTTTACACATAAAACCATATATTATTATAAAGGAAATTTTACCGCCTTTTAATTGAGAACCTATATGATATCTTAATTTTAACACATTAATTGATTTAATATGTAAAAAATAAAATTAATCTCTAAAATAGAAACATTATAATTAGTTTATGGTGATGTTTTGATATTTTTTCTAAAATACTCAATTTTTTAATGAGTAATTAAAAAATATGGAAGTTTAGTTGAAATCTGTTTTTTCATCTAATTTATTTACAAGTTAAAATTAAAATTAAATTTTTTTAAGTTTATTTAGTTAATATTTTTACCATTTAATAATATTTATGTCATTACAGTCAATTTCACTTTAAAATTGATTATAGATACAAAGAAAACATTTAGATGCTTTTACTTTAAAAACCTATATTATCATCCCACCTAAGGGATTAATTTTAAATTAATTTATATCACTTATATAACTATAATTTGTATAATTTGATTACATATTTGGAATAAATATAATTTATAATTTATAATATGTTAAAAATATTTTTTTACAAAAATATTAGTGAAATTAATTACAATTAATTACAATTATTAAGGAAAAATTAAGATAAATAAAGGACTAAACCTTTAGAATAAGAGACCAAATAACCAATAAAATTTACCAAAACCTATTTAATTGATATATCTAGGAAAATAGACTTACATTATTGATTTTTGGTAGTTTCTATGTCTTTTTTAGGTAATAACATGTGTACACCTAACTTGTTTCCCAAAATTTCGAGTGATTTTACTTCCCAATAGAAGGCCACCGCCTCTCTCAATTCCTCAAACCTCTCAAACCACTTATTTTTGAAAAATATATTCCTATTTATGTACCCAAAATATATCCCCTTATCCTTTAAGCCTTCATTTTGGCAGAAATATTTTCAAGGAATCCTTTTGGTACAAACCAATAGTACATACCTGATTAAGAGGAAACGTCTTCTCCCATGATTTTTAATTTTATTTCCAATATCCACCCTCTCATATCTTATTTCTCTGGTATTATGTAACAAAAATAGTATCCTAAATATACTACTATGTTTTTTTAATGTTTTCTACATACACTTCTATCAAATTGGTAACTCAGATACTATTTCTGTGTACAGTGAACTATTGTCTCACGAAACGCTGCTTGTTCATTTTTCCTTCACCACCTATAATGGGGGGAATTATGATAAACAAATATGTTCATATATTATATATAGTATATTTATTTTTTATTAATACTTATTTAATACTTTTATAAAAGATACCTTCACTACTTTTCATTTTACATTAATACGATAACAACATTTGAGTAAGTGTAGACTACAGCCCCCTCAAAGAGATGTGATTAATTCATACAATCCATGGAATTTATGAAGTATGATTATAATTAAACATTTGATACATAAAAAACATATATATTACATTAATTTTATAATTAACATTCTATAAATATACAATTTATATCATTTTCTTTATTACCATTTCACAAACAAAGTTATAACACTGTTTTTGGATGTGTGGGCTACCTCCTCCTCGACATGATGTGACTACTTTTACATCATAGGAATAATATATATAAGTATATATGTTTATATAACATGGTATTTATGATATAATTATAGTTTTGTAAATGTATTTTGCTACTTAACTTCATTCTATAACGATAACTGAAAAATAAGAATGTTACTCATGCATACGTACGACCTAACGTCTCCATGATTGTAATGTTGGTTAACTTTTCATAAACATATTTAATGATTTATTTTTAAAGTATAACTGTTGTATAAATGTTATAATTATTTCATGATTATTATTATTTATATTTTATATAATGACAATTTTTTCCATAGTCAACCTACTAATGTTTTTTTGGACTCATAAACGAAATTTTGTCAAAACACTCGACGTAAACTTAATTGTTCACGTAGTTGTATAAAAAGAAGTAATAAGTGGAATAAAAGTAATGATAAATATTAGAAAGGTTTTCAGTAAAGTATAAAATTGATATATGTTTATTATAGAGTATGTTAAAGTATATTAACCCAAATGTAAACTCAAAGTAAGGGATTCTTGTCTCACTTTTCTTTCTTCGAGGCATACATTATTTTTGTGCACCTAAATTATTATATATGGTGTACATAATACCAAATTTAAAAATAATATCATGAATTATATTATCTTCATGGTATTTAAATGTTTTACTAATTTATTATTACCGTTGGTGTTTCCAATTTCTTTTTACCCCATTGGTAAGGGATTTTCGTATCAGTTTACATTCCATTGAGACTTAATTGTTGTTATACACCTAGTTTCTTTTATATAGTGTATATTCTATATTTGACATATTATATCATGAATCCATATATTCTCATGCCTTTATAAGTTTTTTTAATATTATTATTTCACAAGGCTTATAATTAAAAATGTTTCAAAGTTGTATGGGACACTTTGGGAGGTTTAAGTATTTTTTCCTTGAGACTAATATTAATGAAATTTCAATGGAATTTTCATTTGAGGAAATTACATAACCATTTTTAAATAAACCATTTCATTCCGATATAGTTATTCATGAATATATTCATTTATTACTACAACTTTCCCACTCTATGGTACTCAAAATATTTTAGAAAATGTTTTTCTAAAAGCTCGACTTTGTTTTTCTCTTTATTTAGAGAACATATTTTCTTTTAAAAACTAGGTTCTATTAAAAAAATTAAAAATTATTTGGCAAAATAAATTTAGCATTTTTTATTTTACCAATATTTTCAAAACAATATTATTTTCCTTTTTGGAATAATTCATTTTTCTAACCATTAACCATGAAAAAGGAAATTATTTTTACCTCGTACAACTTGTACAGATTTAAATTTAATTATTTCCTTGAAGATTCATTTTTATGTTTTAAAGGATTATTTTTAATGTAAAAATTTTCAAGTGTTATTTTCAAAGAAAATATTTATGAAAAAAAATTTCATAATAAAAGCATATTTTCCTCAAGAATTTTTTTGAAAGATAATTTTTTAGTATTTCTATTAATCAACGACATCAACCCTTATTTTTTCACCATCATAAGATATGTTGTATAGATACCATCCAATTTCTTCCTCTAGATGGTTTTTTTATTTTTTTTTCCAAGGATAGAATTAACTTTCACTTCCTTGTCTTATTTATTAGTCCCCTTGAAATATTAAATATCAGTTGATCACTGAACATTGAATTTCCCCTAAATTATCCATTTCATTTATCATTGATATTATTATTTCCTAAACCATAATCCCTTTTAAATATGGTGTCTAATTTGATTATTATTTTATTATTTTAGGAAATATTGATAAATTCTTATTATTTATTCAACATAAATATTTGATAACTCATATTGTTTATTAATTAAATTGATTACTTGAGTTGAAGAATTCCTTGAACATGCAATGATGGGTGGAGATGAAACATTATTTATATCCTTGATGCCTCAATAAGTTCTCATGAGAAAAATTAGTTGCGTAAATCAGAATATTTTAAACCATCTTATAAAAGCTTTTGATATTAATGATTTTTATGTGCATCATATTTGATTTCCATTAAGAAATCATTTACCTCATTTATTTTTAGTTGTTATTCATCCATGAAATTTTTTATCGACATATATATGGATACATTTAATTTTTAGTTATTTAGATAGCATGTGTTTTAGATTCTTACCTTTTCATATTAATTTTTCTATATCAAGTTATTTAGATTTCATGTGTTTCTAGTTATTAGCTTGCTATATTTTTTATGTACTTTCAATCTATTTTTTTAATTACATCATATGTGTGTTCATCTATTTACCTGACCATATTGATTATTGTCATTGATTCATTATTTTTTCTGCTATATTTTTCCCTTAGAGAGAATTTGATCTCACCGTTATTATGTATCATTCCCTAAGAATCTAATACGTGTAATATGAAATATATGTGGTGATTTACATAATGGATTAGAGTTTTCCTTAATGTTATTTATTTAGAAACAATAAAATAATATGTTGTAATTAGTGAATTATATTGTAATAAAGGACTCGTGTGTGTATCTAGCTTAACAAGACTACTAAAATCCTATTCCATCGATATTTGATTCCTTGTAATCATTCCAATATAATAGTGTCATACACTAGATCTAGGATATCTAGGTTCAGGTCTCCAAATATATAATAACATTCATTATAACCTATGAAAAGGAAACCTAGGAAATGGTGATCTCATATTCTCAAAAGTGGAAAACCAAGTAAATATAAACATATCATGAGCATAAGGGTATGATAACATTAGTATAACATTTCAAAACTAGATCATGTATATAATAGATCCTAAACATTAGTCATAAAACCAATATTGTTAATTTATAAGTCATGAATTATATGAGAATCAAATAATATTAACTAGGAGAACATAACATTGGAATAAGACATATATTTGTGTCATGAATATAATCATAAAATAACATTTCATTAGTAGTCAAGTCTCATTTTCGAAAAATTTTATAATAGAGTGGTTTCACTACCAAAATAATCATATTTATGATGTTTTACTGCCAATACTATTTTAGTAGAAAAATTCACTTACTGAAATTGTTTCACTCACCATTCTTTTCATTTTTATCTTTGGAGATTTCAATCTTAACCCAATGAATTTGAGTTAGATATTGGTCCCACCCATCGCATAATGAAAATCATACATATGTGTGACACAAGATCTTAAAAAATCATCATATCCAAACCCATGAAAATAATTGGTCCTCACAAAAATTTATGCATAACATAAACCGTGGAAAAGAAACTGGTTTCATAATCATTTCATCAAAACGTTACCCATGGAAAATAAGTGAGTTTCCCAAGAAATAATTCATCATAAGCATAGAATCTTAAATTGATGTACACATTCTTCTCTACTGTAAAATATTGATAAATTCAGATCAGTAGTCATGGATGAGTTAAAAGGTGAATCAACCATGAATGATCCTCCTCCTAAAGTATTTAATTTTGAGTTTCGTTCGTTAGTTATTAGGGAATAATTAAATTTTATGATGGGCAGTTCTGAATAAGAGAGCTTGAGAAAACTTATAAAAATTTGTGATCATATTCATTCCTTGTTCAGAATTTATTCCAAATAGACAAATGCTGCATAAGAAGATATCAAAAATAAATTATATTTCTACATTTATATAATTTAATATTCATTAGTTGAATGGACATTTTAAGTATTTTTCTGAAAATATGAGGATTTGACCAATCACTCATGTCTTCAGAGAGTATGTTAAAAAGCATAACAAACTCACTACTCTTATTCCATAATTTATAGAAAATAAGGATGATTTTAATATGTCTATGTAAAATAGATGAAATATTTTTATGGATTTTATCAATCACATGAAGCCCTATATAATTGTTCATTTTTCTACAGTTGTTTCTTTAGATCACTTTCCCATTTCTTCAACCTCTTCATGACTCACTGCTAGACATGCATACCCTTCACCACATCAAAATTCTCAATCTGAATATGTCACAAAACCTTTTTCACCTTTACCTTCTAATCTTCAAACTTTTCCCCTGACTCCTACTAAGGATCTCATGAACAAGAATCCAGTTATCTCTAGATAGTTACCTTCCTCTAGAACATCAGTTTATCCTATAGTAATGACAGTTATCTCGGAGCCTTCAAGGTCTGCTCCCAACACTTCTGATAGTGGTAAATAACCTCTGGATCCAGCCACTGAGAATCCATGACTTTTGACATTTTTTAATGGGGATATCACTAGACCATTTAATTAATATATTTGTTCCATTTTTCCTCCGTCTTATAATTTTTTTCTTTTTTTGCCTTTTTGAAAATCCCAAACTGTGTAGCAGAGTAATATGGAATACAATTATTGTAGAATATAAATATAAGTTCTTTTTTATTTTTGACTCTCAACTTCTATGATACCATATTCTTTTATACATTTTATGTTATACACTGTAATATATTTCAATTTTCATGTTTCTTTGTTCGTCTATATTATGTATAAATTAATTAAGAGCACTTATATGATTTCTGACCATCAAAAATGGGGAGAATATTGACCTATCTTTGTTTTAATAATATAATATCATTGCTTATTTATGTTTATAATTAGTTTACTGTGCTATATAGGCATTTGGCTGTATATGAAAAAATGGTGAGAATTCTATAAGTATAGGTCATCGTTAGTATGACTCACTACTATGTAAGACTCACTTCTCCTAAATCACCATTATTGAGTCACTAATCCATCGAGTCACCATTACAAGAATGATTGAATAATACACTATATATGAGTCACCATTTATGAGTCAAAATTCATGAATCACCGCTCATGACTTACCACTAAGTCTAATTCACCATTACAAAGACACCATCAACTTGAAACTACCAAGAATAATTCACTATTAGCTTTAAGTTACTATTGAATTATTTAGAGAAACTACTAGAGAGTCACCACTCAAAATACTCACGGATACCTCCCTTTTGTCATTTTAAATTCAACATTCCTAGTGGTCATTTTTGTGAAATTTAATGCAAATTATTAAATTAATGACCTTTTGTAAGCATCAATAAAATCCATTTCAGACTACATTATGAGGTAAGAGGTACCAAGACATGGTCAAAAACATGCTATGTGTTGGTTTTAGTGTATAAAGAAAATAATCAATCAAATGGAATAAAGGGTGGACATTCGTGGTAAAAAATTAACCAACATGACTCAACATGTGTATGAGAAGCTAAAAAGATCCCTTCTCTGGTGTGAAAGATTATTTGTTAAGAATTACAATAACACGCAAATAATAAGATTGATTTAGACTTGGATCACTCATACTACACAAAACATATTCTTTTATCATAATCTATTTGAAAAAAAAACATTCTAGAAATGGACCCATGCTTTATTTCAAGATACCTTCAATGAGTCATGAATCTTCAAGGCGTATCACATAGAGAAATATTATCCTTTATACTCTTTTGCCTAATCTTTTTGTGTACTTTATTTACACTATGATTACTATGAATTTATCTCTATTTTTAACACACAATGAATCCTATGAAAAATTGTAAGATACACATATATCTTTATAACCTATCTCTTTACACTTTGTACTCCCACAGATAATAGTGGAAGAGTTCCATGAATGGCCTGTTAGTTTTTTCACTCCCACAAAAACTATGGAAGTGGTATTTGTGACCTCGAAAACACTATATGTGTTTTTATATACCTTTATTAAGGGTTTGGATCAAATTTATATTTATATAAAGTAAATGGTGGCTGGTGATCATAATGTGAAGAGGACTAAGTCTCATCTTGAGACTAAACCAATTGTTATTATTTATGTTGTTCCCTTTTAATGTTTTATTTCACTATTAAATCTTATTACATATGAAAACATATATTTCAATTTAATATTTAATATTATATAGTTTTTACATTATAATTTTATTTAGTAGATTGATTTCAATTGTTAGAATAGTATTTCACTATATTTCAACTAAGAACTAATCACTATTTGAGAAATTTTTTAAAAGATCAAAAGTTTTATAAATATTCTAAATTGCTTCACTAGGTTGTATTTTATTCTAATAAGGGTGATTTGGATTAAACCCATTTTAAACAAAAAATTTAATTAGGAACTCAATTCACCCCTCCCCTCTTGAGCCTCCTCTCCGACCAACATTCGGTATTAAAAGAATTTGAATCTTTTCAAATTCTTTTAACTGTGTTTATTGTTGTACATTAAAGATCTTAAAAAAATTCATACAAAATTTTTAGTTATTTATATTTATTATTTAATATTTAAATATGGACTACTGAAAAGAAAGTGTTTCTAATAAAATACATCCATATTTCAATGGGACTTATTATTCCCAATGGAAACAAAAATTAAAATGAATATTTAAGGTATGGGTTTTAAAATCTGGTCTTCTATAGTAGATGAGTATAAAAGTTCTACTGCTTCTAGAAATGCATGTAATGATAAAACTAAGCCTGCCTATAATAATAATTGAAGTTCCATGAATTCATTATACCATGCCTTTGGATATAATGATTTTAACAAATTTCTGCATTTAAAACAACCTATGTAATATGGGATACTCTATTTTTTTACATGAAGTAACTACCAATGTTAAATAAGTAAGGATTTACACTTAAACTAGTAAGTATGATAATTTTAATATCAAACTTGGGGAGCCTATATTTTACATTTATCTTAGGTTCAATGATATTGTGAATATAATGATCTCACATGGAAAGTTAGTCACTGAAAAAGGGCAGATCCAACACCTCTTGAGATCTCTTCCAGAAATATGGAGAGAGAAATCAGTGTCAATTAGGGAATATTGTGATATCAATACAATACTAATGAAGTATCTGATAGAAAAATTGATGATGTGGAGGAAGACCTAAAGGTAAATAGAGAATAATATTATGAACCTAAGAAGAAATATGGTTCTTTTAAAACCACTACATTTAAGAAAAAATAAATGAAGAAAGTTCAAGTTCAAACGAAAAGTTCAAGTGATGAATATTCAATGGAAGACAGTGATGAAAAAATGGATCAAATATCTAGACAATTCAAGAGATTATTTAGATAGAATAAATTCATCAAGAAATCCAACTACAAAGGAAAATATGACAATCATGAGAATTGGAAAAATGGTTGGACGAAATATGATCTTTAAAATGACATAATATGTTTTGAATTTAAGAGAAAATGACATGTGAATGCTAACATTCCAAAAATGAATCCTTAGGAAAAATATAATAACAAGGATCAATAGTACAAGACAGCTTTGAAAGATTCCTGGAGTTCCTTTGAGGACTCTTACAGTGACTCTAATTTTACCCATAATGAGAAGTTTTTTAAATGAAACATTTGCTTTATGATAAATCTATCTGAGGTAACTTTTGTGTCTCCTAAACATAACTCTCATTACTCTGGATATAAAGATGAATATGATGTTGATGAGAAAATTATTAAACAATAATTTTTTGACCATTGAAACATGCTTGAGGATAATTCTAATGAGCTAAAGGATAAGTAAAATACACTAAAAAATAATACTCTTTCTATTTATGCTAAATTATAATTTGAAAAATACTAGGAGAAACATGATTAATTAATTAAATAAGACAGTAAACATAAACAATCTAATGAATTGTTACTGAAAGATCTGAAAAAATTCACTAATGGGAAAATATTTTTTCCCAAATACTTGAATACAAATTTTCTCTGAAATACACAATAAGTATAGGTTCCCAATCTGGAAGGAGGAGAATAATTTAATAAATTGTTCCTAAAATTTTAATATATTCTGATAGTTCCAAATCTTGATATTTTCCTTCTATTATTTTTGAAAATCATTCTATAAAATATTTTACTATAGGGCCTAATAGATTTTATTTCTATGAAAATATAAAAACTACTTACTGTAAAACCATTAAACAAATTTGGGTTCCTAAATTGTTGATTACTTATATTTCAGGACCGTAAAAAATATGTGTACCAAAATCATTTCTTGTCTAATCTATTATGCAAGAAAGATTCATTAAAAGTTCCTATAAAAACTTATGATACTTGGACACTGGGAGTTCAATGAATATGATAGGATACTACCCATACATCATGAATTTAATAATGGTTGATTTTGTACATGTCACCCTTAGGGACAATGCTATAATAAATATCATTGGTCCTTATCAAATTGGAAAAACCATTTTAAATTTATTTTCTTAAATTACACTTTGTTAATGTTTTAAAGTTTATCTTTATTGAAATTACATAGTTTTGCGATGATGGTTTCCCTATCAAATTTCAAAAACAATACTTGGAATATTTTAAGCCTATAAAAAAATTAATTTTTAAATCCTTTATAAAGGAAAATTATTATGCTATTAATCTAGATTATTTACTTTTACAAAAAAATTCCTGTTTAAGTGACTCTAATAGAGAATCTTGGATTATCCATAAGAGACTAGTCCATTGTATAATTCATTCACATAGAATGCATACCAGGAAAGGGTTATTCAAGGATTTATCTAAACATGAGTCTCAAGAAAATAATGTATTCAATACTTATCAAAATCGAAAAAAACACAAGATATCTTTCAAACCAAATAAAGAAGTCTCAAATTCTCAACCTCTCGTGTATTTTCACATTTATTTTTCTATACCATATAGATTTTCAAGTTTAAATTGAATTTAATACATTTATATTCTTATATATTACTTTTCTATATATACATAATTTTTTAAAGATCATAAATGTGAAGCTATTTCTTATTTTACTAAGTATTATAGATCAGTATATTATCTAAGTGGACTTAGAATTAAGAATTTAAGAGGTGACCATGGCCATGAATTTTAAAATCAATATTGTAAATCATTTTGTTCACAAATTTCTATAGTCACAACTTTTTTTCTCCTTGTACACCTCAGTATAATGGAGTTTTAGAAAGAATAAATAGAACCCTTCTATAGATTGCATGAAATATTCTCAATGAACATGACTTAACTGTCAATTTATATTCCATGGCTAAAAATACAACTTTCTATGTAATCAGTAGATTCTTAATAAGAACTATCTTGAAAAAAAAACCCTTATGGACTATGGAATAGTAGATATCATGAGGTTAACTACATTAGATTTCTTTTTCTACAATACTTTTATTCAGAATACTATGGATAATCTTGATAAATTTTCATACAAAAGTGATGATGTATTTTTACTAGGATATTCAAATTCGAGTACATAATATAGAGTAATTAATAAGACAACCAAAGGTGTAGAAGAATCAGTAAATGTCAAATCTAATCAAACAGATCCACATGAGCCCAAAATATATCTATAATATCATGAGGATGATCAATAAAATCTAGAATTATATTGTAAACCTTTTAATTACACTATCAAACATGCAAAAAATTCATCTAGTTCTGGTAAACATCTAGTATATAAACCTATATAACATGAATCTATATAATATCCAGAAAAATCTTAAGAATCTCTCATTATATGTTGTAGTTTGTGACCTAGACAAAGGTACACAATCCCTAAATTTTATATGAAATTATGTTGAACCACACTACTTTTTATCAGAACATGAACCTAAGAATATCAATAAAGATATCTATGATAAATTCTAGGCAATGTCTATTCAAGAAGTTCTTAATCGGTTTTAATGAAATAATGTATGGAAACTTGTTGATAGATCTGATAACACCTTAACTATAGGCACTAAATGGGTGTTTAGAAACAAGTTTGATGAAGTTGGAAATATTGTGAAGAATAATGATTGATTTATTACACAATTTTTTATTCAAGAAGAAATAATATACTATAAAGATACCTTTACAGCTATAGCCTAACTAGAATCCATTATAATTATGTGGTATTTTCCATCACATCTAAATTACAAACATTATATAATGGGTGTCAAAAGTGCATTCTTAAATGGTAATATTCTTTTGGATGTTTTTTTGAACAACTCCTTGGTTTTCAAAATCCATTTTTTCCAAATCAAGTATTGAAATTAGAAAAATATTTATATGATTTAAATAAAGCTCTAGGGAATGGTATGATAAGGTCAACTATTTTTTTATTTCAAAAGGTTTTAGAAAAGGAAAATCCAAACATAACCTTTTTATCAAAATAATTTCAATATATGTTTTAATTGTTCTAATATATGTTGATCACATTATCAAAGAATCCAATAAAATTTCCAAAGTTCTGGTTTTGAAATATTGATCCAAAGTGAATTTGAAGTGAGTATAGTGGTTTAACATAAATTCCTTCATAGATTTAAAATTTTTCCAAACACTAAATTAATTACTTTGAATCAAAATAAATATACTGAAGATATTATAAAAAATTTTGGTTTGGATACCACAAAAGGTAGTGGTACTCCCTTGACTACCACATGCATGCTGGATCATGAAGAGGATAGGAAAAAAGTGGATCAAACCAATTAAAAATGTACGATTGGAATTATTATATAATTAACTACTACTAGACATAACATTATGTTTAGTTTGTGTATGTTTTCTCCTTACAAGAAAACATAAAATTGTCACACATACATATTGCTAAAAAAATTAAATACCTTAAATATACTACCAATTTAGGACTTTTCTTTCTCAGAGTAAAAGGATTGGATTTAATTAGTTATTATAATGCTGATTTTGGTGGATGTAAGTTAGATAGAAAAGAACCTATGGAACATGGATCTTTTGGATTAGTCTCTAGTATCATGGTATAGTAAGAAACAAAATCTTCTGGCACTATCTATGGATGAAGCTGAATACATAACTGATGGATGTTGTTTCTCAAATTTTGTGGATAAAACATACTTTACTAGATTATGGATTTCAATTCTTACATATAATTATAAATTGTGACAAATAAATTGATATTAATATTTTTAATAATCTAGTGTCTCATTATAGAACAAAACATATTGATGTAAAAAACTTCATTTTCAGAGATCACTATCAAAAAGTTGATATAACTCTTAAATAGATTGTCACAGAACATCAGCTTATTGACATAATTACTAAGCCTTTGAATTATTAGAGAATGAGTTACATAAAACATGAGTTAGGGATGATTAATTTTATTTATGTTAAACATATTTGATGTCTCACTGTTGAGGTCACACTATTTATGTCTCATTGTTGATGTCACACCTTTGATGTCTCACTATTGAGTGTCTCAACGTTGATTTGACTCACCGTTGTTTATTCATTTAAAAATATATTTTATTACGATATAATTTTTTTTTCAATATGTTTCTTATATGGGATTATAGAATCAATAGATGGTAAAATTAGATCCCATATGATTTCGTCGAACCTCTCAAACTTTAAACCCTAGTTTTTTTCTACCTTCCTCCATCTATTTTCTAATTCTCCGCATGTGTTCAGAATAGTTAGAATGAAGTGACCATTTGAATTGACTACAAGAAATAGTGAAAAATCAAAGATGAATAAAAGTTTTTTGATCAAAAGTATTAGAAAACCATTGAATCCCAAACTCATGAATCCATTTTTCATATCAAAAAATGAGATCTCTAGAAAATTGATTATATCAAGTAAGTACCATGTGCTAAAAGTCTTTAAGGAGAAATGTTGTTTAAAATGGGTCTCAAATAATAGGTTTCATCTTTATCTGAGGCTTTTATCTTAGTTTTATCATTTTTTTTAATTTTATTTGACCAAAAAAGACGATTTATTGATACAAAAAAAAATATACAGGGATGTTTTTTGTCCTCAAGAATTTGGGAATCATGTTTAGGAGTACTCGATGAGGGTATCAATGAAGATCATTAGTTACTTTCCCCTCCTAGTAGTGAATTTTCCTACTTCAAACATGATCTAATATATCTAATTATAATTGGATCTTCTAGAAGATCTATTTTTTCCAAGTTAGATGGTGAAACTAGGATACTGTTTATGTTTATCCAACATCTTCTTTTCCCATGAGAAGGTGATTTATACTCCTAAAATATCAATATGTGTCTCTGTTGTATCATATAAATAAATTATATTAAAGAAACCTATGAAAATAAATTATTTTTCATATGTTTCATATGATTAAGACCACTTCATGATCCACTTATTTTTTTAATTCAAAGATTTTATCTTATTTGTTAAAATTTAAATAATTAGTGGAATAATATAAAGAGTTTGTTATAGACTATGGTGGTTTTTTCATTATCAAAGTTATATAAAAGAGAATGAAAATAATATTGACTCCTTGGAAGAAATAATGGATATAGGATAATGAAATGATTTATGATATTTTGAACCCGGTTGATCATCCTAGATGACCAAAGGATATTACTGATCCTGCTTTGGATCTAGATGAAATAATGGAATACACAGAAGAAAAAGTAGAGGCAGATGCCTCTATAACTGAAGATGAAAATCTATCTAAAGGGGAATTAAGTGATATATATATTCTTAAGGAACATGAATAACATTATCATGAATATCTAGGAACATCAAAAGGATTCCCATCTAGGGAAATTATTCCAAAGGATGGTGATGATAGTGATGAGACTGAAGAGGAACGCATTGATTATAAAAGTGTATCTAAAACTCTAGAGTCAAGTGTAGAAAATCATGATTACAAAATTGAAAAAGATAATTATGAATATTGAGAAGAAGTTGACTATGATGATAAAGATAAGGATGATGAAAACGAACATGAAAAGGAAAATGATGAAAAATATGATGAGGAAGAATATAGGTAAAAATGGAGATAAGGAAGATAAGGAATGTGACAGTGATAGCTCAGACCATTTATATCATGAGGGAGTATAAATAATGGATGATTCTCAACCTAGAAAAGATTATGATGAACCAGTTGAACTAAATAATGATGTTGATAGTATTGAATAACCTTAAAATATGTCTAACCTAGTGGATAGAAATGATGATATTTAATTAATAGCATTAGTTGATAATTGAAATGGGGAAATTGTTGAGAATGAGTAAAACCCCAATTTAGAAAGAGTTGAAGTACCCTAACCTTTTGATATAGAATCTATGGATAAATTGTAAAAATTATCTAGATTTTTGGTTTTGTTCTGGGTTATACAGTCTCTAATGACCCTCATATATCATTGATTAAAGAAATTAACATATCAAAAGACTGTAAACTTAATCTACTATGTATTACTGCACCTTCCCCTACCACTTCTTAGGTACCCTAAAATTATGTAAATCATTATGACTTGAAATATTTTGGAGAGAAAATGTTGCTTGGATTTAGAGATATTTTGAGATCAAAACATGAACCTGAAACCTCTCTCAATGATAGATAGACCTAACTTATTTGGGGGAAAATACTTGAAAAAATTTACCAATGATGGTTCCTAAAATTTAGGAAGTAATAATGATGAATATGAGCATATGTGATGAATTCTAAACTCTCAAATATTTGGATAAATAAATCACATATATGTGTAAAACATTTTGGATGGTATTTTGAAAAATCCCAGAGATACTTATTTTGAGTATTATCTATCTGATACTACTTATCTTCTAGTGTTTCATATTGGGAAATTCAAATCAGTTGTTAGGGATGAGTTAAAAGGTTGATCAACCTCAGCTTCTCCTTCTTTTAAATATTTAAATGTTGAGTCGATCTAATCAATTATTTGAGAAGAATTACATACTATGAGGGGTACTTCAGATCCAGAAGAACATAAGAAATCATATAAAAAATGGTGATCATATTCATTCCATGATCAGTCTTTAGTCTAAAGAGTTCACTACTTCTCAAAAAGATATTTCAAAGAAATTATATTTCTTCATGAAAATAATTTACACCAAGAATCATTTAATTATCCATTTTATGTATTTAGATGAAAATATGAGGATTCCACTAGTCACTCCTTCATTCAAGGAGGAGGTTAAAAAGCTTAAGTAACTCAATCTCATTATTCAATCCTTTATGGAAAATAAGACTGATTTTAATAAGGACATGGAAATGGTATGACATATTATTATGGATTTTAACCATCTCTTTAAGCCTAATCTACCTTTTCATAATTCTCAAGTTGTACCCCATATGTCTTTAACATTCCATCAACCTCTTCTTGACTCACTGCAGGACTTGTGTATCCTTTACCTCATTCACAATATATTTATTCCTTTGTCACCAATACTTTATCTCCTTTACTTCCTCAACATCAAACTTTTCCCCTCACTCTTACTAACGCGCTCAAAAACATGCAAATAGTTATCTATAAAGAGTTACATTCCTCTAGAAAATTAGTTTCTCCTATAATACCGACAGTTATCTCCAAACCATGGCATATGCTCCCAGAACTTCTAATAAAGGGAATGAAGATCTGGATCCAACCACTAAGAAGCCCTAACTTTAGACTTTTTGTTTTTATGGAGATTTCACTAGACCATTTTGTTTATATATCTATTACTTTCCTACTCCATTTTATTATTTTTATCTCTTTATGTATTTTTTATAATCCCAAAATGAGGAGAAGAGTATTATGGAAAATAAGATATGTTGAATATAAATATACTTTCATTTTTATTATTACCACTCTATTTCTCTGATAACATATTCTTGGATATATTTTTTGTCATACTCTATACTATAATTAAATTTTCATGTTTCTTTTGTCTACCATATTATGTATAAATTAGTTATGAATGCTTCCATGATTTGTGATCATAAATGTCGGGGAGAATACTAACATCTCGTAGTTTTAATAATCACCAATCATGCCTATTTATTTTTATAATTAGTTTATTGGGCTATCTAATCAGTTGGAATTATAAGACAGACTGGAAGAATTATATAATTATAAGCCATAAATAGCATGAATCACCGCTAAGTAATACTTACTGATCCTAATTCAACATTCTGAAGTCACCTCTCTAAGGAGTCACTGTTACAAGACAAATTATAGAATATTCTATGTATGAGTCACCGTCTCTAACTCAACATTCCTGACCCACCACTCATAACATACACATATTTATAAGTCACCATTCCAAAGACACAGTCATCTTAAACCTACCACAAATAAATCATTTACATCTTTAGGTCACCTTTTAATCTTCTACACAGACCTCCATAGAGTCACCACTAAAAAGACTCACTCCTATCTTTCTTTTTCCATTGTAATTTCAATATTCTGAATGGTCAAATTTGCAGAATTTAATACAACTTATAAAATTAATGGCCTTTTTTAGGGAACAATAAAGCCAATGTCAAACAATAGTATAAGTTATAAGTTACTAAGACATGATCTTGAACATTCTCTATATTGTCTTCGGTGGATAAAGAAAATAATCAATCAAAAAGAATAATGTGTGGACATGATGGTGAAAAACCAGAACCAATATGACTCACTGTGTGTGCACCAAACTAAAAAGATCCATTTTCATGTGTAAAATATTTTCCACATAGAATTAAAATAAAAGATGATGAATAAGATTTATTTACACTTGGATCACCCAAAATTCACAAAACAGATGCTTCTATGATACTCGGTTTGATAAGAAATTCAAGAAACCAACTCGAGCTTCATTTCAAGCTACCTTCAAGGACTCATTAAATTGCAACCTATATCAAAAAAAAATAAACATTATCCATTCCACTCTTTTATCTTCTCTATTTTTGTACATTAATTACACAAATAGTTTGTTTGATTTTATCTCTATTTTTTAACACGTACTGAATCTTGTTCAAAACTGGAAGATACAAAAATATATTCATAGCGTATCTTTTTACACCTTATACTACCATAGATAATAGTGAAATATGTCCATGTGTGTTCGGTTACTTTTTTCACTCCCATGAAAACTATGGAAGAGGTCCTTATGACTTGTAAAACTCTTTATTTTTTGTTTTATAGCTCGATATTCAGTGTAAATCAAATTTAGGTTTATATAAACTACTTGGTGGAAGGTAATCTCAAAGTGAATAGTACTAACCCTCATCTTGTTATTGAAGCTATTATTATTATTTCTTCTATACCTTTTTAATTTTTTTTTTCACTGCTCAGTCTTTTTACATCAAAAAATATTTCTATTAATTCGATAGATAATGTTAGATAGTGTTTATATTATAATTTGGTTGTGAAGATTTATTTCAAAAGATGGAATAGTATTTCATATTTTCTCAACTGTGAACTAATCACTATTTGATAAACCTTTTAAAAGATCAAAAAATTTATAGATATGATACTTTCATTATCTGGGTTGTATTTTATTTGGATATGGGTGATTTTGATTATATTCATTTTAAACAGAAATTTTAATTCGGAACTCAATTCACCCCTACCCTCTGGAGTCTCCTCTCTAAAAAAGTGGTATTCCCAAATGGATATTAAATAATCCCTATTGTTTGGATAATAATCACAAAATACATTCATGGTTAGTATATACACTTCATAAGAGAAACACGTGGTGAATTTAGACTTTATCTCATTGAAAACAACTGAGATGGAAATCCATTTACACAAGTCTTGAGTTACTTCGTACAGATTAAAAAATTCATTATAATAAACATATTTCAATTATAAATATATTAAATAGCCATAATTTTATTTATCATACCATATATTATTTACTAATGACCTTTTCTTTCCTTTTTATTAACAATTTCTTATTAAAATCGTGTTTTGGGCAGTAAATACTTTGTTTTTCATGTATTTGTTGATTTATTATTTTCATTACTATTAAATATACCATGAATAAAATATCCAAAATTTAAAACATGATATAAAAATAATTTAAAATTGCAATATATATATTTAGAGTAATCCAAAAACAATAGAGATAAAAAATGGAAAATTCTTTTCATGGAAAATGTAGGTTATATATATGCATGAACGATGTTTCCATTTTATCAATAGATGAAATCAATGAAATTTCAACATATATTACAAATGTAGAATAGTTTTTAGGTCATATATATCACATATTTTCATTAAAACCATCCATATTACAATCCATGTAAATTGTGAATGAATTACATCGCTTCATGAGGTGGTAGTCTACCATTTAGAAAAGCGACATTTATATATTCCCATAAAATGGAAAGTAAGAAGTTTTATGTGATATAATAATTAAATAACCATAATAATATCATTAATAAAATATAAAAACAATAAATAAATTGTTATATTTAGTTGTTATAGGTGGTGATGTTAAAAAAATGACATCGGTTCATATTGTGGTAGATCATCATACACGCGAAGGACGATTTTGTATCCCACAGAATGGATGTAGAGATTTTTGTAGGTCATTAATTCAATAGAAAAAAATATATATATACAGATTACTCAGATTGTATTATTTCATCATCTTTTAATAAAAATTTAATAATGTGAAGGAATTAATTAAATAAAAAAACCTATGACAAACACTACCTATTCTTTAGAAACATTCTTTTGGTTTGTCCAAAAAGCCTTTCTATGATGGATTTATAGACAAAATAATTATTTTAAAATGATATTGGAGAATTAATGAATTTAATTTTTCAGTGATTGGATGAACCAATGGGTTTTGTAATTTTTGAAGAGGAGAGGAGATGGGGTTCCCTTTTATAAGTGAGGTGAGTGGAACAATAATAGTTTTTCAAAATAAAAATTTATACCCATGTTTTTCTCATTAAAAAAAGATCCAAAATGGTCAATTCACGAATATTATAGTGTATATGGCCGAAATATGTCCATAAATGGGTGTTGAAAATGTTTCTATGTCATTTTTACCCTTCTGCTTTTAATTTAACCCCCGGTAAAGCCATTTTCAACTTAAGTATGGTTATAAATTTTTGAATGATTTTACTCTTAAAAATTGTCTAAAAATAAGTTGAAATTATTAATATAAATAACAATAATTCTAAATATAGAATAAATTTTTTCAAATTCTATTCACATATGTGGATAATTTTAATTTAAAATTAATCTCTTAGATGTGACAAAAAGGACTTTTTCCAAAGTGAAAGGTTGTAAAATATTAAAATTTGGAACATAAAAATTCAAAATAAAATTGATTCAAATGAAAAATATTGTATTAATAGATATAAACTTGAAACAATTTTACTCTTAAAATGTTGTTAAAATAAAATTTGTCATTTTAATTCTTTGAATAAATAAAAAAAATTCAATAATAACAAATAATTTTTACTATTCATCTAAAGTCAAATTTTTCAGAAAATAATAAAAAAACAACCTAATATTATTTTGAAATGTAGATTTCATAAATTAATTTTAATTTTCAATTAAATTTTCTAAAATTGGAAAAACAATATTTTCAAAATAACTGCATAAAAGGATACAAAACAGTTTTTAAAAAAAATACAATATTAAGGAAAAATGGATTTATTATTATCACATATCTAGATAAAATACAATATGAATTCTAAAATTTTGATTGAATAAATAATATTTAAATTTATTTAAATTTTTTCCCACAAAATATATTATTTTAATTTATTTAGGTAAAATTCATTTTTTTCACAAAAATTGGTTTTCACAAAAATTATTTTTATTTTAAATAGTTTTTATTTTCATTTGTAATTAATTGGTAATTAAATAATTAATTTAATATACATGTATAAAGACTATATTTTTATAAGTTATTTAATCATATTAATTCCCTCGATTCTAATTGTTGGGCAACAACAATCATATTAAATAATAGTTTTTTAAATAGTATGTTATGTTTCTTTTAAACTCGGTTTTGAATGTAAAAGAATATAAAAAAAGTGTTTTTTGTAACTCAATATAAACTTGGTTTTTTTAAATGAAAAATATAAAAATACAGTTTTAGTTGAAAAATACTTCACAAAATATTTTGGTTTTACGTTTTATACCCCATAAAGTGAGCTTCTCCCTCAAAATTCATCACTTATGTACAAAAAACTGAACATTATTCTACCACATTACATACTCAGGTTCCCTTGTAACTACTTTAAGATGGTGGTTTTTTCAAAAAAAACATTGACTAGGTCAGTGGCCTTGTTTTCGTGATCTTTCTGTATATGATCTAGAATCTCAATTGGTTATTCCTCATAAGAAATATCAAGCCCTAACATTATAACCAATAAGATTAGTACATGTGATTATCATGCATGTACATCCTTAGGAGTGATAATTGGGACGCATAATGTTCCTGAGAGAGGTTTGGTGGAAGCACCAAATGATAAGCTACTGTCCTGGTAGGATACAGTATTCCAAATGGGCTTATATACCTAGTGACTATTTTTTTTCTTTCATTCTGACTTAGATAAAATTTATAAAAAAAACTTCTTTCTAACATTAAATTCTGGATAGTGCTAATTATTATCAACATTACGTTTTTATATGATTTTCACCAACCTTATGTGTTTCTGAATGGAACTAACCTTCTCTTTTATATCATCATCTAGATATGGTCCAAATAACTTTCTTTCTCTAAATTAATTCCATTACATTAGACCTCTACACTGATTTCTATAAAGGGATTCACAAGGAGCCATCTGAATACATGAGTGAAAGACCTTTTTTATGAAAAGTTAACTAGAAGAAGTTATTAATATCAACTAACATTGAAATACATAGAACAATATCATAGCATATCCTCTAGGGATTTAATTGTTCTCTTAAACTGAAAATATGTTTAAGGATGATAAGAAGTGTAGAAATATATCCTTGTATCATTGGACTAATAAAGACATCTACATAACATAAAGGTAAACCTTGAGTCCCAATCAAGTTCAATATAATGTAAAAATACAAGAAACATAACCACTTCCTTAAAATTTATTTTGACAAGCTAATTGAGATAGAAATATTCTTTGATGGAAATGATGTGTTATTAATTTATAATTTGGTTGACTATAACCCATATAGAATTGTTCCCTTTAGATATTTTTCAGATTTTGATGTTAAACCCCATAATGATTTCTTCCCATTTTCCATTCTGGTATTGATAATGGTTATCACATACTTTTATACATTTTACTCATAAACATGACATTCAAATATACGGTGCATTTAAATACAAACTCATAAATACCTCTCTTTATGGTGTACCACCTGAAATATTCCTTCATATAGTCTAGTGGTAGGTGTTATACCCATTTCACATATCAGTTGTGGGTTCAATCCATATAGCCTGGTTGGAAGAAATCGATTCTTGGCTCACTTACATGTTCTCCTTTTTCAAAAAATATATTAATAAAAAAATTCTCAAATTTAAATAAACTATAATTACTTTAACATAAAAGATAAGATAAACCATAAATTTTACCAAATACCTTTATTAATATGTCCATAAAAGGCATTCCTCCTAAAATCAGTTTTTCAAACAAAATATTAAAAAACAAAAGGGTTGTATTTCCATTAACGTATCTTAAAATATCATTAATCTTTATACACTACCATGAAATACAACATAAAAATGGGTGTCTAAGACATTAAAATTATTGTAATCCTTATAATAATAGACCCATTATGGTATCCATAACTCTTAAGTTAATCTTACATGAATACATAGATGCCTCTAGAATTAACAAAAACCTTAGATGTTTCTGGATTCTAATAATGAAAATATCATTATAAAAAATATCCATAGAATAATTCATGAATACAAATACATACACACTATAATACTTTCACTTCATTGGTTGTAGTAGAATATGTATTTCCGTGGACTTGGGGAAAACCCCTAGTTTAGTGCACTGACACAGATAATTTTCATGTTTCCCAAATATAAGACATTGGATTACATGGAAACTCATTTCTATATGACCTTTATTTTCACATAGAAAACACCACACATTCAATTTGATATATTCTTCTAGTTTCTTCTTCCCACCTTATCGTCATTTATAAAGTCACTTATTCTTTCTTCACTATTTTCTACCATATGAACATTCATAAAATTTCATTTACCTCATATTTTAATCATTATTAATCACACTAAATTTAACAATTTTAATCATATATTGTGAAAGTTGATTCTGAATAATCACAAAATATATCTCTCCATTTTGGATCAAATTTGGATGCTCATAGTCACTGAATTTTCCACCACATTTAGTGTTAAAATGATTCCTTGATGTTCCATCAATTAACTAAAACCACAAGGAAGAGTATGATCAATAATAATCAGAGTGTAAAACCACATAATCATGAAAGTCACTTATATATTGTCAAAATAATGAAACCTTGTTTACAAGCTATGGAACCTTAAGCTTAAAGTATGTCATTCATGGTCTTTATTTAGATCCCTCATGATGGTTCATAAAGAGTTTTTTAATTTCCAAAGTATATCCCTTATGAGTATTAATATAGGTGTGTAGAATGAGAAACTTTTTTGTACTAGGTGATGATCATGTCTAGCTCAATGCACCTTTTTGGAGTTATTACTCCTATGTACCTTTGTTCTAGAGTCACATCCTCCTATAGTATCCAAATATGAATTTAATTGCTTGGAAAACACTCGTTTTATACATTAATAAACATCCAACACATTTTCTTATATGTTGACTAATATTTAGACTTATCTTTATACCTATCATTAGGGATCTCCTAAAGGTTTTCTCATCATAGTTTCCAAAGGAAAACTAAATAAATACTTTGATAAAAACTAAAAGGAATCAGGATTTTCATACATAGATAATACATATTTTTTTGATAAATATTCATTACATTGCACAAAAACATGCCCAGACATTGTGAATTTAGTGACTTCGGTATGATCAATAAAACATTAGAACATTCTTAAGGATAGTTCTGAATCCAGGCACTGAGTAGGCACAAGATTCTACATCCTAAAGAGCCTTGACATGGCGATTTGAAAAATATTAAATATATTTTTTCACATGCATGCATTTTCTCTGGAAATGTGGAATAAATCCCAAGCATAGCCTAAGATCATATTTTTGGGACCTTAGTTGAGTTAAGAACATCATGTTTACCCAAGGCATGACATAATGTTGTTCATGCCATGAATTTTATTCCGAGGTGAGTTGAATGGGATTTATGTGGTGGATTAATTTATTAAATGGAAACATAATTATAAATATGACCAAAATCTCCCCCTCCACTAACATTTTTTACAGAACCCAATAGACGATCCACACCTCTCCTCTCCCCATTGGCGATGACCAAAATGAGGACAAATAAACACAAAAACTACAAATAATATCATTTTGTGCTGATCATCATCAAGTTTAGGAGCATCATAATATGGGCATCGTTCTACACCCAAAGCATCAGTGTTTCTCCCTTGATGTAGGTATTTTGAGTTTTGGTCTTGATCCTCTTATTTTTTTCATTATTTTAAGGTTATCGAGCCCTATTTAAAATCATAGAGTTCCCTCCTAGGTCGATCTATAGTTTTTGGTTGAAACAGGGTGATTTAATTGTTTTCAAAGGTAATTTATGATATTAATTACTATCTACACAGTTTTTAGTCTAGAGTGACAAGTCATGTAACTCTTCCTATTTGGGTACGAACACCTTTTGGGGACTACACACTCTGTACTTGGTTACATGTCATGTAGTGACCCAAAAAGTGTGTTCATAGGGAATATCTTGGGATAACCATGTAATTTTTCGTAGCCATATGAAATCACACAACCAAAGAACATAGAGACAGGTTCTGCTAAACTGAAAATTGAAAACACACATCTAAGAGTCCATTTATCCTGAAGATTTCATGTAGTATGGCATCCATTGTGTGTAAGGGAAATGGTTGGTTGGGATTTGTGGAAGAGGAACAAGGCCAGGGGCTAGGTGAAGCATTACATGATGTGTATGGGTTGTATATTCCATTTACCCCATCTTGGGTTGGAAAATTGAGTAAACGTGATACATGGATAAGTGATCGAGCAGGATCACACACTATGTGGACACCAATGCATGTTGTGTACTCTTTGGGATCTTCTTCAGATCTTCCAACATTCAAATATTATTCTCTTGGACTTAGATTTATAATTTTTAGTACTCTATCCTAAGTATCATTCTCGTGTATAATGCGATGGTGGCCTCTGTTTTGACCTAAAATATATGATGTGGTGTTTAAATTGTGGAACTTATGTAGTGGTGCATTAAATTGGTAGTGATTTAGGTAGATCACCATGTTGACGTCGTAGATGGTAGCATTAACTTTATCTATAGGAATTGGGTCCCCTAGAATCTTTACGTGGGTAGAGTGGTTCTCCCCTATTGGATTAGGGTTCTGGTTTCCCTAAAATATATTCTTTGTTAGAAATTGGACTCCCCATGTAGTTAGTGTAGGTTCTGACACATTTGGTAGATATTCAGGGTTTAGTACCTCGCTAATGGATTGTTATGGGCTTCCATATATCATTCATATAGTGAGAGACATCACTACCTGGCCATTATAGGGTGATGGATCTCTATACATATTGGCTAGAGAGATATGTAATTCCTCTATTGTTCCAGGTAGTGGGTTTTCATTCCTTGGATTTGGTACTCCCCTATCATTCTAGGGTGTAGTTCCTCCTTACACATTGTTCCAAGAGAGTTGGTACTCCCCTTTCATACCAGGGAGAGAATCCTCTACCTTGGGGTCTATACCCACTTTTTCATTTAAGGTGTGATTCCTCCAGAGTAAATGAGGTGGAAGAGTGGTACATCATTATCATACTTGGTCATGGGTCCTCTAGACAGAAAGTGGTACTCCCATGTCGAACTAGGGTGTGGGTCCTTAAATACAGAGTTATACTGCCTCATCTTTATATTGTAGTGGGGATCAGGTCCACCATTGATGTTTGTGATCCTCATTATATTGAGTACAGTTATGAGGAGTGGGACCTACACTTGTTACGTGTGATACCTGGTTAGGAGTTAGTGCGACAATGATGGATTAAGGTCTTGTACACTCCAAAGAGGAGAGACAGAAGGTTTGCATGTTTACTTAGGTACTACTATTCCCTCAACTATAGGGCAGTGGCGATGTGTGGGTCCCTTAGTTCTCTCTCGTTTGATAAGATTCATGTGATGTGTATCCTGAAGAAGTTCTCCCAAAACAATGTGCAGTGGTGAGGGGTGGACCTCTTCACATGGGTTCTTATAAACTTTTGAAGGTTTCATGTTTAAAATAAATGGACCTCTGGTGCTAGGCACTAGATCTAGACCTATAAAGTTCTTTTTGATAGGGCATATCTCTTAGATGGGTGTCATCAATTATAGGTAATCTCATGGAGTGTGTTCTCCTAGTTTTATGTTATTGATTGATCCACGAGTAGAATAGTATCACTTGATATGAGGTCAGAACCTCTTGATACTTGGTGTCTCAAATGATTATATCTGGGTGTTTTTCTGTGATTCCTTGCTGTGTTGTCATGTATTTGGGCTTACACCCCTTTTTGACCTAATTTTACTTGTCATGTATAGTCAAGGATAGTTCAAGATGGAGTTTCTCTCTCAATCATATTCCCTCTGGCTAGGTTAAATCTAATTTTTTCCTTTAGGTTTATCCCTTTTCATTGGTGTTTTTGGGGCACCTACATTGTATTTTTATACTCAACCCCACAACGTCATTTTCTGCATTTGTTGTGTCTTGTGCATACCTTATTCCTTTCAACAGATTCCCCAAAGGACTTGAGGTAGGAAGATCTTAGCGAGTTAGGCTAACCAAGGTGTTTTTTATGTCTAGGATGATGAGATTTATAGAAATTTCTTTTGATAGTGATGCCCTCCATTAGATCAAGTTGGACCCTTTTACATTTTTCATTTTGTGGGCGTGTGTTTTCCCTTATACTATTTTATTAATCATTTTGTACTCTGGTTTGGGATAGATATATTCATGGATGTTAGTATCTTGATTTTTATATATCTTAACTATTCCATAGAGGTTTTTGTGGGTGCATGTGTATAGGTACATAGGAAAAGGCCTTCCATCTTTGTGATATTTCTACTCAGTGATTACTGTGATTCCCTGGCCTATTGGAGGAGGGATTGAGGAGTTACAGACCAGACACAATTAAGTCAGGTTTCTGAATAATGACATCAAAGTGGGTTCCAATTTGTGACTATAATGTCATGATATTAGTTTTGATTGAATGGAGGTCATGTTAGTATGTTTAAATTTTCAGAATCAGGTCATAGGTTCCAGTTTTTGGGTGGAGACTATAATATCCATTCACCAAGACTCAAATAACCTTCTTTTCAACATGGTAGCTTATAAAACATGTCATAGAGAAATAAATTGGGCATTCATCATATAGGAATCGGTTTTGGTTTTTCCTTCAACTTGTTGAGTCATCTCTCCAGACATACTCTTTGGTTCTCATTCATCTTGATTCTATTTCTGGATGCCTCCTCAATGACAACCATATAGGATTTCACAGCATGATTGTGATGAACATCCATATCGTGATGAGGATTCAGTGTAGGGAATTGGTTTTAATGAAGTACCTCTAGGTGGTATTCTATTTGATCCACCACCAGTGGAGGAGTTGTTTATGCTGGTAGTTTTGTAGAGGATGTGTGTAGGCTGTGTGTATTTCAAGAGTTCTAGAGGTAGTGACCTCAAATGTGCTTGGTGATCTAGACCCCTAAGAAACTGATGACTGGATCGAGGCTATCATGCATGTTTTTCCACCTCATGAGTACACCTCATGATAAAGTGGGTGTCTTATCAACAAACTGTAGTCATGTTCCAGTTATACCATGGTGGTGTTTAGTGACGAAATACCACGAATAGGTGATGCTCACATAGACAGAGTTCAACAAACTCTATGGGGAAGACTTTTACCAAGACACACTAAGGTCAGTCCATATCCAAGAACTTCGGTAGCTTCATCAGGCTAGAATTATAGTGAAAGAGTACTTTGTGAGGTTTATACACCTATCTAGTTACACTATTTATTTGGTGTGAGACCCCTTATTCGTATCTCAAGAATTTTAGCAGGGCGTTTTTAGAGACGTCTGACAAGGTGTGGTCTTCTTCTGACTCCCCTCTTATGTGGGGTTACTAGAATGATATCTGATCATATAGATCATCCTAGAAGTGGGGAATGCTGATGTGGCCTATAGTGGTGGTCATGAGGCTGAGGAATCTACACCAATGGGTAGATATCGTTTGGAAGGATTAAAACATAGGATGCAAACACATGCCCAATCTTAGGCATGTGGTCTGGTAGAATAAGACTGGTGACAAGGATCAGATCTTCTGTATGAGATGCAGTGTTACACTTTCATTGGTCTGTTACTTCTTACAGTAGATTTTCTAAACCATTTTGTTCTTGAAACGGAGTAGGCCGATATGTCGCCTTAATAGAGGCGGAATTTGGAGCCGGGTGTTCCGCATCATGGAAGATGTTGAAAAGGGCTAGGTAGAGCATCAGTGGGGGATAGGCGGTTCAAGTTGTTTCCACCACCACCCCCAATTAGTCCATGCCATGATTAGGGAGCTTGAGGATGCAGACAAGGATATTTTTAGGCTCTAGAGATCATTGATCAAGAATCTCTGAGGATTAATAGAGGTACACTCAGTGTCTTTTATGCTTTCTTCAGTAGTAATTGATAGATATTGTTTTTAGGTATTCTTTTCATTCTATTTCATGCTCACGGTTAACACATGTTGATGTGGGGATTTTGTGTAACCATGTGTTGGTGAAGTTAGAAGTAGCCCCAAATGCATGAAGAAGATGAGTCTGACACCACCGAGACACAATTTTTGGATGAGATTAAAAATAAGAGGGAGATTTAGTTCCACCAAAAAATGATAGTATTGAGGTGTGTGGGATGAGTCCCTCTATCTACTTTGTTCAGGGTTGGGTTCCATGTTGGTAGTTGTGAAAAATGTTCTAGTAAGACATCGTGTGAGTGTTCTGGAATCTATATGTTTTATTTCTATACCCTTATTCATTTGGAGTCATCTTTGCATGTGATATTCTCAAGGAGTACATGAAGATGTTTGACGTAGCTTTGAATCGTGAGGAAGAATGACACTTTCCCCACCAAGACACATTTTTTTGATTTGACAAAAACCATGCATGAAATTTGGTGCCACCCAAAGTAGATAAATTTATGGTGAGGGAAATTATATCATTATACTTGTGAGTTATGATCATGGTTGCGCACTGGAGTGGTGGGGCAGGTCCTAGCCTTACCAATGGAGTTTTTCTTCTTGACCCCTTTTTTCATAGAAGCCATGGTAGAGGGAGATCCTTTATATGAAGCAATCCTTAGTTGTAGATATAGCCCATAAGATTCTTCTACAGTGTATATTGGTTTCCTACCATCCATACTCAGTTTATATTTCACTAGTGGGTGTTGTTGTGTTTTTGTTCAGGTGATCTATGTTGTAATTAGAGGTTCACAAATGAAGGGCCCGATAAGAGTCAGTGTATACACATAGGAATCCTTGTATTTTTAATTGGTACCCTCATGTGCTCAGTGTCAACCATGAATGAAATATTATTGAGGATTTTGTAGTATAGTCCCCACATGGGTTGATTTTAAATGTGGGATTTCATTAGTATTTGCGTCAGGTTAGCAAGGTAGTGTACCGCTAGACTCTATGACTTCAGATGGACTATGGGGCTTAGTGATTTTCTAGATTTCATGGTTGATGATACATGTTCCCACATTTCTCATGATGTATACCTTGTTAGAGATGTACAACGTTTAGGTTTTTTCTTGGTGGTTCCCCTAAATGAGTTCTGGTAAGAGACATGGGAACCCCTACTGAGATCACTATCATGGGATTTCCATTAGATAGATCAATTTATTTCATTTTGTCCTATGTATTCTATTTTTTAGGATGAAAATACATATTGGGGAGAATATAGTGACTTGGGTTTGACCTTTATATCTTTGGAATATTCATAAAAATATATATGAAGCTAGATGATGAGTTAGTGTGGGATTCTAGGGCCCAAAGTGCCTCAACACTGTGATTTTAAAAATATTAAATATATTTTTATCACGTGTGCACAGTTTCTATTTAATCATGGAATAAATTTCAGGATGAGTCTTTTATTATATTTTTGAGACCTTAGTTGATTACATAACTTCATGTTTACCCTAGGTTCAACATAAAGTTATCTATGTTAGAGTTTTTGTTCAGAGGTGAGTTAGTGAGTTCTTATGTGGTGGATTAATTAACTAAATAATAATTTAATTAAAAATATATCCCAAACTTCTCCTCCCCTCACTTTTTCTATAAAACCAAATGAATAGATTCTCCTCTCCTCTACCCCATTGTAGATGATGAAAACAATGATGAAACAATGAAATAAAGTGTTGTCAATCTCATTTTTTGGCGACGATCATCATCAGATTGTGGAGCACCATGATTCAAGTGTCATTCTACAACAAAATCTTTAGCGTTTCACCCCCTGTGGTAGGAAGTTTTTACTATTTCTCTCAATCAAATTATTTTTTATTTTTAAAGGTTGAATATCCATATTCAAAATCCTAGAGATCCCTCCTAGGTCGATCAACACGTTTTGGGTGAAACCATGGTGAATCACGTGTTTTCAATGGTAATTATTGTCTAGAATTACCATATACATGTTGTGTATTCTAGTGATACATTCTATGTATCTCTTACTATTAAGGTAAGAACACTTTTTGGGACTACATGACATGTACCAAGGTTAAGCACTGTATAGTTACCCAAACCGTGTGGTCAGTGGACAAGGCAAGCGTTAGCATTGCAACAGTACATGGTTGTGTAAAAGTACACATTCGAAGTACATAGACATAGGGTATGATACACAAACATGAGAAAACCCAAAATACTGGGGGACATTAATCTTGAAAACACTATATAGTATGGGATGCACAGTGTGTAAGGGACATGGCTGGTCAAGCAATGTGGAAGAGGAACATGGCATGTGGGTGGGTGAAGCAGAGCATGCCTTTTATGGGATGTACACACCATATACCCCTACTTGGTATAGAAAACAATGAATAAAGGATAAAATTCTAGGTGCTTGGGTGGTTTCACATGTCAAGTGGACCTCATTTCACATTTTGTACCCCTTTGGGATTTTCTTGAGATATTATTCCATCTATACATCCTTAACTAGGACATGGGTTCAGGCTTGTTAGAAGCCTATACGGAGAAAATTTTCCATTTATAACATTATGGTGGCCGGTTTTTTGGCCTACGACATATGATGTGGGATTTTGAGTTTGTGTCTTTTATATAATTGCCTAACCTATGTAGTGATCAGGGCGGGAGACTGGGTCGATGTCAAGTTTGGTACCCTTCCCTTTATCCTTAGGAATTGGGTCCCCTAGACTCTGTAGTCCAGTAGAGATGTTCTACCTTGTTGGATTAAGGTGAAGGTTTCATTAAACTCTTTGTTTTGGTATAGATGGTAATCCCCATGTTTTTGGTGTGTGTTTTATACATTTTGGTAGTTATTATGGGGTAGGTACACCCCCTATGGATTATGGGTTAAGGTTGCACATATCATTCGTATAGTTAGAGGCAACACTACCACTTTGTTCAAGGGTCTGGGCCCGCCACACTATTTTTCCATATAGAGTAGTTACTACTTTGTTGGACAAGGGAATTAGTCATCTATGCTTTGAGTAGATACTGACCTACCATGCATGGTTATGGGTCCTACATATGTGGCGTATAGGTAGAGTTGGTACTCCCATATCGTACCAAGGAGAAAGTCCTCTAGCATGGAGTTGGTAATCCCCAATCATGTATGGATGTGGGTCCCTCAATGTAAATGAGTTGGTAAAGTGGTACTCACCTATCATATTAGGGTGTGGGTACACTATCAACATAGTGGTACTTTCCTATAATTCTAGGGTTCGAGTCCTCACCTATGGAGTAGTACTCCCCTATATCCAAGTTGTATAATATAGTAGATCCTTCATTGGGTTATGTTACCCATCGCCTATTGAGTAATTTTATGGGAATTGGAAACCTCCAATAGTTATGTGTGATACCTAAAAAGGATTTAGTGCACCCTTGATATATTAAATTTTGGTTCACTCCTTGCAAGAGGGATTGGGGTTTCATGGGATTTGTTAAGAACTAATACTCCCTTGACTACAGGGCAGTGGCGAGATGTGGGTCCCTTCATTCTCTCTCATTATGGAGGATGTATGAAATGCCTAGTATGGACTAGTGCTCTATCAACTATGGTTAATAGGGAGGGGTGGCCTTTCCACCTTGATTCTTATAACCTTGGGAAGGATGAAGGTTAGAATTGATAGTACATAAAAAACTCGACACTAGAGATGGACCTAGTATGATGCTATTTATAGAGAATATCTCTTGGATGGGTGACATCTTGGGTGTCTGAAGTCATGGAGTTTGTTCTCATAGTTTATTGTTACTAATAGATACTTGAGTAGAATCATATCTCTAGATATGAGGTCAGAACCTCATGTGAATAGGTTTATGAGATGAGAATATATGGGATTTTTTTAGATTCCTTGTAGTGTGTAATGTGTTTGGTTGGACACCACTAGTGGGATGATCTGACTAGTCAGGTGTAGCTGAGGATGGTTCAAGATGGAGTTTCTCTCTTGATTTGGTTCCCTCTGGCTAGGTAGGGAAGACTATTTTCTTTCAGTTTCTTCATTTACTTTGGGGTGTTTTGGATCCTACTATGTATTTTTTTACTCAACCCTACATGTGATTTTCTTGCACATGTTGTGTCTTGTGCAACCCACATGCCTCTAGATGAAGTACAAAAAGGACCTGAGGTAGGCAGATCTTAGTCAGCTAGACCAACCAAGGTGTTTACTAGAGTGGGGATGACGATATTTCTGGAAGATTCATTTGATAGTGAACCCCTCCCTAAGTTCTTTTTCGATTCTTTTATGGTTTTCTTTTGGTGTGCATTTGTTTTTCCCTTTTACACTTCTAGTACTTTTATTGTACTCTTCTTTGGGATAGATGTATTCATAAATTTTATTTATACATATTTCTATATCCATACACTATTTCATAAAGGTGTCTGTGGGTGAATTTGTATGGGTACTTAAGAAAGGTCCTTTCATCTGTGTGGTATTCCAAATTATACGTGGTCACTAGCACTAGGCCTAACGGTGGTAGGTTTGGGTAGTTGCATCCTTTACCCTATTAGGTCGGATCAGGACTGTAATGGTATAGTTCCTTTGGAAACATGGAAACAAAAACCACTAGTCCATAAGTGTGATACATCACCTCCAACTATGTTCTTCATAACTAGCACGCTTCTTAGACATGTCATACAAAATACATTTCATCATAACAAAAAAATAAATCATAAAAAAGGTGATCTAAGATGCTATGAAAGGGTAAACTAAAGAGGTATCAACATATCATGAGCATAAGCATATAAGAATGTGATAATAAAATTATAATTCTATTACTAGAATATCACATATCATAAACTTCAATCCGGGAAAAAATATTGACAGTTTATAAGACAGGAATCATAAAGGAATCAAAGAACATGAAACATGAGAAAATAAAATTGAAATAATACATTGATTTGTGTAAAACAAATAATCATATTATATCATTTCCTTATTATTAAATTACCATTAAAAAATATATCTCAGTGGCACGGGTTCACTCCCAAAACCATTGTAGTTGTTAAGGTGCACTCCCAATATTGTCATTGTGGAGACTGTCCCTTACTGAAATAGGTTCACTCCCCAGTATAGTCTTGTATATCATGTGATATTTCAATATTTACCCAATGAATTGGAGGGAGATATATTACCCACCCTTCACACAATTAAAATCATACATACATGTTCCATAAGATCATTAAACATTCATCATTTAATAACTCATCAAAGTAAATGTGTTTTAGAACCATTTCATCATAACATAACATGTTGAAAAGTAATAGAATTTATAATCATTACATTATTTCATCAAAATAAAAACACATTGAAAAAAATTTGTTTTCATAGGACTTTAGTCAACCTAAACATAAAGAATTCATAGATGTAATGAAAATGGAATCCTTGTATCATATCCCTAGTAAATAGTATGTGAAATCAAATGATGTCATCTTAGGTGGAACATTGTTTGGAATCGAAAATCACTTGAAATTTTTCTCGAGGAAAATATTTGTTCTTCGAAAATAACATTTTTATGATAAATAATTTATAAAATACTTTGAAAATAATTTTCACTTAAAATAAAATTTAACAATTATAAATAAAGATTAAAAACATTTATAAAAAGTATTGTAACCAGGGCTTCGATGAAAATCTGATGGTGCCCCATTCTCCAGGCTGCTCTTGTGCTCTCGTCTTGGCTTGGCTTCCTTCTTCCCCAAGGGTTTTCTCGCTGACGACCTTGGGTCTTCTTCTTCTTTGATTCCTCTATATCTATCTCTAGCTGGTTCTAGGTCCCCTATCCCCAGCTCTGTGAAGGCCTTTCTCCTTCCAACATTATGTGCTCCGAACTCGAGTTCCACCGCTCTATTCCTGGTTAGATTTGGAGTTACGGGAACACTTAGGCTTTGGGATAGTTATTTGGTGGTCGAGGTTCCTCTCAGTGTCTCTTTTTTCTCCTCTTCTAGGGTTTTCATCCCTGATTTATTTTTAAGTTTTCATCTCCTCACTGTTTAGATATTTTTTGGTTCCGATTAAGTTTTTATCCCCCTTTTATATTTTTTCCATCGATCTCGGTGGGTTTGGGTGTTTTCTTTTAGTGTTGGAAAAGGTCGGAGTAAGTGTAGCGTCGAGGATGACAATAGAGAACGTGAAAAGACAACATGATGACCTTTGTTCTTCATCGATATGGTTTCTCTGATGGCCCCGTTTTGTGGAACATGTTATTCCCAGAGACGTTTTTGGAGTTCATCTCACAGTGTTGGTGGGTTTTGGTGGATTCTGACTTGATGTTTCTAGTGGTTCAGTGGTTTGGGGTTGGTGACGATGGTCTCACCAGAGTGGTTGTTTGACGAGTTCGATTCATAGGGTTGATTTTGGTTTTATTCTGGGGTTTGTGTGTCCATGATTTGTAGTTTCCTTGGTCAGAAATGGTTCTCTAGTGATGATAATCAGTGATGTTGCATTCATGGTTAGGAATGTTCGGCGGTGATGAGGCGACGATGATGGATGCATTGTTGACTCGAAGTGGGATAGTGGTTTGATGTCTCGAACTATTTGTGGTTCTGACTGTAGTTGTGAAAGAGGATTATTAAAATAATAAAAAAATTATTTGGAGTGGATAAACAAAATTAAAATAAAATATTTTCATGAAATTGAGAATTTTTATTCATTTCATATATATTAAGAAAAATCATTTCACATTTTTGATAAAAGAAAATAATTCCTTGATCTGAAAACGACATAAATATTGCATTAAAAAAACATATTAAAAATTAAAATAGGGGTAAAAACTAATTTTAATAAATTCTTTGGGTAATTTCAAAATAGTTATAAAATAATTTTTAGAAAACATGTATATATATAAAAACAAGTTTTCGACCGAAGAGAGAAATAAAGATGAATTTTCTGAACGAAATATTATTTAGAACTCATTATTACATTAGGAGAGAAAAATTAATAAAAAAATGTATAATTTATAAATAAAAATAATATAAGAATTTAAAATAGATTCTTGAGAGAAATATCCTAATATTTCAACATTGGAACCATAATCAGGAACGACCCTAATAAATGATGAGATTTTATCATAAAACCCCTAAAACATTTGAAAGATTCAATCATCAGCCCTGTGAAGGAATAAAAATAAATTAAACATAAAATATCATTATATTAAATAAATTCATGATATTTCATGTCATAGTGTCTATATATACACCTAATAAATGAACATTGGTGCATAACATAACATTTTTCTGAAAGAACACAAATTGAGACAAAAATACCTTTCCCATTTGTTAAATTTTGAACCGTAAACCCCATGAAATAGTGATAATCATATAGATATGTATATCCTCATAATTTTCAGGTCAATTATAATAAAATACATTCCTAGGTTGTATATACACCACATAAGGGATGCACATGGAAAATACGGAATGTGTCTCCTAGAAAATAAAAGTGAGACATAAATCCCTTATCGTAAGTCTCAACTTCTTTAGTACAAGTTCAGCCATAATATATAATAATTATAATTTTATTACAAATATATTAAATAACCATAATTATATATATCATACCATATTTGATTTACATATGAACTTTTATTACATGTTGATAAATTAATGCATGTTAAAATCATGTTTCGTGAAATAAGTTATTTGTTTCTATTTTATGTTTTTATATTTTATTCTCCATACACATACATTGATAATGGTTCAATTATATCAATAATTTTAACCATAATATATATATATATATATAATATAAGTATTTACATTAATTCATAAACATTAGTGATAGAAAATGAATTACTCCATTCAGGGAGATGGTAGGTCATACGTATGCATGAATGGTATTTCTATGTTTTCAAAAAATAAAATGAAAAATAGTTAAATAATATATTAAAATAAAATAAAAAAATTGTCAAATATGTAATATATTTTAATTAAACCCATCCTTATTTCCTTCCATATATATTGTGAACGTATCATATCACATCGCGAGGTAGTACTCCATCATACACACGGGCGACGTTATCATATTCACAAAGAATAGAAAGAAAGAAGTTATATGTTATATAATAATTAAATTATCATATTAATATAATAATTGTCATATATAAATAATAAATCCATCATTATATCCATTCATCAGAGGTGGTGATGAAAAATGGATAACCTTGTTTCCAAGGTGATAGTCCTTCGTACACACGAATAATGATTTGTAGACAATTTGATGGAAGAGGATATGGTTGTAGGACATGAAACTAACATCTAAAAATCTCATTATATGTAATATAGAAAGTTATTTATATCATTATGGTTTCATTATAAATTAATTGTGCGGATAATGAAATTAAATAAAGTGTTTGGTTGGAAACATTGACTCTTTTCCAGACAACTTCTTGGGTTTGCACGAGAATCCATTCGAGGATAATTTTTAACAAAAATAAGGATTATAGAATGATATTAGGGAATTTAAGAAGTTATTTGTTAGGTATTTTCTGAATCAATGGGTGTTGGGATTGTAAAGAGGAGAAGATGGGTGTAGCCTTTTATATGTGAGGTCAATACCACAGCTGTAATTGTTTAAAATAAAAAGGTGTACCCACATTTTTATCATTACAGTAGGATCCAAAATGGTGAACTAAAGAACCATATAGGTTTTAAATTATACATTTGGTCATTAAATTTGTTTTGTATAAGTTTATAGTTCATTTTACTTCTTATCTTTTTAGTTTAACCCACTAGTAAACCCATTTTCTACGTAACCATTGTTATTCATTTTTACAACTTTTATTAATCATAATAGAAATAAATTAATCTTAAATTATTGTAAAAAATTATGATGATTCCAAATATAGAATAAAATTTTCCAACTTCTATTCATATAATTGTAAAATATTAATTCAAAATTAATCCCACATACGCGAAGATAAGGTAGATTTCCAAAGAGGAATGCTTCAAATGTTTCAAAAGTTTTTATATCAGAATTAAATATAACTTTGATTCCAATGACATAAATTGTTTTAATAGATAAAAAATTTAACAAATTCTATTTTTAAATCAATTGATTTCCCCACGATTCACTGTTTCATTTTCACCCTCACACCACTATGCTAAACTAGTTTTGTACTCAAAATAATAGTAATATTAACTCATTGCCCTCCATGTTTGATTAAATTATTATATTTAAAATATTAATAAGTAAAATTTTATTTTATTTTATAACTACATTGTTGGTGTAGGATATTTTGAGGTCCCACGATGAAGTCTGAGAAAAGTGGGCCAATTTGCGTAGGATCTAAGTGCACCGGTGGACTAAACCTCACACTTATACTAAACCATTATTCCAAATTCGCTAATATTTTGTTGTCTGTTCATAATTATAATGAGATACATTCCATATAATGAAACTCATTTCTCATTCTTCCATCTATTCCCCAATCTAGACTGATCTTTCTAACACACCTAAACCTCACCAAGTCAAAAGTGGTGTGTTGTGATCTGTCCATATATCACAATGTAGGTATACAAATGAAGTCAAACATTTTGTGGAGATTCTAGATAGGGGGGAAATTTTTTAGTTTTTACCAAAGCATAATAAGGCATGATACTCATCAAAAATCCATGTTCTAGGTGGTTTTAAGAAATCATGGTTCCCAAAACAACCTTCCATTTTTCCTATAAAATGGAACCCTGAGATCTTCATTGGAATGTTCGACCAGGAGTAAAAGGTTTTGTTTTTTGGAGATCCAAATTATTCCTCTAATCATCCTAGAAGATCTGGAGTCACTTTCCATTATAGGAGGATCATATAATGTAAAATTAGTTCCAATCAGTCTCCTCCTTCTCTCGATAGTGAGGTAAACGGTGGGCAATCATTTCATGGAAGCTACACATACGTGGGATTGAGTTTGATAACTTTTTATTCTACTAGTTTTGTGTAATTATTTTCTTTAATATTTAACTTATTTGTAACTTTGAATAAATTATCCTCTGAATACATTTCTTTTTTTATAATTAAGTGAAACACTTTTTATCTCAACATTGAATGAGTGGATATTTCAAGTGGGGATCTTAGGTCATTCTTATTGGACAACTCAAGAAACATGATTTATCACACACAGTCATACAATTTAAGTATTATTTGGTTGGATTCAATCTTTTTGTGAGGTCCAATCCTTGAAAACATGATTTTGGTGTCATTTTTTGGTACTTTTTGCAACAATTTAAGAGGCTAGAGGGGAATCAAGATCTTGGCAACCCTCAACCAATGAATTAAACAAAAACCCTGTGTATTTTTCAGAACAATGAACTATCTATTATGTGTAGTGAACTTTAAATTAAATAATTCTATAATAATTCTTAAAACATCACATTTATTTATCAACTATTAATGTCTTTTATTTAAGTCAATCTCTTAAAACTATTTTCAATCCCACCCCCTCGTTTTTCATTTATATTAAAAATTCACACTATAAACCACCAAAGCTCATTGAGATAAGACATAGTGTCTTCCCTATACTATAAATCAACCTTAATAACAAAATCAATTTGACTTGTCATGAAAACACGGTTAAATTTTTGTGTCATTTTTTGAGAGACCTTTTGTTTTTTGTATGTGTTTTTTAAATAAAATATTGTGTGTTTTGTAAGTATTAGTTCACTTCATTTATTCCATAATTTTTTATTTAGATTCTAAAATATAACTTCTGTATTAATTTTGAATTATGTTACCTCTATTTTAAGAACTACTCCCATTCTAAAAAAATGGAGAGGATCTTTCTTCATCGACATGAAGAAGCACCAAATAATCCATTGAAGGAGGACCACAAAACATCAACACAATTCATGGTCTTTCTTATTATTCTTCTCAAACCAACATCAAAACTGAAATAAACATTCGTAACATAGCTAAAAATAACTGGAAATTAAAATTACTGACCTCTAAAGATGTTGATATCCAACCCACATATATTAAATTACAAGGTGAGGTCCCCAATTTTGAACTTAAATCCTGTTTAATTCATTTGTTACAAAGATTCCATGGACTCGCATGAGAAGATCTGTACAGGAATTTAAAATAATATCATACTGGATGTTCTATATTATAACAAGAAAATGTGGATGAAGAACAAGTAAATATTAGGAAATTTTCTTTTTAATTATAAGACACTACAAAAGACTAGATTTATTATGTTATTTCACCAACTAGAGGATGGGCAGACATGAAATATCTTTTTCTTGAAAAATATTTCCCAGCCTCTCAAACTGACACTATAAGGAATGAAATTTGTGGTATAAAGAAATCAGAAGGGGAAACATTACATGAATATTGGGAACTCTTGAAAAGTTTATGTTCGTGTCTCTTACACCACCAAATAATTGATCAACTTTTAATTTAGTATTTTTATGAAGGTTTAATTTCTATTGATTAAAATATGATTGATTTTGTTTTAGGTAGTTCATTAGTTGATAGGGACCCAATTTCAACAAGAGCCCTAATTGAGAACATGGCGTATAACACTCAATAATTTGGTTCAGGATCCAATGTACCCATTCGATGTTCCCATGAGGTGAAAAGTACTAAATTCGAGAAGAAGGTGGACATGAAGTTTGAATAGGTAAGCACACTTATTTTAAAATATACTCTTTTTCAAGGGATATCCAAATTTATTCCTCCTATCTACTATGGAATATGTTCTACTAACCCCCATTTTTCAAACCAATTCCCCCATCTAAGAGAAGCATCTGAGAGTTGTGGGGAAATCATTAGAGGTCACACCTATAACCACCCTTTAGGTAAGAACCATATTATCCATCCAACCCTAGGTGGAATGAAAACTAAGACTATAGGAAAGAAGGTATTGAAAGAAACCTCAACAACAATTTAACCAGCTGGGTTAGAGTAGTCATCCACCACCACCACCTAGAAATACCCAACCACCACAAAGGTCATTCCATCCACCCCCTCCAAAACCTGAGCCTAGACTAGAAGATATGATGAAACAAATGGATGACAACAATCTAAAATTCCAACAAACCATCCAAGCAGCCATACAAGACCAAAATCCCCAATTAGGCCATCTCGCCAACTCGGTGGGGTAAATTCAATGTCATGGGTCAGTTAAACTACCCTCTCAAATAGTAGTTAACCCCAGGGATAAGGGATATATCAATTCCATCAACTTTAGGTGTGGAACTCAAATTAAAGTCCAAATGAACCCTCCAATAGATTCATCACCTCGTGAGTAAACCACTATCCCAACCATTGAAAATGTTCGATATAATGAAAAAACATGTCTTGAGAGAATCCCGACCAAAGGAAAATATGAGTCTTCTGATGAGTCTCATAGACCAAAAATTTTAATTCCATTTTCCTAAATGGCCACCCATCCTAGGAAGAAATAGGAAACCGAACCTGATTAGAAATATTGGAAACATTCCAAAAACATTTAGGTTAATATTCCTTTAATTGATGTCATGAATAAATTTCCATTATATGCCCAGTTTCTATAGTATATGTATAAGAACTAAAGGAAAATTTGAAGTGATAAAAAGGTGAGATTGGGGAGGAACGTGTCAGAATTGATAGACCCATCACTTCCCACAAAATTCAACGATCATGGATTATTCTCGATTTCATGAATCATAGGGGAGTATTATTTTTCCACTGCTAATATTGATTTGGGATAATCTATAAATGTGATTAATCACTCCATTTACACTACATTATAGGTCTGATAACTAAAGGAAATAGTAATTTTTGTTTAAATTGAAAATCGATGTACATCACACCCCTCTAGTGTATTAGAGGATGTTCTTGTGAGGGTGATAATTTTTATTTTTTTTCTCTAGATTTTTATCTGATAAAAATGGAATATGATAGTATGAATGGAAATTACCTAAATATATTTGGGTAGAAATTTTTTAAAACCACCAAAACCACAATTAACGTCCACAATAGAACATTATATATGGTGTTCGGTGGTGAAATTGTTCACTTAAACATCGTTGATTCCTTGAAACACCCCTCGAATGAACATTCCTCTCTCTTGGCTAATTCAATTAATGTACTCCCTTCCCCTAAAAAAACTTCTTTTCATTCCCTTGATCTCCATTTAGAGTTTTCAACATTAATTCAAAATCATGGTAATGAATCATTCAATGATTATTTTAGTGGTCCATAAAAATTTCATGCATATTTTATGATTGATGATTTATTGAACACTAAGGATCACATTATTATTGATGATACTGCTAAGCTTCTAGAATCTCATTCCTCATCTGAGGATGATTCCATTGAGAAGTTAGATGATATTAGTGACCCCTCACATTCACACACACTCCCATCAATCCAAAATCCACCTAAATTGTAACTTAAAAAATGCCTCAATATTTAGAATATTTCTATCATAGAATGGAAACAAGTTTCCTGTCATCATTGCTAGTTCACTCCGTCCCAAGCATGAATTGTGACTGCTTGAACTTTTGAGGGAGTATAAACAAGATTTTGGATGGAAAATTGTGTGAATTTATTGTATTATCCCTTAAATTTTAACACATCACGTATTTTTAGATGATGAGGCTAAACCAATGAGGATGTCACAATGTAGATTGAACCCAAACCTCCTATATGTTGTTAAAAATAGGTAAAAATAATTGGATGATAGAATCATTTACCCCATCTATGGTAGCCAATGGGTCAGTCCAGAATAAGTGGTTTTTAGAAAAACTGGTCTTACAGTAATTTAAAATGAAAACAATGAATTGGTTCTAACTCATGTGCAAAAAGGTAGGAGAGTCTCTATAGACTATCTTAAATTAAACCAACACACCTGGAAAGGCAATTTCCTATTGGAATTCACTGACCAAATGCTAGATAGTCTAGCAGGGAAGTCACACTATTGTTTCTTTGATGGGTATTTTGGACACATTCAAATCCATATCGCCCAAGATGATTAAAAAAAACCATCACATTCCCCTTTAGCACATTTTCATATTGGAGGATGCCATTTCATCTGTGCAATCCTCTAGATACTTTACAATTATGCATGGTTATAAATTTTTAGATTGTCTGGAGAATTTCATGGAAGTATTCATGGAGTATTTCACTATTTATGGATCCTCCTTTGATGGTTGTTTGATTAGTATTGGTTCAGTCCTACATCACTTTATTGAAATGTGTCTCACATTAAATTACGATAAATTCCATTTTATGGTAGGACGATGTATAGTTTTTGGACATGTCATTTATAGAGATGGTATCGAAGTAGATAAATCAATAGTTGATGTCATTTATTCCTTAATATTCACCAAAAAAATATAGGATGTGTGGAATTTCCTAGTTGATTCTTAATTTTACCATAGTTTGATTCATGACATTAGTAAAAATGCACTCCCACTCTCCCAATTTCTCAAAAAAGAATAAGAATTTGTTTTTGATAAAGAGATTAAGGAATCTTCTAATAGGTTAATATGGATTCTTGTGTCACCCCTGGTAATCCAACCACCTTGGTGGGATTTACCATTTCAGATCATGTGTGACACCTCAAACTATGCAGTTGGGGAAGTATTATCACGAAGGGTTGATCGAGCTCCAACTATCATTTCCTATGCCTCACATACACTGGAACCTTCCCAAGAAAACCACACCACAACTGAAAAATAATTTCCTTCCACTGTGTTTACCATGGATAAATTCAGGTTGTATCTTTTTGGGTCCAAAGTAATTGTGTTCTCAGACCATGCAGCCCATCGGTATCTCCATAAGAAACTAGAAGCCAAACTACATCTCATTCATTGTATTCTCATCCTTCAGGAATTCAATTTATAAATTAGTAATAAAAAAGAGCAAGTGATGTGGTAGTAGTGTATATTAGTTGGATCCACCCATCCTCGACCATTGACCCATCCCACTATATTCCCATAAATGAGATTTTTCTAGATGAGAAGTTGTATTGTGTGAAAGATTCTATTCCTTTGTATACTGAAATTGTAAAAACAAATTTCATCGTGTATTTCTACTAATTTCAATAAAAACTAGTATGACCATCTAAAACAGGAGTCGCATTGGGACATTGGTGATGAACCCTACTTTTTGTGCACATGTAGTTATCATGTCTTTAGGCATTGTTTTTTGGATAGCGAGTTTCTGTTAATCCTTAGGTTCTTCTACACTCTGTCTTGTGTGGTCTACTTTGGTTCCCAACAGACTTCTTGCAAGGTCATTGATTCTGCTCTCTTTTGGCTAAAATTATTTCAGTATTCCCATGATTTTTTAAAATCATGTTTTCACTATCAAAGAATGGGTAATCTATATAAAAGAAATGAAATTCCACAAAAATCCTTTCTCTTCCATGATATTTTAGATGTTTGGGGAAATTACATTATGGGACCATTCTCCAATTCATTTGGGAACCTTTACATTATTCTGGCGGTGGATTATGTTTGAAAATGGGTAGAGGCAAGTGCCACAAGGACTATGATTCTAAGGCAGTTGTGAAATTTTTGAGAAACAAAAATTTTTTAAGGTTTGGATTACCTAAGTACATCATCACTGACCGCAGTTCTCATTACTATAATGAAACAATAAAATCACTTTTCCAATGGTATGGGGTTGGTCTTTGAGTGTCTACTTCTTATCACCAATAAAACAATGGTGAAGATATTTTTTCTAATATTGAGGTTAAACAAATTATTCAAAAATGGTCAAACCTAATAGAAAATATTGGAGTCATAGACTCAATGATACATTATGGGCCTACCATAAAACTTTCAAAACTCTTGTTGTAATGTCAACATTTCACCTTTTTTGGAAAGAGATGTCACGTCCATGTTGCGATTGAGCATCGATCCAACTGGGCCATCAACCAATTCAATTATAATAATTCTAGGGAAGGTTCTAAAATGAAATTATAGATTCAATAGATATAGGAAATGATTATAGATTCAAATGAGAACTCTCGAATTTATAAGGAGAGAACCAAGGCTACCAACGACAATATCATCTTTTATCATTAGTTCCACATTGGGAAGAAGTCCCTCCTCTATAACTCAAGGGTAAATTTGCATCTAGGTAAGCTTCATTTCCAATTTATCGGTCCATACGTTGTTACTATTATCTCTGCATTTGGTGTTGTTATAATTCAAAATAAAGAAACCAAGAAAACCATCACTTTCAATGGGTAGCAGCTAAAGCACTTCCATGAATCCATTCTGGTGTCCCCGATGGAGGAACTCCAAGTTCAAGAAGTGCTCTATGAATGAAACTCAACTAGTTTTATCCTTCCTTCCCACGTTATATTTTATTACAGTGAGGACACTCACACATTAGATGTGGGGGGGTGGGTATATTTTTGGGTTATTTTGGAATTTTCATCATCTTTCTTTCTTTTTCTCTTTTTCACTTATTGTATAGTATTTCCACATTCCCCTTCATTTTCCCCCTCAATTTGTTTCCTGAATGTTAATTTTATTATTCCCACGTTATCATCAAAAATGATATCCATTTAATTATGGATGTTTTGAATATGAATGAAGAATTTATGTATTTCATATTATTTAAACATTCAATTTTTTTTATGAAATGTGCATTTCAGCAAGAATTCAATGTTTTGGTGTGAATTTATTTTGAAATTTGGTTCTTTTTTGATGATATAAATGGTTTTATTATTTTTAAATGACTGGGAACAGTGGTTCCATTTGTACGATTAGTTTATGGGAGAATTGTGCCACTTAATTTCTCCTCACAACTTTTCCCCCAACCATTAATTGTAAAGATATCTTACTTAATATATGGTATATATAAGTTAGGTTGATTTTTCTCTAATTTACAAAATAATTTTTCGATCCATTAATTACTTATCTGAACTATTTCATTAGTATACCAGATTGACTTATTTGTGTGTACCTGTTATCCAAATTTTATAAGACATAAAAAAGTATGTATATTGGGATGGTAAAAAAGAACCCTTCCTAAACTTTTTATGTTGTTATAACTAATACAATTACTATTTTGAGGAGATCAAACATGGGTTGAAGGAAGAGTGTGAGATTTGATTCAAGTGAAACATTTGAAAAAATAAATAATAAATGAGGGGAGTGTTGTAATGTACAAAATATGGGGATATCTAGGTAGGTAGATTATGGTTTTACTTTTTGGAATTATTATGTTAGTGGGTCTTGAAATATGGTTACAAAGGATGTTGGGTTAGCTCGGTGGAAAATATCATGTTAGTAGTCAATTTTTAAAATAAATAATATTTACTCATTAGAAAGTGGATTGAATAGAATGAAATGATTTTCACACAGACACACAATGAATTAAATACATGATTATCTTATGAATTATTTTTTCAATTTAAATCAAGCATCTCTTGGAATTTCATTCTGATACAATTTTTCAGACGTCTTTTTTCATGATCACTGAGAAGAACTCCTCAGTGTGATTATTTATTTGATCAAATTTCTATAAGGAATTAATTTTTCATTGAATGATATATCTTTATGACGTTGGAAAGATACGAAATCATAAATTTTGTAAATATGACATTTCCCAGGGGTGAAGATTTTTAGGTGTGGGGGTGTGATCGCACATCGATTCACTATTTCATTTTCACCCTCACACCACTGTACTAAACAAGATTTGTATTAAAAATTTTAAAAATATAAACTAATTTTACCCCATGTATGATTTAATTATTCTTTTTTTAACAATTAAAAAGGTAAATATCACTTATTTTGATAACAACATTGTAGGTGGAGGTGATTTGGAGGGCCCATGATGAAGTCCTAGAAAAATGGTCAGAACTACATAGGATCCAAGAACACCAATGGACTAAACTACACACTTCTACAAAACCATGCATCTAAATGGGATTATATTTTTTTCAAGTGGTCAATAATAAAATGGGATACATTTTATTTTATTAAACTGATGTCTCATTCGTCCAACTAGTGGCCCGTCTGTACTGATCAATCCAGCACACTGAATCTGCACAACTTTAAAAGTGGTGTGTTGTGATCGAACGATTTCTTATGATGTAGGTTTCAAAATGAATCCAAACAATCGGTGGAGAAATTAAATAGGTGGGAAAACAATGTTTCAATTTTTACAAAAGTGGTATAAATATTTCTAACCATAGAAAACCATGGGACATATGATTTTAAGAAATCTTTGTTCCCAAAACCACCTTCCACTTTTCCTATAAAAAGGAACCTTGAGATGCTCATTTTCGAGTTCTTCCAGGAGGAAAATCTCTTGTATTTTAGAGACACAAAGTATTCATATACTGATTGTATAATTTCATTATTCCCCTATCTTTATAGGGGGTCAATAATGAAGAAGGAGTTTCACCCGAGCATCCTCCTCTCAATGGCGAGATAAACAATGGGCAATCATTTCGAGGGAGCTACACAACTCTATGATGGATTTAGAACACATTTCATTCTACTAGTTTTGTTTAATTTGTGTGTTAAATATTTTAATTATGTTTATCCTTGATGTGATTTTCCTCTAAATACATTTATTTTGTTATAATTATGTGAAACAATTTTTATCTCAACGCCGATTGGGTTGAGATTTCTAGTGGGGATCTTGGGTCATTCCAGTTGGCCAACTCAACAATCCTTATTCATAACAAAAATCATGATATTTTATTATTCTATGGTATCCTTAACTATTTTATTTAGTTCCAATCCTTGACAAAAAGATTTTTGTGTCAAGTGTTGGTACTTTGTGCAACGATATAAAAGTTATAAGGTGAATCAAGATCTTGACAACCCTCCGCCAAAGAATTAAACAAAAAAAAAATTTATTTTTTAGAACAATGAACAATCCAAGAAGTGTAGTGAACTTGAAATTTAATCATTATATCATAATTATTAGAATACCGCATTTATTTATCAACTCTTAAACTCTTTAATTAAAGTCATTCTCTTAAAATGGTTTTCAAAACCACCCCTACTTTTGTTTATTTGTATAAAAAATCCACACTATAAACCACCAATGCTCGTTGAGAAATGAACTAGGGTTTTCACTATACTATAAATAAACCTTGAAAACATAATAAATTTTATGTGTCATGACAACATGGTCACCCATATTAAAATAATGTTGTGGTACAATATTTGAATGAAAATACATTTTCAATCAAAACAAGTATTTTATCTAGTTATAGAAAAATTATTTTTCTCATGAAAATTCTAAAAATTAACCATATGATTATTTTAACATGTATATATTAAAAATATATTTTAATTTTTCCAATAAATTTAGTAAAATTATAAAAAAATAATTTGGAAATATATGTGCGAAACGTGACAATACTGTTTTTTTGAAAAATTAAATTTTTAAGCATAAGATTTGATTTAATATTATTTAATATATAATAAAATATAATATGATTGTTACACCTTTTATTGAATATATTATAAATAAATTTAATTAAAATAATTTGACAGTGTTTAATTTTTTTAATTTATTGAGGTAAAATGTGTTTTTGTGAATAGAAATATTTTTTCCGAAAAATTATTTCCATTATTTTCAAATTATTTTTACATTTATTGGTAATTATTTGGTCATCAAAGAATTTATTTAATATATATTCATAAAACATATATTTTGATAATTTATTTAATCATATTCCTAACTTCCATTACAATGTCTAGGTGAAAACTATCATATTAAATAACCATTTTTTAATAGTACATCACGTTTCATTTAAACTCAACATTGCATGTAATGAATGGTAAATGTAGTGATTTGTGTGTTTTATAGAATTATATTGTTATCTTAGTTTTTTGTTGTTTAAATGATTCAAAAAAATCCATATTTTAATTCTAATAGGATAATCTTATGTCTTTTAGATATATATTTATCCAAAGAATTTATCTTACGCTGATTCTCTAAGTGATTACCTTACAATGCGTGAGGTATTCATTTTATGACCAAGTATTTAGTCTTACGATAATTGAATATTATATTTGGTCTACTAAAAATCATGAAAATTCATGTTGAAAGTTTATCTTACTACATAATATAATATCTTATGAAGAGAAGGATTGAGTTTCTGCAAACTCAAAGTCAGATATCTCAGATAGAATGAAGCAACTGAGGAGTTGTTATGTAATGAAAATTATATACATAAAATATGATCTTTTGATAGCTAAAAGAATTTTACAAATATATATATCACATCACGATAAAAATATTTTACCTTTATCTATAGAATTATCTTACACAATATTGAAGTTCATTTATCTCACACATAATTCAATTTGAAGATATGAATTATCTAAAGAAGACACTCAGGAATTAAGATTCTGATGAAAAGTGCTATCAGTTAAATATCTTATCTAGATCTATCTATGATGATGAAGTTAACAATTAACTTTATAATTTCATGATAATTAATTTCCTACTTTGATTGTATCACAAAAGATATTATATATTAAAGTAAACGTCAATCTGTACAGTATATCGCTTTCCTATGAATGCAAAGATCATAATAACATGAAGAATTCTGACATAACTTCTACAAAAGTAATTTCTATATTTGGAAATGATGTATGCATGTCAATAATATCCAATCTTATAAACTTATTAATAAAATATTTACATGACCATTATGATTATCTTGTGTGTTTTAAGTTCAATGGGAAGACGTAATAAATGAGTTAGTCTCTATATAAAAATAAATGAATAAGAAGAATGATTATAACACACTTACATATATACGAATAATCTGAATGATATACATAGAGAACATCCAATAGAATTGATCATGTTATGTTTAAGATCCTATCAGTTGAAATGAATATCAATATATGGTACACACTGAATTATATCATTTTTCTCAGGATGCATCATCAACTACATTTTCTTTCTTCTTTCAATTGTGTTTTGTAATCGTTCTGTCAGTAGTTTATTATTCAATTTTTCTACACTTTTTGTAAGAGTGTGTTGTGACAATCAATAATTTTATCAATTCAATATTTCTACTCTAAAAATTATTCGTTATATTATGAATCACTTAAAGTAACATAGATAATGAAATACGATCTTTATAAATGAAGAATTAGGGAAAAAAGACGTATTTCTAAACATTAATGAACCTACACCAATGAAATAGTAATGTGATTGTTGGAATAGTAATGTGACCATTAAGAATAGTAATCTAGCAAATAGAATAGTAACCTCACTTTTGAATGTATGAATAAAATTTAGTCACCCTTAAAATGAAAATATGATATAATTATGACATAGTATAAGAAAATAAAATTTCTAATAATTATAAATTAAGTGTTTGTATTTTTGTAAAACATAAATGTATATTTACAATTTTATAATTAAAATAAGGTTTTAAAAAACTACTTTAATATAATATATTCATAAATTATTTTTTTTATTATAATTGTCATATTGTTTTATGAGACCTTAATTAATTTTTCAATGTGTCATAAAATCAGTTATAATTTTAAAAGTTTTAATTTAGGAAGAAATGATAATATTAATTACAAATTAAATTTATCATATTTAGAAAATTATTTTTGTAAAATGGAGTTGTATTGTGAATTCTACATGTCTAACAATGGTTAGGGTGAATTTTTGGTATTCTTCCAAAATTGTTGAATTTTTAGTGAATAGTGAATTATGTAATTAACAGTTTATAACATTATAAGATAAATAAAATATTTCATGGTTCATTCTAATGTTATAACCATACACTCAAAAAATAATTCATTATTGAATATATTTTGTGATATGGTTAAATAATATTTATAGACTTGATCCAAAATAATAATCTAATGACTAAATAATAATAAAAATACCCCTCACCTCCCATATAAATACCACCTCTCACCACCACTTCACCTCACCCCTTCCAAGTCATGAAGATTTTACAGGTTCTTATCATTCATCTTCCCAATATTCGACCTATTTTAGAATCCTTTTGACTCAATAACATACAAAACCCAATTTTCCTAAGGAGGTTCTCAAGGAGAACAATTCAAGAGGTAAAATCCTCTCTTGTTTTATTTTTATTTCCTTTCAATTTATTTTATATTATTATTATTTCATAATATCCCCTTATCCAAGTGACATGATAACAATACTATCTTATATATACTATATATTTTTAGGTTAATGTAATAACTTCGAGACTGAAAAGTTTTCGTATTCATTTTCTACCTTCGTGGATGGACATAAAATCATTATAATGGTTTATATAGATTTTGAATTTTATTTTATAACATTTTTCATGTTCTATAACTAACATAAATTCACAATATTAAATGATAATAAAAAAACTAGTTCAGGATGTTCAAAAACCCTCATATTTAAACAAAATGAATATCATTAAAATTTTATCTAATGAATCATCCTCATATATAAAAACAAAATAATATCTAAGACCATTTATAAATATAGAAGTTAATTAATAAAATATAATTTCATTTCTTTATAATTATTCTAATTTTACATGATCATTCATACAGGTACACATGTGATCTGATCCTAAAAACCAATAAAAATAAATACTCCTGAAAGATGAAACTGAACACTATAACTCATTAAAATGGAAATAATATAACATTAGATAATTATAATGAATTAAATAAATTTATAAAATATTTTTTATATAGTGAATAATATATCTAATTTAATTATATAGTATATTAATGTAAATAAAACATTCATACCTGAGGTAAGGGGATTATCTAACCCAAATTACATTCATTAGGTTGTTAGTATTTCATGAAAACATTCAATATGGGGGTTATTCTAGTATCCAAAAAATATAATTTAATATTTTAAAACTTATCTTTTTTATGATATATAATTTTTCTACCAAATTGTTTAAAAACACCCATATTTTTTAAAATAACTCTTCTTTCTAAAAAAAATACCTTTTACATATAATGATATTGTTTATCTGTCACTCAATATTTAATATTATTTTATCAATTATGATTTTCCTTTTTTATTTTTGAAACTTCATTTTTTATTCATGAATGTATTATTTTTATAATTCTCATGAATCCCATTTCATTTCCATGAGTTCTTTTATAACTAATTTTATTACACGTTCTGCGTGGCTTGTATGATTATGTAAATGTTATGATATGAAGGGTGCTCCAGGAATTATATATAGCTCCAATGAATTGAGTAATGTGTTTTATATCATGAAATAATGTAAAATGTGTGCGAAAATAATATTATACTTTTTTACATTGTTGATGTTATGATTATTCACATATGTTATGTATGGACAAGATGTTAGATTTGTTCACAACTTTGTGTGGTATTTGACCACTAAGACACGATATTTCATTTTTATGAATTGCCACATTCCATACAATTATCTAATTATTCTTATCATGATTATGATTATCATTAAATCATCATCTTTTTATGATGAGTATTATTCTCATCCATGTTATATTGATCCATATACTTATCCATCCTCTTACTACGATTTTAGCTCACCCCTTTCTTTGGTGCATATCCTAGGTGATTGCATATAATAAAGAGAATATGAGGGTCACTCAGATTCTAGAGAAGAAGGAATTAAATAATGTTTATGTTTTATTAGGTAAATTTAATGTATGCCCTTAATTTTCCCTAGACACTAAACCTTTGGATACTAGTTTTTCATCACTATTATTTTTTTATCTATAAAATGAGGTAATAACAAAGAAAGAAAGAGCATGGTATCTATATGTGTGATGAGACCATGGATAGGTATTCTAACTGAAGATATGGGTTGTAATCTCTTGAGCCTTTGTTTTAAGTGAATGCTACATGTACTAAGCTGGGATGCTTTGGCAAAAGCGTTCTTATAGGGAAAAACTCCAAACATGTAAAGTGGAGTGTTGGTCGAGTAGACTAAAGGATTTATGTTTCCCAAACCAATTTAAATACCTTATGATAAATATTTTTCTATTATTTCTTTAAATTACAATAGTCAACTCATATTAAGGAAAATATTTTATATTTCATAACTAAAGAGAGAGTTTTTCTGTAAAAGTAGTTTATAGGAAAAAAATCACCCCGATTTAGTTTTTAGTTATCCATTCTCTATGAAAAAAATTGGTATCAATGTTTGTGACTCTTGAGATCTTAGATGTCAAATGTTTAATACCAAAGATAAATTTTTAATTGGTTTCTATGGATGATAACCTATAAGGTATAAAAATAGTTACAGATCCTAACATTAATGTTGAAAATTAGGGTTTTTAGAAGGATAACATGACTATTTATCTAAAAAATCATGGATTGAAAGTGTATCATAAATCATTAATGTCTTATGAAATTACTAATACAAAATCTCAAAAATGGGATGCTAAAACTAGAGAATAGTATGATCTGAACTCCAAATCTATTACACTACAATCTATATATTAAAACTAGATATATTAAACAGAGTTTCTAATTGTCAAAAAACTCTTAAAATCTTGACCACTAATGAAGTTTCATATTATGGTTCCAAATGTTTATAGGGTATTAGATGTGATATATCCACAGATTATTTCCACATAGTCAAAATTATTTATGGAGAAAGAATTAATCTGTTACATAGAAGGCTCACTAATATTGTTAATAACATTTCTAATCTAGGAGAACCTATCACTAAGCTACAACAAGCCTAAAAAATCCATCGAGTATTACAACCAAAGTGGAGTTTAATCTCAACTACTATCGTAAATTCTATAGATTTCAAATGTTTCAAGATAAAATATCTCATTTTAAATCTTATGATGTTTGAATTTAAAATAGAAACTAGAGCTAGGAATCCTAAAATGATCAAAAATGAAAATTTTGGGTTGAATGTTTCATTTTCTAAAGATGATAGGAAGAACCAAAGTGTAAAATAAATGAATCATATAAAGAAAAATAATCCTTAAGAAATTCTGGATTATGTAAATAACATACATAGTTTTCTCAAAACTTTAGAAAATTTATAGTAATAGAAGACGATTAATGATACTTTTCACCAAGTATAGGAAGCATGGTGAATTTTTTGAATAATTAAGATGATACGAGTTCAATAATATTGGGCATATCAAGCCCAATGGTCTATTGATGAAGGATGATAATAATACATCAGATAAATGTTTCAATAAATTTTGATATTACAATAATGTTAAGAAATATATAAAGGACAGCTGGTGTGCTTCTGAAGATTATATTGGATGAACATTATCAAAATTAGAAGCTAAAGCACTTATTCAAAACTCCAACATATTCTTCGTGGCACAATCTGACAAGGTACACTCTTATTATTATTATTATCAAGATTATGAATCATAAAATGAAAAGATATAATATGTGGAATTAAATTAATATTATACCACATTGGAAACAAAACATGAAATATTAAAAAAAGAATAAGTCCCTAAAAAATTCTTTTATTAAATTTTTTAATGTAGAGTAATACCTAAATAACAAAATTATAAATTTGATGAATTAGTTGGAAAAGTCCACTACATCACAAGATGAATAGACAAATAATGTTGAAAATTTGTAGAAATTGGTTGAAAACGTTAATGATGTTGCAACTGTATTTACTGAATGAGAATATTATCTAAAAAATAATTGATCGAAATCAACTTAAAAATTATTAACTAGAAATTCATGGTGAATACCCAAATTTTATAAAAACTATTTTATACCTAGTTCTAAAAACAAAATTCCTTATAAAATTAAACTGTTTCATTGAGGGAAAATATGAAATTATACTAACATTTTTAATATGAAAATCCCTCAATCTTGTGGAATAAAAAAATTATTTCTCATAAAGGATAATTTAAAATTTTTTCTAAAGTTTTCTATAAAACACCAACATATTTGGATCCCCAATTATTTTGTATCTCATATTATAGGACCCAAGAAAATGTCGGTACCAAATATTCCTTTTGTTTGATTTTTCATTGTAGGGAACAAACCACATGAATAGATTTGAAAAATATTTTATGTATAGTTTCTATTCTAGACATATGAGTGGAGATTTATTAAATGTTTAGTCATTATCTATTATTTATGGACGTTATTCCACATGTGGGAGAAATGATATCGAATAAATCGTAGGCATTGGATCAGTTAGAAATCCTAAAAATATTCTCATCAATAAAGTTCTTTATGTTGAAGGCCTAATGAACAACTTGATAATTTTCTCTAAACTTTTTGATGAGAATTATTCATGTGATTTTTCTAATAATTCATATTCTATTTTCAATAATAAATATCTCAAGTTTAAGGAACATGCAATAGATAATGGCTATAAACTAGACCTAAATTCCATGTACAGATTAAATATAAAGGGTTTAAATAATGAAATTACTGAATGACATATTTACAATAGAATACATGGACATTATAAGGGCCATTATTTGAATGAAAAATTAAAAATACATCCTATTTCTGACTATCCTGACCTTAAATTTGATAAAAATAAAATATGTGATGCATGTCAAATGGGAAATAAAAACAAGTCATCTTTTAAATGGATTGAAGAGTTTTCTATATCTATACCTCTAGAGGTAATCCATAAGGATATATTTAGAACAAAAAACAATAATTATCTCTTTAAATTGATTTTTTTATGTGTTAGTTGATGACTCTTCAAGATTTACATGAGTTTACTTTCTAATAATTAATAGCAAATCCTTATCTATTTTTATAAATTTATGTAAACTTTTGAAAAATGAAAAGGATTTAAAAATTGTGTCTTTCTGAAGTGATCTTGGAAGATAAATTTTTAATCATGAATTTTATTTTATTTCTCAATTAATTGAATTATAAATACATTATTTTTCTCCCTGACACCTTAATATAATTTTTTTATTGAAATGATGAATATGATTTAGTAAGAAATTGAAATAACCATGTTGCATGCATATAAGTTTCCCAATCATTTATTGGATGATCCTTTTAATACTACATATTATGTCATTAATAAATTTCTAATAGGGACTAACTTGAATAAATCACCCTATGAGTTATGGAATAGTTGAAAATAAAAAATAAAATAAATCCAAGTATTTGGATGTAAGGTTTACATCATGAACACCGAATTTAATATTGATAAATATAATTAAAAGAATATTGAATTTATCTTCCTAGGTTAATCTACTATATATAAGGATAACATAGTTTTAAAAAAAAATCAAGGATTGTTGAAGGGTTATCTCATGTGAAGTTTTATGAAAGTGATCCTTTTGATCATAAAATGACTGATAATAATGGAAAGGGTTTTTATCTCAAGGATATGAAAACCCAAAATATCTTTAAAACAAGAAGGATTATTATTTAAAACATTATTATCTTAAACTAAATCCCTTAATAATTGCACTACCGAACCAGAATGTGTGTTTCCTAGAAAACTTATATATCATAAAGATCATACTATGGGAAGACTTAGATTAAGATATAGAACTAAAACAAACATTGGAACCTGAGTAAAATTTAGGACTTTCCTTCCAATCTAGAACCAAAAACTATAGAATATTCTCTATCTGGTGATGTTTTGTTATTAGCTATGAAAAATTGTGGAATCAATTCAAAAGAAAAAAATTGGGAATTAGATGAATGACCCTCAGACTATCCTATAATTGGAAAAAAATCACTATTGTGAAACAAGAAATATGATCATGGTATAATCAGTAAAAAAATAACTATTATTTGGAAAAATTTCAATCAGGATGATTAAATAAACTATAAAGTGACCTCTTCCTTGGTATCCAGACTATTATAAATCAGAATACTTTAAGAATAAACATCTTATAAGAATTTAATATTATATTATATAGATTTTAAATATTATTTTTTAAATTTATCTATAATGGAGGATGTTTATGTAGAAAAAATTCTATTTTTGGCAACCCTCGCTCATATAATTGTGTTTTTAAACGTACTGAATCTCTATATAGACTTAAATAAGCACTAAGATCATGTTATGAAAGATTTAGTTCTTTCCTATTATTAATTTATTTATATTAGTAATGGAAGATCATAAATTATTATTTGAAAACATCATCCTTGTATATTTATTTTAGTACAACTATATGTTGATGATGTTATTTTAGGATTAATAAATCAAAAATTGGGCCATGATTTTTCACAAATTATGAAAATGGAATTTGAAATGAGTATGATGGGTAAGATAAATTATTATATAGGATTTCAAATCAATGAAAATGATTTTGGAAAATCTTTAAAATAAAAAACTATACATGATTTACATTAATGGTTTCTAGTAGAAAACCATAAGAATTACTCAACTCCTATGAGGACAAATATTAAACATGATACAGATGAAACTGGAAAACCAGTTGAAAATAATTTATACATAAGTATCATTGGAAGATTGTTGTGTCATACATAAAGTAGAATAGAAATTGGGTTTTTAGTATTTCATTGTGAAATATTTCAATCATATCCCAATGAATATCATTTAAATACTTCCAATATGATTTTATGATATTTTTTAAACGAATTGTATCTCTTTCGCTTATTTTTCCAAAATCTCATGGCTTTATTTTATCTTTATATTTAGATGATAACTTTTTTTATGTATATTATATAAGAAAATCATCTTAGAAAGCATTATGTTTCTTAGTAAATCTCAAGAATCTTGGTCGAGTAAGAAACAACACAATGTCAGATTATCAACTATTGAAGATGATCATATTACAGTAAGAAGTTTTTGTGCACCTATTTTTTGGATGAAACAAACACTAATCGATTTTTGTTGTAATTTTATTTTTTTTCTAATAAAATTTTACAATATAAGTTCTATAAACATTTCAAATAATCAGATAATCCCTTATAAAAAAATCATCTTAACTTGTGAAAAAATTTATTAAGAGATCATGAAAAAAATTATATCTCTTTGGTATTTTTTTACACATAAAATCAACTAGATTGTATTTTTACTGAAAATTTTCCTAACGGATGGTTTAATTTTATTATATCTAAATTATTAATATTTTGTTTTTTTTAAATTTATGAATGGAGTAACATAAATTTATAAGAAAGTAAATATTTTTTGGATCTTTTTCAAAAAAGAATTATCATTATTTTACATATTGGTCATAAAAATATTATATGTCACCTAAATTTTGTAATGATTACTCTATAAATCTCTACATTACCCTTCGATTATCATGAAAAAAAATAATGAGCATCATCCTACTCATGAAACCTCATGAAAACATTCGAATCCTCTCTTCTCTCATCCATTTATACCCTACATTCCCTAATTTTTTAAAAAAAATCAAACCTATTACTAAGTGTAAAAATATAAAACATCTTATTGTACCTATACAAGAAGATTAAAAATATTAAGTATGTCAATGAGAGTTCTAAGTGTTCATTTAATAAAAATCATATGGATGCATAAGATAGATATGTTACTCAAAAAATTTAACAGTCATCAAGGATGGTAGTTTCTTTTCAATGATAATGAAATGAATTTTTATTTTAAAAATACTTTTATGAGTTTTAAAAAACTGAAGTTTATTACTTTAGTTATAATGAAGATGTAGTTACAAAAAAAATAGCTAGAATAATATTTTGATAACCTCATAAAAGATAGATAATTCTTTCAAGGTCCCTCATGAAGTATATTCTTTCATTAACACTTCGTTACTTGATATAGATGGAGTTACACCACTGAAAATGTTAAAGTCGTTGTTTTAGACAAGTGATATTGAAAAGGAACATATAAAGGACTTAGATTAGTATAGAAAAAATATTATAAAATTCTTTTCATTCTGCAATTGCATAGAGGAATAGAGTGTTGAAAAAGTTCACTTTCAAAATGTTACTTTTCATTTCTGTTCATGATTCAAAAACTTGTTAGCCAAAAATGATATATCATGAGATACATGTGTCATTTTTAGAACAAATAATTATATTTATATTGTTTTAGAAGGATGTTATCCCTCATTTTTTATAATTCTGTAGTTTTTCTATATGAAAATAAAACAGTTCATTATCGTGATCTGAAAATATTAATTGTGAATATCTTATGGAAAATGTTCTTTATAATAGGATTTTACTTTGAATAACATGATTCTAGTGGTTTGCATAGAAGAAGATAATTTTTATTCTACTTCAAATCAAGGGGATTCATCTCACCTAGATAAATGAAATGTTTTGGTAGACATGCCGGCTCAAACTGTTGATGTAAATTAATATCATGACAATGATAATCATTCTAAAAGGTGAAGAAGAGTTATATTTTTTCATTAGGGAGAATAAACTTATACTCAAGAGATTTCAACTCTTAGTCCTCTTAATGTTCATGTTCAATTAAATAGAGATAAGATAGCCTCTATTGTTACATGTTTTTTTTCATATTTTTCACGAAAGGAATATCTGATATAATTTTGATATGGAAGGATCTCATCATGTTGTTTTCAATATCGAATCCACATCTATAAGGATTTCCCAAAGTAATCAAGCGGGTCTTATATCATCCCTACATACATTGAAAGAAATTATTGGATAGGTGGTTCACACTCTTTTGATTATACCATTTATACTTTTAGACAACCTTTTTCTTTCAAAATACCACCACTAAAAATTCATTTCAAGTGTAAGGATTGAAAAAATTTCACAGTTCTCATGTTTTATTGAAAGAATTTTTAAGAAAATGTTAATGTGAATTAATAAGTATTTAAATCTTTATTTTTAATGTTGTGCTTATACATTTTAATTTTTCTTTTTTAATTGAATACATATTTTTCATAATTTAATGAATTTCATTTTCAAATAACTGTGTTTTATATATGTTTCCATATTTTAGTAGTTATTCACTAATCTTGCCTTAGGATCTCTTTCTCTCTTTATTTTATACTATTTTTTTAATTTGTATGGTCCATATGTTATATCCTTAGTATCCATTCTCCACTAGTGATTATATTTGAGGATCAATTAATGATCTTTATTACTTAATTTTTTTAACACAAATTGATTCCAGGTTCTGTTCATAATCAGTATCATTCACTATTTACTATTATTCGTGTAAAATATTGACTATATTTCTTTATTCTAATTATTTTGTATATCAAAAATTTGGAGATATAAATTAAAATAAAAAAATTAATATTGTAAATTTTTTATTTTATGATGAATAAAATGATAATTATTTCAAAGATGATGAATAAAAAGTAAGAATACCCAGTTGAAAAGTTTTGTTCAAACAACAAAGAAAGTTTTTAAAGATCCATTGAAAAAAGGTTATTTTATATTTCATGGGTGTTGTGATCTTAAAAAGGTGGGATTTCTATGCAGACTTATGTTGTTCTAACATATCTCATTTTTATGTGTTTTTATGATTCAAAGAATCCCTATTTATAATCTAATGAGTTTACTAGAAGTGTTTCAAAGTAATTTTATCAAAAGAATTTTTAATACACTAGTTATCTTAGTGATTATCTTACAACATGTGAAGTATTTATTTTACCCTAATGTGTTTTATCTTATGATAATAGATGAATATCTTTCATAGACTAAGAATTAGAAAACTCTGTGTTGAATGTTTATCTTACTTCATAATAAAAATATCATAATAATATAAATATTGAGTTGTGGCATACCTTAATTCAGTTTTCTCACAAAGAATAAATAAAATGGGAATATGTTATCTTCTGAAAATGATGTTCAAAAAATATTTTATTATGAAATCCAAAAGAAGTAGAGGAAGGAAAGTATCACATCATAGTAATAGGTTTTATCTTATGTTAGAGAATTATCTTAAGCAATGTTGAAGTGATTTTATCTTAGGCATAGTTTAATTCAATAATATGATTTATCTTATGAAGACTCACGTGAAGTAATCTTACAATAAAAAGTATTATCAATTAAATATATTAAGAAGATATAGTTATTGTGAAGAATGTTTGGATTACATTGTGTCTCTTGATAATTAAACTCATTCTATTAGAGAATTTCATAAAACCAATTATCTATTTAAGGTAAAGGATATTTTTATAGTATATCACTTTTCTATGAATCGAATGGTTTGAAAAACAAGAATAATGTTGACATTAGACTTGCAAAATAAATTTCTTAAATTGTAAAAATGAAAGTACATCCTTAATATCCCGTCCTATAAAATTTTCAATGCATTACTCAGTCAATAGTCACAATTATATTATGTATTTGATGTTCAAAGTTAAGACATTAAAAATGAGTTTTTCATTACATAAAAAGAAATGGATGATAAGAACAAGTAGAACACACTTACATGCATATGAAAAATCTTAATTCATTTATGTAAAAAAAATCAAACATAATTTCTCTTCTTATGGTTATAAGTTTATCAGTTGCAATGAAGATCATTTTGAGTTACACCTTAATGATTCTCATTTCTCTAAGGATGATTCTTCCATTACTATCATTTGCTTCTAGCAACTATGTTTTGCAATAGTTCTTTTAAAAGTTAATCATTATATTTTTTGCCCTCATTTTAATATTTTCTATTAAGAATGTGGATAGTTTTTGTATAGAGATAGACTAGTTGAATGCTCTAAGATATTTTTATTAAATGACAGCTAATTTTACTTAGATGGCTGCCCCCAATATAATGGTTATTATAGTGTGAATCACCAAACTCATGAAGGAGAGTGTTGGTGGATTTGAATAATATATTTTTATTCATAGAACCACTATAATACTCATGTTTTCAATCTCTTTTCATTATCTATTTATATTCCCACTGACAATTCTTATTAAAGAAAATATTTGAATTGTCATACCAAAAGAGGTAAATTTTAAATAAGGGATATATTCAGAAACTTAATTCACCCCTTCTTGAGTTTTCATTTATCCATTCTCTAGGAGAAAATTGGTATTAAATCTAGTGACTCTTGAGTTTGCAGTTATCAAAGGTTTACGTGCAAATACGTTTTTTCAAAGGGAATCAATGGCTGATAACTGATAAGTTCTTTCAATCATTAGATATCCTTACTTTAATGAAGAATATTCTTGTTAATTAATGGCACACATGTCTTTTTATCTGAAGAATCTAAGGTTGAATGATTATATTAAAGAATTAAATCCTTATAAAATTACTAAGACAGAACCTCAAACATAGTATGTTACAACCAAAATAGAATATGATCAGAATTCTAAATCTATGAATTATATAATATTTTTATTATGACTAGATTAATTCATTAGATTTTCACTGTGTCACACTGCTCATGAAATCTAGACCACGATAGTAGTCCCATACGAAGGTACCAACAATGTTAAGGATCTCAGATATGATAAAAAGAAACCCTATTTTGGCACATTCAAAATTATTTACGGAGAAACAATTACTCACTTAAATGGATGACTCATTGATATTTTTAATAATATTGATTCTCTAAGAGAACCTATCATTGAGCCCGAACAAGCATTGAATGTCCTCATATTATTACCACCTTAGTAGATTGGAATCTCAATCTCTATCAAACAATCTATAAAGTTATAATTCTCAAGATAAAATATCTCATTATAAATCTAGGGATGTATAAATATGAAATAGAAATTTAATCTATAGAACCTAAAATGATTAAGAAAAAAAATTCTACATTCAATGATTCTACTTGTATGGATGAAATGAAGAAAAAATGCATAAAAATCACTATAAAATATAAATAATAATACTCCTCAAAGAATTAAATATCATATAAAGATCTTTCATAGTTTTATCAATAGTTCAAAAAGGGTTATAACAAGGGATGAGTATTCAAGAGACATTTCAACAAGTATAGGAAGCATGTGGAAAACTCTATAGAATTAATATTATATGAGTTCAGGAAGCTATGACACATAAATCATGATTGTCATCATCTAAAGGATGATAAAAATATATAAATTAAGTACTTAATGAATGATGGATATAATAATACTATTAAGAAATCAATGAAGGACATCATTAGTGATTTTAAAGATTATAGTGAATACACTGAATACGAATAAGAAGCTACAAATTTTATCATAATTCAACCATATGCTTCATTTAAAAATCGTATGATGTCCACTCTTATTATTCTTCTAAACATGTGTATGAATTAGGTAGTGAAAACTAATCATATAACAGATTAAATGAATATTTCACCATATTAGAAACAAAGTATGAAATCATAAAAATAGTAATTAGGGCCAAATAAATTCTTACAATATTATTGTTAATGAATATAAGTATACAAATAAAAAAAAATTCTAGAGTTGAAGAATCAGTTTCCAAAATCCACTACATAATACACTGAATAGAACAATATAATTAAAAATTTGAAGAAGGAGGTTCAAAACATTAAATATGTTCATTGTGTATTTACTAAATGAAAATATCAGCTAAAAAATACTTGTTAAAAATAAACATAAAAGGAAAATTTTTTGAATAGTAAGTCTAGGTGGAAAACCAAAATTTTTAAAATGATATTTTGTAATTGGTTTTAAAAAACAAATCATTATATAGTTACATGTTTCATTAGGTATAATTATGATATTATGCTAACAAATGTAATCTAAAAATAAATTAATCATTTTGAATCAAAAATTCCATTGTAAAAAAGTATTTTCTAAAATGTGTTGCTGCATTTTCAAGAAAAAACAAATAGATTTGGATCCTTGGATATTTTATATGTAACATTTCAATACTTAAGTGAATTTGGGTACCAACTAATATAATATTTTTATTTTTCATTAAATTTGAAAAACAACATGAACAAAAATGAATATTTTTTATGGATATTGTTTATTCGATACATATGAGTGGAGGTTTTTCAAATTTTTATACATTATCCATGATTGATGGATGTTATGTCACATTTGGTGTAAATTATTAAGAAAATTTAGTAAGAATTTTATCAGTTGGATATCCACAATCTATTACCATCAACAATATTATTTATATTGAAGTATTGAAGAACAACTTGATATTTATCCCTCAACATTGTGATAATATTTATCCAATTGATTTTTCTAATAATCCATGTCTAGTTTTAAAAGATAGATGTATCAATTTTAAATATCCTAGAACAATTAATTTATATACATTAGATATATATTCCTTGTGTAGACAAAATATAAATTGTTTGAATGGTGAATTGATGAATATTTGATTTGGTATAAAAAAATTGTACATTATAATGTTCATTATCTAAAAAATATCTCCAAAATACATCTGATTTCTAACATTCCTGACTTTAAGTTGGGTAGAAAGTACATATGTGATGTATATAAAATGGGAAGGAATACAAGTAATATTTTAAACCAATCCAAAGAGTTTCAATATCTATACATCTATATCTCATCCATAGGGACAATTTAGACATAATAGAATTGAAATTCATGCTATAAAATCATTGTTTTAATTTTTAGGTGATGAAATTTCTATGTTTACATGGGTTTAAATTTTAAGACATAAAAATGATGCAAAATATCTTTTTATTAATTTCCGTAAGCATCTAAAAAATAAAAAGATCTCAAAATTTGGTTTTTGAGAAGTGGTCATTGAGGATAATTTAATAATAAGGGATTTAATTCTTATTTATCAATTAACGAAATTAAAAATACATTACATACCCTAGGACAACTCAACATTATGATTTTTTTGAAAGGAGTAATGTAACCTAACCAGAAATTGCTTGAACCTTGTTATGTGAATATAAATTGCCCACTAATTTCTAGAACGATGCTTGATTTTGACGTTTTCGTTGGGGTGCGTGCATACGTCTTCTTGAGGAATTGTGGATCTATTTTCCCACATTCTCGCTTTCCAAATGTGTCTGGCATCCATCACTTATTCCAGAATGTTTTCTCCTTGATTGAAACAGGATGATGGTATTTCGGTTCCTCCTTCTGTGGATTCCTCTTTAGAGCTCCTTACCTAGTCTGGTCCCCCTCATAGATTATGATGTTGTTCGTGAATCTCTTCTTGGTGTCATATCTTTGTGGACACCAGTTAATTATGAGGCTTCTTTCAAGACATTCCAATTGTTCTTGATAGGGAAAAATCTTCAGTTGGAGTAAATGGGAACATCGGGCATGTCAATGCATCTTGGGATGTGTGAGCATTGGGGAACCTGTATTCTTCCTCATAAGAGTGCATTTCAGGGGTACAGAACCCAAGGAGTCCCACATCAATAATAGGGTATCATATTCCATAGGCATGTCAATGATGATTTCCTCAGCATCCCATGATTAATATAGGGTATTCCGTGTGTTTAATGTCTTGCGGAAAATGTTACACCAAGGTGTGACTTCTGAGAGTTTCCTCAGGCATCATGTGTTTAACACGAGGTAGTCCTTGAGTTTAATATCATGCGGAGATGGTATGAGAGTGATCAAAATTCCCAATTAAGAAGGATCATATTAGTACATACCTAGTAGCGATCACCTGGAGTGTTTACCGGGTGGATAGTTCAGAACGCTCAAGAAGAGAAAACCTAGAGCGGTGTGTCACATGAATGAGAGATACCACACTAGGAAAGATGATCTGGATTCCACTACGGGTGGATTTGGGATGGAGGGTCCTCTCATAGGGGACACCACTGATTGGGTTGAACCTCATAGAGGATTCCTACATACCCTATCTAAGGGATAAGGATCGAATCCCACGTAGTTTGAAAAGTGGGGATGAATGAATTCGGGTTATGCACATAGGACATCTACCCGGATACATGCTATGGATTATGCATGGATAGCATCCAATCGTAAAAGGGAGACTCTTGGTTGGATGGTTATTGATTATGTGTGTATTATGCACGGTTAGTTGCATGTGTGCCGCATAGAGCAACGATGGGATGGATGACATGATATCACAGGGATCTGGCAGCCTGGGTAAGAATCAAGATGGATAATGGAAGGATGAATGATGTTGGTGGTGAGTGAGATAAAACCAACATGAGGATGATGGTGATTATGGGCATGATCCTCGAAGATACTTCTTACGTATCCCCGTGGTAGGGAATCAAAGTCGGCATAGTTCGGTGGGGCTATAAGATACCTGATATGGCGGCCCATGAGAATAGATTTGTGGATTGGACCTAGAGGAAGTAGAACATCTGGGTTGGGTCATGACCTTTCCGAGACATATAGGCTAAAAAGGAAGACCACGCAATGGGCATGAATTGGGGTGTAATATTAGGACAACAACCAGATGATATTTATGGGGCTTATGCATGATTAGAAGCCTGAGTTAGCTTGATTCCACTAGTATGGACTGAATATGTGGGTCCCAGGAAATGGGATAGCAATGGATTACCACTGAATAGGGGAAAAAATGGCTTACCACTGCGTAGGGCACAACGACTTACCATTGATTGATGGACATAATGTCTTACCGCAGCATGGGGCACAATGCCTTACCGCTAATTGAGGTACACAACGGCATACCGCTGCGTGGGGCACAACAGCTTACTACTGATTGATGGACATAATGGATTACTACTGATTGAGGTCTAAATTCTAACATCATGTGGGATGGGGATGAACTGATTTGAGGTGGTTAGGTTCGATAGTATATTTGTATTGAACCTCGGGGAGGATTCTTACGTACCATGCCTTGACAAGGTCCACGTATTTCAGGCTGGGTGTGGGGCTTACACTCCAGGCGGCCCAGAGTGTTGTTGAACCGACGTGAAGGGATTCTGGGGCAATGGTTGGTGTTGTTCTTGAAACTCATGTAGGATTCCAACGTACATTGCCTTGCCAAGGATCAAAGTCCTCGTAGTTCATAAAGGGGTGAGAACTGATGTGAATATAGTTGGAACCAATGGATTGTGGGCCTGAACCTCATCGAGGTTTCCTACATACCATTCCTTGATAATGATCAAAGTCCACGTAGTTCATGAGTGGGGTTCGATGAACCGATGTGAATGAGGACATGGGGTCCAGATGGATGGTGGGCATGAACCTCTATGAGGCTTCCTATGTACCTATCCTTGACATGGATCAAACTCCACATAGTTTAAAATGGGGGGCATTGGGGCTTATACTCTGAGGCATCCCAGGGTGGATGTAGTGGTAGATGCTTACTCTAAGCCCACACAAGTCATGATCGGTGTGAGTAACAAGAGGCAGTAGGGACCTGGTGATGGATTGGGCTTATGCATGGAAGCTGCCCAGGTGCCGCTAAAGAGAGGCAATGGTAAATGGGCCGTACGCATCAATGATGCCTGGGTACCGTTATGGAGTGGTAATGGTGAAAGGAGATGACACATGTATGCTTCCCAGGTGTCGCTATGGAGTGGAAAGGGTGAGTGTGGCTTACGCATGGAAGCTTCACGGGTGCCGTTAAGGAGCGACAATAATGAATGGGGTCTTACACATGGATGATACCGAGGGTGCCGCTATAGAGCGGCGAGGGTGATTGGGGCTTATGCATGGAAGCTACCCAGGTGCCACTAAGGAGATGCACTGGTTAATGGGGATTACACATGGAAGCTGCCCGGGTGCCGCTAGGGAGCGGCAATGGTGAATGGGGATTAAACATGTATGTTGCCCGAGTGCCGCTATGGAGTGGAAAGGGTGAGTGGGGATTACGCATGGAATCTACCATGGTGACACTAAGTAAAATCATTGGGGAATGGGGCTTACACATGTATGATGCCCGGGTGATGCTATGGAGCGGTGAGGGTGAGTGGGTATTACGCATGGAAGTTGCCTGGGTGATGCTAAGGAGTGACACAGGTGAATGGGGCATACACATGGATGCTGCCCGGGGGCCGCTATGGAGCAGAAAGGGTGAGTAGGGCTTACACATGGAAGCTGCCTGGGTGCCGCTATGGAGTAGCAATGGTGAATGGGGCATACACCTGTATGCTACCTATGAGTCACTACGGAGCGTCAATGGTTAATGGGGATTACACATGTATGATGCTCGGGTACCGCTATGGACCGGAAAGGGTGAGTAGGGCTTATGCATGGATGTTTCCCTGGTGCTGCTAAGGAGAAGCACTGGTGAATGGGGGCTTACACATGGATGATGCCTATATTGTCTTCCTGTTATCCGTCCATGAGGGAATCTTAACTCACTGGTGGGTTGAGGCCTATAATTTTGGTCTACACTTATGCGCTAGTGCACAAGCAGGACAGTGCCAAGGGCGTTGGAATCAGTCTTAACAAATGGAGAAAAAAAGTGTTAATCACATGCCCAACATTCGGAATGCGGTGATGGTGGCATGACGATGGAGGATAGCTGTTGACCGTGTTCGAAACACAACATCCATATTGCGTTAGCCTGAAATGGGGAGAAACAAGTGAGGGTCGAATGTTGACCCTTTTTGAAACAAATTACCTAACTCGATGTGTTTTGCAAAGTCTTCTGGGGCGTTGACCCAAGATGGTAGGTGAGCCGTGGTGGCATGGAACCAGACCGTTAGGGGTTCCCTTCAAACATGAAAGAGGATGAATATCATAATGAAGGACATGAAAAGAATATGGTGGAGTGATGGATTGTTTTAATGGATTCCAACACTCTTGAAATTACGCCACTGTAATCATGGCATGAGGCATCTTATGCTTGGAGAATAAGGAATCTCTTGTTTAGTGAAAGAGTCATCCTATTATTTAATTATAGGGAATACTACATTTTATATTCAGGTAGGTATGAATATTGGCATATTACGCTTGGAGCATAAGTAATCTCTTATTTGGAGCAAGAGGCATCCTATGATTGTCACATATAGATTACTATAATTTATAGTCATGTAGAGAGGACTGTTGGAATCTTATGCTTGGTGCATAAAGAATCTCTTATTTGGACCAAGAGGCATCCTATGTTTGGAACATAGGGTGTACTACAGTTTATAGTCAAGTAGAGAGGACTGTTGGCATCTCATTCTTGAAGCATAAGGCATCTCTCATTTAGAACAAGAGGCATCCTATATTTTCAAAATATGTAATACTAAAGTTTATAGTCATGTAGAGAGGACTGTTGGAATCTCATTCTTGGAGTATAAGTCATCTCTCGTTTAGAGTAAGAGGCATCCTATATTTGGCACAAGGGGTTCCCTATAGTTTATAGTCATATAGATAAGACTATTTCCAGCTTATACTTGTCACATAAGGGCTCTCTAGATTGAGGTAATAATAATCCTATGTTTGGCACATAGGGAGTACTATAGTTTATATTCATGTAGAGAGGACTATTAGGAATATGGTTTTTATCAATTGTTAGTGTTGGGACTTACACAAGGGCAGCCCTGGGATCATGTATGGAATCATTTTAAGAAAATTTAGGACGCGTTTTACAGTGTAAAAAATTTTGTTAATATAGCTTGTTATGTCATTAACAAATTTCTAAGAAGTCCTATCTTGAATAAAACACCCTATGAGTTGTGGATTAATAAGAAACCAAAAGTTGGATAATTCAAAGTATTTGGAGGAAAGTTTTATATCTTTAACAACAAATATAATAATGGAATATTTAATCCAATGTTTGATGAAGTTATCTTACTAGGTTACTCTACTACTTTCTATTCTTAATGAGTTTTAGAAAAAAATTCTATGTTTTTTGAAGAATCAACTCCTGTTAAGTTTGATAAATGTGATCATTTTGATCACAAAATGACTCAAACTAATGAAAAAATGATTCTATCAAGGATATGACACATAATCCTATCTTTAAAAAAATAGAGATGATGATTTAGAACTTTATTATATTAAAACAAATCAAGTAAGGATTGATACTAGTGAATTATAAATTGTGTTTCCTATACAACCATGAAATATTAAAAATGGTCCATTAGAAATAATTATAGGAAGCTTAGAATAAGGTGTTATAAATATAATAAATATAGAAAACCTTGTTAAATATTATTCCTTTTTATCCCATCTAGAACATAAAACTATATAAGAATCTATATCGAAAGAATGTTGGTTCTTTTCTATGCAAGAAGAGTTAAATTAGTTCAAAAGGAATAGATTTTGGGATTTAGTTAAAAGACCCTTTTAATATACATTAATTGGAACAAAATGGGTATTTTAGAAAAAACAAATATGGTCATGGTATAATAAATATAAATAAATATAGGTTAGTTGAATACAATAAAAATAAGGAAGACGGGATGGAATATGAAGAAACCTTTTTCATATAGCTATAATATAAGAAATTAGAATCCATCTAGAATACAAATCTTATTTTAATTGTTAATTATATCTTATGGATGCTAAATATTATTTTTTAAAATGGATTTAAAATAGATTAATTTTATTTAGAATAACCACATAGTTTTGATGACCCTCACTCTCAAAATTCTATTTCAAAACTTACCAAAGATAAACATGGAAAAAAAATCACCACGATCATGGTATGAAATATTTAATTCTTTTATTTTATATAATGGATTTATAATTGGAATGGACAATCTTTTATTATTTCAGAAAACATAATCCTTAGATATTCTATTAGTATAAATATATGATGATGATTCTATTTTTGGATCAACATATCAAAAACTGTGTAATGATTTTTTAGAACATATGAAAAATTATTTTGAAATGAGTATTTTGGGTGAGATAAATTATTTTCCAGGATTTCAAATATATCAAAAAATATTTTTGAAATTCATTGAAAAAGATAAAATCTATACATGATTTACATAAAATGAATGGACAAGAATATATGAAGACTTACTCAACTACTATGAGCCCTAATATTAAACTTCATATGGATAAAACTGGAAAAACATTTGAACACAATTTTTATAGATAAATAATTGGAATCATAATATAACTAACTAAAAGTATACCAATAATAATATTTTCAGTATTTCCTTTTGTAATGTTTCAATCTGTTTCTAAATAATTTCATTTAAATGATGCCAAAAGGAATTTAAGTTATTCAAAGGAATTTTGTCTCTTTCTCATATTTTTCCGAAAAAATATGACTTCAATTTAACTTTATATTCTAATGGTGAATTTTTTTGATGTATTTTAGATATGAAAATCACCTTAAAAGCCTTTTATTTTCTTGGTAAATCTCTAGTATCCTGGTCAAGTATGGAACAAAAACTGTAGCGTTATGAAATATTGAAGCTAAATATATTTCCACGGGATGCTATTATTAACAAGTGTTGTGGATCAAACATTCTATAATTCGTTTTGTATTTAATTTCAATTATGTTCTAATAAATGATGACAATACAAGAGATATCAACATTTCAAAGAATACAATAAAACATTTCAGAACAAATCACATTAACTTGAGACATAATTTCTTAAGAGATCATGTTAAAAAATTAGATGTATAATTATAATTTGTATCTATATAAAATCATCTAGGATAAATTTTTATTAAACCATCAACTCCTGACATATTTGATTTTATTAGATCCTAATAAGGCTTTTTAAATTTAGTTTGATTTCTATTTTAATTATAGTGTAACATAATTATATAAATTAATAAATATTTTTATATATATTTTTTGAAATTTTGTATCATTATTTTACATATTATTCATATCAAATGATACACATCACATAAAATGTTTAATTACTAATCTTTACATCTTTATGTGACACTTCTATAACCGTTAAAAACGGTTTCAAACATATGCGTGAAATCTTTTTCGAACCATAAAATCCTATTTTTTATATTAGATCCAAACCCTCCTAACCCAAATTTACCTAAACCTCCAAATCTCAAAAAAAGTAAAAATAGTGAATTGAGTGCCATTATACAAGAAGAATGAGAAGATGAAGGTTATCAAGAAAATTTTTGAGTGGTAATTAAGTAAATTTTATCTTGCTGGATAATACATATATATTACTAAAGAAATTTGACAATATTTATTAATGGGAGTCTTTTTTCAATGAAAAATGAATAGAGATCATATTTTTAAAAAAAAATCCTAATTTTTAGAGATATGGAGTTTTTCACTTCAGTGATAATGATGATCCGGTCACTACAATAGTAAATAGTTAAAATATTTTGATATTTTATATACATATAGTAGAAGATTTCAATATCCCCTAGGATGGCCATTATTTCATTAGAACTATAATTTTCTGTTGTTAATGGAGTTTCTCCACCATAAATAATGATGCTTTTTATTGGAATAGTATATGTTGAAAAGAAACTATTAAAGGACTTAGATCAAGAGAGAAAAGTTATTATAAATTTTATTCAGCTTATAATCACTTAAAGGAATGATGAGTTTGAAAAAATTATCATTCTATGTATTAAATTTCATTATCCATTCATTAATGAAAAAAAATATAACGTTGAATGATATTTCATGAGATACATCTATCATGTTAAGAAAAAAATATTAAAATTTTACCCTTTTATAACGATGTAAACAATTATTTTTTATAAATGTTGTATTTTTTCTAGATGAAAATACCACAATATGTTGTCATGGTCTAACAATATTAAGTTTAGATATCTTATAGAAAATTGGTTTTTACTGGAATTCATCTATGAATAAGTTGATGCTCAGGGTGTCTGGAGAATATGTTGAAGTTGATATCGCTTCAACTTATGGGGATTCATCCTTCCTATAAGAAAGACTTGTTTTAGTAGATAACCCAACTCAAATTGTCGAAGTAGGAGAATATCATGATAATTAGATTATTTGAAAAAGATGAAGGTGATCCAGAGTTATTGTTCATTCTAGAGTACGAACTGATACTCAAGGGAGTTCACCTCATTCTCTTGATTCTATTCATGTTCTAGTGAAAAGAGAAATGTTATCCTCCACTATTACTCATTTGTTTTTTTCTTATTCAAGAAATGGAAATCTCATATAAGTTTTATTTGTTGAGTTCTCAATAAGTTATTCCCAATATCGAATCCAAATATATAAGTAATACCTCAAAGGGATTGACTATGCCTTCGATCATCCCTACGTACATTAAGAGATGTTGTTAGAGAATTGGTGAATGATCCTATGTCTTTATCCTCTCTAACTTTTCGGAAAACATTTTCATCCAAAATTCTACCCAAAAAAATCATTTCAAGTCAAAGGATTCAAAAAAATTTATAATTCTCATGTTTTATAGGATACAATTTTATAAACATTTGAATGGGTTTTCATAAACATTTGAATCATGATTGTTTAAGTATATTTTTTAAACATTTTAACTGTTATTTTTTATCCAAATCCTTAGTTTTAAAACTTCTAATGCATTAATTTTTCATAATAATCTGTTTTTTAAATATGTTCTAACATTTTGGTAGTTATTCAGTTTTATTATCTTATGTTCTATTTCAAACCTTATATTATGCTAATTTTCAGAATTTTTATGGAAAATATGTTCTATTATAATTGTGTATTCTCTATTCATAATATATTTGAGTATACATTAATGATATATATTACTTATTTTTTTAACACAAATTGATGCTAAATTCTATTTATAATCAGTATCATTAACAATTTACTATTGATTTTGGGAAATATTAATTGTCTTCATTTTTTCAAATTATTTTTTTATCACAAAAGGGAAGATTATAAAATGAGAATAAAAAATTTAAAAGTGATAAATTTATTATTTTATATATAATAAAATGAGAATTATTTAAATGGGGGAAAATAAAAAGGAAGAATACATAGATAGAATGTTTTTTTTCAAAACTCAAAAAATTATTTCATAGATTCTTTTTTTAATTTTTTGTCTTTTACTTCATTAATTTTGTGGTCATAAAAAATTGAATGATTTTTTGACAGTCTTATTTTCTTCCAAAAAATCATAGTTGTTTGTGTGTTTTGATGACTCACATAATCCCTATTTTATTCTAGTGAGTTTATAAAAAGTTTTTCATATTAGATTCATCAAATTAATTTATGTTACACTGATTCTCTATTCGATTATCTTGCAATCTATGAATTGTTCATTTTACGAATAAGTATTTTATCTTATGATAATTTAATATTATCTTCCATCTACTCATAATCATAAAACTATCTGTTGAAATTTTATCTTACTATGTATGAAAATATCATAAAAAAATAATGATTGAGTTTATATTTACTAAATGTAAGATTTCTCGTATAGAATGAAGCCAATCAGAATACATTGACTTATGAAAAAAACATTCATAAAAGTTTATAATATGAGAGGAAGAATAAATAGAGGAATATAATAATCAAATTGGAGTGACATATTTTATCTTAATTTGAAATGTTATATTATGAAATGTTCACATCATTTTATCTTAATTTGAAATGTCATATTTTGTAATGTTCACATCATTTTATATTGTGAACAGTTTAATTCAATGATCTTCTTTACCTTATAAAGACACTTAGGAAGTCATCTTAGGATGAACAGTCATGTTAGTTAAATAACTTATAAAGATCTAGGTGTTGTAAAAAATGTCAGGATTACTTTTATAATATCTTGATAATCCATTTCATTATTTTAGATCATATCCAAAATGGGTTTATCTATTTAACAAACAGTTGGTTTGTACAACATAACACTTTTCAATTAATGGAAAGATCTAAAAAATAAGAAGAATTCTGACATCGCAACTTCAAAATTAATTTAAATATTTGGAAATAATGGATGTATTCCCCTAATATACTATCATTTCAACTTTTCAAGGTATGACTCTCTCCATCATTATGATTATATCATGTGTTTGAATTTAAAAAGTAAGACATAAAAAATCATTTTGTTTTTTCATGAAAAGAAATGGAAGAGGAGAACGAGTAGAACACACATACATGCATAAAAATACTCAAATTTCATCTACATAAATAATTAAAATATAAATGACAAATCTATAATAAATGTTAATTAGATTTAAACAATATCATTCTAAACTAAACCTTGATGTATATCATTTTTCTCTGGATGCATCTTCGACTAATATTAGTTTTCACTTGCAACTGTGTGCTTCAAAAGCTCTTTCAAAATTTTATTCAATATATTTTTTTTAAACACATTATTAGAGTGAGTGTTGAGATCATGGAAAATTTTATTAAGTGATAGTTTTTTTGAAATCACTGGAACTATTTTATTAAGTGAAAATTGCTCGTACTAAGATGAGATCACCCTATAAAAGGGTTATTATAGTGAAAATCAAAAAACTAGGGAGTATAGTGTTGGTGGAGTGGAATCAAGGATTTCTAATCCCCGAACCACTATAAATATCACGTGTTCAATCTCATTTTTTTATGTATTCATATTTTCAATATTAATTTTTATTAAGGAAAATATTTTAAATGTCATACCTAAAGGTAATGGTTTTGTATAAAATAAATATTTATGAACTCAATTCATCCCCCTATTAATTTTTTAATTATAAATTATTTCATAAAATGATGTGTAACATGATTTAATATCAGTGTTGTATATAACAAAAAGTATAAAAAATAAATAATTTTTTTTAAATAAATCACAAAATGTTGAGTTGTTATAATAAGAATCTTTTTTTATGATATTTGTGAATATTTATCCAAAATAAAACCATATTTAACTCCATTCTAGAATAACCATATGTTATACTCATCCTCATAACTTGGGGGAAAACCTAAGATATGGGTCTGATAAGAATCTTAGTTTGGATAAAAATTCACCAACATTTCATCATGGGTAAAATTATAACAATAGTATAAAACATGAGCAGGGGAGAAACAAATTATTAAAAATAACATGGAATGATTATAGTTTTTCAAATTTCATGATTTAAGGAAATGCGATTTCAAATGAACAAACATAATTCATGATAAAATGGTGTGAGATGATAAACATTATCCATGGGGTTATATCATAGGAATTAAAAAATATGTTTTTTCATTATAACATAGTATTATGAAGACTTATGGTATAAAAATAATCATGGAAAATATCACAAACCATGATACTATCACAGAATTCACAGAATACTTTGGTATAAAGCTACACTCATCGTATTCACACAATAATTTGTGAAATATACTACTCACATCATGTTCATAAAACAAACATGTGAATAGAGTTACCCTCATAATGTTAAAAAAACAAACATGTGAATAAAGATACCAGAATAAATTTCATACAATAACTTTTGAAAAAATATTCTTGAACAATCTTCAATCAAAAAGCATGTGAATAAAGCTACCCACATCATGTGCACACAACAAACAAGTGAACAAATATACCAGTATCACATTCTTGAAAAAACAAGTGAACAAAGCTAATTGCATCACAGTTGAGGATGAAATACATGTGTAACAGAATAATTCAAATATGGAACATATGGTTCAAGGAAAATTCCTAAAAAAATGGAAGAAAATGCTTAAGGTATGGATTCATGAAGTTTGACAGCTTAATGAATGGTAACATCTTGTATAAGTCCCTCGATATGAAAATATTTGGTGGTAACCTCTATGAAATGTAAGTCCAGATTTTTGGAGCTCCATTTCATGGATGTCCATAAATGTGTGGAGTTTTAACATTTTCCTTTACACTATATAAATCTAGTTTGGAGAGCCCTACCAGTTCATGAAGCTCATAAAGATTCATAAAAGTATATGACTTTCAAGAAACTAATGTCAATGCCTCCACTAATCCTATAAATACCTCCTTCTGTTTGTAATTTAAGGGGTCATGACCTTTCTACATTAGAGAAAAGTTCTGAAATTGAAATACATTGAATATTAACAAGAGAAATAAGAAATGGTCCTTCAAAGGTAGACAAATTTCAGAAAACCACCTCCTTCCAGTTTTTGAGAACCTCAACCCATGGTGAAGATGATTTTCATGAATGTTAATGGCCTTACCATTAGATGAAACCGCTAAGGGGATTTTTTGGTTTTTGCGATATAACTATCCATCATGAAATTAAGCCCATGGAAATAAATGTTGTACCCCAAGGTAGGGTAACCCTATTTTGTGAAACATGCTCTTTAGAAAGTCCCCTCATCTCTACAAGACCCCTAGCCTTGGTAAATCACTAAAATTACAAAAATCTCCATCCTTCAGGAAACATATCCTCCATGCCTCACCATGGTTCATCTTTTCAACTAATACCCTTTGAGGAATGTTGAGTTCACCGATCCCTGGTTGTTATCCAAAACCAATTCGATCTCACCCCAAGTCCTCATGGGATCATTATTACATACTCTTGTGTCTTCCCAAATCACTTTGAGTGAGATCATAGAATTCAATCTACCTTTTTCTCATAAGCATGGGTACCCTAATTCCAATTTCTCTTAATTACGGGCACCCTAATGTTGGGCCTCCTAATTGATACTCCTCTAAGGTATCATTCACACCATGCCCCTTCCAGAGGCACATGAGCAGTGGACATGTACACTTTAATGGTGGAATCACCAAGGTAAATTGATTACCTATATTGGTAGAGATTTCCTATGATTAAATATCATATCTCCTTGACACGGTATCCCTTGGGGTGTGATCCCCATTCATGTCTGAGATGTATGATATAGAACTTCATATATCTTTATTCTAGTATTACGACGGTAAAATGCACAACAGTGTCCTCAAAACATGAATTTAAATGGTGGCCTTGTCCACTATAATGAACATGGGATTCCCCATGTATGATGATAATTGGATATCACCATCTTCTTCAACATTGAGTGATATTATTACATTAGTTAGTTTCCACATGCAAGCCCCACACCATCCCTCATTGACACTATTTTCCCAACAAGATCATCAATACCATGTGATGTTAAATTCTATATAATTTTCATGTCACATGACGTTAAAATGAAGAATAAAAATACATGGTTTTTGATCCATTTTTCTTAATGACATACATATGTCACCTCTCTACGGTTCAATCCCTATATGAACACACATCTTGGATACCTCTACGATATTAACACTCAATTCCCCAGCAACTCACCAAATCCTTCAAGTGTGATCATCTCCCCCTAAGGACACACTTAACCAATAATTCTATCCCAAAAAGACATTAAACCTATAACCATCATATCCCCACCATATGTTAAACCTATTCTCATTTTTTCTTGAAAAACATTAAACCTACACCCATCTTATATCTACAAGATGATAAATATGTTCTCATCCTACCAATATAAGAGGTTAAATTTGTGCCTATCCTATCCCTAAAATATATTAAACATTAACCCAAAATGTCCCTATAAGAAGTTAAACAAGTGACCATCTTCTCCCTAGAAGACATTAAACTGGCACAAAATCTATCATTTTAATATTTTAAACCTACACCCATCATATCCCCAAGGGCCGTTAATATTTTTTTGAACCATTCTAGGCAGGTTGTTAAAACATTTCCCAACTTGTCCCCATAAGAAATTAAACATTCCCCCATCATGTCCCTATAACACATTAAACCGACAGCCAATCAATATCTACCAGACATCAAACATGTGACTAGATCCATATCCCTACCCCCATTAATTTAACAAAGGATTCATGATATAAAAATACTTGGAATACATAATCCCATATCATTAATCATCACATGATCAACCCAACATGCCTTTGGATCCATGCCTATGATTCATCACATGAGATTCCCTCTAAATGATGATGATTTTTTAGGTACCCAACCTTCCAATTCCCAGACATTCCCATATATTCCCAACATCACTTCCTCCTCTTATTTATGTTTTATTCCCTATCAAGAAAGAAATAGTGTAATAGACCGACATCCACCACAATATGGCATCAACAATGACTATTTCAAACCTTACTGAAATCTATGAGGTAGACCCAGAATTAGAGAAATTCTCTAGGGAGGAATCCATTAAATGAGGAACCAACATCCCATCATTCTTTCCCGATCAGGGATCTGAAATCACTAAATATAGTGACAAAAGTGTCCTACCTTTAAAAAGAGGGAATGTGGGGAAACAAAAAAGCAGTTCATTATCACCGTCCAGGAGGAGGGAACTATTCCCTAAAAAGAGCATCAAAAATAGAAATGATGAACTCAATTTTAAACTCTTATCCTCCAACAGTGATTAGATCAGTAATGGTGGACATCATCAGATTTTGGAAAAATCAAATCTAAACATTCTTGATTTCGGGTTACCCCAAACAAAAATGGTGAACCCTAGATGAAACTCTACATCTCCACCATGGTGACTTGTATTGTTTGGGGTTTTGTATCATTTTTATGTCACTATAACCATATATTCGATTCTAGGACCCACCAATTAAATAGTGGGACCTAAATTAAACTCACTTATAACTTGGGGAAGATAACATTAGGCATCCTCAGTCTATGACATCATCATAATGTATCCTTCTCTCCTTCAGGAAGAATGTATGACATTAGGCTTGATGTTTCCTTCACTATAATTGTATCGAAGGTTCAATACAAATTCCTCATAGGAATCCAGAAATAGGAAATATGTTCCCTAGTGCTAGAAGGTATGACTTCAGGGGAAAATATGAGGCAGTAATCTTGCACGATTATTCCCCTAGCTTGACTTCCAATTCACCTTTATCTTCTAGACTCACATACCTATTCTCACCCTCTACACTGATTCAGAAGTGGTTGATTGACTCCCTTGTTCTTTGGTATGTGTAAAAGAGAGTTATTACCATTAGGTATATGAACATCCTAGACCACGATTCATCGATGCATCATGGACACAACTACCCCCAAGGATCATGTAAGAGGAACACCACCACCCCCCCCCCCACCATTCCAATGGTGAGCCACATAAGAATCCTCTTTGAGACATCTGACAGCTCACTCCCCTACACCAAGGGGGTACTCAATGTCTGTTTCATGCATAGAGAGACCACCAATCAAGGGATACCCATAAGAGCTCCTACGAGGCCCCATAAACACCAATATCGATCAGTTATACTGGAAAATGGGTGGGTTAATTTCATTCCTACTCCTCCGGCCTCAGTCCAAAATACCTGTCACCAACACTATGGGTAGACCTATGTTATTTCAAGGAAAGTAGAATCATTTATATCTCATGTGGTTCATGCCACCACTGGAGTGTCCCTTCAGCTCCCTACAATAGGTGAAAGAGGATCCATCTTCACCCACCAAGTATCAAGATCCAAGATGACTCGTTGCATGGCTTGATTGACTCTCTCAGTAACTGGATCCTCCATCAGTCATTATAGGCCCTCATATGATGAGAACAATCCCTGGGGAGGTCCTCCCTACATCATCATCAACTAGAATAGAGGCCCTCTGCATGACACTGTCACCTAAAGTTGAGGTTCTTCCAACACTACTACTAAACAGTGTTCAGACCATCCTTTTTCCAAAAATATAAAATAATCCAATGAACCGTCATGGGGAAGTAGGGATAATTCTTGTCATATGGGTCATCCATGGGACGCAGTCCACAACCCACACAAGATAAAACCCATGAAACTATCTGTAGTCATCATTTGGATAAGTCTTTCTCCATCAGAAGAAGAACCCTAGGTTGTGTCATTTCATCATTTACTTCTCATATTCTAATGAAATGGATGAAACAATTAAGGAACCTTTAACCCTGTTTTCAAGATCAAGGGTTTAATCCTTATAGTTGGTGCTTACAATCTCAGAAGTTGAGGTCCATAAGAACACTAGATCACACCATAGATACATACAGGTGGAGAAACATCTAGAATCCATCCAAGGAAATGTAGTTCAATTATCTCTTTTCCCACCATTTTCCATCCTCTCTACCTCCACATAAGAAGTTGTAGAGATGTTAAGGTCCAGGATGATGCCATCAGACGATGGGGATCATTCTTTTTATTCCCAAATGGATGCTTCCAATGACCCACATGATGAATGGGTAAATATTTTATCCTACATGGATATGTTCTTGAAGTAGGATCCACCTCTAAGATACACCCCAACATGTTGTGGATATCTGACCAGCGCATCACCCTCTCTCACAAAAAAGAATCCACAATGAAGGTCTATATTGGCACTGTTGCCCTTATCTCGATTTGTTCCAACTGAGGCTTGGGTCGACCAATATCAAGACTATTTCCTTGAGTATGAGTACATGTAGGAACTCCAGGATATTGACTATCTATCAGTTGTGTCATAGAAAGCTACAAATCCTAATTTGGTCATCCTCGAATGCTTCAGTGAGGACTAGGTGGTACGATTTCATTATATTATATGGAAAAAATTCCACTATCTCTGGGATTGTCAAATGGATTATCAAGGAAGAAACAAGCACCTAGATTACTTTCACCAGCGATACATTAAGTTGGAGATCTTCGAAATCCTATATTAGGGTTTGGAATCATTGGTTTCCATCATTCAATCAATAAAACCAGCATTAATATCCACATAGTGCTTCACCAGGTCATAGAAGAGCATCTCCAAATGAATAGATCTGATGTTGGGGGAAATATGCCTCCGTTAATTTCATCCTTATCCTACGGTAGTGATAAGACCTCCGACTCATATAATCTTCTCACAGTAATGGTTCTCCTCTAACTATCTCAATGGTTAATGTGATCACCATTTACTAGACAAATCATTATAGGAACATGGCCACTGATACAGGGCAAGATAGGGAAGACCAACCTCAAGGGGTGACACAATACAAGGAAAACCCCTTTGTAGGTGTCTTCGCTCATTTTCATAGAATGATATTAGGCCTTAGAAGTCCCCCTAATGAGATGTTACTGGATATCCATCTAATCGTGGACTAATTTATGTGATATTTTCAATCCTATGACCCACATTACATTGTTCCCACAGTGGAATCGAGCACCATAGTAGTCAACTTTCATCTAAACCTCGAGGAACATAAGATTCTTATCCTAAATATTATCTATGAGAAACACTCAGATCTTGAAAACTACATAAGGTACACCATCTAAAATCCAATGGATAAATTATTCCTCATCCAAACACCCCAATTTCAACTTTATGGCCTTGCACACCTAGCCAGAAAAAAATTCTAGGGGAAAATTTCCAAGGTACGAGTCTCCCACTCTTCCCGAATATCATGATTATCCTCCTCAATAATAATTTCATGCTGCTCCTCAAGTCAGTGTGTATTTCAAATAATTATTTGTCACAAACCCCACCAATATGATATGATAAATAATTTCATTACCTATATTGATGCCCTGGAAACGTAATTGGTGGTAGTCCCACATGAAGTAAAGTTATACCAGGTATAGGTGAACCGTGATCCCGCCCCTCTAGAGTTTGGTGATCTTTCATTAACCCCATTTAATGAAATGGGTTACCCTATGCTTCACATAGCCCACATGGTTTGTTCCTTTTTTGTAGGGCCTTCGTAGATAGTTTCTCTACAAATTCAGATCCAAAACATGCAAGATGAGCATCATTTAACTCCTTGAGTGAAAAAATACCTAATAAGTGATTTGAAAAGTTCAGTGCTTGATTTAAGGGACTCATGTATTAACCTGACATGTGGTTGTCCCAAGAACATTTGTTCATGTTAAATGTGAAGAATGTCAAGAATGACCTCCTACCTACCCTCATCTATTTGATTATACTAGGTGTATTTTGGGAGTTCTCTAAAATGGATCAACTTTTTGAAGATTCCTTATAGAGGACTAGAAAATAGTCACTCCCATAGCCTCTTTCATATACCATGAGAAGACATGTGAAAGAAGATATAACCACTGCTCTATAAGAAGTGGTCCCCAAGCTTGTGAACATTTTGGAACCTTTTCTAGATGATCCTTGTTGGGCATAGAGTTACCAGGAATAGCATCATCATGTATATCCACACAAAGAATATCATTTCCATGAACAACAACATTGATGAAAAAATGTGGATTCTACCCCCCATCAAGTCCAGGCTCCCAAGGTGCCTTTCATAGAGAGAAGAAATATGACCTACTCCTTTAGGGATTCATAGGTCCCATGATACTTCATCTTCACCATGGGGAAAGAAATACTAATGTTTCTAGAGTGTTGAAGTCCTCAAAAGTTCAAAATATGTGATCACGCTAATCACTAACCATATCATAGGATCCCTAGATACACCATAAAAGAATTAATTGTATTCAAATATTGGTTCCTAGACCAATTATATAGTGACTTTGTAAAGTTAGGAAACGTTCCAGCAAAGGTGACACATGTCCCTATTACCCCCATTCAATACTAGTGAAGACTCAGCCAAGTACCAATGGGCACCAGGACATGGGATATAGATGTACGAAGACTGGATGGCCCAAAAGGTAGTCACTCGGGACCATGGAATTATATGTTCCCATATGATAAACATAGAACATCTTATTGTTGTCACACCTCATCTGAATACTTCCTCCATATCTTCAACATAGATTTCAATGTCGTGTAAGAGTTGGAATTGATGGAATAATGAAAATTAGAGTCCCGCACCGGTGCCAAAGCTCTCTCACACTCTTAGAGATTTCATTCCTCCAAAATTTTGAGATGATACAGGGGTAATTCTATCCCTAGCCTATTACAATAATGTGGATAAAAGTTACATGTTTGTGAATTTCATTAATCTAGAGGACCAAACACAACACATAATGAAAATGAATTATATGTATCCCCCTCAAGTACCTTCGTCAAACACAGCAAAAGTAGCGGCATAGGAGATGTGGTCCATCAGAATGTCCATGATAAAATTCCAAACTAGGAAATTCATGGTATTGAAACCAATAATCAGGACTTGCATCAATATCATCAAGCATAAACCTCCCGGTCTATTCCATAAAGTATTCCTCTACAACATACAATGTTATTTTACCATGCAGCTCATCCATAACCATATCGTGATCATCCACAACCATCTCGGTCCCAACCATAGTTGACTAACACTCGGCCCGAACTTGTTTAGATCATAACAATTCAGATAAGACCATCTAGTTACCATTATAATGTCTCCAGTAATAGTCATTCTCTATCAGTTCAGTCAATAACTTCCAATTTTTCTTTTTATGATGAGTGGAAATTTGAAGGAAAAAATATTCCCCTAGTACTGAATTAAGATATGCTAATGAACTTTTTTAGTGTACCTCTGAGTCTTTCAATACTCGAGGCCCTACTCTATTCATAGTAAATGTGTGAGTCCCTTGTTGGGGGATTAAATGTACCCCTATAGTTCCAATATAATGTAGCTTCCAATAAATACTATTTTGAAGAGGTGTCTAAGTAGGTTGAACTTCAAGACATTATGTTTTTTCTAGATAAGAAGATGGTGTTAACATTCTGAGGAACATACGACCAATGTATATCATATTTTATTTCAATGGAATAGAAATATTGTAATTCCTTATGGATATTATCTCTACATTAAATCTCACCTTCTACAAAACCCTGTATAATATGGTTCTAACCAAAAAAGTTCAAACTCTTTCAAACCTGATGATTCATGTGTATGATAAGGGTGATCAGAATCCATTTGGAAAATTTTGGCTGAAGACTCATTTTGGTCGTCCAATATCAAGAACTATATTCAATTCAGTCTCATAGGATACTACCTACAACATTCTACTGGTAATAACCTAGCATCATTGGCATGTCGAGGTCCTTTATTCATACCAATAATGCCAAAAATTCTCCCTTAATGGTCATGTAGGTGTACTCCGAGGTGGTAAATCCCAAATACACTCTTGTGAGGACCAAAATTTGGCTGATTATTACTATAAGATGGAGGGAAATAATTTTCATACTGATGGGATTGATCACATCAATTACCACAATGATTAAATAGCCACTATATTTGATCCTTAGGTAGACTTGAAAGGCATATTAATTTTAGCAACGCTTCAATTTGAGCCCATGATGCCAATTTTTTTGGGGGGGGTGTCACAAAGAAAAAAGCAGTGCCCATAGACTATGTCATACTCTTACACTGGATAGGTTTTGCAGATACCTGATGACCTTACACTTATGACGTTATGAGAAGTTCCTACTATGGCCACCTATCCAGATAATTCTAACATGTTTCAAAATAAAGAGATGAATAAACAAAGGTCGACTCTTCTCCATTTCCTTGACATCAAAAGTGGACATTATAGATAGAAGTTGGACCAAATTTTCACGAAAAATTATATCTCTGTAGTCACAAATAATAGTGAACCCCTCAACGAGGATTCAATATCTACTAGAGTGAATAGTGGTTCCATCCACCAGTCAACTTTTCTGGAAGAGTCTCTTCCACCCATTGATCCTCCTATTGAGATGACGAATAAGATTTGGAAGATGTTAATCATCCATTTATAGAGGTTTTATCCAACAACATTGATGATTTAACCTAGGTGAACATGAATTCAGTATTGCATGATGGACAATATCCATTTAAAATGGGATATAAAATGGGTTAGAATAAATAAAATTCACCAGAGGTCTAATATTTCATGATAACATAAAGGCAACATGGGAAAGTGTCATCAACATTAAACATGACATCATAAACATAGGTCAAGGATAACTACCTAGACGTAATAACGTGGAGTAAAAATTACCATAATGGATTAGGTTTACTTATTAGTCCCTAATATGGAATCTAACTAAATGAAAGCATTACCCAAAGCATTTGAATGATATAATTTTGGGTGTACCCTTCGCTTTCGTATTAGGTACATGCATATGTTTTCCATATAGAGAATTATAAATAGGATCATATTTTATCACATTTATTTCTTTGATTAACAATTTTGTAATAAATAAATGTATTTTCCATGTTAAATAATCCAATGTATTTATATTTTAATACTCTTTAGTGGAAGTAATGATTGTATTCAAATTACAAGTGTTTGGAATCGAAAAATCACAGCGAAATTTTGGCATCATAATAAAACTACATAAAGATTCATAAAATGGTTTAATTAGATCAAAAGGGTTATCTAATAATTTTTACGTCAAATTTATTGTACTAGGGATGTGTGAAAAGATATCTCAACATTACTAATTTTATATAAAAATCATAAAATGAATAATATTCTTGAATATAGAGGATAAGGAAAGGATCGATTACCCGGAGAGTGTGATTCTAAAAGATTTGGAGGATATTGTTAAAAGATTAGGGTAGCCTAAAAATGACCCAACAGATGGGAAGTATGAGTACATATTTGATTCAAGGATTTTTATTGAAGATAAAGTGGTGCTTGTGAGAGTTTATATAGGAAAACGGAGGAGTGTTTTTTATTATTTCTCAAAATTATATTTTGGACTCTATATAATAATGTAATCAAAACCAAAAACCATCCCATGGTATCAAAAAATTGGATTCTATTATTTTATTTTATATTTCCAAGGAATAAATTACTAAAATACAACACTTGATGATGTGTAAGTAATTTATGTTCATAAAGAAATGATTTTAAAACCTTAAAATATTATATAGGTTTTTAAGGACTCATAAAAGATTTATAAAATTAATCAAATAGCCTAAAAATCACATTATTTTAAATTCTGGAATATATTTGGTTATTTATAACTTATATATAATTTGTTACATCCCGTTTTGGTCAATATAATGAAATAATACCCAATTTTTTATATTTAATTTAATTTTTAACTAAAAATATGACTGTCTTATAAAATTATAAAAAACTCACTAATGGATAATTTTAGCCAAATGATTCTAAAAAAATATTTACTTTTTCAAAATATTTTTCTAAATATGTGAATTTTTAATTTTAAATCAAGAGACAATGTTTATTGAGAAATAATGATTTCTTTAAAAATAACAGTTTTCGAACCCTTTTAAAAATTACATTTGGATTCATATAAAAAATAAAATCATTTATATCTAATAATAATTATTTATTATCATATTTTATTAAAACATAAATTATATTTAATGTTTACGATTTTCTCAAAAAAGAATATCTTAATCGAAATTTCATATTAAAAAATTATATTTTGTGTTTTATCATTTCCAAAATGAAAATAATTTATAAAGTGACAATAATAAGAAGTAAATTTAATAATTATTATACACAATATATATATTCATATTATTGGGTCCTAATACAATTCCCTTTATTTCACTAGAAAATGTCGTAAGGGTATGGGGTGCGATTTTGAGGTTTTCATGATCTGGTTTAGTGTACATGGTTTGGGTCATGATCTGGATGACCTTGAACTTCTCACGTAAACATTTTGATCATGATTTAGTTGTTGGATCTAGTATTGTTCATGGTGAAGATAAATTTCAAGTGATATTATCTTCCTCAGGAGCTCTAATAAATGGGTTTATAGGGTACGATCACACTGTTCTAAACCTTCGTTTCCTTTTTCTGGGTTAATTGGATTTTTCAAAACCCTATTTTTATTTTAATCATATGATCACTATTCAATGTCTATAATATAAATGGTTAGTTTGATTAATGGTATTTTAAATATGAAAGGATATAATAAAACAAAATCACTTTTTCTATTTTCTATAACCATTATACATAATAAGGAATTTAATTCAATCACAAAGATATTTTTATTTACAAAATTTTGGGTCATTACAGTCTTTCCCACATTATAAATTTTTCCCTAGAAATATTCATTTCACACACTAGAATATCTGAGAGTAATTATGTTTCATTGCCTTTTCTTGATCTGATTTCACTTCTTAAAACTTTTGGTTTCTCTATATCACTTTAACCATCTGAATTCTCTTATTTCATAGAATCCTGCCTCTATGATCTAAGATATTCTCCAATAGATCCTCATATGAATGATCGTTCTCCAATTTGACCACCACTAGATTCAATACATATGATGGGTATAAGGACCCAGCCTTAAACCTTACTTAATCTTGAGTTATTACAAGATTACACATTGAGGATCTTTTCAGGTTTACAGTTTTAGAGAATTAGATCATGAAACTTGCATTACACTCCACATTTAAACAAAGTGGTTACATAAAAGATAGTATTAATTCTTCCCATCAACGGAAACATATTGAAAATAAAACATGGATTCTTTCTTGACACATCCTTGACACTATCATCACATCATGTACCTTTCCATTGACCTGTGAAAAACATTTCAAAAATTTGGGATGAGCATAAAAAACTCAGAAAGGGTTATAAAAATATGTAAAGGAAACATGAGTTCATATATACATAAGAATGAAATCATACATTACCCATAAAACATAGGAACTTTAACATACCTCATCAAATCATTAATAAATCATAGAAATCATAAGACATAAAGGTGACTTGAGGCATTCATAACATTCTTACATAGGGAGTAACCCTCTTGGTTACCTTTGGAATACCCATCACAGTATATTCCCTAAATCTCTTTGGAGAAACCTTAACGTTTCACTCCTTCACGTTACCCAATGCATTGGAGAGCTATATCAGGCTCAGCCACCCTTAGTTTGTCACAGAACCACTCGTCTTCATAATAATGCCCAAGAACCATAACATAATCTTATCACATAAAACATGCATAAAGGAAACATAACATTTCCACCTTTCAATAACAAGATATAAATACAAAACATTGATATAAATACATTATGAAAACCATTTTCAATACCAAAATAAAAGAAAAGTAAAACATGGTATTTATTTTTCTTTTAAAAAGATGGTATGGCTTGTAGAGGAAGCCGAAACTCAAATAATGGTCACGGCGGCGGAGAAGTCATTGTCGTCGCATACGTACAACAAAAACATTCCCTTTTGTCATTTAGTAAAATGCTTCGTATAAAAATATTCCTTTTGGATAAACTTAAAAGTCAAAGGGGTTTATACACCATATAAAAGAATGTTGTGTATAAAACAAAATATGACTTAATGAAAGGAGATTGAGACGAAGTACCATACAAAGATGGTATCCTTGGATTAAGGATAAATCAATTACATAATTATATGTGGAAAACTAATACACCAAATATAAGTGGATATTAAGTGTAAAACAATCAGAGGTTATTCACACATATTCATAGAACGACATATTCAAGGAGTACAAGCTTATCCCAAAGAATCAAAATTGGGTTAAGAAGTTCCATTGCAATAATTAGACAGCCTAACGGCGTCACTTCAAAATTCAGAAAAAGAGTTCATGAGAGATAAAAAGGGTATCTCATCACATGGACATAAAATTTACATCAATAAGGATATAGAAGAACATATCCCAAAATAATATTATGTGAATTAAAATACATAACAAAATAAGTCTTTTAAAAATAGGAGTGTGAAAGATTCCATTACCGACATGGGTATCTTTCGAGACATGCACCCCGTGAAAGAAGGACAATACAACATTGATGTAAATACTCATAAATGAAAGTATTATACACAATTATTAAAGTAATGGTAAGTACATACACCACTCAAAGTAAATTGTGGCAAATGTAGCATAAATCTCACAGGAATAAAAGTGAGAGGAAAAATCCCTTACGAAAACTCTGCAGCCTAACAGCGCCACATAAATGGATTGATGAGATCAAATAGGGTATCTCATCATATTAACATAAAGTTTACAGAAAGAGGAATATAAAAGAACATCCCCCAACATAACAAAGAGTATCTTAAAATAATTGACATAAAGGAGAGTACTTAAAAAGAAAGAGAGAGGTTAGATCTCTTACGAAAATTCAGCAGCCTAACGGTGCCACTCAAAACTTCCAAAATGGATTGATGAGAGAGAATAGGGTCTCTCATCATATGAAAATAAAAATTACAGTAAGAGTAATATAAAAGAATATCCCAATCACAAGAAATATGAGCTTAAAAGGAATGGCATAAAAGAGTGTACTTAAAAAGAAAGAGAGGAGTAGGATCCCTTACCTCAAGTCCAACTTGTCTTGTTCGTTTCTTTATATTCCTGAATAATAAACTTTGGTCAATTAATAATTGCCTAATTACCTCCTTTAGAGATTATTATTCAGTTCATATCACAATTATAATGTTATAAAAAATTTTTAATCATGTTAGTTCATATCAGACGTTTTTGCCGATGTTTGGTACATGAGTCAAAAATGAACTTGTTTGAAAAAAGATTACCCAGGTAGTTATAAGTAAATAATTTCCAGAATAGTATTAATGATTGAAATATCATATATATACACTAAATATTCATTTCATACTATTCCATATCATTTGGAGATTAAAAAAGAAAAGCACCGTTCATGGAGACGGTTGGCCGTACGTACGCATGAACGCTACTTTCATTTTTTGTCATATTAGTGGAATTAAAACAAAATAAGAGAGATATATATATGTTATAATTACAGAATGATATCCATAATTTTTATGTAATATATTACATATATATCCATTATATATATGTACTTATAATATTACATAACATTTTGAGATAAGAAATGAAATGTACCGTTCATGGAGACGGCAAGTCGTACGTACGCATGAACGCTACTCCATTTCTATTTCATATTTAATGGAATTAAAACATAATGATACATAATAGTATTTTAATTCCAGTATGGTATCATATATAATATCATTAAATATATCCTTTATACGTACCACATATGGTATTAACGAATCAAATCACTTTGAGGGGTCGGTAGTCCGCACTTCCTTAAATGAAGATATCGCGCTTACCCATAATGGAAACCATAAAGGTATGCCCAAAATGAAAAATACAGAAACTTAAGGAAAACATAAACATATTATATATCATATATAAACATAGTGTCATCTTAATGGCCACCTTTTAAGGTGTTAAAAGAAGGTTGAACAATCATCGTTTCGGGAGGCCGAAATTCGCCATCCACGAAAACAGTATGTTCTTAAACCATTAGATGTAGGTGTGTGAAATTGTAGCTCTAATACTTCTTATAAAAACATACTATTATATTGAAGATACTGTATTTGTTACAGAAAATGAATAAAAAGATTTTAGGGGGTTGGAGAATCAAAATAAAACAAAAGGACACAAGTCAAGACATTACCTTTAAATCGGGTAACTTCCTTTGATTTGAGCTCAAAGGCTTCCTTGGGAAGGATTATGCCCAAAGTGAGGCTTCAAGGAGTAATATATTGAAGTGTAGAGACAAAATGGGAAGAGGTTGGCCGAGCCAAAGGCATTGGGAGTGTGGGTAAGGAGGTAGAGGTGGGGGCCTTTTATAAGAGGAGAGGAGCGGCACTCTTGGAAGGTAAAGAAAATTCACTTTATTTTAAAATGGTATTCGGATTTAAGAGGTCCCACATTGATGTGTTTCGAGTATAAAGTGATAAGGGTAGAAATCCACTCATCCAATAGGTATTGGACATGTGTAGGTCTTAGATATTACATTATCTTTCCATTTTATTTAAATCGTTAAATAATGAGGTCATCACTGCATCATCATGATGTCATATATAATTTAATTTATTTAATGTCTAAAAATTATAAAAAACTAATATGATGTAGGAAATATTTTTAGCTTTCCAATTAATATTTATAGTCAAAAATCGGATTTGTTTAACCCCATGTAAAAATTGTTTTAGTAAAACATTTCATGTTTGTCTCATTTTTACATTAACTTTAAATAAAAAGATATTAATTTCATTTTCCAACCAAAGTGGCTTCATGGGGTCCCCAAGTTGACCCATGGGTTGTCTTGGTCGTCCATGACACATCCAATGAGGCTAGAAGATGTGTCAAGTTCATTCCATATTATTAAAACATTATTTTTACCTTAAACAACACTAACTACCTCTAATCGTGATTAAAAACCTAATAAGTTACTATTCACCAAAAAATTATTTTTATACCATTGAACCACATTTTACTTCTTAATGACAACCATGTATGTCAGATTTTTGAACTTCAAAACACAAAGATGTCAAAATTTCATTTAAATGGAAAAAAACAGTTTTTATAAGTACCACTTAGTGGTTTCACTATTCATCAAAAATTGAAGTTTTTCAGAAAAATCCAAAAACATCACCCAAAGATATATTTGATATTACTAATTCAAAAATAAAGTCTATTTTACAAAATTCAAAACATATAAGTCACATTAATTAATTTAATAATTAATTCCTGCTGTCAGAGCAAATAGCATGTTTTTATGAGACAATAAGTATCAAAAGATTGACACTAGTTTAAGTCTGATTTCAAAGTGAAATTAATTCCAACGACCACTATTGGATTTAATGGTAAAAATATATTATAATTTCACTTTAAAACCAACTCAAATGATAATCTAATCATATAAATAAATTTGATTAAAAAGAGGTTTTGAATTAAAATACATCATTTTACACTATTCATTAAAAAATGAATTTTATCAGAAAGATACCAAAAATTTACAGAAAGTACATTTTTATGACCCAATTCTTAAGAATATTTTTATTTGGTCCAAAAGGATGTATAAGAGTGAACAAAACTATATTTAATGACAGTTTTCCATCAAAAGGCGATAAGTGAACCTTTAGTGAAAATTAGGGCATATACGCCTAAAATTGAATTCTTTCTGTATTTTAAGCCTTTATCTTTTATTGGATAAATGTAAAAACATTTAAAAACATATATAATCATATTTTAGTTATTTTTATCCATTCCTGCCAATACAGCGGCTACATGATAACTACCATTTAAAATAATATTATTTTATTATTAGAGTGCAATGTAAGATTTTCAAGAAAATCGTTGTTGCGTGTTGGGTACGCCATCGAGCATAGCGTCCCCTTTAAAGTCATATTAGTATTTTATTCACAAATACTGTTAAATATGAAAATGTCATATTCTTTATTTACCTGGGGTGTTACATCCTTCCCCCCTTTTGGGAATTGCGTCCTCGCAATTTTTAAAATTGAGCTAGGAAACATCCTTGAAAGTCTCACATCGGAACAAGAGTCGATAAAACAATCACTTTAAAATAAAGGAAGATAAGTATAGAGCTCACCCGAGTTAACCCATATGTAGAAAAACATGGACATAGAAGAAAAAGCAAAGGGTCATGTTCTTGAGGGAGAGTGATAGTGAACATGTCTAGGAGAAAGATAACCATAAGAAAATCACAAACTTGTGATGGTTTAAACGGTATTCTATTCCCCAGTAGGAAAAATTAATAGACAACATTTTTGTTTTATGTTACTTTTTATTGAGGAATTTATTCATAAGGAAACATAATCACTTATCATGTTGACTTTCAACTTTTACTAGATTCCTTAATCTAACTCATATTTGTTTTCCAAAAGATGAGTATTTAGGGAGACTTTTTCGTATTAAGAGTACTATAATAAACTTCTAGAGAATCACCTAATCCACCAAAGAGAACTATATACATACCATGTCTTTAGGATTTAACCAAAACCGAAACCAAAAAGTTTAGTATAGGATCAGATAATCCAGAAAAGGATAACCCTTTATAAAAAAAATCTATTCTTAATCTCTAAAATTTGTCCAACAAAACCCAAAGTTCAATGAAGACCATTTGAAAAACAATTTGTCCATAAAATTCTTCAAATTAAACCAAACTAAGATTGAAACCCAAATATTTGAAGGTTTTAGTCACATAGTCTTCCAAGTTAAATCGTAACATTTATCTCCAAACAACACCAGTTGCTCCTAAAGTCTTGTATTGAAAAGTAATTAACCTAATCATATATCCTCCATGATAGGTTAATAATTTTCATAAATAACCCAAAATCAACTTACTCTTAATTCATAAAATCATCTAACTAAAAAGAACCATTCAAACTAACCAGGGACTTCACGTATTCCAGTGGTGGGCGATAAATACCACTCGCACTTTGGTTGTGGGTTCGATTCCCGCAGCTTTGTCCGATGCGACGGGTTGTCACACGGTCTGCGTGTTGTCCTTTTTATAAAACTCCTAAAATAACCCTAACATGTTTTAACCTCAATAGTTTCCTTATAAATTTAATTTTCATCCGAATTTGTTATGATCTCAACATCTTAATTCTTGAAGTCTTATTTCACCACCATAAGATAAAATAAAATGATTCCCAAAATGAATAACATCATACCTTGATCATGGCATCCACTCGGTTTCATCGTCATCTTGCTCACATAGGTATAAGTCCCATGCATTACAACAATGATTCAGAGATCCTTCAAAATCATTTGCTTCCTCTATCCAAATACACCTCGTACAACATGGGTCATATGGGTGTTCACAGAAAAACAGTTTTGGAAAATAATCATGTATGACATATAATTCCAAAACATCTAAAAAAACATGATTTCTATAAAATAGTCGGACCGAAATTGAGTTGAAACTTTCTATTATTTGTCCTTTTAAAATACCATAAGTATGTGATGTGAGACTATATTTAAAAAGCAAATATAAATAGGTTGTGCAAGGGTCTCCTTCCTCAGCACCATTTTTAAAATCATAATATGCTTCAAATTCTTGTGATAACGTAAAATATTTAAAAATACCTTGATAATATTTACCATTATTGAAAATATGAGAATATTTTGAAAATAGTATTTGTCTAAAAACATCCCTGATCCATGATGATAACGAGGTATAGTGGAGGTGTTTGATATCTCAAACAACTGCTTGCAAGTGAGTTGTATGCTAGAAAAAGTTTCACAATCATCCGAAGATGACTTTGCAATAATTATTGTAAGCATGTCATTAGGAAGAGATAGGAATGTCGTTTGAGATCATTCTCCTTCCATTCGCAACCGACTTTTCTTGACCTGAAAAAATGTTATAAAACAAGGATTTAACTGAAATAATAGATATAGGGACTAATCATGTGTCTCACAAGAACTCCTAATCCCTAAAGTTGTCTAAACCGACCTCCAATACCAACTATAAGGCCCCAGCCTTAAACCTTACTTAATATTGAGTTATTATAAGATTACACATTGAGGATCTTTTCAGGTTTAGAGTTTTAGAGAATTAGATCATGAAACTTGCATTACATTCCACATTTAAACAAAGTGGTTACATAAAATCCAGTATTCATTCATCCCATCAATGGAAACATATTGGAAATAAATCATGGATTCTTTCTTGACACATCCTTAACACTATCATCGCATCATGTACCTTTCCCTTGACATGTGAAAAACATTTCAAAAACATGGGATGAGCATAAAAAGCTCAGTAAGGGTTATAAAAATATGGAAAGGAAACATGAGTTCATATATACATAAGAATGAAATCATACTTTACCCATAAAACATAGTCACTTTAACATACCTCATCAAACCATGAATAAATCATAGAAATCATAAGACATAAAGGTTACTTGAGGTATTCATAACATTCTTACGTACGGAGTAACCCTATTGGTTACGTTTGGAATACCCATCACAATATATTCCCTAAATCTCTTTGGAGAAAACTTAACGTTTCACTCCTTCGCGTTACCCAATGCATTGGAGAGATATATCGGGCTCACCTGCCCTTAGTTTATCACTGAACCACCCGTCTTCATAACAATGCCCAAGAACCATAACATAATCTTATCACATAAAACATGCATAAAGGAAACATAACATTTCCACCTTTCAATAACAAGATATCAATACAACACATTGATATAAATACATTATGAAAACCATTTTCAATACCAAAATAAAAGAAAATTAAAACATGGTATTTATTTTTCTTTTAAAAAGAAGGTATGGCTTGTAGAGGAAGCTGAAACTCAAATAATGGTCACGGCGGCGGAGAAGTCGTTGTCACCGCATACGTACGACAAAAACATTCCCTTTTGTCGTTTAGTAAAACGCTTCATATAAAAAGATATCTTTTGGATAAATGTAAAAGTAAAAGGGGTTTATACACCATATAAAAGAAGGTTGTGTATAAAACAAAATATGCCTCAATGAAAGGAGATTGAGACGAAGTCCCATACAAAGACGGTATCCTTGGATTAAGGATAAATAAATTACATAATTATATGTGACAAACTAATACACCAAATATAAGTGGATATTAAGTGTAAAAAAATCAGAGGTTATTCACACATATTCATAGAATGACATATTCAAGGAGTAAAAGCTTATCCCAAAGAATCGAAATTGGGTTAAGAAGTTCCCTTGCAATAATTAGACAGCCTAACGGCGTCACTTCAAAATTCAGAAAAAGAGTTTATGAGAGATAAAAAGGGTATCTCATCACTTGGACATAAAATTTACATCAATAAGGATATAGAATAACATATCCCAAAATAATATTATGTGAATTAAAAGACATAACAAAATAAGTCTTTTAAAAAGAGGAGGGTGAAAGGTTCCCTTACCGACATGGGTATCTTTCGAGACATGCACCCCGTGAAAGAAGGACAATAAAACATTGATGTAAATACTCATAAATGAAAGTATTATACACAATGAGTAATGTAATGGGCATTACATACACCACTCAAAGGAAATTGTGACAAATGTATCATAAATCTCACGGGAATAAAAGTGAGATGAAAAATCCCTTACGAAAACTCGGCAGCCTAACGGCGCCACATAAATGGATTGATGAGATCAAATAGGGTCTCTCGTCATATTAACATAAAGTTTACAGAATTAGGAATATAAAAGAACATCCCCCAACATAACAAAGAGTATCTTAAAATAAGTGACATTAAGGAGAGTACTTAAAAAGAAAGAGAGAGGTTAGATCTCTTACGAAAATTCAGCAGCCTAACAGCGCCACTCAAAACATCCAAAATGGATTGATGAGAGAGAGTAGGGTCTCTCATAATATGAACATAAAAATTACAGTAAGAGTAATATAAAAGAACATCCCAATCACAAGAATTATGAGATTAAAAGGAGTGGCATAAAAGAGTGTACTTAAAAAGAAAGAGAAGAGTATTATCCCTTACCTCAAGTCCAACTTGTCTTGTTCGTTTCTTTATATTACTGAATAATAAACTTTGGTCAATTAATAATTGCCTAAGTAACTCCTTTAGAGATTATTATTCTATTCATATCACATATTATAATGTTATAATAATTGTTAAATAATGTTAGTTCATATCAGACATTTTTGCCAATGTTTGGTACATGAGTCAAAAATATACTTGTTTGAAAAAAGATTTCCCATGTAGTTATAAGTAAATAATTTCCAGAATAGTATTAATGATTAAAATATCATATATATCCAGTAAATATTCATTTCATACTATTCCATATAATTTGGAGATAAAAAACGAAAAGCACCGTTCATGGAGACGGTAGGCCGTACGTACGCATGAATGTTACTTTCATTTTTTGTCATATTAATGGAATTAAAACAAAATGAGAGAGATATATATATGTTATAATTCCAGAATGATATCCATAATTTTGATTTAATATATTACATATATATCCATTATATATATGTACTTATAATATTACATAACATTTTGAGATAAGAAATGAAATTTATCGTTCATGGAGACGGTAAGTCGTACATACGCAAGAACGCTACTTCCATTTCTATTTCATATTTAATGGAATTAAAACATAATGATACATAATAGTATTTTAATTCCATTATGTTATCATATATAATATCATTAAATATATCCTTTATACGTTCCACATATGGTATTAACAAATCAAATCACTTTGAGGGGGCGGTAGTCCGCACTTCCTTAAATGAACATATCGCGCTTACCCATAATGGAAACCATAAAGGTATGCCCAAAATAAAAAATACAGAAGCTTAAGGAAAACATAAACATATTATATATCATATATAAATATATTTTCATCTTAATGTCCACCTTTGAAGGTGTTAAAAGAATGTTGAACAATCATCGTTTCGGGAGGCCAAAATTTGCCATGCACGGAAACAGTATGTTCTTTAACCATTAGATGTAGGTGTGTGAAATTTTAGCTCTAATACTTCTTATAAAAACATACTAGTATATTGGAGATACTGGATTTGTTACAAAAAAATGAATAAAAAGAGTTTAGGGGGTTGGAGAAGCAAAATAAAACAAAAGGACACAAGTGAAGACATTACCTTTAAAGCGGGTAACTTCCTTTGATTTGAGCTCAAAGGCTTCCTTGGAAAGTATTATGCCCAAAGTGAGTCTTCAAGGAGTAATATAGGGAAGTGGAGAGACACAATGGGCAGATGTTGGCCGAGCCAAAGGCTTTGGGGTTGTGGGTAAGGAGGTAAAGGTGGGGGGCCTTTTATAAGAGGAGAGGAGGGGCACTCTTGGAAGGTAAAGAAAAGTCACTTTATTTTAAAATGGTATTCAGATTTAAGAGGTCCCACATTGATGTGTTTCGCGGATAAGGTGATAAGGGTTCTAAATCCAATCATCCAATAGGTTTTGGACATGTGTAGGACTCATATATTACATTATCATTCCATTTTATTTAAATCGTTAAATAATGAGGTCATCGCTGCATCATCATGATGTCATAAATAATTTAATTTATTTAATGTCTAAAAATTATAAAAAAACTACTATGATGTATGAAATATTTTTATCTTTCCAATGAATATTTATAGTCAAAACTATGATTTGTATAACCCCATGTAAAAATTGTTTTAGTAAAACATTTCATGTTGGTCTCATTTTTACTTCAACTTTAAATAAAAAGATATCAATGTCATTTTCCAACCAAAGTGGCTTCATGGGGTCCCCATGCTGACCCATGGGTTTTATTGGTCTGTCATGACACATCCAATGAGGTTAGGACATGTTTCAAGTTCATTCCATATTATTAAAACATTATTTTTCCTTAAACTACACTAATTACCTCTAATCGCGATTAAAAACTTAATAAGTTACTATTCACCAAAAAATTATTTTTATCCCATTGAACCACGTTTTAATTCATAATGTCGACCATGTATGTCGGATTTTTGAATTTCAAAACACTAAGATGGCAAAATTTCATTTAAACGGAAAAAAATCAGTTTTTATAAGTACCACTTAGTGGTTTCACTATTCATCCAAAATTGAAGTCTTTCAGAAAAATCCCAAAAATTAACCCTAAGCTATATTTGATATTCTGAATTAAAAAATGAAGTCTATTTTACAAAATTCAAAACATATAAGTCACATTAATTAATTTAATAATTAATTCCCGCTTTCAGTGCAAATAGTGTGTTTTTATGAAACAATAAGTATCAAAAGATTGACACTAGTTTAAGTCTGATTTCAAAGTGAAATTAATTCCAACGACCACTATTGGATTTAATGGTAAAAATATATTCTAATTTCACTTTAAAACCAATTAAAAATTTAATCCAATCATATAAATAAATTATATTAAAAAGTGGTTTTCAATTAAAATACAACATTTTAAACTATTCATTAAAAAATGAACTTTATCAGAAAGACACCAAAAATTTACACAAAGTAAATTGGGATGTCCCAATTCTTAAGAAGAGTTTTATTTGGTCCAAAAGGATGTATAAGAGTGAACAAAACTATATTTAATGATGGTTTTCCATCAAAAGGCGATAAGTGATCCTTTAGTGAAAACTAAGGCATATACACCAAAAATTGAATTCATTTCGTATTTTAAGCCTTTATCTTTTCTTGGATAAATGTAAAAACATTTAAAAACATATATAATCATATTTTAGTTATTTCTAACCATTCCCACCAATACAACAGCTACATGTTAACTACCATTTAAAATAATATTATTATATTATTAGAGTGCAACGTAAGATTCCCAAGAAATGCGTTCTTGCATGTTGGGTATTCCATCGAGAATAGCGTCCCCTTTAAAGTCATATTAATATTTTATTCACAAATATGGATAAATATGAAAATCGCATATTCTGTATTTACCTGGGGTGTTACAATGGGTGTGGGATGTGCTTAGTTAATAGGAATACATGAAACAAATCATGTACTTGAGATACGTTATGTGGGTGTGGCAGTCGATACATCAATGCTATGGTGTGATCAAGGATATTAGAGAGACTGATGTATCCTGGCATAATCTTTACCTACTTCCCAAATCTCATGAATTAATTTCATTGGGATATGCAGATTAATACCTTATCGATAACCTCAAAATATAGGTCATGTTGATGAATATCATCTTACCTCTTCTATAAACTCTGGGAATACTTGATTTTATACTGAATGGTCTCGAAATTTTCCATATTTTCTTTGACCATTTCAAAACCTGGTAGATTTCGTTCACCAACGTCATGTGTGAATGATGTTGTTCTCCCCCTCTTCTCATAAATGGAATCATAGTGATCCATTTGGAATCTTGAATGGAAAATTTTATTGTATGATAACTCGACCAGAGGAAGATGTTGATGTCATCTTCTATTGAAGTCAGTTGAACATAAACTAAACATGTCATCAACTGTTTGGATACCCCGCTTAGACTAACATCAATTGAGGGGTGATAAGTTGTGTTAAAGATAAACTCAGTATTTAGATCATGTTGGATAATATTACCAAACATATAGGTAAATCTTGGATCTTGATAACATACAATCATAAGTGGTGTTCCATGCAGCCTCACTACTTCTCTAACATATAACTTTTCACGTTGAATGGGTGATAATTCCTCTGAAATTGTAATTAAGTGAGAATTAATTGTAAAAGGATCCACCAAAACCCATAAAGCATTATTTTCTATAGATTTCATCAGAAGTATAGTGAAAATTTATATGGTCATTCCTTTCAACATTCACATTTTGATATACATGACACATTGATGTATATTATGTGATATCCCTCTTTATGTTGTAACACCACTAGTTCTCTTACAGATCTAGATTCATCTTTTTGATCCACGAATTTAAGGAGATGTTCAAGCTATATGCATCATCAAATATATCCTTTTTAGCTTAGGATTTGATGGTATACATAGTTGTGACCGAAAGCTTACAACTAATTCTTCATTTATTTTGAACACGGGGGATTTCAATTTTTTTATAGTTTCCACCTTCTTCTGAATTCCCACATAGTCTTTTTGAGAATCCTTTATATTTCTGTAAGGTATAGTTTAGAAATCATTTGTTAAAGGATTTATGATGTTCCTTCCTTTATGATTCTCATGTCCGTATTTTTCAAATCTGAGAAGATAGGAATCTTCCCAATTCTCATGAATGATAAAATTATCATACCCTTTCTATGTAAAGTGTTTTCCAATTTATTTAATTTCCTAGGATTGTATAGGATTGATAATTCATAGATCATAATTATCTCTAACCATATTCATAGGATCATATTTAGATGTTTTATTTTGAATAGTTACTTGAGGAACTTACGATCTTTATACACTTACACTAATCCCCAAATAGATAATGCCACTAATTTTTTAATGTGATGATTAATGTGGCCAGTTATGGATCATTCATTACATGGTTCTATTCATGAACTTTCAATTACTTTAATCCATAGGCTATCACTTTTTCATTAGGAATTTTTGTACAGCCCATTCCCTTCATTAACGCATCGATTTATACCCTGAAAAGATCCCCACTTTTGGGTAGCGTAATTATAGGTTTAGTGATAATAATATTTTAATCTCTTTGAATATCTATTCGCATTCAATATTCTAGAAAATATTTACCCCTTCTAAGATAATGTGGTTAGAGGATTCAAAATTCATGAGAAATTAAAAACAAATCGACGATAACAACTATCCAGGCCATCAAAAGTACTTATATTTATCACAGATGTTAGCCTTGTCCATCTATATATTGCTTATATCATTTAATTGTCTATAGATATCCAATTTATTGTGAATATATACCAACATAATGATACCTCTTTCAACTATAACTAACATTTTCTATACTTTTCATAAATCTACATCTTTTTTTAGGTCCTTAGAAAAGGGATCAGCCTCATGCTCCCCTTTCTATTAGATTATATTAGAATATCATCTATAAATACTGCCACACATTTTTTGAGGTAAAATTTAAAGACACTATTAATAAAGTCTGTGCATATTTATGTAGCATTAGTGAGTTCTAATGAAAATACTATGAACATATAATGCCCATACATTCAATGAAAAGTAGTCATAGGGATTTTGTCTTTGTTCACCCTTACTTGATAATACCTCGACCAAAGATTCACCTTGGATAAGTATTTGGCTCCTCATAGTTGATTGAATATTTAATCAATTTGTGGTAGAGTGTGATTGTTCTTTATCATGATCTTTTTGATCTCACGATAATCAATGTAAAGGCACATTGACCCATCCTTCATTTTGATGGAGAGGAATTGTGCACCCCACAAGGAAGCACTTCTGCATATATACAAATTATCAAGATTCTTGTATAGTTTTTTGTTTAGATCCTTAAGTTCCAAAATAGTATTTCTATAAGGATTCTTGGATATAGAAAAATCCCCAAGTATTAGATCAATTGAAAATTCAACCTATTTTCTAGGAGGAAGACAAAAAAATTATTCAGGATAAACTTTAACATATTCCTTGACAGTGTTAAAATCTACAAGGATGAACTTTTACTTAGTCTAAATCATTTAAGCTAGATACTCTTTCTCATAAGGAAATAATATTTATTCTTGTAATTTTGGTGGAAAATAAGATTTATCCTCCTCTCTGTACTTGTATAGAATTGAAGAACTGGTATCAATATGTAGAGGGATTCCCTTAATGGAATTTGTTTTGTTGCCTTTATTTGATGAAATCCAATTCATAAATATAATTATATAAAATTTCACTAAGGAGAGTATCATAAGTATTTTTAGTTATTTTAGCACTCATGTTCCGATATGAGATGATTTATATAAGTGGGATTCAGTTATTACTCCCATTTTCCTTTTTCACCGGCAACTCTATTTCCACCCTTTGTGGGGGTGTTTGAATAGTTCTAATAATATTTCATTATATGAAGGAATTCATAGAACTATAATCAAAATGTATGTTCTCTATTCATGAATGAATAACTCGTGTACCTATCACTACTTAATTATTAAGATCCACCTCATTATCCATAATGGAATAAACTCTCTCTTATTTCCTTGGAGGTTGTTGGCATTGATTATTTCAAACCACACATGGATTAATACATTGCTTTTCAAAGTTCAATTTTTCCTTATCGTTGAAATAATAAATGATAAACTAAAGATTAAATATATAATTTAATTACTCCATCACATTAGTGGGATTCTCTCATCAGTAATATCTATTATGTGTCCCTTCTTTCCCAATCCTAATGAATTTCCTCATCCCCTTCAGCAAATTTTTGGGGTGCTTCTTTAAAAAAAATTTAAAAGTTTTATGTATAAATTTCGTGCCACCATTAGATTTATTCATCACAACACTATAATTAACATGGGGAAATACCAAAGTGAATAAAGTAAAAATAAAAATAATAAATTATTTGTAATGTCTTTTATTTTATCTGGTTTTATTTTTATAAATTGATTGATAATTTTTTGATATCAAACACTAAGACAAAGTGGGATTTCGAGGCCCGGTATGCCTAGAACGATTCATTGAAAAATGAAAGGTTTTTTATAAATCATGCATGATTTTTTTATATAAAACGGGAATAACATCTAAACATGTTCTTGAATTAGAAATCTGAGGGCACTGTTGTGTTATGTGTAGAAAATTTACCTTAAGCGGGGCCTAACATAGACTGGGGTGGGTCGAATGTAAACGTTGGAAATTGTATGTAATAGCTATTAAAATATTTTAATAAAAATATTATATTTGATTCTACGTTGGTTTCTTTTAAATTAAGGCCTCTTGTCCGGAATCCATGGTTATCACCATAACCCTATAAATCCTTCTAAGGATTGGAGATAGAAGCCTCTCCAATGAATGATGAAGAATTTTAGTAGGTCAATGATCGATGATGACACGGAACCCCATTCATCATCAATGGCTGATCCAAACATGAGGCAGGGTGTCGATATCTCTGTGATTTCATTTCCCATTATTTTAATCAAACAAAAAATGAGCACCAACATAAGTATAGGTTGATCCGTTTTTCAATCTTTATTTCAGGAGGAATAATTTATATTGGATTAAAGGGAATAGAACTTGGTGATTATTATGGTGTTTCTTCATGATTGTGCTAACAATAAAGGATCTATGCTGACATGAACAATTCCAAGATACATTCTTCAGGTGTTCAATTTGATCATTTTATCCCCATTCAAAATGTTCCTCACTTTTGGACCCTAATGTTAACAAAACAATTTTCTAGGAGGTTCTAAATTTGATAAGACCCCCGGAGTGCTATCAAGGGGGATAAATTCCAAGGGTAGTGAAGGATGTGATATTAGGATTTTGGAAGGGGCTCTATTTTGAAAAATGGAGCATCAGAGTAGTGACGATGACTCGTGCAACTAGTGTTTCTGATAGCAGCGGCGGAGTAGGGCAGTGCCCAATGGCATGTACTGATGGTCGTGGATAGGTGTGATGGAGGGAGATGGTCTCCTCGATTGTGACTGTGGAAGTGTCAGTGGCTTGACCATGTAGGGCTCATGATGGTTTATGTTGGGGGCAGTGACACGAGGCCCGGGTAGGAAGGCACGACATAGCTGGGACGCAGCTCGAAGCCATGTCATAGAAGGGACTCGTGATGAAACCAGTGGTATATGTGGGGAAAATGGTCCAACCATGTGAAATGTGGTCCAACACTGCATTGACCAGATAAACACGGCCAAGTCGGGACATGCCCGACACACACACAGTAGCCCACATGTAGCGGGCCAAACATAGGAAACTAGGATGCTCCAGTAGCCTAGCAGGTTGGGTCTAACCATCCAAGTATAATGATCCGGTTCTGGCCAGGCCAAATGTGGGTGGACTGGGTTGATTTAGGTCAGCTCGGGTCTGGCAGGTCGGATGGGACCCGAACCAAACTTGGGTTAGACTTTTTCAGAAAAATTATTGTAACTTTCAAACCGTGTGTCCATTTAACGAGATGTTAATGGTGTTGGATCCCTTGTAACAATATGGTCCTTTTGAGATACTCTATGTGAGTTTTTTAAAGTTAGATTACTACCTAATGTCTTGAGGATTAGGTTCTCCTAGAATAAGTGTGCCCCAAGCAGAATCCTATGAATGGTTGAGTCTCTGATTTTGGTGAATATGTGACTTGTGGGATACATGAACCATCAACGCTACCTGAGACATAAATTATATGTGCTCCATTGATTCAGTTTGATCCATCGATGCTCCAGGAGCCATCAATACTCCATGCACCATTTAATTCATAGGTTCCACTGCTACTCCGAGCGTTATTGATGATATGTGACCAAATGAGGATTAGTGTACCATCGACGCTCAATGCACCACCAATACTCAGTGTGCCATCAACACTCTTTGAACTGTCGAAACTTCTAGATTCATGGATAATGGGATACTTGTGGGCTATAATTATAAATCCTTATCTTTGTACTTTAAACTTATACATGTGTGAGATGATCGTATTGACTATAATTTGTGTGTTCCCTTTTTTGTGTTCTTAGTGTGTTTTTAATATGGTTTACTTCATGTGTTTACTTTGTGTTGTACATTATGTGTTTCTTTTGTGGTGTATATCATTTACCTCTTAGCAGTATTACTTTTGTGGTTTCTGGGTCCCTACTAAGTATTGTTTTACTCACCCCTACAAGGGATGTTTTTGCACCTGTCATGTCTTGTGAAGACGATCGATACATTGATGGAGTCCATGGTGGACTAAGGACATGTGGTGCTTTGACAGATGCCCAACAAATTAGGTGTGCTTCAACAACTTCTGATTCCTATTTCTATACCTACCCTTAATGTAGGGTTTTCTGCAGATGAGTTAAAAAATTGTCTACTTTTCTTTTTGGTTTCGCTTGTATTCTTGCCCATTTATTATCCATTTTTGTAATAGCGTACTCTTTTGTTGGTATCTTGGTGGTATTCATGATTTTTTACTTAGTGTATTTACATTTCAGAATTTTTGGCTTCTATATGTGTCATTTTTTATAGGTACCTAATAAAATGCTTCTCTGTTTTTGTGATATACCTACTTTCTGCTAGTCGCCAGCCCTGGGCCTATAAGAGGCGGGCTTGGGGTAGTCATGGAAGAAGCCCCTCTAGGATGGGTCATGAAATTATTACATGTCATAAAATATTTATTTAAATGGGAAATTTAATTGGTGAGATTCATAAACAAGAAAAATGTTATTAATATAGAACGATAACATAAAAAAACATAGGAAAGTGGAGACAACATTAAACACGAAGTCATAAAATTAGGTCAATGATAACTACCAAGACATCATAAAATTGTGTAAAATGAACCATAATGGATTTTTTTCACTCTTTAATCTCTTTCATGATCTCTCATGAAACAAAAACCATTACCAAATTTATTTTATCACTATATAATTCATGGCACACTTGTCTCTTTAATAACATGTACACACATAAGTGTTCCACATTGATCATTCAAAATAGGATCATATTTCATAAAATTTAATTCCATGATAAAGGATTATGAAATAAATAAATGAAATTACCCATTAAAATATGTATACATATTTCTAGGTGGACACCCATAACTAGAAATAGCAACCGTATTTACAATACAAATGTTTTTCCTGGAAAATCACAATGAAATATCGAAAACAAAATGACAGTAATTAAAGAATCATAAAATGGATTTATGAGATAGAAAGGGTTATATCATCATTCGGTAATAAAATAGAGAGTATATTGTATTTGCAAAAAATATATCAACATTAGGAATTTGAAATAAAATTCATAAAATGAATAAGATGCTTGAATAAAGAGGAGATGGAAAGGATGCCTTACTATAAGAGGGTGATTCAAAAAGTTTGGGAGGAGCTTCTTGAGGTATTGGGGGAACCATTGGAGGAATATAGAGAGAAAAGTTAAGATTAATAACCAAATAAAATATTTTTTAATGAAGATTAATGGGGTATTTGGTGGGTTTATATAGGAAAAGAGAGGTCGGTTCTTTATTAATTCTCAAACATGGGTTTTGAAATCTATATAATAAGGTATTCAAAACATCAAAACACCCCCAGGTTTTTTCCCACAGTTTCTTCAAAAAAATATTGGTTTCCTTTATATTATAACTCTATTTAATTCATTCATTAAAATTTTAACCTTGGTGATTTGGAAGTGGGTCATATTCATAAAGAAATTATTTTAAGACCTTAAAATACAATATAAGACTCGAAGGATCCATAAAGGATTTAAAAAAAATTAAATAACCTCATAATCAATTTATATTAAATTTGATATATATATATTTGTTCTTGGATACCTTTTTTATTATTTATAACATAACTTTTAGGTCATTATGATGTCATTTCACACATCGTATATTTATATTGTATTTATTTTTTTCCAAAAATTAGACTATCAGAAAAAAATTTGAAAAATTCACAGTTGTATAATTTCAACATTTTAATTCTGAAAAATAATATATATTTTATGAAAAACATTTTATAAATATTATAATTTTCACTTTTAAATTAATAATCGATGTTTGTTGAGAAATGTCAGTTTATTTAATAATACTTGTTTTTTAACCCATATAAATATTATATTTGATTTCATAAAAATTATATTATAATTTATATTTAATAAAAAAAATATTTGTATTATTTTATTAAAATATACCTTTTTTTAATATTTTAATTCGTCAAAAAATAACATCATAATTTAATTTTTCATATCAAACAAAAATACAATTTCTATTGTATAGTTTCAAAAATTGAAATCATTTATAAAGTGAAAAAAATAAGAAGTAAATATAATCATTATTTAATAAAATATATCTCTTCATATTATTAGGGTCTTGATACATGTCACTTTATTACACCAAAAAAAATTCCTAACGTTAAGGTGCACGAAGGAGGGGTTTTCATGAGGTGGTTCAACATACGTGGTTTGGACCATGATCTCGATAAGATTAAAATTCTCCAACAAACAATTTATCTCGGGATTTCGTAATTGCATCTTGGATTGGTCATGGTAAAGGGAAAATCCCAGTAATGACATCTCCCTCAAGAGCTTTATTAAATGGGCTTTATAGGGTATAATCATACTAGTCGAGGCCATCACATTTTTTTATTATCAAATAGATTTATCAAAACCCTATACTTATAAAAATTAAATGATATCTATTGAGAAACTATATTATCAATGATTATGATAATTAACAATCTTTTAAATCAGATTAGACATATGTAAACAAATAAAGTGTGTGTGTTTTCTATAAAAATAATATTTAAGAGGTAATTTAATTCAATCACAAATAGAATTTTATTAATAAAAGTTTGGGTCATTAAAGAAGACTAAATTTTGATGTCAATTATCTTTCGAAATCTACTAGTCCATTACATGAATGCACTAGAATGTTCTGTCAAAACCCTCTGATTCTAGAAAACCAATGATTTTTGCATACTCGTTAACACAGATACAAGACATTCCATTATCAAGAAGAGTATCCTTGTTCATTTTTTTACAGTGCATAAGTTGTGAAATTATTTTCAGTATAATGATACATATCTAGTGTCGTGAGTAAAGTCACTAAAGTATATCCATAATCTTCTTATACAAATGGGATGATTGGAAAGTTGGATGATAACCCACCCATAGTTGGACATCAGGTTTGTCCCATATAAGTTGATCAAATATCATGCTTTAGAGAAATTCCAAGTCCCAAATCCATTCCTTGAATAATTTACAAAGGATGTGGATTTCCAAGATGAATCCATTATTTTAGTGGATAAAACATTACCATGTTCTAAGATTCATTTGTATAGGGCCTCCCAGAGCCCAGCCAAAAGAAGGCTCAATGGCCCCATGGATAACCATGTCATCCTGGTAATATTTTTCATTCCCTCACCATAGGTCCTTTTTCTGTAATAATTCCAGTTATTTGAAGGATACACCAAAAAATTAGGTATATTATTATGCTTTTATTACTAGTATTGGGATGGTCTTCCAAATTGATGTCCCCATTTTACATGTGAAGGGATACACTGAGCTAATCATCATGTAAATCATGGGTGACTATATAATCATAAAATAGGATCTAGTTCCCCATATAGAACATAACTACCAATTGATAGTCTATTTCCCTTGTTTGTTGAAGGTAACCCAAGTCTCTTTGTTGATGAATTGTCAAGTCTATGTGTTAGCAGGTCAAGCCACATCCCTTGTAGTACCCGACTAGGATTACATAGTAATTCATGTGGAACATAATATGATCATTCCTCCTCCATATTAAAATATAGAATCTAATAGGTATAGTAGCTGGCTACTGGTATCTCTTTGAATGGGCCCTCAGGTCCCCCCACAGTCAAAGAATCTCCTAATTGGAAGGATCCCTTTATTTAGTATCATTATCATGGGTTTCTACCAGCATATTAAGTCAATCATGAAAATGTATGTTAGTTTTTTCACATAGTTTATCCTTTAAAGTGGGCCTAAAATTTAGAATAACTACTAAAGGTTTTGGTTTAATGGAATTTTCATCTGTTTAATCCACGGATATGATATACATTAGGTAATGAAATAAGTCAATGATGGTTCATGTGTTTCCAATAAAAAAGGATTGAAGTGTTCATACAAAATTTGGAGATTTGGATAATTCTACCTTACCATGGTTATTTAATTAATTGGGTTCTCCAAGTGGTCTCACACATGTAAAATCCAGTTAAACATTGTAAATCATCCTTTAGTGCTTCTCCACACCACTAAGTATTCATTTCCCTTTCTAGTATGGGGACACAACATTGTGGCGATATAAATGCTAGTGAAAACTCAAAACTTCTAGATCAGTTTGACCACAATAGAGTTCTTCATCAAATAGAAAATTTGTGTTCTCCTCGAGTAACTTAAAACCCATCCTGTGATCGAGTTCATGATCTCCCACATCCTCAAAAAATTTACAGTTCCTCTCTTTATTCTCACATACAACATCACCAACTTATGGGATTATAAGAGGGAGAAATTATATGCCAATTATAACATCCAGTACAAGCACACTTATCCCTGTCATGAATATAAAATGGGTATATTTAGGGGTTCAAAATGACCCTCTATAACATCTTTTAGAATATTATAGGCCATAACAAAAAGAGTTAGAACAATAAGCTCCCCAATTCCCTTTGTTCCTATTACAATACAACATGAAATTCCATCCTTGTAACCCCATACTCCTTGGTTTATGGAACAGTAATATTATTACCCATTCATGTTTAGCATTCATCACTTTGAATAGATTTTCATGAATAGAATATTCTAGAAATAATGGAATAAGACCATCTAGATGAGTTTTAATCCTTCATGGAGACTAGGCTTCAGGCCTTTCTTAACATAGAGAGGCACCAGAACATGGCAGTGAGAGTTTTCAGCAAAAAGGTTCACCTCCACTATTTCCTTTAGGGTGACATGCTAATAGCTCTTAGAATTCTTATGATACTCAAAAAAATTACATTAAATTGGGATCCCATGTGTGAAGGACATTACATTATCAATTAAGACTATTCTAATGGAGCATACAATTTGGTCGGTGTGGATAGATAGCATATCACATCCCTACCAATTCCCAGTTTCTCAAGAAGTTTGTCATCTAAGAACCACATTGGTAAAATCTACACAACATTAAAATTCAGCACTCATGGTCAAAACACTACGAACTTAAACAAGGATTTAGGTTTCAATAAATTTGTCCTTAAACTATTCACAGTTGGTTTGGTCTCTATGACCTTAAATTAACAGTATCCCCACGGTCTACGAATTGTGACCTTAAACCATTTTCAAACCATCATGTTCAAGCTCTATGACCTTAAACTAGTAACAACCATCGCCCAATTTATATGATTTTAAACTAAAAATCCAAACATCAATAATTTAAAATGTTAAACTATGAACATACCCTATTTAGTGAGAAAATGATGCTTCACATACCAAGTGTGAGATAAAAAAATAACCTTACACCATTTGAGACCAGGATGCCACTTATGAAAATATAGGGTGCCTCATCTAGACTAAAAAACAAATGTCCCCGAAGCACAATGTTAAACTGCAATCTTACCTTGTGTAATAAACATAGAATGCATCACATACCAAATTTTTCAGACTAAAAAACAATATCATCAGTAAATGTTGATAAAATATTTCCTTACAAGGTTCCACAAATGTGCATTGTGCCACAGAAATCGTGGGATGCCATGATACCCTTGCTGAATAATATGTCACCAGTTTTTTAAAGATGCTAATTTAGAACATGTTCTCAAATCACCATCATTTCATGATGTGTTTTTTCCCTTTTATACCCTCCAAAAAAACATCACCTGATACCATGAATCAAGAATTTAAACTATTTTAAAAATTCACATTGGTCCTAGATTCATGGACTTAGACTATACAAAAATCATTCATCTTTTTGACATCTAAAATTTGGAACATATGCCCCATCCTCATCAGAGAGGATGTCCGTACCTATTTGAGTTCTGAGAATTTTACATCACAACATTCTAGAATAATATGGGTCTTATTTCACATTCTGATGTGAAACATAGTGATTCCTAGACCACCTATATTCCGGACTAGTCCCCAATTTCGTTCACTAATATGTGTCCATTTTACCAACTTACATTCAAAGTATTTCAAAATTAAACTATGTGTTGTTTTATAATTATATTTTTGTTGTATTTGGTCATGCATTCCCTTCTTTCATTGGGGATTTTACTTATTTCATTCCATGAAAATACCCTGTGAACAAACACTCCCTAGTTCTAATCTATTTTATCTTAAATTATGAGCTTTTTTCATGCCTTATAACCTTAAAATGCGTGAAGTTGATTTATGATTTCTTTTTGTGGTAAAGAGCCTCCTTGACCCCTTCCATGTCCGGTTTTAACTCTTTTCCTCCATAAGAACATCTACGAATAACCTAAAATAGTCCAATCTATAATAAATTAAATGAAGATCTATAGTCCTTGATTTATGTACTTAAATTGTGTTCCCCTTACAATAATTTTCATGGTTTGATTCATCCACGATGTTTCAGAAATCCAATTCCCCCACCTATTTCCCAAAATATGTTTGGATTGATTTATATTCTCATGGGATAAATAGGGATTCATTGACTTCTTTATATCCAGGTCTAGCCACAAATTCACCAAATCACCCATTACCCATGGTGCCATGACCTCGAAATTCCCTAATGGACCTACTCATTAGGTATAATACCGAATCATGTTCCTTGACCCATTGCTATGATGATATTCCCACATTACCTGACATGAGGAAGAAAATAATGGGAAGCTCAATGTGTGAGCCTGATAAATATCCTCATCACCCTCTGATAAACTATATCCCTACTCCATATGAAACCAACATGAACCATAAGATAAATATGAGATTAACCAAATAAACATCCTCAGAACACGAAGTTCAACTATAGACTTACCCAATATAATATAAATATTACTCATGTGATAAATATGATATGATTAAAAAACAAACATTCTCTGTGCATGACATTAAACTGGGGTCTTAATATTTGCAACATACATAGGATTCCATTTTTGTACAATATCAGATGATCTAATGTCCTCCCCATAGGTAAGTTCATCCCTTTAGTGTTTTTATCCTACCAGGATTCCTTTGAGAACTCGGTGTGCCTTTATTCCCATTTTCAAGGGTTATGTAGTGACACATGGATCTCATAATTTGGGTTCATCCCCTTTCATTGACTCATTAAGGTCTGTTTCCTCCTCCAACATCATGACATCAACTTTGTATAGTTTATTGAGTTTTTCATGGAAGAGGGTCTCTATGGACCTCCGATCATGTCGAGTTATCACACTTTGATACCATGAAATCCTCTTTATGACTCTCATTCCCCCCATACTACAAGATTTATGGCTATAAACTAGCATCTACCCTATATGAAACAGGGATTCATCATATGATAAATATGAGATTAAAATAAAATAATATCCTCATAACATGATTTTATACTATAGACTTACCCAATATAAATTTAGTAAGGCTCATATGATATGTATTGGGTGAAAAAACCATACCATATATAAAACAAATATTCCCCCGAATATGACATAATCTAATATTCACGCTAGAGAGGACATCACACATTTTGTGCTAGTCTCCTACCATGATACCTTCCATAACTACTAGTGGATTGATTCCCATTTTCATGTTATATGTTTTGATGCTAGAATATCCCATAATAGGCATATAACTACTATATGACCATTCTAATATCTTTCCCTTCCAATAAATTATTGATTCTAGCATACTTATATGATCATGAAGCATATTCGAGTGCATAGATGAATAGCTCCATTAGAACTCAAAATTCTATTTGAGAAGTTCCCCACTCCCACGTTTGTACATCATGATTTCATTTATTTGAATAATCATCATCCGCCCAATATGAACAGGATACCTAATTTAAATGGTAACCATCTAAACTATATCACCTATAACCCTAATCTTATTCTTTATGGGATCTTTAGTAAAAAATAGAAGCACCCATGTCACAAACCTATTTAATAGTTGAACCCACATTTATTCACTGAATCCTTGACTAATATGGGTATGGAACCCATTTTTTGATCATTTTCAATAGATATTCCATTATTTTTAATCATTATTCTCTTACTATCTAGGTCTTGAATGGGAAGATCTACCCTTGTGAGACTTATCAGACACTTTCTCCCCCTATTGTGTTCTCACATATGAACGGAAACACATTAACACTCCTTGGTTATTATATCAATCCTGGAACATGAAAGCTTAGAATTCGGGAGGGAGTTTTACTCAATATAGGTTGAGATTCAAATGTACACTGAGGTTCAAATATCATAAAACATAAACTATGAGCTCTTCTTTATGCATCTTGTCCATAAACCGTGTGAATGGTTTCTCGGAGACATTTTATGGGGAATTGGGTGGCCTCCTAGTCCACTCCTTTTTTCTTCAATAATTTTTATATTCCTTATATACACACATCCCCATGATCCTAGAATTAGTACCTTAAACTATTTTTATTATGGTCCAAGAATTATGTACTAAAAATATTTTGAATTCGTCTGAACTCAATGACCTAAAACTAAGATCCCAAGTCCAAGAATCATGGCTCTAAACTATGTGAAATACCCTTAGTTATGTATTGTGTCACATCGGGCCTACTTTACCCTCCTTTCATGTCATGTTGTCACTCATACACGCTACACAAGTCTCTCTTGGATTCTCTCCCACTTGTCCAAACTCTAGGACCTTAAACTATGATCTCTTTTCTAAGCATCACAACCTTAAAACTATATGCAATCTACTTCTAGGATGTTCTATTTAAATGGGAGCCCTAGGATCCTCTTTCACACCGGATAAACTCTTCCCTATTATTCACAAATCCCATTTGAGAAAATAAACCGTGTTCTAAACATAATGGCCATAAACTATGTACAACTATCTTATAGAACATTTTCTTGGTGAATGACCTCCTAAGCACACCAATTCTATCTGTTTCGAATCCTCTAACATCATAGAAACCTTTTTGGGAGATGATACCCCTTAGTTCCAAGAATTTAGATCTTAAACTACTTGATTTACCATGTTCCTTGATACATGACCTTGAACTAGGAGTCAGTGTATGATCATTTTTACCTTAAACTATTTTCAACCCTAGGCTCATAGCATTATGAACATAAACTATTTGTATCATATTGTTCTGACTAGTATGACCTTAATCTAACCAAATAAATATGAAAAAAATCTATTAGGTTAAAAATCCATAATTAAAACTAGATAAAGAGTCAAACTCCCCCTATTAGGTCACTCCCATGAAATGGGCAAAAATAAGGGGTAAAAATAAAGAGATAAAAATCTGTCATGGGACAGCCATGGGCCCCAGTAATAACCAAGTTGTGATCATTGAACCCCATGGTTTATAAAAATTTTAGAGACAAATCCCAATCTCTCTTTTACCCATGATACCAACTAGGTATTGTACCTATTGTGCGACCCTCTTATGCACCAACCATCATAGATGGGCAGGTGTTATTTATTTCATTTCACATGAACATGTCTGAAGATAATAAAATTTATAAATGAATGTCCCAATCACACAGTGCTAAACTATGTAAAACATTGTCCTCATCTTATGGAATTAAACTACATGTCCATCCTCCTCATTCTATGATATTAAACTATGCATCCAACGTCCTCATTTCATAACATAAATCTACGAAGTGTCTTAGGCCCTCACCTGAGAATCCGCTTCAATTCTGGTCAACTACCACATTATTCAAGTTCATTGATTGTTGCATGGCATTTGACGGGACACTCCCCATAGAAGATGATTCTATCCTTTCTTCGGCCTATATTCCTACCCAATGGTCTCAAATCCACATTGGATAAATTTTTATAGTGTTGAACTCTATTCTAAAATTACATCACTTGATTCACACACTTCACATCTCCCTTGACATGGATCCCCATCATCTCCCACATCCAAATCTTATCCCCATTATGGTGTGGTCCTATTCCACACGTTCTCACCTACTGTCCTAGGCACATGCCATAAAAGACATCTCATGAAATGTTTAGATTGTTCCAATGTTTTGAACATGGTTAGTTGTCGACCATGAACTACTTCTCTCCATCCATGGAAAATGATAATGGATTATGTTTTTTAACACGGTTAATAGTTATCCTCCATCATTACTCCACCCTCCTTTGTTCCAAATCTATTGAATCTTGATTCATCCCCTTTATCCCCCCTTATTTTCGGTAGAATTCAATTCCAATTTCATTATCCCATTCATGAACTATACCACAATGAGAAATCAAGTGGTATGTTTAGAGAGTTGCTCACTATAACTATAATTTTCTCAGTCAAAACTGGTGGTCAATAAATTAGTTCAAACCCTGAGTGTTCGTCCCATTCCTAGAAATCTCATATAAATGAGAAATATTCTATTGTTCTATTATTTTCTAAACAGATCATGACTCACTTGATCATAGGGATTCATTGTCTATGACCTTGTAAATATGATTTGAGATTCTTCAAGAATAAAAGATAAGAGGAAATTCATATTAAAACCTAAATCAATCCATCCAATATTTAGGAGGGTCATCCGTAGGTTGGATCCTCTACTTGGGAAAAGGTAAATTTTCCTAGGGATCAACCCTATAAATTTAGTCTTCAACATTAGAAAACCTATATTCTGTATCTTCATGTGTCTAATACTACTCCACTAGAACTCACACCTCTTCCTTTATATCATGATGAACCATATCAGCTCTCATGTACACCTGGTCCTGGTCGCATAAAACCCATACACCAAATATGAAGTATTCACCTTACATAGCATCATCTACAACCAACAGATCTCTTGGTTTCACAATAATAGATTCTTTTGCGATGATGATGGTCACATGATATTGTGCCTTCCCTTATAGGAAAGTGATCTCCACTTAAACTACCTAAAGAGATGGAGTTCCCTCAACTATATTCTAACCCCAGACGATGTCAAATTACAACCACTAAGCATGTGCATGGTCAACGAGTAAATGTTTATCTAGATCATAAAGACCTATAGAACCCATCCTTCCAGTCCCTATGTAGACTATAAAATGATAGATAGACCGCACCTTGTTTGGAAGATCATTTATTAGACTATAAATGGTGAAATTATGCATTCTCCTCAATTCCCTGAATTGGATTACTCAATTTTCCTCAGAAACATGCATGTTGAAATCCTCCTAGTCCTCTGGTAGTTCAAACTCATATGAAGGGATGACTACCATGATTTCAATGGATGGATCTTACATCGGTAGGTATCTAGGTGGGATGACCCTCAGGTACAGGGGGAATACTTATTTGCCAAAAATATCATCTACATGGGAGCCTTAGCTACCTCATGTGGTGCCACCATGGCCCAGCCGTCATAGCCTCCTTGACTAAATATTTCAATTGTGTGATATCATCCACCAATTTTGAGGCCAAAACTTCAGTATTCATTATTGACGGTACCTCTGAGATAAGAACATCTATGACATACCCTTCAATAACCTCATTTTTTCATCGCAAAATCTACCACCTTCATCAGGGTTTCAACTCTAAAAACCACCACCAATGGTGTTCCCATATCAAGATTGGCCTCCATAGCCTCTTCGACTATATTAGTTGAAGTAATGGCCTCAACGAATGCTACTGGACTAGGCTCGATCATCTTGATAGTAGGATGAGCTCCAAATTTAGTTTGAACATCCATTTAAAACACATTATTAGCGAATAATGACTTACAAGAGGAAAACATGATGTAATGGGTGAAAAGGGGGAGACATGTTATGATAATAGTATAGCCCGGTGAACATCTAAGAGATATTTATGGGAAAAATCCCTGGTGATTATTCCTCCCCAATGGTCTTGACCTTAGTTTTTGGTGTTTATTTAGCCAGTGGTTGTTCACATGTAGCAGTAAAATTGGGGAGAGGCCCTGAACCCTCCCCATAAAGGGTCGGGGATCCCCCTCTCTCTATCACTGGATATTTATAAAACTCCCCCACCTCTATGATCTCTGATTCCTATATAAGTGAAAAGGGGGTTAGTGGTTCTAAAGGATGGATTATAGACAAGTCAAACATGATCATTGGATTAATCCGATCCATGATAGTAAATCCAACCCAAGTAGAGTCTTGAAAAGTATTACTTATCTGGGACTCCTCATCGGACCCCTCATGTAGAGGTGTGAGTGGAACATCTCACTTGCTAAGAAATATGGAGAAGAGGACATGTTCAGCAATACCTTTAATCAGTTGGTCAGAGGATGTGTAGCACTGTGAGAGTAGATCAGGTCCTCCGACTCTTCCATTTATTACATTGATTTAGCTCAAGAAGAATGGAATCATATCGCCATATAGCCTAGTCTAAGGAGGAATATCCCCTCATCATTGAGGTTATTCCATACCCCACATATGGAGGTAATATATTTGTATATCCCCTTACTCTTCCAAGAATCATGGAAGATATCATCACAAGGAACATTAGGGTGATCTAGTTTATTTCCCCAATCTTGGGTATATGACCTCAGGACTTCCCCATAGGTTCTTCCTCCTCCTATAGTTTCTTTCCCATAATTATCAAGCATGTCACCACTCCTCTCCCTATAACTGAAATTTTCCCAAGACCAACCGACTCTATAGTTGTGGCTCCACCCGTTGGACTAAACCTACTTGAACGGTAGGCCATGCATGTTGTTCATCCTCAACCCCATAGTTGTGTGTCCAATTATTCATCAGTATAAGTAGTCCACAGACTCATCATCTTCCTAGGGTATTCACTCGCCTAACTCTATGTATAATTCTGGGAGAGCACATAAGAAGCGTTCGGTGGTAGAAGTTTATTTCCAAACCTCTCATTTTTACATGTAAACATGAACTAGATATTTTAAATGGACTGAGGGTTGGAATTCACTGGACATTCTTTTTTACACCCTTAGTATTAACTGTGGGAAGAATATGAACTAAAATGTGAAGCAATGTGGGGTTTACAGATCACATATCGACTTGTAAAGAAACCTTGATACTAGTACTCTTCCTCAAAACACCAGGAGGTATAAATTCTACTTGATAAACCTCATTGCATCATTAGTCTCCATCCCCATGAGAAGGGGGGACATATTCAAAATGAATTGGTCCATAGACCCAATCCTCTCTAGTAGATCTATTATACCCCTATTGACAGGGATACTCCTAGAAATGTTTAGAATTGAAAGCCATAATTTAGTGCTAGGATCGGATATGGGGTTTATATACTCATATCCCATCATCTGTGAGGCTAACCAACCATAAAAATAGTTCAAGGGCCATAACACCATGAGTTGAGTCTCCCTTAAGAAGTTATGGAAAAGAACCTTGTACAATTTCTCCAACACCGGGACAGCTAGGTTGATGTGATTCCCCAATGTCATAAACTTTTCCATGAAAAAGTCTCTAGGCGTCACCCCATGTGTTCATACCACATTAGAAGCATCCACCTACATATTAGTGAAAAGATAAACCCTTCAAGAATGACCATGATATCCATAGGATTCACCATATATACCCACATCGTGCACTGGATTTCCTCCAAAATCTTCCATTATGAGTGCTCTTCGCCTTTCTAGAATGCCCCAAGGAATTAATGTGTCCTCCCTAGTATAATGTCTGTTGTATCATTCAAATAATATTTTAATAAATTCTTGAACATGATTTATTTAATTATAAGATTTTTCAATTTTTTCCACTACATAAAATGGAGCAATTCCTTCAATATGGAATGCAGTTAATGTAGAGACTCGAAGCTTGACGTACATTGACATTACATTACATTTGCGGAATACTTAGTACATAACAAAAACACACACACATGGATCGTAATAGTTTAGTGTCTTTGGAAACTCGGAATATAATCTTCTAATCCTGGTGAAAGATCTTCAATATCTCCCATAAAGATCTTCCTTTTTTTATACCTAAAACCTTTCTTTATATCCTGGGGAAAAGAAAACATAAAAGGGTGAGCTCAAATGCTCAGTAAGGGTAAACAAAATAAATATCAATCACATCATATTCATAAGAACATAACATTTTGGAATTCTTAACCTGCAAAAGAGAGCATAATCTCATAACATGGGATAAATCATGGTAGTGAAATGTAATCACAATAATCATAACTTAAAAGATGAAACTTTGTGGTATACACACATAATCATAGAAAATCATTTCTTGTTAGTCAAGACTCATTGCCAAGACTATCTTAGTGGACAAAGTCCCTTTCTGAACCGAGTAACCCTCATTCCAGTCCTGTTTCACTGAACCGGTATAACCTACCGTTCCAGCCATGTCTATCTCATGAGATATAAAATCTTTACCCAATGCATTGGAGGGAGATATAGGTCCCACCGATCTCATAATGATACCGTTCTTATGTGTGACACAAAATCATAAATCATACATCATTTCATAACCCATGTAATACAAATGGGAATCTTAAACATCATGACATCATAAAACAATTCATACAAGATAGAGGAATTCATAAAAATAATTCCATCACAACATGATCAAATAAATTTAATAATAGGGATAAAAACAGAACCCGTTATTATCTTATATGTAAAAATTTTTTTGATAAAATGCTTGAACTCCATTCTTGAGGAAAATATCCCTTCTACTTCAAAAAAATTTTCCCTTTCATAACATGTCATACGACTTTAAAATAAAAGAAGTTGATTAAAAATAAACTTGAAAACTTGTAAAGGAAGCTTCTTGGAAATAATGTTTTAAAAATCCATTCATGCCGTATAAGTTTAAAAAAACATTCTTTGCGTACTTTTGTCGGAAAAGTCAAAAAAGTACCTCATACGATAAAAGATTCCTTTCATACATATTACTAAAAACTCACCGAAGGGTAAAAATGGATTTAAAAAATTGTAGGTGGACGGAAATAATATTACATATTGATGAAACATGGATGTGGATGATAAAATACACCCCAGTAAATACCAAATTATAAACAATCTCGGATAAAAATGAGATTGTGATATTTTCCCTTACCTTAGGTCCGACTTGTTTTGTACCTGTCTGAACCTCCTGTATAATGATTTACATAATGTTATTGACTTATTACAGAATCATATTCATTGTTATGATATCATATATGGTTCTCTTATGGCTTTATATTACCCGGTCTTTTGTAAATTCATGTTAAAGTAGCATTTTGGGTAAAATCGTCTTATTTGTCGTTCGTGTTTTTAACTTGTAATTATTAATATGATTACCTGGATCATGATTACTTATATCCAGAATGTAAAACATGATTTATATATAATATATATTCAGAATATATATATATATATATATAATATATTGATAATGGAATTAAATACACCGTTCATGGAGACGGTAGTCCGTACGTACGCATGAACGCTGTTTTCGTTTCCTTATTGAATTGAATGGAATTAAGTAGATGACATACATATAAATATACATAAATACAGTATCATTATTATTTCATATATTTCATTATTACTTATTATATATGCTTTATAATCATTCATGAATGGTTAATGTGGAGAATGAATCTCATCGCGTCGTGGAGACGGTAGTCCGTACGTACGCACGAGCGATGATATCGTTCCCATGGTCGTGGAATTGTGTTAAAGTGTATGAATAATATTTCAGTATCAATATAACTTTATAATAATCATATATAGTTACTCATTACACCATTATACCCATCCTATTAAGGTGGTCGCTGAAAATAGATAACACCACGGCGTGGAGACGGTATTTCGTACGTACGCACGCGCGGTGATTTCATTTTTCCGTAGGATGGATAGAAGGTGAATTAGGGTTGTTTCATATTTATAATAACATATCAGTATGTAAGTAATACTTATGTTATTACTTTTTCATGAAACAACTAAAGAAGAAGAAGTTGAAGAAGAAAGAAATTGAAAATATCGGTAATGGATATTACCTCTTCTTTGGAACGCCTCTTTGAATTCTCCACTTAGGGAACTAAGATTGGTCTTTGAAGAAGACCAGGACCTCTAGGATTATTCTAGGGAAGTGGAGAGGAGAAAATGTCTGGGGTTGGCCGAGCTTGAGTGCTCAAATTGGTGTGAGGAGGAGGGGGAGGAGGTGCCCTTTTATAAGAGAGGAGAGGGGCACCTTAGGAATATCTCAAAATATTATTTTATATTAAAGTCAAAATCGGTATATAATGGCTCCAAAGGGTCTTATTTCGAAGCTAAAGTGGGGATGGGTCGAAATCCTATCAACCAATAGGATTTATACAAGTTTAGGGAATTATTTTAACCTTATAAATTAGATTTAACTCTAAGTTAAATAATTTAACTTTTACCGTGTCTTTTTGTTTTCTTTCACTATATGGTTAATACACTTACTATAACATGCCAAAAGAACCCCAAATTGTTTATTATTAATATATATATACTTATCAAAGTCATTTGGCCGAACCTTAGATTTTTAGGAATAAAATATCAATTAATAATATAATATTTGATTTAAAAACTATTTTGTGTCAATTTTGACACTATTTGATATATGATTTTTTTTTAAAGTCATAACAGAATTATATGTTCGAACCAAGTTGATTAAATAAACATAAATATATCATAGGAACATAGAAAATTAGTGTAATTCATAAAAAGTCTCAAATTACATTTATTTTGGTGTTTATAACATCAATTATGTCAATATTTCATTAATAAGATAATTACTGCATCATCATTGTGTCATAAATAAATTAAATTATTTAATGTCTAAAATTTACAAATAAAATACAATTATGTAGAAAATCTTTTTATCTTTCTAATGAATATTTATAGTCGAATTTACCTTATGTATAACCCCATGTTAAAAATGATTTACTTATTAAACATTGATTTTAACTATTTTAACCCTTCTTTAAATAAATTAATAATAAATGTCCTAATCTAACCCAAGTGGGCCTAAATGGTCATATTATATTAATAAGGTTGTTTTTGGTCGAATTAAACTTATCCAATAGAATTAGAACATGTGCTAGGGTAATAGTAATATCATATTTACCCTTAGTAACCCTATTTACTATTAACCGCGGTAAAAAAAGTAAAAAGTTACTATTCACCAAAAAAATTATTTTTATCTCATTGAACCACATTTTACTTACTGATATCAACCGTTTCTGTCATATTTTTGAAATTCCATTCACAGAAGCGGTAAAATTAAGTTTTAAGTTTTATGCAAAAATTCAGTTTTTAACCTACCACTTAGTGGTTTCACTATTCATCAAAAATTGAAAGTTTTCAGAAAAATACCAAAATTTCACCCTAGGCTAATTTCGGTATTCCGAATCCAAAAATGAAGTCCATTTTGAAAAATAAAATTTATAAAATTTTAAAAATTGGTTATTACTATTCATAACGGCTAGTTTTAATAATATTTTAATAGCATATCGTTGTTTAATGAAACTCGGTATTGCGTATGACACAAGCTATCGAGAAAGGTCGTGATTGCGTGTAATGCAAGGGAAGTCAAGGATGCATGTTGTGCAAGCTCCTTTTGGTGTAGCGTACAACACAAGACATTTATAAAATTAAAATAATAGTTTCCATAAAATCTCGGGCTGTTACTTTCTACCCCCCTTAAAATGAATTTCGCCCTCGAAATTCGTCGGGGTTATAAATAGTTTACTATTCGAAAGTTTGTTTAATAGAAACCCACATCGTAAAAAGGTATACCAAAACTTATCTTTAAAAACTAAAGTATAAAATGTAACGATTACCCAAATAAACTAATCACTGGGTTTCCACATAGGTGAAAATATGGATATGGAAGAGAAATCTAACCATCATGTTCTGATGGAGAGTGGTAGAGAACATGGCTATGGAAAAGCCAGCAATCACAAATCCATAAATTTGTGATGATCTAAGGTACCATCTGATTCATTAGATATAAGAGCACTAGGACAACATTTTTGGTTTTCAAGATCATTTCCCTAAATTTTGAAATTTGAATTAGAATAAATACTTACTTTATTTTGGTACAATCTCACTGTTGTTCGTGCCTTGATCAATTTCCACTTCATCTCTTAAATAAATGAAGTCGAATTTTTTATTCGTGAAGTGTTAGCAGATCATGTGATAGAATGACGGGTCATTCCATCTGTCTCAAACAAAAGGTTAGCAAGAATTATATACATAAGTCGATCTATAATGAGATTAATCATATATGGTTCCTAAAATGGACTTATACTTCATATATTATACTGTTTAATATAATAAAACTAGTTTCTACTAAACAGGGACTCCCTGTAGGCCAGTGGTAGGCAATAAATGCCAATCGCACTTCGGTTGTGGGTTCGATTCCCACAGCCTTGTCCGACGCGATGGGCTGTCGCCCGTCCTGCAGGTTTTCCTTTTTCTAAAACTATATTACTATAACATCCCATCAATAATATCGAAAAAACTTCTATCCTTAAACAATACTAACTTATGTCCAACATAATCCATTCCAATCTTTAGGCTTATCCATAATACTGCAGTCCACTCTCATAACATAGTCAAAACGATTACCCGATATTTAATACCATCGTTGATCCCCATATATCATAAGATATGTTTTGTTGGTCACATTCCAAACATTCAAAGTCCTTAATCGTGTATTCTATTGAATACCCATTGAACCTTAGTAAAAACTTGAATGCAGTTAAAAGTTAAAACTTTCCACATACCAAAATCCTCAAAATTATTTATACTCAAACCATGATATCACTTAGTCCTTATATCAATCATGAGCTCATGAATACTGTTAAATATCTCAATCACTTTGAATACCACATTAGACCAATACATAAATATTCCAATATTCCATCATACAATATTATTTTGGAATCCCATTACATAAACACTTAATCATTCCACCACATCGTTGTCATATTCAACATTTCCAATAGTGATCGCATGTGACTTCCCTTTGTCCTTTGCCTTCAGTGGTTGTTCATGTTGATCATCACTAACCCTTATATTAGGGCATTTATTAGCATAATGCCCCATTTCCTTGCACTTGAAGCATTGAAGTGTTGGTGGTGCGTTCTCTCCAGTGTTTGCTTTATTCACATCATTAGAAACCCTTTTTCCATTACTTCGACACTCAGCTGCTCGATGACCTTCTTTTCCACACTTAAAACATTTTCTAGTCCCTTTAAGACAATCTCCACCATGCTTCTTTCCACACTTTGTGCATAAGGAAACATTCATCTTCTTTTCACCTTTATTCTGAGATTTCTTCTTGAACTCCATCTTTCTTTTCTTGTCAAAACCATGAGATGGATATGTAACACCAACTTCCATTTCTACCTTGATAGCACAACGCACAATTTCTTCATAGCTGCTAAAGTCTCTTATAGCTAATGCCCTTCGAAGACATGGTTTTAAGCCACTGAAAAATCTATCAACTTTACATTCAGGTTGGATGATAATACCAGAAGCGTACCTTGCAAGTCTTGTAAAATTTGCTTCATAGGTACCAACAGATTCATCATCCCTTTGCTTCAGTTCAAGAAACTCTTTCTCCATCATTGTTCGAATAATACGAGGGAAGTACTTACTGAAAAACAAGTTCTTGAACTCGTCCCATTCCATGGACTCAATTTCATCTCTTGGCCTCGTATTCTTGATAAGATTCCACCATTGATCAGCTTCAACTTCCAAACGATATACTGCTAAGATGACTTTATCAAGTTCAGAACATTGAAGAACTGAAAATATCTTTTCAGTAGTACTGATCCATTGTTCAGCCACAAGTGGATCAGAAGACCCACTGAAAGAAGGTGGACATTGCCTCATGAAGGACTCAATAGAATATTGTTCCCTTCTCTGCTCATTTGGAAGTCTAGAATGATTCATAGCTTGTGTAAGTATAGAAATAAGATTTTTCACTCCATCTCCCATAACATGTGTTTGTTCAGGAAGGCAATCATTGCATTGTCCATTGCATTGATCAACACGGTTCCTTCGGGTTCCAGCCATCGTCTAAAACCCAAAAAGAATAGTGTGAGAGGCAAAAATCATGCTATGGAAAACAACATAATAAAGGGGGAGTACATTCAATATCTAACATCTTAGGTCTAATTCTAAGATCGTTAGCGCAATTCTAGGACTATAACCTATACGTATACTTAACCTTAGAGACATCCCTAGACATACCTTAGAAATATCTATAGGGATCTCACTAAAGTTCTCGCATCCTAGTTTCCAAAGGTTGACTAAACCCTTCCTCTGATACCAATTGTAAAGACCAGAAGCTTGACGTACATTGACATTACATTACATTTGCGGAATACTCAGTACATAACAAAAACACACACACAAGGATCGTAATAGTTTAGTGTCTTTGGAAACTCGGAATATAATCTTCTAATCCTGGTGAAAGATCTTCAATATCTCCCATAAAGATCTTCCTTTTTTTATACCTAAAACCTTTATTTATATCCTGGGGAAAAGAAAACATAAAAGGGTGAGCTCAAATGCTCAGTAAGGGTAAACAAAATAAATATCAATCACATCATATTCATAAGAACATAACATTTTGGAATTCTTAACCTGCAAAAAAGAGCATAATCTCATAACATGGGATAAATCATGGCAGTGAAATGTAATCACAATAATCATAACATAAAACATGAAACTTTGTGACATACACACATAATCATAGAAAATCATTTCTTGTTAGTCAAGACTCATTGCCAAGACTATCTTAGTGGAAAAAGTCCCTTTCTGAACCGAGTAACCCTCGTTCCAGTCCTGTTTCACTGAACCGGTATAACCTACCGTTCCAGCCATGTCTATCTCATGAGATATAAAATCTTTACACAATGCATTGGAGGGAGATATAGGTCCCACCCATCTCATAATGATACCATTTTTATGTGTGCCACAAAATCATAAATCATACATCATTGCATAACTCATGTAATACAAATGGGAATCTTAAACATCATGACATCATAAAACAATTCATACAAGATAGAGGAATTCATAAAAATAATTCCATCACAACATGATCAAATCAATTTAATAATAGGGATAAAAACAGAACCCTTTATTATCTTATATGGAAAATAATTTTGATAAAACGCTTGAACTCTATTCTTGAGGAAAATATCCTTTCTACTTCAAAAACATTTTTCCTTTCATAACATGTCATACGACTTTAAAATAAAAGAAGTTGATTAAAAATAAACTTGAAAACATGTAAAGGAAGCTTCTTGGAAATAATTTTTTAAAAATCCATTCATGCCGTATAAGTTAAAAAACATTCTTTGCGTACTTTTGTCGGAAAAGTCAAAAAAGTACCTCATACGACAAAAGATTCCTTTCATACATATTACTAAAAACTCACCGAAGGGTAAAAATGGATTTAAAAAATTTTAGGTGGATGGAAATAATATTACATATTGATGAAACATGGATGTGGATGAAAAATACACCCCAGTAAATACCAAATTATAAACAATCTCGGATAAAAATGAGATTGTGATATTTTCCCTTACCTTAGGTCCGACTTGCTTTGTACGTGTCCGAACCTCCTGTATAATGATTTAAATAATGTTATTGACTTATTACAGAATCATATTCATTGTTATTATATCATATATGGTTCTCTTATGGCTTTATATTACCCGGTCTTTTGTAAATTCATGTTAAAGTAGCATTTTGGGTAAAATTATTTTATTTGTCGTTCGTGTTTTTAACTTGTAATTATTAATATGATTACTTGGATCATGATTACTTATATCCAGAATATAAAACATTATTTATATATAATATATATTCATAATATACATATATATATAATATATTGATAATGGGATGAAATACACCGTTCATGGAGACAGTAGTCTGTACGTACGCATGAACGCTGTTTTCGTTTCCTTATTGAATTGAATGGAATTAAGTAGATGACATACATATAAATATACATAAATCCAGTATCATTATTATTTCATATATTTCGTTATTACTTATTATATATGCTTTATAATCATTCATGAATGGTTAATGTGGAGAATGAATCTCATCGCGTCGTGGAGACGGTAGTCCGTACGTACGCACGAGCGATGATATCGTTCCCATGGTCGTGGAATTGTGTTAAAGTGTATGCATATTATTTAAGTATCAATATCACTTTATAATAATCATATATAGTTACTCATTACACCATTATACCCATCCTATTAAGGTGGTCGCGGAAAATAGATTACACCACGGCGTGGAGACGGTATTCCGTACGTACGCATGCGCGGTGATTTCATTTTTCCGTAGGATGGATAGAAGGTGAATTAGGGTTCTTTCATATTTATAATAACATATCAGTATGTAAGTAATACTGATGTTATTACTTTTTCATGAAACAACTAAAGAAGAAGAAGTTGAAGAAGAAAGAAATTGAAAATATCGGTAATGGATATTACCGCTTCTTTGGAACGCCTCTTTGAATCCTCCACTTAGGGAACTAAGATTGGTCTTTGAAGAAGACCAGGACCTCTAGGATTATTCTAGGGAAGTGGAGAGGAGAAAATGGAAGGGGTTGGTCGAGCTTGAGGGCTCAAATTGGTGTGAGGAGGAGGGGGAGGAGGTGCCCTTTTATAAGGGAGGAGTGGGGCACCTTAGGAATATCTCAAAATATTATTTTATATTAAAGTAAAAATCGGTTTATAATGGTTCCAAAGGGTCTTATTTCGAAGCTAAAGTGGGTATGGGTCGCAATCCTATCAACCAATCGGATTTAGACAAGTTTAGGGTATTATTTTAACCTTATCAATTATATTTAACTCTAAGTTAAATAATTTGACTTTTATCATGTCTTTTTGTTTTCTTTCACTATATGGTTAATACACTTAATATAACATGCCAAACGAACCCCAAATTGTTTATTATTAATATATATATACTTATCTAAGTCATTTGCCGAACCCTAGATTTTTAGGAATAAAATAACAATTAATAATATAATATTTGATTTAAAAACTATTTTGTGTCAATTTTGACACTATTTGATATATGATTTTTTTGAAAGTCATAACAGAATTATATGTTCGAACCAAGTTGATTAAATCAACATTAATATATAATAGTAACTTATAAAATTTGTGGAATTCATAAAAAGTATAAATTAAATTTATTTTGGTTTTTATAACATCAATTATGTCAATATTTCATTAATAAGATAATTACTGCATCATCATTGTGTCATAAATAAATTAAATTATTTAATATCTAAAATTTACAAATAAAATACCATTATGTAGGAAATCTTTTTATATTTCTAATGAATATTTATAGTTGAATTTATCTTATGTATAACCCCATATTAAAAATGATTTACTTATTAAACTTTGATTTTAAATATTTTAACCCTTCTTTAAATAAATTAATAATAAATGTCCTAATCTAACCCAAGTGGGCCTAAATGGTCATATTATATTCATAAGGTTGTTTTTGGTCGAATTAAACTTATCCAATAGAATTACTACATGTGTTAGGGTAATAGTAATATAATATTTACCCTTAGTTACCCTATTTACTATTAACCGCGGTAAAAAAAGTAAAAAGTTACTATTCACCAAAAAATTATTTTTATCTCATTGAACCACATTTTACTTACTGATATCAACCGTGTCTGTTGGATTTTTGAAATTCCATTCACAGAAGCGGTAAAATTACGTTTTATGCAAAAATTCAGTTTTTAACCTACCACATAGTTGTTTCACTATTCCTCAAAAATTGAAAGTTTTCAGAAAAATACCAAAATTTCACCCTAGGCTAATTTCGGTATTCCGAATCCAAAAATGAATTCCATTTTGAAAAATAAAATTTATAAAATTTCAAAACGTGGTTATTACTATTCATAACGGCTAGTTTTAATAATATTTTAATAGCATATCGTTGTTTAATGAAACTCGGTATTGCGTACGACGCAAGCTATCGAGGAAGGTCGTGATTGCGTGTAATGAAAGCCAAGTCAAGGATGCGTGTCGTGCAAGCTCCTTTTGGTGTAGCATACAAAAAAAGACATTAATAAAATTAAAAGAATAGTTTTCATAATATCTCGGGCTGTTACAGTAAATCTTTGTCATCCCATATGTTCTCTTCATAGAGAAATTAATCATATATGGATACATGGATATGGATCTCAAAAATCTAGAAAAGATCTCAAAATATGATGTTGACCTCCCAATTGTGTAGTTGTAATGTGTTCGTCCTTGGGAATTATGTGCCCAACAGTTTTAGCATTATGTCCAGCTAGCAATATACATGGAACTGTGCTGCCTCATAAAGCCTGACTTGTTTCATCTCTGCCTCAAATTTCTAACAAGACATGAATACCCAGTATGCCCTATCCCATTCAACATAGATGTTGCTACCCTGGTGTAGGTCTTAGTTTTCTTTTCACCCTTTAGTGGGTTCCTCAAGCCTACCATGAGTATTCTCTCATGCCGAGGGAGGAACCTCTGCCTCTAGCACCTCTCTCTTGAAATTACTCACTTGGTTCCATAGTGTTTTTACAGTGAGAGATTTATGGTCCTTTAGGATGTTTCATTCAATTTCTAGGTGCCACTGGTACATTCTAATCATTTTTTGGAACCAGAATGTGAAATGATCCTAATAAACATTGTTGTAAAACTCCTCATCCCACAATCTAAAACTGAAAAATAGAAACCCTCTAATGAATGGTTATTTCTGTAGATACTCTTTCAGTAATTCAATTATTTTTTTCATTATCTGATGTGATCTAGATTCTCTCCTAGATCATAAGATTCCTAGTTGACTCCTATTGTAGAGTTGCAGTAGCATATGTGCCCTTAGATTCCATTGTTCAAGACATTAAATTTTTTTTATATTGGTTCAAGAAGTTTTACTTGTGAATGTCATCTTAAGATTTTAAATTTCAAGGTATTCTTATTTTAAAAGTCCATTTTAAAAAAGTTATCTCACTGAACATCGTTCTGTGTAAGAGGTTAGTTTCACAAGTAGTGAAGATTGAAATCACATAATGCTCATGAAGGTATTGAGTTTGAAGAAAACAGATAACATTCCTATATTTCATGAAAATCACATGATTCCATAAGGTACCTCAACCCTATATATATGTGTATGTTCAGACTGAGTTTTCAGAGTGTGGTTTTACAACTTCCAATTTTCGACGAGTTTTCCTCAGAATCAGACTCCCCTTCCTCATCAAATCCAATTATTAGGAGGAGATGATTTTTTAATGTTGAAATACACGTTTCATGAAATATATCAAGTAATATAGGTTAAGTTCGAGGTGAATTCAGGCCTAAATGGAAAAAATAAAAATCAGGACTAAATTCACAATGGTTGACACCATCACAAATGGACAAAACTTTCAGAATTCCCCAACTACCTGGAGTTGTGATGTCATCCTCCATGAACTGTAAGTCTAGATTTTTGGAGCTCCATTTCACATAATTCCCAAGACATGTGACTCATTGATTGTAACCTCATCATAGCACAACTATGGTTCAAGGAACCCCTCCAGTTTGCGAAGCTCATAAGGTTTCACAAAATCCTCCATCATACGTGAAACCAATTACCCATTCTCCACTAGGCCTATAAATACCTCATTATTCCAAAAAATTGAAGGGGATAATATCTTCCATATTATGAGAACGTATCTTAACTCATAATTTTCAAAAGCTTCATGTGATAAAGAAGAGATGTACCTCCAAAGGTATCCATCCTTCATGAAACCACCACCCATGAATTTTTTAGAACCTCAACCCATGGAGAATATCAATTTTATGAAGGTTCATGTCCTTTACAGAAAAAAATAATACCTTTGAGGATCTTTGAATTCCTTGAAATAAATATCCTTTATGAAACCAACCACATGGAACCAAGACAATACCCCAATGTAGGGTCACCATGGTTCATGAAAAATACAATTTCTCAAGAACATTGACTTTTGTGGTACCCCTGGACATTGTGAAACTTCAAACCTCTATGAAGACCTAACCACTGTGAAACCTATCATTCATGGATCCCCATGTACCATCCATTCAGATGATCCATTTTTGAAAATGTTGAGTTCTCAAGTCACCTATGATCATCCAAAATCAATTTGACCACAACAAAAGTCCCAGTGCGACCAGTACCACCTACATGTGTGTCCTCTCACTCTAATTTGAGTGAAGACAAAGCCTTCACCCTACATTTTCTCCTAATAATAGGTACCCAAATTCCTATTTATTCGAATAATTTATACCCTAATGTAATGTCTCCTGATTGTCACTCCTCCATGGGGTTGTTTTCCCCATACCCTGTCCAGAGGATCATAAGTCGTGGACTCATAAGCCACAAATGTGGCATCTCTAATGGAAACAGATTACCAAACTCAGTAGATATTTTGTATGATTAATATTACTCCTTCCTTGATATGGTCCCCCTCAGAGTGTGATCCCCACCAGGTCTGAGTTGTCTTATTTAAAACTTTATATCTCTAAATCCTAATCATATGACATTAAATAGCTTGACAACTTCTTCAGCACATAAAGGTAAACTATGGCCTTATCTCAAGTGCTGGTCATGGGATGAACCATAAACATTTATCATGGGATTTCACCAACTTCCCAATCTATAGTGATAATATTGTATTAGGAATTTTATTTGGGAAAGATCCACACCATCCCTCCTATATTATCCTTCCACGACCTGAGAATCCTTACTACATGATGTTAAACTACATAGACCAGTCCTTTCGGATGTCCTTAAAATTAAGCATAAAACTATGTGGGTTTTGATCCATATTTCCTGATAGGGTACATAGGGGATTCCCACCTATAGTTCAATCCTAATAGGATTACACAACTGGGATACCACCCTGAGGTTCAATCTCATTGCCCCAACACCCCAAAAATCCTTTATGTGTGATCATATTCTCTTATAGTGACATAGTTAACCACACATCTTATCCCCAAACAATGTTAAACCAATTCCCATCATGTACCCATAAGACATTAACTCTTTTCCTATCATGTCCCTACAAGATGTTGAACCTGCACTCATCCTATCCATAGAAGAAGTAAAACTCATTCCCATAATAACCGCACAATATTTGAAATATGTTCCCCTCATTCCCCTGCATTATTTTCAATATATGATGAACCTTTGCCCATAATATTTTAAAGTTATGCCTAACACGCCCCCATTAGTTATTATACCAGCGATCATCCTATCCCTGCAAGACATTAAACATGTTCCCAAACTATCCCCACAAGCTGTCAAACATGATCTCATTATATCCCAACAATATTTTAAAAATATGCCCATACTGTCCCCACAGTATGTTAAACCTAGAAGCAACTTATCCCCTCAAGATGTATAAATTTTTCTTGTCCTATACTTTCAATATATTAATCCTTTGACCCAGTCATAAACATAAGATGTTAAACATATGACCTAATTCAAAATATGTACCTTATACAATGAACATGAGATAACTAATGGAAAATCCTTGTAAGACTTATTCTCGTAGAGTTAATTACATCATGATCAACCCCATATTCTTTAGGCACCGTTCCTAAGATGACTCAAAAGAGATTCCCTTCTAAAGGGGAAAATTTTATGGGTTCCCAAAATACCCAACACCCACACATACCTATAAATTTATATCATTAATGACTCTTATAATAAATTTTTCTTCCTTTTGATATAGAAATAGTGTAGTTAACTAGTGTCTACCATGAGATGGCATATTGAACGAGTTTTAGGAACATGACATAAATCTGTGAGGGAGACATAGACAAGGTGATGACTCCAATGAGGAATCCATTAAATGATAAAATAACATCCCATAATCATGTTTTTATATTGGAATTAAAACAACTAAATAGAGTGATGATTGTTTCCCACCTTTGTAAAATTTGAATTCATGGAAACACAGAATAAGTGCATTAACACCAAGAGAAAATATGATAATGCTCCTCAAAAAAGCATCATAAATAATCTTATACACGCACAAAAAACATTTAAAAAATATAAATTCATTATTATCACACAAAAAACCCTTGTAAAAGTATACTTGAATCATTTTCTCACAAAAAATATTTGTACAAATCTATATATATAATGTTCACAAAACATACTTTCCCACAAATCTCCCCGTATCACATTAACACAACTTTGTAACATCTCATGTGATATGAAATACAAACCAATGAATTACAAAGATATATAGGAATCCAAAATTCATAATAATAACCATCCATACATATGTGTGAAATTATAACATGAACAAATTTATACAACAACCTCACTTAATTAGAACATAAAAAAGATACAGGTTTCATAAAAAAATTTCTAAAAAAATTTCATAAGGTATACTAATAAATAAGATAGATAATGGTATAAAAACATATCCCCAGTGTAATATAAGATATTATAAAGGATTTTTACATAGAAAAAAACGCCCTTTTATGTTTATTAGGTAAATATCTTTGAAAAATATAAAGACATATCCCTTTTTGGAATACATGAAAATTTATAAAAAAGATTATTAAAAGGAAAAAATTTCTCTAAATAAAAATAATTAAATATTAACCTTGAAAACCAAAAACAATATTTAGAATAGAAATATTATAAAATAATTATTCTTTTAAAAACATAGAATAATTATTTTTTTAAAAAAAATCCTTTAAAATTCTTTTTAAATATAAACCTTTTACTTTTGAGAAATATCTGAATATTTAATTTTATTGTAGAAATCATTGAGAGTTAGAATCAGTTGTAATACCATTTTAAAAAATAGGAACGTTGTTTTTTAAGAAGAATTCTCATACTGTGAGGTGAACCATATAATAGTATTTTGGAAAAAAAATCGTACTCAAAAAAGATGAGCTTATGGGTCAAATTCAAAAGTCATTTTCCAAAAATATGAAGTGAAGGCATTTGAAAACATTTTATTTTAAAGAGGAACTGCAATTTTGGATCCATTAAAGGTATATAAATTATTTTATAAGATATTTTAGTGTAAGATAACACTTTTTATTGGGAAATATAGACTAACTCTTTCATATTATGAAATATATTTGTATAAAATCCACAACCTAAAATGGGTTAATAAAACATAATCTTGAAAATAGGAGAATAAAAAAATGAAGTTAAAATTAGATAAAACATACTTATGTTTCAAAATAAAAGGTAGAGAATAGGTGGAAGGGGAAAATATAGACATGGAGAAGATACCATCCTTAAATATGTTGGGAATTATTCTTAACAATGATATAATTTTTGTGAATGAAATTATTCACGGTAAAAATTGTGTATTAAAAAGTAACTTTCCATTAGAGAGGAAGAGAAGGTATGACATGACCATCCCAGAGGTTCCCAGGTCGTGACTACCCCAATACCTTCTCCAATAGACTAGGGGCTGGTGACTAGCACCATATGGGAATATCAAACATATGGGAGGCATTTTTTAAGTACTTGTACACACACACACATATCCAAACCCAAAATTCTAAAATGTAAAAACACTAAGTAAAAAAATTCATGCATACCACTATAAAAAAACAAAAGAGTAAGAAATGAAAATAAAGTGCAGTAAATTACATTTGGACTATAATATAAGACCACCAAAATGAAAGAGTCTATAGTACAAGGCCTTGTTGTGTGTTCGAAGAAAACCCTACATGAACGGTAGGTACAGGAACAACTGTCTAAAGCCGCACGAAAACACCTCAATAGTCTGGTCTCTCTCTAAACACCTCCTAGTCCTGGTCCATCTATAAATCCATCCAAGCATCAATGGTCTACACAAGACTCAACATGTGTGTATAAATCCTATGTATGGATGAGTAAAACAATACTCATTAGGACTCCCCAAAACACAAAGGAATACCACTGAGAAAACACCACAAAATGATACCACAAAAAAATACCACAAAAGGAAAACACCACTAATAAGATATAGTCATCACAACATTGGTATATTTCTATGGATCATATAACAAGAACATATTGGTATACTCATAGATGACTCCAAGCCTAAGAGTTGCATCCCCTGCCAGGTACACGGTTCCACTCGTAGCATGATCTTCTTAGGAGGCATCACTCCTGAAGCTATCTAATAGAAGAACATAGAACATGTCTACCAAATGTTCCCAAGAAAACACTAGGGAATCAAAAATTTACATACATTCCCTAAAAAATTCAATCACACTATGACTCGGAGTTTTGGTAACAAAAAGTGGATCGGTAACACATGGAGTTTCGATAATACACGGAGTGTCGGTAACCATGTAGTGTCGGTAACACATGGAGTGTCGATAAGTCATGATGTACCCAAGTCATGTTGTCACCAAGTCACAACCAAACACCAACCAATAGAAAATTCTCAAAGAACACTCATCTGGTCTAGTCATGTAGAAATGAACTAATTTGATCTCAATAAATAGATAGGGGGTTCTTTCGCAACCAGGGCTTGCTGGGGGGGACTCCTCGCCCTACTGCAAAATTCATCATATATAAGGGATAAAAGCATGTGTAAATATTGGTCACAATTTTCCACCAACCATATCAAAGGTACCACAAAGAGATGTGAGGACCAACTAGGTATCTCGGTGTGATACATGATCCAACCCACTGAGTCAACTGTTTAATCCAGGATGAGAAAACTCACTTCAAAATACGAGTCATCAGCTATGATAGAAATGGGATCATGCATCCAAACCTCATAGGAAAAAAATAAGGGTACTCTCTTGAACACTACTAATCCAACTAGAAACCGAGAAATCCATATCAAAAGTAATTCCCTATCACAGGGGACCCCACACCATAGGCGTTTCATCAAACAGACCTCCCGTTTGGAAGATATGGTATATTTAGTAAAAATGGGTTGGTCTGGTCTGTGTCCGACGCAACCTGACCTAACATAGTTCGACCAACCTAAACTGACCCACTTGGTCTGGAATGGCCCAAACTGGCTTGACCTGATGGACCTCACCCGTTGGGTTGTGGGGATGCTATAGGACCCAGATCTCCCCCCCAACCCATGTCGTGTGGGTCAGATTCACTCTACTAGACCCAGCCTACCCTGGCCGCATCCCTCTAATCCACGTGGTTTCCCGACCGTGTGGCTAGTCGACTCCCCAGGTCATTGAGGTGTCGACCCATGTTCTACACCGATTCCTGCGTCCTCACCACTGTCATAGGATCCCACAGATGTGGCTACAATCCACGTCCCGCCGCAACCTCATGTTGTGGCCTTTACCACTGCATGCCCTTCCTTCGACACGGTACATCCTGGACTGCAATTATGTGTCCGGCCATTGGTGGCACATCCGTCTAGCACCCCTCCAGAACCATCCCTCCCACTAGGATGTGTGATTCCCTAGCCTCCATTTATGGAACCCTCAGTCGTAACATGATGCCTAAAAACTTTTCCCCCATCTCACCACCACAATTTCTTTGAGGGTCAAAACTTTTCGTCTCAGATCATTGTGTCAGGGATCAGGGGTTAAACGATCGAGAGTTCACATAGGGTTCCAATGGGGGAAGAATGTATGAGAAATATGATATATTTTAGGGGGTGAAGAGATTAAGCACAGAAATAACAAAAGAATGTATCTTGGCCTTGTTAGTGCTGGCCTTGATTTATTCATGTTAGTGGGATCATAAAGAAATATCAACAGATAAATCACAAAGATTTAATCCCCTTTTTAAACTTGCAATAAACATTCCTCCCACAAGAACAATCGAACTGTGGATTAACTTGTTCGTGGGTTGGTCTGCGTTCGTAGTTTCATTCTAAAAAGGGGAAAGGAAATCACTAACTGATCAGCATCCTAACTCAATTTGGGTTGATAACTAACATAGAATAACCATCACATCATTTTCATGGGTAAAGATCGTTTGAATCTGAGTCATTGGTCGTCAATCCACGATCTTCCACCATTCATCAAGAGATATTTGTCTCCTTAACTCAAAGGAATTCCAGGTTTATGGTGATAACTATGAATACACTAAATTTTTATGTTAAAAGAAAATTCATCACTACATCAAGAATAAAATATTTTTATTAAAGTATTTCAATATCGTTCACTTCCAATAACTATATTTCATAGTCAGAATGCACTGGCCAATGTTAGGCCTCGGCTAAGGAAAAAACCTCCTTAAAACTCCATGGTTGCCTCAAATTTCCAATCTGAGTTACCATTTATGAGTAATTATAATTCAAAAATAAAATAATTTTCTCGAAATATTTTATTTACAGCTATGTAACTGGTATATGTTTTCTACAGAAGACCCAAGATGACTAAAGTTAAGTCGTACTTAGGTTAAAGTCACTACTATGATCTTAGTAGTTCCTTCAGATTTCTGATCAGGGAACCCAATTAAAAATTATTTCACTTTTTCATAAAATCCATGTACGCATGCTATTAAAAACATATAAATTTTTATGAAATCGTTATGGGAACACCATGTCTCATATTTGTACGCCGTCTTAATGCCTGGTTTGGTAATTTTTGAAAATAACTTCTAAAAATATATTCAGAAAAATCCAAGTCATTTCAACATATAATTAAATAATATCATAGTATAGAATAAATCATGCTAGGAATAAATAAGTTCAATAAGAATCATTAAAACACAACGAATGTGTATTTAGTTAAGAAACAACCTTATCATAATGGTAATGTAAGAATAAAAATAAAATAAGTTGGATACCATGAAATAAGCATTAAAATATCATGAAACTAAATATATATATTATAATAAATGGAAAATAGAGGAGTGGATAAATTTTTTGGTCTATAAAAACCTCAAAAACTCAATCAGAACCATGTTCATAACATGTTGTCCTTTTACCCATTTTGTAAACACTTTTTTACCCTTTTTAATTTTACTCTGGAAAATAGTTTTTACTTAAAATTTTATTTTCTATGCATAAAAATGAAATGGTTGTCATTAAATTATACAAAACTTTTAATTATAAAATTTCAATACCTCTTAATTTTCTTTATAAAAGTTTTAATAATTAATTTCAAAATAATAAATGTGTAATGTAATAAAAATTGTTTTAGACAATAGTGTACCTTATGTTCTAAAATAAAAAAATGGGTATATAATATTAAATCAATATTTTTCATTTTATAATTTCTAGTAAAAATTAATATCTTTTTTATAATTTTTTTCATAAATTTCTTGGAAAATTTTATATGGTCATAAATGTCATGGTATTTACAAAAATTAGTATTTTTCACTATTCAAAAAATTATTATTTCATAAAAAACCTAAAACATCATTCTAAAATAATTTTGACATTGTAATTCCAAAAATAATAATATTTTTATCTATTTAAAATTAAAAAAATAGTTTTAATAAAAAGTATAAAATATATAGAAACTATTGAAATTCAAAAATAACATTTTTTATCATTGAGTGTTCTTGCTGATATTACATATAAATTTCAAATTTAATTAATTTAAATATGTTAGTTAATATATTTTGATGTCATAAATTATCATAATAATCATTTAAAAGTGGTAGATTTAATTTAGTAAAAAAATAACAAATTATTTCATAAAGAACAGTAATTTTTAATATTAAATCATATCAATTATTTATCCCTTAAACACAATAAATTTTAGTTGAGTTTTTTTAATCTTATATGGGTTTTATAATTCTTCTAATTTTCACAATAACATTTATCTAATATATTTTGTCCATTTTTAGTTTGGTTTTGTGTGTAGAATAATCTATTAACCTGATATTTATTTAAGGAAAACACTAATTAAAATTCATTTCATTACATTCTCCACCCATAAATCAATTTCATCCTATGATTTTTTATTATTTAGAAAAAATTAAATATTTTAGGGTGTCCATAAGATAGACATGGATCCAGATTTAATTTTTAATGAGTTTTCATCATCATCATCCTTGGAATGACTAGTTAACTAATGTTTTCCTACATAATATAAATAGTTACAATACTGAGTCTTTCCATTCACCGTTTTGATAAACACCCAAATATAATTGGACTAATTTTTCATAGGGACTTTATATCCATCATTGTATATATAGGTGGTCATGGGTTGATTTTTATATGTGATTTTCCTATCATGGAAATTATCATGGCCTCTATGAAAAAGAGGATATGCATTACTAATATTACATGAAATATGACCAAAGGATAAAAATTTTTTTAGTAATCATGTAACACCCCAAATATTTTATATGTATTTCATTAGAAATAAACTTCAGGTATTTGATAGCTTTCTTTACACGCTTCTACGAGTCTAAATAAACTATTAAATAACAAACCTTTATAACCTAAATAATAAATTGGAAAGTATAGATCATAATAACCAAACTAAAAAAATATGAATAATGGTTGTAAATAATTAAAATATTTTTATTACTTCATAATAAATAAATACTCAATTTTCAATAGTCATTTAATTCTTCAAAAAGGCATTTTCTTAAAAAAAAAATTTATCATTCGTAAATTATAATTCATTTTAATTTTTTATAAATTTTATTTTAGGGAATGAATTTTGTTTTTTAATATATCATTTCAATATTACCTAATGGTTAATTTAAGGATTTTTCAAAAATGATTTATTTTTAGTGAATATTGAAAATAACAAATTTTGTAAAACTGCCATTTCTTTTCAATAAATTTAGTAACTTAAAAGTCCAGTAATATATTAAAATTTGTATTAAAATTTAAATAATTATCATTTAATTATATACACATTAATTTATTCAATATTAATAAGAATTGTACATGATTTTGGAATAAGATCATTTTTTGTATTAAAACATAGTTTTCTAAAAATATTTTTTATTTGTGAAATGTATTTTTATCATAATGAATATGATTAATTTCTATTGATTTATTATTTTATTTAACTTTATATATTATATAATTGTACTAACATTATATCATTAATTTAATGGTTTTAGTAAGTCAATGAATTGAGTAAACTTCAATTTTATGCTTAAAATTAATTTTTTAATATATGTTTGTTTGTCTGTTTTGTGTGATTATTTAAAATCAAATTACACCACATATTGAAATTGAATCTATTAAAATGGATTATATATTTTTAATAATAATAATTGATATATTTTACTCATATCAATATGATTTTTTTATATATAATATTTAAAAAAAAACATGTTACAACGATTAAGGTCGAAACAGGTTTAGTGGGGGTTAATCTATGATCTTAGGGAAAGAATTCCACATAAATATTTCTAATTATTATTTCCTAAAGTTTTTTAAACCTTATATTATCTTAATAAAAATTTATTTTCACTTTTTTCTACTTTATACTTAAATTGGTCATGTATTATAGAAATCCTTTTAGTAATTCCACTTGTGTCCCTCTCCTCATTTATAGAAGGGAAAATTACATCCTCCCTTATGCACACAATTTTATCCTTATATATCAGCCAAGACCTACCCCAAAAACTTTATAATTTCATTTACCTTCATCCTTTATCCCATTTTTATCTCTTAAATCCAATCTTTCATATCTTAAGGTGTAATTAAAATGTGGTCTCTCAATGAAGACATATAAATTTTTATCAAGCTCTTTAAAATTTATTTATTCTTAAACCTTTTTTAAACCTATTATATATATACAAATGTATTTAATCTAGTATCATAAATATACTAAGATTTAATTATGATATTTAGAAAAACCATTTCTCAAATCTAATCCATCAAATGGTAAATGAAAGTATCTCTCATGGGAATATATATAATACCATATTCACAGAGAGATATGATTCATTTTCCAACATCATATTTCATGGTTGGTAATTATGATGTATTTAATATATAAATATAATATCTATGATATAATTATTATTCTATAAAAGATAATTATAATTTGTCTTTCTTTCATTTCATCCATCAAAAATTGGAAAACATCACTCTCATATACATATTCACTATCATCTCCACATAGTGATGTGATTCACTTTTCATAAGTTATTTATATGAATAGTTTTAAAATATTAAATATAAATTAAATATTATACTTATTAAAATTTTAATATTCTATATATTATGTATCCTTGATCAAAGTGAAAATACCATAACTCTTGATCAAAACATATAATAAAAAGGAAATAGTTGACACTTATAGATAATAATTTTAGTAGAAATTTATTAATAAATGGTTGTTGAAATATTAAAAGGCTATTGTATATTCTATTATAAGTATGAATATATTTCTAGTATATAATTTTAATTAAAATAAATTTAGTATACATGAGGTTTTTTTATAGAAAAATTGTAACTCGTATATTAAGAGATTAAAGATAAGGTAAAACAAGAGAATACATCCAATTGGGGACCAGATCCAACCAGACATGTGGGTAATTCAAGAGGCCTTGAGTATATAGATGATGAGACTCTATATTACACTCCCTTTTTGTAATGTTGAAAGAGTAAGTTAAAAAGAAGAGCTGACGAATCTGGATCATTGAGAACAAAAGGCCAATGGTTGGAGACATTCTTTCGGAGTGGGGATAGAATAGATGATAATGAAGCAATTAGATTCAAATATTATATATTTCCACCCTCTCTCCAATGAAAATTCTATTCCAAGAATAATATCTTGAGCTTCAGCAACATTAGGTGGGAGTGATGCTAGAAAGGAAGGATGACAATCTGCAATGATCATCTTATGAGAGTTCCAAGCGATGGTGACAAAACATATGATGTCATTGTATAAAAGTGATGAATCCATGTTAATTTTTAGGGTGTCACCAGGGGGGGTTACCAAGTACATTAATGATAATTGAAAATAGGGACATCAAACATACGCTCCTTGTGTTCCAACACTGATAACCAGTGGGATGCATTCTTGACACAAAAAGTACATGGATTGGAGATATGATTAAAAATAATATCATTTATCCTCACCCAAATGACCCATTCCCATGTGAAATGGGAAGCCGGGTATTTGGAAAAGACATGTGAGGACCATTTTTTGAGAAGATTCCAAATATCAAGGGAAATTTATAGGAGGCTGTCAACATGAGGGTTGAAGGATTTCCATATGTTCCTTTCACTTGGGGAGTCGGTAATGGTGTGCATGGGAGATTCAGTAATGTATACATCGATAGAATATTTTGGGTCATCCGACGTGTGGAAGGAGATAAGATAACTATAGAAGTATGGATCAAGGTGAATGCTTTCCATAAAAAATATGGAGAATTGGGGGGGGGTGGAGTACGTAGGTGTGAGATTTATTTACAATGTGACCCCATATCACGATTCAGAGCCATAGAAGAAAGAAAATTCCCAGATATAATAGTATATTTACTAGTGTTTTTGCTGCTCCAGCTTAAACGATCAAGACCCAGATCCCTAGGGACTGGGTTACTAATAATAATTTTTTTGTCTCTTTCATTGAACATGGAGGGGAATTTCTCAGGGAACCATCCAATTTCTTCCTAGTTGAAAGGGATACACCATTTGCATCTTCAAGACCTTTAGGGGAGTGGGAGGTTTCCCAGATCCCATTATCATTTACCATCCAAGATTCTGTCCATATATTAATAGAGGAGCCATTTCTAATTATTTAGTTAAGACCCTTTATGAGGGTTAAACACGATCCCCATAGGCTATGGTAGTGGAAGCTGGGAAGGGGTCCTAATAAGGCACTATAAAATTAAGTATATGGGATGTATTTATATTTGATAACCTTCGCACAGATAGATTTATGTCACCTAATAAATCACTATCTTTGTTTGGATAGAATTATGTCGTTCAAGAGGCATGGGTCGCTGAACCAAATACCCCCGTGAGGCTTCGGCTTGCATAGTTTATCCCAATAGGCCTAGTGAGCCTTGTGTTTTCCTTCATTGATCCCCCACCAGATGTTTAAAAAGGGATAGTGGAGAAGATCTGTCATAAAATTGGGAATCATGAAGAGAATCATAAAATAGGAGGGAATGGATTGGGATACTGATTTAATGAGATATTATTTTCCTGATTTGGATACACTTTTGCAATTCTATCCTTGAATTTGTTTTTTCCACTCTCTCGAAGATTCTAAAGAAAAATTCTTTTTTTAATGACTAATTCAAAAAGGAAACCCAAGGTACTTATGGTGTTTATCTACCATTTAGAATCCAGATGCATGTTGGAGATCATCCCTCCAATATGAGGGCATGACCGCGCTAAAAGAAACATCTGATTTGGATGGGTTGACAGCTTTCCATGAACTATTATCATTGAGGTGGATAAGAATAAAAATATGATTTCATTCTTCTGGAGTGGATCTGGAGAAATGGAGGCATTCATTAGCAAAAAAAGTATGTGATATAGGGGGGCCTCGATTAGAAGCCTTCACTCCGAGAACAAATTTATCCTTACCAGATCCTAAAATGAGGATAGAGAAAACGACGTCCATTAAAATTAAGAGAAAAGGGGAGATGGTGTATGCCTAGAGAAGTCCTCAAGAGTGTGAGAAGATCCATGTGATTCCTCCATTAATAAAAATATTGAACGATACTGAGGTAATTATTTTCATAATTTTGTCAACCCATATTGAGAAGAAGCCCATTTTTCTCAAAACGAACTAGATTAATAACTATTCAACTAAGTCAAAAGCTTTAGTCATGTCCAACTTCCAGGATATGATGCCTTTTTTGGCCACATTGAGAGTCTTGATAGAGTGGAATGTTTTATGGTAAATAATTTCATTGCCTAATATAAGCCTTCTAGAAACAAAGGAATTTTTTTTATAAAACTATGTAGAGAATAATGGTGTGAAGATGGTTGACCATGAGTTTGTAGAAATATTTATTAATGACATTGAAAATTATAATGGTATGGAACTTAGAAAACCAAGAGGGATTATCTATTTTTGAAATGACGTTAATGAGGGTTTTATTGATCAAGGTGAAGTCAATCGTTATGTTCCATAGGTCCCTAATCAGGCACGACACATCAGACTCCATAATGTGCTAGAAATTTTTAAAGAAGAGGGCATGAAATCTATCTGGGTCTTGGGATTTAGTAGAGTGGATTTGATTGAGGGAGAGAAGGATTTCATCACTAGTAATTTTCAAGTTGATATTTTCATTCATGGAATCAGAAACAATGGGTTGAATACAAGAGGAAACCTTAGTGGGGATGGAGTGCTCACCAACTATGTAAATATCCAATGAAAAACAATGGAAGAGGTCATGAATATCCTCTTTTTTTGAGATATATATTCAATCCTATGAGGTGTAATGTGAGATATGGTTTTTTCCACCATCCATAATCTTTTTACTGGAAGTAAGGTTTATTATAATCTCTTTCATTGATATGAATGTGACAGGCATGCATAGACTAGTAGATTTCTTTTCTTTTGAGGTTTTTATTGAGTTTGTTCTCAAGCGTTGAAATTATAGAAATGGTAATGGATGAAGGTGGGAGAGATTGGATCATGGAGAGTCTTACTTCAATGGTGTTACATTTCTAATCTAGGTGGTCAAACTACCAACCACTCCATTATTTGAGAATTTGTGTGACATGGTGAACTTTAGAAAGAACATATAGCCCACTCTTAGTCCACTCTGCTTTGATGACCTCTTCAAAGCCCCTTTCTGTTTACCAATAACTTTAAAAAATAAAAGGTATTTCACATATTGGCATCACATGGGAAGTATAAAGGTGAATGAGGATAGTATTGTGGTCCAACAGTGCTAGGGTGTGGTGGGAGACCTGAAAGAGGTTGAAGATGGTGAGCCAGTCAGGTGATGTCAAGAATATTTCAAGTCTCTCCTTGATGTAGGTGATCTCTGAGCTACCACGCTACTAGGTAAATGTGGGACCCGTATAAAAAAATTATTATTTCATGTGAATTAAATTTCCTATAAGAAGTCTCTCATCAAGGAAGGGGTCAATTGGCACCCCTCTTTTTTATTTTGGAACACGATCTCATTAAAATATCCTCCCATGAGAAGGGTCATGGGGTTTTATTCCTAATTGTTTTAAGAAGGTACCATGTCTTTCATTTATCATTTGGTGAGGGATATCCATAGAATCAAAAAAAGGACCAAACTGGCATGTCAGACAGATGGATAAAGGAAGCAATGTGGTTTGGAAAGAAGTAATTAATTCTGATGTCGGTGTCATCCTTCTATAAAAGGAAAAGACCTCCAACATGGTGGTGATGTGGGATTGGGAAGAATCCTTAAAACCCCACTTTGGAAGAAATTATGTGCATTTCCTTATTATCAAGCATGGTTTCAGATAGAAATACTACATTAGGGAGACCTAGAGCACTTTTTCACCGGAGTATATGAACTGTGCATGGGTTACCAAGCCCACGACAATTTGAGCCTAAGATTTTAATTATACTAGGTGGGGTCGGGTTAGACCAGCCTCTAACTCTAAAATTTAAAAAATCCATTATCTATAGACATTCATCTTTTTGGGAGGTTCTCATTTCCCATTTTTTATTCCTTTATTTTCTTGTTCTTATAAAAGTTTGCAATATGGTGGTCGGTTCGAGAGTCCTCTTTAATTTTTTTCTCCACTTCCTTAACATTTTTGCACTAGTCGATTTCACCCCTTGAATTTTGTCTTCACCCATGGATGAGAGTTGTGATATTTCATTGTCAGGGAGAGGAACTGAACCTGTAGGGTATGGGTCTGGGGGGTCATACAGATGTGTTTTAGGAAGGATGGTGTTTTAAGGGTATCCTCCAATCATTGGAGCAGTGATGTAGGAGTGGTTTTCATTTCTATGAGACCTTTATTCAAGATGATAATGACCCTCCCAGAGGACTGAGGTTCACCTTGAGGGCTTGGGTTTTATTCTTCCTTTGAATGAACTATATCTTTATAGTCTCTAAGAAATCAGGGAAATCCTAGTAAAATATCCCTTCTGTAGTCATTGGAATTGAGATTCATTAGGGCCATGGAAATATTCTTTTTATCCTTATCTACTTTAAATTATGAAATAAATGCTTTCCCATAATATTTTTGCATGGAGCTAGGTACTATAATGTATGATTACATTACCTTCTCCATTAGTTTTTTTCAAGGTGCACACTTTCTCTTTGTGTCTGATGCATCCATGGAAGAAGAAAAATACTGACATCTTTTCATACATGAAACCAATATATGTTTTTTATTTTTCCATTGAAAGAAAGGTACCTTTTAATAGGGGGGATGCCACATCCATTAAGACCCTTATCCATGTAAAAGGCCCCTATATAATAGTATATGATTGATCCCATACCATAAATTCACTAATACGTGATATAATTTCAATCATCATGTGCTTTGATCTGACCCATTAGAGGCTGCTAAAAATTCTAACCCAGAAGGGTGTTGGATTTGGTGTCCTAGAAACCAACTTCTTTGTAATTTATGATAAACCTATATTAATTGGATGAATATTTATAAACTCCTTATCATAACATGATTGTTATTCTGCATGAAATAGTATGCGAGATTTTCCTAAGAATATATGTCAGAGTAAAAGGTCATAGTGGATCCCTACAATGATGAGAACACAGAAGTATCATGACACTATTCTAGAATATATGATCTTGGGATGGATGATATCATTTGAAGGGATGCAAATGATACAAGCTATTAGGGTGGGTAATCATGAAACATTGAGGCACCTTATCATGGTGTGATCCCTTGGAAGTATCCGAGATGATATTATGAAAACATGACTTTCCAGTGGAATATACACATTCATAAGTGTCATTGGATGTTCTTATCTGGGGATTTATGTATTGGGATTTAGACTTCAAGATTTTTATTAATTGGTATTATGAATCTCGCACTTAGATGTATTGATGAAAACTGTGACAACAAATGTTCGCGGTGAGGTAGGATGTGTTGGGTGTGTCATGAATAATACTTCATTAATGAATAATGTGAGAAAGGATTTTCCACTTCAATAGAAGTAGATATCTCAGGCCCTTTGATGTAAATTATATAGCCTAAATAAATCAATGTCCATGGTGTTCTCTAGGAATGTTCAATTCTGGAAATTCAATGAATGAGAGGCCAAACACATGGGCTGATGGCACTTGAAACAAACCCACTTTATTGAAGATATCAGGACAAGGGGATTATATTCAATAGTAAGCATTCATTTGAGGTGACATATCGTTGCGACATCAGCTTCTTTCTCTAGAGTGGGTTGACCTATTGCAAGGTATAAATCTTGGACTTTAAGCAAGCCCAACTAACGCCAATGTGAAAGAGGCCTAGAGGGTCATACACTGTGGGTAGCCAATGTCTCGGTTAAATAATTTATTTATTTAACAAGTTGAATAAATATTATTCACTGTTATTGATTAATAATTATTTAAGTATGCATGATCTCGTTGATTTTTTTGCTAGTTATTTGACAGAATATATTGCGGATGAAATATTTATTAATTGCTCAATAATGAAGTTATATTTATTAAATAGATAAATAGACAATATTCTGGGTCCAGTAAATATTGAGGAGGATTGGAGGACTAAGTTAGGGGCCTAGTGAGAAATAATATTAAATATTATTCATTTAAATAATATTTAAATATAATATGAAAGTTAGGCACATGTCATGGAAATAATAGAATTATTATTATTATTTGACATGGGGTTTCACATGGAATAAAAAGTTATGTAATGACACCCATGATAATTATTTATTATTTCCTAGTGAATTAAATTCCAGGTTATGTTACTATTATCAATATTTGGAAATGGGTTGTTCTATCGGCTTACCAATTGTTGTGTGCATAACATCCTTAGAGAAAATCTCTCAAGAAAATATAACTCTTCCATCTCTAATAACCCTCTCATGAACGAGAGAGATCCTCCTCCACTGGATCAATAAGGATTAATTGGAAGTGATTATCAAGATGATCGAAGGTGGACATCACAAGCGCAATAATCTTCCACGCTAGCACCTGGGACTCCTTTAAAAACATTCGAAGATACATATATCACATGTGGATCACAGCTAGAGGATTCCCATCCATAGATTGTACATTGAAATGAATCCATACCTCAGACCCATGGTCAAACGAATCAAAGAAGAAAGAATCACCTTAGAAGTAATTAACTAATTTAATTAAATTAATGAAATCAAAATATATTAATATCCTCTTCTTAGTTCTGGGTTCTCCCCTTTGTCTTTTATCTTTGATTCAATTCTGTGTATAAGAGAATTAATCATCGTATTGATCCGGTATTAGTCATCAACTATGACAATTTGAAAAGTTGGGTACACACCCATCTTGTGCATTCATTTCACCTGGAACCCATAGGTGTTATCAAAGGGAGGTAATATTTACATGTATAATTATTTAAATAATTTAATGATAAATTAAACTTTTATAATATAATTTTTCAATACATTTTTAATCATTATTGTAATATATGTTTTGATATTTGTTCCTCCCTTTTTGTTTCTCATAGATCTAACAGAAATGAATAATTTTATGATTAAAATTAAATTATGTATATCATCTAGAGGTGCCGATTATTCTATCTAGATAACACAAGAATATGCTTCGTGTAAAAATATCTATACACTGTGTATTTGTGTTCAATGCATCAAGAGTAATTCTGAAATTACTTAAGCCATTTTATAAAATAAATGGCATTGTAACTAAATCTTACACAGAATATTAACCTTGATAGACTGGAACACGATTAGCCAGACTACTCGCCATGTGGTCCACAGGACATGGTGTGTTGTACCTTCATCTTAGGGTGAAGTTGTGTATCCCATACACAGTTTTCTCAGCCGGTGACCATGTAATGCAGAGTCTAAATGGAATGTGTCCCACTATACGCGTTGTGTACTCTAGAGATTTACAAAGTACACCTCACACACCATTTCCCCAGGCATGTACGTCAGATGGACAGTGAGGAGGGTACACGCTATGTAGTCGGATCCACACACTGTGTACTATTTCCAAATTATGAAGATTTGAAAATTTATCATTATATTATTTGAACCCTTGGGACATGTACCTTCATGTGGGCATAAATTTGGGACACAACATGTGATATGTGTTTGATATGTATATATATATATTCTTAATTAACATCTATGTAATGGTCCAAGATATACACATAATTTTTTAGTTTTATTATAATTATAATTCTATATGCTTTATACATGTCACAAAGAATAAAGTGTATACATGTATAATTACAAGTTGGGTATTTATGGATGGGTATTCACTGGTTTTCTTCTAAGGTACAAGTTATGTACAATGTTACGGATGAAAATCTAAAGGAAATTTAGAAAAGGATTAAGATAAAAAGGATTGATTAATTAAAGGTAATGATTAATCAATTCAAGTATAATTTACTATAATAAGTACAATTAAATAATTGAATGTTAGTTTTATTAAATGTGAAATTCATTTCATGTATGTGGATAATCATGATCTAGACTATAAATTTTTATGTGATTGGTTCCCTTTTAGTTTATTTATTAAATTAAAATTGTTGGCCTACATGACTTCTTCTTATTAATATGTAGGGAATCCATGCCCAGGGTGTCTTTTATGTAAACCACGTTTTACCCCACACCTTAATTTGAGTCAAAATCATATGTAATGGTTCAAGATTCAAATCTATAGGATGTGGTTCAAGATAAGAGTAGAGGTGAAACCAATACAAAGAAATACAAAGGTGGTCGGGCGGAAGGCTGTAAACACGAACCTTAAATGGTTCAAAGTGTTTCTCCCCTAGGTAAGGGTTAGTTTATCCAATAATAGATAAACTAACCAATAGTAAAGCTCATGATCATACCCTATATTTTTATTTCTATCAGTTGTGTGGTTATTTATTATGAATGTTTTATGTGATCACCAAATTAATAAACTAACAAGAATAAAAGATGGAACTAAAATAAAAATGGCTTATGCCTAAATATTATCTACACATGGTTAATCACATATGTATATCCCATTTAACATTAACAATCATGTGGAAATTTAATATGTGGAAATTTAAGAATTTAAAATAAAATACCTCAATTAAATATTAAGTCAGTATAGCCTTTTATTACATCAGTCAGAATCGAACCATAGTTCAAAGTGCTTGACCAACCCAATTTGGGGTGCTTTCAATTATCAGGGAATTCAAATTTGAATTTTTGGCTAGAATTAACACTGTTTACATCAAGGATTGACTTCCCTAGTAGGGCTTGGTGTAACTGAGAGGAAAAGGCCTATGAAATCAAAAATTAACGATTTCGAGATTGGGGAGTCCCCTCAACAAATCAAGGATCTATGAGTTAATGCAGTTGACATTTGTACTACCTACCTAAAACCTTTCGAGTTGCTTGACCAACCCTATTTGAGATAATGTAAAGGTAAATACAGATCCTTGTCGCTAGAATGTCTAAGCTATAGGATATTCTGAAACAAATGGTGAGGGTTATTAGGTTTTGATAAAATATTGAGAGACTTATAGATATTAATTTATTTATTTTTATATATTTATCAAGATAAATTACTAAAAATCTATTCATCATAATATTTAGAAACATCAATAAAAATAAAATCAAATATATCATTGTCATCCATACTAGAGAAGGAAAACCTTCTAACTAGAACTAATCTCCAAGAGTGTAAAAGGGACCTTTTGGTTATCCTTCTCCATGAGAGGATACTTTATGTGATGGAAGAGCCTTTACCAGTTGCGCCTAGAAATGAGGAGAGTGATGAGGAACTCTCTGTGTACGATAAACATATGAATGACTCTACAGATGTTCAGTGCCTATCATCCATGACCAATGATCTCTTGACGCAACATGAGAAAATGGATGCTCATAGCATGATGTCTCAACTTCTTAAGATATATCAAGAGAAAGCGAGATTGGAGAGGTATGGGATCTCCAAAGATTTGTTCACTACTAATCTTGGAGATTTTGCGCAAGATGGACCACATGAAGTCAAACTTATGGGTTACATTGAGAATTTGGAAATTTTAGGGATTAAATTCCAAGATGAGTTGCGTACAGATCTCATGCTATCATCACTGATTAAGAACTTCTCTAGTTTTATTGTGAATTAAAATATGATAAATAATGATAAGAGTCTATCAAAGCTTCTTACAATGATTCTCTAAGTTGATATGGACATGGGGAATTAAAACCCCATAGTACTTATAGTGAATCGGAAGAGGAAGGATAAGGAAAAGGGACAAAAGATTTATGAACAATATAAATCCTCTAAGAACAGTTTGATCAGGAAGATTAAGATCCAGAGGTAGGTAAAGGGAAAAAGGCAGTATACTTTGCATGTGAAAATTCAGGCCTCTATAAGAGGAACTACACCTGTAGGCTAGAGGAATCCAAAGGTGCATTCGTTATTGAGTGAAATATTTCCATTTATACACATTGTGTATTAGATATAGTTTTTGGGGATCACAGCTATATTTAGATGTAGGAACCAAGTAGATTCTAGAAAATTGCCAGAGTAGAGGTGGATCTGCCAGCAACCAATGGTGCAAGGCCGACTTCTCTTTACATTGGTGACGACTCTCTCAGATTGTCTATGGGAATGAATTCGTTTTACATGGCTGTTATTATGTACATAGTGTTACCAATAGAATAATTTCTTAATTGAGTTTAGATACATATGGATTTATTTCTAATTTTAGATGTTAAATTTTTAAATTTTATAAAGAAGACATATATTATGGTATGTTTCATTTAAATAACGGTCTCTATATATTAAATTACAAGAACTAAATGTTGGAAATTGATAATGAACCAAGTTCACATGACTCATACAACACCCAGTTGTGGAATCACTGAATTGGTTATGTAAATGAGAAGTTCCTGACGAAGCTCTGTCAAGATGTTTATTTAGACTCTTCCGAGCTGAAACCACTTGATAGATGTGACACTTGTTTACAATAGAAAATGACCAAACCACCATTTGGTGGGAAAGGTGGATGGGTCAGAGAGCTTCTATGATTGATACACACTGATTGCGTGTGAACCATTTATAGTAGAAGATAGAGGTGCATATTCTTACTTCATTACTTTTATTGATTACTTGAGTAGATATGGCTATGTCTACTTAATTAGGTATAAGTCGGAGTCCTTTGAGAAATTCAAGGAGTTCAATAATGCAGTATAGAATCGTCGTGGTAAGAAGATAAAGATGATTTTATTGGATCGAGATGGAGATTATATTATCCAAGAGTTCAATGACCTTTTAATGGATTCTAGGATTCTATCTCAACTCACTATACCTTATAAAGCACAGTGGAATGATGTTAGTGAAAGGAGGAACCATAACATATTGAACATGGTAAGGCCTGTGATATGTCATGTAGAACATCCATAATCCTTTTGGGGATATGCATTCCAAACTAAGGAATATAAATTAAACCAACTACTAACTAAAGTGGAAAATGGGATTCCCTATAAGATATGGAGTGGAAAGAAACCCACTTTATTCGTATACATGTGTCTGGGGGGTGCGAGTCATTTTTAAGGCTTTCTCAGGTAGAAAACTAGAACACCGGGGAAAATTGTATGTTTATAGGGTATCCCAAGGAAGAAAAGGGATACTACCAATATAATCCCTCAGATAAGAATGTTAGTGTTTCTAGACAGGCTGTCTTCCTTGAGAGGGTGCACATCATCAAAATGGATAGTGAGAGAAAGATTGAATTTGACGAAGTTGATGCTCAAGATGCATAGGATTTCATATAGTAACAAGTTCCAAAGGTCCCTATGGAAGAGGTAGTTTTTGAAACACAAGAACTACGTAGGAGGACAGGAGAGGAAAGGTAACCTGATAGATTTGTTTTCCCTGTCACTAAGGAAGGTGAATCATTATTATTGAAAAATGATGAACCTCTATCCTATAAGAAATCAGTAGAGAGATCAGATGATTCAAGATGCATAGAATCTATGAATGCTAAGATGGATTCCATGTTTTAGAACCATGTTTGGGTTCGGGTAAATGGACCAATTTATTTAATGACTATTGGGTATAAATGGGTATTCAAATTAAAATTATACATAGAAGGTCAAGTTAGTACCTATAAATCATGGATAGAGGATAAAGGTTTTAAATATCATAATGGAATTGAATATTATGAAACCTTTTCACTAGTTTCCATGTTTAAATCCATAAGAATCAAACATTAAATAGAATCTTTCCATGACTATGAGATTTGGAGGATGGATGTCAAAACTGAATTTCATAACAGATTCCTTTAAGAAGATGTCTATATGAAACTACCAAAAGGTTTTGTGATAGAAAGTTATGCAAAAAAGGTATACAAGTTATAAATATCCATTTATAGATTAAGGAAACCATCCCAATAATGGAACATTTGATTTGATGAAGCCTTATGAGAATTTTGTTTCATTAATAATGAATGTGATCCATGTGTTTACAAGTGATTTAATGGGTATTTGGTCGTTATCCTTGTAATGTATGTTGATGACATATTTCTTATCGGAAACGACATACTAGTATTGTAGTCAGTGAAGGACTAGTCAAAAAAGTGATTATCTATGAAGGACTTAGGTGAAGTAGACTACATTTTAGGGATCAAGATCATTCATGATAGATCCAAGAGTATTCTTGTAATAATTTAAAATACATGAATTGGCTAGATAAAAAATATATTTTGTATGGAACGATCCAAGAGGGGATTGGTTCCAGTGTCACATGGTATTTATATTTACAATAAAATGTGTCCCCAGACACAACATTTTAAAGATAGGATGTGTAATATTCCATACACTGAAGAGATAATATATATCATGAATTCTATGTTATGTACCATACTTGATGTTGCCTTTACACTGACCACGGTAGGAAGATATCAACAACATCTAGGATGAAAACATTGGACTACTGTCAAGAAAGTATTAAAGTATCTAATAATAACTAAGGATATGTTTCTGGTGTGAGGAGGAGATAAGGAGCTTTTCATCAGAGGGCATGCCAGTGCTGGTTTTCAGACAGATCAGAATGATATGAAGTCTTAATCAGGATATGTTTTCTGTCTCAACTGAAAAGTTGTGAGCTAGAAGTGTCCAACTCAGCTAGTTTTAACAGATTCTACAGTGGATTCCAAATATATAGTGGCTCTTGATGCATCCAACTAAGTAATTTGGATTCATAAATTTTTCCAAGAGCATTATGTGGTTTCTAGTTTCTAGGATCCCATTACATTTTATTGTGATAATACTATAGTGGTGGCTCTTGCAAAAGAGCCAAGGTCACATCAATGGAAAAAGTGCATACTATAAAAGTGTCACCTCATGAGGGATTTCAATCAAAGGGGTGAATTTTTAGTGATAAGACTGTCTGTGGAAGAGAACGCGGAGGAGCCCTTGACGAAAGGTCTATCTTAGTAGAAGCCTGAATATCAAGTGAGTGCTAGAGGACTGAAGGTTTTTAGTAGTAGGCTCTAGTGCAAGTGGGGGTCTATTGGAGTTGGTTCCCTAGAAACCAACTTCTTTGTACTTTATGATAAACTTGTATTCAATTGATGAATATTTATAAACTCTTTATCACAACATTATTTTTCTTCTATGTGACATAGTATGTGATAATCTCATAAGAATAGATGACGCACTAAAAGGTCATAGTGGATCCCGACTATGTCATCAACATAGAAGTTCCATGACACTATTCTTGAATATATGTTCCATGGATGGATGATATCATTTGAAGGGACAAAAATGATATAGGCTATCAGAGGTGGGAACTCATGAAACTCTGAGGAACATTCTCATGGTGGGAACCCTTGGTAATATCTTGGAGGTTATTATGAGAACAATACCCGCCAGTAAGAAATCCACATTTATAGGTGTAATTGGATGTTCTTATATATGTATCTATGTGTTGGTTCTTAGACTTTAATATTATTATTAATGTGTATTATGACTCATGCACTTAGTTGTATTGATGAATAATATGATGACAGACATTTGTGATGAGGTAGAATATGTTGGGTGCATCATGAGTAATCCTGCATTTATGAATAATGAGAGAAAGGATTTTTCACTTCTACAGAAGTAGATATCTCAATCCATTTTATAGAAATGATATAGCATAACTAAATCCATGGACATGGTGTTCTCTAGGAATGTTGAATTCTAGGAAGTCAAATAATGAGAAATCGAGCACATGGGTTGATGACACTTTCATGCAACCCATTTGATTGGATATATCATGAAAAAGGGATTATATTGCACAGTAATAGTTTGTATGTGGTGACATATCATTGCGACATAAAATTCATTCTCTTGGGTTCCTTGACCATTACAAGATAGTAATCCTAGACTTTAATCAAGCCTTCCTAATTCCAATGAGAAAGAGGACTAAAGGGTAACACACTAAGTGAAACTAGTATCTGAGTTAAATAATTTATTTATTTAGCAAGTTTAATAAATATTCTTCCCTGTTTTGGTTTAATAATTAATAAAGTATGACAGAAAACATTTATTTCATATCTAGTTATTCCAGAGAATATATTGTAAATGAAATATTTATTTATCGGGGAATAATGAAGTTATATTTATTTAATTAATAAATAGTCATTATTCAATTCCAGATAAATATTTAGTGTGATTAGTGGACCATGTTATGGGTCCGATGATAAATAATACTAAATGTTATTTAGTTAAATAGTATTTAAATATAACATTCATCTTAAGAACATGTCATGGAAATAATAACATTGTTATTATTATTTGACATGGGGGTTCACATGGAATAATAAATTGATTAATGGAATGTGGGCTAATTATTTATTGTTACCTGGTGAATTAAATTCTCCTTTATGTTGTTATTCTCTATATTATCCAAGGGGTCATTCGACCTGCTAACCAATTGTTATGTACAAAACATCCTTAGAGAAAATATATTGAGCCTAGAGAACTCTTCTCTATCGATAAATTCTCTCAAGAATGAGAGATATCCTCCTCCATCAGATCATGAAGATTTCTTTAGAAGAGATTCTCAAGGAAATCTAAGGCGGACAACTCAAGCGCAAAGATCTTTAATGCTATCACCTGGATACTTCTTTGGTAATGTTCAAAGATACATGGAACATGTGTGGATTGCCTCTAGAGGATTCATATCCTTGGATTATAAATCACAAATATGTCTAACCTTATGCCCATGGTCTAACGCATCAACAAAAAAATCACCTTGGAGTAAATTCTATAATTTAATTAAATTATTTAGAATCAAAATATGTCGATCATCTCTTCTCAGTTCTAGGTTCTCTCATTTGTCACTTATATTTGATTCAATTCTATGGACACTATCATTCATCATTGTACTGATCATATATTAATAATCGATTATGAAACTTTTCAAATTTGGTTACATGACATTCTTATGCTTCTGTAGTGCTCAGAACCCACATATAATAGGGTCTGATTGATCCCATAACATAAAGTCACAAATATGTGATCCCATTTCAATCATCATGTGCTCTGATCTGGCCCAGTAGGCTATGATAAAAATTTTAACCCAGAACGATGATTTAGAAAGGGTCTCTTTTAGTGCATCATCATTATTGTTCATTTCCTCCGTCAGGATAAATTGGTTGTCAAAGGACAAAGGCCTTCCAATTAGAACATTGTATTTGTCATCATTATTGAATAACTCAAAAATGATATTCCCAAGTATGATCTCACTTATGGAGACTCCATCATACAGATACCATTTTGATTGTATTGTGTTTTTCAGGGCAGGTAGGATTATAGGCCAACTTGAGATGACTTTTCTTAAAGCAAGATGATTCATATGGTGGGCTAGAAAAGAGTCTGCATCCCTCAATAATATTATAGGATATTTCTTTCTTATCAAAAAGATAGAGGTGTTTCCTAGTATACATGATGTAATTTTTCTTATAGATTAATATAAACTTGAGGTAATGGTTTTACTTTACAGTATCACTTTTTATTGGGATTGTTTAAACTTAAAAGTTTAGATATTAAAATAATATAATTCATCTCTAAAATATCTTATGTATTTTCATTTCAAATTCTTATTTCTATAGATTTTATTTTTTCCTTTAATTTTTAACTATTTATATATTTAAGAGACTAAAAGAATATTTTTAGGGAAAATTGACTATATTTCTCTCATCTACCAGGATTCTTTTTCTTCCGTATCTATATTTCATTTAATCTATTTTCATGAATGTTTTTACCATTCCAAAATAATGATATAAATTCATTTTAAACCATTTTTTAATTTCTCTAAAAATGATTAATTGGAATTTTCTTGTCTTTTTTTGAATGAGGTAATTTGGATTTTTTACCAAAAAAGGGAAAGGAGTCTTTATTTTAACATACACTACATGGAAGAAAATTCTCACCATCATAGATTTTCCTTGATTTGATTCTTCTATTAAATTATTACATGGTATTTTTAAGATAAAATTAATTTCTTAATATTTTTTAACTTTTAAACTTTTAAAATTTTTATTTCAAAATAAGAATGGTATTTTACTCAAGAAAAGTTATAGTGATCTTTTGAAGTGAATTTAATCTATAAAATTGTCCTTTAACGTTTCTTACTCTTTACTAAGAAGATAATCCATTTTTTCAATCGTTATTCTCTCTCTATAAGTTTTATTATTATTATTATTATGAGATATTGATGAAACCCAATTTCTTTTCCATTTGTTAAGATTTTATTTAAAGATATTTTTTTCTTAATATTATGGCATATATATTAATGGATTATCACTATTTCCTGATTGGGTCCATTATATCCCTCAAATTAATTGGATAAAGATTAATATATTATGGGATCAAAGGGGACGTAGGAGGTTATCACAATCCCCAAAAAGGGTATACCGGTGGTTAGCCCAAGCCTAACAAGGGTACATGGGAGGTTATACCAAGACCAAAGAAGCTACACATATGGTTATCCCAAGATTAACTAGTGATGACTTTATTAGTGGGTATCCATGGAATAATATTTCTAAAGTTATGATTATGAAATAATTTATTCCATTTTTATATGATAAGATATTATGCCGATTTTATTCTCTCATGTCTCATTTTATTTAATTCCTATAAGATTCATGTCTTATGAACTTCCAATGTTTATTACATGACTTGTGATTATGATTTATGAATTATTGGGTATGAATTTAAATTTTTAATCTTATGTTCTCACACATTTCTGATCATTATATTATTATATATGACCATTTATTAATAACTCCCTTGTTTATCATTACTGATAATTATAACCTCATCATTTCTTCTATTTCATTTTCCCTATGATATAAATATTGGTTTTAAAAATGATATGTCTATGAAAGGTTCAATTTGAGAATAAATTAATGTGATACGATGTTGTTATTTTGTGTACCACTTTTTTATGTATCCATTTTTCTAAAGAAACTAAACATTTTTGGATCAAGCATGGATCATAATGGTATGTAATTAATATTCATCAAATAAGATAAAATTTTTAATTAATGTAATGATTAGGTCCATATAGTTTGTATCAGAAAAAGGATTAGTTATTTTATGAATCTAGGTTGAGATAACATTAGTAAGAACCCTTATGATAAGCCTAAGTATATGAGAACAATCATAATTACGGTATCAAAAAAAGTGTGGTTTTCCTAGTGAATTCATCCATGTTTTGATACTAGAAAGTATATATGGTTGTGGAACATATTCACCCAGACTTAATAACCCAAATAAAAAACAATTCACTAGATCATCATCATGGCATGATGAGTGGGGATAAGACGACACTCCTTGTGAGAGACTCATTGGGAATAAATTAGGGTTAATTCACATTTTATTTATAAATCATTATGAAGTATTTTAATAGATAATGAACATGGATAACCTATGTTAAATATAAGGTGTCATATATTGAAAACAATGTGTCCATATTTAAACCTAAAATTTCCATGATTATATAATTTCCCACTATGTTTATTGTTCCACGTACAATTTATTTTTGATTTAGTCAACGGATAGAACCAAAAGGAACCATGTTAACGCTAATTGTGATGAAAAATTAAATGATTTTCCTCATGATCAACCAAATAATATGCGATCTAGAATGAAAAATAATATTGTTATACATATTTTACATTCTCATGATATAAATCATGATGATCATCCAAATAATATAAGAAGGGAACATCATACTTTTGAGTCCTTCATGATGAAATATCCACCTACTTTTAGTGGGCCCATTAAATCTCTTATTACTGATCAATGGATTTGTAACAGAAAAAATATATTTTTTGTTATCCATTTCCAATAGAATGAATATTTTATTTTCCATATTTGTCTCTTGGATGAAAATTACGATCAATGGTGGACACCAATGAACAATATAAAGAAACTAGAAGGAATTGACTCCATAGAGTGGGATGAGTTTTAATATAAAGACTTGGCCTTATAACATTACATAATCTTGAATTAAATTAATAATTCACATTAAGGATCATTTTAGGTTTAGAGATTTAGATAATTAGGCCATAATGTTTACATTACATCACAAAAATTACAAATAATACACTTCTACTTTATACAATGTTTCACAAAAATAAATATCCTTAAATAAAAGAAGAGTTATTTTCTTGATATAAATATTTCTGAATACTTCCTTTATCTTACCCTTCCTTATACACTATGAAAAACATTTCAAAAACTTGGAATGAGCATAAAAAGATCAATAAGGGTTATAAAATAAGGAAATAAAAAATTATCACATCAATAAATAAAAATCAATGAAACCATACTTTTCAATCATAACATGCCTTATGAAATCATAAGATTTATGAATAACACACAAAAATCATAAATCATAAAGGTAACAAGTGGAATCCATATCAAACATACATTGTACCTATCATAGCTACATAGGGAGTTACACTTAGAATACTCATCACAATATATTCCCTAAATCCCTTAGGAGAAACATCACGTTAACCTCTGTAACTTTACCTAATACATCGGAGAGCTATTTCAGGCTCACCTGCCCTAGGTTTATCATGGAACCACCCATAAATGTAATTTATGGCCAATAATTATAACATATTCATAACACATAAAAACAAGAATAAATGAAATATAACATTTACACATTGTAATCACAATATATCATTTCAAAATATTGACAAAGTCAAATCTTTATCAAACCATTTTCAAAACCATTTAAAACATTTAATAAAGATATTTTTGAATCAAAGTGTCCCATACCACTTTGAAAATTTTAAAATAATTAAAATTTTAATACATTAATTTCCATATAAATAAATCATAAATACCATTTTTAATACATGTACAATAATGAGAAATATTTAGAAGAATAAATCATTAAAACATTTAAAACAATATTTTAGTTAAAGTGTTTTTGACCAAATGAGATACGCTTGAATTCAAATAATTATGGAATAACATTTATTAAAAACTTTATAATATCATGAGAATAAATTTATTCATGATATAATATTCCAAAATATAGTATATACACTTGATAATGGTGAATTGCTGCATAACAAGAATGAAGTATCAATGAATGTAAACTGAGACTAAATCCCTTATAAAGATGGTATCCTTATATTAAGGATAAATCAATTACATATTATGTGTGAAAAATATATATATGCCCTATATAAGTGGATATTAAGTTTCAAACAATCATATGTTATTCACACTTATTCATAACATGAAATAATCAATAAGTATAAGTTTAACCCAAAAAATGGAAATTGGGTTAATAGGTTTTCTTATAGAAATTCGACATTGTAATGGTGTCACTTTAAAAATCATAAAATAAGCTGATGAGATTGAAAAGGACCTCTAATCACATGGAAATAAAATTTGAATCAGTAATTATATATAGGAATGCATCCCTACATAATAAAATGTAAATTCAAAATACATAACAAAGGAGAAGTCTTTGAATAAACGAGGAGGGTGAAACGTTCCCTTGAAAACATTGTATCATAAAATTAATGATAAATCAATGACATAATTATGTGTGATAAATATAAATACACCCAATATAATTGGATATTATGTGTAAAACAATCATAGTTCATCCACAAATATTTATAACATGACATAATCAAGAAGTATAACTTTATCCTAAAGAATGTAAATTGGGTTATGAAGTTCCCTTACCTCGAGTCCAACATGTCTTGTATGTTCCATGTTCTTCCTGAATAATAAAATTTTGTAAATTTCTAATTTATTAAGAAAATTTTTAATGTTTATTATTAATTTTATATAACTAATTACTTTGAAATAATAGTTAGTGAATTATTTGAGTTCCTATCGGACATTTTGTCGATGTTCAGAAGTTGAGTTAAAAATGAACTTATTATAATTACAATTTTTCCACGTGGTAAAAATTAAATTATCTCCATAATTATATTAATGATTTATATATCGTATATATCATATATATCATGTATATATAAGTATTTATAACAATACATTACTTTTGAAGATAAGAAATGCAATGCACCGTTCATGGAGACGGTAAGCCGTACGTACACATAAACGCTACTTTCATTTCTATTTCATTATTATGGGAATGAAAACTTAATGATACATAGGTATATTATAAATCCAGTATAATATAATATGATATATATATATATATGTTACATAAGTTCATAAAATCCATCCTTTATACGTTCCATGTATTTCATGAACGAATCATATCACCTTGAGGGGGTGGTAGTCCGCACTTCCTCAAATGAAATTATCATGTTTACGCATATTGGAAATCATAAAGGTATGTTTGTAAATAAAAAATGACATAAACATATAGAAAACAAAAACATAACATATATTATATATAAATACAGTTCCATCTTAAGGGCCACCATGAGATGTGATAGGAGATAATTGGACAATCATCGCTTCATGAGGTGTTAGTTTACCATCCACAGAAACAGTATGTTCTTCACCCATTAGATGGAGGTGTGTGTAAGTGTAGTTTTAATACTTCTCATAATAACATCCAAGTCTATTGATTATACTTTTTTTGTTATAAAATAAAGGAATAAAAAAATTATGGGTTGGAGAAGTAATATAAAGGAAAATATGTTAAGAGAAACTCTTACCTTTAATTTGGGTAACTCCCTTTGGATTGAACCAAAAGGACTTCTTAAAGTTTTTTAAACCTATGGTAAGGCATCTATGAGGAGGGGAGGGATCTTGAGAGATTATTTTGGAAGGTTTTATATGATAAGAGGTGCTTGAAAAGTGTAAGGAATGAGTTATAAGTGACATCTTTTTATAAGGGGGAGGAGGGGCTCTTTAAGAATGTGTGAAAGTATTATTTTATTCTATAATGAAATTGGGTTTTTAAAGGTAAAAAACTAATTAAAGACGAAGATATAATGACATATGGCTTAAATAAAATCACACATTAGAAATTGGATAGGTTTTAGATATTATTTTAATATTTATAATCTTATTTATTTAAATCATTTATTAATGAGTTAAACACTTCATCATTATTGTATCATAAATAATTTAATTTATATGATGTCTAAAAATTATAAAAATATACCATGATGTAGGAAATAATTTTTTCATTCCAATTAATATTTATAGTCAAAATGATATCTTATATAACCCCATGTAATAATTAATTTACTAAAATATTTTTTTTGTTAATTTTGCCTTTACTTTAAGATAATTAAAATAATGTGTCATTATAACTCATAAGTGGCTCTATGGGGTCCCAAAATCGACAAAAATATGCCCATGGTCATAAATGGCTCAACCAATAAGTTTAAGACATGTTTTAATCTAATTTTTAATTGTTATAATATTAGTTTTACCTTGAATTACCCTATATACCTTTAATCGCCGTAAATAAGAGTCAAAAGATACTATTCACCAAAAATTATTTTCATCTTATTGAACTAAATTTTACTTACTAATAACAACCATGTATGTCAGATTTTCAAAATTAAATTCACAGAACCAATAATTTTCATTTAAATTAAAAGTATGTTTTTTAACTACTACTATGTGGTTTCACTATTCATCAAAAATTGATGTTTTTAGAAAAATACCAAAAAGTCAGCTTAAGTTATATTTGATATTCAGAATAAATAAATGATGTCTTTTTTACCAAATTAAAAACATATAAGTTTCATTAATTAATCTAAAATTAATTCCCCTTGTAAAAACTAATAGCATGTTTTTAAGAAACAATAACTATCAAAAGATTAATACTTGTTTATGTCCAATTTCAAAGTGAAATTAATTCTAATGACAACAATTTGATTAATTTTTAAAAATAAAATATAATTAAACTTTAAAACCAAATAAAAAATAAAATATAACCATATAAATAAATGAAATTAAAAGACACTTTTTAATTAAAATACAGTATTATTCACTATTCATTAAAAAATGAATTTTATCAGAAAAAAACCAAAAATTTATCCAATGTAAGTTTTAATGTCCTGAATAAAAAAAGAATTTTTTTTGTCATATAGAACATATAAAAGTGACCAAACCTATATTTAAAAAAACATTTTCCATCAAATGAAGGTAAATCGACCTTTTAATGAATATTAGAGTATTTATTCTTGAAATTAGATTCATTCACATTTTAAGAATCTAACTTTTATCGGATAGAGGTAAAACAATTTAACAAACATGTATAATCATATTATTTTTAGTTTTGTTTATTCCCACCATTACAACAACTATCCGTTAACTACCATTTAAAATAATAATATTATATTATTATTGTGCAATGTAAGATTTCAAAGAAACCCTTTGTTGCGTATCGGGTACGCCACCGAACATAGCATCTTCATTAAAGTAAAATTAATATTTAATTCACAAATATTAAAAAATATGAAAATATATTATTTTTATTTACTTGAGATGTTAAATCCTTCCACCCTTTTGGAAATTGTGTCCTCATAATTTTTATTCACTTATCAAATAAGTGGGGGTATTTATCCCTCATAGCATTTTCAAATTCCCACATTGCCTCTTTAACCATATGGTTTTTTTACAAAACCTTTTCCTGGTGAATTAACTTATTCCCATACACTTTCTCTCTATAGTCAAAAATCTGGACTGGTTGTTCCTTATAAGAGAGATTCTCTTCCAACTAAACTACCCTTGGGCTCAAAACATGACATTGATCTAGAATATAATTTTTCAACATTAAAACATGAAAAACATTATGTACATGAGATAAATAATAAGTTCAATCCAATATATACACAATTGATCCTACGTTCTCCAAGATTTCATAAGATCCAATGAACCTCGGACTCAATTTTCCCTTCTTACCAAAACACATTACACTTTTCCCAGGAGAAACATTGAGATATACACGATCACCTACCTTCAAAGATAGATCCTTCCTCCAATTATCCGCATAACTTTTTTTCCTAGTCTGAGCTGTTCTCATGTTCTTCTGAATCAACTGAAATTTTTCTGCCATCTATTCTACCAATTAGGGTCCCATCATCTTCCTTTCACCTACTTCATCTGAAAAATCTGGAGTTCGACAACTATTTCCATACAATGCCTCAAATGGAGCCATATTAATACTAGAATGGGATCACAATCAGATACAATGGAGAGTGGAACTCCATGTAACCTTACTATCTCTTTAACATACAAGAGTGAGTGTTCATCTAAAGAGAATGTATCTCGAATTGGAAGGACATGAGCATATTTAGTCAATCGATCAACAATATCCCAGATTGCATTATTACCTTGTGATTTATTTGGTAATCCCACAATAATTTCCATGGATATATTTTTCCATTTCCACTTCAGCACTAGTAAAGACTGAAGCATCCCTTTTAATAACTATCGCTATACTTTGACATGCTGATGAGTCAAAAACTTCATAGTAAAATCAACAAGATCTTTTTTCATTCCATCCCACCAGTAATACTTCTAAAGATCTCTATACATCTTATTACATCCAGGATAAACTGAAAATGAAGAACTATGAAATTCACAAAACAACTCATTCTTCAACTATGAATCACAAGGCACGCATAATCTTTTCCCAACCCACAAAACAAAATCATTATCATCATTAAAATCTGGAAACATACCCATCTAAATATACCCAACCTTTTTCTGTAACTCATTTTCTTCCTTATGCACTTTCATAATTCTGTATGATAGAGATGATTTCACTGACACCTAAAAGAAAAATGATGAATTTCCTGCACTAACATCTTCTATGACAAGGTTCATCAAATCAAAAACCAAAGGATCTTGTTCAAAATGTATAATGGTTAAGGAAGCATTACTTTTTTGAATCAAAGCATCAACCACTTTATTTTCTTTTCTCGGATTGTAATGGATCGTTCAATCATAATCCTTGATTAATTCCAACCATCTCCTCTATCTCATGTTCAATTATTTCTGAGTGAATGTATACTTCAAACATTTTTGGCCAGTACATATTTCACATTTTACTCCATACAAATTATGCCTCTAATTTTTCAAAGAAAATTCAATAGCACCTAATTTCAAATCATGTGTAGGGTAATTTAACACATGGGGTTTCAAATGACGTAAAGCATAAGCAATTACCTAATAATTCTGCATAAGGACACAACCAACTCCTTTGAACAAAGCATCAATGTTGATAACAAAATCACCATTTCTAGAAGGCAGTTCCAAAACTGGATCATTCACCAATATTCTTTTCAATTACTGAAAACAACCATCATATTCTTTTGTCCAAATGATCTTAACACCTTTTCGAGTTAACTTATTCAATGGACTAGATAACCATGAAAAATTTTCAACAAACCTCATGTGATAAACTACTAAACAATGAAAACTGTGGATCATGGTTATATTTGTGGCTCTTGGCCATTATTAAACAACTATTTTTTATAAGGATCAACAGTTATAATTTTTTTTGAAACAATGTGACCAAGTAAATAAATGTTTTGTAACCAAAACCCACACTTGCTAAATTTCCCATACTGTTTCTTTTCTTTTATGGTTTGCAAGAAAACCATTTAATGAAAATCATTCTCTTATTTAATTTTAGAATAAACCAAAATATCGTATATAAACACAACCATCATTTATCACCTCATTCAACTGAGCCATCACTTCAAAAAACTATTCAATTCTGATTCTGACCATCTCAGGAAGCAGATTTGGAGTTCATTTCCATCTGTATGTCTTCCCATAACGACTACCCTATTTCTTCAATGGAAAACCATTCTCAACACAGTAATATCTTAGGTGAAGCAAAATGGTAATCTATAAATTAAATATCATTTCAATCATAATGTAAACTAAAAATAATTTAAGGATATTAATTTATCTATATTCTAACTCCTAATGTTTTCTAAACTGACCTCTGATACCAACTATAAGTACCCATCCTTAAACATTACAAAATCTTGAATTAAATGAATATTTCAAATCAGTGATCTTTTCCGGTTTATAATTTTAGATAATTAGGCCATAAAATTTACATAACAACATGAATATTACATGTATACAATTCTACTCAGTATCCATTTCATTCACCATATAAAAAATATTGAAAAAATAGTCATGTCTAGTTACATGTTTTAGACTGCATGACTTTTCCTTGATCACATCCTTGACCCAAGTCATCTTTAATTCATGTGATAAACATTTCAAAAACAAAGGATGAACATAAAATACTCAGTAAGTGTTATAAAATAAGGAATGAAAATATTTTCCCATCAATATATACAAATCAATGAAACCATACTTTTCATTCACATCATTACTTATGAAATCATAAGATTTATTAATAACACAAAGAAATCATAAATCATAAAGGTAACAAGTGGCATCCATATCAAACATACATTTTAGTTATCACAGCTACATAAGGGGTTACACTTGGAATACCTATCACAGTATATTCCCTAAATCTTTTAGGAGAAACATCACATTTATCTCCATTACTTTACCCAATGCATTGGAGAGCTATCTTGGTCTCACTTGCCCTAGGTTTATCATGTAACCTCATCTATACATAAATAATACCCAATAACCATATCATATTCATAACACATAAAACAAGCATAAAAAAAGACAACATTTCCACATTACAATCAAAATATATCATTTCAAAATATTTACAAATTCAAAGCTTTATCAAACCATTTTAAAAACCATTTAAAACTTTTAATAAAGAGACTTTTGAATTAAAGTGTCCCTTTCCACTTTGAAACTATTAAAGGAAGTAACATTTTAAAATTTAAATTTCTATCTAACTAAATCCTAAAAACTATTTTTAAAAAATGGACATTAATAAGAATGTTTTAGAAGAATAAACCTTTAAAAAATTTAAAACAATATTTTAGTTAATGTGTTTTTGATAAAAAAAGATACGATTGAATACAAATAATGGAGGAATAACATTTAATAAAAACATTATAATATAATGAGAATAAATTTATTCGTGATATAACATTCCATGATATAGTATATTCACCAGATAACAGTGAATTGTTTCATAATAACAATGAAGTCTCAATGGAATGTAAATTGAGAAAAAGTACCTTATAAAGATGGTATCCATAGATTAAGGATAAATCAATTACATAATTATGTGTGAAAAATATAAATACAGCCAATATAAGTGGATATTAAGTGTAAACCAATCATAAGTTATTCAAACATATTCATAACAAAACATAATCAATAATTGAAAGTTTAACCCAAAAATTAAAATTGGTTTAAGAAGTTTTCTTACAGAAATTCGGCAGCCTAACAGCGTCACTTTAAAATTCAGAAAATAAGTTGATGAGAGAGAAAAGGACCTTTCATCACATGGACATAAAATTTAAATCAGTAATGATATAGAAGAATAAATTCCTACATAAGAAAATAGAAATTCAAAATACTTTACAATGGATAAGTCATTGAATTAACGAGGAGGGTGAAAGGTTCCCTTGCAAAAATCGTATCATTAAATTAGGATAAATCAACGACATAATTATGTGTGATAAATATAAATACTCCAAATATAATTTTATATTAATTTTATAACAATCATATGTCATCCACACATATTTATAGCATGACATAATCAAGAAGTAGAAGTTCAACCGAAAGAATGGAAATTGGGTTATGAAGTTCCCTTACCTCGAGTCAAACTTGTCTTATATGATCCCTGTTCATACTGAATAAAAAACTTATGTTAATTTCTAATTGATTAAGAAAATTTTTAATTTTTATTATTACTTTTATATAACATATTACCTTGCAATAACTGATAGATTATTATTTGAGTTCATATAGGACATTTTTTCAATGTTTGTAATTTGATTTAAAAATGAACTTTTTATAATTACAATTTTTGCATGTAGTAAAAATTACATTATCACTAGAATTATATTAATGGTTTATATATTTTATATATAATATATATCTATTATATATATATATATATATTTATAAAAGTTCATAATTTTTGGAGATAAGTAATTAAATGCACCGTTCATGGAGACGGTAAGCCGTACGTATACATGAACGCTACATTCATTCCTATTTCATATTTATTGGAATAAAAACTTAATGATACATAGGTTTATTATAATTATAATATAATATCATATTATATATATGTGTTACATAATTTAATTAACCCCATCCTTTATATGTACCATGTATGTCATTAATGAATCATATCACCTTAAGGGGCGGTAATCTGCACTTCCTCAAATGAAATTACCATGTTTACACATATTGACAAACATAAATGTAGGTTTGTAAATAAAAAATTATAGAATCATATAGAAAAAAAAATAATATATATCATATATAAATATAGTGTTATCTTAAGGCCACCATGAGAGGTGGTAGGAGATAATTGAACAATCATCGCTTCATGAGGCATTTGTTTTCCATCCATAGAAACAGTATTTTCTTTACCCATTAGATAGAGTTGGGTGTAATTGTAGTTAGAATATTTCTCATAACAACATCCTAGTATATTGAGAATACTGTTTCTGTTATAAAAGAAAGTAATAAAAATATTTTATGGGTTCGATGAAAGAGCGTTGTCGTGGGTGCCCTCATATGATTAGTGGTTTTTGGGTACTTAGGTGCAGCAGAGTGGCTGACTAAGGTCGTCTCTCAAAGGAGGAAGTAAATTTAAACAACTTCTTAAATGTATTATAAAATTAAAATAGAATAGAATTAAAACACTACTTGAAAGAATGGGGGTTGTTTGTTTATCATTTATAAAACGTGAAGAAGTTTTCTAGAAGGAGATTGAATTTGTTTCTGTTTTTTATTTTGAAATTAAGATTGATTAAAAAGACACAACAAGAAGATGTTTTTTTAGAAAATATTTTAATAGTCGTAATAGCTCTAACTCTACCTCTTCATTTACTTATAATTAAGTATCACTTTAATCAATATCCACTTAATTATAATGCACTAAATTGTTAACCATCAAACCCTACGAGAGTTAACTTAACCACACAGATGAAATTACTTAAACCCTAGGCTAGCTTCGGACACGCAATCGCAAAACTATACTTTGATTTTTGTTCTAAGTATAGATTATGGTCAGTGGTTAATTAGAGAACATATCCATTCTGATAATGAGTATGAATTTTGTTTTGGGGTTATATTTTAACTCTACAAATTTATCCAGTGTGGTCTTGTATTACATATTAAGATCCTGCTCTCACAATTTACACAAAATCTCAACCTCATGTGTTTTTGTGTTAATTGTTAAATTTATTACATAGCTTTTTATAATTTAAAAACACAATTAATGGATAATATTAATTTAATTACATTATCTCAATGATTCAAAATAATTTAATGAAGAGGTAGAAGATAGATCAATCACTAAAAAACTACTCTTCCATGGGTGGTGTGGTCTTCGTGGAGACGTTTTGCATGAGCAAAGGATTGAAAGGGTAGAACCCAATCTCATCTCCACTCTTGATTCAAAACCAATTAGGGGGATTAAGAGAAGAATAAAAGTTAATAACACAGAAGATTAAATAAAAAAATCAAGATACAAACTTGAAATAAATGAAATACCAGGAGGAGGTGGAAGAGGAGAGCCTCTTTAGAAGAGAGGTTTTCCCAAAATGTTACTTCTTCCAAAAGTTGTGAGGGGATCCCAAGAGACACCCTTAAGGACACAACTTACCAAGGCCTCAACCAGCTCTCCCATAGAGTGAAAACATCATTTTAATATAGTTGGGGAGTGCTAGTGTTACAAAACATAATTAAATGTGAAACCGAAATTCGGCAAAATATTTTAATCCCACTTGCACCACATTGAAAACCTCCAAAACATGCGAATTTACCAACATTATATAAGGATGATTTGTGAATAATCATCTCAGAGATTGTCCCCTAAATTGTGGCTCAATCTATGCCCGGATGAAGAAGATATGGCCCAAATGGTGAAGTAATGTCCAGTCTGGATGGTTCTGTCCAGCGTTGTCTTCATGGCCCATTTACTCCCTTAAAATGCACGATCCAGCTCCCATGTATTGAATATAATTTGTATCCCATTAGGTCTGGAACACAGTTACAAAATATTATGTCAAAATAACTTAATGAAAATTATTTATACCCAAAATACTAAAGTTAATTTTAAAAGGGTAAAATGGTAATTTTCATCAATTTTGCAAATGAAAGATCTAATCCCAAATATTCCATAATTGAATATATCTAGAATAATTTGAGGAAATTATATCATTTATTATCAATAAAATATTTAACAAAATTGTGTTTAATCAACTCCCCCACACTTACCCTTTTGCGCTCCTAGGCAAAACCTCATATAAAGTAAACATCAATATCAAATAAAATCAAATTTTAAAACACATATCATTGAGATCCATCAATTCCACACGAAGAATAAAAAGATATCATGCCTCATAAAAACCTTATTTCATGTTCTCCATTTATATCATTCAATATATTTCCACCTCAATTATCCTCCCATGCACAAAACTCTTACCTCGCTTGAATTTTCTTTTATCACACAAATGTCAATTGTTTGCAATGTCTTTCTCATCAAAAATCATAAAATGGTCACCATGAAATTTATAAATTACTACATTTCCACCCAATGTGAGTCTAGGACATAATTTTATCATGAGAAATTTTTAGGGTTGTTCTGTGGCTTTTGGTTGGTAGGATATAGATATGAAAAATTTTGAGGCTGAATGAGGAGGGATTGATTCTTTTTGAAGAAAGATTACATTAATCTAATTTTCACATAAATATGGTCTCCTCCTCAATCGATGTATCATCTATTCATGTTCAAAATCATGAAAAATAATGGAATGTGAACACCATTCGACATTTCAGCAGTAAAAATGGAAATCCTCTCGAACATGATTTTCTTAAGAGCTCTAGATAGGAACAACTTTCCCCCTCTATTAGAAGTTCCAGAAAGGAACAGCTTCTTTATAATGATTTTCTTTAGCAGAAAACACATATCTTCGAAATTTAATTTTTCACCCGATGTATCCCAGAATGTGGTAGCACACCACAACATAGGTTCCCCCACCCTTAAGTTTAACAAGATTATGAAATTTCACTTCCAGATTTGGTTGGATAGGGAAAATTGTCTTGTAATGTGGCTAACCTAACAGGCTGTTCATGGCTTATAAGGGATACAAGGATTAAATTTTCATGGTAGGCCATTATAAAAAAATAATTCTTTGAAATAGGGGCTTTAATACCAAATAAATACCTCAATTATTTAAACATAAGTACCTGAAACCCTCAAGTTTTGAAAGGAATAAATAATATTCTAGTTAAATCAAGCATGGTTTGGTTCTCTCAAGAAGTGAGGTGAATGTAAATAAAATGAAAATAATTGTTTAGAAGCCTCACAGGAAATTGATTTCAAATATAGACAGTGATATGTGGCATGGGATTCAAAATTCAGTGTACTTTTCATGATATTACTAACTATTTGAACATGAAACAAAGTCATTTAAGCATTCATTTAATCTTAGTTTCGAGGAATCAATTGTTTCACATATTGATATGGATTTCAAAATAGTTGTAGAGAATCATTTCAGCTCAAAAGTTTCAAAAAAATATAGAAAATTGAAAAATAAAAACAAAAATTTTAAAAATGCACAATTGTTTTTGTTTTTTTAAATAAGAAAACAATTTAAATAACTAAACTAAAAGGTTCCCTCCCCCACACTTAAAATATTTAATTGTCCTCAATGTAAACCCATGAGTTAATATATTCACATGAAATGTATAATTTTAAATAGGACAAAGAATGAAAAGGTTTAAGGGTTAGGAAAAACCTGATGTGCTCAAGTGGTGATGGGGTTATGCAGTGTGATAAAATCCACTCCATCAGTAGGAAGTCCCTCAATTTTTTTCTTTAAACATTTCCCATTGACTGTAAAGCTCCTTCTTGTGTCCTCTTGTGTGATATCCACTGCACCATAAGGAAAAAACATTAGTCACAACATAAGGACCTAACCACCTAGAATGCAACTTACCAGGCATCAGATTCAGTCGTGAACTATAGAGAAGGACTTTATATCCAACATGAAACTCCTTTTGTTGGATAATTGATCATGAACTGCTTTTGATTTTTCCTTGTAGAGCCTTGAGTTCTCATATAAAGACAATATAATCTCCTCAAGCTCTTGAATTTGCAACTTCCTTTGGATTCCATCTTTGGCCAAATCCATGTTGCATTTATTTATTGCCCAATAAGCCCGATGCTCAACCTCCATGGGGAGATGACATGCTTCCCCAAAAACAATCCAAAATGGGGACATACTAATGGGTGTCTCGTATGCTGTCCTATAAGCCCACAATGCATCCTCCAAGCTCTTTCTATAATATTTCTTATTTGGCAGCACAATTTTCTCCAAAACATGTTCCAACTCACGATTTGAAACCTTAGCCTGGCCATTTGTTTGGGGGTGGTTTGGTGTTGATGTTTTATGTGTCACCCCATACTTCCAAATGAGGGAAGCCAAATTTTGATTGTAGAAGTGTGTCCCTTGGTCACTGATAATGGCCTTCGGTACTCCAAACCTGCAAAATATTTGTTCTTTGAAAAAGTCCAAAACAACATGAGAATCATCAGTCTTGGTGGGATTAGCCTCCACCCATTTACTCACATAATCAACAGAAACCAAAATATATAAAAATCCAAAAGAACTAAAAAAAGGATCCACAAAATTAATACACCATACATCAAAAATATCACAGAATAGTATGGGTTGTTGGGGAATCTCATGTCTCCTAGAAATGTTCCTAGTGTGTTTGCAACGAGAGCATGACTTACAAAACACATGGGCATCATGGAATAAGCTATTCCAATATAATCCAGAGTCCAGAACATTCCTAGCTGTCCGTTGGGGTCCAAAGTGTCCACCACAAGCAAGTGTATGAAAAAATGTAAAACCGACTCTGACACATGATCAGGAACACACCTCCTAATATCTTGATCACTACACATGATCCAGAGGAATGGATCATCCCAAACATGATACTGAGACTCACTTTTTAATTTTTTGACTTGATGTTTCTTTAAATCTATACGGATTTTAGTGGCAACAATATAGTTAACTGAATCTGCATACCATGGATGCGTACCTGAGATGGAATAAAGATGTGCATCAGAAAATGTGTCTTGAAGTGGTACCTAGTCCAAGGATTCATCCTCTACTGTGTGAGTAAGCCTACTCATGTGGTCTGCCACTAGGATTTATGACCCCTTTTTTTCCTTTATCTCAATGTAAAATTTATGAAGAAGGAGAATCCATCGAATTTTCTTGGGATTTGCATCTGGGATCTTCAATAGGTACTTCAGAGCTGCATGGTTAGAAAAAACAACAACTTTAGAGCTCAATAAATATGAACGGAATTTATCTAAAGTGAATAAAACAGCAAGAAACTACTTTTTCGTGATTGTTTAGTTTTATTGGGCTGAATCCAGTGTCCTCGATGCATAGGAAACCACATGTGAACGTCCCTCCACCCTCTGAGATAAGAACTCTCCTACCGCGAAGTTGGATGTGTCACACATAATCTCAAAAGGAATCTCCTGCCATTGGGGATGTATGATAGGTGGAGTGGTCGGGCACTTCTTTACCTCATCAAAGGAAGTCCTGCAATAATCATCAAACACCAAATCACAATCCTTTTGATGTAATCATTACATAGGAAGAGCAATCTTACTAAAATCATCGATGAAGCACCGATAAAATCATGCATTCCCTTGGAAAGATCTAACATAACACACACATGAAGGATAGTGTGAGGATGAAATAATGTCTATCTTAGATCTATCAACCTTTATCCCATGTTTTGACACTACATTCCCTAAGACAATTCCATGCTCTACCATGAAATGACACATTTCAAAGTTCAAGGCCATATTCTTCTCAATACAACGATTCAACACCTTTCCCAAACTACTTATAAATTCATGAAATGAAGACCCATACACTATAAAATCATCCCGGAATACCTCCATTCATGTCTCAATAAAATCATAAAAAGTACTCACCATGCATCTCTGGAAGGTACCTGGGGCATTGCAAAGTACAAATGGAATCCTTTGGTAGGCAAACGTACTGGAAAGAAAAGTGAATTTTGTCTTCTCTTAATCCTCCAGAGAAATATGAACAAGAAAATATCTAGAAAATCCATCCAAGGAACAATAATGGGTTTCCCAGAAAGTCTCTCAAGCATCCGATCAATAAATTGGATGGGGAAATGGTCCTTGCAAGTAGATTGATTTAGTTTCTTATAATCAAAACACACACGCCAACTGTTTTGCTCCCTCATTGGAACTAAATCATCTTTCACTTTTTTAACAATAGTAACACCACTTTTCTTACACACAACCTGAATAGGACTTACCCACTGATAATCTGAAATGCAATAGATTATACTTTCCTTGAGCAATTTTTTAACCTATTTTTTAACAACCTCCAAAAGTGTTGGATTGAGTCTCCTTTGTGGCTGCCTAACCGGTTTAGCCTCATCCTCCAAAAGAATATTATGCATTCAAATAGAGGGGATAATACTTCATATGTCAGCCAAGGTCCACCAAATTTCCTTGATGTTCTCCCTCAAAAGATTCAAAAGTTTTTCTTCAAGTTCAAAAGAGAGATTGTTAGAAATGATAACAGGTAATTTCTCGTCACTCAACAAGTATGAGTATTTGAGATTTGGTGGAAATGGCTTGAGTTCTAGTGTAGGGGGTGGTTTATGGATGGAGACATATAAGGAATTGAAATATGTGCACAAAGTGCATTAGTATCTGAATATACATCATCAAATTATGAAAATAAAGCATCAAATCCATCTGCATACTCAGTAGCCATGTCATAATTAGAGTTCACATGATCAAAATCAGAATATGACTCCATTTCAAAATCAAACTTAAGAGATCCATGTGCATTACAAATAGGTGTGGAAGTACTCTTAGAAAAAAAAACTATAACCAATAATCATAATCTCCCTAAGCATAGAACAATCTATTTCCATGGGTTTTTTACTTGGTGGTTCAAAATGGGAGATAAAAAATGCAGAATGATCCTCTGAGGGGTACCTCAGGGAATCCATAACAATAAATATCACGACTTCATCCCCAAATTCCATGGAAGGTGTACCCTCTTTGACATGTATGATAGTTTTTGCATTTTTGAGGTAGGGTCTACCTAAGATAATGGGGGCATGAGAACTTACCTGATCATCCTCCATGTTAAGCACGTTGAAATATACTGGAAAGATCATGTCTCTTACCCGAACAAGTACATCCTGAACGACTCCTGCTGGATATGTCGTAGCTCTATTCACCAACTTCCCCACTACTCAAGTTGGTTTTAGCTCACCAACCTAGAAATAAGAGAATACAGAGTGAGGCATCACATTTATAGAAGCTCCCAAAACACAAATTGCATCATAAAACTGCAACTCCCCTATGGTGCATGGGATGGTGAATGTCCCTAGATCCTTGCACTTTTTTTGGCATTGCTAGAGTGGGTGTAATGACTGCTGACACGATCCTTCCATGATTGACCCTTTCATTTCCCTTGAGCCCTCTTCAATTGGTACAAAGTTCTTTTAATAATTTTTCCAACCTTGGAATTTTCTTAATTGATTCAAGTTGAGGAATGATGATCTTCACATGCTTGAATGTGTCCAAAACCTCCTTTTTCATTGCTTCTTCAGCCATCTTCTTGGTTTGAACAACCCTGTTTGTAAACAGAAGGGGTCTAGGAGGAAGATCATTAATATTTTGCCTACTTTTGTCCTCCTCTTTGGGTTGCTCAGAAGTTGATTTGGAATTGGGATTTTTTTGGAGTTGAGGTGAATCCCGATGGAATGGTAGGTCGAGAAGCATCCGTTTTTTGTTTCCCACTTCTCAATGTGATGGAACTAACATTCCCCTTTGGATTTAGTGTGGGTTGGGCAGGTAGATTTCCAGAATTTTTACTTACAAGTTCATGGAGGGGGGTGGCAATCTGGCTCATTTGAGTCTTCAACTCCCTCAGCTCCAAACATTGGCTCTTCAGCTCATTCTATTGATTAAGAATACTTTGTTTCAAAAGATCATCAATATTAGAATCTACCTTTGGTGGGGGATTCCCTTGTTGTTGGCTTGTCAATGTTTGGGCTTCAAATATTCTTTGGGGTTGTTGGAATCCCTGCTGGTAAGGTGAAGGCTACTGGATGTTTTATTGAAAGGGTGACCTTTGGTGTTGTCCATAGCCATACCTCATGTCTGATTGATCCTTCCACCCTTGGTTTTATTTTGGTGCAAAGGAATCAAGATTTTTTTTGGGATATGGTTGTTGATGTTGATAAGGTCTCCTAGGGAATACTGCTGTGCAATACTCTATCTCTTGTAGTTGTGGACAATAGTCAATTGGGTGGCTTGTCTCAGTGAAAATTCCACAAGGCCTTGAACAAGGGGGTTGGGATGTATTTTGAGCCAAAATAATATGTCTCACTATAGTTTTCAATTATTCCAACATGGTATCAATAAAATTACTTTCAAGATATGTTGGACTTACATGATGTACTACCCTGACATGTGGTGTACCTCAATCGCAAAATTGTTTGTAGTTTTGGGACATTTTGTCAATCAACACATGTGCAGCTTCTGGTGTCTTATCCACCAATGCTCTTCCAGCTTCAGAATCCACCATGCTCCTCTCCATAGGTGTGAGTCCTTCATAGAAGTATTGGATGAGGAGTTTCCCCCTGATTTGGTGATGTGGGAAGCTTTCACAGAACTTATTGAATCACTCCCAATACTCATACATTGACTCACATTCGGATTTTATTGAGCTTTGAGATCTCATTTAGAATGGAGGTGGTCCTTAAAGCTGGAAAAAAACTCTGCATGAAAAGACATTTCAAATCGTTCCAACAAGTTACATCTTCATGTTGTAAATAATACATCCAATCTTTCGCATCTCCATCAAGTGAGAATGGGAATGCTCTTAGTTTCATTTGGTATTTAGATAAATTTTTTGTTTCAAGGTTGAGAAAACCACATTAAATTCTTTGAGGTGTTTATTGGTATCCTCACCTGAGAGGCCATGAAATTTTGGAAGCAGGTGAATAAAGCCATATTTCAGTTTAAAGTACGATTCGATATTTGGATATGCAGTGAAATTTGGTTGATAATTAAAATGGGGTGCAGCTAATTAAAGAATGGTTCTATTAAGTTCATTTCCATTATTTTCGTCCATTAGTTCTTGTTTTATGGTTGAATTTGAATTTCTTCCAATTTCAATGATCTGATATTGGAGTAATTCTCAAACTAGTTGAATCTTGAAACATCCTATAGACTGAGAATGTCTGATTCGAGACCTAAGGTTGCGTTCAATCTCAGGGTTAAGATATAAGAGATCTTTGGGATTAGTTCATGTCATAAATGAAAAAAATAAAAATTATGAATGTGGAACATAGTAAAATAAAAATAATAAGTTTGATTTGATAGTCCAAAAACAAGTATAAGAAAATAAAAGAATATGAAAAAAATAAGATTTGGTAAATAAGGAAGAAAGAATAGAGGTAGAGAATAAAATGTAAAATAAAATAAATACCTATAATTGGTAGAAATAATTACTTGCCTCCCCAGAAATGGAGCCAATTTGAATGAGAGTTTTCATGGTTGTCCCCAAATGATTAGTGGGTTTTGGGTACTTAGGTTCAGCAGAGTGGCTGACAAAGGTTGTCCTTCAAAGGAGGAAGTAAATTAAAACAACTTGTTAATGGTATTATAAAATTAAAATAGAATATAATAAAAACACAACATGAAAGGATGGGGGTGGTTTTTTATCATTTATAAAACTTGAAGAAGTTTGCTGGAAGAATATTGTATTTTTTTGTTTTTTGTTTTGAAATGAAGTTTGATTAAAAAACACAATAAGAAGATGTTTTTTTAGAAAATATTTTAAAAGTATTTATCGATTAAACTCTACCACTTCATTTACATATTAATCATTATCATTTGAATCAACATATACTTAATTATGATCCCCTAATTTGTTAACCCTAAAACCCTATGAGATTTAACTTAACCACAAAGATGAAATTACTTAAACGCTAGGCTAGCATCGGAACACGCAATCACAACACCCTGCCTTGATTGTTGTTCTAAGGCTAGATTTTGGTCAGTGGTTAATTAGAGAACATATAAACTCTGTTAATGAGGATGAATTGTTTTTAGTGATTGTATTTGAACTCTACAAATTTATCATGTGTGGTATTATATTACTAATTAAGATCACCCTCTCACAATGTTCACAAAATCTCGACTTCGCGTGTTTTTGGGTTAATTGTTCAACTGCTTGTTTAGTTTCTTATAATTTAAAAAAACAATTCATGGATCATATTAAGTGAATTACAGTTTCTCAATGATTCAAAATAATTAAACTAATAGGGTATAAGATAGATCAATCACTAAAAAAACTACTCTTCCATGGGTGGTGTGGTCATCGTGGAGACGTTTTCTATGAACAAAGGATTGAAAGGTTAGAACCCAATATCGTCTCCACTCATTATTTGAACCCAATTAGAAAGATTAAAAGAATAATAAAATGTAAGAATAAAGAAGATTAATTGAATAGTAATTCATGATACAAACATGAAAGAAAATAAATACAAAGATGAGGTGGGAGAGGAGTGCCTTTTTGGAAAAGAGGTTTGTACAAAGCCTTACTTCTTCTATGAGTTGTGAGGGGCTCTGAAGATACACCTTTTCAGCCACACCTTCCCAATTTCTCGAAAAGCCCTCCCAAATAGTGAATACATCATTTAAATAGAGTTGGGGAGGGCTAAGGTTACAAAACATTATTAAATGTGAAAGGGAAATTCAGCCAAATATTTTAATCCCACTTGCACCGCAATGTTGACCTCCAAAACGCGTGAATTGGCCGGCCTTATAGTAGGATTCTTTGTGAATAATCATGTCACCGATCTTCCCTCAAAATATGGGCTCAATCCAATCCTAGATGAAGATTATATGGCCCACATGGTGAAGTAACGTCCAATCTGGATGGTTGTATCCAACTTTGTCTTCATGGCCCATTTACTCCCCTCAAATGCATGATCCAGCTCCCATGTACTGAATATAATTTTTATCCTATTAAGTCTTAAACAGAGTTACCAAATGTTAAGTCAAAAAAATTTACTGAAAAATATTTATGCTCAAAATACTACAGTGAATTTTAAATGGGTAAAACTGGAATTTTCATCAATTTTTCAAATGAATGATCTAATCCAAAATCTTCCATAATTGAACATATATAGCATAATTTGAGAAAATTATATCACTTATTATCCATAAAATATTCAAAAAAATAGTTTTTTATCATTGTAGAATTAAAATAAAAGAAAATTAGTTAAGATAAACTGTTACTTTTAATTTGGGTAACTCTTTTTGGTTTGAACCAAAAAGAATTCTTGAAGTTTCTAATGCCTAAGGTAAGGCTCTAGGAGGAGGGGATTGATCTCTAGAGCTTATTTGGGTAGGGTTTGTATGAGCCAAGGGGCTTGAGAGGTGTGAGGAATGATAAGAAGTGAGGGATTTTTATAAGGAGGAGGAGCTCTTTAGGAAAGCGTGAAAATATTATTTTATTATATAATGATATTCGGTTTCTAAAGGTCCAAAACTAATTAAATTCAAAAATAAGATGACTCATGGTTGAAATAAAATCATCCAATTATAATTGGACTGGTTATGGATATTTTTTTAATATTTATAATCTTATTTATTTAAATCATTTATTAATGAGTTAAACAATGCATCATTATTGTGTCATAAATATTTTAACTTATTTGATGTCTAAAAATTATAAAAAAATGCCATGATGAAGGAAATATTTTTATATTTCAAATTAATATTTATAGTTGAAATGATAATGTCACGACCCGTCCTCGGGGCCCGTGCCATGACTACCCCAAGCCCGCCTTCCATAGGCCAGGGGCTGGCGACTAGCACCAAGGCGTAAATCCCAACAAAAAGGGAAGGCATTGCCTTTGAAAAGTAAACAAGCACCACAGAGTAAGAAAGCGGAAAAGTAAACACTGAGTAAAACTTTACAAGCTGTGCTGAAAGTAAAAGGGGCCGGAAATATAAGCCCAACTGTAAAGTACAACTGAAAGGAAAAACATCAACTGAAAAGGGAAAACTGCAGCGTCGAGCCGTCCTCCGGAAGTCCCACCTGAAGGGTGGGTACAGATAGCCTCCTCTGCTCCTCGGGTCCGCCTAACCGCTCTGAGTATGTCCCGCCCAGTGGTCCACCTCCAGGTACTGTCCTGCTCCGCACGCCTCCTCCACGATCAGTGTTGTCCGTCGTCTGCAACCAACACCACGAAGTGCGGGCATAGCCCATGTAGGGGTGAGTATAAGCTACTCAGTAGGGACCCCAAGACCCCCGAAGGTCTCCCGAAATCCACAAAGGATAAATCACGAAGAAGAGGTACAATCACGAAGTAACATCTGACACGGCTTAGGTATATGCCCATACATATACCTAAGTCATCAATTCCCCGATTGGCTCCAACGTCCGAGCCCTAGCACAACTCAGTCCACACAGGAAAGCAAAACGCATACCCACGCAGGATAGAACAACACAATCGACAAGGAGAGTAAACAGTAAATCCACACAGGATAGCTCAACACAATCCACAAAGGAGAGTAACACAATAATCAGCTCACACAGGTATACTTCTTCGGATGACGATAAAGATGATCACTGATCCATCTATGTCGTCGGACCCACGAAGGATCGATAGGTAACTAACCCCCGCAATGACCCACACAGGATCGGACCCACACAGGATCGGGCCCACATAGGACCGGGCCCACGCAGGACCTGTAGGCGCTGGCTCACATAGAACCGCTGAGCGCTGTCCCACGAAGGATCGGACCCACACAGGATCGGGCCCACACAGGACCGGGCCCACACAGGACCTGTAGCACTGATCCACGTAGGATCGCTGAGTGCAGTAGTCGTCGCAGTCCGCTGGGGATCTCTGCACAGTCGTCGCCGCAGTCCACGGAGGATCTCTGCACAGTCGTCGTCGGAGTTCATGGAGGATCTCTGCACAGTCGTCGCCGCAGACCACTGAGGATCTCTGCACGGTCGTCGCTGTCGAAGTAGCAGTCGCAGCCAGCACTAGGGTTCCCGCACACAGCAAGCTCGTTCGGGAGGGTCCGCTCCACGAGCCGAGAGGGTGATACATCAACTGACACAAAGTCCGAATTTGATGTATCCAAAAGTTCCGTATCGTCAACAGGAACTCAACGTCGCAGACGGCGCGTCAATCGAACGCCCGGTCTGAGAGATATTGGCATTTTCGTCCCAGGGGCCCAGTTGGTTTTTAAGGCAAAACCAACCCGACCGCACTCCACCTGCGTCCAAACCTCGGGCGGAGTATGCCAAAAGATCCGTCTCACTTAAAGGAACTCAACAAAGTTGACGGAACGTCAATCGGTCGTCCGTAGCTCAAGATATGAGCGTTTCCGCTCCGAGGGCCCGGTTGGTTTCGTGAACGAACCAACCCGGCCGAACTCAAAGTATTCCGAAACCCTGAGTGCGATATACCGAAACGACCGTCTCGATCCAAGGATCGCGTTGCCGCAGACGGTTCGTCATTCGGAGGTCCGTGGCTCAAGATATGGCCAAATGACCAAAACTGTCTCGAAAACGGTGGGTCCGGGTCTGGGCCGACCTGGCCCGACCCCCTGGTCTGACCCGAACCGGGCCGACCCGTTCCGGGTCGACCCGACCCGGATCCGACCCGAACCGGTGCCCTCAGAATTCGATTCCGGGCACCGGTTCAAAAGTTAGAAAAACCCGCTCGTCCGTTCACTGAACGTACCCGAGCCAAACTTCGAAAAATGATTCCGGGCACACCGGGCCTCGGAATCAGGTGCCGTCAGAAACTGCGCTCTTGTAAAATTCCAAAGAAAATTAAGAAAAAAAAATTCCTTGAAATTTACGGGTCTTTACATTACTCCCACCTCAGGACTTTACATCCTCGTAAAGATACATCAAAACTAGGGGAACAAATGTGGGTACTGAGCACGCATCTGAGCCTCCTCCTCCCAAGTGCTCTCCTGGAGGTTCTCGTGCTGCCATATGATGCGCATAAGAGGAATCGATCACCCATGTAGGACCCGCTCCTGTCGATCCTCTATCTCCACTGGGACCTCCGTAAAATTCGCCCCATCATCCACGTCTAGCTCCCCATAGACGATGATGTGTGTCAGGTCGTGCACGTATCTCCTCAGCTGGGATACGTGGAAGACGTCGTACACCCGGTGCAACTGAGGTGTCAGAGCCAGGCGATAAGCCACCTCGCCAATCCTGGTGAGGACCTGGAAAGGCCCGATGAAGCGTGGAGACAACTTTCCGCCTCGGCCAAATCTCCGCAAACCACGTCGAGGTGAGACACGCAAGAAGACGTGGTCGCCATCCTCGAATTCTAGTGGCCTCCGCCTCCTGTCAGCATATGACTTCTGTCGGCTCTGTGCTGTCCTCATCCGCTCCTGGATGACCTGGACCTTCTCTGTCGTGGCCCGGACCATCTCCGGTCCCACAAGTGCTGACTCTCCAGGGTCTGTCCAGCACAAAGGAGATCTGCAAGGCCTGCCGTACAACACCTCGTAGGGTGCCATCCCGATGGTGGAGTGGTAGCTGTTGTTGTACGCAAACTCTACCAAGGGTAGGTGGTCCTCCCAGCTGCGACCAAAGTCGAGGACACATGCACGGAGCATGTCCTCGAGGGTCTGAATTGTCCTCTCCGTCTGACCATCCGTCTGAGGGTGAAAGGCGGTGCTCAGACGTAGTCGCGTCCCGAATGCCTCCTGCAACCCCTTCCAAAGCCGGGAAGTAAAACAAGTGTCCCGATCGGAGACGATAGTCGATGGCACACCGTGAAGTCGTACAATCTCCTGAACATAGAGGCGCCCAAGCTCTCCACTGAGCCCTACTCTCGGATGGGCAAGAAGTGTGCCGACTTGGTGAGTCGGTCAACAATCACCCAAATGGAATCGTGACCTCTGGAAGTGCGTGGAAGTCCAGTCACAAAGTCCATAGATATCCCGTCCCACTTCCACTCCGGGACCTCCAAGGGTTGTACCAAGCCTGCTGGTACCTGATGCTCTGCCTTCACCTGCTGGCAGGTGAGGCACCGTGAAACGAACTCTGCCACAGCCTTCTTCATGCCTGGCCACCAGTGCTGTCGTCTGAGATCCTGGTACATCTTCGCCACTCCAGGATGTACCGCCAAAGGAGAAGTGTGAAACTCTCTCAGCACCTCCTCTCGTAAAGAGACTGGTACCAAGGTAAGTCCTCTGAAAAGGACATCGTGCTCCGCTCCAAGGGAGAAACCATCAGGTGCCTGTCCTGAGGATATATGTGCACGCCGTGTCTCACAGTCAACGTCCCCATGCTGTGCCTCTCTGACCCGCTGATGAAGCGGAGGAGAGACTGTGAGAGACTGAAGGAAGGCTGCTCCGTCTCTATCCACGAAGGATATCTGCAAAGCGGCTAGCTGCTCTGTCGCCTCCTCAAGTAGCTGGATGCCCGTCCTCCTGCTGAGGGCATCAACCACTACGTTCCCCTTTCCAGGAGTATAGACTATCTCAAAGTCATAGTCCTGGAGGAACTCGAGCCATCGCCGCTGCCTCAGGTTCAGGTCCTTCTGAGAGAAGATGTACCTGAGACTCTGGTGGTCAGAAAAGACTGTGAAGCGCTCGCCCATCAGATAGTGTCGCCATGTCTTCAGGGAAAAGACCACTGCTGCCAACTCCAAGTCATGGGTAGCGTAGTTCTGCTCATGAGGCCTCAACTGACGTGATCTGTAGGCAATCACGGCCCGCTCCTGCATCAGGACACACCCGAGTCCGGTCCCTGATGCATCGCAGTAGACTACGTATCCAACTCCCTCCTCAGGCAACCTCAAGATAGGTGCGCTGGTCAACCTCTGCCTCAGCTCCTGGAAGCTCTGCTGACATCTGTCTGACCACACGAAGGGTTTCCCCTTCTTCGTCAACGCTGAGAGTGGGTCCGCAACTCTGGAGAAGTCCGACACAAATCTCCGATAGTATCCGGCTAGGCCCAAGAAACTCCGCACCTCTGTCACGCTCTTGGGTGGCTCCCAAGCTAGCACTGCCTCGATCTTCGTGGGATCCACTGCAACTCCCGCCTCAGAAATGACGTGCCCCAAGAAGTGGACCTCACGTAACAAGAACTGACACTTCGAGAGCTTGCCATAAAACTGGTGCTCTCGGAGTGTGTCTAGTACAACACGCAGGTGGTAGGCGTGCTCCTCCTCCGTCGTCGAGTACACCAAAATGTTGTCGATGAAGACCACGACAAATCGATCGAGGTATGGCTGAAAGATCCTGTTCATGAGAGCCATGAACATTGCTGGAGCATTGGTTACACCGAAAGAGATAACCAAGAACTCATAGTGGCCATACCAACATCTGAAGGCCGTCTTCTGCACATCCTCGTCTCTGACTCTGAGCTGATGATAGCCTGACCTGAGGTCTATCTTCGAGAACCACCGTGCTCCCTTGAGCTGATCAAAGAAGTCATCAATCCTCGGTAGCGGATACTTGTTCCTCACTGTCACCTGGTTCAGGCGACGATAGTCAAAACAAGGTTGCAAGCTCCTGTCCGCCTTCTTGGCGAACAAAATCGGGGAAGCCCAGGGTGAAACACTGGGTCGGATGAACCCCTTGCCCTGCAAGTCCTCCAACTGTACCCGTAGCTCTCGAAGCTCGACGGGGGCCATCCGATATGCTGGAGTGGATATCGGGGATGTCCCGGGGTACAAGTCAATATAAAAGTCTACCTCTCTGCGAGGAGGTAGCCCTGGAACGTCGTCGGGAAAGACGTCCGCGTACTGATCCACCACTGCAGGAAAACTGGGACTCCGCACGTCAACTGCTCCCAGGATGAGGCTAGCCAACTGATGAGTGATGGGTTGACCTCTCCTCTGCGTGAGTCTATCCTGTGCTGCTAAGGCTCCCTTCTCGCCGGTGAAGGTGAACCTGCTCCCATCGGTGCGCACACATCGCACCTTGCGTCTAATGCAGTCAATCTGAGCATGGACCCTAGATAACCAATCCATTCCCAAGATGACGTCGTAAGGCATCGACGCTGCTACAAGAAGATCCCAGCTGAAGCTCTCGCCTCCTAGAGTAAGCTCACACTGCCGGCACCAGTGCGTAATCGTCGAGTCTGCTCCCGTAGGAATCTCTAGCCGTAAAGATCGAGCCAACGGCTCCATCGGAATCTCCGAGCTCCGAACAAGGGCAGTGGATATGAAAGAGTGACTCGCTCCTGTGTCTATCAGAACTGCAGAAAGGGTGGAATAGACACAGATCGTACCTCGAATCATCTCTGGCGCGCCGTGGTCATAGGCCTCCGCTGCCTGGAGGTGAGCCAGTCTCTGCCCGCCAGCTCCCTGTGGTCGGGGCGGGCCTCCTGGTGGTGGTGGTGGCAGAGCCTCAAAGCGTCGCCCACCACATGCTGCTCGGCCAGCTCCTCTGCCTCGTCCGCCTCCTCCCTGCGGACCGCCACGGTCGACCCTCTGCCTCTGCCTGGGTGTCCCCTCCACCGCCTGCTGACCCTCAGTACGACGGGTCGGGCAGTCACGAGCCATGTGGCCCTGCCCGCCGCACTCGTAGCACTGTCTGCCTCTCGGAAGGCTGGCTCCAAGCTGGGTGCCCTGCACTGCTGAGCCAGTGTCCCGAGGTCGCCTTCCGGATGGTCTGGTCCGCCTGGAACCCTGAGTCATCCGCCGGCTACCAGCTGCCGAAGACTCCTCTATCTGCCGCCCTGCGGTGGGTCTCGCTGTGGACTCAGCCAGGAAGCTCTCGATCAGGAGGGCTCGCTCCAGTACTTCTGCCTTGGTCGGGATGCTGAGGGAGATCAGTGATGCCCTGATCTCGTGTCTCAAACCCTGCTCGAAGGTCCGGGCCCGGAATAAGGGGTCCCGTACCATGTCTGTCGAGTACCGAGAAAGGTCGGTGAACCTCACCGCGTACTGAGCGACCGTCAAGCTGCCCTGCCGCAGCTGAAGAAGCTCCTGGATGTGCACCGCTCGGAGGGTGGCCGGGATGAACTCTGAGCGGAAGAGGCTCTCGAAGTCCGTCCAGATGAGGGTGGCCTCATCATGTACCAGGAGCACCAGGCTCCACCAGCGTCCGGCTGCTGCGTTCAGTAGGCTCACCGTGAGGATCACCATGAGGTCTGCTGGTGTCCTCACTAGCCTGAAAACTCGGACGACCGCCTCCAGCCAGTCCTCGGCTGCCTGGGGGTCCGACTCCCCACGGAACCTGGGTGGTCGCTGGCGCTGGAACTCGTGCAGAGCTCCAAGGCATCGTGCGTCGTCATCTGCCAGTGCTGGAAGCATCGGGGGCTCATCGGGTAAAGGTACCGCCGGTGCCTCTGCTGTCAACGGGCCCTGTACCGAGGCCTCATCGCTCGGTGGGCTGTCGTCGCGCCCTACTCTGGGAACCCTAGCTGGCTGCTGTCGTCGTGCCATCCTGAAAAGGAAACAAGTATGCCACGGTCAGAACAGTATACCTGGTGAGCTGACACAAGTAATCACAATGAAAACTTGAAACACACATGCAATCAATGTTTTCGTGCATTAAGTCGGAAATCAGAAGTCAGGGTCCCGGTGTATGGATACGTCGGCCGCCGCACCAACACTGGACTCCCTGGACTGATAACCACACTCAATAAGCTAAACATTATTGCTTCACATAGAAGAAAGATCAGAGTCTGCGGTAGAACCGACCTCCTCTAATACCAATTTGTCACGACCCGTCCTCGGGGCCCGTGCCGTGACTACCCCAAGCCCGCCTTCCATAGGCCAGGGGCTGGCGACTAGCACCAAGGCGTAAATCCCAACAAAAAGGGAAGGCATTGCCTTTGAAAAGTAAACAAGCACCACAGAGTAAGCAAGCGGAAAAGTAAACACTAAGTAAAACTGTACAAGCTGTGATGAAAGTAAAAGGGGCCGGAAATACAAGCCCAACTGTAAAGTACAACTGAAAGGAAAAACAGCAACTGAAAACGGAAAACTGCAGCGTCGAGCCGTCCTCCGGAAGTCCCACCTGAAGGGTGGGTACAGATAGCCTCCTCTGCTCCTCGGGTCTGCCTAACCGCTCTGAGTATGTCCCGCCCAGTGGTCCACCTCCAGGTACTGTCCTGCTCCGCACGCCTCCTCCACGATCAGCGCTGTCCGTCGTCTGCAACCAACACCACGAAGTGCGGGCATAGCCCGTGCAGGGGTGAGTATAAGCTACTCAGTAGGGACCCCGAGACCCCCGAAGGTCTCCCAAAATCCACAAAGGATAAATCACGAAGAAGAGGTACAATCACGAAGTAACATCTGACACGGCTTAGGTATATGCCTATACATATACCTAAGTCGTCAATTCCCCGATCGGCTCCAACGTCCGAGCCCTAGCACAACCCAGTCCACACAGGAAAGCAAAACGCATACCCACGCAGGATAGAACAACACAATCCACAAGGAGAGTAAACAGTAAATCCACCCAGGATAGCTCAACACAATCCAAAAAGGAGAGTAACACAAGAATCAGCTCACACAGGTATACTTCTTCGGATGACGATAAAGATGATCACTGATCCATCTATGTCGTCGGACCCACGAAGGATCGATAGGTAACTAACCCCCGCTATGACCCACACAGGATCGGACCCACACAGGATCGGGCCCACACAGGACCGGGCCCACGCAGGACCTGTAGGCGCTGGCTCACACAGAACTGCTGAGCGCTGACCCACGAAGGATCGGACCCACACAGGATCGGGCCCACACAGGACCGGGCCCACGCAGGACCTGTAGCACTGATCCACGTAGGATCGCGGAGTGCAGTAGTCGTCGCAGTCCGTTGGGAATCTCTGCACAGTCGTCGCCGCAGTCCCCGGAGGATCTCTGCACAGTCGCCGTCGGAGTCCACGGAGGATCTCTGCACAGTCGTCGCCGCAGTCCACTGAGGATCTCTGCACCGTCCTCGTTGTCGAAGTAGCAGTCGCAGCCAGCACTAGGGTTCCCACACATAGCAAACTCGTTCGGGAGGGTCCGCTCCACGAGCCGAGAGGCTGATACATCAACTGACACAAAGTCCGAAGTTGATGTATCCAAAAGTTCCGTATCGTCAACAGGAACTCAACGTCGCAGACGGCGCGTCAATCAGACGCCCGGTCTGAGAGATATTGGCATTTTCGTCCCAGGGGCCCGGTTGGTTTTTAAGGCAAAACCAACCCGACCGCACTCCACCTGCGTCCAAACCTCGGGCGGAGTATGCCAAAAGATCCGTCTCACTTAGAGGAACTCAACAAAGCTGACGGCACGTCAATCGGACGTCCGTAGCTCAAGATATGAGCGTTTCCGCTCCGAGGGCCCGGTTGGTTTCGTGAACGAACCAACCCGGCCGAACTCAAAGTATTCCGAAACCCTGAGTGCGATATACCGAAACGACCGTCTCGATCCAAGGATCGCGTTGCCGCAGACGGTTCGTCATTCAGAGGTCCGTGGCTCAAGATATGGCCAAAAGACCGAAACTGTCTCGAAAACGGGGGGTCCGGGTCCGGGCCGACCCGGCCCGACCCCCCTGGTCTGACCCGAACCGGGTAGACCCGTTCCGGGTCGACCCGACCCCGATCCGTCCCGAACCGGGTCGGACCGACCCGGTCCGCTGGAACCGGCCCGGCCGGTGGCGGCGCGGCGGCGCGGCCTGGCCAGCGGCGGCGCGCCCAGGGTGCCGCGCACGGGCCGCACGCGGGGGGTGAAACCCCCCCTTTTTCCGGATCTCGGCCGGCTTTTGCCGGCCGTTTTAATTAACCCACGGGTCCCGCGGGTCCCGCCTTCTGACCGAACCGGCGGCCGGTGCGGCCGGCCGCTTTCTTCTTCTTCGCCGCGGCCATAGCCGCGGCTCTACCCATCTCCGGCAGCCGGCGAGGCCGGCCGCCTTCTGGCTGCTCCGCCGCGGCCGTAGGGCCGCGGCCTTCCTGTTCTCCGGCGTCGGCGAGGCCGGCGCCCCTGGCTGCTCCGCCACGGCCGTAGGGCCGCGGCACTTCATGATCTCCTACGTCGGCGGCCCGACTGGCCGCCGGTCGCCTCCTTGTTCCGCCGCGGCCCGTCTCCGACCGCAGTCTCTTTCGTAAACAACGACGTGGTGCGTCGGCACCGCGTTTCTTCGTCGCAGCTCGCTCCGGCCATTAATTCTTTTATTCCTGCGCGGTTGCGACGACACCGTGCTGTCTCCGCTAAATTAACACGAAAGAATAGAAGGGGGAGGAGAATCGGCCGTGTTCGTGCGGTCCGGTCTCCTCCCGTTATAATGATATCAGTTGGCCAATCGTATAAACACAACAATGAATGTTTCACAAATTTTTAATGAAATTTGGAACTACGCCAAACGGATTATTCTTTCATGTTCGAGGGAAAGAAAACACGTAATTTAAAAAAGGACAAACCCCCTACCTCGTCGATCGTCGCGCACGGGCGTTCTTCGCGGAAGAGATGGATCGTCGCGTCGTCGCGAGGAGGCGTCGCGTCGTCGCGGAAACCGGCGTTGAGTCTGCGAACTCAACGAACCAAGAACAACAGATTTAAATTATAATTAATTAAATCTGTGTTTAAAACCAAAGAAAAGAACCTTGAGTGGAAATCCGAAATCACTCACCTCAAATGGTCGGTGATCGGAGATCAGAGATCGGAGATCGGAAGAACGTCTCGGACGAAGGCGTCGTCGATTTCTGGGTTCGGTGTTCTTCGCGTTCTTCGCGTTCTTCGCGAGGGAGAAGAAGTTACGAGGGTTCTCTCAAATCATCTCAAGCGCAAATAACCAGAGGTTAAGCGTTGGCCTTATTTTATTATTACGCCAACGAATTTGAAAAACTGGTTAAGAAACGATCCATCAATTCGTTGAATTAATTCAACGAAAGAAACGACCCAAATAATTCACGAAAGAAACAGCCCATTTAATTCACGAAATAAACCGCCCAATTAAATGGTCTGTTAAGAATTTAGAAAACGTGTCGGTTGACTTTCATTAAGACGGGTTTTCACGGGTGCGTTTCTTAGCGGAAAGAAACGGCGGGGCTCGTGCGGGCCCCACCTCACAAATATCCTACCAAGGGGGTAGGATATTTCTGGATAGCATCCTATCCAGTTCAACTCAGTTCAAGCCGCCTTTAAGTGGCTTCAAGTGGCTTCCAAGTGGCTTAAGTGAAATAAAATAAAGTTGTCGCAAAATTATTTTATTTCTTAACTTTAATCCCGAAAATTAAAAACCACACCCGAGCAAACACAACTTCGGAAGAGGCGTTTCTAAGCGAATACCGGCGCTGCGATTTCATCGGTGCCCTCAGAATTTGATTCCGGGCACCGGTTTAAAAGTTAGAAAAACCCGCTCATCCGTTCACTGAACATACCCGAGCCAAACTTCGGAAAATGATTCCGGGCACACCGGGCCTCGGAATCAGGTGCCGTCAGAAACTACGCTCTTGTAAAATTCCAAAGAAAATTACGAAAACAAATTCCTTGAAATTTACGGGTCTTTACAGATAATTTATATAACACCATGTAAAAATTAATTTACTAACAATTTTTGTTTATGTCATTGTTTCCTTTACTTTAAGTTGTTTAAAATAAAGTGTCATTATCACTCTTAAGTGGATTCATTGGGTCCAAAAATCGACACAAAGATTTACATGGTCATAAATGACTCAACCAATAAGTTTAGGACATGTTTTTAGGTAATATCATATTATTATAATATTTTTTTACCTTGAATTTCTCTATTTACCTTTAACTGTGGTAAATAAAAGTCAAAAGTTACTATTCACCAAAAATTATTTTCATCTCATTGAACCAAATTTTACTTAATAATAAAAACCATGGATATTTGACTTTTAAAATTCAATTCACAGAAGCAATAAAATTTTATTTAAATGAAAAGTTAGTTTTTTAAACTACTACTATGTTGTTTCACTATTCTTCAAAAATTGATGTTTTTTAGAAAAATACCAAAAATTCAGACTAAGCTATATTTAATATTCCAAATTCCAAAATGATGTCTATTTTTTCAAATTTAAAACATAGAAGTTGAATTAATTAATTTAATATTAATTCTCTTCAAAACAAATAGCATGTTTCTTTGAAACAATAACTGTCGAAAGATTGATACTTGTTTATGTCCAATTTCAATGTGAAATTAATTCTAATGACCAAAATTGGATTAATAGGTAATAATATAATATAATTATACTATAAAACCAATTAAAAAGATAATTAAACCGTATAAATAAATTATAATAAAAGGTACTTTTGAAATAAAAAATAGAATTTTTCATTATTCATTAGAAACATGAATTTTATCAGAAAAATACCAAAATTTTACCCAAAGTAAATTTTGATGTCTAAAATCTAAAAAAGAATTTTATTTTGTTTAATAGAACATATATAAGTGAACAAAACTATATTTAAAAATGGTTCTCCATCAAAAGGCAGTAAATCGACCTTTTAAAGATTATTAGAGTATTTATGCTTAAAATTAGATTCATTCACATTTAAAGCCTATAATTTTTATTGGATAAATGTAAAAACAATTAAAAAATGTATAATCAGATTGTAATTAGTTATATTTATTACCGCCATTACAACGTCTTGGCATTAACTACCATTTATTATAATAATATTACATTATTAGTGTGCAACGTAAGATTTCAAAGAAAATCATTGTTGCATATTGGGTACGCCATCAAACTTTTCATCCCCTTTAAAGTAAAATTAATATTTAATTCAAAAATATTAATAAATATGAAAGTATATTATTATTTATTTACAAGGGATATTACATTTAGAAGATATTTTTCAAAAGTTAATTCCCTCGTATTATTCATAGGAAAATGGATAAATAATTTATTGATCTAAATTATGTGTTTGTTGAACATATTAGTACCTATGAGGAATATTTTACAGGGCCTGTGATTTATTCTTCTCATGTTATCATTGAACCAAAAAGTATGATTGATCGATTCTCAAGTGTCTTAGATCCATGTCTTCGAAGGTCGTTAGATAGAAGAACTTTTAGTTTCTATAAATAAATCATTCGATATGCTGTCATGGGAAAATAGATATTTCAATCCTTAATCAATCTCAATGGTTTTTGATAATGTCAATAAAAAATTAAAAGGAAATTATAATAAAAAGACCAAAGAGAAGAAGATGATTCTTCCTTTATGCAAGATGTTTGGAAAGAAACATAGTGGAAATAATATTAAGGGGACTAGTGAATGTGAATATGAATTCCATTGGGTAATCAAATATTGATGTGATTTGAATATGTTATATAATTATGTAAATGGATAGAAAGTTCAACAACATGCACCACCCACACTGTATCACCCAATTATTTTGTAAAATATTTATTTTTTCAAATGATTTTAATAATTTTTTATATTTTGTGTTATATAAAAAATGATTTTGTATTTCCTTGCAAGTAACACTGTGTTTATATTGAATTATGCACAATACCATGTTTTATTATGTTACACACAATACCAAGTTCATATTTCATTACATTCAACACCAAGTTTAAATGAAAAATGATATATAAAAAAATATTATTATATAATAATTATCACTATGCCATTGGAATAAAATATGTGAATAAAATTAAATAAATTATGAAAATAGGGTTTACACACATTAATATAATTATTTATTTGGTAACCAATTAATTATAAATGAATTTTAAGAACTATTTTAAAATAATGATATTCCTTTTCTCAAAAAAAAATTCTATGCAGAAACACATTTTATCTCAATAAATAAAAAACCCTCTTTTTATTAATTATTTTAATTAAATATATATATTATATATTCAATAAACAGTTTAACATTCATATCATTTTTTTCTATGCAGGATATTATAACAAATCCCATTTTACGCATAAAAAGATGAATTCTTCTTAATAGAAATTTTTACACCTTTTAATATAGAACTTATTTTAAAACTAAATTTTAAAAAATATATAATTTCTATTTTAAAAAAATAAAATTTATTTTTCAAACCGTAAAATCAAAATTTTCTTTGGATGAATTTTTGAGATATTTCTAAAAAAATCATTTTTTCCATTGTGAAAAATATAGAATTTAAATTGAATAATGACTTTTTTTTTGAATTATTTATATGGTTACTTATATTTTAAATTTTTTACAGTATATTATGATCTATTATTTATATATTAATCCAATATATGTCATTTTAATAAATTTTATATTGAAATTTCATATAAAAATCATGTTACCTTTTGAACATTTTCACTTTAAAAATTTTCTTTTTTATCCCCTATGTCGGATTAATTTGAAATTAATTTCTTCAAATTATGTGTAATGAATTCTGAAAAAAGGAATCAAAATTTGAAATCAAAATAATTTATATTCTCTGTTAAGGCCAACATAATTTTTGACAAATATAATTAGTGAAAATTATTAAAATTAATCAATATGATAAAAATAAAAACATGTTAAACAAGGGACTAAACATTAATGTTAAGGTGGAAATGAGATTGAAACATATCCAACACTAAATGGATGGAAGTATTTATAATTTAACCCTTAATTTCTCTTATTTGGTGCATTATTAGAGCCTTATTTTACGTAAAAAAGTGAATACACATAACTCTGTTTACAAATTTAAAATTATGTCCTCTCCCCCACTTATAAAAGGCAACCCCCTATCCCCTCTCTTCACACCATCAAATCCAATTGGTTTAGAAAATAACATCTCAAATAAATTCAACAATTCTATCCTATAATCCTATAATCTTTATTTTGGTCATCAATCTAACCAAATAATTCCTTTGGTGCAAACCAAAAAAAGATTCTCAGAGAAGAGGTAATATTCATTGATGAATATTTATTTATTTCTTCCTCAAAACCATTAAATACACCTTATAGAATAATTTTACAATAAAATAAGTATATTTTGTATAATGATATTTTTTTGTGTTATTTCTATTACTTATAACCACACACACTTCAATCATGTGGGATTTGAAATCATCGTTCGTGTGTACGGGAGACTCCCCCCTCAAGAACTGATGTCATTCGTTTTTACATTACCACATATTAAGATTATTAATACTGATGGATATGTTTTTTATATATAATATATATAATATTTATAATGCATTTATTTTTCTTTAATTATAATATAACACATACATTTATACTTTCTATCTTGTGGGGATGTGATGACGCCATTCTTGTGTATAGCGGACTATCTCTTTGCGAAGCCATGTGATCTGTTCATGATTTATATGGAATGTATTAAAAATGGGTTTAATATAAATATTTAGTAACTCCTAGAATCTAGTTACCCAGTGTCGGTGTCTTGTTACATAACATTGTCATGATCACAAAATATCAAGTATCAAATGACTAATTAGTTTAGTAGCCATGGAAGTACTAGATACATTCATAATATTTATGTTACATTATAAAATGAAGAAAAAACAACATTGTCACCATTGATAACACTCATATCCCCTAGACTATCTCTATAGGTCAGGCATAATATAATTCTTTGTATGTTGGGAAAAATAAAACATAGGAAGGTGTGAAGTCAGATTCTCAGTAAGGATAACAATATAGCAGAATCTTTCATAATTATTCATAAATATTTAAAGAAATGTGTAAGACTGAATCAAAAGCCTTTTAAACTTAAAAATCAACGTAATTTGGAAAATATAAATCAAAATAATTTCATTTACTTATTCACAAGTATATTCTTCTAGTTTAATAATCACATGCAATATCAATATCCGAATTCATAATGATGGAATGCATAATGTCGGACATCATAACCACATAGTCAAGGCCTCGTATCATGACTACAAATAAATATTTTATTAAGGCCTTGATCTAAGTCACTAGTTTGTCTCCAAATACCTACTGATGCATCGAGGAGCTATAGCGGGCTCTACCCATCACTTACTAAGTCCAATGCATTCTTCATATGAAAAGGGTGAAACATAACATAACCATTTGTATTAAAACTAGCATATGAAATGTTAATACATTAAACATAAAAAATTAATGTTATAAAAATAACACATCCACAGTCAAAAATATCACTAAACCTTCAATACAATATGGAAGAAAGTATTATAATAAATTAACTTCAAACAAGTGTAAAATCCAACAAAGGATATTGACATAGCTGAAATCAAAACTGTTTGAGGGAAATATCTCTTTCTATTTTGAAAAACATTAAATGTAATGTAATTATAAAAGAAAGAATTTACTTTTAAAATATTTTTATATTCTTGTAAGGGAAGCTTTGAAGGTGTTATAACAGTTGAAAATATCTTCACCCACTGTATAAGTTAAAAACATTTTTTCCATATTTTTGTCGAAAAGGAGTTGTAAAGTACATTGTTCGGAAAACGACATAGAGATTCTTTTATAAAAATTTTATAAAAATTCAAACAAGGGTATAAATGACTTAATCCCAGAGTCTAGGAAATCATAAAAATGTTTTGAAATACATTTTTAAGAAACACAGATGTGGATGATAAAGAGGTCCCAGTAGATACTCACGTTTAAACAACCTCAGATAATGAAGTGATTGTATAATTAACCCTTACCTTGTATTTTTACTTATTCAATTGTATGTTAGTATCCTGTATAATACTTAAAACATTGTTATTAAATAATACAAGAAATATATAAATAAATATGATATCAGATATGATCTTCTAATATTTTTGTTTTAATAATATTTCAGTGGTATCACTGTTTCGGGTGTTAACTGATTCGGTTTCCTTTAAATTATTCGTTACATAAGCCATGTTTGTTATTGATAGGATGTATATGATTTATATAGAGACTGATATTAAGTTATTGAACATTATTTTTAATCATAACAAGAAAATTATACTTAAATTATTACGATGGGGAATGAATCTCATCAAGTTCGTGGAGACGGTAATCCGTACGTACGCACAAGGGATAATATCATTATATTGATGGTGAAATAATATGTAATTTTATGATATATAATATATAAAGATTCATTAAAAAGATCTATTTATTATTTAAATCAGTTATACTCATTATTATACCCTTCCAAATAACGAAGTGTTTGAATAACAAACTACACCATGACGTGGAGACTGTAAGTCGTAGGTGCGCATGTTTGGTGACATGTCTTTAATAGGATGGATAGATTAATGAATATTATTATACCATATTTATAATAATATCAACGTATGTATATGGTACTGGAGTTATTATTTTGGTATGTTAATATCAAATAAAGAGGAAGTGGAAGAAGCAAAGAACATTGAAAAGGGTGGTGAAATTATTACCTCTTCTTCGTGTGCTTCCATTTGAGTATAACAAAAGGACTCCATAAGATGGATTTCTAATAACATTAAGGACTATAAGAAAAAGTGATGGAATTTGGGAGAATTTTTGGGAAGGGGTTGGCCAAGACAAATGGATTTGGAGGTGTGATTTTAAGAGAAGGGGAAGTGCCCTTTTATAAGAGAGCAGAGGGGCGCCTTAGGGAAAGATTGTAATATGACATTATTATACAATAATAATCAGTTTGTAATGGCTCAAAATTAATTTATTTAGAGCCTTAGGTGGTTATAGGACGAATTCCTCTCATCCAATAGGTTTTATACAAGTTTATGATATCATATTAACCTTAGCTTTTAGATTTAACTCTTGGTTAAATATATTAACATTTACTATGTCTCCTTGTATTTTTATATTATATGGTTAATAAACATACTGTTAAATGTCATGTGAACCCCAATTGGTTAATTTATGACATATATATCATTATTTAAGTCCTTTTTCCAAACCATATATTTTTAGAAATATTATATCATTTAATAATATGTTATTTGTTTTAAAAACTCTTTTAAGTCAATTTTTACACTATTTGGTATTTTGTTTTTTTAAGTCATAACATCAGGATTAATTTGAAATAAAATTCATTTAATCAACCCTAACATGTCATATTATCCAATAAAATTATTTTAATTAATAAATGGTCTCAAATTACATTTATTTTCATATTTATAATATCAATTATTTAAATTTTCATTTATAATCTAATTACAACATCATCATTGTGTCATAAATAAATTTAATTATTTAATGTCTAAAATTATAAATAAAATACCATTATTTAATAAATCTTTGTATATTTATAATTAATATTTATAGTCAAATTTATCTTATGTATAACCATATATTAATAATGTTTTAGTTATTAATACTTCAATTTAACACTTTTAACTATTCTTTAAATAAAATATTAATAAGAATCATAATCCAATCTAGGTGGACCAAAAGGATCATATTTTATTTCTAAGGTTGTTTTTGGTAGAATTTAAATTAATCCAATAGAATTAGTACCTATGTTAGGGTAATTATAATATCAATTTTACCTTTAATTACCCTATTTATTTTTAACTGTGGTAAATAAAATTCAAAAGTTACTATTCACCTAAAAATATTCATCTTATTGAACCAATTATACTTATTAATGTAAACTGTGTCTCATGAATTTTTGAAATTGAACTCAGAGAAGCGGTAAAATTAAGTTTTATGCAAATTTTGAAATGCTCTGAGAAGGTGGGTAAAAGAAATTAAAAAGTTTAATAAAATATTATATATCTAAAGTTATTATAAAATGACTCCAATGAATTACAATTAACTTATATAGGTATTATGTATCTATTATGACCTAAAATAAATTTAAATAAAAAAATAATTTTTTTAATAAAATGTCGGTTTTAAACAATAACACAGTGTTTTTTTACTCTTCATCAAAAATTGAATGTTTTCAGAAATATACCACAAATTCACCCTAACCTAATTGTAATATTTAGAATCCAAAAAATGAAGTGCATTTTGAAAGTTAAAATTTATAAAATATCAAAAAGTTGTTATTACTATTCATAATGGTTAGTTTGATTGGTCGTGGTGTGTTAGAACTTGATGTTGTGTACAACGCAAGCTATTGAATTGTTCAAAGAGAAACATACCATGGAATCTTGGGGTGTTGCATTCTCCCCTCCTTCAAATATTTTCTTTCTTGAAATTTTTAAAATATTACTACATAAAATTATTTAGGTGGTTATTAATCATATGTTCCTCAGGTTCCCACGTTTCCTCTTCTATCATATGGTTTCTCCATATAAATTTTACTAGGCGAGTCATCCGATTTCTCAACACTTGTTCTCCAGTATCCAAAATATTGACAAGCTCTTCACAATAAGACAGATCATGTTCCAGTTCTATTTCATCATTGGTGAGTACAAGAGTGGGGTCTGGCATGTATTTTCTCAATAGTGATATGTGGAACACATCATGAACTTTTGTGAGACTTGGAGGCATTGGAAAATGGTAATCCACAACCGCAATTCGTTATATAATTTCGAAAGGTCCGATGTACATGTGACTTAATTTACCGTTTTTACCGAACCTTATAAATCTCATACATGAAGATACCTTCAAGAAAACATGATCTCCTAACTGAAATTCCAAATCCTTCATTCGATTATCATCATAGATATTTTTCCTACTTTGAGAGGATTTGATGTGGTTTTGGATAATCTTCACCTTTTCCATCATTTCCTCAACAATTTCTTGGCCTATGAGTTTTCTTTCACCGAAATCATCCCAACATGTTGGTGTTTGACATCTCTATCCATATAACGCTTCATATGGTGCCATATTAATACTTGAATGGGAGCTATTGTTATAGGAAAATTCTACCATATGTAAATAAGGATCCCACATACCTTGAATGTCAAGTGACCAAGATCTTAACATGTCTTCTAATGTTTGAATACTTCGTTCTGATAGTCCATCAGTTTGAGGGTGGTAGGCAGTGCTCAAATGAAGTTTAGTATCCAAGGCCATCAGAATACATTTAGATAATCATAATATAAAACTGGGAGCAAGATCATAAATAATCTATGGGGGTATTCTAGGATGACTTACAACTTCATTAATATATATTATTTTTAAATGTTCAAGTGGTAAATTTTCTCTTATAGTATGAAAATGTGTTGACTTGGTAAGATGATCAACAATGTCCCATATTTTATCATTTATTCTAGTATTCTTTGGTATCCCCATGACAAATTCCATCGTAATATAATCCCATTTCTACCCAGGAATGGTAAGAGGTTGCATGACTCCTCTAGGATTTTGTCTTCCACTTTCACATGTTGACAAACCATACATCTCGACACAAAATCATCAATCTCTCTCTTCATGTTGTCCCACGAAAAATGTCCCTTAAAATTTCTATACAGCTTAGTGCTACTAATATCTATATAGATATTAGAGCTATGAGCATCATCCAACAATTCCCAGTTTAGTTCAGGTATGTCAGGAACACAACACTCTTCCCAAATTCAAAATCCCATCATCATATACGAAGTTGATCAATCTCCCATCATTCACAGCTTTAATTTTCTTTTGAAACTCCTCATCATCAGTCCGAGAGCTTTTTATCCTTTCTAGTAAAGATGGTTTAGCAACCATTTAAAAAATTATGGATGTTACACCTTACATGATTATTTCCATACCCATATTTACTAGATCCATGAACATAGGATCCCTTTCAACTATCATCTTGTTCAAAACTCCATGATCCTTTCTGCTCAAACCATCTTCCACCTTATTTGCCTTCCTCGGGTGGTAGTGTATAGTTAAACAAAAATCCTTGGGTAGTTCAAGCCATCTCCATTGCCTCATTTTGAGTTATTTTTGTGATAAAATATACTTCAATCTCTTTTTTATCAGAATAAATCTCACATTTTTCACCATATATATAGTGTCTTTAAATATTCAAAGCAAGTATTACAGCTTCTAACACAAGATCATGAGTGGGATAGTTTTTTTCATGAATTTTCATCTACCGTGATGCATAGGAAATAACACTATCATTCTGCATAAGGACACAACCATGTCCTTTCATTCAAGCATCACTACAAATAAAAAGCCATCATTCGCCGATTGTAAAGTCAAGATAAGATAATTGACTAATCTTCTCTTTATTTCTTCAAAACATTATTCACTTCTTTTCTCCAAACAAATTTAACCCCTTTACATGGGAGCTTGGTTAATTGGTTTTCCAATCGGGAAACATTCTGGAAAAAGTGCCGATAATTACCTTCTAAACCAATAAAATTGAATACCACGGTTATACTCATTGGTGCTGGCGATTCATGGATTTCCATTTTCATTGAAGTATCAATATAGAATCCATCCTTCGAGACAATATGGCCAAGAAAAGAAATCTCCTAAAGACAGAATTCACACTTGTTAAACTTCCCATATAATTTATTTCTTCTAAGACCCTTTAGAATAATGTGCAAGTGATTTTCATGATCTTTGTAGGTTTTTGATTACACCAAGATATCATCAATAAATACTACTACAAAGTCATTAAGGAATTCCTTGAAAACTATATTCATTATATCCATGAAGATAGATGGTGCATTAGTATGTCCAAAAGGCATTATTGTAAACTCGTAATACTCGTTCCTGGTTCAAAATACTGTTTCAGAATGTCTTCCTTCTTCACTCACAACTGATTATATCCACATCATAGATCAGTCTTTGAAAAATATTGAGCTCCTTGAATTTGGTCGAATAAATCATCAATTCAAGTTAGGGGATAATTGGTATTTATTGTTATAGAATTGATCTCCCTTGTAAAGACCCAGAAATTTCAAGGAAGTTTTTTTCATAAATATTTTGGAATTTTGTGAATCTATGGCTTCTGACGACACTTGATTCCGAGGCCCGATGTTCCTGGATTTAATTTCTGAATTTTAGCTCGGGAACAGTCAGTGAATGAACGTGTGGGTTTTTCTATCTTTTGATTCGGTGCTCGGAATTGAAATCTAAGGGCACCGATAAACTCACAACGTCGGTAATTACTTAAGGGGAACTTTCCCGCAGTTGCGTTTGCACTGGAGGAGAAGTTAAAAATTGTGGATTAAATGAGAAGTGAATAAAATTGTGGTAAAATTTTATTTTTATATCTGATTTGGTTTTATCCTAAATGGGGGAGTTAGGGTGGGACACACAAGCACCTAACTACCCATATGAGGATAAATGTGAGGTGGGCCTACATGAGCCCCAACCCTTCACATTCTCTAAAACTCCTTAAACCCCCCTCTTAATTTTGTAAACTATTCATTACTTGTGAAACCATTCCTCCTTCTCTCTCTCTCCCTCTTAACTTTTTCCAACACCCTTAAATCCTTCAATTGAACCACTTCAATTAATTAATTATGTTTTTTGAAATTTCAATTTTTAAATGAATGGCATGATTAAATAAAATAATGAGAAGCCTTATTTTATTTTTTATTCGCTTGTTGTTTTTAGATTTTGGGGAGATACCTCTTGAGTTTCTAAGAACACTTCATCTCCTTTGTTGAAGAATGATAACTCTCTGACGAAGAACATCAACTTAGGGACCCTGGATTCTCGATCCACTTCTTCCTCCGAGACAAGTGAGGAGAAACTAATGTGGTATCTCTCCAACGACGTCTCGCCTTATAATCTTCTCTCCGTGAAAAATGGGGAGACACCGCTTCCTCCTTGGACGCACTCCGACGACGTCTACAAATCCTCACTTCGCGACGTCGTCTTCCACGATGCCGACATTTGACATCATTTGTTGAGGTAGGGGTGTGTTTTGATTGGATCAATAATTGAATCTTCTTTCCTTCTTGTTTGGTTCTCTTAAACCGCATGCTACCGAACTAATGCGGAGAGACCTGGCCAAACTAACACGGTCCGAATCCTCCTCCAATTTTGTGATTGTTGGTGGTTCTTTTTGTTCTTCATGGGTGATGAAAAAAGGATCATTACGAGTTCTTTAAGAGATGCAACCATCCTGAAATTGAATAATCAACATCACGGCATCCTAGAGGAGGTGTGACAACGATAGCGGGCGACAGTTCGGACCTGAACAGGATGAACTGTTCCTCGACCATTCATTGAGCGAGATTTCAAAATGTGTTTTTGGATCCAATCAGAAGCCCGAAAACACCAGAATCAACTTCGGGACAACGGGGCGACCTAGAGATGGAAGTTTTGTGACGAACAAACGATCGGAATGAGGAACTGGCATCAAGGGAGGCGTGCTGGCCAGAGGCTTCATTTCTGAAATTTTCCAGACTACAGGGCATGTACTCCTGGAGAACACACCGTGTAGTACGGACATTCTGCGGCTAGGGTTTCGGACGTCAGACGGTTAACACACGGCATATGACCTCTGTCACATGGCGTGTACTTGCCACACTACAAGGAGGTGGAGGCTACGCGAGACTCAGCATGTATTTTCGAAAATACACGGACACTGACAGAAGTACATGGCAAAGAGGCATGATGTGTACTCTCTATGCAAAATGGAAGAAATAGCTTCGTGAAACTCGGATTGTGACCCGGGGATACATGGACATGGTCTAGAGTACATGGGCTTGTACACTATCACACAACCAGACATGGCCAGTGGTACGTCTAACCCATGTACCAATTACACGAGTTTGAGAACACGGGATGAGGCCGTGTATAGGCACATGGCCAGCGTACACGGAGCGGACCCTAGATGTGTGTACATGGCATGTAACCATAACACACGTCGTGTACTTACCTTTTTACATGAACAACCCATTGACACAGGTTGTGGTACACGGGTAGTACCCGAGGCATGAAGACATGACTTGTAATCAGACCAACACGCCGTGTACTTTTTGGAAAATGGCTTGGTTACCATATACTTAGTGTCTTGGAGACGTTTCGTTTGGTTTAGCCCCCAATTACAAGGCGGACCATTGGGATACATCAACTCTGGACTTCATGACAGTTGATGTATCAACCTCCCTTTACTCATGGAGAAGACCCTCCTGGAATTGAGTATGTTGTGTGCGGGAACCCTAGAGCTGGCTGCGACTGCGACGATTACCAAGCTGGGATCCTCCGTAGGTTCGATGACGAAGACAACTGTACATGTATCCTATGTGGGTTTGGTAGCGAGGACGACTGTACTTGGATCCCTTGTGGGTTAGGCAGCGATGACGACTGTACTTGGATCCTACGCGGGTTCGTCAGCGATGGTTACTGTACTTGGATCCTACGTGGGTTCGACAGCGACGACTTCTGTACTTGGATCCTATGTGGGCTCCGCAGGGAAGATGAGTCAAAGGCTACATCTATCATTTCCACCCCTCTTCATGAGTAGTATACCAGTGTGAGCTGAGTCTTGACTTTCAATAATTATAATCAATGTGATTGAATTGCTTTCCTGTGTGAATTGGGTTGTGCTTTCCTGTGTGGACTGGGTTGTACATGGGCTCATGAGTTGGAGTCGATCTGTAATTGATGACTTAGGTATATGTATGGGCATATACCTAAGTAGAGTTGGTTGATACTTCGTGTTTGTATCTTAATTCTTTTTGGTTTATACTTTTTGGTTTATACTTTTTGGATTCTGGGAGACCATTGGGGGTCTCCGGGTCCCTACTGAGTATCATATACTCACACCTGCATGGGTTGTGCCCACACTACGTTGTGTTGGATGCAGACGACAGATATCACTGATTGAGGTGGAGTCTTGTGGAGCAGGATGGTACCTTGAGGAGCACCACTTGGCGGGACGTACATGGAGCGGACGGCCGAACCCGAGGAGCTGAGGAGACTATCTGTACCCAGCCTCCAAGTGGGATATCCGGAGGACAACTCAGTAGTTTCTAGTTTACTTTACTATAGCTGTTCTTTCATTACTGTTGTACTGTACTTTCAGTTGGGTTTGTATTCTCTCCCATTTACTTTCCAACACTAACTTTTTTACTCAGTTTACTCAGTGTTTACATCAGCGTGCGTACTCTATTGTGTTTGTTTACTTATATAATGTCAATTCCTTCCCTTTTATCGGGATTTCCACCTTTGGTTCTAGTCACCAGCCCCTGGCCTATGGAAGATGGGCTTGCGGTAGTCACGACACGGGCCCCGAGGACGGGTCGTGACAAATTGGTATCAGAAGAGTCGGTTCTACCACAGAACTTAGGACTCTGATAATTTCTTCCAGTGAAGCAATAGTGTTATGGGTATTGAGTGTGGTTATCAGTCCAGGGAGTCCAGTGTTGGTGCAGCAGCTGACATATCCATACACCAGGACCCTGACTTCTGATTTCCGACTTAGTGCTCAAAAAAATTGACAGCATGTGTGTTTAAAAAGTTTTCTTTGTGATTACTTTGTGTCAGCTCACCAGGTATACTGTTTGACCATGGTGCACTTATTTCTTTTCATGATGTCCCCACAAGGGCAGCCAGCCAGGGTTCCTAGTTACGTGCGAGATTGCAGCCCACCGAGCGACAAGGCCTTGGTGTAGGGCCCCATTATAGAGGAGGCACTAGCGGTACCTATACCCACTGGGCCTGTAACAGCCCGAGATTTTATGAAAATTATTCTTTTAATTTCATTAATGTCTTGTGTTGTATTCTACACCAAGATTACCTTGTGCTATACGCAACACCGTATTAGCTTGCAGTATACGCAACACTATTCTTGGATCGTGTTACACACAATTTTGATAATAGTTATTCTACGCAACATTGAGTATATATATATATATATTAAATGTATAAATGAAATATGGTTGGATTCTGTTATACGAAACAATGAAGGATTCTTTCACAACACGCAACCCTGACTTGGCTTTCATTACACGCAATTGCGACCTTCCTCGATAGCGTGTGTTGTACGCAATACCGGGTTTTAATAAACAATGTTATATTATTATAATATTGTCATGAACTAGCCGTTATGAATAGTATTAACAAAATTTTGAATTTTATAACATTATTATTCATCTTACACATTTCTAGAACATGGTATAAGAACAAAATAAATTTTTCGGGTAAAATAAGTATTTTTCAAAAAATGCAGTTTTACCGCCTTTTGATGGCGCACCAACTTCAAATATAGTTTTTGACATGTTTATATGTTCAATTTGACAAAATAATATTCTTCTTTTGAATCAGGATGTAAAAATTTACATTAGATAAATTTTTGATATTTTTCCGATAACTTGTATATTTTAATGAATAGTAAAAACACACTATATTTTAATTAAAAACAACTTTTTTCATTGTAATATCTTATGTGGTTAAATTATAATATTGAATGGTTTTAAATTATATTTAGAATATATTTTTACCACTTAATATAATGTTGGTCATTGGACACAATTTTACAATTAAACCGAACATAAACAAGTGTCAATCTTTTGATAGTTATTATCTCTTAAAAACACGCTTTTTGTTTTGACAGCGGGAATTAATTTTAAATTAATTTCTGCAACTTCTGTGTTTTGAATTTAGAAAAATGGATTCCATATTTGGAATTAGGATGTTCAAATTGTGTAAAGAGGTAACTTTTATTTTTAGACATTTTGAATAATTACTGCGGTAAATATTTTATTTACCATGGTTAAGGGTAAATCCGGTAAATAAGGGTTAAAAATAATATGATAATAATATTAAATTACCCTAAAACGTGTCCTAACCCTATTGGTTGATACATGGTCGACCATGGGCATCTTTGGGTCGATTTTGGGACCCCATTGATCCACTTGTAAGTGATAATGACACTTTATTTTAATTAAGTTAAAATGAAAACAAAAATGACACAAGCATATATCTTTTAGAAAAACAATTGTTACATAGGGTTATAAATGTTGGATTTTAGATTATAAATATTCATTAGAAAGATAAAAAGATATCCTACATAATGGTAGTTTATTTGTAATTTTTAGACTTTAAATAATGTAATTTATTTATGACACAATGATGATGTAGTAATTATCTTATTAATGAAATATTGACATAATTGATGTTATAAACACCAAAATAAATGTAATTTGAGACTTTTTATGAATTACACTAATTTAATAGGTTACTATGATATATTAATGTTGATTTAATTAACTTGTTTAGAACATTTAATTCTGTTATGACTCTCACAAAAATCATATATCAAATAGTGTCAAAATTGAGACAAAATAGTTTTTAAATCAAATATTATATTATTAATTGTTATTTTATTCCTAAAAATCTAAGGTTCGGCCAAATGACTTAGATAAAGATATATATATTAATAATAAACAATTTGTGGTTCGGTTGGCATGTTATAGTAAGTGTATTAACCATATAGTGAAAGAAAACAAAAAGACACGGTAAAAGTTAAATTATTTAACTTGGAGTTAAATCTAATTGATAAGGTTAAAATAAAATCCTAAACTTGTCTAAATTCTATTGGTTGATAGGATTTCGACCCATCCCCACTTTAGCTTCGAAATAAGACCCTTTGGAACCATTATAAACCGATTTTCACTTTAATATAAAATAATATTTTGAGATATTCCTAAGGTGCCCCTCACCTCCCTTATAAAAGGACACCTCCTCCCCCTCCTCCTCACACCAATTTGAGCACTCAAGCTCGGCCAACCCCTGACAAAATCCCTTCTCCACTTCCCTAGAAACATCCTATAGGTTCCGGTCTTCCTCAAAGACCAATTCTAGTGCCCTAAGAGGAGGTCTCAAAGAGGCACTTCAAAGAAGAGGTAATTACCGTTACCAATTCTTTCATCTTTATTTCTTCTTCCACTTCTTCTTATTAGGTTGTTTCATTATGAAGTAATAACATCAGTATCACTCATATACTGATATGTTATTATAAGTATGAAACAACCCTATTTCACCATCTATCCATCCTACGGAAAAATAAATCACCGCGCGTGCGTACGTACGGAATACCGTCTCCACGCCGTGGTGTAATCTATTTTCCACCACCACCTTACATGGATGGGTATAATGGTGTAAAGAATAACTATACATAGTTATTACAACATCATATTGATTCTGATATATTGTATAATCCACTCCAATTCAATTCAATATTTATAGAAATGATATCATCGCTCGTGCGTACGTACGGAATACCGTCTCCACGACGCGATGAGATTCATTCTCCATGTTAACCATTTAAGAATGATTATAAAGTATATATAATAAGTACTAATGAAATATATGACATAATAATGATACTATATTTATGTATATATATATGTATGTCATCTACTTACTTCCATTCAAGACAATAAGGAAAGAAAACCAGCGTTCATGCGTACGTACGGACTACCGTCTCCATGAACGGTGTTTTTCATTTTATTTATCTATCTATTATATATATATATACTGAATATATATGATATATAAATCATATTTTATATTCTGGAAGTAAGTAAATCATGATATAAGTAATAATTATGTCAAGAACAACAAGTCAAAACACCTACGATAAATGAAACGATTTTACCCAAAACGCTTCTTTAACATGGAATTTACAAAAGAACGGGTAATATAAAGTCATAAGTGAAACATATATGATATCACAACAATGAATATGATTCTGTAATAAGTCAATGACATTATTTAAATCATTATACAGGAGGTTCGGACACATACGAAGCAAATCGGACCTAAGGTAAGGGAAATATCACAATCTCATTTTTATCCGAGATTGTTTATTCGTAAGTAATTACTGGGGTGTATTTTATCATCCACATCCATGTTCCCTCAATATTTAATATTGTTTCCATCCACTTACAATATTTTAAATCCAATTTTACCCTTCGGTGAGTTTTTAGTAAAGAATATGAAAGGAATCTTTTGTCGTTTTTTTCGTATGAGGTACTTTTTGACTTTTCCGACAAAAGTACGAAGAATGTTTTTTTTAACTTATACGACATGAATGGATTTTTAAAACATTATTTCCAAGAAGCTTCCTTTACAAGTTTTCAAGTTTATTTTTAATCAACTTCTTTTATTTTAAAGTTTTATGACATGTTATGAAAGGAAAAATGTTTTTGAAGAAGAAAGGATATTTTCCTCAAGAATGGAGTTCAAGTGTTTTATCAAAATTATTTTCCATCTAAGATAATAAAGGGTTCTGTTTTTATCCCTATTATTAAATTGATTTTATCATGTTGTGATGGAATTATTTTTATGAATTCCTTTATCTTATATGAGTTGTTTTATGATGTCATGTTGTTTAAGAATCCCATTTTTATTACATGGGTTACGCTATGATGTATGGTTTATGATTATGTGGCACACATAAGAAAGGATTAATTATGAGATGGGTGGGACCTATATCTCCATCCAATGCATTGGGTAAAGATTTTATATCTCATGAGATAGACATGGCTGAAATGGTAGGTTATACCGGTTCAGTGAAACAGGACTGAAACGAGGGTTACTCGATTCAGAAAGGGACTTTGTCCACTAAGATAGTCTTGGCAATGAGTCATGACTAACAAGAAATGATTTTCCATGATTATGTGTGCATGACAAAAAGTTTCAAGTTTCATGTTATGATTATGGTGATCTCATTTTCACTTCTATGATTTGTTCCATGTTAAGATATTATGATCTCTTTTGCAGGTTAAGATTTCCAAAAGCTATGTTCTTATATATATGATGTGATTGATATTTCTTTTGTTTACCCTTACTGAGCATTTGAGCTCACCCTTTTATGTTTTCTTTTCCCCAGGATATAAATAATGGTTTTAGGTAAAAAAAAAGGGATGACCTTTATGGGAGATATTGAAGAACTTTCACCACGATTAGAAGATTACGTTCCGAGTTTCCAAAGACACTAAACTATTACGATCCTTGTGTGTGTGTGTGTGTTTTGTTATGTACTAAGTATTCCACAAAAGTAATGTAATGTCCATGTACGTCAAGGCTTCGGGTCTCTACAGTTGGTATCAGAGGAAATGTTTAGTCAACCTTTGGAAACTAGGATGCGAAAACGTTAGTGAGATCCCTAGAGATATTTCTACGGTATGTCTAGGGATGTCCCTAAGGATAAGTATACGTATAGGATATAGTCCTAGAACTATGGTAATGATATTAGATTAAACCTAAGATGTTAGATATTGAAGTTACTCCCCCTTTATTATGATTTTTGCCTCTAACACTATTTTTTTTTGGGGTTTTAGAAAATCGTTGGAAACAAGATGATTCACGATAATAGAGGATATGGTGGACAATGGAATGATATTCTTCATAATGAAATGGGATTTGGATGTCCAAACATCATTATTATGCCGAATCAGCAATCTCATAATATGATCAATAAAGTAAAATTTGGAAAGTTTCCTGACTCGGCTAATAAGAGAAAGATGGAGTTTCATGATGATCATAGAGGAAAGAAAGTTCAATTCCCCCTATGTAAATCATGTGGGAAGAGGCATCAAGGAGAATTTTTCAAAGGAACTGGAAGATGCTTTGGGTGTGGAAAATAAGGACACAAAGCAAGTAAGTGCAAAGGAAAAGGTTCAGTTAACACCATGGATGAGGATAATGGTATTGCTACGACATCAACAATGGTTAAATGTTTTAAATGTGGAATGTATGGGAATTATGCAAACCAATGCCCTAAGGGAAAGTCTCATGAAGAGAATCAGTATGGAAGTATGGGTAGTATTTATGTGGATGATGATGAAGAGACTACAAATGATATGTGAGATGAAAGAATTGTTGAAGCTCGGTTAATGGTTTAAGAATGTAGTGGAATGATTACATGTTTATCATGTGTAATGTTGTATAAGTAATCTCATGGTACTATGGAATAAAGAGACATGTAATGATTGTTACATTGTTGTCTGATTAATGTTACCAGTAACCATGAAAGGTTATTCAGATACTTTTGGAAAGTAGATGATAAGTGCATAATGAAAGGATAAGAAGATAATGAGATGTTTGATTGTATTCATGAGCTCATGATTGATATAAGGACTAAGTGATATCATGGATTGAGTATATAGAATTTTGAGGATTTTGGTATGTGGAAAGTGTTAATTTTTAACTGCATTCATGTTTTCACTAAGGTATTCAAGAGAATACATGATTAAGGACTTTGAATGTTTGGAATGTGACCAACAAAACATATCTTATGATATATGGGGATCAACGATAATATTAAATCTCTGGTAATTGTTTTCACTATGTTATGAGAGTGGACTGCAGTATTATGGATAAGCCTAAAGATTGGAATGGATTATGTTGGACATAAGTTAGTATTGTTTAAGGATAGAAATTTTTTCGATATTATTGATGATATGTTATAGTAATATAGTTTTGGAAAAAGGACAACCTACAGGACGGGCGACAGCCCATCGCTTCGGACAAGGCTATGGGAATCGAACCCACAACCGAAGTGCGACTGGCCTTTATCGCCTACCACTAGCCTACAGGAAGTCCCTGTTTAGTAGAAACTAGTTTTATTTTATTAAGTGGTATGATATATGAAGTATAAGTTCATTTTTGGAACCATATACGATTAATCTAACCATAAGATGAACTTATAACTTTTCAAACCTTTTGTTTGAGACAGATGGAATGACCCATCATTCTATTACATGATCTGCTAACACATCACGAATAACAAATTCAACTTCATTTATTTAGAATATGAAGTGGAAATTGTTCAAGGCACGAACAACAGTGAGATTGTACCAAAATAAAGTAAGTATTTATTCTAATTCAAATTTTCAACTTTAGGGGAAATGATCTTGAAAACCAAAAATGTTGTCCTAGTGATCTTATACCTGATGAATCAGATGGTACCTTATATCATCACAAATATATGGATTTGTGATTACTGGATTTTCCATAGCCATGTTCTCTACCACTCTCCATCAGAACATGATGGTTAGATTTCTCTTCCATATCCATATTTTCACCTATGTGGAAACCCAATGATTAGTTCATTTGGGTAACCGTTACGTTTCATACTTTTGTTTTTAAAGATTGGTTTTGATATTCCTTTTTACGATGTGGGTTTCTATTAAAGAAACTTTCGAATAGTAAACCATTTATAACCCCGACGAATTTTGAGGGCGAAATTCATTTTAAGGGGGGTAGAATGTAACAGCCCGAGATTTTATGAAAATTATTCTTTTAATTTCATTAATTTCTTGTGTTGTATTCTACACCAAGATTACCTTGCGCTATACGCAACACCGTATTAGCTTGCAGTATACGCAACACTATTCTTGGATCGTGTTACACACAATTTTGATAATAGTTATTCTACGCAACATTGAGTATATATATATATATATATTAAATGTATAAATGAAATATGGTTGGATTCTGTTATACGAAACAATGAAGGATTCTTTCACAACACGCAACCCTGACTTGGCTTGCATTACACGCAATCGCGACCTTCCTCGATAGCGTGTGTTGTACGCAATACCGGGTTTTAATAAACAATGTTATATTATTATAATATTGTCATGAACTAGCCGTTATGAATAGTATTAACTAAATTTTGAATTTTATAACATTATTATTCATCTTACACATTTCTAGAACATGGTATAAGAACAAAATAAATTTTTCGGGTAAAATAAGTATTTTTCAAAAAATGCAGTTTTACCGCCTTTTGATGGCGCACCAACTTCAAATATAGTTTTTGACATGTTTATATGTTCAATTTGACAAAATAATATTCTTCTTTTGAATCAGGATGTAAAAATTTACATTAGATAAATTTTTGATATTTTTCCGATAACTTTCATATTTTAATGAATAGTAAAAACACACTATATTTTAATTAAAAACAACTTTTTTCATTGTAATATCTTATGTGGTTAAATTATAATATTGAATGGTTTTAAATTATATTTAGAATATATTTTTACCACTTAATATAATTTTGGTCATTGGACACAATTTTACAATTAAACCGAACATAAACAAGTGTCAATCTTTTGATAGTTATTATCTCTTAAAAACACGCTTTTTTTTTGACAGCGGGAATTAATTTTAAATTAAATTCTGCAACTTCTGTGTTTTGAATTTAGAAAAATGGATTCCATATTTGGAATCAGGATGTTCAAATTGTGTAAATAGGTAACTTTTATTTTTAGACATTTTGAATAATTACTGCGGTAAATATTTTATTTACCATGGTTAAGGGTAAATCCGGTAAATAAGGGTTAAAAATAATATGATAATAATATTAAATTACCCTAAAACGTGTCCTAACCCTATTGGTTGATACATGGTCGACCATGGGCATCTTTGGGTCGATTTTGGGACCCCATTGATCCACTTGTAAGTGATAATGACACTTTATTTTAATTAAGTTAAAATGAATACAAAAATGACACAAGCATATATCTTTTAGCAAAACAATTGTTACATAGGGTTATATATGTTGGATTTTAGATTATAAATATTCATTAGAAAGATAAAAAGATTTCCTACATAATGGTAGTTTATTTGTAATTTTTATACTTTAAATAATGTAATTTATTTATGACACAATGATGATGTAGTAATTATCTTATTAATGAAATATTGACATAATTGATGTTATAAACACCAAAATAAATGTAATTTGAGACTTTTTATGAATTCCACTAATTTTCTAGGTTACTATGATATATTAATGTTGATTTAATTAACTTGTTTCGAACATTTAATTCTGTTATGACTCTCACAAAAATCATATATCAAATAGTGTCAAAATTGACACAAAATAGTTTTTAAATAAAATATTATATTATTAATTGTTATTTTATTCCTATAAATCTAAGGTTCGGCCAAATGACTTAGATAAGGATATATATATTAATAATAAACAATTTGGGGTTCGTTTGGCATGTTATAGTAAGTGTATTAACCATATAGTGAAAGAAAACAAAAAGACACGGTAAAAGTTAAATTATTTAACTTGGAGTTAAATCTAATTGATAAGGTTAAAATAAAATCCTAAACTTGTCTAAATTCTATTGGTTGATAGGATTGCGACCCATCCCCACTTTAGCTTCGAAATAAGACCCTTTGGAACCATTATAAACCGATTTTGACTTTAATATAAAATAATATTTTGAGATATTCCTAAGGTGCCCCTCACCTCCCTTATAAAAGGACACCTCCTCCCCCTCCTCCTCACACCAATTTGAGCACTCAAGCTCGGCCAACCCCTGAAAAAATCCCTTCTCCACTTCCCTAGAAACATCCTATAGGTTCCGGTCTTCCTCAAAGACCAATTCTAGTGCCCTAAGAGGAGGTCTCAAAGAGGCACTTCAAAGAAGAGGTAATTACCGTTACCAATTCTTTCATCTTTATTTCTTCTTCCACTTCTTCTTCTTAGGTTGTTTCATTATGAAGTAATAACATCAGTATCACTCATATACTGATATGTTATTATAAGTATGAAACAACCCTATTTCACCATCTATCCATCCTACGGAAAAATAAATCACCGCGCGTGCGTACGTACGGAATACCGTCTCCACGCCGTGGTGTAATCTATTTTCCACCACCACCTTACATGGATGGGTATAATGGTGTAAAGAATAACTATACATAGTTATTACAACATCATATTGATTCTGATATATTGTATAATCCACTCCAATTCAATTCAATATTTATAGAAATGATATCATCGCTCGTGCGTACGTACGGAATACCGTCTCCACGACGCGATGAGATTCATTCTCCATGTTAACCATTTAAGAATGATTATAAAGTATATATAATAAGTACTAATGAAATATATGACATAATAATGATACTGTATTTATGTATATATATATGTATGTCATCTACTTACTTCCATTCAAGACAATAAGGAAAGAAAACCAGCGTTCATGCGTACGTACGGACTACCGTCTCCATGAACGGTGTTTTTCATTTTATTTATCTATCTATTATATATATATATACTGAATATATATGATATATAAATCATATTTTATATTCTGGAAGTAAGTAAATCATGATATAAGTAATAATTATGTCAAGAACAACAAGTCAAAACACCTACGATAAATGAAACGATTTTACCCAAAACGCTTCTTTAACATGGAATTTACAAAAGAACGGGTAATATAAAGTCATAAGTGAAACATATATGATATCACAACAATGAATATGATTCTGTAATAAGTCAATGACATTATTTAAATCATTATACAGGAGGTTCGGACACATACGAAGCAAATCGGACCTAAGGTAAGGGAAATATCACAATCTCATTTTTATCCGAGATTGTTTATTCGTAAGTAATTACTGGGGTGTATTTTATCATCCACATCCATGTTCCCTCAATATTTAATATTGTTTCCATCCACTTACAATATTTTAAATCCAATTTTACCCTTCGGTGAGTTTTTAGTAAAGAATATGAAAGGAATCTTTTGTCGTTTTTTTCGTATGAGGTACTTTTTGACTTTTCCGACAAAAGTACGAAGAATGTTTTTTTTAACTTATACGACATGAATGGATTTTTAAAACATTATTTCCAAGAAGCTTCCTTTACAAGTTTTCAAGTTTATTTTTAATCAACTTCTTTTATTTTAAAGTTGTATGACATGTTATGAAAGGAAAAATGTTTTTGAAGAAGAAAGGATATTTTCCTCAAGAATGGAGTTCAAGTGTTTTATCAAAATTATTTTCCATCTAAGATAATAAAGGGTTCTGTTTTTATCCCTATTATTAAATTGATTTGATCATGTTGTGATGGAATTATTTTTATGAATTCCTTTATCTTATATGAGTTGTTTTATGATGTCATGTTGTTTAAGAATCCCATTTTTATTACATGGGTTACGCTATGATGTATGGTTTATGATTATGTGGCACACATAAGAAAGGATTCATTATGAGATGGGTGGGACCTATATCTCCCTCCAATGCATTGGGTAAAGATTTTATATCTCATGAGATAGACATGGCTGAAATGGTAGGTTATACCGGTTCAGTGAAACAGGACTGAAACGAGGGTTACTCGATTCAGAAAGGGACTTTTTCCACTAAGATAGTCTTGGCAATGAGTCATGACTAACAAGAAATGATTTTCCATGATTATGTGTGCATGCCACAAAGTTTCAAGTTTCATGTTATGATTATGGTGATCTCATTTTCACTTCTATGATTTGTTCCATGTTAAGATATTATGATCTCTTTTGCAGGTTAAGATTTCCAAAAGCTATGTTCTTATATATATGATGTGATTCATATTTCTTTTGTTTACCCTTACTGAGCATTTGAGCTCACCCTTTTATGTTTTCTTTTCCCCAGGATATAAAGAAAGGTTTTAGGTAAAAAAAAGGGATGACCTTTATGGGAGATATTGAAGAACTTTCACCACGATTAGAAGATTACGTTCCGAGTTTCCAAAGACACTAAACTATTACGATCCTTGTGTGTGTGTGTGTGTTTTGTTATGTACTAAGTATTCCCCAAAAGTAATGTAATGTCCATGTACGTCAAGGCTTCGGGTCTCTACAGGGCCACCGATACCACCCGCCCCAGCTGCGGAGAGTACATGCCGCCTGAGTGGGATTCATGAGTTTCAGCAATAGAGGCCTCCCTGGTTCCATGAAGAGAGGGACCCTCAGGTAGCCAAGGATTGGATGGAGGCTATCATCCGAGTCTTTAGATTGGTAGGGACACCGACAGATCTTACGGTGATCCTTGCGGAGAGTCTCTCACACACAGAAGTATGTAGATGGTGGATCCTGATGCTCCTGGTGCACGATGAGGCATCACTACTTTGGACGGACTTCAAGAGCCACTTCCACTCGGAGTTTGTTCCAGACACCCTCTATGCGGTGCGCATCTAAGAGTTACTATAGCTATGGTAGGGTAGGATGACAGTAGCCCAGTACTCTGTGAGGTTTACCGACCTCTTGCGCTACTCCACAGACTTAGTACGGGACACATTATTCCAGGCCCGGACCTTCAAGCAGGTACTGAGGCAGGAGATCAGGGCTCTGATGATCTTGCTCAGCATTCCGACTCAGGAAAAGTACTAGAGTGAGCCCTTCTTGTGGAGATCTTCCTTGCTGAGCTGACGCCAGTAGTGAGGCCTACCGTAGGGCGACACGTAGCAGAGACTTCTACAGCTGGTAGTAGACAGATGTCGTAGAGGTCCAAGCAGACCAGGCCATTAGGTGGGAGACCTCAGGACACGGGTTCGGTGCTATGGGGCACACACAGCAGATCCAATCATACAAGAGGTAAGCAGTTCTATGCATTTGGCGGGCAGGGCCACATGGCTCATGATTGCCCGACCCACCATGCAGAGGAGCTGCAGATGGTTGAGGAACCACCCAGGTAGAGGCAGAGGTTTGACTGTGGTGGTCTGTAGGGAGCTGGTGGATGAGGCAGAGGAGCTGTTCGAGTAGCAGGTGGTGGACGACGCTTCGAGGCTCTACCACAACCACCACTAGGAGGACCACCCCGACCACGAGTAGCTGGAAGACATGAGAAGGCTCAGCTCCAGGAAGTCGAGGCCTATGACCACGGTGCACCTAAGATGATTCAAGGTACTATCTGTGTCTACTCCACCTTTTGGTAGTTCTTATATACAGAGGATCAAGTCATTATTTTATTTCCACTTCCCTTGTTCAGAGCTCGGAGATTTCGACGGAGCCATTGGCACGATTTTTATTGCTAGAGACTCCTACGGGAGCAGACTCGAGGATTACACACTGGTTCCGGCAGTGTGAGATTACTCTAGGAGGTGATAGCTTTGGCTGGGATCTTCTTGTAGCGGCGTCGAGGACTTACGATGTCATCTTGGGAATGGATTGGTTTTCTACAGTCCATGCTCAGATTGACTGTATTAGGCGCAAAGTGTGGTGTGTCTGCACAGATGGGAGCAGGTTCACCTTCACTGGCGAGAAGGGAGCCTTTGCAACGCTGGATGGACTTAGCCAGAGGAGAGGGCATCTGATCACACATCAGTTGGCTACTCTCATCATAGGAGCAGTTGATGTGCGGAGTCCGAGTTTTCTTGTTTTGGTGGATCAGTTTGTGGACGTTTTTCTTGACGACGTTCTAGGAATACCTCCACGTAGAGAGGTAGATTTCTACATTGACCTGTACCTTGGGACAGCCCCGATATCTACTTCAGCATATCGGATGGCTATCGCTAAGCTTCGTGAGCTATGAGTACAGCTGGAGGACTTGCAGGGAAAGGGATTCATCCGACCTAGTGTTTCACCCTGGGCTTCTCTGATTTTATTCCCCAAGAAGGTGGATGGGAGATTAAAACTATGTGTCGACTACCGTCGCCTGAATTAGGTGACCATAAAGAACGATTATCCACTCCCGAGGATAGACATCCTCTTTGATCATCTCAAGGTAGCACAATGGTTCCCAAAGATAGAACTCAGGTCAGGCTATCATCAGCTCAGAGTTCGAGATGAGGATGTGCAAATGATGAACTTCAAGTGTCGGTATGGACACTATGAGTTCTTGGTAATGCCTTTGGGCTTAGCCAAAGCTACAGTAGTGTTCATGAGTCTCATGAACAGGATATTCTAGCTTTACCTCAATCGGTTTTTCATTGTATTCATTGACGACATACTGATTCACTCAACTACTGAGGAGGAGCACGCCTACCACTTGCAGGTTGTATTGGACACTCTCCAATAGCACCATCTTTATTGTTATCTCTTGAAGTGCCGGTTTTGGATTCGAGAGGTTTAATTCATGGGCCACATCATCTTAGAGGCGGGATTTGAATTGGATCTTATGAAGATCGAGGAAGTACTTGCTTGGGAGCCACCCAAGAGTGTGATGGAGGTGCGAAGTTTCCTAGAACTGGCTGGGTACTATCAGAGATTTGTGCCAGACTTCTCCATAGTTGCAACACCACGTTCAGCTTTGACAAAGATGGTGAAACCCTTTGTGTGGTCAGATAGATGTTAGCAGAGCTTCCTATAGCTGAGACAAAGATTGACCAGTGCACCCATCTTGAGTCTACCGGAGGAGAGTGTAGGGTACGTAGTTTACTACGATGCATTAGGGACTGGACTCGGGTGTGTCCTGATGCAGGATCGGGAAGTGATTGCCTATGGTTCATGACAGTTGAGGTAGTACGAGTATAGATATTCTACCCATGACCTTGAGTTAGTAGAAGTGGTCTTCTCCTTGAAGATGTGGTGACACTATCTGATGGGTGAGCACTTTACAGTCTACTCTGACCACCAGAGTCTCAGGTAAATATTCTCACAGAAGAACCCGAACCTGGGACATTGGTGATGGCTTGAGTCTTTCTAGGACTATGACTTTGAGATAGTCTATACACTTTGGAAGGAGAACTTGGTTACTGATGCTCTTAGCAGGAGATCAGGCATTCAGCTACTTGGAGAGGCGACAGAGAAACTAGACCCATTACAAATATCCTTCGTGGATAGAGATGGATCAGACTTTCTACAGTCACTAATAGTAACTCCTCCACTACTTCAAAGGGTCAGAGAGGCACAGCGTGGGGACGTTGACTGTGAGACGCGACGTGCAAATAAATCCACAGGATAGCCTCTTGATGGTTTTTATAAAGTAGCAGAGCATGTCATCCTCTTTAGGGGACGTACCATGGTACCAGTTGCACTGCAGGAGGAAGTGCTGAGGGAGTTTCACACTTCCCCTCTTGTGGGATATCCAGGAGTGGTGAAGAGGTACCAGGATCTCAGATGATATCACTGGTGGCCAGGTATGAAGAAGGTTGTGGTAGAGTTCATTTCATGATGCCTCAACTGTCAGTAGGTGAAGGCAGAGCACCAGGTACTGACAGGTTTGGTGCAGCCCTTAGAGGTCCTAGAGTGGAAGTGGGATGGGATATCCATGGATTTCGTGACAGGGCTCCAACGTACTTCTAGAGGACACGACTCAATCAGGGTGATTGTCGACTAACTCCCCAAGTCGGTCCACTTCCTACCTATCAGAGAGCAGGGCTCAGTGCAGAGCTTGGGATGCCCCTACGTTCTGGAGATCGTGCGGCTTCATGGTGTGCCATCAACTATCGTCTCCAATCGAGATGCTCGTTTTACTTCCCGGCAATGGAAGGTGTTCTAAGAGGAATTTGGGATGCAGCTATGCCTGACCACTGCCTTTCACCCTCATATGGATGGCCAGATGGAGATAACCATTCAGACTCTGGAGGACATGCTCTATGTATGTGTCCTCAACTATGGTCGTAGCTTGGATGATAACTGACCCTTGGTGGAGTTTGTGTATAACAACAGCTACCACTCCACCAACGGGATGTCACCATACGAGGCACTGAATGGATGACCATACAGATCACCTCTGTTCTAGACTGACCCTAGGGAGTCAGTACTCGTTATACCAGAGATGGTTAAGGCTGTGACGGAGAAGGTGAAGATCATCAAGGAGCAGATGAAGACTACACAGAGCAGACAGAAGTCCTATGTTGATCGGAGGTGGAGACCACTGGAGTTCGAGGATGGCGACCACGTTTTCTTACGGGTCTCACCTTGATGTGGGTTATAGAGATTTGTCCTGGGCGACAAGTTATCTTCGCGCTTCATTGGACCATTCCAGGTCCTCAGCAAGGTAGGCTAGGTGGCTTATCGCCTGACCCTTCCACATCAGTTGCACCAGGTGCACAACATCTTCCATGTATCTCAACTGAGGAGATATATGCACGACCCAACGCATATCATTTATCATGGGGAGCTGGAAATCGATGACGGGGAGACATTTGCAGAGGTCCTGGTGGAGATCGAGAATCGACAGGACTGGGTCCTATGTGGACGGTCGATTCTTCTGGTGAGCATTCGTTGGATTCAAGGGAACCTCCATGAGATCCCATGGGAGCAGGAGGCTCAGATGCGTGCACAATACCCTCATTTGTTTCCCTAGTTTATGATATAGCTTTATGGGGACCCAAATCCCTGAGGTGGGAGTAATGTAAAGACCCAGAAATTTCAAGGATATTTTTTATTTAAATACATTAGAATTTTGTGAGTCTGTGGCTTCTAATGACACTTGATTCTGAGGCCAGGTGTGCCTGGAATCAATTTCCAAAGTTTAGCTTGGGTACGTTCAGTGAACAAATGATCGGGTTTTTTTATCTTTTGATCCGGTGCTCAGAATTGAAATCTGAGGGCACCGATGAACTCACAACGCCGGTAATTTCTCAAGGGGACCTTCACCGTGGTTGTGTTTCCACGGGAGGATAAGTTAAAAATTATGGATCAAATGAGAAGTGAATAAAATTGTGGTACAATTTTGTTTTTATATTTGAGGTGGTTTTATCCTACATGGGGGAGTTAGGGTGGGTCCTAAAATCACCTAACTACCCATGTGAGGATAAATGTGAGGTGGGGCCCACACGAGCCCCAACCCTTCACATTCTCTAAAAATCCTTAAACCCCCCTCTTAATTTTGTAAACTCCTTATTACTTGTTAAACGTTTCCACCTTATCTCTCTCTCCCTCTTAACTTTTTCCAACACACTTAAATCAATTAATTGAACCAATTTAATTAATTAATTAAGAGTTTTGAAATTTAAATATTGAAATGCATGGCATGATTAAATAAAATAAGGAGAAGCCTTATTTTTTTTGGTTCACTTGTTGTGTTGATATTTTGGAGAGAGAGCTCTTGAGTTTTGAAGAATTCTTTATCTCCGTTGTTGAAGAATGCAAACTCTCCAAAGAAGAACATTAACTCGGAAACCCTGGATTCTTCATCCCCTTCTTCCTCTGCGACATGGGAGGAGACACTGATGCGGGATCTCTCCAAAGCCATCTCACCGTATAATCTTCTCTCCGTGAAAAAAGGGGATACGCCGCTTCTTCCTCGGATGCACTCTAACGATGTCTTCGAATCCTCACCTCGTGACGCTGTCTTACGCGACGCTGACGTTCGACATCATTTGTTGAGGTAGGGTTGTGTTTTGATTGGATCAATGATTTAATCTTTTTTCATTCTTTTTTTGTTCTCTTAAACCTCCTACTACCGAACTAACGTCGATAGACCGGGTCAAACTAACACGGTCTCAATCCTCCGCCAATTTTGTGATTGTTGGTGGTTCTTCGTGTTCTTCACGGGTGACGAACAATGGGTCATTACGAGTTCATTAAGTGATGAAACGATCCAAAAATTGAAGAATAAACATCAGGGAATCCTAGAGGAGGTGCAACAATGATTGAGAGTGATGGTTTGGACTAGAACGGGATGGATCATTCCTCGACCGTTCTTCGAACGAGAATTCAAAACGTGTTTTCAGAGCCGATCGGAAGCCGGAAACCACCTGAATCAACTTTAGGACAACGGAGAGACCTATATACTGAAGTTTCCTGATGAATGAACGATTGGAATTAAGAACCGACATTAAGAGAGGCACATTGGCTAGAGGTGTCATTTCTGGAAAATTTCAGACTACACGGCGTGTACTCCTGGAGAACACGTCGTGTAGTACAAAAATTCTGCGGCAAGGGTTTCGGAAGTCAGATGGTTAACACATGACGTGTGACCTCTGTCACATGGCATGTACTTGCCACGCTGTAAGGAGGTGGCGGTTATTCAAGTCTCAGCGTGTATTTTGGGAAATACACGGACACAGACAGAAGTACACGACCAAGAGTCAAGACATGTACTCTCTACGTAGAATGGAAGAAACAGATTTGTGAGACTTGGCATGTCACCCGGGGATACACGAACACAATGTAGAGTACATGGCCATGTACACTATAACATGGCCAGACATGGCCAGTGGTACGACTAACCCATGTACCAATTACACGAGTTTGAGAACACGGGTTCAGGCCATGTACGGGCACATGACCAGCGTACATGGACCCGAACCCAGATGTTTGGACATGGCGTGTAACCATACCACACACCATGTACTTACCTTTTTACACGAACAGCCCATTGACACAGGCCTTGGTACACGGGCAGTACCCGATATCTGAAGACACGACGTGTAATCATACCAACACGCCTTGTACGTTTTGGAAAATGGATTGGTTACCTTATACTCAGTGTCTTGGACAGGTTTTGTTTGGTTTAGCCCCATATGATGAGGCGGACCTTTGGGATACATCATCTCTGGACTTTGTGAAAGTGGATGTATCGACCTCCCTTTACTCGTGGAGTGGACCCTCCTGGAATTGAGTCTGATGTGTGCGGCAACCCTAGAGCTGGTTGCGACTGCGACGACAACCAAGCCGGGATCCTCCGTGGGTTCGATGACAAAGACAACTTTACATGGATCCTACATGGGTTCAGCAACGTGGACGAATGTACATAGATCCTCCGTGGGTTCGGCGGCGATGACAGCTGTACTTGGATCCTACGTTGGTTCAACAGCGATGGTTACTGTACTTGGATCCTACATGGGTTCGGCAGTGACGACTTCTGTACTTGGATCCTACGTGGGTTCAGCAGAGAAGATAATTCAAAGGCTACATCTATCATCTCCACCCCTCTTCATGAGTAGTATACCTGTGTGAGATGAGTCTTCACTTTCAATCATTATCATCGATGTGATTGACTTTCTTTCCTGTGTGCATTGGGTTGTGCTTTCATGTGGGGACTAGTTTGTACATGGGCTCATGAGTTGGAGCCGAACTAGAATTGATGACATAGGTAAATGTACGGGCATATATCTAAGTAGAGTTGGTTGATAATTCGTGGTTGTATCTATATCATTTTTGGTTTATCCTTTGTGGATTATGGGAGACCTTCGGGGGTCTCGGGGTCCCCACTGAGTATCCTATACTCACCCCTGCACAGGCTATGCCAGCACTATGTTTTTTTGGATGCAAATGACAAACATCACTGATCTATGTAGATTCTTTCGGATCCAGACAGTACCTAGAGGTGAACCAATTGGCGGGATATACACAGAGCGGATGGCCAGACCCGAGGAGCTTAGGAGACCATCGGTACCCACCCTTCAGGTGGGATATCCGGAGGATGACTCAGTGGTTGCTGGTTTACTTAACTACATATAGCGACCCATGCATTACATACATGGTTAATACTTCAATATTAAAGCATACTTATTACAACATATAACAAAACCATGAAAGGACCGTATAGGTATAGTGTCTTTAGAAACTGGGAAACATAAACAACTGGTTCATAAAGCATTTACACTGTCTCCCATTTATTTCATCATATCTATAGTCCCTTTTGGCATATCTTACTTAATACCCTTCTTCCTGACCTGGGGAAAGAAAACATACAAAAGGGTGATCTCAAATGCTCAGTAAGGGTAAAAAAAATAAATATCAATCACATCAAATTCATAAGAACATAACATTTTGGAAATCTTACCCTGTAAAGGAGATCATAATTTCATAACATGGGATAAATCATAGTAGTGAAATGTAATCCCAATAATCATAACTTAAAACATGAAACTTTGTGTCATACACACATAATCATAGAGAATCATTTCTTATTAGTCAAGACTCATTACCAATACTATCTTAGTGGACAAAGTCCATTTCTAAACCAAGTTCACTCCTCGTTTCAGTCCTATTTCACTGAACCGGTTTAACCTGCCTTTCTAGCCATGTCTATCTCATGAGATATAAAACCTTTACCCAATGCATTGGAGGGAGATATAGGTCCCACCCATCTCATAATTTTACCACTCTTATGTGTGCCACAAAATCATAAATCATACATCATTGCATAACCCATGTAATGAAAATGGGATTCTTAAACATCGTGACATCATAAAACAATTTATAAAAATAATTTCATCACAACATAATCAAATAAATGTAATAATAGAGATAGAAATAGAACCCAATATTATCTTATATGGAAAATAATTTTGATAAAACACTTGAACTCCATTCTTGAGGAAACTATCCTTTCTACTTCAAAAACATTTTTCCTTTCTTAACATGTCATTAAATTTTAAACTAAAAGAAGTTGATTAAAAATAAACATGAAATCATGTAAAGGAAGCTTCTTGGAAATAATTTTTTAAAAATCCATTCCTGCTGTATAAGTTAAAAAAACATTTTTATCGTACTTTTGTCGTAAAAGTCAAAAAGTACCTCGTATGAAAAACAAAAAAAGATTCCTTTCATATCCTTTACTTAAAACTCACCGAAGGGTAAAATTGGATTTAATAAATTGTAGGTGGATGGAAACAATATTACATATTGAGGGAACATGTATGTTGATGATAAAACACACCCCAGTAAATACCGAAGTATAAACAATCTCGGATAAAACTGAGATTGTGATATTTTCCCTTACCTTAGGTCCCATTTGCTTCGTAAGTGTCCGAACCACCTGTATAATTATTTAAATAATGTTATTGACTTATTATATAATAATAATTATTGTTATGATATCATATATGGTCATATTCTTAGCATCTTATTAGTAATATTTCATTACTACTTGTTATTTGGGTGTTTATTACTTTTTGTTCTTATGCATGTTTTGTCGAATAAATTCTTATTCTTCTCTCTAGTTTATAGATACCTCATTTCCAGAATGGTATTAGTGTACTATATATCATATTTATTCATTCAATTCATTTATATAATCAAAATGCAATGAAGATCCTGTAGAACGAGTCGCATCACATCGTGGAGACTGTATTCTGTACGTACACATGAGTGATGATATCATTCCCATGATTGTGGAATTGTATTGGAGTGTATGTATACTATTTCAGAATCAATACCACTTAACAATAATCATATATAGTTTTTTATTTTCACCATTATACACATCCAAGTAAGGTGGTGATGGAAAAGAGATTACACCACGGCGTGGAGATGGTATTCCGTACGTACGCACGCGCGGTGATTTCGTTATCTGTAGGATGGATAGATGGTGAAATAGGGTTGTTTCATACTTATAATAACATATTAGTATATGATTGATACTGATGTTATTAATTCATAATGAAAAAACTAAAGGAGAAGAAGTGGAAGAGGAAATAAAGTTGAAAGAATCGGTAACGGACATTACCTCTTCTTTGAAGCGCCTCTTTGAGACCTCCTCTTAGGGCACTACAATTGGTCTTTGAAGAAGACCAGGGCCTCTAGGATGTTTCTAGGGAAGTGGGGAAGTGAAATGGGCAGGTATTGGCCGAGCTTGAAGGCTCAAATTGGTGTGAGGAGGAGAAGGAGGAGGTGCCCTTTTATAAGGGAGGAGAGGGGCACCTTTGGAAATATAAGAAATGTTAGTTTATATTAAATCCCAACCCCACATAAAAACATCCAAAATGGATCATATCCGAAGATTAGATGAGATGGGGTTGTAATATCATCAACCAATAAAATTTGGACATGTTAGGAATTTATTTAAAACATTATCAACTTGATTTATCCTTATTTATCAATTTAATTTTATTTGTGGTAATAATATTCTAAATTTTAAATTATTATAAATAATTACATATGTGTTGTGAATTTTCCATAATTTGACATTGTATGACATTTTATACCATATAATTATTAATTTATAATTTTTAAATATTTTTTGTGATTTTTAACCAATTTTATAATATGTTATTTTTATAAAATAACAATAGTGTCAATTTTGACAATATTCATTTATTTGAATTTAAATAAACTATATACAGATGATATGTTAGAAGTAAATGCTTTAATAGATTCATAAAATTTCATATGTATCTATAAAATTATTGTAGTACATTAAATAGTTCATATAATATTTATTTTAATATTTTTAAAACCATTTATTTGATATTTTAATTAATAAATTAATTTCAACATCACTATTGTGTCATAAATAATGATAATTATTTAATCCCTAAAAATTATAAATAAATTCCTAAGATGTATATAATTGTATTATTTTTCTGGAGACTATTCATGTTCAAAGTTTCATTAAGTTTATCACTAAATGAAAATTATTATACTTATAAGATTTAAGAAAGTGACATGTTGTCGCATTCTTTGGTTTTAATAATAATTAAATTATTTTCATGGAACAAAGTCCATTAAATGAATCTAATCCGACCCTTAGGTGATATGGGTCGACTTTTAGTCATCCAATAGGATTTTGGCAGGTGTTAGGGTAATTTTAGAATCTTACATTTACCCTTAATTACCCGATTTACCTTTAACTATGATAAATAAATATTACCATAGTTACTATTCATAATGCCCAAAAATAAAAAATATCCTATTAACATAATTTGGACCCACTGAATCTGAATATGGAATCCATTTTTCAAAATTTAAAACATAAAAGTTGCAGTAATTAATTTAAAATAAATCTTGTTGTTAAGAAAACGGGTTTTAGAAGTTAAAACATTGCCAAATATTGAAATGTTTTTACCTATGAATTCAATGTGTAATTAATGCTAATGACATACATTATATTAAATGGAAAAAATATATTCTATTTATACTTTAAAATCATTAAATATTATAATTTAACCATATAAATTATCTCAATGAAAAAAGTTGTTTTTAATTAAAAATTAGCGTATTTTTACTATTCATCAAAATATGAAAGTTATCAGAAAAAAATCAAAAATTTATCTGAAGTAAATTTTTATACCCTGATTCAAAATAAGAATTTTATTTTTAAAATTGAACATATAAACATTTCAAAAACTAGATTTAATGTGGGTGCACCATCAAAAGGCGGTAAAACTGCATTTTTTAAAAATACTTATTTTACCCGAAAAATTTATTTTGTTCTCTTACCATGTTCTAGAAAATGTGTAAGATGAATAATAAAATTCAAAATGTAGTTAATACTATTCATAACAGCTAGTTCATAATAATATATCATTTTTTAGTGAAACCATGTATTGCGTACTACACACGCTATCGAGAAAGGTTGTGATTGCGTGTAATGCAAGCCATGTCCATATTGTGTGCTGTGAAAGATTCCTTTGGTGTTGCATATAAAATAAGACATAAACAAAATTCTCATAAAATCTCAGGGTGTTACATTCTACCCCCCATAAAATGAATTTCTCCCTCAAAATTCGTCACTTCATTACAAACAGATGAGGATACCTCTCCCTCATCATATCCTCAAGTTCCCATGTAGCTTTTTCTAATTGGTGGTTCCTCCATAAAACTTTCACCAAGAGAGTGGTCTTGTTCTGTGGGAATTTTTCGCTATGATCCATAATCTTTATCTATTGTTCTTCATAAGAAATATCTTGCTCCAGCGGTACAACTTATGAGCTGAGTACATGTGAAGGATCAGGTATGTACTTTCTCAGGAGAGATACATGGAACACATCGTGAACTTGAGAGAGATTCGGTGGAAGCGCCAATCGGTAATCTACCTTCCCAACATGATCCAGAATTTCAAAAGGACCGATATATCTAGGGCTCAACTTTCCCTTCTTTACAAATCTCATGACCCTCTTCCAGGGAGATATTCGTAAGAACACTTTATCACCCACTTAAAACTCTAGGTCTTTTCTTCGGTTGTCGGCATAACTTTTCTGTCAACTGTGAGCTGTTGTTATGTGTTGTTGAATAGATCTAACCTTTTCTGACATTTCATCAACAAGATCAGGTCCTAATAGGTTTCATTCCCCAACTTCATCCCAGCAAGTTGGAGTCTTGCATTTATTTCCATAGACAGATTCATAAGGAGCCATCTGAATACTGGAGTGAAAGCTGTTATTATAAGAAAATTCCACCAAAGGTAGGTGTTGATCCCAACCACCTTTGAAATCTATAGAGAAAGATCTCAACATATCTTCTAGATTTTGAATTGTCCTCTCAGACTGACCATCTGTCTGAGGATGATAAGCAGTGCTGAAACACAACACTGTATCCAAAGTATGTTGAAGGCTTCGCCAGAACTTTGAGGTAAACCTCGGATCCTGATCAGATATAATAAAAAGTGGTACTCCATGCAATCTTACCACTTCTTTTACATATATCCTGGAAAGCTGATCTAGAGATAAATCCCCTCTAATAGCAATTAAGTGTGCAGACTTTGTAAGATGATAAACTATGACCCAGATAGCATTATTTCCATTGGATGTTTTAGGAAGTCCAATGACTAAGTCCATAGTGATGTTTTCCATTTCCATTCTAGTATGGGTAATGGTTGTAACATCCCCTTAGACTTTTGTCTCTCAGTTTTAACTTGCTGACAAACCAAGCATCGAGAGACATATTCAGCAATATCAATTTTAATTCCATCCCACCAGAAGTACTCTTTCAGGTCCCTATACATCTTCGTGCTTCCAGGATGAATAGAGAATGAAGAACTATGAGCCTCATCCAGAAACTCCTTCTTTAATTTGGGGATGGGAGGAACACAAACCTGATTCCTGGACGTTATTATCCCATCTCAATCAAGGTTGAATTCAGGAACATTTCTCACCTTCTTTTGTAATTTGACATCTTCTTTCTGTGCCTCTTGAATCTTCACATGTATAGATGGTTAAACATTCATTTGAGAAAGATAATATTTCTCCCCTTCCATTAAAATTCCAAGATCCATCCTTTGTAAATCCATAAATATTGGATCTTTTATGATCCTCATCATGGATAAGCTAGCAAGGTCTTTTAGACTTAATGCATCTACTACATTGTTTGCTTTCCGAGGGTGGTAATGAATTGAGTAGTCATAATCCTTAACCTACTCCAACCATCTTCTTTGATGCATATTCAGCTTCTTTTGTGTGAAAATATAATTTAAACTTTTATGATCAGTATAAATATCACACCATTCACCATAAAGGTAATGCATCCAAATATTTAATGCAAAGATTACCGCAGCTAACTCCAAATAATGAGTTGGGTAATTTTGCTCATGGATTTTCAACTATCATGAGGCATAAGCTATCACCATATCATTTTGCATGAGAACACATCCCAGTCCCTTCTTGTATGCATCACTGTAGATCACAAACCTCTCTCCACTGCAAGGTAGTGTGAGAACAGCTGCACTGGCTAACCTTCTTTTTAGCTCTTTGAAATTTTCTTCACATTCCTCCGTCCAAACAAACATAACTCTTTTTCGAGTCAACTTGGCGAGTGGGTTAGATAACCTTGAAAAATCTTTCACAAAACATTGGTAATATCCAGCCAAACCAAGAAAACTTCGGATCTCAGTTACTGTTGTTGGTCTCGGCCATCTTTCAATAACCTCTGTTTTTGCTGGATCCACGGATATCCCCTCTTTTGAGATTATGTGACCCAAAAATGCCACTTTTAAAATCCAAAATTCACACTTGGTAAATTTGGCATAATGCTTCACCTTTATTAGGGTCTTTAATACAATTCTCAAGTGATCTTCATGTTCTTCCTTTCTCTTTGAATAGACAAGCATATCATCTATAAATACTACCAAAAACTGATCAAGATATTCTCTAAAGACTCTATTCATCAGATCCATGAAGATAGCAGGGGCATTAGTAAGACCAAATGGAATCACTCTAAATTCATAGTGTTTATAACTTGTATGGAAAGCCGTATTTGGTATATCCTCCCTTTTGACCCTTAATTGATGATACCCTGAACGAAGATAAATCTTGGAAAAGTATTGAGCTCCGCATAGTTGGTCAAAGAGGTCATCAATGCGTGGGAGATGATATTTGTTCTTGATAGTGATCTTGTTAAGTTCTCGATAATCAATGCAGAGTCTCATTGATCCATCTTTCTTCTTAACAAACAAAATTGGTGCGCCCCAAGGTGACGTACTAGGGCTTATGAATCCTTTATCAAGATTCTCTTGGAGTTTCTTCTTCAATTCCTGCAACTCAATTGGGGCCATTCTATAAGGTGTCTTTGAAATAGGCAAAGCACCCGGTACGAGTTCTATTGAAAACTCAACTTCACGATTTGGTGGAAGACCTGGCAATTCCTCCGGAAAGACATCATCAAATTCCCATAAAATGGGAATATTATTAATCGTGAGTTTCACTCCAACCATTTGAGATAAATAACCTTCATTTAGTGGAATCAAGACCCATAAGATGGATGAAATTTCCACTGGAAGGTTATGTTCATCCTTGCATCGATAGATGATCATAGATTGATCTAGAATATGAAATGTGACTTCCATTCTTTGGAAATTGATATAATCTCCATGTAATGAAAGCCAATCCATGCCAAGAATCACATCAAATTCCAATATAGGAAGGATCACAAGATTTACAGGAATCACTTTCCCACAAACTTTAATCAGAGAAGAATTGTAAACTTTTGATGTGATTGTTGTGCCATTAGGAGTTGTCAAAGCCAACTCAACATCTAATTGTTGAGGTAATACGGTGATACCCTTAGAAAATTCTTCAGAAATAAAAGAGTGGGTGGATCCTAAATCAAATAAAACATTTTCTACTTTAGAGTGGATGGTAAGTGTACCTCTCACCACGTTGTTGTCGTACTCCACATCGCCGATAGTAATTGCATGTGTCTTTTCTTTGTCTTTGGCCTTAAGAGTTTGTTGATGTCGATCATCATTATCAACCCTTGGATTTGGGAATTGATTGGCATAATGCCCCATCTCCTTGCACTTGAAACATTGAAGTGTAGTAGGTTCATTCTGTGTATCCCTTTGATTTTTTGCATCATTAGACATGTTTATTCCATTATTTCGATATTCAATTGCCCGATGACCTTTTCTTCCACACTTATATCATTTTCTTGTCCCCTTAAGAAAATTTCCTCCATGTTTTTTTCCACACATTGAGCATAAGGGAAAACTCATTTTCTTTTCAGTGTGGTCTTTAGATTTTCCTTTGAATTCCATTTTCCTCTTCTTATCAAACCCATGTGACTGATGGGTTACACCAATCTCCATCTCAACCTTGAGAGCACATCGAACAATATCCTCGTAGGTATGGAAGTCCCTTATGGTGAACACCCTTCGAAGACTTGGTTTTAAGCCACTAAAGAATCGATCAATCTTACTCTCAGGTTGGATAATAATTCCTGAAGCGTACCTTGCAAGTATTGTAAAATTTGCTTTGTAGGTACCAAAGTATTCATCATCATTTTGCTTCAGTTCAAGAAACTCCTTCTCCATCTTTGTTCGAAGATTTTGAGGGAAATACTTATTGAAAAATAAGTTCTTGAACTCGTCCCATTCCATGGACTCAATTTCATCCCTTTGCCTCATATTCTTAATAAGATTCCACCATTGATCAGCATCACCTTCCAAAAGATACACTGCTAAGATGACTTTATCATGTTCAGAACATTGAATAACTGAAAATATCTTTTCAGTGGTACTGATCTATTGTTCAGCAACTAATGGATCAGAAGGCCCGCTGAATGAAGTTGGACGCTGCCTCATGAAGGATTAGACAGAATTTTTCTCATTGCATTGCTCATTTGGAAGTCCTGTATGATTCATATCTTGAGAATGTTGTGTGAGCATGGCTACAAGATTTTGCATTCCACCTCCCATAACGTTTGGTTTCTCAGGGGGACAATCATTTCATTTCCCGTCGCATTCCGGATTAACACGGTTTCTTTGGGTAACAGCCATTGACTAAAACCAAGAAGAATAGTGTGATCAACACTATTTATAATAGGAAAACCACATAATCAAGAATAAAATTTCACACTTAAGGTCTTATCATAGGTTTTTCATGGCCATTTCTAAAACACTAATATTGTGTTCTATGCTTAGACATATCCTTAGGTTTCTTACTAAGGCTTTCACATCCTAGTTTCCAAAGGTTGACTATACCTTTCCTCTGATACCAACTATAGAGATCCATACGTTACATACATGGCTAATACTTCAAAATTGAAGCATACTCATAACAACATATAACAAAACCATGAAAGGACCGTATAGGTATAGTGTCTTTAGAAACTGGGAAACATAAAAAACTGGTTCATAAAGCATCTACACTGTCTCCCATTTATTTCATCATATCTATAGTCCCTCTTTGGCATATCTTACTTAATACCCTTCTTCCTGACTTGGGGAAAGAAAACATAAAAAAGGGTGAGCTCAAATGCTCAGTAAGGGTAAACAAAAGAAATATTAATTACATCAAATTCATAAGAACATAACATTTTAGAAATCTTACCCTCCAAAAGAGATCATAATTTCATAACATGGGATAAATCATAGTATTGAAATGTAATCCCAATAATCATAACAGAAAACATGAAACTTTTTTTCATACACACATAATCATAGAGAATCATTTCTTATTAGTCAAGGCTCATTTCCAAGACTATCTTAGTGGACAATGTCCATTTCTAAACCGTGTTCACTCCTCGTTTCAGTCCTGTTTCACTGAACCGGTTTAACCGGCCGTTCCAGCCATGTCTATCTCATGAGATATAAAATCTTTACCCAATGCATTGGAGGGATATATAGGTCCCTCCCATCTCATAATGATACCATTCTTATGTGTGCCACAAAATCATAAATCATACATCATTGCATAACCCATGTAATAAAAATGGGATTCTTAAACATCATGACATCATAGAACAATTCATAAAAATAATTCCATCACAAAATAACCAAATAAATGTAATAATAGGGATAGAAAAAGAACTATATATTATCTTATATGGAAAATAATTTTGATAAAACACTTGAACTCTATTCTTGAGGAAACTATCCTTTCTACTTCAAAAACATTTTTCCTTTCTTAACATGTCATACAATTTTAAACTAAAATAAGTTTATTAAAAATAATCACGAAAACTTGTAAAGGAAGATTCTTGGAAATAATGTTTTAAAATTCCATTCATGCCGTATATGTTAAAAAAACATTCTTCTCGTACTTTTGTCGTAAAAGTCAAAAAGTACCGCGTACAAAAAATGACAAAAGATTCCTTTCATATCCTTTACTAAAAACTCACCAAAGGGTAAAATTGGATTTAAACAATTGTAGGTGGATGGAAACAATATTACTTATTGAGGGAACATGGATATGGATGATAATATACACCCCAGTAAATACCAAAGTATAAACAATCTCGAATAAAAATGAGATTGTGATATTTTCCCTTACCTTAGGTCTGATTTGCTTCGTAAGTTTCTGAACCTCCGGTATAATTATTTAAATAATGTTATTGACTTACTCCATAATCATACTTAATTTTATGATATCTTATATGGTCATATTCTTAGCTTCTTATTAGTAATATTTCATTACTACTTGTTATTCGGGTGTTTATTACTTTTTGTTCTTATGCGTGTTTTGTTGAATAAATTCTTATTCTTCTCTTTAGGTTATAGATAACTCATTTCCAGAATGGTATTAGTGTACTATATATCATATTTATTCATTCAATTAATTTATATAATCATTATTCAATGAAGATCATGTAGAACGAATCACATCACATCGTGGAGATGGTATTTTGTATGTACGCACGAGTGATGATATCGTTCCCATGATTGTGGAATTGTATTTGAGTGTATGTATACTATTTCAGAATAAATAACACTTTACAATAATTATATATAGTTATTTATTTTCACCATTATACCCATCCAAGTAAGGTGGTGATGGAAAATAGATTACACCACGGCGTGGAGATGGTATTCCGTACATACACATGCGCGGTGATTTCGTTTTCCATAGGATGGATAGATGGTGAAATAGGGTTGTTTCATACTTATAATAACATATAATTATATGATTGATACTAATGTTATTAATTTATAATGAAAAAACTAAAGAAGAATATGTGGAAGAAGAAATAAAGTTGAAAGAATCGGTAACGGACATTACCTCTTCTTTGAAGCGCCTCTTTGAGACCTCCTCTTAGGGCACTACAATTAGACTTTGAAGAAGACCAGGACCCCTAGTATGTTTATAGGGAAGTGTGGAAGTGAAATGGTCAGGGATTGGCCAAGATTGAAGGCTCAAATTGGTGTGAGGAGGAGAGGGAGGAGGTTCCCTTTTATAAGGGATGAGAGTGGCACCTTTGGAAATATAAGAAATATTAGTTTATATTAAATCCCAAACACATGTAAAAACATCCAAAATGACTCATATCCAAATATTAGATGATATAGGGTTGGAATCTCATCAACCAATAAAATTTAGACATGTTAGGATTTTATTTTAAGCATTATCAACTTGATTTATCCTTATTTATCAATTTAATTTTATTTGTGATAATAATATTCTAAATTTTAAATTATTATAAATAATTACATATGTGTTGTGAATTTTCTATAATTTGACACTTTATGACATTTTAGACCATATAATTCTTAATTTGTCAATTTTAAATATTTTTTGTGATTTTTAAACAATTTTATAATATTTTATTTTTATAAAATAACAATAGAGTCAATTTTGACACTATTCCTTTATTTGAATTTAAATAAAATATATATAGAAGATATTTTATAACTAAATGCTTTAATATATTAATAAAATGTCATATGTATCTAGAAAATGAGTGGAGAACATTAAATAGTTCATATAATATTTATTTTAATATTTTTGAAACCATTTATTTGATATTTTAATTAATAAAATAATTTCAACATAACTATTGTGTCATAATTAATGATAATTATTTAATCCCTAAAAGTTATAAATAAATTTCTATGATGTAGATAATTGTATTAGATATCTGGATACTATTCAGGTTTTATTTTTCATTATGTTTATCAATAAATTAAAATTATTATACTTATAAGATTTAAGAAAGTGACACTATGTCACATTCTTTGGTTTTAATAATAATTAAATTATTTTCATGGACAAAAGACCATTAAATGAATAAAATACGACCCTTAGGTGAAATGGGTCGACCTTTAGTCATCCAATAGGATTTTGGTAGGTGTTAGTGTAATTTTATAATCTTATATTTACCCTTAATTACCCGATTTACCTTTAACTATGGTAAATAAATTTTACCGTAGTTACTATTCATAATGCCCAAAAATAAAAAGTATCCTATTTACATAATTTGGAACCACTGATTCCAAATATGGAATCCATTTTTCATAATTCAAAACATATAAGTTGTAGTAATTAATTTAAAATAAATCTCTTTGTTAAGAAAATGGGTTTTAGATGTTAAAACATTGCCAAAGATTGAAATGTTTTTACCTATGAATTCAATGTGAAATTAATGCTAATGACATAAATTATATTAAATGGTAAAAATATATTATATTTATACTTTAAAACAATTAAATATTATAATTTAACCATATAAATTATCTCAATGAAAAAAATTGTTTTTAATTAAAAATTAGCGTATTTTTACTATTCATAAAAATATGAAAGTTATCAGAAAAATATCAAAAATTTATCTGAAGTAAATTTTTATACCTTGATTCAAAAGAAGAATTTTATTTTGTAAAATTTAACTTATAAACCTTTCAAAAACTATATTTAATTTGGGTGCCCTATCAAAAGGCGGCAAAAATGCTTTTTTTGAAAGATACTTATTTTACCCGAAAATTTTATTTTGTTCTCTTTCCATGTTCTAGAAAATGTGTAAGATGAATAATAAAATTCAAAATGTAGTTAATACTATTCATTACGGCTAGTTCATAATAATATATTATTGTTTAGTGAAACCCAGTATTGCGTACTACACACGCTATCGAGGAAGGTCGTGATTGCGTGTAATGCTAGCCATGTCCATATTGTGTGATGTAAAAGATTCCTTTGGTGTTGCGTATAACATAAGACATAAAAAAAATTCTCTTAAAATCTCAGGGTGTTACACTGCAGCTGTTCTTTCTTTACTGTTGTATTGTACATTCAGTTGGGTTTGTTTTTTGGCCCATTTACTTTCCATCACTTATTTTGTACTCAGTTTACTTAGTGTTTACTTCAGATTGCATACTCTATTGTGTTTTTTATTTATATAAATGCAATGCCTTCCCTTTTATCGAGATTTTTGCCTTTGGTGCTAGTCTCTAGCCCCTGGCCTTTGGAATGCGGGCTTGGGGTAGTCACGACACGGGCCCCGAGGACGGTTCATGACATCCCTATAGTCACAGTACAACCTAATGGATCCATCTTTTTTTCTTAACAGAAAAACAGGGGCTCCCCATAGAGAAACACTAGAGTGAATAATTCCCTTATTACTCAATTCTTCTAGTAGTTTATTTAGTTCCACTAATTCCATAGTGGCCATTCTATAAGGGGTATTTGATATGGGCCTTGAATCAATAATTAAATCAATGGAAAACTAAATTTCTCATTATAGAGGATGTCTAGCGAAATCTTCTGGAAACAAGTCAACATATTCTTGAAAAATAGTAGCATCCTCTATTTGAACATTATTTTCCTCACCCATAATTATTTTATTCTCCTCCCCTCCTAATAATTGAATTTAGTTGAGCTACTTGGGGTGGAACTAGATAAGAGATGGTGACGTTTCTGCTCTAAATATAGTTACTTGTTATCATCATTGAAAATTGTAACATCCTTCTCCTTGCATTAAAGTTTCACATCATGGTCCGAAATCCAATCCATACCAAGGATTATATCAAATTCAATCATGGGTATGACGATTAGATCTAAGATAAATAACTTTTATATTTCTAATTGGGAATTGATTGACCAAACATTGTTGGAATGATACTTCCCTAAGGAGTTTTGATTGAAAACACCCTTGTTAAATCAAATTGGAAATATCTAATTTTCGTAGAAAATTGGGATGATATGAAAACATTCGATGATAATGAATCAAATAAAGCATTGGATAAACTTGAGGAAACCATTAAATTACCTGCCACCACCTCTTTCATAGCTTCAACCTCAGAAGTAGTGATCGCATAAACTTGTCCTTGCCCACTTGACCTTTTTTAGGTATGTTTACCTGACGCTTAGGACATTAATTTTCCTGATGTTCCAATTCTTTAAAACTGTAGCATTCAATATTTATAGACTCTTTCATCCCCTTGCAATCATGATCATGGTGGATTTTTTCACTACACTTATAACAGACTCACATTCCCTTTAAGAAAGTATCGGTGTATTTCTTCCCACATTTACCGCATGATGGATATTCAACTTTTCCATTATTCCCATTATTTCCATTTCTAGAGTGTTCAGTAGATCTCTTTTTCTCTTCCTTTTCTTTAAAGTTGTAAGACTTAGATAATTATTTTCCTCTCTTGATATCACATGAGACTATATCTTCGTACGAAAAAAGTATTTTGAGACTAATGCTTGATGAAGAAATGGTTTTAACCCATCAAATAATCGATCCATCTTACTCCTTGGGTTATGTATATAATCTGTTGCATGCCTTTCTAACCTTGAAACGTTATCCCCATATTTTTCGACATTCACATCTTCCTTTTGCCTCCAACTAATAAATTTATTTTCCATATCCGCTCGATGGTCATGAGGAAAGTATTTTTCAAAAAATATCTCTTTAAACTCCCTCTATTACAAATTTTATTCTTCTTCGTCTTCCTTTTTGTTTTGAATCAATTACCACCATTGATATGCATCTTCTTTGAGGTGATAAAATGCCATGACAACTTTTTCCCTTTTGTTACTCCCCATAGCTTGAAATATTTTCTCTAAGTAACTTATCCATTTCTCAGCTACAAATGGATTTGTAGTCCCATTAAATTTTGCTGGTTGTTTCCTCATGAAGAGGTCTAACGTTGATCCTCCACGTTGTGGATCATGGTTCTTTTTACGGGTAAGGTTATTATTCATAACCTGAGTGAGTGGTCCTAGTATGGTGATAAGCTGATCAACACCAATTGCATCACCAGTTCCACTATAACTATCTTGAGTAGGATGGAAATCTCTACATGGAGTACATGCATTGATAAGGCTTCCGTTCCTTCTACTAGGAGCCATTTCTAAACAATGGCATACACTAGATTAGTTTATGAATCACAATACATAATTCCAAACTTGTAAAATACTTAACATATATCGAACAGTTTATCAATATAATCCATAATCATAAAAATGTTTTCTTAAAGAGTTATATACACTTAAATCCTTCATAATGGTTTGTAAAGAAAATGTGAATTATCCTAAGAATATCCATCGAGAGTGTCGGAACCAAGTGTGTATAAAGACCCATTGTAGTGTACCAGGATACCTCGGGTCAAGCCCAAAACTCTTTTTTGGAGTTTTCACACCTAGGTACATTTTTTCCAAAGCCGCCTCTACCTACTTTTATATAGACAGAGAAGTATTTCTTGGAAAATACAAAGAATATCTACATTACCAATGTTTTTAGGAAGTTCTTCTTTAATAATACTCAAATTCTATCTTAGGGAAGTGTTTTATTTTCATAGTTTTTCTAAATATAGTTTCCAAGTATTGTACTAAACTTTCTCTAATACCAATTATAATGGCTAGTACCTAGTTACCTAGATTTGGTGCATTATTACTTAACATTGGCATGATCAGAAAATATCACGTCTCAAAATAACGATTAGTTTAGGAGCCTGGGAAGTACTAGGTACATTCATATGTTTTTTGTTACATAATAAAATGAAAAACAACAACAACATTTTCTCCATTGACCACACTCATATCCCTTATACTGTACCTATAGGTCAGTCATAATATACTTCTTCGCATCCTGGGAAAAATAAAACATAGAAAGGGGTTAGCTCATATGCTCAGTAAGGATAAAAATATAGTATAAACTTTCATAAATAAGCATAAACATATAAGGCAATTTATACGACTAAGAAAAAATCCTTTTAAACTTAAAAATCATCATAATATGAAAAATATAAATCAAAATAATTCCATTTACTTATTCAAATGGATATTCTACTAGTCGAATAATCACATGAAATATCAATATCCAAATTCATAATGATAGAATGCATAATTCCGGACATCATAACCACATAGTCAGGGCCTCGTGCTAAGAATACGAATAAATATTTTGTCAAGGCCTTGTTTTAAGACACTAGTGTGTCTTAGGATACCCACTGATGCATCAAGGATCTATAGTGGGCTCCACCCATCACTTACTAAGTCAAATGCATTACCCATATGAAAAGGGTGAAACATAATATAAACATTCGTATTAAAACTAATATAATAAATGTTAATAATTTAACAATAAAACATTATTGGTAGAAAAAATAACACATCCAGAGTCAAGAATATCAAAAAAATTCAATACAATATGGAAGATTGTATCATAATAAATCAACTTCAAACATGTGTAATATCCATCAAATGATGTTGACAGAGATGAAATCAAAACTATTATAGAGAAATAACTCTTTCTATTTTGAAATCATCTAAAAGTCATGCAAATATAAAATAAATCATTTATTTTGAAAATATTCTTAAATTCTTGTAATGGAATCTTTAAAAGTGTTATAACAGTGGAAAATAGCCACACCCTCCATATAAGTTAAAATAACATTCATTCCTTAATTTTGTTGAAAGGGGGTTGTAAAGTACCTTGTTTGGAAAATGATGCAAAGATTACTATATAAACATTTTATAAATTTTCAAACAAAGGTATAAATGACTTTATCCCATAGTCTAGAAAATAGTAAAAATGTTTTGAAAAACATTTTTATGAAACACGGATGTGGATGATAAAGAGGTCCCACTAGATACTCATGTATAAACAACCTCAGATAATGAAGAGATTATAGAATTAACCCTTACCTTGTACTTTCCTTTGAAAATGGTATTTTATCCTCCATTAAAATTTTTAAAACATTGTTAGTAAATTTTACAAGAACTATATACATAAATATGATATCATATATGATCTTCTAATATTGCTTTGTTAATAATATTTCAGCAGTATCATTGTTTTGGGTGTTAACTAATTCAGTTTCCTTTAAATGCTTGCTTACGTAAGCCATGTTTGATACGGATAAGATGTATATGATTAATATAAATAATGATATTAAGTTATTAAACATTATTTTTAATAATTAAAAGAAAATTATTCTTAAATGATTATGATGGTGAATGAATCTCATCGTGTTCGGGGATACAGTAATCTATACATACGCACGAGCGAAAATATCATTATATTGTTGGTGAAATCGTATGTAATTGGATGGTATAACATATATGATGAATAATTAACATGTTATATTTATTATTTAAATCAGTTATACTTATTATTATACCCATCAAAATAACGAAGTGTTTGAATAACAAACTACACCACGATGTGGAGACAGTAAGTCGTACGCACGCACCTATGGTGACATGTCATTCATAGGATGGATAGAATAATGAATATGATTACACTCTATTTATAATAACATCACAGTATTCATAAGGTAATATATTATTTATGTGGGTAAGGGAATTATAAATAAAGATGAAGTGAAAGAAGAAAAGAACTTTGAAAATGGTGGTGAAATTATTACCTCGTCTTTGGGTAATTCCTTTTGAGTTGACCAAATGGGCTCATGAGGTTGGATTTATAATCAAATCAATGCCTCTAGGTTGAAGTGAGGGAATTTGGGAGGATATTTGTGTAGGGGTTGGCCGAGCCAAATGGCTTTGGAGGTGTGATTTTGAGGGAAGGGTAAGTTTCCTTTTGTAAGAGAGGTGAGGGGCTCCTTAAGGAAAGATTGAAATATTATTTTCTTATACCATCATATTCAGTTTCTAACGGCACCAAATGAAATTATATCAAGAATTAGGTGGTTATGGATCGAATTAATCCCTTAATAAATAGGTTTTATACAGGTTTAGATTATCATAGTAACCTTATCTTTTAGATTTAACTCTTGGTTTAATAGTTTAACATTTACTATGTCTCCTCGTATATTTATATTATATGGTTAATAAACATACTATAAAATGACAAGAGAACCCCAAGTGGTTCATTAATGAAATATATATTATTATTTAAGTACTTTGGTTGAAAATTATATTTTTTTGAATATTATATCTTTTAATAATATAGTATTTGTTTTAAAAACTCTTTTGTGTCAATTTTGAGACTATAAGGTATTTTTTATAAAGTCATAATATCATTATTAATTTGAAAAAAAAATCATTTAATAAACCCTAAAATGTCATATTAACCTTGAAAATTAGTTGAATTCATCAAAAGTCTCAAATTAAATTTATTTGGATAGTTATAATATCATTTATTTTATTTTTGCTTTAATAAGGTAACTATTGCATCATCGTTGCGTCATAAATAAATTTACTTATTTAAATTATAAAAATAATAAATAAAATACCATTATGTAGTAAATTTATTTTTTTCAATTAATATTTATAGTCAAATTTATCTTATGTATAACCCTGTATTAAAAATGTTTTAGTTACGAAAACATTAAATTAACACTTTTAACTCTTCCTTAAGTAAAATAATAATAAGTGTCCAAATCTAATACAAGTAGACCAAAAGGGTAATATTTTATTCCTAAAGTTGTTTTTGGTCAAATTACACTTATCCAATAGAATTAGTACTTGTTTTAGTCTAATTATAATATCATTTTTAAATTTAATTACCCTATTTACATTTAACTATAGTAAATAAAAGTCAAAATATACTATTCCCCAAAAATTAGTTTCTTCTTATTGAACCTCATTTTACTTACGGATGTCAACAATGTCTCTCAAATTTTAAAAATTCAACTCACAGAAGCATTAAAATTAAGGTTTATGTAAATTTTTAAATTCTTTAGAAGGTGGGTAAAGACAGTTAAAAGTTCAATAAAATATTGTATATCTAAACGTATTATAAAATGACTCCAATGAAATAAATTTAACTTATATAGGTATTATGTATCTATTTTGACCTAAAATAAATAATTATTTAAATAAAATTTCGGTTTTAATCAATAATGCAGTGTTTTTCACTATTAATCAATAATTGAAAGTTTTCAGAAAAATACGCAAAATTCACCCTAAGTTTATTGTGATGTCCCGAATCCAAAAACTGAAGTCCATTTAGAAATATAAAATTTATAAAATTTCAAAAAGTGGGTATTACTATTCATAATGGTTAGATTGACTGGTCGTGGTGTGTTGGAACTCGAAGTTGCATCAACACCAGCAATTGCATTATTCAAAGGGAAATGTACCAAGGAAGCTTGGGGTGTTACATATTTCATATATATAACATAAATATTATACTGTAATGATAATGTATATATATATCATTTAATTTTATTTCATTCATCATGATAATAAAATGGAAACAACATTCATGTGTATGTACAACCTACTGTCTACATGAACGATGTATTTCATTTCCTATTTCTATATTTTATAGATTATTATAAATACATATATATTGAATATATATGATATTAATATCGTGGATTACAATTTTTTAGTTGATTAAATTTTTATCAAAGTAATAGCACCAAGAATAACAAGTTAAAACATATATGCAAAATATAGTGGTTATTAATCGAAAGATTACTTTAACATGAAATTGTAAATAAATGATAAATAAAAGATACTATGAAAACCATATATGGTAAGATATAAGTGGATATGTTTTATTTTTATATGTATAATAAAATTATATTTATTATACATGTTATTTCAATGTGAACTATGGAATTTAAGACTTAATGTAAGGGATTTCCATATCACATTAATTTTCTATGTGACAAATGCCATATTCATCACATTTTTTATGTGGTGTATATAATTACAAATAATAATTATTATTATTATTTTAATTAACATTACTTTTATTTTTATATCCGTTTCAGGATCTCTCTTTTAATGGTGTTTATGGGTAAAAATATTACAAACTAGGAAGGGATTTTTGTCACAATTTTCATTCTTTGAGACGTACATTATGTTATGCACATATATTCTTTAATTAAGTGTTTATACATAACCTTTGACATGTAATATCATGAATTTATTAATCCTCATGATATTTTATGTTCCATGATATATTATTCCTTAATGGTAATTAGGATTCAATGTTACCAAAGTGATAAAGATGTTATGTTACAATCTCATCAACTATCAAGATTATCTATGATCAAGTCTTCAATGTTAAAATATTATGATCTAACTCTCAATAATTTCAATTAATTTTATTATACCTTGGTTATTAATGATATATTCATGTAATGGTACCATTTTCTCACTCTTTTATAGTTCATATTATTATGAAAATGTTTTAAAAATCTGACTTTCATTCTCTCTTTTGACAGAAAGAAGTTTTCTTCCAAAACCATGTCTTCTAAAAAAATTCAAAAAATAATTAATGATATTTTAAAGTGCACATTCAAATAAAAGTATTTCAAAAAAAATTCTTTTGAAACATTTTAAAATAATTTTCAAGTCTTTATTTTCATGTTTCATAGGTGATTTTTAAAGAAAAAGATTTAAAAAAATCATGTTTAAAAAGTGATTTATACGATTCTCAAAGCTTCCTTATTAAGTTTAAAATGAAATTTTCATAGAAAATGATTTCAAAAATATTATATTGAATTTTTTTTTTAATTATTTTCAAACATTACTTTATAATTTTTCAGATTCTTTTCAAATAAAATGGTTTTAAAAATATTTTATGTTTTTAATGGTATTTATCAAAGAAGAAATGATATTTTCCAGAGTAAATATTTTTAGTGAATTTTAAAATATTTATTCAAAAATTTCTAAATTTATATAAATGAAATTAATTTTGAAAATATTTTATGAATATTATTTTCACTGAAAAGTAATTTTCCTTAAAAAATGCTCCAATTGATATTTCAAAATCATTCTCCATATAAGATTACATCCTTTGATACTATTTATTATTAACATGAAATATGATCCAAGGAAATAATTATTATTGTTTCATCGAATGGTATATTTTTATGATGAAATTTCATTATGAAACATGTTTTTATTCTATAAGTTATATAATGATTAAATACTTATTAATCCTAAATTTTTTCACATATTATGTTATGATGAAATGATTATGAAAACATTCTATTTTATAGAGGTTATTATGTGATGAAATATTTATTATACCCATTATCTTTCATGGGTTAAAACATTATGAATATTTATAATCTTATGGAAAACATATGTATGATTTTATTATGTTATGGGTGGGACTGGTATCTCCCTCTAATTCACTAGGTAAATATTTATTTCTCATGAGACAGGGAAGACTATAGCAGGGAGTGAACTCGGTTCTATAATTAAGGGCTGGAATGGGAAGTGAAAATGCTTCATTAATATAGTTTTGGGAGGAGGAGTGAACCCAGTTCAATAAATTAATTATCTACTATGATGGTTTGGGTAGTGAAGACATTACAATTTGATGAGAGAGATTCCAATGGGGATGGTGGTGTGTCACGTTCAGGAGGTGGATACACGTATGTGTGAATCTAATTACAAGATCACTACATTATGTGTGGACCAATTTTCAATCCCATAGGTTAATGTGAGGGACTGGTTTCATATCCTTATAATTATTGAACCTCTTTAAATTTTCACTTCTTCACAATGTTATAAGCTTATGGTTATGCCACAATTCTATATTTTATTCAAACAGTATGCTCTCATGGATAATGTTCTCGATTTCTTTCTAATTCATGTCATGTGAACCACCAATCATTACACTATGAATCATGCCTTTTTATATCCATGTGGGTGTCATTTATTCCCATAGGGTTACCAAATTTAGAAATTTATTAACATGAAAGAAACAAACAACTAAACTACATGGTATTATATGAATTTCATGTTCGAGGTCAAACACATAGAGAAAATGTTGTAGAAAATATTAATTAAATAACAAATACCTATACTAATATCAATTTGAGGAATTTAAATCAAAACTATCGATCATGTGATTAGTGGAAAAATTGGGAGAATAAAATATAAAAATGATGTCAGGATGAAATGAATCCTTGTTCATGGGATGACATGATATGAAGTAATTAATTGGAAATTATGCAGTCATCATAATTAGCTCTTAGAGAGATAAATGGTCATTCTCAAAGAATAGAAGTAATCAAACCATTTCCCTAACAATAATTATAATGGTCATGCAGTAAGAATCAAGGAAGAGAAGTAATTGAGGAAAAAAATGAAATCTCAACAAGAATTTAAATAAAAAATAAAATACCTCATAAAATCAATCCTCATTTTTTCACAGTTTTCCCAACACAAAAAGATCACCTCATCACGCTTACCAGGGGGGTCTAGAAAAGAATAAAAAAACCTTATAGATAGTGGAAATATTAGGGATTTTCAGGGTATTCTCTGGTCCAACATGATTTTCTTATCAATGATTCCCTCTGATATGCCTCAACGTTGCGATCGATTGGTGAATAAATAGGGGTTTTCATCAAGCCCTCAGTAGCTGGTACATTTAATTTTATGTTCTACAAAACATAAATGACGTGTAAAGCTTACACGTCATGCAATATTTTAATTTTCACTATGGTTGAATGTGTCATGAATTTCGACATAACTCTTCAAAGAACTTATCCCAAAAATATATATTTCTGTAAATGGAATACACGACATGAAAATGTCTTTCTCTGGTATTCCAACTTCAATATTTACCTTTTTTCACTCGTTTTTCAAATATTTTTTCCTCCGATGATAAAACATAAAACAAATCAAATCACTCAAAAATTATTAAGATTAATCATTTATATATAGAAATAAATATATTAAAATTCAATAAAATATATGCATGAAATAAAAATATCATTCATGATCTATGAAATGTTAGTTATAAATATTGTAAGTCATGTTCATTATCACTTACAATTATGCTTTTATTATTCTTTCATATGATCATAGATTGATATCTATTACATTTACCCTTACTAAGAATATGAGCTCACCCTTTTTTATTTTTCTTTTCCCAGGTTATAAAGAAAGGTTTTATGTATTGTATGTCTATAAATAGTACTGAATTGTAAGATCTTTATGGGTAACATTGAAGATATTTCATCGGATTAGACGATTATGTTTCCAAATTTCCAATGGAAACAAACTATTACAGTACTTGGCCCTGTGTTTGTGTAATGTAATTAATAATTTTAAAAAAAATATTTAATATCCATATATGAGAATCATGTGTCGTAATAGTCAGTATCAAATCAAAGGTTTAGTTAATCATTGGAAACTATGATGATAAAATTTTAGTGAGATCCCTAGGGATATATCAAACGATATCTATACAGATGTATCTTATGATATGAAAAAGGATGAATCAATGTTATGGAAAATTTACTAGAATGTTGGTAAATTATTTATAGAGTGGTTTCCAAGTAATTGCATCCTTGTCTAGATTCTATATATGGATGTGGATCTGGCCCATATGTACATATAGTAACAACTTCAAAAACATTGTATTGAGCTAGACCCGATCAAGAACTAGTGCATGACAACATGTTTTTCTATACACATGGTTTGACACTCTTGGGGTATGTGCATTAGTAATTAAAAAACACTTTATTAACAATCTTGAGGAATTTAAATATATTACTAATGTGAATAACCTAGGATTTACACAAGGTGACATATATTTAAAAAAGGTGTTATGATTTAGAAATTGTATAATTCGTTTTTAATGAAAATGTGGTTTTCCACTATGATTACTGTTTCTCACAATATAATTTATGGTTTTTGTTAATTACAGGAACCAGAAAAAACTGGGTTAACATTGAATGTGATGAACAATTAATTGATGATAAACTAAGAGATATGATGACTGAGGTGAAAGATATTGTGCCCAATCATTCATCATGGAACCAAATTAACAACATGAAACCTAAACAACTCTCAAACTCACCATATATAAAAATGAGAGAGTTAATTGAAATCTTAGGTCATGGAGACCATAGAGGAATGAATATTCTGTTTTTAATATTCCCCAAATGTTAAAGGAATCATTCGGGAAATTGATTTAATGGATCTCAGAGGTGATTTAAAAGTGGAAGGGTTGTTCATAAATCTCAAGAATGTTATATCGTATGATTTCTTAATGCTTCAAATTCACATATGTTAGTTAGAGTAAGAGATGAAGCATAAATTGATCATGGAACAACCACAAGGTGAAATATTTCTTATGAAATAAAATGAAATCATGTAAGTATATATTATTATGAAAATTCATATACTTTATGAAAAGGGTCTTGAAATAATTTTTTTTCATGTTATGATCATTTTTTATGATATCAATAATCTCTTCATGCCTATTTGGATTATGGTTTTTTCATCATTAACAATCTATGGATCTCCCACTTTCTTTTGATTAGTGATCTTTATCACTAGATATAATTATTAGTGTTTTTCATCAATTTCCCAATCATCACTTCACTCATATTTTCTTCTTTTTGGAAACCTATTTATGAGTTACTTTGGGTAACTGATATGTTTCCAACATTCCCTTTTTAAATTAAGGGATGCTATTTATATGCATGATGTCAGTTTCTATGATGGAAACTTCTCAAAGGTTAGCCCTTTCATTATCAAGATGAATATCTTGTATGAAATTCATTTTAAGGGGTCAGAACGCAGCACACAAAGATTTTTTGAAATATTTTTTTCAAATGTAATTAATATTTTTGTAATATAGTGATACATGAAAAACTAATTTTGTATTTACATTTAAGTAACGCTATATTTAGCTTGTGTTACATGCAATACTATTATTGTATTGTGTTTCACACAAAACCAAGTTTATCTTGTGTTAGACACAATAATGTGTTTAAACATAACATGACATATTATTAAAAAATTAATACATGATAGTTATAACCTAGCCACTAAAATAGATTATATGAATTGAATTAACTAAATTTAAAAAAAACATATACACTTGTTAATTTAATAGATTCTTGTGTGGACTATTAATTATAAATAAACATAATAACTAGTTGAAAATAAAGTAATCCCTTTTCTGAAAACATATTATTCAATGCACAAATATGTTTTATCTCAATAAAGTAAATAAAACACTATTGAGGTATGTTTTTAATTAAATATATATATTATATTTTTAATCAACTATTTAGAATTCATATTATATGTTTTATAGACTATAGATAAGAATAAATCCTATTTTATGTATAAAAATGAATTTTTCTGAAGGGAATTTTTACTTCCTTTTAATGGTAAAATTATTTCAAATCTAAATTTTTGCAATTATATAAATTCCTCCAAATATTTTATTATATTTTCTAGTAAAACTACTTTGAGGCTGACTGAGAACCAGTTATAAATTAGGAAATCAGCCTGAAACCATCAAAGTCAAATCATCCAACCTCCTACTATATGAGAGGAATTAAAACTTCCACAATTAAAAAACCCTAGGAATTCAAAAACTCAAAAATTACAACATAATTACGAACCTCCATAGTGTCGTGAACTAGAAAGAACCTTATTTACATATTAAAAATTCAAAATCAAACATATGAAATGATTATATCCTCTGAAAAACTATTTCAAGCCTCGAGTTGTGAGAGACACCTTGTGCGAAGGGACAAAATACTCCATAATAAACAATATAACCTACAATGTTGATGATGGGAGTACACCCCATTTTCATCCATCACGTAGTCAAACACTTGAAAGACAAGACATAAATGAACCAGAAGAAACCAAAACTAGTAAAAAAAACATCAAGAATCCAAAGTAATTAATCCCATGTAGGTCAATCAACCATGAAATACTTCTACCGCTCATACCTGAAATCCCAAAACTCATTTCAAACCATCACACTAGGAATAATGGGAGAGCAGTGATAGAGGCCAGGGACATAATAGATGTGGAAGCCAGTGGGACCTCAAAAATGATCCACAAACGTCTCTAGGATCACTAATCCCATCAAAGAGCCTCCTAGAAACCATTGATAAACACACTGTGTTCTTCAACGAATGAGGAAAACCAAAACACTAGATTATATATGTGCCTCTCGTAACATCATATACCAATCAAATGACACATAACAAAGCCTCTAAAAAACCACTATAGTGAATAGACTGATAGAGAAGTGAAGTAACCAGAAGCTAGAGTAGAGTTTGAGGCAGATTGGGTCTTCAACAGAAAGACATGTCATGACCAGCACCACCAACCCCAACATAAAAAGAACTCCAAGAATGATATAACCGTTATAGAATCTACCAAACACAACCTGGGCTCCAAGGACACCACTGTGACTTGACCCGTATGATGAAGAGTCAACGAGGGCTTCAACAGTGAGGAATGGATGAAAAAAGAAACAAATAAGAGTGAAGGAATGTTAGTAAATATGAAAAAATGTGGTAAATGATATAAAATTAAAGGAAGAAGTGTGGAGGGAAGAAAGAGGGAGAGGGAAGGCGGAGTTTATTCTAAAGAAACAGCATAAGTCTTTCACCTTCGATTTGCAACTGAGGAAAACCTAACACCTAAAATGATGAGATAGAAGCCTCTAAGAGGCCTTTATAAATTCTATTTTTAAAAATAAACTTCATTTTTGAATTTGGAACATCAAAATTATCTTAAGGTGAATTTTTCATTCTTTTCTAGAATGTTTCATTTTTTAATGAATAGTGAAAAATATGGAATTTTAAAAGAAAACAACCTTCTGTTCGATTTATTAATATAGTTACAATAAATTTTAAATTATTTTTAAATTATAATTAGTCAAATTATACATATATTTATCTAATTTTAATAATTTTAATACATTTATTATTCAAAATAGATAAGAAAACTTGTAAAATTTTGAACAGTTTTACTTTTAAAACTCATTTTCTCATCATGTCTGTCGGATTAATTCAAAATATTTCTTAAACATATATGAATTAAACTTGAAAAATTTTATTGAATTTTTTTAATAATAATAATTTATAATATATAAAAATTAAATGTTAATTTTTTACCGAAATTATTAGAACAAACACTTAAAATTAATCATTATGATTAAGTGAGAAATGCGTTTACCAAGGAAATAAAATTTAATTTTAAAGGAAAATGAAATAAAAAATTATACTAAACCAATTTTATGGCCATATATATACCTTAAACCTTCATCTATCAAATTCTTTTCATTATTTAATCATTTTTAGGTAAAAATGTGGGTACACATAACTTTTTTTAGAAAATTTCCGGTGCGTCCTCTCCCCCACTTATAAAAATCCACACCCTCTCCCCCTCTCTTTACAACTTCGAAACTAATTGGTTAGGACAATAAGTTCCAAAATAACATATTAAATTCCATTATATAAACCTATAATCTATATTTTGGGCTTAAATCCAACCAATAAATATATTTTTGCAAACAAAAAAGAGATAGCTGAAGAAGAGTTAATGTTCATCAACAAATTTTTTTGTTTTATTTCTTCCTAAAACCGATTAAATAATTTTCATATCATGATTATATAAAATCTATATCTTCTTCTATATAAAAATATTTTTTATTATAAATTTTATGACCTAAAAACTACACTTAATTATATCAAATTGGATATGAAATCATTATTCATGTGTACGAAAGACTAATGCATTGCGAAGAGATGTTGTTCATTTTCTTATTACAACCTCTTAAGGTTGGGAATAATGATGGGATTTTTTTATATATGATATTTATGATATTTATGATTTATTTTTTCTTCTTTAAATATTTTATATCAAATACCTTCATTCTATCCATTCTTTGGGAATATGATAATGTCGTTCGTATGTACACACACTATTGCGTCGTGAAGCAATGTGATTCGTTCACACATTACATGAAATGTAATAAAGATGGGTTTAAAATAAATATGTAATATATATAAAAAAAATTACACTTTAACTATAATATATATATCATTTACTTTTCATTTTTTTAATATGACAAGAAAATGGAAATAACATTCATGTGTACGTACTACCTACTATCTCCAAGAATAGTGTATTTCATTTATTATTTATTTATTTTATAGATTATTATAAATAAATATATATTGAATATATAAGATATTTATATCTCGTTTTTATTTTTAAAAATTACTAAATCATGGTCAATGTAAGTGGTCCAAAAATAACAAGTCAAGAAATAAATAAACAAAGCAGTTGTTATCCAAAAGAGGACATTAACATGAAATAATTAATATATGAGTAATAAAAGTTCATAAGAAAACTATATATGGGATTATATATATATGGGTATTATTATTTAATATATTTATAATAAAATTAAATCTATTATACATTAGGTTTGAATGATTTTGATTGAATTCAAGACATAAGGAAATAGATTTATGTCGCACTTTTAATTTCTATGAAACAAATGCCATAGTAACCACATGTTTATTTTAAGTGGTATATATAATTATAATGAATTTATTTTATGATTATTATACATAATATTATTGGTATTTACATATCCATTTTATTATCTCTTCTTCATTTGGTTTATGATTGAAATGATTCCAAACCGATAAGGGATTTGTGTCTCAATTTGCCTTAATTGAGATGTATGTAATGTTATGAACCTATATTATATAAAGAGGTGTATATACATCCCCTTTAAAAATTAACATCATGAATATATTAATACTCATGAAATTTTATGTTCCATGATATGTTATTTCTTCATGGGGATTATGATTTAATGTTACTGAAGTGGTAAAGATGTTATGTTACAATCTCATCATTTATTAGGATTATCTATGATTAATTCTACAATATTGAAATATTATGTTCTACCACTCAAGAATTATAATGACATTTCCTATCCTCCTTTTATTCATGAAATATTTCTGTAATGGTACAATTTTACCACTATGTTATACTTAAGATAATTAAGAATTAGTTTTTAATAAAATATGACCTAGCTTCTTTCTTCGGTCGAAAATATGTTTTCTTCCAAAACCATGTTTTCTAAAAAATGTTTTAAAAAAATTATGTTCTTTTGAATGTTATTTTGGATGAAAATAGTTTTAATATATATATATGGTGTTTTAAATGTTTTTACAGACATCTTTTATAGCATTCAATTGTTATTTTCAATAAAAAGGATTAAAAAAAACAATTGTTTAAAAAGTATTTTTGAACGATTCTCAAAGATTCATTTATAAGATTCCAATATTATTTTCAAATAAGATCATTTCAAAAGATAATTGTCTAAAATGTGTTTTAATTTATTTTTAAATCCTCTTTTATAATTTTTCAAGGTTATTCTCAATGAAAAATACTTTGAAAATGTTTTATGAAAGTTATTTTAAAATAAATGTAATATTTCTTTATGATATATTACAAGGGAAATTTCAAAATACTTCTCAATCTTGGATGAAATATTTAATATAGTTTATTCTTTACTAGGGATATGATCTATGGAAACTAATATTTTTCTTTCATTTAATGGTATATATTTATGATCGAAAGTTATTTATGAGACCCATTTATATTCCATAGTTTATACCATAATAAATAACTTTTAAAACCCACTTATTTTCACAAACTGTGCAATTATATAATGATTGCAAAATCTATATAATTTCTAAAGTTTATTATAGGATAAATTTTATATGATACCCATTTAATTTCCTTGTTTGTAATATGATGAAACTTTATTATCTCATGAAACACATATGTTTGATTTCATTATGTGATAGGTGGGTCTTATATCTCCCTCCAGTGAATTTGGTAAAGATTTATATCTCATTAGATAGACATGTTTGGAATGACGAGTGAACTAGGATTATCAATACATGTCAAGAAAGAGAATTAGACCGTGTTCAGTAATACTATGTTGGAATGGGGAGTGAACCTGATTCATTAAAGGACATTGTCCACTATGTTGTTTTGATGAGTGAACCCATTCTAATATGAGGAGAGGTATTCCACAAGGAATGGTGGTGTGTTCCACCCTAGAGGTGCAACTGCCTATGATTGAACTAGATTGGATGTTCACAATGTTATGCATGGACCTGATTTCATGCCTATAAGTTTATTATAGGTCCTGATTTCGTGTCCTTAACTTAATGATTAAACCTATTTCTATTTACACATGTTCACAATGTTATAAGTTGGTGTGTATGCCACATATCTATTTTTTATGCCAATATTATGATCTCATGAGTCATGTTCTACATTTCCTTATGATTCAAGTTCTATGAAATTCTAATCTTTATTCCATGACACATGATATTGATATATGACAGGTTGGGTATAAACATTGTATGTTATGTTCATTGTCATGTACCATTATTCTTATCCTATTCTTTCATATGATAATAGATTGATATAAATTATGTATACCTTTACAGATTATCTGAGCTCTCCCATTCTTATGCTTCCTCTCCCCAATTTATGGAGAATGGTTTTTTGTAGTGTATGTATATAAATTTTTCAAAATTGGATGATCTTTGTGGAGAGCATTGAAGAAATTTTTCTATAATATACAATTATGTTTCCACGTTTCCAAAGGCAGTAAACTATTATGGTACTTGGGAATGTGTTAGTGTAATTTATTGAATATTAATCTAAAAATATTTAACATCCATGTTTGAAAATAATTAGTCATTATAAAAACTATATTGTTTCAAATGTAAGAAGTATGGAAATTTTTCTAACAAATTCTTCAATATTAGGATTACTGATGATGATTGATGTCAGTAACCTCTTAATCGCATAAAACAAAAGAAATATCATGTGATCACTAATTATTATGTGGGGTATGATAATGATGTGGTGAAAGTCATACTTACCATATAATCTATAAGAGATAATCTTTTATTTGATTCTAATTATACCAACTATTTTATATCGAAATAATTTTCTAGTGGTTACACATTACAACCTCAATGATTAGATGTTTAATTAGTAGTAAAAACATTTAATTTTAAAATGATCACATATCAAGTCAATTATTCTTCATTGATTGAATCTTGTTGAAATTTTCGTTGTATAAATCCAATTATTATCTCTCTTGTGCAATTTTTTGGGATTTTGGAAATGGATTGGATCACTTTATATAGATCTCATATTAGTGGCCAGGAATAGGTAGTTACATTTAGTATTATTCACTAAATTACCCTCATTTATCTATGGGAGGATAAATATGGCCTTATAATGAAAATTACATCCAATTTAGGGGTCTTCATTCCCATTAAAAAGGTGTATTTATCTCGTATGGTTGAGGGAAACTCAGCATTATAGATATTCTAATCATTTGGGAGTTTGTTTATGTCATTATAAGATAGTTTCATAGTTTTTCAATGTATTGTTAAATTGTGATTCAAAAAGATTGCATACTCTGTGATAGATTTATTTTATATACTTATTATAGAATGGACCCAATTTTGTAGCATGGATTGAAGAAAAAACTCCAAGAGAATCGTGAAAAGGTATTCATTCAGAAAAAAATTTCACATTGAGTTAAACCTATTATTTTTGTTAAAAATAAGGACTGATCAATGTGGCCCTACATTAATTATCAAAAAAATAACAATATCATGGTCTGGAGTAAGTATCATCTACCCCATATATAGGATTTGTTCAATCAATTACAATGGGTAATTACTTTTCTAATATTGAGTTTTAATCTGTATACAATTATTTGTGGGTAAAATGGAATGACATACCCAAGATAGCCTTGCATTTGATGTATAGATACTGTTAATTTATAGTTATTCTGTTTTTTATTAACAATTTCCTTGCAATCTTCATGGATTAAATTACAAGCCTTTATATATTACCTTGATCAGTTTGTGGTATTCTTTATAGATGATATTAATATATATTATAAGTCTAAATAATATCATGAAGATAAATTATGGATTGATTTAATAATTCTAAGGAAAGAGAAAATGTATGAAAAAATTTCAAATTGTGTATTTTGGCTAAAAACTCTTTCAATTTTTTGAATCATATATTCCGAAGTGTTAGTATATCAATAGATCCATCAAATATATAGGTTTTTGAAAATTGTCCAATTCCAATAATTGTGACGAATATCTATAATTTTTATTGAATGGATGGAAATTATCGACTCACTATGAGGTATTTATCGTAGTTATACAATCGACAAACCAAGTTAACCCACAAGGGTGTTGAGTTCCATTAGACTGATGAATATGAAGAAAACTTCAAGTAATAAAAGAAGATGTTTTTAGTGAACCAATGATCACACATCCATATAGTGGATATGGTTTTGTGATTTATAATGATACACAGAATAAAGGGAAGATATTTATTTCTTACACAAAATGATGTAGTGATAGCTTACAGATCATTCCCACTAAGTGTTCATGATAAAAATAACCCGACTCATGATTTGGTGTTATTAGTTGTAGTATTTTCATTAAATATATATAGGCATTAGCATTATGACGAAATGTGTGATATATATATTGATCATAAACTTTTAATGTATATAGTAACCTATAAAGAGTATAATATGTTCTAGATAATATGGTTGGGGATGATTAATGATTATGATTTTGTAATACATTACCACCTTGGGAAAGAGAATAAGGAGGATGATTGATTGATTCAAATAGATCATGCTAGATTATTTATGATGATGATCCAAAAAGATCTAATATTTATGGATTTTTGAATGATGGGCCTTGAAATATTGAAATAAGGGGATAAATATTATATTTCTCAACTGAGTGTTCAACTATATATCCATGTGATGATTAATGAAAAAAAATTGGGATATAGAGATACAAAATATTATGATAAATTTTCATGAGTTCAACCTCAATTTTTATGGAATGATAAGGTCCATGAAACAAGTATTTTTTCAATTCTATACTTGAATAAAGAGCTATTGGAAGATTCTCATAGATTATCATTCTCCATTAATTGTTGAGGTGAAAAGTTATATAGAGATATGGAAGAGTATTTTTAGTTGGAAAACACAAAGATAAATATTATAAATTATGTATTTCAATTCTTTGTATGTGAGAAATCTATGCCTACGAATTATATGTTTAATGAGATGTTACAACCATTACCCAAACCATAATATAAATGGTAAAACTTCACCATCGATTTCATCATCAGACTCCCTATAACATCTAATGGACATAATTCTATTTATATTTTAGTATTTTTCTTTACAATGTCATCTCATTTTATTAATATCAGAGAATATTTCTCACTCGATCAACATTCCCAGATATACAAGAATAAAATGGTATGGATTCATTGAGTACCACATTCTATAGTATTTGACTAAGATATGAAGTTCACCTAAAAGTTATGCTGAAGTTTTCCACATGCTCTAGATACAAAGTTTTATTTTTGTACTTCTTATTATCCTCAAACATATTGTTATTTTGAGAGAATCATTAAAACCCTGGAATATGTTTTGATATCATATTATCTTGATTTAAATGTTACTTGGGATCAACACATTCCTCTAGTCATGTTTTATTACCACAATTTGATTCACTCGGTCATCCATATGTCTCATTATGAATCCCTATATAGAAATAAGTAAAAACTATAACATGATATAATGAAGTTGGAGAAAAAAAGTTATCAGGACCTAAGCTAGCTGAGGAAATGGTAAATAAAGTTAGATCCATTCATCAGCACATCCTGGAATCTCAAATTTTATTGAAGATTTATTTAGACAATCATTGCTGAAATCTAGAATTTGATGTTGGTGAGAAGGTATTCCTATAAATTTATCTATTGAATAAGGTTATTAGATTTAGTAATAAGGTAATGTTTATCCCTATATGCATCATAACTTGTAACAAAAAATACTAATTATGGATGTTTTTTTCATTTGCGAAGTTTTAAAATGACGTTATTTAATTTACCGATGTTTCTAAAAAATGTCATTAAATGTGGTGTCTCTGATTTTAAGATGTTTATAATCAACTCTATTTAATGATACCTAATTTACCTATGTTTCCTAGAAACATGGTTACATCACACTTACCTATGTTTTATAGAAACATGCGTACATAAAATGTCTTTTACCAACACTTCTAGAAAAGAAAAGTATTTTTAAAAAAAAATAATATTTTTACAGTAAATTTGTTCAGAATTTTTTTAATTTATATATATATATATATATATATATATTAATAAGAATATATTTTATAGCCTCTTCCACACAATCCCTCACCCCACTACATTACCCCCATATAATTCCTCATAGGTTCATCCTCCCTCTCCCCCTACACTTCCCCAATCTAATTCTCCTTCCCATACATTTGGCCCTCCCTCACCCATACAGTACCCCCATCTAATTCTTCACGTGTTCTACCCTCCCTCTCCCACTATAGTACCCCCCATCCTGCACCCCTTGTGTTCTACCGTATATCTCCCCCATATTAATGATGCCTCATTTCCCTATATTTTCGAGAAAAATGGGTACATTATACTTTCTTATGTTATCTAGTTACATGAGTACATGAAACCTTATTTAAAACATTTCTAGAAAACATAAGTATTTTTTAAATAATTAATTTTTTTCCTATAGTAATTCCCCATGTGCTCCCCCCCCCCTACAGTACCCCCATACTACACCCCATGTGTTCTACCCTCCAACTCCCCCATATTAACGATGAATCATTTACCTATGTTTTATAGAAACATGGGCACATTACACATAACAAGGTTTTAAAGAAACATGTGTACATGACACCTCATTTTCCAGTTCTTCAAGATAACATATATATATTTTTAAAATTTAATTGTTTTTACAGTAAATTTGTTTTATTTTATTTTATATTTTTATATTTTTTACAATAAAAAATATAGTACATACTCTTCCACACCCTCCCCTACCCAACTACAGTACCACCCATCTAACTCCATGCATGTTCTACATACAGTTTCCCCATCCAATTCCCCTGCCCCACATGTTTTCCCTCCCTCACCCCCTAATGCTCCACCCCATCTAATACCCCATTTGTTTTTCCCTCCCTTTCCCCCATAGTACCCCCCATCCTTCACCCTGCCTCACCCTCTCTTGACCCAATAGTACCCACCCACTCCCACACCCTCATGCTCTTGTTCTATCTTCTACCCCACATAACCCTCCCCTCTTTTGCCCCCTCAAGTACCCCCTGCTCTTATACTCTACCTCTCCCTCACTTTCCCCCTTTCGTACCCCCAATCCCCCCCCCCCCCCGCCCCGCAAATTCCCTCCCAATGTGTTTTTATTTTTGTTGACGTCTTTCATACCATCATCCCTTCACCGACATACCATCTATTAAAAAGGAATCCAATATAAATTGAACTTATTACCTACGCCTTCATAAGAAAAGAAGGTTCCAACTCAACCTGTTCAGTTTTCAATAAATATTTTATCTTTATTTATAATTATATATATATATATATTATAGATTGTAGTATTAGAAAAATATATATATATATCTGTTTATATTATGTATATATGATTATATTATATATGTGTGTGTGTTTTTATTTATATTGTATATATATCTATGTGTTTATAATTTATATTTTATTTTTTATTATCGTATTAAATTATATTTATATATTCTTATATTTTATATTTTATATCTATATATATTTATATTATATATATATATGTTTGTTTATATATATATATATATGTTTATATTATATATACATATATTATATTATATGTGTGTGTGTGTGTAAATATATATATGATTATATTAATATATATATTTATATATCTATATGCGTTTGTGTGTGTAAATATATAAGTTTGTGTGGGTGTATATATATATATATATAATTATCCACATTTTAAAACATACAGATTTCTCTAAAATAGTGATGTTTTCTAAAAACATGACTAAATGAAAAAATATTTAATTGTATTATGTAATATATATATATATATATATTTCATTATTTAAAATTTAATATTATATATATAAATATAAATATATTAAAATGTTTATATGATTATATTTTAGGTTTTATATTTTTTGTTTATATATATGTTTATATTAATTTATATTTATATATATTTATACTTTATATTATATATATATATATGTTTATATTTTATATATAAGTGTGTGTGAGTGTTTATGTTTTATAATATATAAATATATATATGTTTATATTTTATGTTTTTATATATTTCATATAAATATATATATACATATATATATATATATGTTTATATTATATTATATATATCTGTGTGTTTATATTATATGTGTGTGTGTGTGTTTATATTATATTATATATATATATATGTGTGTGTGTGTGTGTGTATGTGTGTGAAAATATATATGCAACTATAAAAATATATATAATTATAATTATAAATTCATACATAGATATATATATATATATATGTATATATATAATGTTCCATGTTTTAAACCACTGGTAAAAAATTCAGTAAAATAGACACATTTTTTTAAAAACATGACTAAATTTAAAATATATGTGTTTATATATATTTATTTATTTATTTGCATATATGTGTTTTTGTGTGTGTTTATATATATATAAATATATATGTGTGTGTGTTTATATTAGTTTGTTTGTGTTTATATATATGAATATAAGTATATATATATATATATTGATGATAAGAAATGATATATATATATATATTGGAACGTTTCCTTAAAAACATCACAAAATTAATCATGTTTCATGAAACCATCCATAAATTAGGGATATTTTCTTGAAACATCACAAATCAGGTAATGTCTATCATGAAACATCCCTAATTTAGTGACGATTTTCATGAATTGTCACTACATTATAGACATTTTCTAGAATGTTTGGTAAATTAACAATTTTTTTTCATGAAACGTCACTAAATTGGTGACGTTCTTCAAGAAACATTACTAAATTGATGAAATTTTCACAAAACATTGCGTAATCAGAAATGTTTTCTTGAAACATCACTAAATTACAGTTTTGTAGCGACTTCATATTCTCGATTAATTAGGGATGTTATCTTACTAGGTAGAACTTCCATCAAGACTCTCTTAAGTTTATGATGTGTTCCATATATCTATTTTAAGGAGATATATACATGATCCTTAACATATACGTAAATTGGTTCTAATACCATGATACATGATATTTTTTTAGTAACAATTAGTATAAATCATTGATTGTAGAGATAATGTTCTATAGAACAAGACTATAAATCTAGTTAATATTCTCTAGAGGAATCATAAATTTGAGGAAGCTACATGGGAACCCAATAATGTGATGAAGTACATAGATCCTCAATTTTTTTATTTATGTGATATCATTTTAAGGAAAAAAAATATTTTTAAGGGGGTTAGAATATAACACCACACGATTTAAGTTGTATTTCCTTAGAAATAAACATGTGCTATTTGATAGGATTCTTTATCATGACCTGCCCCCATATAGACTGTAGTCGGTGTCTTCTATCTATTACATTGGCATGATTATAAGGAATCAAATCTTGAAGGAATGACAATTTATTAGTCTTGGTTAACAAGATACATACATGATAAAAGAATTCACTAATTACAACATTCATATTTATTCTTCCCAAATTAATAACATTAAGGGTAAATTTATTCCATCAAGTAAATACATGGATATCTTTCATATAACCCTTCTTGGTTTCCTAGGGAAAGAAACATTAAAAGGGTGAGATAAAATTGTTAATAACGTTAAAATATAGCGAAAGTAATAATGAATCAATGAGAATAGTCAATAGAGAAATCTAAATAACTGAACCCACGTGACAAGTAATGAATAAACTAAATGTAAGTGCGTAAACAATATGGAAAGGTGATAATTTGAAACACATGAAATTCAAATAACCAGATAAGGAAAAATAAATATGGAAAGATGTGAAGATAAAACAAATTTCATATAAATAAATAAAAATGTAATGTATTCACAGATATGTCGATTAAAAATCTCATGGAAGAAGAAAATAAAAACTAATATGAGGGAAATTCATTCTTAATGGATGTCATTTATTATGGACATGGAAACTTATATTGTCAAGATCTATCCTTCGGACTGTTTAAAACTATGGATAGAAACCTGTTTAATTTTCCCATCGTATTTCACTTATGAGAACATGATGATGCATGGAGGATCTATATAGAGTCTAGTCTCTAACTTTCATTGCATTTCTAAAGCATTTTTCATATCGGGTAAACAATTTTATTATTAATCAATATGCCTTATCAAATATCTTTATTGCATAAAAGATATGAATTTGTCTATATATACACAGTTAATCAAATAACTCTTAATATAGACACCATAGGTGAAATTGCATAAAGTTAAGGTAGTATTAATATCCATGATAAATGATATGGATAATTTTGGAGAAATTCAATGTCAAATGATCATAGGAAATTGAATATGTCAAGGAGTCTTAACCAAATCAAGGAAGTTATTGTGAATACTATCCGTGAAAAAATCAGTTATAAACAACCTAGAGAAGGATTAAGGATGGTGTCAATACAACATTTCCCAAGTGAAATAAAATAAAGGGTTGTTATTGTTGAATAATGGGAATATTATAAAAATATCATAATGGAATTCTTAAAGAAAATATTCTTTTTAGTGAAATTTTACATGAAAATAACTTTCGAAAACATTTAAAAAGTAAACTTTTAGACATGAAAAGTAATCTTAAATGAAATGATGTCATGTAAATGCATACTTTTCGTATGAGTTTGAAGAAAATTCTTTTTCATGGTAAAAATGTTTGAAAAAAATGCCCTGGAAGGAAAGCGATAAGAGGATTCCTTTGAAAACATTAGTAAAATACAAGAAATGTTAAAAAAAATTTACCAATTCATTTTTTAATCATTTTTGAAATTATTTTAATAAAACATTGATTTTATAAGAAAACAGGTTCTCTCACAAAAGAGATAAATGAATTCGTATTTTCATAAAGATATTTTTAAAACACTTTGAGTAACAAATAGTTAAAATTGAACTAATACCTGAAAAGGTCACAAATTTAGATATGATAGGAAATTGAAATGGTTTATTGAATGATGGTAATATAATTTCAATGAATTTATATACCATTTTAATATCAATAAAGTTATTTTTTAGAAAAATAATCATTAAAAATTCCAAAGGGCCACTAAACATTTTGAATCATTTTTAGTCATAAACCTCATAAAGGAAAATTAATTAATAAAATACATAAATACCATAAATATAAAGGTTTCATGATATAATATATAATAATGGAAAATAGATACACCGCAAAAAAGATGTAAGTTGTGAACCTGACGTTTATCTCACGATTGTCAAAAGTGATATGAGAATCACTTACCTTGAGTTTTCTTTTTGGTGAACATCCTTTAAATTAATTTATAATAAACATATGTTAATTTTATATGTACTTGATAAATTTTTTAATTTTTATCATTACTTTTATTTCAGTTTTTACTATGTTGTGAACAACTACATTAACAATTAAATTTATGTTGGGTGTTTTGACGAAATTCCGTTTATGTGTCAAAAATAACTTTGGTGGGTAAATAATGGTCAAAGGGTTCATTATATAACATCTAAAAAATAATAACCATGATATAATTATCATATTTATATGTTATTTAAACTTTTAAAATCAATTTTCAAATATTATTATGGAAAATTAATCAATTTTATGATCATGGAGACGGTAGGTCATACTTACGCATGAGTAACATTGTCATTTTTCAATGATCATTATGGAAAGAAGGTAAATAACCCAATGTATTTACAATATTATAATTATATCATAACTACCATATTATTTAATCATATATACTTATATATATATTTACTATGATGAAAAAGGAATCACATCATATCGAGGAGGAAGTAGTTCGCGCATCCAAGAATGAAGTTATCACTTTTTAATTGTCTGAAATCGTAATAAAGAAAATGATATATATATATAGTATATTTAGATAAAGTTAATTATATCATGAATATAATATAGAGGTTTTTATGTTGCATATATTTAATTAAAATCATCCTTTATATGTTCCATGTTTAATATGAATGAATCACAATGCTTCGAGGGGGTGGTAGTCCACACTTTCTCCAAAAATGTTAGTGTAGTAACGTAAAGTGGAAAGTATTAATTGTATGTGTAATAAAAGGATTACATAAGTATAAACACATAAAAAATATCATATATGTCATATATAATCATATTTTCCAATATAATGTCCATCATGATATGTGGTGAATAAAAAACGAACAATCATCATTTTGTGGAGTAGTATTTCACCGTACACAGAAATAGTATGTTTGTTACCCATTAAATTGAAGTGTGTGAGTGTAGGTAAAACATATTACATAAAAAAATTCTGGTATATTTTTTATGCTAGTTTTGTTACACAATAATGGAATAATAAGAGATGAAATGTTGGAGAATGTAAATAAAATTAAAAAACATGAGAGAATATCTTACCTCTTAATCAGGTAACTACTTTTGGTTTGTACAAAAAGGCTTCCTTGAAATACTCTGTTCACAAATAAAGGATTCAATATCTATGGGATGGATTTTTGAAAGATATATGGGAAATTCTTGGACAAACATAAGTGGTTTCAGAGGTGTTAGGAATGGGGAAATGTGGTGGGCTTTTATAGGGAATGAAATGGGCTCACTTGGGATTTTTTAAAACAAGTCAAGTATACACATGTTCTTACCTACAAAAAGTCTTAAAAACAAAAAAAACTCAATAATGAAATGTTTATGGCCGAGATATGTCCATAAAATAGGATTTTTACTATTGGATAGGTCATTTGGGCCCTTAAGATAAAGTTCTAGTCCTTTATTAAGATTAATTTTCCTAAATAATTGTAATTAATTTTAATTATATTCACTAATATTATTGATAAAAAACTAATTTTACCTTATTATACATTATAAATTATGATAATTCAAAATAGTGAATCCATTTTATCAAATTCCAAACATGTAATTGATAGAAATTAAATTAAAATTTACCCCAGTGGTGGGACGATAATGTAGGTTTATTAAGTAAAAACATCTGAAATATTGCTATGTTTTTTATAATAAATTTCAGAGTGAAACTAACTACGATGAAATAAATTTTATTAATTAGTAAACTATTATCTAATTAAAATTTAAAAAAATTATAATTATATTTTAACCTTATAAATAAATTAAATGAAAAAGAAGTTTTGAACTAAAATTCGGTATTTTTAATTATCCATTAAAAAATTAAATGTTTTATAAAAATATTAAAAATTAACACTAAATAATTATTATGTTTATATTTAAATGATGAATTTTATTTTTACATTTTAAATAAATTAATGTGTCAAACATAATATTTAAAATGGGCTCTTCATTAAAAGTGGTAAAATAACCTTTATAAAAATATAGGATTTATGTATAAAATATAGTTTGTTCATATCTTATATATATCAAACCTAATGTGTGAATATAAAAAATATTTGAATGAACATAATATTTATATATATATATTACATTAATATCACTCAATAATTTTAATTATTTTAATCAATTAGCGTAAAATAATTTTTTTGAGCATAAAGACATAGTTTTCTGTAAAAATATTCACATTATATTCAATTTATACATATATCAATTTATAATTAATTTAAAAACAATTAATTATTTCAATATTTGAATAAAACATAATTTTAATAGGTTAGTTAATAATATACACAAATATTAATTTAATGAATAGTTTATATCTAATTATATTTTAACAATATATTATTGTTCGATAAAACGCAGTCTTGCTTGTGACGCAAGCCATCGAAATAGGTCTCTCAAGTATGTAATGCATGATAACATTGTTCTTCATGTATTGAAATATATATAATATATTTTAAAAAATAAATATACTATTAAGTATCTATAATTATATTTCCTTACATGATTTGTTTCGTATGTTATACATGCGCTCTAATACAAGGTTCTTAAATTAGATTTTTGGGGGGTCACATTATCCCCACCATATTTATATTGAATTCTCACAATTTAAACTCGATCATGGTGAAAGATTGTTTGATATTTACTATGTTTTAAATCCCACATTAGGATAAGGTTTCTAATTTCATCCTATATAAAATATAGAATTAAAATTACAAAGTTCACATGGACTACCTTGTAACTAGGTCTCTATGTAGGAGAGCATAAGTGGAGAGTAATGATATGTACTTGATGGAAAAGCATAAATATTTATTGGGATTAATTTGGGTAATAAATTAAAAAAAAATATGATCAATAGAATTTTGTGGGCCTAAAATCCATAAATATGTAATGATTTTAAAGACCATTGGTTTAACGAAAAATAAAGGATTAGGAAAAAAATTATTTCTAAGTCATCTTCTTAAAGACGGGTGATTATTTTACAACCTGAGAATATAAGGAAATATTTTTACATTATAGGTTTCAATTTGATGTGAACAATCCTACCTTTTGGTTGTGATTCAATAAAATTATAATTAATTACATTATTTCTATAAATTAATTTACAATAATGATTTTTTTTATTTCTAAATCACTAAAAGAGACCTTTAAAGGATCGTAAAGACTATAAAATTGTAATAAGTATAACTATTTTTTATTAAATATATTCTAAAACCACTATGTTTAATAATTTAATCTATAATCCTCAAAATTGATACAACTGGTTCATAATTAATATTTATTCATCAAATCTTTTAAATAAAAATAATTAAAAATCAAAGACGACATTACGTAGTTCAAAGGTTGGCGTGAAATGATTATCATCATTTGATCGTGGGTTGAAGACCTGCGACCTTACTGGATTTGATTGGTTGTCACCTATTTTATATATTTTCTTTTTCAAAATCCCAATTAATATAATTTCTAAAATAAATATGATGTACATACTTAAAATAAGGTTAATCACTAAATTGCCTTTTAACAAAGGTTTTCAATACAACCGTAACACATAAATACTTAGTCACTCTTTTCTATATAGAACCTTCCTTAGTATATATTTTATCCTCTATAAGAAGACATTGATTTGCATAATTCCCAGGATCTCCACACTTATGACAATGAACTATAAAGGATTTCTTAAGATGAGCTTCATTTCCATTCATCACACTCTGTATTTTACTCAGAAATAATTTTTTTTATGTCCTTATCATTTGAACATAAAGAATTTTTTTTTTACATTGAGAAACTTTCCTAGGTTCTTCCTTCCAAACCTCTAACGTGTTATAAATTGAGCCTTCTTTTCTTTATTGTCTCCACCACACAAGTTCTGATAAACCTCTATGATTCTTTTCTTTGGTGTGTTCGTGAGTTATTACTGGTATATATTTTTAATCATATTTTGGGAAAACTAATTTTCCATAAACATGATATTCCTCAATTCTATCATGCCATCAATTGGTTTCTAATTTTCACCAAATTTTCCTTAATGTTAGATGTTAACATGAATACTTTATGTTCCATTCATTGACTAAATCTAGAAAGAATTGTGTGGTCCACACTATTCATAGTGCAAAAGGAATATAATTATCTAAAATTTATATAAATCAATGAACCTTATTTTTAATTCTAAAACACCTTTGGTTTAACCTAGAATATTCATTTTCATTATCTATTCAAATTATTAATAATTATTTTTAAATAAAATGTGTATTAACCCTATAATATCCCATGAGAGTGTCAAACCAAGTGCATAGTAGGACCCGTTTTCATGTACCAGGTTACCTTGAGTAAGGCCTAAAACACCTTGTTAGAGTTATTAATCCTAGGTACATAAGTTCCAAAACCTTTCCCACATGTAGTATCCAGATAGGGTTGTCTTTCTAGGAAGAACAAAATAATCTATACTTTGCCAAAATTATACAGTGTTATTCTATACTTCACCTAAAATTCTACCTTAGTGTTATGTTATCTAAACTATGTATTCATAACTCTATTTCCCAAGGTTGCTACTAAATATACATTGTTACCATCTTTTGAAATCCAACCCCAGATAGCCTAGATCCATTGTCTGATATCAATCACATTGGCATGATTACAAAGAATAAAATTGAGAAGAAATGAGAGTTTAGTAGTCTTTATAAACTAGATATATTCATGTGAAAAGAATTCAATAATTAAAATATTTTTTTCATTTATAATTAATAACTTCACTGTTAACTTTATTAAATATAGTAAATCTCAAAATATCTTTTATAGTATGGTTCCTAGTTTCCAGGGGAAAGAAAATTAATAAGGGTGAGCTCAAATGCAAAGTAAGGGGAAAATATAGTGAAAGAAATAATGAATAAATGATAATTGTTAATATGAAAATGTAAATAGATAAAAACACATATCATGTAATTAATGAACTAAAATTAAGTTCACAAACACTATGGAAATGTAAAAACTAGAAACACATTCCATTAAAATTACTATATAAGGGAAAATAAATAAGCCAATGTTTTGAACTGAGACACACTGGATCTAAATAACTGAAGGTGAATTGTATCCATATATATATATTAATGAAAATTCAGAGGGTTGAATAATAACTAAATCTAATGTGAGCTAAATGCTTTATTAATGGATACCATGTCCTGGGCACATGAAAACCTATACTGACAATATCCATCCTCTATACAATTTAAAACTATGAATAGAAACCCATGTAATTTTTGAAACTTATGTGTCTCATGAGAACCTATTGATCCATCGAGGAGCTATACAAATTTTTAGATCCACCTGTCATTTCATGTTCAAAGTATTATTCATATCTATTAGTCGATTTAATTTTTAAACAATATTCCTTATAAAATATCCATATTGATGAAAATATAAATATTTATCAATAATAAATCAGTTAATTTAATATCTGTTATAGTAGAAACTGTATTTAAAAAATTTTATAGTTTATGAAAAAGTAATATCCATGATAAATGAAATAGATAAATTAGGGTAAATTCTATGTCAAATCATAATAAGAAATTAAATATTTAAATGGGAATTAAATGAATCAAGGAAGTGAATTTTAATAGTATCCTTGGAAAAATTAATTATAAAACATCTAGAAAAATAATAATGGTGTAATTAATACAACATTTTTCATGTTCATTAAAATAAATGGTTGTTTTCATTGATGAATGGAAATATTATAAAAAACATCATAAGTGAATTCTTGAGGAAAATATCATTTTGTTTTGCAAATACTTTTATTTGAAAATTACATTTAACGACATTTTCATAAAAAGTTAACCTTTTATACATGCAAATTATGCTTCAAAAAATGACATTGGGTAAATTTTCACTTTTTATACAAGGTGAAAGAACATTCCTTTTTCATGGTAAAAAGGGTTGAAATTATTCATTTTTAGGAAAGTGACTATAATATTCCTTTCAAAACATTGGTAAAAGAAAATGAATGTACAAATATATATATAAATACATTTTAAAATAACTTTTGAAATCATTTTAATAGAACATCATTTTTAGAAGAAAATTATTTCTTCGACTAAAGAGAGAAATGATGTTTGGTTTTATTAAGAACATTTTAAAAAAAACATTGAGTACCAAAGAGTTGGAAAATGGTACTAATACTAGGAAAATTTCATGAATTTCCAGAGAAGAGGAAAATTAATCATTTTATTGAAAAACATAAATATAATTTCCTTAAATGGAAATACCATTGAATGGTCTTTAATGTTATTATTAAGGAAAATAATATTTAAATATTCCAAGGTATCCCATGGAACTTTGAAACATTTTACGTCGTAAAGCTCATAAAAGAATAATATTGAATTAAAGCCTTAAATATCATGATGATAAATTAATTAATGATATAATATATAAAAATGGCTAGTGGATACACTAGACAAAAGATTTATGTGGTGAACATGACATTTATCTCATGGATGTAAAAAGTAATATGAGAATTTCATACCCTGAGTTTCCTTTTAGGTAAACATCATTTAACTTCATGTATTAGAAATTATGTTAATATTATACTTGATTATAACCCTTTTCATGTTTATAACTACTTTTATTTCACTTTTTACTGCATTGTATATAACTACTTAACCAATTATGTTTGCATTGGGTGTTTTGACCAAATTCGGTTTATGTGTTAAAAATAAATTTGGTAGGTCAAATATGGTATAATGTTTCATTACATAACATATCCATTACAATACCCATGAAATAATAATCATATTTATACATTAATTATACTTTTAAAATCAATAATTAAATATGACTATGAAAAATTAATCAATGTTATGATTCAGGTGATGATATGTCGTATGTATGAATGAGTAACATTCTCATTTTTCAATGATCGTTATGTAATGAAGGTAAGTAACACCATATAGTTCTATAATGATCATTATATCCTAAATAAAATATTTTTTCATCATATATACTTATATATAATTTTTTTTAATGAAAAATGAAACACATCGTGTTGAGGAATCGGTTGTCCACATGTCCACGAATGACGTTATAACTTTTTATGTTTGCGAATGGTTAAAAAGGAAAATGATATATATAGTATATTTAAAGAATGTAAATTATGTCATGAAATTAACATAGACATTTTTATGTCATATATTTTTAATTAAAACCATACTTTAAACATTCCATGTTTAGTGTGAATGAATCACAACGCTTCATGGGGGCGATAGTCCACAATTACTCAAATGATGTTAACATATTAACGTAAAATGTAATGTATTAAAGGTATTTGTAATTATGAGATTAAATAATTATAAATAAATACTAAATATCATATAAATAATATATTAGCATAATTTCCATCATAATGGCCACTATGAGAGTTGGTGAAGGAAAAATGAACAATAATTATTTATGAGATAATAGTTCGTCGTCAACAGAATCAATATGTTTGTTACCAATTAGATGAATTTTTTTGTAACTGTAGGCTAAACCATTTACATAAAAACATCCAATTATATATAGGATACTGGTATTTTTAAATAATAATGTAATAATAAGATATGAGAGGTTGGATAACAGAAATAAAATTAAAAAACTTGAGAGAAGACATTACATTTTAATTAGGTAACTACTTTTAGTTTGTACAAAAAAGCTTCCTTTTTAAGATTTCTTCCCAAATGGATGATTCAAGGTTGACATGGGGGATTTTGATAAGGTACATGAGCATATATTATCTAAACCAATTTTTTGAGAGGCATGAGTAATAGAGAGAGGTTGTGGCCTTTTATAGGTTTGGAAAAGGACTCACTTGTGATTTTTGGAAACAAGCTAGGTATACACATATTACTTCCTAAAAAAATCATACATAACCAAAAAACTAAACAATGGAAGTTTTATCCAAAATATATGGACAAATATATTCCTTATAAAAATGGATAGTTCATTTGGTTCCCTAAGTTAAAGTCTTAGTCCTTTATTACACTTACTGTTTCCTTAATTATTTCAATTATTTTTAATTATTTTCGATAATATTTTTTGTAAAAAATCTAATTTGATCATATTATACATTATAAATAATTTTTATTCCAAATATGGAATTCATTTTTCAAAATTAAAATAATATAAGTTGTATAAATTAATTAAAAATCCATCCCACAGGCGGGATGATAATGCAGGGTTTTAACGTAAAAACCCTAGAATGTTTTCTATGTTTTCATAATTAAATTCAAATTTAAATTTAATCCAATGAAATAAATTGTATTAATTGATACAAATATTATCTAATTAAACTTTAAAACCAATTAAAATAAAAATTTATCCTTATAAAAAAATTATATGACAACGGAGTTTTGAACTAAAATTCAGTATTTTTAACTACTCATTAAGAAATGAAACATTCTAGAAAAATATTAAAAATTTACCATAACTATATTATTGTGTTTATGTTTAAAATATCAATTTTATTTTTGACATTTTAAATTAATTAAAGTGTAAAAATTAAAATTTTAAATGTGTTCTCCACTAAAAGGTAGTAAAATTGTGTTTATAAAAATATAGTTCTCTATGTGTAGAATATAGTTTGTTCGTATCGTATGTCTATCAAACCTAATGGAAAAATATAAAAAATATTTGATCATATATAATATTTAAAATATATATATATATATTTAATTAATATAACTCACAAATATCAATTAATTTAATCAATTAGCATAGAACAACTTTTTGAGCATAAAAAATAGTTTTCTATTAGAATATTCACATTATTTTCAATTTATTATTATATAAATTTATAATTAATTTGAAAACATTTAATTCATTATATATTTATATACACCACAATTTTCATATGTTAGTTATTACTATTCATACCAACAAATTTAACAGCAATTTTTTATCTCATTATATTTTAATAATATGTTATTATTCGATAAAACTCAGTATTACATGTAATTTAAGACATAAAAGAAGGAATCTATTGAGTGTCATGACAACCCAACCCTAAAATCCCAGATTCGGTGAGTTAAAACTTTGTGTGTAATTTTTTTATATAAAGAATTGATGATGAAATAAACATCATGTTCCATATAAAGGAACTTTGCAATTTAGGTTCTAGAAAACCAAATACAAATGTTAAAATACTTCAATACTACAAAGAAAAAGACTCCAAAAATCGGTCACCACATAGTGTAACTCAAATATACTAAGCCTATAAAAATAAGTTAAAATGTATAGTATGAACAAGAATACCCGGTTAGGGGGTTTTAAAAATAATATTTCAAATAAAACTGTTTTTAAAAACATCACTTTTAAAATAATCTTATAACATTTCCATAAAAGAGTACTATAATACATCGAGAATGTCATTATCAGTTTTCCAGGATTACCAGTAATAATTTTAGGGAAATTTAAATGGGATACAAATTAAACACATTCCAATCATATGCATACTTATACAAAATACATGGTGTGCAGCATAAAAAATCAAGAGTTAATAAATCTAAACAAAGTGTGACATGCAAGGGGTGTAGGTAAAAAATTTCATATGAAAATAATTCATGATCAGAGTTTTTCCTAAAAAATATCTCAATTATATTATCTCTTAAAATTCACAACATAAAATTTCATGTAAAAAATCATTTGTATTAAGGTTTAGAAGATGACTGTTGAATAAACATCATGCCATGTGCATTTACTTCTTATAATACTAATAAGTAAAGTATCTTAACAAAGGATATTCCTCTATTCGAATAATATCTTGGTTAGTCATATTATAACACATAGTGAGGGAATTTATAATTCCAGACTGTGTTAAGACCTCTTGCCTATACCATAAACATGTTGTCAAGTCCTCGTTCCAAGACCATATGTCCAGTAAGTTTATATATTCAAAGTGTCTCATACCACCTTGAATATTTCATTTCTTACTCCACATTATTCAAGGTGTCTCATACCAATTTGAATAATTAGGTTCTTATTTCAGGATATGTCAGTTTACATTTATAAAATGGTAATAATAATTTTCTCAATGACATGCATGGACTAATAAACATTATTTTCACTTGTGATAATAACTAAAGGACATAAGGAAGTAATGTATGGGGTTTCTCACATAAAATGGTAACTTTTTAATGTAAAAATCATAGATTCATGGAAATGAAAACATAAAAAAAATTACAAGCCATTTAATACACTGATAAGTGGTAGTGAACATGCCAACCAAAAACTCCATTAACTAATAGAATTCACTACAGTAGGTTCATCATGTAATAAAATATTAAGTGAGAATAACTTGATAACATCATTCTACACATCCTTTTATCCACTAACATATTATTTCATATATAAACTCATATTGTTTTATAATAATCATAATTAATTAAAACCATACAAGTATTACTTGAATCAAAACATTAATAAAATTTTGATAACCATCACTTTCAATTAGGGCTTGGAAATATAATTAATATATATATATATACCTGTCTATACAAAGTGTATATATGAGTTTTACATAACTAAAAAAGGGTTTAATGTTTCCTTAAAAATAATGGATACTTTATAACATCATTTAATAATTAATATCGCTCAATTGATAATAAAAAAACATGTCAGGTTTAAAATATGTAACAGTATGAACACATATATATATAATCAGGGTTTTGTATTATAAGTCCAGTTCAACCAAGAACATTATTTTCATTCAAATCATTATTTAAAATTTAGGAAGTATGTTTTCAAAAACATAAAACATATTTTTTGTTTTCTTATATATAAATACCTGAATATACACAAAGTGTATATTCAGTTTTTGCCTAACCAAAAATCATGTTAAATAAACCCTTATATCATTTTACACCATAGAAACATTAGTACACACAAAAATTTAACCTATGAAAACACATATTCAGCTTAGAGATTATGTATATATATAAATCTTATATACATATAATCATGTAATAGGGGGTTTTACTTCGAGAAAACATACCCAAACAAGTTCTAACTATAGTAAGACATGCTGATAAATAATATTTTGGAATAAATAATAGGTTTAGGATGGAAGAATCATATAAACTATATGAATGTATATATATATATATGTACATAGGGTGTATATACGAATTTTCACAAGAAAGAGAAGGGAAAAAATCCCATATATGAAGTCAAGAAGGAGGTAAAATTGAGGAGTATATTGGGAGAAGTTGAGAAAAAGAAAACCCGTAGGGTTTTGGTAAAAATTGGAGTTTATATCAACTGTATATATATATACACACTACAGAAATGATAAACGAAGACTTGAGAGGAGACTGGGATGACTCAGATCTTCCAATATAGACATATATAGACTAAGTAACGAACCCATATCCTATATGGATTGGTTATTGATAATATATATATATATATTATTTAAAAACATGCATGAGAAATAGTTTGTGGTAGTGTTAAAATAAGGCAGGCATGTTGGGTCTGTGGAAATGAATAGAGGTGGGAGTGGAGATGGAGAAAGGTGGAATCACAAGTACGGAAGAACAGAAAGTGGGGAGAAGAGATGGCGACATGAACTGGTGCATAGGAATGATGTGTGGAAGAAGAAGAAGGTGAAGGAGATGTGGAAAAAAAGTATGGTCACGATCGTTTGAGGTTTGATCCGATAGCTATGGATGCTTCCATGTTTTTAAAACAAACGGGTGGTTGAGATTATAATTCAGATCTGATCGGACGGGCGTGGTGAGATACATGATTTAAAATAGGTGGATGTTTAATATCAGCTGAGTCCTCGATCAGACAGCTAATGAAAACACAGAGGATTAGCCATGGTATTAGGATTCGAAACCATGACTGAATTGTGGCGTCCAGATCTCGTGCGGTGAGATCAAATGGCCAGGATTATATCCCTCTTTAAAAATCCCATCCCACATCAAAATAAAGGCAAAACCGAGACCGCTATATAAGCCTCAATTAGTTGAGGCATCACCAATGAAATCCCTCTCCCCCTCGCCGGTATCGCCCTGTACCGGTTCACCTCCCATGCGGGTGCACTCTACGCCCACCCCTTCTACCATGCCACCCCGAACAGTGGTGTGATGCCCTAGTTCTTCCCTGTTCTCTTGTGAGAATTCATACATCCAAGGCCTGCATGTGCTGGTTGGGGGGCCTAGGCTTGGTCGCCCCCTCCTTGAGAGTGGTGCAAGCAGCCTCCCACTTCTAGCTAGATGGATGGCTAGGGTCGCAAATTTGTTTTATATGTACAACTTTCAAAAATCAAAATATACCTTATAACATAAAAATACACAATATAAAATACTATAAATCCAATGAAGGAAAAAATGATGTTTCCAATATTTGTTCAATTAAAACTAACAATATCATCAATTTTATTAGTCCACAACTTGATTTCAACATCATTTTAAATTTTGAAACATTATAATACACAATCTAAATTATACAATTTCCTTAACTAAAACTTTAACTTATAACTAATAAATGTATTTTAGAACAATATTTCAAAACTATTTTAAGTTTCAATATAATTTCATTGATTTTCAGCATTTTAAGTTAATCATTGTGGTTATATATCTTTAGAATAAATTATTCCATTATATAAAACCATGTTAGTATTTAACATATGTTATAACTTTAAAATTTTATAAATCATATGATACATATATATTTATTCATCAAATAAATTTTTACATTTTGTTTTTATCAAGATTCTAGATAATTATTCATGGGGAAATATTCTTTCAAAACATTATGTTTTCTTGAAAACATATAACTAAAATATTATTTTCAAAAATTTAAAACTCTTAAATTCTAAAAATAATTAAGGTACTTAACATATTTAGTATACTTATAATAATTTTATATTTAGTATGCCTAAAATAATAAAGATACTTAATATACCCAACGGTTACAAAATCTTATGACTATTAAAACACAAATGGTCACCTAAAGACTCTGACGACTATAAAACAAATAACAGTAATATCTATTTACAAATGTCAAGAATACCCTTATAAATACATGTTTAGGGTATTCCACACTCAAAACAACATGGTGGTGATGGTGATCCACATACCCTTGATTCTTAGTTTCTTCGCCATAGCTCTGGCCATAATGTTATTTATTATGATAGACCCTAAAGACTCTCACTATTTCCTTGGTTGATTTCTCATTTTTGGTGGTCTTTTGGTGACCATGATTGGTTTCCTAGTGGGTCTTCTCGGTTAGTAAGGTTCTTTTGGACATGTTGAAATGTAACATTTTAGCGTCTTATTGAATAAAATATGTCTTGTGCTTTTTTTTAACACATTTTTTTGGATATTGTGGAAATTACACAATGACAAATAATTAAAACTACTAGAATATTATTATTACACATAAAATATGTTTGGTTGTCACATTATCCACTCTTAAAATAATTAATTCCACTCAATTCCTTGGCTATCTTAAGCTTTCACACACCAACTTCTGATAATAACTTCTAGTCCCCTAAAAGATATGTCTTATTTTTTAATGATTAACCAAAAATTGATTGAAAAACAGTTTAGTTTAATACCTTCAAAAGGTCCACCACCATGAATAATCCAATGATGGAAACATGTGGATTTCCATGGTGGTTTCCATTTCCTCAATCTCTCTATCCCAGGGGTCAAACCAATGCATGTAAAACACTGGTTTCTAGAGGATGGCATGGGAGGTACAGAGCTCAGAGATTTCATCATGAGCACGTTCCTTATATATCTACCAAACTATTTCATGCCTGAGAGTTGTGAGGTCATAGATCCTCCCATAGATGGTGAATCTCAAAACCCATATTAGAGAAGCTTCTCGAAGGACACCCTCCAAAACATCTTCCTGGAATTTCTCCATGGTGAGGAAATTTTTAGAGAGATTAAAAATAGAGTAAGAGACCTTCATGATAATTTACACTATTCCTATACTCTTCAAATTCTGTATTTTCCATACGATGGAAAAATTAATTGTCTCCCTGATAGGTTCGAAGGAAATTTAGGCTAAGGGAAAACTGATAGATGTGTTTTCAAGATAAATGACTCTTCAAAAAAGGATGGTATAATTCTGAACATGAATTTAACATTATAGTTTCCAGTATCTCATTTTCTAGAGACAAAAGGTTGGATGGTGACCTCTCATATTCCATCTAAAAATTTAAATAAAAAAGTTCTCAGTAAATCGTAAACATATTAAAAGAGAGATTTTATTTTGAAAATACATATTAATGTACCAAAACATAAAAATATAACAATATCAATTTTAAGACAATGTTCATGAAACAATGGGTGTAACATATTCATTAATTCCCTCTTATAAACTCATTGGTATGTACTTCCTAACATCCACTGTGATGTTCTTTCACAGTTCCCACTATCATCGACGATTTCCCCAGTTCTTGTTTAAACAGATCCCTAAAATGGTTCCAAACTCTTTGATCTATCTGGTCCAGATACAGCATGGGAAACATGGATCAATCACATGTAGACATCTAATGTTCCATGATATAAAAGCATGAAGTGTATGAATTTGGGTGACATCAGCATGAATTTGATGTCTACAAACCAAAGGACAAGACTCGTCCTTATGAATTTTGAAGTCCCTAACATGACCATAATGACCATGGGTCATGATTTGACAATGATATGATGCCAGGAGGTCACCCTCTAGTAAAGCCTCATGGAAGAGCTCTGGGGATTGAAAATTCTCATTTAGGGTAAAGAATTTAATGAAACCCTCAAAGTACTTCCCCTTACATTCATACAAAAAAAATTGAGCATACATTATAAGGAAATAGTCAAAGCTTGATACTTGATGGATTTAAAGTACATGAGGATAGTTCTATACACATTAGATATGTTTACATGACGAACAAAGGTTTTCAAATGTCTCATATCCTTCTAAACATTCCTTGGAAACTATAGTCTCTAGTATTTCTTTTAGAAGAGACAAATGACTTTTTTCATTAGCCATATAAAAATTTGAAGAATGAATTGTACTAAGTAATATATAATTAAAAATGTAGTATTGTTCTTATTTTCCATAGTTATCTAAATCGACTTTTGATACCAACTATGATACTCTGACCCAAAAAGCCTAAATTCTGTGTGTTAAAACATGGTGTGTAATTATTTTTATAAAAAGAGATGCTGATGAAATACACATAATGTTCCATAAAGAGGATATTTGTGGTTTATGTTCTAGAAAACCAGAAACAACTGTTATAATTATTCAATACTGAATGGAAAATACTCCATAAAGTAGCCACCACTTAGTGTAACTCAAATCTACTAAACCTTTAAAAATAAATTAAAAATTTGTGTTATTACAAGAATTCCCAGTAAGGGGGTTTTAATAATAATATTTCAAATACAACCTTTTTAAAAACAACACATTTAAAATAATCCTAAAAAAATTCTTTAAAATAACACTTCAATACATGGAGAACTAAATTATCATTTTTCCATGATTACCAGTAAACATTTTAGGGAATATTAAATGTGATACAAATGAAACACATTCCAATCATATGAATACTTATACAAAATTCATGGTGTGTAGCATAAGAAATCAAGAGTCAATGAAACTATACTAAGTGTGACATGGAATGAGTTCAGGTACAAAATTCCATCGAATAATAATACATGATCATAGTTATGCTTAAATAATGTTCCAATTAACTTATTACCTAAAATTCACATAGTAAAATTTCTGGTAAACTGCTAGAATTTGTATTAAATATCAGAAGACGATTACTATATAAACATAATTCCATGAGGATTTACTTCTTCTGATACTCATAAGTAAAGGTTCTTAATCAAGGGTATTCTACTAGTTGAATAATATCTTGATTGGTAATATTCTAATGTATAATGCCAGACTATGTCAAAGCCTCGTACCAAGATGATAAACATTTTTTGAAGGCCTCGTTCCAAGACCATCACTTTTCTACTGCTTCGTTCTATGAGCTAATTTTTCTCATGAGACCTATCGATGCATCGAGAGTCTATAGAGAGCCCCACCAATCATATAATAAGTCCAATAGTTTCCCCATATGTCCAATAAGGTCATATATTCAAAGTTTCCCATACCACTTTGAATATTTCATTTCATATTACATATTATTCAAGGATTCCCATACCACATTGAATAATTAAGTTCTAATTACATGATATATATGTTAACATTTAAAAAATGGTAACAATAATTTTCTCAATGACATGCATGCACTAATAATAATTCTTTACACATGTGATAATTACTAAATTACATAAGTAATGAATACATGGGGTTTGTAACATATGAACAAAAATATAAAACCAATGTTTTCATTATAACTCCAATTTAACCGAAAACATTATTTACATCCAAATAATTATTTAATTATTTTGAAATCTTATTTTAAAAACATAAAATAGATATGGGATGTATTATATAAAAATATATAAATATATGAAAAGTGTATATTAGGTTTTTACATAACCAAAATCCATGTAAAATGAACCCTTATCTCATTATAGACCTTATAAACATTAATACACACAAACATTAAAACATTGAAAACCTGGATTAATCTTAGAGATGGTGTATATATATAAATCATATATACATATAATCATGTAAAAAGGTTTTTTACTTCATGAAAATATAACCAAACATGTTCTACCCACATTAAAACAAGGTGATAAATAATATTTAGGATTCCAAAACAGGTTTAGGATGGAGAATTCAAAAAATCTATATTTGTATATATATATATTTATGTATGTATGTATATACACATGGTGTATATATGGTTTTTCATAAGGAAGATAATACAGATAAATCACTTACATGAAGTAAAGAAGGAGGTAGAATCGAGTAACGTCTTGGGAGAATATTAGGAGAGGAAACCCCATAGGGTTTTTCTGAAAATGAGAGTTTCTATAAACTGTGTGTATATATATATATTTATATACACAATGGAAATGGTAAAAAAAGACGCTATAGGGGACCGGGATGACTCAGATAAACCAATTTATATAGAGAAAAACTCAGTAATCAAACCATATCTTAGATGGATCAGTTGATGATAAATATATATATATATATATTATGAAAAAACATGCATGAGAAACAGTTTGGCTTAGTGTTAAAATAAGGTAGTTGTGTCGAGTCTGTGGAAAAGAAGAGAGTAAGGGATTGTGGATCAATAAAGGTGGACTCCTGGGTAGGGAAGAGGAGAGATTGTGGAGAAGCAACAAAAAATGTGAACTCATGCACAGACATGAAGTGAGGAAGAAGAAGATGGTGGAGATGTGGAAAATAAATGGATGGTCATGATCATTCGAGGTTTGATCGAAAGGCTATTGTCACTTCCGCATTTTAAAAATGAATGGATTGTTGAGATTATATTGCAGATCTTCTTAGATTGGTGTGGTGAGATGTGGGATTTAAAATAGATGGACATATGAGATCAGCTGAGTCCTCAATCATACGACTGAGGAAAATAAGGAGGATGATCCACGGTGGTAGGATTCAAAACCGCAACTAGATTGTGCAGTCTAGATCTCACACGGAAAGATTGAACGACTGGGATTACATCCCTCTTTAAAACCCATATCCTATATAAAAATGGAGGCAAAACTGAGACCTCTATATAAGCCTCGACAATCTAGGTCATCAACAATGAAATCCTTCCCCCCCTCCCTAGTACCTCCTCATAACAGTTCACCTCCCTGCGGGCATTCACTGCACCCAACCCTGCCACTATACCACCCCAACTGGTGGAATGTTGCTCCATTTCCTATCTGCACTCTAGTGGGATTGCGTGCACCCAAGGCCAGCCTGTGGGGCTGGGGGGCCTAGGCTTAGCCGCCCACTCCTTGAGAGTGGTGTAAGCTGCCTCCCTCGGCCAGTAAGATTGTTGGCTGGGGTCACACAAAAAAATTTATATGTATAACATTCAAAAATAAAAATATACCTTATAACCTAAAAATACACCATATAGCATATTTTAAAACCAAAGAAGGAAAAAATTTAATTTTCCAATATTTATTCCATTTAAAATAAGAATTTCATCAATTTTATTAGCCCATAACTTTATTTCAACTTCATTTTAAATTTTGAAACATTATAATACAAAATATAAATTAAAACTAGTCCTAACATAGACAAAACTATAACCTATAACTAATTAGAGTATTTTAAAATATGATTTCAAATATATTTTAATCTTTAATACAATTTTGTTCATTATAATTATTTTATGATAATCATCATGGTTATAGCTGTTTATAATAAAATATATCCTTATTGAAAACCACGTCAGTATTTTACATATGCCATAACATTAAAATATTATGAATCATGTGATAAATATATATTTCTTCATAAAATAATTGTTACATTTATTTTTTATCAGGAAGCTAGATAATTATTCCTAGAGAAATATTATTTCAAAAAATTACATTTTTTTCCAAATTTATAACAAACATCTTATTTTTAATCATTTAAAACTCTTATTTTCTTAAAATAATTATGGTAATTAACATATTTAGTCAACTTGTAATACTTTTATATTCAGTATTCTTAAAATAATCAAGATACTTAATATACTCAATGGTTACAAAATCTTATGACTATTAAAACACAAACAGTCACCTAAAGTCTCCAACAGCTATAAAAAGAAAATAATGGTCATATGCATTTCCAACGGTCAAAAAGATCCTTAAAAATACATGTTTAGGTATTACAAACTCCAAATAACATGGTGAAGATAGTTCTCTACATTCCCTTGATGCTCAGTTTGGTCACCATAGCTCTTTCCATACTGTTCTTCATTGTGATAGACCCGAAGGACTTTTACTATTTCCTTGGTCTATTTGTGATTTTTGGGGGTCTCCTAGTGATCTTGACAAGTGTCATAGTAGGTATTCTAGGTTAGTAAGGTTATTTTAGCCTTGTTGAAATGTAAGGTTTTAGTGTTTTATTGAATAAAATATGTCTTATGTATATTTTGAAAACATTTTTTGGATAGTGCGGAAATTAAATGAAGAAAAATAATTAAAACTACTAAAATATTATTATTAAACATAAAATATGTTCTGGGTGTGACTCGTGTAACGCCTGCTAACTCAGTGTTTCATGATTTGAAATATATATAAACTTTTTTAAATAATAAATATATTGTAAATTATCTAGGTATTATATTACCTTGTGTGCTTCGTGTCACGTGTCATAGACGCTGTCGAATATAGGGTTCTTACTTTTGAATTGCAGGGCATCACATTCTTTACACACAACCCCAACTCTAAATAAATTTTTATATAATAATGCATTATAAATTAATTATTTACTTAAAAAGAATAAATATTAATAACCAAAATATGAAAAAATTTATAAAGGATTTAGTTAATGGTAATTTAATGATTAATTCATTATAAAAAAAGTACTCAGTTCATAGAAAATAAATTTTATGATTCAGAAAAATGTCTTCTTAAAAAATGGTTTTCATTATATTTTGTGATCAGATGTTATATTTAATTTAAAAATACTTTATAAATTTCATTTGAGTAAATTAATATCATTTTTTAAATCATCATGTCAACACTTTCTACGTGTAAATATGTATCATTTTTTTAGAATATTTATTTTCCAATGAACATTGAATAATATTTCTATTTTTAAAACTTTAATTTCCATACATTAAATAAAGTAAGTAAAATGAAACACTGTATTTTTGAATTTTGTATTAAATAAAAATAATCCACAGTTCAAAAATTAATAAATTACTCTAAAATCATCATTATACTTGATTTGAGTTTAAGTTCATTTTTGGGCATAAAAAACACATTTTTCTAAAAACTCTTTTTTTGCATGCTAAGTGTTTTGTCTTTCTAAATTAATTTAATCACACTTTATTAATGGTTTTAGTTAAAATTTTATATTCTATATTCAATCAAATATTTTAATATTCATTTTTTTACAATTAAATGATTGGATGTAAATTTAGTTTTAATGTTGAAAATTTACATTTCTAAAAATGGGGTTTCGTTGCATTTTGTAAGATTATTTAAAATGAAATTATACAACTTATAAAAATTATATCTAGTGAAATGTAATAATTTATTTTAATTCTAATAATTAATATAATTTTTTAATTAAAGGATGATTTTTTTTCAAATGAAATGTAACAACAGTAAAATTATGTTATCTCATTTAATATTAAAACGGATTTACTTTGGGGTTAAACTAAGATATAAGGTTAAGAATGCTGTGTAAACTTGTGTAATTATTTTTTTAGGGAATTTGGACCTTATATTATCTCAAATTATATTAATTGTCTATTTTTATCTTTCTGATGAACTTGACCGTATTTTATTGAAATATTTTTAAGAAATTACATGTGTCTCCCTCCCCTTACTTATAAAAGTTCACCACTTCTCAATCCTTATTCAAAAAATTTAGATTTATATATTTTAAAATAAATTAAAAAAATATTCCAATATAATTTCTCTTCATCCTTTACCCCAAGGTATTCTTCTAAGAAAAATCTTCCAAATCTTAATGTGTAATACGAAGGAGGTCTCTCAAAGAAGAGGTATCAATATTAACCAACCTCTATCAATTTTATTTCTTTTTAAACCTTCTCTAAACATATTTTTTCAAAAAAATGGTTAATTAAATATAATAAATACTTTTCAAAACTTATTACTATGATAGAACAATCATTTCCACCTCTCCACTATTAAATGGGAAATTAAAGTATCACGCGTGTGTGCGTGTAGACTACTACCTCTATACAGTGATATGATTCATTTTACATCACCAAATTTCATGGTTAGTTATTATGATGCATTTAAGGAATAAATAAGATATTTATATATGATAATGATTCTGTAAAGGTGAATTATTATTTACCTTTTTTTATTCCATCCATTAAAATGTAGAAAAAATCACTCGTGAGTACGTACAGACTATTGTCTCCACGAAATGATGTAATTTATTTTTCAATGAAGATTTATATGAATGGTTATAAAATATTATATAATTATTAGATATTATATTTATTAAATTACTATTATTATGGAGATTATTTAAACATTATCAAAGTGAAAGTACCAGAATTTCTAAATCGAAACTCCCATGAAAAATGAAACAGTTGAAACCTGAAAACAATGATTTTAATAATGAATTATAAATATATAGGTGTGGAAATGTTATAAGTTGAACATATATGGTATTATAGGTATTAAAATGTTACTTTTATATACTTATAATAAAATTAAATTTATTATATTGGATGATAGGGTGCTTATAAAGAAATATGTACTTGAGGTAAGGATTTTACATTAGAATCTCACTTTCTACCAGGATTGTTTATGCCATCATTTTTTATGATGAAGTAATATAATATATCTCAAAAAAATGTTATATGTTTTCTTGTCCTATGGTTATTTTTGAATTTTAATTTTTTCCTCTCTTATTTTCCACTATTTAAGCAATCAACAGACAAACATTGTTTTTAGTGAAAATTTACTTTATTTCTCCCTTCATTCAAAAATCATTTTCTCCAAAATCAATATATTATTTAAAGTGTATTCAATAATGTTTTTAACATTAACCAATTATTTTATAAAACCATTTTTATTATATTTTTATTTTAAAAAAATCTTAATGGAATACTTTTGTTATTTTCTGAATCAGGTACTTTTGAATTGTTACCAAAAATAGGAGATGAATCATCATTTTAATGTACATTAAATTAACTCATTTTCTATACATCATGGATTTTATTATATTTAAAGCATCATTTAAATGTTTCGATGATTATTTTCAAATTAAAATGTTTTCTTCATATTATTAATATTTTAATATTTTAAATATTCGATTTGAAAATGATGAGGATATTTTCCTCAAGAAATATTCTAGTGATATTTTAATGGTATTTTCATTTATAATAAAAGCTTTTTATGTTTCATATGGGCTACTAGGAATTAGATCAAATGTTACAATATTTATTTTTTCTTTGGGTGTTTTATGATTATAATGATAAAAAAATTGAAGAAACCCATTTTCTATTCCACAAGTTAAGCATTGATGTAATCATAAATGTTTTAATGAAGTTATAGAATACCTATAAATAGATTATGATTATTTGAGTTGTGGGTACATTATGTCACCCCAATTAATTTGGTAAATATTAAGGTATTGTGAGATCAAAGGGTAATAAAAGCTTATCATAAGCCCACAAGAGGGTACACGAGTGGCTAGACTGAGCATGACAAGGGTGCATGAGAGGTTATCCCATAGTCAAGGTATGTACATGGGTGTTATCTCAAGCCTATCATGTGATGGGAGTCTATGGGATAGCCTAGACATATAATTTAAATTATTATTATTATGTCATAATTTGTTAAACTCATTTATGAAAGCGTTGTATATCAATGTTATCCTCACATTGCTCTTTTTAGTTGTTTACATTGTGATTAATATCTTATAAACTTTCAAGATTAATCTCATGACTCATGATTATGATCTATGAATTTTTATGTATAGACTTCAAATGATAATATATTATTATAATACCTTTATACTCATGATATTTGTATATATGATCGTTGATTAATATCTCCTTTATTTACCCTAAGTAATTACCATATTACTCCCTTTATTGTGTTTCATTTTCCTTAGGATGAGAAGAAAGTTCTTATGGATATTATGTTTAAGAAGGGTTATGGTTGTTTAGAAAGTAATTAGATATGATATAGGTCTTTTATAGACCAATATTTTATGTATCTAAGTTTACAAAGATAGTAAACCTTTTATAGATATTCCATGGATCATAATGATATTTAATGAATTTTCATCTAATAAGATGTAGTATTTTTTTATGTAATTCTTGGGTCTGTATAAAGAACTTTATTATAAACATCTATTAGAGAGGGGTAATATTCATGGGTTATGATAATATTATCACTCTCTGTTTTTATTAATAGTACAAAATATAGTAATTAGGTTGAAAATTTTATGTTATTAATAATAATTACAAGTACATAATAGTATGTTGAATAATATGAAAATGAAAAAAAATTGTTGTGTAGTGGATTATTAGTGTTCCTCATTATATATAATTTTACAAACCCACTCATAGTGTCGTGGTTTCATAGGCTTTCCCTTTTCTAATATTTTTATGGTGCCTATAATCATTGATAACCCTTGGATTAGGTAATTTACTTGGAAAATTCACAAGTTGCCTACATAAAAAAAAATTAACTATTAGTGGTACATTCATATAGATATCATAAAAAAATAGATTGGGGGTTGGCATATACCTCTCCCAATGTTAATATTATAAAGGCTCACATCAATTTTGTTTGACCCTTTGTGTGTTTCTAAAGTCTGAGGAACTCAAAGGATGCCTGGAGGAAATCTTGTTGTGTTTGGATTCTAAAATATGAAATTATGGAGAATTAATTATTTGGGTTTCACATCATGAATGTGTCATTCATAGCTTGAGTGAGAGCCTAATTCATGGCCTGAAATCTATTCATTGCTTCTGTGAGGCTGGTTCAGAGGGTGCCTCATGATGTTAATTAATTTGATATTGAATAGTATGAGGTAATGTGTTTTTCAGATAAAATTAAATCTAGATAAATTATTGATATGAAATAGTTCTACCGTAGGAAAATACACTAGACATTGTAATGATATAAGTTGAAGATCCTATGGTTTTTTCAAACCCTACACCTTTTCTCTCAATTATCAGGTTATCTGTGAATCTATCTTTTATAATTTTAGAATCCCTTTGAAAGGGATTAATCCCAACATTGAAAATTAAATTCATGGTTATCTCATATATTATATACATCTTATTTTTAAGTTATTTAATATGGATTCTTTAAATTCATCTTTCCATTCAATGAAGGTTTCTCTCTAAAATTTTAATAGATTTTTTTATTTATTTTTTGTAAGATTATAGCATGGTATCCATGGAGGGATGGAGATTTTATGGTAGTGGTGATTGGGATATATGACATTGGTCTATTATCATGTGAAGAGAATTGATTTTGTTGAGGAAGGGGATTATTTTCGTCTCCAATTTATTTATGTGAAATCATAAAGTTATCATGGTTTATAAATTGTTATGGAAAATTAATTAACATGATAAACATTTAACATGATTAATAATGAATTGTTTTGAGATCACATATCAATTTTTTATACTGTGATAATGGTTTACCTATTGATTTTCTTGAAAGTGTGTTATCTATGTTTTTCTTGTTAGTATGTCTTTTAATTATATGGATTAACATGTTGTTCTTTATATAAAATAGTAAATAATATAAATCTTGTAATTTTTAATTTCATGGGTAAATAATTAATGAAGTGTCAAGTTCAAATATGGTGTTTCTTTTAATTTTATCATTATTCAAATTGATTCATTCTTCCTTCTTAATTAAATTTGTTCTTCCATGGTAATGGAATTTATAAATAATTTGAATCATGGTAATTCTTTTTTAGAATTATTATAATCATAAACCATCATGTTAATTGAGAATGGTTCCTCTCAGAGTTTGGGGAAACTGGTTTTAATACTAAAAGCATGTTTAACTTTTGATACATGGTTATAGATTGATGAATTAGGTTTCCCATTGTTGTAGCATATGAATAATGAATTAGGTAATTCAAGATGGAATTAAAATCAGTTTTTTAATAAAGATAATATCTAGGGATTGAGTTTCTCATCTTTTTCATAAGATCATGTGCCTTGTGTTTGGTGACATGAGAATTCGTTTAAGTGGAAACATTTTATTCCTTGTTTTAGGGCCTAGATTTCTCTATTGACTATGCTTGTTTATATACAACTATTTTTGTGTTGTTCTCTAGATGTGATCTTTTTTATGCGATGTGATATGTGTCAAGGATACTTAGATGTGACATGATCCTAAGATGGATGAGCCAATTATTGATGATATAGAGTAGGCGGAATGTCCCAAAAGATGTTACAAAATTTGATACATGTAATGGATACATGCCTCGGGATATGCATGTGGTTGTTAGGTATAGCACTGAAGATGATGGAATGAGTTCAAATCGGGATTATAAGTTGATTTGATAAAAATGGTAATTTGGGATAGCACCCATATTTACCATTTTTTACTTGTAGTTTTATTTTTAGTTGCTTTATTATTGTATGAAATTTCATGTTTTCACTTAGGATTTATCTATATATATGTTTGAGAAAGTTTCAATTTATGTATCCATATTATCTATCTCTTATTTATTTTTTATTAGAGGGTAATCCCTACCGTTGTATGATTAGTATACCCTTGGTGATAGTCACTGACCAGTTTCCTACTTGAGGAGGGACTTGTGAAGTCATAATATCCCTTCACTCAATACGGGCCCCGAAGGGTTACACTTTAGGGGAAGGGGGTTGAGATATAGTGGTATAAGGGGATCTGGTTTTATGTATAAGATATAGTTTGCAGTTAGTAAAAGGTTAGATAGTATGGTTTGGTATGGAAATAATGTCTTCTATGATAAATAATCAATGTAAACATTGGATACCAGTAGAGACATGACTATTTAGGCCCCATGTGATCTGATTAATGGGCCTTTATGTTTAGTGGGGACACCAAATGAAGTGATATTATTTAAAGGGTTGAAAACTAAGAAAGGATAATAGATTATTCTTCATTTTGTTTTCTCTGAAATGGGTAGACCATGGGATAGTTTAAAAACACAATAAAATAATAATTAATTAACTAATGTTAAGTATTTCGAATTTTAGATTTAGAATATCAAATAGTTTTTTCTTTTCTAGGAATGTCTCTAACAACTTCTTCATTATATTCACACTAGAGATGTTCTGTACGATGTGTTGACAGATCACCATAGGGTGGAGGTCGACAAGGATGACACTCTGGGAGATTCAACATCAAAAACTATAGAAGTATGTGGGATGAATTTCTAAAAAATCATAGAATACTGGTTAGAGGATTTGAGGTAGTTTTTAGTTTGATCAATGCTCAAAAGGATCACTGAGTTTTTTTGGTTGTGAAAATCCTACATGGAGTAGAAATGATGTTTTGTTTCGTCTATCTTGGGGATCATAGGATTCAATAGTATCATGGGAGATGTTCTAAGACTTGTTCTAAGTGAAGTTTCTTTCTTTGACTGTGTATTTTGCGAGTCGCCAGGAAGTGCTTACCCTTTGATAGGGGAGTTACATTGTGTGAGAGTTTGGGATCTATTTTTGGACCCATATGTGATATTATTTAGACTTATTTACTTATTATGAAGATAGATTGGAGAATTTAATGGAGGATTTTTCATCTAGAGATCCAGTGAATGGTCACCCTTTTTATGTTGAAGAGGTATCTTTAGGTTCTGGAAACAGTAGATTTATTCGAGAGGAAGCTATCTAGAGTTAAATCATCACAAGAGGAGAGTCATAAAGATTCCTCATGAACAAAATTTTTTGTCATGGGATCCTATTTTTCCGCAAATATGAGTTTTTGATCAACTGGAGGTAGGTATCATCTCTTATCATATCATTCCTTTGAGGGAGGAGGCTATTAAGACTATTCCATGGGATTAGTCTTATGTTTTTATTATTCAAGATAAGGTCATCAGTGATGAGAGTTTCTAACCATTATGAGAATTCAACATGCACCATTTGGTCAATTTCAAGTTCTTCTTTTAAGAAAGTTTCAACCAGGACATCTACGGTAGGTCATTCTAGTACTATATAAGAAGGTAAGGGATAGGGAGGAGAAAGGATAGCCCTGAGACACTACTCATCCACAGATATTATAGTGGGTCCATGGATAGGTTTGTAAATATGGTTATAGAGGCCATGGAGTATTTCATGATCAGCGTCATGATTTTTTTTTTCTATCAATGGGTGTTCTATATGTCATTTGTGGTGCTCTTTATTTTTTTCTTCATGGATGCATGATTTTCTTGATTTAAGGGTGATGTACACCATTATATCACAAACACTCATCCATGTATTGATACTTGAGGTAGATAGGATTCTACTACCCTTGGAATTTCCTATGATAGTTTGAGGTTTATATGACTTGTAGAAAGTATGTAGAGACTATGAGCTATTTAAATAGAAAAAATACACTTGAGTATATTTTCAATGTTTGGTGATACATCCATATGACATCATCCATTGCATGGATTGGTTGTATTTAGTGTAGGCCATCATGGATTTCATTATGAGATAGCTTCACTAATATGATGTTGATGGGGAGCCAATAGTGTTTATTGGAAAAAGATATCCTTGGATGTGTTATAAGAATATCTCGTACTTGTCTTCCTATATAGGCATGATGATGTTATTTTTGTCAGATTTTTAGTGGTTAGTTTTTTCCAGGGTCTTAGAAGAGTACCCTTATGTATTTCTAGAGGATTTAATTGAATTATATCGTCAATGGGAGATTGAGTTTGGGATCAACCTATAACCTGGTGTGCCTCCCATATTTATGTATCCATGTAGTATGTCACCTTTTATGTTGAAATATCTAATAGTAAAGCTAGATGATTTGTTGTAGTGAGTTTTTGTTCAACCGAGTGTTCCACCATGGGGTGCACCAGTTTTGTTCATAAAGAATCCTGAAGGTAGTTTGTGGTTTTTTATAAATTATCACTACATGAACCAAGAAAAAGGGAAGAACCACTGTCATATTCCATGGATTGATGATTTATTCAATCATGTAAAGTGATAAATTTGGTTCTCTATGTTTCATAGTTCCATGAAACGTGTGTTCTAGATTTAATAATAACAGTTTCTAGGTGGTTACCATTGGATTTGTTCATGGAACTGGAAACTTCCAATTGTTCTTTATCCAAAGAGGACCTGCTCCCAAAAGTCATGCATTCGTTATGTTTTGAAATTTACGATACTTAAGAACTTTCATTAGTCGATAGGATGTAAATTCAGACTCATCTCACCCTTTTGGGGGTGATTATTGTATACTCCATGACTCTCTTTGTAAAATTAAAATATTTTTTCATAAATCCTTATTAATTCACCAAGTATATCATAAGTTTCCCTGGAGTTTAAAATCACTTATTTAACTTGTGTATTGTTTATAATCATTAGCATGCATTCAAGGTTCTTCATCAATGGAAACATCTAATATGTATTAGAGGTTTTCCATCAATGGTATCCTCTAATATAACGATTAGAGATTCTTTTAATCATCATTATGATGATACTAGTTTTTTAAGCCACTCAATGGGGAACTCTTAAAATTATTGTCATCCAAGGAGATGAAGGTTTGTTTTAATTTTGGGTTCTTCCTCATAAAATGAGCTACCAACATATCCTTGTGAAAGGATTTAGAACCCTCATAGTTCGGTGCTACTTAAAAGTACACATCATACCTTTTAATGTCATGTGATAAGGACATCTAAGAGGAAGGTTATTAGTTGAAACATAGTGTGGTACTTATGCTGAAGCAGCCCAAGGAACATGGAAAGGTTATGGGTTTCCAAATAGGATCAAACCCTATTTGGAATATGGCCCAAAGAGAACAGGGTTGATCGGAAGTGTTGGATTTGAACCCCAAGGAGGCTTCTTACGTATCCCATAAGGTGGGAATCAAGTCCCACGTAGTTTGATGTGTCTCGTAGGAGAGTATAGTTGGTTGCGAGAGATGAGTTTGGGATTACTACCTGAAAAAATTATGCCTTGATTATTTGAAGATTAAATTTGGGGATTATTTCCTAAGGAGGATGCCCAAATTGTTGGAATTAAGATTGGATTCTTGAGGAGGATATCCAGTGAGCTCTGGCCGTGAAAGGGCTTCCTATGTATCCCAGCATAAACAGGAATCAGAGTTCTCATAGTTCATTCGGTGAGTGTTTGTGCACATGTATCAACCACCATGTATCACTAAGCCCACGTGATTCATGCTCGGTGTGAGAAACAAGAGGATGTGAAAGATTCAATAATGACACTTCAGACTTTTCCTCCACTGATAGAAGGGGGAGCATCGGTCGTGGAAGAGGGTGAAGTGATGAGCCTTCCCTCTATTCTATTTACATTGGACAAGTTTCCAATGTAAGGAAGAAGGGGTGAAGGTGAGGGAATTATACTGGGATAGCTTCCTTGAAATTAGTTTTCATAGGGCAGGGAGAATTCTCCTATACATGTGTGGAATAGAAAGTGAGAAGTGTACCTTCCCTACCAGAGAACTGAGATCCCGAGTCACCTCTTTGAAAAGGGTGAGGCCAGTAACAAACCATCCTCCAAAACGAGAACATCTCAACACTGTTTCTGGGAGAAAATTCCATGTGAATGCAGATATACCAACCCAAAAACATCCCATCAATCTTATACCCATTGTGAAATATATGTTGGAAATTTCTAACTATGGATATAAAAATCCAAATTGGGGACACATAGATGTGCCTTACCCAAAGGTCTAAGAAGTCAGGAGTTTTTCGGGGAGGCTTCAGCTTATCCCCTTTCGGATAAGGGAACCAAGGAAAGAGATACCCTGCCATGGATGGATTTAAAGAATAGTACTTGAACTGGCTGCATAGGTACTTCGCGCAAGTACGCCGCATAGTTACTACGCATTTCTCTATCACGCAGGCGTGGCGCGCAGATATACTGCATAATTTCAGCGCGCAGATACACCGTATAGGTATGGATGAGGACTAAAAAATGGGAAGAACGTAAAAACATGCATATCCCTTGTAATTTTTCCTTCTTTTGTAGTTTAGATAACTACCTGAGACAATTTGAGAGATCTAGATGAAAGAACTATGCAATGGGATATTCAGAGAGTCTTTCACTTTTTTGTCCGAAAGTGGGGAGCCCAAGGGTCCTATTTATAGGCACGGATGGGGCCACACTGAAGAAACGTTTCCCATGCAGGTCTTCTGTGTAGATCCATCGCACAGGAGATCCACGTAGGGGCATCACAAATCTTCTCACGCGTAGCTCGGCCGCATAGCTGGTTCACGAAGCTTGTCTGTGTAGCTCCTTCGTGAAGCTCGGTTTTGTCGCTCGCTCCTGAAGCTGCTGGATATTACTACACCATGTCGAGTTTGGGAGTATTTCTTGAAGTTTCCTTTGTACTCTTTGAATATTTTTAAGTAGTTTCAACACTCTAAAATCAATTTGCGGTTACGATATCATCATATGTGAGTGAATGATGAGGATATTCATAAGACTACTTTTTTTCATCAGGGGCATTATGATTTTCTTGTAATGACCATTAATGGGATGAATGATACAATAGTTCTTGTTGGTTTTATCAATGAAATGTTAAGATAATTTTGGGATATGTTTGTGGTGGTTTTTATTGACGATATCCTTTTATACGCAACATATGATAAGGAGCATGCAAGGAATATATATGTTATTTTTGTATTTATTCATCATGAGAAGATATTTAGGAAGTTTTTAAAGTGGAAGTGTTGAGATTTTGAATTCTGTTTCATGGTACATCTCATGTCTCATAATGGAGAAATTATTGATCTTTCGAAGATAGACGCAGTTGTTTCTTGGAAAGCACTCAATATACTAGAAGAGGTGTGAAGTTTACTTGTTCTTTCATACTATTATAGGAGGTTCATATCTAATTTATCTTGGGATTAAACTCCTATGATATCCTTGAACATAAAGGATTAGGCATTCTTGTGGACTGATCAAAGTTAGTAATCTTTCTAGTAGCTAAAGAAGAAGTTGGTCAGTGCTTCAATACTTTGTTTTCTAGTGCAACGAGTTCAATATTAGGTTTTCAATGACACCTCACATATTATCTTAGAATATTTTATAATTCATTATAAAATTATTATTATTTATGGGCTTATGTATTTTCATCACCATGAGTGTAATTATTCCACCAATGATATTGATTTGGTGGAATTCATTTTTTCTTTGATTTTGTGGAAACATTACCCAGCCATAGAGCATTTTGAGGCTTCTAACAACCATAAGAGTATAAAGTATGTATTCTCCTAGTGTGACATGAACTTTTATCAATTTATATGGATAGAATTATTTTAGGATTATGAATTTTTTCTTTCATATATGCCGGTAAATTGAAATGTTATATCCAATGCGCTATGTATGAATTCACATAGTGGTTTTGTGTTTTAATATAGAGATTAATTGACAGTAATAGAAGAAATATCAGTGATGCATATAGATATGGGAAGGCTTTAGGAAGAGGATTCCACTTCTAGATGATGATGCAGTCATATTTGGTGTAGTTTTTGATGGAATCGAGGCTAAGGGATTCTGAGGTGGGTGTCTTGAGGGACCAAGTTATTTTTTAAAATTCCACCAATGGTTGTTCTGAGGATAGATAACACCATGTGTTATTCAAGGGAATTATTTTCAATCCATTTATGATGTCAGATATAGTTCTCCATGTGTTCTATATATGAGCTTTGGATATATATAACCTAGAATTATAAAGATATATTGAGCTTTGAGAGAGTAGATTTTGTGGCTTGGGTTTAAGTGTATAGTTTTAGAGTTTGTTTTTGATATTTACTCCTCTAGAAGGTGTAGGCTGAGTATCGTGTTCCCAATGGTTTTCCCCAGACGTTATATATTCCCCAGTGGAAGTGGGTGGATATTTCAATATAGATAGTCAGCAGTATACCTCAATCATAGAGAGTTTTTTATTCTAAATGAGTGATAGTGGATCATTCGATGAAATGATCCCATTTTATTGAAATCAAGGACATGATCTTAGTATATGTTTTGTTAAGGAATTGTTTATAGGAAGTGGTGAAACTCCTTGAATTCTTGGGGAGAATTATCTCTTATCGGGATCCTTGTTTTACCTACATGGTGTGGATATGTCTCCAGCATTCTTTTTAATCCTATTTATGCCTTATAATTTTATTCCATCCACAGACAGATAGTAATAAATAGTGTACCATATACACTCATAGAGACATGTTTTCCTCTCATTTCAATGATTTTGGAGGTTTGTAGATGAGGTCCCTTCCATTAGTCAAGTTTTATTACAATAATTTTTTTTACTTCACCATTTTTATGGATTCATTTGAATCTTTTTACAGAAAAACATTATATTCACCGTTATGCTAGACCAGGGTAGGAGAGGAAGTAATTCTTAAGCTGGAACTAGTATATAATAATATAGATATGCTATAGGCAATTCGTGATAGGATAAAAGTAGTGAAGGATTGTCATAAATCAAATTCTGACCATATAAAGAGACATATGGAGTTTAACATTGGAAATAATGTATTCTTGATGGTTACTCCTCATCATGTGCAGTGAAGGTTTGGTCATGGATGTATGCTTTCTCATTTTTCTTATGTCTTTTGAGGTTTTGGCTTGTGTTAGAGTAGTGGTGTATTAGATAACACTTCCCCCATAGATTAGAATAAGACATTAGGTTTTTCACATATCATATATTTTTCATTATCTTCATAATGTCTCTCGTGTATTGATTGGGGAAAGATCGATGTGGAATATGATGCGACCTTTGATGAGTGACTAGTACAGATCCAATATAGATAGGATAAGGTGTTATATGAGTGTCATATTCCTTTGGATTATGTATTATTTTAGAAAATTGGAATTGTAGAGAGTACATAGGAAAATTTGTTTCAACTACAAACTCATTACGATGATCTATTTGATTTTATTACTTCTCTTATAACATTTTTTTGTGGATGTTGACCTTTTTGGTTTGGTATAAGGTTCCCTTTTGTTCCAAGTTATTATCTTACTCTTGTTTGGGTGGTATCTCTCCTATGATAGTTTTTAGGATCTGTTTGTTTGTTTTGTGTGGGTTTTCACCTATTTCTTCTAAGAGGGAGGGTTGAGCTATAGTGATGGAGAGATCATTGAGTGGTATCTTGTGGGTTAGATGTTCGGATGAACTATTTTTTTACTCTTCGTTTTGTTTTTTATTATCTTGGATAAGAATGTTTTGAGAGGTAAATATTTTAAGGGTATGGATCCATCTAGTTAGGCCTTTTTTATGTTTCTAAAGTTGGAGGTACTCAATAGAGTCCTAGAAAAAATCGTGTTGTATTTGGGTACTAAAATCTAGAAGTAGTGAGAATTAATGTGGTGTAATGATTTAAAATCATTAATGCATGGGTTATGTCTTAGGTGAGAGAAAAATTCATGGACATAAATTTTTTTACGTCTTGTGTGAGTATTCTTCACAGGGTGCCTCATGAAGTGAATTAATTTTAGGTTAAATAGTCAGAGGTGACACTTTTCTCATTGGAAATAAAAACCCTATAATTTGACAATGTCAAAGTGTTTCACTCAGTGAAAATAAATTGCATAGTGTGGTGATATATGTTGTAGTGCCTTTGGTTTTAAGAAAACCCTAATCCATTTCATTAAATTTATAGGTGATCTATTGTGTCCTCTTATGATGTTTTGGAATCCATTTGATAGGGAATATTCTCCACCTTCAATCTTAGATTTGTGGTGATCTAAATTATGTTCTACCTATTCTATTATAGTTATTAAATATATATCATCCCACTTCTTCATTCCATGTTATGAAGGTTTTTATCCATTATTGTAATGGATTTTTCTTGGATTTTTGTTTGTGTGGTTGTGGCATGACATCATTGTAGGTATACAGCTCCTGTTAAAAGGGTGATCAAGATCTAAAATTTTGGTCTGTTCTCAAGAAAAGAATGTTGAAACCTTTGATGTAGGGGATTATTTTTCTTCTCCTATTTTTTATGTCAAATAAAAAATTTATTATGGTTTATAGCATTATATAGAAATTTAATTAACATACTAAAGATATATCATGATTAATAATGGGCTATTTTGTGATCACAAACTAATGTTTGATGTCTTGTTAATGGTTTTCCTCTTGATTTTATATATAGTGTTCTGTCTACGTTATTATTGTTATCATATCACGGGATGATAATAATTATCATATTGATCTTGATAAAAAATGTAAATGAATTTAAACTTAGTAATTATTAATTATTTTTTCAAATATTTTAAAAAATAGATATGTTTGAATCTAGTGTTTCTTGTCATTTGATGTTAATTCAAACTGATTCTATAAACATTCTTAGTTAAACATGTTCTTTAATGGTAATGGAATTGATAAATATTCTGAATCAAGATAATTATTTTTGATAATATTGATAATAATACAAATTCATGTTAATTTATAATTTTCTTCTCATTTTTTGATAAAACTAGTTTTAATGCTAAGAGAATGTTAAACTTTTGATATATTTTTATAGATTGATGTGTTAGGTTTCATGTAGTTAGATCCTACAAAAAATGAATTGATTTATTAAATATGGAATAAAAACATCATTTTTCATAAATATAATCGAAATGGTTTTATTTTATTAACTTCATGATAAGGTGGAGTGACTTTTGTTTAGAGTTATGAGAGCTAGTTTTTCTGTGAAGGTTGAATGAATTGTTTTTGGCCATTGATTTCCCAATTGACTATGCTTGTTTTTATCCTCCTTTTTTGTGACATTCCTTGGATGTGATTTTCTCTATGCAATGTGGTGTGGGTGTGGTATTCTTGAATGTGATATGAACCTTGGATGGATGGTCATAGAATGGTGGGTAGGTAGGCCCAGATAATATGGAAGTATTTGATGCATATGATGGAGAGCTGTATCAGGGTATGCATGTGGGTGTCGGGGATGGTACCAGAGATGATCGAACGAGTTTAAATATGAATTACCTTTTGATTTGATAAAGTTTGGTGTTTTATTGAAAGTATTTTTGTAATGGTTGATGGTATGGTTTCTTGTACTATATGCATTACATTCCCTATTACTTAAGGCATCTGGATGTGATTTCTTGTATGTTTCCTCTTGCTGGTTCCTTAGGTTAGTATTCCTACTGTACCTGGATCATAGAATGATTCTAATAATTAATAAATAATTCTCACCCCATGGGGTCGGTGTTGTTGGAATGAAATTGTTGAAAGGATGTTAATCTTGAGAAACTGTTGAATTTGTTTTGATTATGCCCACAGGGCATGTGCTTCACATTGGTAGTTAATGAATATATCTTGAAATATTGTTGTAATTTAATTTAATAGATAATGAATTAATTAATATCACGAAATGATAAAAATTAAAGAATTAACTAATGTATCGCTTTTATATTTTTGTGTTCTCATAGGATATATGGTCTTAATAGTGGCTTTCAGGAGTCCGAGCGATGTTATTTGCAGTTGATTATAAGACTAGGTTACTCACATAGTATGAATGTGAGCTATATATTATCGTTTAAATTCATTGAGTTCATATGATACCCCACCCAAGTTACTTAGGGTGACTACCACCAAGTTGAATTTTGGATTCTCCTTTCCCCAACATCTTGATGGGAAGATAGATGGAAGACTACCACCTCTATCCCCTCTCTCTTCCCTTGGTAGTTACTTGTGCTGGTATACATGATGGTTATTCTTCCCATATATTTTTTTAGAGGGATTTGATGTATTTTGTTTATTCACACACATGTATCCTTGTATATAGTATCCAATGGATTATTATAGGCATGAGGTGTATAGGTTGTGATGGATTGAGCTACTTACTCAGTGTATGGGATTTGATGGCTTTAGCTGTAGTACCCGATGTATGATACATGTCATAAGGGATATGGTGGATCCAAGAAACTACTTGGTTTTTATATATAGTGATTTGATATGGGATAAAGTGATGATGTGATGCAAGAGGTGCATGTTGTCATTCCTTTCACAGGTTTCATCAAGATGACTTATTTTAGAGAGAGATGGCTCGGGATGTGCGACAATGGGGAAGGCAAATAAACAAGTGCTAATGAGGGAGAGATGTACCCTTTATCTTTCCTTATTATATTATATACTCTCCTATATGAAATACTTGGTGATTTTTAGTCAAGGTTATGTGGGGAACTTAGTATACATATTTTGGTGAAGAGTTAGTTTCAATTTGGTTCACTATGATGTAGAATGATTTCTTTATCTTTTATCCTAAGAGGCTCCGAGAAGGATCCTATTGAGTATACAATTATGATCACCCTATGTATATATAAAATGTTTTTATGTCATCCAAAGAAGGATGAATATCGGGCTGGATATTCCTAGCTTGTGGTTTTTCAGGATATGTTTGGGCTTAGTGGTCATTGTTGTCTTTACTCATTGGTACATATTGTTTTCCTTTCAATTGTTATAGTATTATATGACATTTTATGTCTTCACTTTGGGATTATTTATATATATGTATGAGTAGGTGTTGACTGATATATCCATATTTTCTCTCTCTTCCTCATGTTTTCTTGGTTGGTAATGCATATCATTCAATGATTATTATACCCATGATGCTAGTCCCTATCCCAGGGCCTACTAGAGGCAGACTCTAGCAGACATTATCTCCCTTCTCTCATTTTCTACTCAGGAGTGGTACACTTTGGGGAGAGGGGTTTGTGAAATGTATAGTGTCATGTCAAAAAGAATTAATAGCATCATTGATTTATTTTATTAAAGTATCATGTTGTTTATCTATTCATCCCATATCACAAATATAAATTTTATATTATGATATCTTTTTATGTATGCTACTCTTAACTGAGAATCTGAGATCACCCTTATTTTTTCCATTTCCAAGAAAACCTAGAAGATAATTATGTGTATTTTTTAAGTAGATGATTGGAGGGATAATAATGTTATCACAATGTTTTCATGATATATATTATTCTTTCAAATGTAATTTATGTATGTATCTAGTCTTCTAAGACTTTTAAGATCTTGGATCGTATGGGAACACATGAATTCTATACTAATAATATTATATTACTTCTTTCTCCATGCTTTTGAAGTCCCAGTAGTTATTGAATATTATGAATGTAACATCGAAAGTAAATAAAGAACATGAAATTTTCATATTTATTAATATTTGTGGATTAAATAATAATTTTACAAAAAAAGGGGATGCTATGTTTGATGGCGTACCCGATACACAACAACGGGTTTCTTTAAAATCTTATGTTGCACACTAATAATATAATATTATTATTTTAAATGGTAGTTACCTCCAAGCCATTATAATGGTGGGAAAATATATATAACTAACTAAAATTTATTATACATTTTTGTTACATGATTTTACATTTATCCAATAAAAGTTAGAGGCTTAATATGTGAATGAATCTAATTTTAAGCATAAATTCTCTAATAAACTTTTAAAGGTCAATTTACCGACTTTTGATGGAAAACCCTCATTAAATATAGTTTTTGTCACCTTCATATTTTATATTTGAAAAAATAATTTTTTTTTTAGTTTTGGGAAATCAAAATTTACTTTTGGTAAATTTTTTGTATTTTTCTGATAAAATTAATTTTAATGAATAGTGAAAAATACTGTATTTTCATTCAAAAGTACATTTAATATAATTTATTTATATGGTTAGATTATATTTTTAATTGGTTTTAAAGTATAATTAGATTATATTTTTACCATTTAATCCAATTTTGGTTATTTTAATTTATTTCACTTTCAAATTGGACATAAACAGGTGTCAATCTTTTGATAGTTATTGTTTCTTAAAAACACGCTATTTATTTTGACAATGGGAATTAATTTGAAATTAATTAATGAAACATATATTTTTCTGATTTGGTAAAATAGACATCATTTTTGAATTCGTAATATCAAAAATATCTTATGCTGAATTTTTTGTATTTTTCTGAAAAACATCAATTTTTGATGAAAGTGAAACCACTTAGTAGTAGTTAAAAAACTGGCTATTCATTTAAATTAATTATTTGAATTGAATTTCAAAAATCCAACATACATGGTTGTTTTTAGTAAGTAAAATTTTGTTCAATAAGATGAAAATAATTTTTGGTGAATAGTAACTTTTGGCTTTTATTTACCACGATTAAAGGTAAATAGGTTAATTCATGGTAAAAAGAATATTATAAAAATACAAATTTTCTTAACAATTTTCTTAACCTTATTGGTAGAGTATTTACAACCATGGTCATCTTTGGGTCGATTTTGGGACCCCATGGAGCCACTTATGAGTGATAATCACACTTTATTTTAATTAACCTAATGTTATGGAAAAAATTACATAAACAGAAATCTTTTAGTAAATTTGTTTTTACATGGGGTTATATAAGCTATATTTTTGACTATATTTATTAATTGTAACTCAAAGAAGATTTCCTATCTTCTCCTTTAATTAGTTTTGGACATTTATAAACCGAATATGATTTTATAATAAAATAAAATTTTAACACTTTCAATCGGATCCCCTCCTCACCATTATAAAAAGCCCTCACTTCTAACTCATTCCTCACACCTATAAATACCCTTGCCTCATCAAAAAACTGACCCAATAAGCTCTCAAGATCCCTCTACACCTCCTATAATACTTACCTTAGGAAAAATGTTCTTCAAGAAGTCTTTTTCTTTCAAACCAAAGGGAGCTACCCAATTTAAATGTAACAGTTTCTCTTAAATTATTTTCTTTTATTTTACTTTTCCAGCCCTTAAATATATTTATTCCTTTATTTTATAGCATAAAATATATCTTCAATGTATTAGTTAGTTTTTGAGATGTATTCTTACTACACATACACACACATCTTTTAAATGGGTGAAGAACATATTGTTTATGTGGATGGAAAACTAACGCCTCACGAAACGATGATTGTTCGATTATCTCTTACTACCTCTAATGGTTTCCATTAATATGGAACTATATTTATATATGATATATATTATTTTTAGTTTTTCCTTATACTTAAATATTTCACATTTATAGCCTACCTTTATGGTTTCCATAATGGGTAAATGTGATAATTTCATTCGAGGAAGTGTGGACAACTGCCCCCTCAAAGTGATATGACTCGTTAATGCCATATGTGGATGTATAAAAGATATAGTTAATGATATTATATATGATATTATAATTTAATTATAATATACATATGTATCATTATTTTTTAATTCCATTAAATTACGAAATATAAATGAAAGTAGCGTTCATGCGTACATATGGCTTACCCTCTCCATGAACGGTGCATTTCATTTCTTATCTCCAAATGTTATGTACTGTTATAAATACATATATATACTGGATATATATTATATATATGACATCTAAATCATTTATATCATTCCAAGGATAATGTACTTTTGACCACATGAATAGCTTTTAATTATAAGAAGTTCATTTTTGACTCAAGCGCCAAATATCTACAAAACGACCATTATTAACTTAAATAATTGATTAATGTTTATAACATGGTAATAAGTGATATAAAAGGAATAATTAACTTGATAATGGTTCTTAAATAAGTAGAAATTAACTTTATCCTATTATTTAGGATATTAAAGAACGAACGGGTCAAGTTAAGACATGAGGTAAGGGGTTTCTAATTTCACTTTTAGTTCTGTAAGATTTCCACTGATCGCAAATTATTTAATGAATGTGGTGTATTGAGTACTTCCATTTGAAATATATATTATAATTATTCTCTTTATATTCAATGTATTATATGATTAATTTGGTGGTTGTTAACTTTTTGTTATACGACTCGGTTGAGTACAACATGGTAGGGGATTTTCATCTCACTTTTCATTCCTGTGAGATTCATGCTATAATTGCCACTATTTCCTTTTTGGTGAATGTACTGCCCATAATTCTATTCATTGTGAAATATACTCTAATTTATCATTTTTTACATCTTCATAGTATGATCCTTATTTCATGGGGTGTATGTTTCAAAATTTACCAAATCGGTAAGGGAACCATTCACCCACCTCTTTTTAAAAGACTTCTTTTTGTTATGCCTTTTAATTTACATATTCTTATGTTGGTATATGTTCTTATATATCCTTATTGGTGTAAATTTTATTTCCAAGTGATGATATAAACTTTTTTTCTCTCATCAACTAATTTTTGAATTTTAATGTGACTTTGTTAGGCTGTCTAATTTCTGTAAGGGAACTTCTTTACCCCATTTCAACTCTTTGGGATAAACTTATACTTATTCTTCATGTCATGGTATGAATATTATTTAATAGACTCTAATTGTTTTTCCTTTAATATCTACTTATATTGGGTGTATTATTATTTTTCGAACAAAATTATTTCATTGATATATCTTTAATCTAGGGATACCGTCTTTATAAGGGATTTCTCTCAATTTTCATTCTATTGAGACTTCAATGTTGTTACACACCAATTCACCCTTATATGGTTTATATACTGTCCTTTGGAATATTATATCATGAATAATTTTACTCTCATGATATTATAAAGTTCGGATTAAATGTTATTACTAAATTATTTGTATTCAAGCGTCTCTCATTTTGTTAAAAACTCTTTAACTAAAATATCATTTTATAAGTTTTAATGATTTATCCTTATAAATAATTCTCATTAATGTCCATATTTTCTGAATGGATTTAAGGATTTATTTCTATGGATATTAATGGTTTAAAATGTTAATTCTTTTAAAATTGTCAAAGTGGTATGGGAAACTTTGATTAAAAAAATCTCTTCATTAAATGTTTTAAATGGTTTTGAAAATGGATTGATAAATAATTGATTATGTAAATATATTGAAATGATATATTGTGATTGAGATGTGGAAATTTTACCATTACTTGGTGATTTTTTAACATGTTCTAAATATTTAATGGTTATTGCGCATTAATTACGTATACAGGTGGTTCCGTGATAAACCTAGGGTGGGTGAACCCGAGATAGGCGTCCAATGCATTGGGTAATGTGACGGAGGTAAAAATGATGTTTGTCCTAAGATATTTTGGGAATATACTATGATGGGTATTCCAAATGTAACTCTCTACGTAGTTGTGATAGATACAATGTAATTATGATATGGATTTCATAATTTACCTATATGATTTATGATTTCTATCTATTTTTCATAAATCTTATGATTTCATGAGGTATGTTATGATTGAAAAGTATGGATTCATTTATTTGTGTTTATTGATGGGTTAATGATTCTTTTCTTTATTTTATAACCCTTACTGTGCTTTTTATGCTCATCCCATGTTTTTGAAATGTTTTCCATAGGACTTAAAGATGATTAGGGTCAAGGATGGGATCAAGGAAAAGTCATGCTCTCTAAAACTCATAACTATACATGTTTCATTTTAAGAATTTTATTTTATGAAAAAATTGATATTTAGTAGTTGTGTCTACATGTAAATTTTCAAGTTGATATGTTAATGTTATGACCTAACTCTCTAAAACTCTAAACCTGAAAAGATACTTAATGTAAATTATTCATTTAATTCAAGATTATTTAATGTTTTACAACCGGATCCTAATAGTTGGTATCAATGGTCGGTTTAGATAAATTTATAGGTTATGGTGTTATTTAGGCATAAGTGAAATAACCATAATAGTTAGCATATTAGAAAGATTAAAAGTAATTTTATATAAATTGAATGAGTTTAATATAACAATGATAAGTATATCTTAGTATTTACCCTCCTCATAAGATATTATGTGATGATTTTAGTGATATAATCACACTAAAATTTTTGGTTTTAGTAAATGGATGGATCAAGCTGGTACCAGAGTAACAGTGGATGTGAAGAAAACTGCGATGGTTTTCTGAATGAGCAACTGAATGAAATAGAAGCTGAAATGAGAACTCTTGTGGTTATTCTCAACCAACTATCTGGAGTCATGATTGACAAACTGAGCCTTGGTGATTTCTATAAGGAATCATATATGAGGTAAACAAATCCCTTCAGAAGTTTAGGTAATAATCATACAGGTAAGTATGTTAAAAAACCTATGTGTCATGGATGTGGAAAGAAACACCTATGAAAATGCTTTAAAGGGATGGGAAGATGCTATATGTGTGGGAATGAAGGTCATAAAGAGAGAACCTTCCCCAGAAAAAGTAAGCATCTAGTTGACTCTAGGAAAGTGAAAGAAGTTCTTTCTAGGGGATCAATTTAATGTTTTAAATATGTTGTGCATAGTCATTATACAAATAGATTTCCTATGAAGAAGTTTCGGGAATGGGATCACCAGGATCGTACAAATATATGTTTACCAAAACCTAATGTAGTTCTGATTGAGGATTAAGAAATTTAAAATGACCAATGAAAGGAATGGATTATTTAATAACATATGTTTTGATATTATTGAATCATAGGATATGATTCATGATTTTGTTTGTAGGAATTAAGTGTTTCAGAATAAGTTTGTAAAGAATGGATAATGGATCATGAATAACACTGAATGAGTAAGAAGTCAACATATAAGGGATTCAAGAGTTATGGTAAATTTTAAGATAATGAAATGCTTAAAATTATTAAGCCTCTTTTGATGATGGGATTACATTGGAAGGCATTTTATAGTATTTGTATCCCTAAAGATTGATATATGAAAATATTATTCAATGAATAATTATCTTTTCTTTTGATGAGAAATGGTGGAATTTTATTTTGGGAGAATATATGTTTTTATTTTGGACATATGGTGATTTGGGTTATTTATGGAAATGATTAACCTATCATAAAGAATATTTGATTTGGTTAATTATGCTTTAGTGTGAGACTTTAAGAGTAGTTTATGTTTTTGGAGTTAAATGTCAAGATTTAATGTGGAAGAATATGTGATTAAATCCTTATTATTTTTAGGATTCAATCTTATTTTGGATTATTTTGAATAATTTTTATGACAATTTTTTATTGAATATTCATTCTTGATCTTTGGATACTTTTTGTTGAATTTAGAGAGATTAAGAGTAATATTTCTTTCTACAAAGGATTATCTTTTTTAGGGATTATATGATCAGGTACTAACCCTTTTTGGTTTTTGTTAATATCTAATGACATGAGAAATATATAGATCATTTTTTGTGGATTATGTGATTCTCTAGATTTTGATTCTAGACATTTTGATGTGAACAAGTCAGTTTGAAAACTCATTGTTTGGAGAAAAGATTAGTTTTTGGTATAAACTTATTAAAGGATGAAAATCTACATGAAGGTGTGTATATTACCTTATATTCTTATTCTATGTAGTAAAATAATTCCTGAAAATTATAAAAAAGATATTAAAACAAAAACATTGTCGTTTTAAAATCTCCTCTGGGTAATCAAATACCGTTTAACACATCACAAGTTTGTGATTTTCTTGTGGTTAACTTTCTTCTAATCATGATTTCTATCACTCCTCATCAGAACTTGATGGTTAGTTTTTATTCCATATAAATTATTTACCTACATGGAATCCTGGTATGGGTTATCTTAGGTAACATTTTTTTCTTCTTCTTTCTTTTAAAGTGATAGTTTTATTTACTATTTTTCTGATGTGGGATATTAAATGATGTTTCTGAGCACAATTTTAAAATTGTGAGGACACAATTTCCAAAAAGGGGGAAGGATGTAACATCCCAGGTAAATAAAGAACATGAAATTTTCATATTTATTAATATTTGTTGATTAAATATTATTTTTAATTTAAAGGGGATTCTATGTTCAATGGCGTACCTGATACGCAACAACATGTTTCTTTGAAATCTTACAATGCACACTAATAATATAATATTATTATTTAAAATGGTAGTTAACACCTATCTGTTGTAATGGCGGTAATAAATATAACTAAAACAAATATGATTATACAAGTTTGTTAGATGTTTTTAAATTTATCCAATAAAATTTATTGGCTTAAAATGTCAATTAATCTAATTAAAAGCATAAATACGATAATATTTTTTAAAAGGTCGATTTACCGCCTTTTGATGGAGAACCCTCCTTAAATATTGTTTTGGTCACTTTTATATGATCTATTTGACAAAATAAAATTATTTTTTATATTTGGGACATCAAAAATTACTTTAGGTATATTTTTGTTATTTTTCTGATAAAATTCATTTTTTAATGAATAGTGACAAATACTGTATTTTAATTCAAAGTGAATTTTAATAAAATTTATTTATATGGTTAGATTATATTTTTAATTGGTTTTAAAGTATAATTGTATTATATTTTTACCATTTAATACAATTTTGGTCATTGGAATTAATTTCACATTGAAATTGGACACAAACAAGTGTCAATCTTTTGATAGTTATTGTTTCTTAAAAACACACTATTTATTTTGACAGTGGCAATTAATTTTAAATTAATTAATGAAACTTATATGTTTTGAATTTAGTAAAATAGAAATCGTTCTTGAATTAAAAATATTAAATATACCTTAGGCTGAATGTTTGGTATTTTTTTGAAAAACATCAATTTTTGATAAATAGTGAAACCACTTTGTAGTAGTTAAAAGAACTGACTTTTCATTTAAATGAAATTTTACTTCTTCTATGAATTTAATTTTGAAAATCCTACATACATTGTTGTTATTATTAAGTAAAGTTGTGTTCAATAAGATGAAACTAATTCTTGGTGAATAGTAACTTTTGACTTTTATTTGTCGTGGTTAAAGGTAAATTGGGAAATTCAAGGTAAAAAGAGTAAAATAATAATACAAAATTACCTTTACACTTGTCCTAACATTATTTGTTAAGTCATTTACGACCATGGGCTTCATTGGGTCTATTTTGGGACCCCATGGGGCCGCTTATGAGTGATAATGACACTTTAATTTAATTAACTTAATGTAAAGGAAAAAATGATATAAACAAAAATATTTTAGTAAATTAATTTTTACACGGGGTTATATAAGTTATCCTTCTGAGTATAAAAAATAATTGGAAATATAAAACTATTTTTTATATCATGGTATTTTTCTAAACAAATTTAGACCTCAAATTAATTAAATTATTTATGACACAATAATGATGCAGTGTTTACCTCAATAATAAATTATTTAAATAAATAATATTATAAATATTAAAACAATATCCAAAACCAGTCCAATTTTTGTTGGATAAATTTATCTGAAACATTATTCATATTATCATCGACTATAATTATTTTTGGACCTTTATAAACTGAATATCATTATATAACAACATAATAGTTTCACACCTTCCCAAAGAGCCCCTCTTCCCCCCTGTAAAAATCTCTCACTTCAAAATCATTCCTCACACTACTCATGCCCCTTGTCTCATCCAAACCCTACCCAAATAAGCTATAAAAGTCCCACTACTCCTTCTCGAATCCTTTCCTTAGAAATAATTCACTTCAATAAGTCCTTTTGGTTCAAACCAAAGGGAGTTACTTGATTTTAAGGTAACTGTTTCTCTTAACTTATTTTCTTTTATTTTACTTCTACAACCCCTAAACTCTTTTTATTCCTTTATTTTATAACAACACTAGTATCCTAAATATACTAGGATGTTTTTATGATAATTATTCAAACTCCAATTACACACACCTCCATCTAATGAGTGAAGAACATACTATTTTTTGGAAAACTAATGCCTCACGGAACAATGATTGTTCGATTATGTCCTACAGCCTCTCATGGTGGCCATTTAGATGGAAGTATATTTATATATTATATATATTATGTTTTTTTTATATTTATGATTCTGTATTTTACTTTTATAGCATACCTTTATGGTTTCCATAATGGGTAAACGTGATAATTTCATTTGAGAAAATGCGGACTACCGCCCCCCCCCCAAAGTGATATGACTCATTAATGTCATATGTGAATGTATAAAGGATAGAGTTAATGATATTATATATTATATTATAATTTAATTATAATATAACTATTTAACATTATGTTTTAATTCCATTAATGTATTAAATAGAAAAGAAAGTAGTGTTCATGTGTATGTACGGCTTACCGTCTCCATGAACGGTCCATTTCTTTTTTATCTCCAGATGTTATGTTCTGTTATAAATACATATATATACTGGAAATATATGATATATATGATATCTAAATCATGAATATAATTATGTATAAAATGCACTTTTTACCACATGAGCAACTTGAAATTATAAAAAGTTCATTTTTGACTCAAGTGGCAAATATCGACAAAACGACCATTATTAACTTAAATGATTGAATAATATTTATAACATGGTAATAAGTGATATAAAAGATATAATAAACTTGAAAAATGTTATTAGGAAAGTTAAAATTAACTTTTTATTATTATTCATGATATTAAACAATGAATGGGTCAAGTCAAGACATGAGGTAAGTGGTTTCTTATCTCACTTTTAGTTCCGTGGTATTTCAATTGATCACCACTTATTTATTGCACGTGGTGTACTGTGTACTACCATTTGATATATATCTATATATATTATAATTATTCTCTTTATATTCATGTTATTATGTGATTTATTTGGTGGTTATTAACTTTTTGTCATATTACTCGATTGAGTACAATGTGGTAGGGGATTTTCATCTCACTTTTTATTCCCGTGAGATTCATGCTATAATTTCCACTATTTCAATTTTTATGGTGAATTTACTGCCAATAATTGTATTATCCGTCTAATATAAAATAATTTATGGTTATTTAGATCTTCATTTTATGACCTTTCATTCATGGGGTGTATGTTTCAAAAGATACCAAATCGGTATGGGAACCTTTCACCCACCTCTTTTTAAAAGACTTCGTTTTGTTATTTCTTTTAATTTACATCTTCTTATGTTGGGATATGTTATTACATATCCTTATTTCTATAAATTTTATGTCCAAGTGATGAGATACCCTTTTTCTCTCTCATCAACTCATTTTCTGAATTTTAATGTGACGTCGTTAAGCTGTCGAATTTTTGTAAGGGAACTTCTTTACCCAATTTCAATTCATTGGGTTAAACTTATACTTATTCATTATGTCGTGCTATGAATATGTATGAATAACCTATTCATTTTTTACACCTAATATCCACTTTTATTTGGGGTATTATTTTTTGTCACACATAATTTTTCCATTTATTTATCCTTAATCTAAGGATACTGTCTTTATAAGGGATTTCATCTCAATTTACATTCCATTGAGACTTCAATGTTGTTATGCACCAGTTCACTCTTATATGGTGTATATAATATTCTTTGGAATATTATATCATGAATACCTTTATTTTCATCATATTATAATTTTTTGATTAAATGTTATTCCTCTATAATTTGTATTCAAGTGTCTCTTGTTTTGTTAAAAACACTTTAACTAAAATATCATTTTAAATGTTTTAATGATTTATTATTCTAAATATTTCTCATTAATTTCCATGTTTTCAAAATGGTTTTAAAGATTTATTTTTATGGATATTAATGGTTTAAAATTTTAATTCCTTTAAAATCTTTAAAGTGGAATGGGACAGTTTGATTCAAAAATATATTTATTAAATGTTTTAAATGGTTTTGAAAATGGTTTGATAAAACATTGATTATATCAATATCTTTAAATGATATACTGTTATTGCAATATGAAAATTTTATCATTCCTTTATGATTATTTTACATTATCTTATTATGTAATGGTTTTTGGGAATTGTTTACGTATACGGGTGGTTCTGTGATAAACCTAGAGTGGGAGAGCCTGAGATAGCTCTCCAATGCATTGGGTAATGTGACCGAGGTAAACATGATGTTTCTCCTAAGAGATTTTGGGAATATACTGTGATGGGTATTCCAAATATAACGCCTGACATAGTTGTGATAGCTACAATGTAACTATGATATTGATTTCATAACTTACCTTTATGATTTATGATTTCTATGTGTTATTCATAAATCTTATGATTTCATGAGGTATGTAATGATTGAAAAGTATGGTTTAATTGATTTTTGTTTATTTATGGGTTAATGTTGTCTTCTTTATTTTATAACTCTTACTGAGCTTTTTATGCTCATCCCAAGTTTTGGAAATGTTTTCCATAGTACATAAATATGAATTGGGTCAAGGATGGGATCAAGGAAAAGTCATGCTCTCTAAAACTCAGATCTATACATGGTTCGTTTTAAGATATTTTAATTTATGAAAAAAATTGATAATGATTAGTAGTGTCTACTTGTAAATTTTCATGTTGATATGAAAATGTTATGACCTAACTCTCTAAAACAATAATCCTGAAAAGATACCTAATGTGAATTATTCATTTAATTCAAGATTATGTAATCATTTAAGGTCTGTTCCTAATAATGAATGTTTTTAGAGAGATATTTAAGGCCATATATATGAATGTAATATGATTTTTATATATCATACTATTAGGCATATGCTCATAGGACATTTGGATTTCATACATATTGTCATTTGACGTACATTCGATATATGTATAGTCATTGAATATATTGTTGTTATATATATATATATATTCATTGTATATACATGTCTATAATACGTGAATAGATGTTGTTTAATTATTAGTAATAAATTAAAATTTGTATAATTTAAAAAGAATAACTAATTTATTAAAAAAATAGAAAATTATAATTATAATATTTTTTTATAAAACTATGTATTTTGTCATTGCATATTATTAAAATTATTTTTAAAAAGAATTATTTGATGCATTTTTAAAAATCAAAGAATCTTTCATACACTAGTGTATGAATAAAATTTAATAGTTAAAACATAAATAATTTTAAAGAGATATTATTAATGTAATTTAATGTTATCAAATAATTAGTTTTTTAAGTGTTGTGTGTTGTTATAAAGATAAATTAAGTTGATCAATTTTAAAGAATTACTAAACTAAAAGTTAACGTTATAGTGAATAAATTGAAATATAAACACTCTATTAATCATTAGTTGATAACATATAATATTAAAAACACATAAATTTTGATAATGTAATAATTTTTTAAGAACACTTATTTTATATATTTTATTCTTTTTATAATATATTAAATTTCTAATTTATTGAAATTTAATTAGATTAAATAGAGTGAAAAATTTTCATCATCACATATAGAGTCATTGGTCTTTCCACTTATGGGGTATTTTTCATACAAAAATTACGTTCTGTAAATATTAATTAATGAGTAATTATAAAAATCCACTCAAAATCACATATAAAAAGACCTCTCCACCACCACTTTCAAACTACTCAAACCATATGATTCCTATTTTTCCTCTCCTAAATTCTTTATTGATTTTTAGTTACCTTTAGTCCCAAAAATGAGGCCAAAATCCATTATATTTGAGGGAACCCATTTTTAGGATTGAATACATTAAAGTAAGTATCTTGATCTTCATAATCTTTTCAATTATGTTATCTTCTAAAATCATTATAAATTTCATTCTATTATATAATGACTTTATAATAACATCATCATGATTATATGAAAATTATATTATGATTATATAAATTTAAACCCTTAATCTTCCATTATTATATCATGTTCTTGTTTGGTTCTATTCAACCACCTATATGAACGATGCTATAACAACCACAAAATTTTTAACATGAATATTTATCAATATATTAGTTGTAATAACCCTAGTTTTTATGAAACATTTTTTTTAATATATTTAACATATTTTATTTCTTTCATTAAACACTACACAATGTTATGTTTTCATTATATTCTACACCATGTTAAGCTTGCACTACTTGTAACATCAACTTGGATTGCCTTGCACAGAACACTGAGTTTTAGCACGACAATGATGTATTTTTAATATAGTTATTGAAATGTGACTGTTATAAGCTATTCACGAAACGTAGTAATATGAATATTAATAACTAATTTTTAAATGCAATGGTTTTATATAAATAAAGCATACTTATAAAACATACATAATTTTCAATAAAGTCCTTATATGTTTTAAAAATACTATTTTCTTAAACAATTATCTTATGTCTTTTTTTGAACAATAATAAAATTAATTTTTTAAAAACCTCGTTATTTAATTTAAAAAAATAAACATCATATTATAATTAAGAATTTAAAAATTAACTTATGGTGACTTTTTTGGATTTTTTTGATATATTATAATTTTAGATGAATAGTGAAAATACTGAATTTTAATTGAAAATTATCTTTTTGTCTAATTTATTTATATAGTTAAATTATATTTTGATTCGTTTTTAAAGTTTAATTAGTTCAATTATACATGAATTAATCCAATTAATGGCATTATAACCAATTTCATAGTGAGATTTTATATAAAACATTACACGCTTTTGAAAATTTTATTTCTAAAAACTCGCTTTCTTGACATGTCTGTATGATTAATTTTAAATTAACTTATTCCACTTATGTGAATAGAATTTAGAAACATTTATTATATGTTAATAATCAGAATAATTTATAATATCTAAAATGGTCAACATAATTTTCACCGAAGTGATAAGTGAAAGAAATTAAAATTAATTACTACGATTATGGTAAAAAACAAGATTACTTAGTCGTTAAACATAAAATATAAGGTTTTAAAATTCCCATAAACATATCCAAAACCCATTAGATGGAAATATTTCGACCATATACCATATTTCAAATATAATGGTTCATTATTTTAGTAACATGATTTATGTGATACATCCCAGTAGTAATTCATTTTTTTGTATTTACATGTTTTTCACTCACCTACCTTATAAAATGTCACCACCTCTCCCCCTATCATCACACATCTCATGATCTTTTTCTCATCCAAAAATTTACCAAATAAACTAAAAAAATTATACCTTCATCCTAGAAGCCAAAATTTTGGAATAAATCTAGCCAAGTAATTCTTTTTTGGAAAACTAGAAGGAGATACCCAAAGAAGAGGTAATGTTCATCAATGATTGTTTTTTGTTTTATTTCTTTTTTAAATACCATAAATTATATTTATATCACTATTATATAATAACCTCAGTTTATTAAATATAATTATATGTTATTATGTTAATATTATGACCTACTACATCACACACTTCCATGAAATGGGATACACAATCATCATTCTTGTATAATGTGGACTATCGCCTCACGAATGGATGTCGTTCATTCTTCAATTAAAACATTTAAAGGTTGGGAATAATGATTTATTTATATTTGATATATGATATTTGTTATTTTTATGATTTTATTATGATTCTTGAATTTTTATATCACACATACCTTCATGAATTACATTTTGTGGGAATATGATAACATCATTCTTGTGTATGGAAGACTACTGACACGCAAAGCGATGTGATCCATTCATGCTTTATATAGAATTTATTAAGGATGTTTTAAATAAAAAAAATTGATACATATATGACATAAAAATTATTCTTTAATGATAATATATCATATAAATTATTTCTCTCAATTCAATAAGGTCAGTGGAAACAATGTTCATGTGTATGTACCGCCTAACGTCTCCATAAACGGCGTACTTCATTTCTTATTTCTATATTTTACAGATTATTATAAACACATATATAATTTATATATATAATATTAATATAATTTTTATCATTATGGATATGACGGAATCGTGATTAAATTAATAGGATCATGAATATAACAAATAAAATCTTATATGAAAAACAAATCATTTATCACATGAAATGTGACATTAACATGAAATTGTTAATAAAAGGTTAATACAAAGGTAATAAGAAAATAATACATTAGATCACATATATATATATATGAATATCATTTTTTATTTATATATGATAAACCTATATTTATTATAAATTAGTTTTGAATAATTATGATGGGTTTCTAGACCTAAGTAATGGAATTTACATATCACTTTTGTCTTTTGTGAGACTCATGATATATTCACAACCTCTTTATTCTATGTGGTGTATATAGTTCCCATAAATTTACTCTATGATTATACTACATAAATGTATTGTCATTTACATATCCATTTTGGGATATCTCTTTCTCGGTTTTTGTGGTTAAAAATTTAACAATGTGGTGAGGGGATTTTTTGTCTCAATTTTCCTTCTTGGAGACATACATCATATTAGGATTCTATATTATTCCATGAGGATTTCATACATTCCCTTTGAAATGTAATATCATGAATATCTTAATATTGATGATATTTTATGTCTCGTGTAATTTTATTCTCTCAGGTGTATTATGATTTAATGTTACCAAAGTGGTTAGAGTTTATTTCTACAATATCATCATTTATCCGGATTATATACGATTATTATTTTATTGATGAAATAATATGATCCTTATCTCAAGAACTCTCATTAATTTTATTATCCACTGTTCATTCATAATCTCTTTTTATAATGGTTCCATTTTTTCACTCTTTGGTAATTATAATAATTAAGAAAAAGGTTTTAGGAAAATTCAACTTTATTTTTTTCTTTGGTCGGAAATATGTTTTCCCCAAAAACCGTTTTTATATAAAAAATTTAAAAAATGTTATAACATTATATTTACACATGTCTTACCTTTTAAAAAAAATTAATGTAATATTTTTTTTCTTATGATCAAGGATCTTTTGACTTCTATTTACAATATGAACGGAATCATTATTTTGACATATACAATTCGTAATTTATTCTCTGTAACCATGACCAATCATTTATTCAAAGCTTCCCTTTTATTTTTTCAAGGATACTTTCATAGAAAAAAATTTAAATTTTTTTAATTTTTAAAAACTTTTTTTAATGTAGAATGGATATTTTCATCAAGATATATTTTAAATGATATTTCCAAATTATTTTCCATATAAAACATGACATTCGTTGGTGTTAATCATGTTATACCAGGGATATGATCCAATAGTACCATTCATATTCTTTCTATAAATGGTTTGGGTTTTAAACTCATGATGTTTATGGAACCTATTTATCTTCCATGGGTCATATGATTATGAAATCTACATATTTTCATAGGTTATGTTATGACAAAATTATTATGAAACCTATCTATTTTCAACATGATATGATATGATGAAAATTTTATGACACCCATTTAGTTTCAGGTTTTATGATATGATATTTATTATACCAATCTCTTTTAATGGGTCATGATATAATGAATGTTTTATTATCTTGTGTCACATTTATATAAGATTTAATTATCTGATAGATGAGACCTATATCTCCCTCCAATTCATTGGGTAAATATTTATATCTCATGAGATATACATGGATATATTGGATAGTGAACCAAATTATGTAAGGTAATTTTTCTTCTAAGATGTTGTTGGGAGTGCTTCTTGTCTATTATGATGGTTTGTGGGTGTAAACTCATTTTACTAAGATAACCTTGGATGTGATCCTTGACTACTATGGAAATTATTTTATATATTTATGTGTATTCTAAATTTTCTTATCGTATTCATATGTTATGATTGCATGGATTATGCTCTTAATTTCAATATGAATCATTTCTTACAAAATACTAATATTTATAACAATACAATGGATTATGATCTTTGATATGCAGGGTGCGATATTATAAAGTTATGATCATCTTCTCAAATCGTTATGCTAGTGATTATGCTTACATATCTCCCTTTTTTACCCTTAATGTGCATATGATATCACCCCTTATTATGTTTTCATTCCTAAGATTATTAATATATGTATGATGTATGATGTTTCTATGAAGGTTTCTATTTATAGAGAATATATTGGTAGATAATTTAGCTCACATATGTACAAGTGTTTATGATTCCATGTCTCCAAAGGCACTAAACTATTACTTTATTTGGTAATCTGTTTATATAATGTTTGAAATGTTACACAAAAAATATGTAATGTATATGTATGATAATCTTGGGTAGAAATAGTTTATATCATATTAAAATTTTAGTTATGCTTTGGAATATAGGATAAAAAAAACCTTAGTGACATCTCTAAGGATATGTCTCTAAGGATAAGTCTAAGGATCTGTCAATGTATAGGAAAATTTCCTAGAATTTTGGTAATGGATAGAGAGAGTGGTTTCCTAAAAATAAATCTTTATATGGATACTATATGTATATGTGGCGTTTTCACACATGTAACTAGGGGAAACAACACTGAAAACACTATATTGATCTAGAATCGATCAGGAACTGGTGCATGACAATGGACCTTACTGCATGCTAAGTTTGACACTCCTGAGGGATACGACTAGGGAATTCACAAAAAGTTTATAAAACATAATTAAGGATTTAAATATATGTAGAATATGGAAACCTAATAAAACTTAAGATTTTATACTTTAAAAAATACTTCAAAACTTAGACATCCTATAAGTAATTTCCATGATTATGTACATTCCCACTATGATTATTGTTTCTCCCTGTATGATTTTTGGTTTTAGTCAATGAAAAAAATCTGAAGAAACTATGTTAATGATTAGTGTGATGGAAAATGACATGATTTTATTCTTGAAAATACAAATGATATTGGAGTTGGAATGAAAAATCTTCTGGCTATGCTAAAAAGACTCACACGCTATGAATCATGCTAAAATTACAAATGAAAAAAAAATTAGGGAATGACATTTTGTTGAGTCTTTCCTGAGGTAACATACATCTTGATTTAGTGGGTATTTTAATCCATATGTTATTTAATAATGGATCAGTACCAATGAAACTATATTCTACATTCTCTAGTGTTACTAACATTAGATGTTCCTTCTGATTGTCTATCATTGAAAAGTGAATCATATCAATGGTGGACTCTTATCAATAATATGAGATTGACTACATGGATTGGGACAAGTACAACAACTTATTTTTCAATAATTATTTTTCTAATGTTCTTTATATGAATATGGATAAATAATTTCTTTAGTTAAATAAATTGGATGATGAATCAATTGGTACCAATGTGGTTAATTTTACAAGGCTTCTGAGGTACACTTCTGGTATAATCATCCAACCAATATGTAAGGTTGTCCGATTATTCTGTGGCTTAAAAGTAAGTCTCTAATTAGTGTTATCCATTAGATACTTTGGTTTATATAAATAAATTATGCATCTTGCTATCAAGGATGAAGTAGAGGTTTGAGTTACATTTCAATATCATGGTTTTTATAAGAAAAGGAAGATTGGGTTCAAAGGAAAATCTAAAACCATAGAGAGAATAAGTTTATATCTCATTTATGCTCAAAGTGTGGGAAGAATCATGGAGGAAAATATCTTAAGGTGTATAATAAATGATTAAATGTGGAAATGAAGGACACAAATCATTTTATTTATAAAGTGATTGAAGAAGTTAACTAATAATATGAATGGAGAGAATGATCTAAAGAATGAACCAACTACACTTTAGTGATTCAAGTGTAAAAAGAATTATAATTATGCTATCTATTTCCCAAACCCAAAGTTTAATTACGATTATCAATGTTAACAACCTCTTAAAATGAGGTGTGGGAGGAAATATTTTATGATCATTATTTCTGATGAGTGGTACAATATTGATATGGTGAAAGGTGAACTTACTATCCACTATAGAACTTTTAATTAATTTTTTTATTTTGGATATACCAAGTATTTCATATCTAAATAATTTTCTAATGGTATTAAGATTCCACCCAAACAATTAGATGTGTAATTAGCATTATAACACCCCTAACGGAATGATGATCGCATCTTAAGTACATGATTCTGCTTTAGTAGGGATTGGTGGGAATGTGATTCCTTCAAATCTTTTCATTATTCTTATTATTAAACATGATGTCATTTTAGGTATCAAATGGATTTCTCTAAAAAATTCCCAATTCAATTTTCTAGGATGGTAGGTTATATTTAATATTTCTGACCAACCTATGATCGTCTTTCAATGTGATGATAGGTATTAAATTCTTTTAGATATTATATCTATTTTATGGGTCTTAATTACCATTAAGAAGGAAATTTTATCTATAATGTTTGGGTAGAAACTCGACATCGATGATATGACTATTGGTTCATAGTTTTTTGATGTCTTTATGGATGAGTTTACAAGACTTCCAAAAAAAATTAATGTTTAGTTCTCAATAGAACCATACCTGGTACCAAACCATTTTCAATTACTCTCTCTAGAATGTCCCCGATTTCATTATAGGAATTGACGAAGTAACTCCAATAAAACCTTGATAAATAATTAATTTTTCCAATTGTGTCACATTGGGGTGAACATATTCCTTTTTTGAAAAATAAAGATGAATTAATGAGATTGTTCATTGATTATCAGGAGCAAAAAAGATCACAATTAACAACAATTATCTTATTACCCATAATGATGACTTTTTTTATCAACTATTCATAGCTCAAAATATTTCAATGATTGACCTCGGTTCTTGATATCAGCAATTAAGAGTCAAAAAGAAGAATATATCCAAGATTTTATTTCTTACAAGGCATGGACACTTTGAATATATAGGGATTCCATTGATTCTTACTAATTCCCCTTAAATCATCTTGGATTTTATGAATATATACTTTAGAGATTACTATGATTATTTTTTGGTAGTCTTTCTAGATAATATTCTTATCTATTCAAAAAGAGAGCAAGATCTTCAAGACAACTTGATAATTTTATAAAATACACTATGTAAGGAGAAATTTTTTGAAAATTTTAGAAACTATGAATATTTGTTACAAAAATTTTCATTTTTGACCCATATAATCTGAATATAATGTATATCTGCAAATCCATCAAAGATAGAGGCTATTGAATGTTGTCCTAGACCAACCATGATGACTGAGATCTATATTTTTTGTGGTTTAGTTGGATATTATCAATGGTTTGTGGATAATTTCTCACAACATTCTCATCCACATACCAATTTATCTAAAAAGGGTGCCAATTCACACTATATAGTTGAATGTGAAGAAAATTTCAAGGAACTAATGGGAAGGTTAGTCAGCGCACAAGTTATTATAATAACCTATAGTAGAGAAGGGTTGTTAATTTATAGTGATGCATCCAATAAGTTATTAGGATGTTTTCTTAATAACAATAACATGGTTATAGATTATTCTTCATGAAAATTTAATATTCATGAAAAAATTTACCCAAATCATGGTTTGGAGATAGCTATGGAAATCTTTGAATTAATGGTGTGGAGGACTTATCTTTACAATGAAATGTGTGATATATATACTCATCAAAAAAGTTTAAAGTATATATTCACACAAAAGTAGTTAAAAATTATCTAGAGAAGATGGTTAGATATAATTAATGATTATTACTAATCAATAAATTAAAACCCTATGAATGAACACAAGAAACATGATGCATTGATTCAAAATGATCATGATATCTTATCCATGATGGGGATAAAAAAATATCTAATAATTTTGGATTTGAGTAGTAAGTAGGAGAAAAACATTATCATACACAATTGAATCTTCAAACATCTAGAAAAATTATTATTAAAGAGTAATAGGAGGAATATGTAGAGCTACAAAATAAGTTTATAAATTCTCAAGAGTTTAACCTTGATCATGATGGAATGATATTGATAAATAACCATTTATTAATTCCATATATAACATATTTTACGAAAGATTTGTTAGAGGAAACTCATATTTCATCATTATCAATTAATCCTGGAAGTATGAATATGTATAAATATTCCAAATAATACTTCTAGTGGGGTGGAATGAAGAGATTTACTGTAGATTCTTTATCTCGGTTCTTGGCATGTCAGAATGTTAAGGGTGGAATGCAAAATTTTAAGGGTATGTTACATCTATTACCTATACAAGTTTTGAAATGAGAGAAAATCACGTTGTATTTTTTTGTTGGAATATCCAAAACATATAAATGCAATAATTCTATATGGGTGGTATTCGATCACATTATTAAGTCAGTACACTTCATCACTGTCATAGAGGATTTCTAACTAGATCACCTTTCTAGGATTTACATTAAAAAGGTGTTATGTTTTCATGGAGTACCAAATTACATTGCATCTGACTCGGATATATGTTTTACCTAAAAGTTATGTGAATTATTTATAAATTCCTTAATACAATAATTTATTTTCAACACTTCAAATCATCCTCAAATTGATGGTCAGTATAAAAGAACAATTCAAACCCTAGATGATATGTTGAGGTCTTGTTCTTTGGATATCAAAGGTGGTTGTGATCAACACCTTCCTCTAGTCGAGTTTTTTTATAAAAATTAATTTCCCACAAAAATTCATTTGGATCCTTATGAATAAATCTATTTAAAGAAATGTACGTCTCTAGTCTGGTAGAATGAAGTTGGGGAGAGAAATATATTGGGACCTGATATTGCTGAAGAAATGGGAAAGAAGGTTAGATCTATTCAGTAGCACATCAAGGTATATCAAAGTAAGTAAAAAATTTATGCATATAATAATCAAAATGATCTTGAATTTGAATTTTGTGAAAACATGTTTCAGAGAATAAATCTATAGAAGAAGGATATGAGATTTGGGAAGATAGGGAAACTAAGACCTATGTATATTTGTCCCTTGGAAAATTTTGATCATATTGGAACAGTTGTATGTTTCTTGGTGCTTCCAACATTCCTCACTCAAATAAATTAGGTGTTCAATTTATCTCTCTTAATCATGTACATACTTAACCCTTCACATGTACTGAACATAGAGGTCATACCGCTGGATCAAGATCTTTCTTATGAGGAACAAAATGTTGAAATTATGGATCACACATAGAATGTTCTATGAAACCAGACCACTCACAATGTAAAATTTTTATGATGAGACAGCCAGTTTTAGAAAGATACATGAGAACATGAAAATATGATGATGTAGTAGTATCCTCATTTTCATGAATCATATTGACAAATGTTGAGGGCGAAATTTATTTTAAGGTGGGTTGAATGAAACACCCTAGGTTTTTATGAAAACTTTAATAAAAAATTAAATTTATCTAATGTCTTAAATTTCATGATACTTCATGTTATGTTTTTCTTATATGTTATACCAATTTAATCTTCTTCTACATGAAACACTAACTTGGCCATCTTTGCACATGTCATTGAGCTTTAACAAAACATTAATAAATTATTAATATAGTTATTTAAATGTATATTGTATAACCTTTCTATTAAACATAGAAACATGACTAGTAAAAAATAAATTTTAAATATAAAGGTTTTAATTAAATAAGACATATTTATAATAAAATGTAGAATTTTTAGTGAATTTTTTATATGTTTTTAAAATACTATTTTGGAAAAAAATTACTTTTTCTTCCTTTTTGTGAAAAAGAATAAAAAAAATTTTAAAAAATTTTAAGAATTTAATTTTATAAAATAAAATTAATTTTATAATTTTTAATATCATAATTAAATTAGGGTGAATTTTAGGATTTTTCAAAAATATTTCATTTTCGGATGAATATGGAAAAATACTAAATGTTAATTGAAAACTGTCATTGTTTCTAATTTATTTATATAGTTAAATTACATTTTAATTTGGTTATAAATTAAAATTAGTTCAATTATAAATCCTTTAATCTAATTTAGTATATTTTAACAAATTTTAAATTGAAATTGGATATAAAAACATTTTAAACTCTTGATCTTTTTCTCATTAAAAACATGCATTCTCAACATGTATGAGGGGTTAATTTTAAATTAATTTATGCCACTTCTATCAATATAATTATGAAAAATGGCTTAAAAATTTATAATATTTATAATTTATAGTATCTAATAAGTTAAACTTAATTTTTACCAAAGTGATTAGAGAAAGAAATTGAAATTAATTACAGCGATTAAGGTACAAATAAGATTACTTAGTGATTAAACATAAAACATAAGGTGTTGAATTGACCAAAACAGGTCAAAAACAAATTTTATGGAAATATATCGACCCTGTAATATATTTTAAATAAAATTTATCATTATTTTAGGTTCATTATGTAATTAAGACATCACATTGTTGTTTAACTTTTTATTATATACAAATTTGGCACTCACCACACTTGTAAAATGTCCCCACCTCTCCCCCTCTCTTCACACCTATCATGCCATTTGAATCATCCAAACCATTACCAAATAAAATAACAACTTCCATAAATTAATAATATAATCCCCACTTTGGTAATAAATCCAACCAAGGAATTATTTTTATGAAAACCCAAAGGAGATACCCAAATAAGAGACATTAATCAATAGTATTTTTTATTTTATTTCTTCCTCAAACCCCTTAATTAATTTTATGTCATGATTATAAAATAATTACATTGAATTAAATATAGTAAAATTTATTTATGTTAATTTTATTAATTAAATCATCTCACAATTCCATCAAATGTGATATGAAATCATCGTTCGTGTGTACACCAGATTATCGCCTCACGAACAGATGTCATTCATTTTTCTATTATCAGCTTCCAAAGTTCAGAATAATAATAGATTGATAGTTTATATATGATATAAATTATTTTTATGAATTTATTATGATTATTTTATTTTTATACTACAAATACCTTTAGGCTTTCCATTTTTTGGGAGTAAGATAGTGTTGTTCGTCTGTACGATGGACCACCACCTCGCGTAGCGATGTGTTTCATTCACGATTTACATGGAATGTATTATCGATGATTTAATTAAAAATATGTGATATATATTGAAATATAAATTATTTTTTATTGAAAATATATCATATAATTTCTTTATTTTAATATGGAAGGAAAAATAGAAACAACATTCTTGTATATATACCACCTACCGTCTCCATAAACAAAGTATTTAATTTCCTATTTCTATATTTTATATATTTCTACAAATACATATATAATGAATATATGTATATGATATTTATATCATGGTTATAATTTTTGATATGATTAAATCATGATTAAAGAAAGAGGATCATGAATATAATAAATCAAAACTTATACAAAAAATAATACGGATATTACCTAAAACGTAACTTTAAAATTAATTTTTTTGTAAAAAGGTAATAAAAATTTCATAAGGAAATAATATATGGTATTTTATGTACGTATATGATTCTATTATATAATTATAATTAACATATATTTATTATACATGAGGTTTTAATTAGTACGACAAGAGTCAAGACTTAAGGTAAGGTATTTACGTCACACTTTTTATTTCTCTGACGCACATGCTATATTCAAAACCTCTTTCTTCTATATGGTGTATATGCATCCCATTTATGAAATATATGGTACTCATAAATAAAATTATAGGAATTTACATATCAATTTTAATATATATCTTTCATGGGGTTTATGGTTAAAATGTTACTAATGTAGTGATGGGATTTTCATCTCAATTTGCCTTCTTTGAAACGTACATTATGTTATGTACCAATATTCTGTCAAAAGTTATATATGTAGCCCCTTTAACATGTAATATCATGAATTTTTAATACTCATGATATCTAAAGTTTTATGTATTGATATTATCTCATGTGTATTATGATTCATAGTTACCAAAGTTGTAATATTTTATTGCTATAATCTTATCATTTATCAGGATTGTTTATGATTATGATTATACTGATGATATATTATGATCTATCTCTCAATGTATCTCATTAATTTTATTCTACTCTAGTTATTTCGAATATATTCATGTAATGGTAACATATTACCCCAATGTTTTACTTAGGATAATGAATAAAATGTTTCTAAGAAAATATTATTTCATTTTTCTTTTTGGTCTGATATTTGATTTCCCCTAAAATCATGTTTTCTAAAAATACTCTCAATAATTTATACCATTATTTTTAAAAGTAATTTGTAATCATGTTTTAACATTTAAAAAAATGGTTTTAGAATGAATATTCTCGTCATCTTCAAATTAAATATCTTTTTACTTATAGTAATAATATGAATGGAATATTTGTTTTAATGTGTACAACCTCGAAGGAATTCCCCACCAGAATGACCAATCATTGCATGGAATCATCCTTTAAAAGTTTTAAAGGATATGTTCATATAAAAATACTTTCAAAATTTTTTCAATATTCCTTTATTAGTTTTAAAATTTATTTTCAAAGAAAAATATTTTCAAAATGTTTTATGTTTTAAAAAGTTTTTTAAAAATCGGATTGTAATTCTTTCCTCAACAAATGTTTTAAATTATCTTTCAAAATAATTTTCCTTTCAAAAAATGACATCCTTTAGTGTTACTAAAGCCTTACTAAGAATATTATCCAAGTTTACCATTCATATTCTTGTTCTGAATAGCATATGTTTTGATGGAATGATATTTATGAAACCAATTTCACATTAACATGTCATATTGTTATGAAATCCACCATTTTTCACATGTTATCATTTATTAAAAGGATCAAAAAACTAATCTATTTTTTACAGGTTAAAAAATGGATAAAATTTTATGATACCCATTTCATTTAATTAGTTATGATATGATATTTATGATACCAATCTATTTTTATGGGTCATCATATGATAATTGTTTTATTATCTTCTTGTACATGAATTTAGGATTTCATTATGTGACGGGTGAGACCAATATCTCTCTCCAATTCATTGGGGAATAATGTATATCCCATTAGACAAAAAATGAAGTAATGGGGCGAAATTGGATCTGTAAAGGAATTTTCGTGAAAATATGGTATTGGAAGTGAGCCTTGGACACTAATATGGTTTGGGTAGTGAACCCATTCCACTAATATATCCTTGGATGGGTGCCTTGACTACTATAGAAATCATTTTATATGTTTATTTGTCTTCCATAATTCTATGTATTATGCATATATTATTTTGTAATAGTTTATGATACTGATTTACTTATGATTAATGTCTTATAGACTACCTATATTTATTTCATGACTCTAGATTATGGCCTTTGATATGTAGGGTATGATCATCTAATGTCATGGCCATGTTATTATACTCTTATGATAATGATTTTTCTTCCATATATACCTTTTTTACCCTTACTAAGCATATGACCTTAGCATTAATTATGATAAATTTCCCTATGTTATGAAGATATGTATTTTGTATGAGGGATATAAGAAGGGTTATAATCATGGAGAACCTAGTGGGAGATAATGTAGTTCACTTATGTACCAATTCTTATGATTCAACGTTTTCAAAGGCACTAAACCAATATGGTCTTTGGGTAATGTAATAAATGTTACCCAAATAATAATGTAATGTCTATAAATGAGAATCTTGGATTACTATATTAGTAATAGTAGTATTATATATTAATAATCAAATGGTGTTAATAATATGGTTGTGGAAATTTGACACAAAAATTAATGATCATTATAAAATAAACAGTTTTTATTCATACATTACCAGAAACATGATCATCATGGATTCCATTCTCATGAACCATACACAAACATTAAATAAAATTAACAAGATAAAATATAAAAAATTTAAAAATTATCGCCTCGCATTTACTAATCTATAAGTTATGAACATTTTATCAATGAATGAGGATAAACTTATACATTATCTAATTTGTATGAAACAATAAAAATTACTAGCATGTAATGATGAAAATAAACAATAAATAAATAAAATATTTTTAATATATGGTTTTAATTGAATATTAAAAATCATAATATATATAAATAAGGTTCTTAAATATGTGACTAAGATGGTTATATTTATTATACATGAGGTTAAAATTCCTTTGTGAAATTTTGGAGTAAAGGTAAGAGATTCACTTTTCAATTCCCATTAATTTAGAAGTACTTCATATTTACCATCAGTTTACTTTTTGTGGTGTATATACTTCACATGGATTATGTTTTATCATATTTATCATTAAATTCAATGTATTTAAAAATAATTCTAAGGTTTTTTATTTTAAATTATTTCAACTAAAAATCTACCAAATACACAAGGGTTTCATTAACAATATCACTTTTAAATTAGGGTTGTTTATGACTAAATGTTAATCTAGAGAAATTGTCTATTATCTATATCTATGTACATATTTATTTTCTTCACATATTTTTTTATTTTACATGTTTATTCCATTTCACCACCCTTTGGTTTACAATTAAATTGAATGTTTTCCTCTAAGCGGATTTGGCCGTATCTCAATTTTCAGTTGGGAATATTTATCTTAAAGATTATATTATTTATTTTGTTTAATAATTTTATTTTTATATAATTATATTATTTATTAAGAAAATTTTTTATTTTCCTAAAATTTTTATAAAAATAGTTAAAGTAATATCTTTTTAACATTTTCTATGTAGGTCATTTTCAATTTACTTTGAATTTATTTATAAAAGATTTAGAGGAATGGCTTTATTTAGATTTTTTTCACAGTCACATTATCACATCAAATTTATAGTTTTATTAGAAAATTTTATTTTCTAGGTTTTCATGGCTTTAAAATTTTTATTCTATTCTTATCATTTTATAAATTACTTTTATTTTTAAATTAAAGTCAACAAAAAGAGACAAATGATTCTTATTTTTAAAATAAATTTTATAATACTCTTATAAAGTATTTTTAATCAATTTCAATTTACATTAATGTCATATATTCTTAAAAAAGGATTTTATCTATGGATAACATATACCTGCTATTTATAGATGGATTATGATCATTTCTCATGGAAATTATCATGAAGATCATTTCTTTCTCAGAGTTTAATTAAGATGTGATAGAATTATGAATTTTTTCAAGTTTATATGGAACAAATATGTATGGTTTTTCAATATTTAAAAGTAGTGAATAGAATTATGTACCCATATAATGGATTGAGTAAATATTTTTATATCATTAAGTTACATCTAAGGGACTGTAGAGTGAACCAAATATAATATAAATCATTTTCCAATTTTTTTAGGGGAATTGGGTGTGAAACCAATCCACTATGGGACATTTTCCATTATGTAATGATAGTTTTAGGGATTATTATTGGCATAATAAATGATATTATATAATTCATTATTTTTTCCATTATTAAAACACAATTATATTTTATGAAATATTTATTTGTAATGTTTTCATGGATCATGATTATTGAATCATGTTTCCACAATACTTTGACTCTTGAATGATGTTATTCCAAATACCCTTTTTCTATCTATCAGAATTTATAATCAATGTTTTTCTTGGGTGTGATTATTTAATGTTATATTCCTTCACTATGATAATCTTCTTATACCCACATGTTAATTTTAAACCATCTTATGATATTATATAATTATCTCATATATTTAACCATACTTGGAATCTAAGCTCACATTTTTCTTATTTTTACATTCTGTGGAAAAAAAGATGCATTATGAGGAATCTGTCTATAGATATATCTTGTTTGGATAATTATGTAGTCAATTTTAAATATTTTTCTTCAAAAAATAAGTTTATATAGATAATAAACATAGAAACTAAACGTATTAGTACTGGATATATGATTTATTAGCATATTTAGTGAAGATTTAGGTAAAATTTTGTAATATGTATTGATCATATTCTTATACTCTTTGAATGTATATAGAATCCAAAATAAAAAATGTTAATTTTTTAAAAAATTAAAAATTAAAAAAATCGAGAATTTATATCACAACCACAATGCCCTATAAAATCAAGGATGGACTATGTAGATCATGCGATATAAAAGTTATATAAATATAATTTATAAGAAAATTAATTTTTTACAACATATTTAAAATTTATATTATTGTATTCATATTAAAATTCATCAATTGGAGTTTAATTTTATATATACTCAATGTTAAGTGTTAAAGAATTAAGTTCATGTAAATAAAAAATAAAAATTGATATATAAAAACATTCAAAAAAACATGTAAATAATGAATAAGTATGAAATAAATTAAATATTTTATTTAATATATAAGAATTTTACTTTTTTTATTTTCACTTTTTTATATAGCATAGATATAAGATGACTTTTATTCAAAGTTGAAAATAACATACTAATGGTGGAATTTTAATGTTAGAAACCAAATGGTCATATTCTATGTCTAGGTTTTATAATATTATAGATATAATGCTATTAGATAATATAAAAATATAATGTATATGTATTTAATGGTTTTTAGAAACATATTTTTATGTAAAATGTTGTAGAAAAAAATGAAACCAAACTACAAGATATTCTAGGAGAATAAGTGATAAATTTAACTAGAAACCATTCTATTCAAACCTCTATGTAAATATTTTATTTGTACTTAACTTGTATGTTAAATGGATAACTCTTAGTGAATACACTAATTAAATCACCATAATAGGTATCAATCAGCCATATAGAATCAGCATACACATTGTGATTGCATTGATTTATATATATATATATATCAATTAAAAAAATTATTGATGAATGAGTTAATATTTCCTAATTTATAGAGTGTCTAATTTTTTATGGTAATATTAATCTTTGAGATAAATTTAAAGATTTTAACAATAAAGTTAATAAAACTACAATAAATTCATGTAGCGGTGAATACTACACCATTATGCAGTAATCCCTAAGAAAAAAACTGTTGATTCTAGAGTAAAAACCAATCATGGTGGCCTTATCCATGGATGACAATGATTTTTCCATTCCTGAAGAAGAACCGTGGGGATTTTTATATCATGGTGAGGATAATGGTTTGTTTAATAAAATATGATCATGAAATAAAGGAGAGGACTATATTTGAAATTATGTACTAAACATGGTTGGAGTAGAATCATGATGACACATGGGGTTTGTTATTGTAATGACTCAGATTTTCTTTGGTTTTGTTTTTTTAAATTAATTGGGAAAATTCATAGACCAAAAAAAGATTCCATTAGACGCTAAGGCCAGATATGCCTGGAATAAATCGTCGAAAAATGTTAATCTTTTAATAAATCTCGTGGGCAGTTTTTCTTTTGACAGGAATAACTTATAAACAAGTTCTCGGATCAGAAATATAGGGGAACTATTGCATTCAGAACAATAACTTTACCTTAGGGGGGCCTAACTTCATCTGGTGTAGGCCAAAAGAATTTTTTTTGGACGAATCTATAATAAAATATTTAACCAAAATTTTTTATGGTGATACAAAAAAGGTTTATTTTTTTAAAATTAAATTTCTCATAGAATTCAGGGTTATCATTATAACCTAGGAATTCCTCTCACAAGCAGAGAAGGACCTATCTCAAATGCATGTCAGTAGATTGAGAAACAATGATGATGGATCAAAGATCATATATTGGATGGAAGATTGACGAATCGATGAATGATGACGAAAATTATTCTCCCTTCATAAACAATAGATCCAAACACTAATTAGGGTTCTTGATCTCTTTGTGATTTAATGTCCCCATCTTAGATCCAACAACGAACACGGACCAGCCAATGAGCAGGTTGATCTGTGGTTTGGTCATTCTTGTGATATGGTTAAATTGTGGGGTTAAACCATGATATATCTTTGTGATTATCCTTATCATTATTTCTTAAAACTTCTAAAAAGGACAAGTTGAGGATGATACAAACAAATGCCAAGTTATTTCTTTTAGGTGCTTTTATGCTTCTCTATTCTCCTCCTTCTTTCGTGTTCTTTGTGATTGTATGAGCAGATAGTTTTTTCACCTTCACATCCAAGCGCAATAACATGAAACAAAGGATTAGACACCCTAATGACACTACATAGGCACAACGGAAAAGGCCCATTGAAATTTGGCCAAGGTAGTGGTTTACGGTAGCACAGAGTGGTGAAACATGATGGTTCCCAAAGGAGCAGCTCCGGTCGGTCGAGGCGGGCGGTCAGCGGTAGCGGTAGGATACATCAAGGTAGATCCAATCTAGGAAGAGTGCAAGGGTAAGGATGGTGGGCCACTAGAAAGGCAGCCTGCGGTGGTAGAAGGATGTTTTCTAGGCAAGATTGTCTATGAGCCCACAGCAGAAGTGGTACCACGGGTGGTGACTAGGGGATGAGGCGGGGACGGGCCGTGTGGACCCCATGATAGTGACGAAGCCATGGGAAATACAAATAGAAAGGTGACCCCATGAACTTTATAATGACCCACACTTTACATACATTGTTAATACTTCAAAATTGAAGCACACTTATTACAACATATGACAAAACCACAAAGGACCGTATAGGTATAGTGTCTTTAGAAACTGGGAAACATAAACAACTGGTTCATAAATCTTCTACAGTGTCTCCCATTTATTTCATCATATCTAGGGTCCCTTTTAGCATATTCTACTTAATATCCATCTTCCTGACCTGGGGAAAAGAAAGCATAAAAGGGTGAGCTCAAATGCTCAGCAAGGGCAAATAAAGGAAATAAATATCATATCATATCTTTATGAAAATCAAAACCTGCAAAAGAGATCATAATATCTTAACATGAAATAAATCATAGAAGTGAAAATGAGATCCCCATAATCATAACATAAAACTTGAAACTTTGTGGCATGCACACATAATCATGGAAAATCATTTCTTGTTAGTCATGACTCATTGCCAAGACTATCTTAGTGGACAAAGTCCCTTTCTGAACCGAGTTCACTCCTCGTTTCAGTCCTGTATCACTGAACCGAAATAACCTTCCGTTCCAGCCATGTCTATCTCATGAGATATAAAATCATTACCCAATGCATTGGAGGGAGATATAGGTCCCACCCATCTTATAATGAATCCTTTCTTATGTGTGCCACATAATCATAAAACATACATCATCGCATAACATATATAACAAAAATGAGATTCTTGAAACATCATGACATCATAAATCAATTCATATATGATAAAGGAATTCATAAACATAATTCCATCACAACATAGTCAAACCAATGTAAAAATATGGATAGAAATAGAACCCTTTATTATCTTAGATGGAAAATAATTTTGATAAAACACTTGAATTGAATTCTTGAGGAAAATATCCTTTCTTCTTCAAAAACATTTTTCCTTTCATAACATGTCATACAACTTTAAAATAAAAGAAGTTGATTAAAAATAAACTTGAAAACTTGTAATGGAAGCTTCTTTGAAGTAATGTTTTAAAAATCCATTCATGCCGTATAAGTTAAAAAAAACATTCTTCGTACTTTTGTCGGAAAAGTCAAAAAGTACCTCGTACGGAAAAACGACAAAAGATTCCTTTCATATTATTTACTAAAAACTCACCTAAGGGTAAAATTGGATTTAAACTATTTCAATTGGATGGAAAAAATATTACATATTGAGGGAACATGGATGTGGATGATAAAATACACCCCAGTAAATACTTACGAATAAACAATCTCGGATAAAAATGAGATTGTGATATTTCCCTTACCTTAGGTCCAATTTGCTTTGTTCGTGTCAGAAGCTCCTGTATAATGGTTTAAATAATGTTATTGACTTATTCCAGAATCATACATATTGATATGAGATCATATATGGTCATATTATTAACTTCTTGTTAGTAATATTTCATTGTTACTTGTTACTCGGGTCTTTATAACTTTTTGTTCTTATGCATGTTTTGTTGAATAAATTCTTATTCTTATCTTTAGGTTATAGATAATTCATTTCCAGAATGTTATTAGTGTAGTATATACCATATTCATTCATTCAATTCATTTATATAATCATTATGAAATGAAGATCATGTAGAACGAATCACATCACATCGTGGAGACGGTATTCCGTACGTACGCACGAGTGATGATATCGTTCCTATGATCGTGGAATTGTATTGGAGTATATATATATATTATTTCAGTATCAATATTACTTAATAATAATCCTATATAGTTACTCATTACACCATTATACCCATCCTTGTAAGGTGATGGTGGAAAATAGATTACACCACGGCGTGGAGACGGTATTCCGTACGTACGCACGCGCGGTGATTTCATTTTTCCATAGGATGGATAGAAGGTGAATTAGGGTTGTTTCATATTTATAATAACATATCAGTATGTAAGTAATACTGATGTTATTACTTTATCATGAAACAACTAAAGAATAAGAAGTTGAAGAAGAAAGAAATTGAAAAGATCGGTAATGGATATTACCTCTTCTTTGGAACGCCTCTTTGAATCCTCCACTTAAGGAACTAAGATTGGTCTTTTGAGAAGACCAGGACCTCTAGGATTATTCTAGGGAAGTGGAGAGGAGAAAAGGGCAGGGGTTGGCCGAGCTTGAGTGCTCAAATTGGTGTGAGGAGGAGGGGGAGGAGGTGCCCTTTTATAAGGGAGGAGAGGGGCACCTTAGGAATATCTCAAAATATTATTTTATATTAAAGTCAAAATAGGTTTATAATGGTTCCAAAGGGTTTTATTTCGAAGCTAAAGTGGGTAAGGGTCGCAATCCTATAAACCAATAAGATTTAGACAAGTTTAGGGTATTATTTTAACCTTATCAATTAGATTTAACTCTAAGTTAATTAATTTAACTTTTACCGTGTCTTTTTGTTTTCTTTCACTATATGGTTAATACACTTACTATAACATGCCAAACGAACCCCAAATTGTTTATTATTAATATATATATCCTTATCTAAGTCATTTGGCCGAACCTTAGATTTTTAGGAATAAAATAACAATTAATAATATAATATTTGATTTAAAAACTATTTTGTGTCAATTTTGACACTATTTGATATATGATTTTTTGTGAAAGTCATAACAGAATTATATGTTCGAACCAAGTTGATTAAATAAACATTAATATATCATAGTAACCTATAAAATTAGTGGAATTCATAAAAAGTCTCAAATTACATTTATTTTGGTATTTATATTATTAATTTTGTCAATATTTCATTAATAAGATAATTACTGCATCATCTTTGTGTCAAAATAAATTAAATTATTTGATGTCTAAAAATTGAAAATAAAATACCATCATGTAGGAAATCTTTTTAGCTTTCTAATTAATATTTACAATCGAATTTATCTTATGTATAACCCCATATTAAAAATGATTTACTTATTAAACTTTGATTTTAACTATTTTAACCCTTCTTTAAATAAATTAATAATAAATGTCCTAATCTAATCCAAGTGGGCCTAAATGGTCATATTTTATTCCTAAGTTTGTTTTTGGTCGAATTACACTTGTCCAATATAATTAGGACATGTGTTAGGGTAATATTGATATCATATTTACCCTTAGTTACCCTATTTACTATTAACCGCGGTAAAAATAGTAAAAAGTTACTATTCACCAAAAAATTATTTTTATCTCATTGAACCACATTTTACTTACTGACATCAACCGTGTCTGTCGGATTTTTGAAATTCCATTCACAGAAGCGGTAAAATTAAGTTTTATGCAAAATTCAGTTTTTAACCTACCACTTAGTGGTTTCACTATTCATCAAAAATTGAAAGTTTTCAGAAAAATACCAAAATTTCACCCTAGGCTAATTTCGATATTCTGAGTCCAAAAATGAAGTCCATTTTGAAAAATAAAATTTATAAATTTTCAAAAAGTTGTTATTACTATTCATAACGGCTAGTTTTAATAACATGTTGTTGTTTAGTGAAACTCGGTATTGCGTACGACGCAAGCTATCGAGGAAGGTCGCGATTGCGTGTAAAGCAAGCCAAGCAAGTGTTGTGTAGAAAAAGATTCCTTTGATGATTTATATAACATAAAAGTCTCGGGTGTTACATTCTACCCCCCTTAAAAAGAATTTCGCCCTCGAAATTCGTCACTTAACAAACAGATGAGGATACTTCTCCCTCATCATATCCTCAAGCTCTCATGTAGCTTCTTCAAGTTGGTGGTTTCTCCATAAAACTTTCACCAAGCGAGTGGTCTTGTTTCGTAGGACTTTTTCGCTACGATCTAGAATCTCTATCGGCTGTTCTTCATAAGAAAGATCTTGCTCCAGCGGTACAACTTCTGAGCTGAGTACATGTGAAGGATCTGGTATGTACTTTCTCAGGAGAGATACATGGAAAACATCGTGAACTTGAGAGAGATTTGGTGGAAGCGCCAATCGGTAAGCTACCTTCCCAACACGATCCAGTATTTCGAAAGGACCGATATATCTAGGGCTCAACTTCCCCTTCTTTCCAAATCTCATAACCCTCTTCCAGGGAGATATTCGTAAGAACACTTTATCGCCCACTTCAAACTCTAGGTCTTTTCTTCGGTTGTCGGCATAACTTTTCTGTCGACTCTGAGCTGCTCTTATGTGTTGTTGAATAGATCTAACCTTTTCTGCCATTTCATCAACAAGATCAGGTCCTAATAGCTTTCTTTCCCCAACTTCATCCCAGCAAGTTGGAGTCCTGCATTTCTTTCCATAGAGAGCTTCATAAGGAGCCATCTGAATACTGGAGTGAAAGCTATTATTATAAGAAAATTCCACCAAAGGTAGGTGTTGATCCCAACCTCCTTTGAAATCCATAGAGCAAGCTCTCAACATATCTTCTAGGGTTTGAATTGTTCTCTCAGACTGACCGTCTGTCTGGGGATGATAAGCAGTGCTGAAACTCAACTCTGTATCCAGAGTATGCTGAAGACTTCGCCAGAACTTTGAGGTAAATCTCGGATCTCGATCAGATATAATAGAAAGTGGTACTCCATGCAATCTTACCACTTCCTTTACATATATCCTGGCAAGCTGATCTAGAGAGAAATCCTCTCTAATAGCAATGAAGTGTGCAGACTTTGTAAGACGATCAACTATGACCCAGATAGCATTATTGCCTTTGGATGTTTTAGGAAGTCCTGTGACAAAGTCCATAGTGATGTTTTCCCATTTCCATTCGGGTATGGGTAATGGTTGTAACATCCCCTTAGACTTCTGTCTCTCAGCTTTAACTTGTTGACAAACCAAGCATCGAGAGACATATTCAGCAACATCTCTTTTCATGCCATCCCACCAGAAGTACTCTTTCAGGTCCCTATACATCTTCGTGCTTCCAGGATGAATAGAGAATGAAGAACTATGAGCCTCATCCAGCAGCTCTTTCTTTAATTCGGGGATGGGAGGAACGCAAACCCGATTCCTAAACATTATTATCCCATCACAATCAAGGTTGAATTCAGGAACATTTCTCACCTTCTTTTGTAACTCGACATCTTCTTTCTGTGCCTCTTTAATCTTCACATGTATATATGGTTGAACATTCATTTGATAAAGATAAGATTTTTCCCCTTCCATTATAATTCCAAGATCCATCCTTTGTAAATCCATAAATATTGGATCTTTTGTGATCCTCATCATGGATAAACTAGCATGGTCTTGTCGACTTAATGCATCTGCCACCTTGTTTGATTTCCCAGGGTGGTAATGGATTGAGCAGTCATAATCCTTAATCAGCTCTAACCATCTTATTTGACACATATTCAACTCCTTTTGTGTGAAAATATACTTTAAACTTTTATGATCAGTATAAATATCACACCTTTCACCATAAAGGTAATGCCTCCAAATCTTTAATGCAAAGATTACCGCAGCCAACTCCAAATCATGTGTTGGGTAATTTTGCTCATGGATTTTCAACTGTCGTGAGGCATAAGCTATCACCATATCATTTTGCATAAGAACACACCCCAATCCCTTCTTGGATGCATCACTGTAGATCACAAACCTTTCTCCACTACAAGGCAGTGTGAGCACAGGTGCACTGGATAACCTTCTTTTCAACTCCTTGAAATTCTCTTCACATTCCTCTGTCCAGACAAACTTAACTCCTTTCCGAGTCAACTTGGTGAGTGGATTAGATAATCGTGAAAAATCTTTTACAAAACGTCTATAATAACCAGCCAAACCAAGAAAACTTCGGATCTCAGTTACTGTTGTTGGTCTTGACCATCTTTCGATAACCTCTGTTTTTGCTGGATCCACAGATATCCCCTCTTTTGAGATTATATGACCCAAAAATGCAACTTTTTGAAGCCAAAATTCACACTTGGTAAATTTGGCATAAAGCTTCTCCTTTCTCAGGGTCTTCAATATAATTCTCAAGTGATCTTCATGCTCTTCCTTGCTCTTTGAATAGACAAGAATATCGTCTATAAAGACTACCACAAATTGATCAAGATAGTCTCTAAAGACTCTATTCATTAGATCCATGAAGATAGCAGGGGCATTAGTAAGACCAAATGGCATCACTATAAATTCATAGTGTCCATACCTTGTATGGAAAGCCGTCTTTGGTATATCCTCCCTTTTGACCCTTAATTGATGATACCCTGAACGAAGATCAATCTTGGAAAAGTATTGAGCTCCGCGTAGTTGGTCAAATAAGTCATCAATGCGTGGGAGAGGATATTTGTTCTTGATAGTGATCTTGTTAAGTTCTCGATAATCAATGCAGAGTCTCATTGATCCATCTTTCTTCTTAACAAATAGAACAGGTGCTCCCCAAGGTGACGCACTAGGGCGTATGAATCCCTTATCAAGATTCTCTTGGAGTTGCTTCTTCAATTCCTGCAACTCAATTGGGGCCATTCTATAAGGTGTCTTTGAAATAGGCAAAGAACCCGGTACGAGTTCTATTGAAAACTCAACTTCACGATTTGGTGGAAGACCCGGCAATTCCTCCGGAAAGACATCATCAAACTCCCGTACAATGGGCATATTCTTAATCATGAGTTTCTCACCAACCATTTGAGATAAATAACCTTCATTTAGTGGAATCAATACCCATAAGATGGAAGAAATTTCCACTGGAAGGTTATGTTCATCCTTGCATTGGTATACGATCGTAGATTGATCTGGAATATGAAATGTGACTTCCCTTCTTTGGCAATCGATATGAGCTCCATGTAGAGAAAGCCAATCCATGCCAAGAATCACATCAAATTCCACTAAGGGAAGGATTACAAGATTTGCAGGAATCACTTTCCCACAAACTTCGATCGGAGAAGAATTATAAACTTTTGATGCGATTGATGTGCCATTAGGTGTTGTCACAGCTAACTCAACATCTAATTGTTGAGGTAATACGGTGATACCCTTAGAAAATTTTTCAGAAATAAAAGAGTGGGTGGATCCAGAATCAAATAAAACATTTGCTACTTTAGAGTGGATGGTAAGTGTACCTTTCACCACATCGTTATCGTACTCCACATCGCTGATAGAAATTGCATGTGACTTTCCTTTGTCTTTAGCCTTAAGAGTTTGTTGACGTCGACCATCATCATCAACCCTTGGATTTGGGCATTGATTGGCATAATGCCCCATCTCCTTGCACTTGAAACATTGAAGTGTAGTAGGTTCATTCTGTGTATCCCTTCCTTTGTTTGCGTCATTAGACATCTTCTTCCCATTATCACGGCATTCAAATGCCCGATGACCTTCTTTTCCACATTTAAAACATTTACTTGTCCCTTTAAGACAACTCCCTCCATGTTTCTTTCCACACTTTGAGCATAAGGGAAAGTTCATCTTCTTTTCCGTGTGCTCTTTAGATTTTTCTTTGAATTCCATCTTCCTCTTCTTATCAAACCCATGTGACTGATGGGTTACTCCAATCTCCATCTCGACTTTGAGAGCACATCGAACGATTTCTTCGTAGCTATTGAAGTCCCTTATGGCTAACGCCCTTCGAAGACTTGGTTTTAAGCCACTAAAGAATCGATCGATCTTACTCTCAGGTTGGATAATAATACCAGAAGCGTACCTTGCAAGTCTTGTAAAATTTGCTTCATAGGTACTAACAGATTCATCATCCCTTTGCTTCATTTCAAGGAACTCTTTCTCCATCTTTGTTCGGAGAATACGAAGGAAGTACTTATTGAAAAATAAGTTCTTGAACTCGTCCCATTCCATAGTCTCAATTTCATCCCTTTGCCTCGTATTCTTAACAAGATTCCACCATTGATCCGCATCTCCTTCCAAACGATACACTGCTAGGATGACTTTATCATGCTCAGAACATTGAAGAACTGAAAATATCTTTTCAGTAGTACTAATCCATTGTTCAGCAACTAATGGATCAGTAGACCCGCTGAAAGATGGTGGACGCTGCCTCATGAAGGATTCAACAGAATGTTGCTCCCTCCTTTGTTCGTTTGGAAATCCTGCATGATTCATAGCTTGAGAAAGTTGTGTGAGCATGGCTACAAGATTTTGCATTCCAGCTCCCATATCGTTTGGTTGCTCAGGGGGACAATCATTGCATTTCCCATCGCATTCCGCATTAACACGGTTCCTTCGGGTTCCAGCCATTGACTAAACCAAGAAGAATAGTGTGAGCAACACTAATTATAATAGGAAACCACATAATTCAAGAATAAAATTTTCATGCTTAAGGTCTTATCCTAGGTTATTCAAGGCCATTTCTAAAACACTAAGATTGTGTTCTATGCTTAGACTTATCCTTAGGGTTCTTACTAAGGCTTTCACATCCTAGTTTCCAAAGGTTGACTATACCTTTCCTCTGATACCAACTATAACGACCCACACTTTACATACATTGTTAATACTTCAAAATTGAAGCACACTTATTACAACATATGACAAAACCACAAAGGACCGTATAGGTATAGTGTCTTTAGAAACTGGGAAACATAAACAACTGGTTCATAAATCTTCTACAGTGTCTCCCATTTATTTCATCATATCTAGGGTCCCTTTTAGCATATTCTACTTAATATCCATCTTCCTGACCTGGGGAAAAGAAAGCATAAAAGGGTGAGCTCAAATGCTCAGCAAGGGCAAATAAAGGAAATAAAAATCATATCATATCTTTATGAAAATCAAAACCTGCAAAAGAGATCATAATATCTTAACATGAAATAAATCATAGAAGTGAAAATGAGATCCCCATAATCATAACATAAAACTTGAAACTTTGTGGCATGCACACATAATCATGGAAAATCATTTCTTGTTAGTCATGACTCATTTCCAAGACTATCTTAGTAGACAAAGTCCCTTTCTGAACCGAGTTCACTCCTCGTTTCAGTCCTGTATCACTGAACCGAAATAACCTTCCGTTCCAGCCATGTATATCTCATGAGATATAAAATCATTACCCAATGCATTGGAGGGAGATATAGGTCCCACCCATCTTATAATGAATCCTTTCTTATGTGTGCCACATAATCATAAAACATACATCATCGCATAACACATATAACAAAAATGGGATTCTTGAAACATCATGACATCATAAATCAATTCATATATGATAAAGGAATTCATAAACATAATTCCATCACAACATAGTCAAACCAATGTAAAAATATGGATAGAAACAGAACCCTTTATTATCTTAGATGGAAAATAATTTTGATAAAACACTTGAATTGAATTCTTGAGGAAAATATCCTTTCTTCTTCAAAAACATTTTTCCTTTCATAACATGTCATAAAACTTTAAAATAAAAGAAGTTGATTAAAAATAAACTTGAAAACTTGTAAAGGAAGCTTCTTTGAAGTAATGTTTTAAAAATCCATTCATGCCGTATAAGTTAAAAAAAACATTCTTCGTACTTTTTTCGGAAAAGTCAAAAAGTACCTCGTACGGAAAAACGACAAAAGATTCCTTTCATATTCATTACTAAAAACTCACCTAAGGGTAAAATTGGATTTAAACTATTTCAAGTGGATGGAAACAATATTACATATTGAGGGAACATGGATGTGGATGATAAAATACACCCCAGTAAATACTTACGAATAAACAATCTCGGATAAAAATGAGATTGTGATATTTCCCTTACCTTAGGTCCAATTTGCTTTGTTCGTGTCCGAAGCTCCTGTATAATGGTTTAAATAATGTTATTGACTTATTCCAGAATCATACATATTGATATGAGATCATATATGGTCATATTATTAACTTCTTGTTAGTAATATTTCATTGTTACTTGTTACTCGGGTCTTTATAACTTTTTGTTCTTATGCGTGTTTTGTTGAATAAATTCTTATTCTTATCTTTAGGTTATAGATAATTCATTTCCAGAATGTTATTAGTGTAGTATATACCATATTCATTCATTCAATTCATTTATATAATCATTATGAAATGAAGATCATGTAGAACGAATCACATCACATCGTGGAGACGGTATTCCGTACGTACGCACGAGTGATGATATCGTTCCTATGATCGTGGAATTGTATTGGAGTATATATATATATTATTTCAGTATCAATATTACTTAATAATAATCGTATATAGTTACTCATTACACCATTATACCCATCCTTGTAAGGTGATGGTGGAAAATAGATTACACCACGGCGTGGAGACGGTATTCCGTACGTACGCACGCGCGGTGATTTCATTTTTCCGTAGGATGGATAGAAGGTGAATTAGGGTTGTTTCATATTTATAATAACATATCAGTATGTAAGTAATACTGATGTTATTACTTTATCATGAAACAACTAAAGAAGAAGAAGTTGAAGAAGAAATAAATTGAAAAGATCGGTAATGGATATTACCTCTTCTTTGGAACGCCTCTTTGAATCCTCCACTTAAGGAACTAAGATTGGTCTTTTGAGAAGACCAGGACCTCTAGGATTATTCTAGGGAAGTGGAGAGGATAAAAGGGCAGGGGTTGGCCGAGCTTGAGTGCTCAAATTGGTGTGAGGAGGAAGGGGAGGAGGTGCCCTTTTATAAGGGAGGAGAGGGGCACCTTAGGAATATCTCAAAATATTATTTTATATTAAAGTCAAAATCGGTTTATAATGGTTCCAAAGGGTCTTATTTCGAAGCTAAAGTGGGGAAGGGTCGCAATCATATAAACCAATAAGATTTATACAAGTTTAGGGTATTATTTTAACCTTATCAATTAGATTTAACTCTAAGTTAATTAATTTAACTTTTACCGTGTCTTTTTGTTTTCTTTCACTATATGGTTAATACACTTACTATAACATGCCAAACGAACCCCAAATTGTTTATTATTAATATATATATCCTTATCTAAGTCATTTGGCCGAACCTTAGATTTTTAGGAATAAAATAACAATTAATAATATAATATTTGATTTAAAAACTATTTTGTGTCAATTTTGACACTATTTGATATATGATTTTTTGTGAAAGTCATAACAGAATTATATGTTCGAACCAAGTTGATTAAATCAACATTAATATATCATAGTAACCTATAAAATTAGTGTAATTCATAAAAAGTCTCAAATTACATTTATTTTGGTATTTATATTATTAATTTTGTCAATATTTCATTAATAAGATAATTACTGCATCATCTTTGTGTCAAAATAAATTAAATTATTTGATGTCTAAAAATTACAAATAAAATACCATCATGTAGGAAATCTTTTTATCTTTCTAATTAATATTTACAATCGAATTTATCTTATGTATAACCCCATATTAAAAATGATTTACTTATTAAACTTTGATTTTAACTATTTTAACCCTTCTTTAAATAAATTAATAATAAATGTCCTAATCTAATCCAAGTCGGCCTAAATGGTCATATTTTATTCCTAAGTTTGTTTTTGGTCGAATTACACTTGTCCAATAGAATTAGGACATGTGTTAGGGTAATATTGATATCATATTTACCCTTAGTTACCCTATTTACTATTAACCGCGGTAAAAATAGTAAAAAGTTACTATTCACCAAAAAATTATTTTTATCTCATTGAAATTACTTACTGACATCAACCGTGTCTGTCGGATTTTTGAAATTCCATTCACAGAAGCGGTAAAATTAAGTTTTATGCAAAATTCAGTTTTTAACCTACCACTTAGTGGTTTCACTATTCATCAAAAATTGAAAGTTTTCAGAAAAATACCAAAATTTCACCCTAGGCTAATTTCGATATTCTGAGTCCAAAAATGAAGTCCATTTTGAAAAATAAAATTTATAAATTTTCAAAAAGTGGTTATTACTATTCATAACGGCTAGTTTTAATAGCATGTTGTTGTTTAGTGAAACTCGGTATTGCGTACGACGCAAGCTATCGAGGAAGGTCGCGATTGCGTGTAAAGCAAGCCAAGCAAGTGTTGTGTAGAAAAAGATTCCTTTGATGATTTATATAACATAAATGTCTCGGGTGTTACAAACTTGGTGCATCACCATGTGGAGCCAGGGGCCATGTGATCGGGGTGGACCACATGCAGCAAATCGAGCCGACCTTCTCCAGCAGCCCAGCGGGTAGGACCCAACAAGCAGGAACCAGTGGCTAGACCCAGTAGCCCAGTAGGCCTAGTGGGCCAAGACCAACTAGTCCGTCCAATTCGGGCTAGTCTAGACAAGACTGGGTTGGGTCGGTTGGACGAGGTTGGGTCCGTTGGTAGGTTGAGTCGGGTCTGGTGGTTCGGATCAGACCCAAACTAGACCCAGGTTGGACCATTTAATAAAAAAAACCATAGCTGTCAAACTATGTGTCAATTTGAAGATCCATTTGAGACATTGGGAACCTTGTTATGAGATAATACTATTTAGATACTACAAGTGAGTTTTTCTGGAAGTTATCATATGACCTAATGTCTTGTGGATTAGGTTCTCTTGGTACAAGCACGCTTCGAGTGGAATTCTGCACCTGACAGTGACATGTTGACTATGTGACTTGATGAATATGTGACATTGTAACTATGTGAATTTTGGGTTGTATGAATTATCAACACTTTATTTTTTTATCAAAAATCCATTTTGTATCAACACATCGTGTGTGATAAACACTTCATGTTTTATTGAAACTTTTTGTGTTATTGAAACTCCGTGTGTTATCGACACTCAGTTTGTTATCGACACTCCATGTATTATCAACACTCATTGTGTTAAAAAACTCTATGTTTTACCGATACTAGGTAAAATGTGGACTACATCTGAAAATAATACATTACATTTTATAAACTTGTACCTGTTTCAGATGATTGTACTTTTGGTGTTTTTTTTTGGCATACTGCATGTATTTTTTTGTGGTGTACTTCATGTATCTTTTAGTGGTATTATGTTGTGGTTTTGGGTGTCCTAATAAGTTCTATTTTACTCACCCCTGTATAGGTTTTTCCCGCATGTTTCGTGCCTTGTACAGATAATTGAGGCTTTGATAAAGTTCTAGGTGGACCAAGACCAGGTGGTGCTTAGATTGTTAGGACAGAAGAGTTGTGCTCCTACGGCTTCAGACAACTGTACTACACCTGCCCATCTGGTAGTGTTTTCTATGGATGAGTTTCATGAACTTGTGTATTCCATTTAACAGACTCCTTCTTTTGGTGGGCTTGTATTCTAGCCTAGTTTACTTTATAGTTTTCTACTGTCGTATTCTATGGTTGATATATTAGTGTATTCATGCATTTTTTTAATTTGTTTTTTTACATTCTTGTATTTAGGGCTTGAAGATATGTGCTTGTGTACAAGTACTTCAGAAAATTCCTCCCATTTTGGGATATGCCTACTCAGTGTTACTCACCAGCCCCTGGACTATCAGAGGTAGGATTGGGGTACTCACGACATGGGCCCCTCTGGGATAGGTCATGACAGAGTTGTATCAGAGGATTCAGGTTCTAATTAAGGACCGAGAGACTGTGAGGTTATTTTGGGGAAACAATGTCGAGTAATTTGAGACCCATTTTCAAGCTAGGGAATCTAGTGTTTGTGTGGTGTCTGACTTATACATACACAAGGACTTGGAATTTTTCTTTTCGACTCGATACATGAAAATAGTAGTTGTAGGGAAAATAATATTACATACATCATATACGATTTGGGTGTCTCCTCATGTCCTTCTTGAGTGACCTCACAATGTATACTATACTTACTATGGTACATAATGATTTTTTTCATGATTCATCCACATAGACGCATACCAGAATTCTGTTGCAAGATCACAAAGATGATCCGCCAAGATATTAGGCATCGGTATAAGATAATTCACCAGATACACTCCCTAAATTGAAGACAGAACCCACATGTGGTTTACCAGTGATACCGCCACCCATTTGGTAGCAGTTACTACCAACAATATCAGGTGAGGGTTCATACAGTATAAGTGTGTTTAATGAGTTGAATAGGTAGTGACCTCTAAAGTTTAGAGGTGATCCATACCCCCATATAGTTGGGGATTGTCTGGAGGATGTTACACATGTCATCCACCTTGTGAAGACACATTCCAACCAGATGGAAGTCCTAGCCATGAGTCTTCTTTGAGGATCAGCAAGATGGTGGTAGAGCTTAGTGACCTTGAAACATGATGAGGTGACTCTCTACTGGGAATACATTGAGAAATTCTTCATAGTGGAGTTCTTCCCAACTACGTAATGCTTAGTGTGTATATAGGAGCTCATGTATCTATAGCATGATAGTCAAACTGTGGTGGAGTACTCAGTGAGGCTTAATAATCTTTCTTTCTACTCAATAGATATGGTGTGAGACACGTTTTTCAGGGCTTAGATATTAGGCCAGAGGATAATTTTTGATATTTTTTAATACATGATATCCCCCAGAATCCCAACATTTGTTGGTATACTATAGAGAGCTCTACTAGTACATATCTTTATAGTATAGTAAATTCCAGTAGTGGGGGATACCGGTAAGCACTCGGCAGTTTAGTCTACAATTATAGGTATCCGAAAGTAGACACAGGGACCTAAGAGGTTCTAAAACTACAATAGAATACCCCAGGACACATGACTTGTAGTACGGGGCTCCCATGGTGGTGTGAGTCAACTAGAGGATAGGATATATTAATTGTGCTTCAGTCTAGGAAATCTAGCACAAGATTTACAGACTTATTGTACAAATGATTAGGAGATAGTCAAGGGACTGTCAATGTAGTGGAGGAGGCATGAGTAGGGTGGTCCTTAGTGTGGAGGATGTGGAAGCAGAGTAGGAAGGGCAGTAGGAGTGAAAAAGTTGTGATGTATTACCTCCACCACCCCCAGGTGGTTCCCCACGGGCTCAGGGAGCTGGTGGGCATTGATGAGGACAACTAAAGGTGATAGAGGCTTATGAACCTGATGCTCTAGGGGTGATTATAGGTATGATATGTGTATTTTATACCCCAGATGTAGTTTTTATAAACATCGGTTCCAATCATTATTTCCTTACTACATATCCTGTTCATGGCATGGAGATTTTAGTGGAACTGTTGACTCAACCCTTTCACTTAGAGATTCTTACAGGAGGGGATTTGATGATCACACATGGGTTCTGAAAGCGTGACCTTACTATTTGAGGTGATAGTTTTAGTTGGCATCCCATCATAGCAATGTTAAGGCCTTATGAATACATTCTCGGTATAGACTGGAAATCTATAGTCCATGCTCGGATTTACAGTTTTAGGCAAAGAGTGTGGTGTTTTATTGTGATGGGACCAAGTTTTAATTTTTTTTGTGAAAATGAAATGCATTCAGGACAAGATGAACTTACTCATAGGAAGTTTTAGTCAATTACTCATCAGTTTCCTAATCTCACCCTCGGTGCAATGGATGATATGATTCCTCTATTTCTTGTTGTGGTGGTGAAGTATGAGGATGTCTTCCCAAAGGATGTCTTAGGATTATCTCCTCACAGGTAGTTTGAATTATGCATTGATTTGTACCCCGATACTTTGCCAATATCTACACCTGTATATAAAATTTCTCCTGTTGAGATTCCTTTGTTGAGGGTATATTTGGAGGACTTGAAGAGGAACGGCTTCATGAGAACCAGTGTTTCACCCTGGGCGGCCCCAGTTTTTTTCAAGAAGGAATACGAGAGCATCAGGTTATGTGTACACTTTCGTTTAATGAATCAGGTGACCTTGAAGAACATGCATCCACTACCGAGTATCGATGACCACTTCGACCACTGAAGGGAGTGAGGTGGTTCTCGAATATTTACCTCAAGTCTAGATATCATCATCTTCTTTTACATGATGAAGATTTACAAAATACAAACTTTAGATTTCATTTAAACTATTAATAGTACTTGGTGATTCCATTTGGAATGATAAATTCCACAGTAGTGTTCATGAGACTCATGAATATGATCTTCTCACCTTACATAGACCAGTTTTTTCTAGTCTTCATTGGTGACATCCGAGGTTACTTGGTGACCAATGAGGATCATGTGATACCCTTGAAGATGGTCTTGGACACACTCTGAGATAACTAGATTCATGGAAAGATCTCAAAGTATCAGTTATAGATTCATGATGTCCATTTTTTGGGACACGTCATTTCAGGGGTTAGAGTTATAGTGGATCCAGTGAAGATTGAGGCAGTGCTTTCTTGGGAGCCACCCAAGTGTGTTACCAAGGTGATAAGTTTCCTGGGTTTAGTATGGTATTATCATAGGTTTTTACATGACTTTTTTAGAGTATAATCACCCTTAATGAGTTTGACCTTAAAGGGGAAACCCTTTGTGTGGACATAGAAGATCCATAAATTCTTTCAAGAGCTTAGGCAGCGGTTGATGAGTTCTCCCATATTGAGACTACCTGAGGAGGGTGTAATGTATGTAGTGTTCTATAATACATCAGGGACCGGTCTTATTTGTGTCTTGATGTAGGGTCAAGAGGTGATTGCATGTGGTTCATTCTAGTGAAGATAGTATGAGTAAAACTATGTGATCCAAGATCTTGAGCTAGCGGAAGTGGTATTCGCATTGAAGATGTGGAAAAAATACTTGATGGGTGAGTGGTCTATTGTCTACATATGGCCAAAATAGTATCAATTATATATTTTATCAGAAGGATCTAAACATGGGGCAAAGGTGATGGCTATAGTTCCTCTAAGACTATGAATTTGAGAGTATCTATACTCCTCAGAAGTGGAAAGTATTGGTGGATGCTCTTAGTAGGAGATAAAGCTACCAATTGTTGTGTGAGGCCTTAAATAATTTTTTCATTTCACATATATCTTTTATGGATGGAGATGAAGTATCATACCTCTATTCAATTCTTTTCGCCCCTCCACACTTGCTTCGAGTCCGGGAGGTGCGTCTGAGGGATACCGACTATGAGACATGACATGTTCCGTTGTCTATAAGACATGCCCCTAATGGATATTTGATAGGTGGGTACAATTTATTTCTTTATAGTGGATGCACAATTATACTAGTGGATTAGAAGGAGGTGGTTCTGGAGGAGTTCCAGACATCCCCTCTAGTGGTACATCCAGGTGTGTTGAAGATGTACTAGGACCTCCGACGTTAGTTATGGTGTTCAGGGATGAAGAAGTCAGTGGAAGAGTCAGTTGCTTGATTTCTCGCTTTTCAATAGGTGAAGGTTGAGCACCATGTCACAATGGGCATGGATCAACCCCTAGAGGCACTAGACTGGAAATGCAATTGGATATCGATGGGCTTCGTGATGGGTTTACCACACAGATTCATGGGAAACGATACCATTTAGATGATCTTTGAATGACTCACCAAGTCAGACCACATCCTACCAATCCTGGAACAATGTCTATTAGAGATATAAGGATACCTTTACGTGAAATAGATAGTTTGGATTCATAGAGTTCCATCATCACTTTTTTTAGATTGTGATGCTGGTTTCATATCACAAATGTGGAAGGGATTGTAGGAGGCATTTGGGACTCAGTTATTCTTGACCATGGTCTTTCATCCTTAGAAGGATTTCTAGATAGAGAGGACCATTCAAGTTCTTGAATACATGTTATGTGCTTTCATCCTATAATTTGGTCATAGTTGGGAGGATCACCTAACTCTGGTGGGGTTTTCGTAAAATACAATCTACCACTCCATAAATGGTATAACAGCATTTGAGGCCTTGTATGGGAAAATGTGAAGTTATATACTTTTCTAGAATGACCTAGGAGAGTCATCACCTATGGTTCCAGAGTCGTTGTAGGCTACCATCAAGAAGTTGTGGGTCATCCAAGATCAGGTTAAGACTGCGTAGAGCTAGCAGAATTCATATGTTGACTAGAGATGGAGGCCCTTGGAGTTCACGGAGGGATACCATGTGTTTTTTCGGGTCTCACCTCGAGGGTAATTGCATTGATTTTGTCAGGGTACCAAGTTATCTATGAGATACATCATCCTTTCTCAGATTCAGAGTAGTGTTGGAAAGGTTTCATACCTGCAAGCTCTAGCACCCCAGTTGCATCGGGTATAAATGTATTCCATGTGTCACAGTAGATGAGGTACATATATGATTTATTTCACTTCATCGACTGGGGTGAGCAGGACATTTATAATAAGGTGAATTTTTTGGATTACCTGGTAGAGATTGACAATCAATATGGGAGCATCCTTTTTGGGTGATCGATTCCACAGGTGCATGTTCAGTGGCATCATGGGAATCTCCAGGAGAGAACATGTGATCAGGTAGCTCATATTCATGCTCAGTACCCTAACCTTTTTGTTAAGTACCCCTTGTCTAGGATTTTGAGGATGTAAATCCCTAAGGCTGAGAGAATGCAATGACTCAGATTTTCTACAGTGTTATTTTTATAAATTAATTCCGAAAATTATGAGACTATGTGTTGAGACAGTGTGAGTTTCTGAGGACTGATGTTCCCAAACAAATACATTGAAAATCGTAATCTTTTAATAATGTGTATGGGTGGATTTTCATTAAACTGGAATAACTTTTAAACGGTTACCCAGAAAACAATATTGAGGGAACAATTGCATTCAGAACAAAAAATTTACCTTAGTAGGGGTCTAATAACATCCGTCGTTGGTCAAACTAAAAACTTATTTTGGGGAAGTATTATTAATAAAATATTTAGTAAAAATATTATTATGATGCAACAAGGGTTTATTTTTTTAAATGACCTTTATCGAAGAATTCAAGGTTATCTTCATAGCCCTATAATTACTCTAACAAGTGAATAATGAGCTCTCTCTAATAAACATTGATGGATTGGGAATCGGTGATGGAGGATCGAAGATCTAATCTAGGATCAAATATCAACAGATCAATTAATGATAATGAATCATCTTCTCCCTTCATCAACAACTGACCCAAAATACCATTAGGGTGCTTGAACAATTTTTGACTTCCTTTCCCCTTCTTAGATCTAAAGAAGAATGTGGACCAACCAACGAATAGATTGATTTGTGGTTTTTTCATTCTTACGGGGTGGTTAAATTGTGTTGTAAATAGGTGATTGATCTTTGTGAATATCCTTATCGTTCTTCATTAAACCTTATATCAAGGAAGAATTGAGGCTGACATGAACAAAGGCCAAGATCTTTCATTCGGGTGCTTTTGGGCTTCTCTTTTTTCCCATGTTCCTCGCATTCTTCAAGATTGTATGAGTGACTAGTTGTTGCGTCTTTGATTCGAAGAACAACAACATTAAGCAAAGGATCTGACACCCCAATTACATAGTGGAGGCACGATGGAAAAGGTGTTGTGTAATTTGGATGAAGCAGCGACCTACGATGGCATAGGGTGGTGAAAAACGGTGGTGCATAGAGCAGCGACATGACACAGTATGGTGGGCCCGGTTCATTCAAATCGCGAGGGCAGGACAGTGTGCCATTGATGGGGCAGTTGGTGGTAGCGGTACGACGTAGTCCAGGTGGGACTATTTAGGAGCCTGTGACCAGAGCAGTGCAGTGGGTTGTAACTAAGGGATGCAATAAGGATGGGAGACATCTATGGCCGACATGCCATGTAGACCATGTGGGAGTTGGGCTACGTGGACCCCACGGTGGTGGAAAAGACGTGGTTAGGAGGACAAAAGGTTTCCCCTGTGAATGTGGTGTTGCACCACTTGGAGTCGGGGGGCATGAATTTGGAGTGGACTGCATGTGGCGTACCGAGCCTGACTGGGTCCAGCAGTCCCAACGGGCCGGGTCCAGCTGGCCCAATCATTCGGGCTAATTAAAGTTGGGCTATTTTGGGTGGGGCTGATTTAGGCCAAGCCAGACCGGATGGAGTCGATTCAAGTCGGTTCGGCCAGCGAGTCAGGTCAGACCAAAGCTGGCCCCGGGTGGGACCTTTTTATAAAAACAGTAGTAACATTCAAACTATGTGTCCATTTGATGATCCATTTATGGAGTTGGGACCCTTGTGATGAGACAGAACTTTTTAAATACAATAAGTGAGTTTTTTTGATGTTATAATAAAACCTAATGGATTGAGTAGTTGGTTCTCCCAGTACAAGCACGTAATGAGCGGAATCCTATGGATGGCTGTGAATTAGTGACTATGTCACTTGGTGACTATGTAACTTTTTGGTTGCATGAATTATTGACATTATGTGTCTTATCCACACTATGTGTGTCATACACACTCCATGTGTGATCGATACTCTGTGTTCTATAGATTATGTCTGATAATCCTGCTTTTCAAGCTATAGATTTATACATGTGTGAGTTGTCTTTACTTCATATGATTTTTTTGTGATATACTTCATGTATTTCTTTTGGTTGTACATTGCTTATTTCAAAGTAGAATTCCACTGTGGCTTCGTGGTTTCCAATTGAGTACTATTTTACTCACCCCTTCATGGGATTTACTACCACTTGTCATGTCTTTTGCAGATGGTTGATGCTTTGATATTGTTTTAGGTAGACCAAGACATGGTGGTTCTTAGAGTCTTTAGAAAGATGAGGTTTGCTCCTATAGCTTCTGACAGCTATCCTGCACCGACCCTTAATATATGGTTTTCAAGGGATGATTTTTAGGAACTTGTGCATTCACTTTGAGAGACTCCTTCTTTTGGTGGTCTTCTATTCTGGACCTATTTACATTCCAGTTTCCTACTGATGTACTCTGTGGTTTGTATCATATTGTATGCATGAACTGTTTACTTTGTTTTTTTAATTTCTAGAATGTAGGTCTTGGATATGTCTTCATGTGTACGGGAAATAAGGAAAATTCCTCACGTTTTGATATATGACTACTCGGAGCTAGTCATCATCCCCTAGCCTATCAGGGGAGGGATTGGGGTTGTTATGGAACAGTCCCCTCAAGGATAGTTCCTAAAAATTATGAAGAGAGTATAATGATAAATATTTTGAGATATATAAAGTTGCTAGAAAATATAGAATTTTTTTATGGTTGTTACAAAATATAAATAAATTTTAAAAGACATAAAGACTGTGGTGTGGTTGAATGCCATTAAGTCATGATTTATATTTTTTGGAATGTAATAGGTATTCATCATGCAATAGTGAAATCCATTTTTCCATTGATATTGTAATAAATTTATTGATTTAATATCTGTTTTAAATTAAAATGACATATATATTTTTTAGGGAGATACTTGAGGAGTTCCAATTTATTGAAAAAAAATTAATGAAATTTATTTCAATTTAATGTAGAAATTATATATGATATAAATATATATGGATTATTTTCAATATAAAAAGGATGAATTGTCATGGAGGAAAGATGTCAATATATGAGTCAATGCATCATTCATTCACTCGAGAGCTTCAAGTAGAGGTATTAGGAGAATATATGTTTTCATTATAAATTTGATAGGATTTTAGGAATCTATTTCATGCCTAGCATAGATCAATCCCTTGGTTATTATTAAAATATTAGGGGTAGTTTATTTGTTCAGAAAATTATAATGATGGTTGATTCAATATTAAACTTTTTTTCTTGTATTTTTTGTTGGTTTTTTCATTCATATGTTACTCTATATTCATTCTCCTTTAATGATCAGGATCATTATATTAATGATTGATTAATTTCAATTCAATATAAGAATAATTTAATAAGATTCTTTCATATGAATAGAAGGAGTTTGAGTTTTTATGTTTAAAATTTTTATGGAATAACTTGATAATTAAATGAATCAAATTACAAAACCATAATAAATGGGGAAGTTAGTTTTTATTGAACAAAAAAATCATTTATAACAAAAACATTACTATTAAATAAAGAAAATTATTTTATATTTTTTATAATGATATTGGATTTATTCATTCACAATAAACACTCATCATTAAAAGTTATTTTTATTCATTTTTTCATTCAATCATTTTTCTTTTAAGTCTTATCTTTTGAACTAAAATTACATTCTAGGGATCACAAGTTTTTTTATTTGAATTCAGACTTTAATATATATTGAACCTTTACATATTTTTTTAAGAAAAAATATTATAAATTTATTAACTCTATTCATGCTTATCATTAATGATAGCTCACATTATGTCAAATTTTCTTGGAACCATTTATAAAGACCTATAAAATTTTTACAATCATTGGTTCGATAATTTATTACCATACTTTTAGCATCCCTTTTCCATTTTTATTTTTTTATAATTTTTTTATGTTTGGGGTATCTATATTTTTTTAGGTTATATTTTATAGATGAATGAGTTCTCAAATCAATAGATTGTTTTGAAATTTTGAAATTAACATTTTGAATGTGATACTCATATAAAGAATATATTTATAAAACAAAGTAAACGAGAAAAAATTGAGGGATTTTATCAAGTGTATTTAGTGAGTCAAGTCCTATAAATATGAAAAATGAGGAAAAGAACATTAATGGATTATGTTTTACCTTCAAGTGCCAGGTTTAACCAAGAATCATAATATCATCTATTCCTATGAGTTTTTTTAACATAAATACATAGAAAATTAAATTCCTCTCAAACTCAATTAAATTTAATGGGCTATCACATGAAGATCCAAATTTACACTTATAAATTTACCTTGAAATTTTAGATACATTCCAATTTAATAGAGTTTTCAATAATGTGGTATAGAATAAGTAATAAAAATTATTGTTAAGATACAATGCTAAAGAATGAATTCAAATCTTGGAACTACAATACAATACAATATGGGAAGATATGGAAATATACTTCCTCAAAAAATTAATTTCTCTCTCAAAATTATGAAACCAACATGTTGATATTTTTAATTTCAATTAAATTGATGATAAATTACTTTATTCATTATGTAATAGGTTTAACGGATTATAAAATAAGTGTCTCCATCAAGTTTAATATTTTTTATTGTTAATTAAAAAGATTTATAAGGGTTTTTTAAAAAGAAATAAGTGCATTGTTCATGACATTGATTGAGTTTCATTGATGAATAATATACTGAGAGAGAGTTTTGGTTTGTTAGAGGAAATTTATAAAATTATTCTTTCATAGAAAAATGAAATATTTGAAATGAAATAAGGCAACCTGGAAGATAAAAATGGATGAATAGATGCACAATCTGAGACATTGGAAATGAATAAGAACACAATGGTGATAATGAACTAAACCCAAGTTATGTACACAAAATATGATAATAATTTAATTTTAAACATCAAAATAATTTCATAATTTGACACTGTAAGAAAATACGGATTCAAATAAATAAGAGTTTCCATGGGGTTCTAACAATAATAACAGAAACATCAAAGTCAAATATATTCATTGGACGAGACTATGGTGGAATTAAATAAAACAACCAAAGTAATGATAAGAAATAATTAACTTCACATTGGTAAGATTTAAAAATTACTCATGGATAGGCTAGAAAGGGGGTTTATAGGGTACATAGATATCATCCAAAGTGTAGAGGGTAAATATATCACCTTAATGAGTGGAAACCCCATGGAGGAAGGTTTTTAAATAAGGGAGATATAAAAGGATAAGAACAATGTAAATTAAATTAAATAATAGGAAATTAGGAAGAAGAAAAAAATTTATGCTGAAATGGAAGTTATAAAATATGCTCCACCACTATAAAAATCATCAAAACAATTCTTAGAAAGGATGATGAAATTAATAATTGATTAAAAAATTTGTATGTTTTTTAAATTTTTTAATAAATTATTTGTTAATATTCCCATGGAATAACTATCAGTGAACATTTTCGTATATGAAAATTTCTTGAATGGGGTGTTTTTAAATAATTATATAATTCAAAATTTGTGTAAAATACCAAATATGGAATAAATCACCCCTTATACATGTAATTCATCTTTTAAAAATCGTAAGGTAATTTATTAATGTTCAAATTGAGAATTTATCTTTTATATTTTATGGTGAGTAATTTAATGTTCATCAATTATTTATATATAAACCAATTTGATGAATAAAATTATGTTTTGAGTAAGGATAGTAAGTTATATTTAGATTATGTTGTGGAGTTTTTTTGGAGGAAAGAAATAGATCTTGTAAGGAAGAAAGATAATGGAGAAACTAGTGAAAATAATGATAAAGTTGAATTCATTAAAAAAATATAAGATTTTTAAAATATGTTGTGAAATAGTATATAAGAAAGGGTTTATCAAGCTTATTAATTTCATTAATTAGTTCTTTAATTTTTATTATTCCTTAAATATTTTTGGATCAGTCTAATATAATTAGAAAAGATGAAACCTTAATAAATATTGAAACTTATTTCAAATTAATGAGGAAGTCCCATCAATTTCATCTATACTAAAATTTACCATTCATTTATCATGATTATTAAATTACCTCTATTTATATATTACTTGAATAATGAGGTCAAGTATATTCGAAAGACTCTAAACAAAACACTTATAAGAGGCAACCTAAATATTTTATTTATTTATTTGGAATTTCATTTTAGGATTTATTCTAGATTTTGAATTAGGATAAATAAATTCAATAACCCTTATTTTTATTATATTTAAAGGAATATATATTTTCATTTCACATGTGTATTTTTATTTTTAAGATCCTTAATGATGGATAATGAAATAAATGAATGAGATATACCCTAAACTCTTGTAATATCTTATAGTATGATATAGTTTGTAACACCCAGACCCTAATTATCGTAAATGAAAATTATATATTTTTTAAACTATAATAAAATTAAAATTTTAATATTTAAATATATGAGAAAAAATTAATATTATAATGAAGGTTAGTAATATATGTTACTTAATATCGTCTGATTCTTGAAAAATGCAATTCTGAAAAAACATTTTTTTGACATGTTATTTGGTTATATTATTAAATTAAATTCTTAAAAATATATGAATTAAATATAATAAAATGGAATTAATATTTTTAATCAAAATAATTAATATTAGTTAATATAGAAAACTAAATTTTTTTCATAATGAATAGTAAACACAATTAAAATTAATTCCCACGGTTAAGGTTAAAATGGGATTAATGTGGGTTAATCTTCAAATATAAGGTTTAAAATGACCTAAAACTTCTTGAAACCCCATTTGATGGTTCAATTTATACCTTAACATTTTACAGGTTCAGTATGTTCCATTTTTTATCTATATTTTCATCAAAATGACCTGAAATTATTGAAAATATTTAAAAAATTACAAGGGTGTCACTCACCACAATTATAAAAAAGAACCTTCTACCATAACGTATCCATGCCTATCAATCCATTTTTGTAAACTAAATCCTAATAAATTATCTTACCAATATCTTTATCTACATTACATAGTTTGTGGTACTCCAAAAATACTAACCCTATAGTCCTTAATGAGATATCAAAGGAGGATTTTCTAAGGGAAGGTAATTTTTTTCACCAAGCTCTTTCTTATTACTTCTTATTTTATCACCTTTAATTATGTATTAATAATTTAAATATAATAAATATAGTTTCAAAAATATACTAATGATTTATTATATTGTTGTCATATTATTTATCTATTTCTTTATTCATCAAATAGGAAACAATACCATCGCTTGTTTGTAAGGAAGACTACCACCTCGCGAACTGATGTGATCTGTTTTCCATTACTGAATCAAATGGATAGTCAAAAAGATAGAAATAATAAATTTATATAATTAATATGAAATTATATTGATTATATAAATTCATTATATCAGATACTTATTTGCCATATTACCCATGAAAGAAATTATAATATCGTTTTGCCTACCATCACCACGAAGCAATGTGATTCATTTTCCTTTTCCAAAAATCAATAATGAATTTAAAAATGTGTATAATTAATAAAGGTGATATTTGTTACATTAATATAATTATTGATTTTGTTGAACTATATCCTTTTCAAAAGAATGAAAACATCCATGACAAAACATACAAGAGAAAATGAAGCAGTTAACACCCAAAACAATGGTAATAAGGAAATATTATTAATGAATGGGGGATAAGATATTATATAAGGATCATATATGATATTATAAATATTAATATAATTCTGTTATAAGTTAATAAAATGTTTAAAAACAATATAATGGAGTTCAAATCACATTCAATGGAATGGAAGCATAAAGTTTGAGAATTCATCTCAATCTACACTCCATTGAGACATATTTGTTATTATGAAACTATTCACTTTTATGAGGTCTGTATGCTAACCCTTTTATATATATAACATTAATAATTATTTATTTTTTATTTTCAATACTTCAATTAATATTTATTCTTTCAAGGGATTACTATTTTAAAGTTACCTAACATGTGAGGATTTATTTTACAATCTCATTTTTTTGGAATTGTGTATATTATGATTGAAGGAATATTATAATAGATGATTAATAAAATCCATCTATTTTCTTTTCCTATACACATTTAAGGATTTCCCAAATTATCATCAAAATTTATATCTCTTGGGTACTTGAATCATGAAATGATACGTTTAAAAGAAAACACAATTTTATTTTCATTTTTATCAGTTTAATTTTTCTTCCATGTTTATATTTTTAAAACTATTTTATAAAATTAATTCTTACTACAAAAATGATTAATTAAGGAAATTTTAAGTTATAATTGAATTTTTTAAAGGTATGAATGGAATATTCATAATGTTTCTTTGAAATTTTCTTTTTAACTTTCTTTAAAAAAATGTCAAAAGGAATGTTTTTTAACATATAAGACATTAACAGACTTTCTTGCCACTGTAACTGGTTTATGATTCTTGTATTTTATATAAATTTTAAATTGTTTTAAAAATAAAAATATTAAATGAAATATTATTTTAATGTTCCACTTCTATTTTCTTTATTTCATAAAAGAAATTATTTTTTAACAAAAACTATATTTCTAATGAATCCATGGTCCACTATTATCTATTATTAATTTCATGTTCATTAACTTTCTCCTCAAACATTTACTTTCTTGTGATTTTTTAAAATTAAATTTATTTTCAATATTAATATTCTTTGTATAATCTGTAACACCCCAATATTTTTACAGAGGAACATCATGTTCTATAGTATACATGACATGTAATAAAAATCCTATAAGATAATGTAACACCATTATAAATTAGGACATACTTATTTTTTAAAAAATTTAAATATATTCAATAGATTCAAATTCTTATAGTGATTGGTTTCAATGAAACACGATACCCTATTAAAAATAATTATTTTAACATTACCATTATAACGAAGGTGTTATGTTGACTGGTATGAATAATAATAACTAAATTATGAAAATTATATTTTTTGAACATGTATAAAATTATTTCGATGGTAATATAAATTTTAATGTGAAATTGGTTTTAAAGTAAAATTTGTTCAATTATATAAATATATATATCAATAATATTTAGGTTATTTAAATCATTTTGAAATTGAATTTTGATATAAAAACGTTGTAAACTATTTAACATATTCTCTTTGAAACCCCTTTTTTCTGATCACATCTAGTGCATTAATATTAAATTAAATTTTCATAATTATTTGAATGTCATTTGAAAAAATGGATTCCGTATTTGGAATTTAAATAATTTCTATTATTTAATAAGGTGATCTTATTTTTGGGCCATAATTAATAGAAAACATAGTAATAATTATTTGTTACAGTTAAGGTAAAAACTGATTTACAGAGCGTTAAACTATGAAGATAAGGGTTCAAATGACCCAAAACATTTAAAAAAACCATTGAATGCCCATATTTTGATATTATATTGTATAATTATCTACAATATTCATTTTTTACCCTTTATTTATGTAAAAACCATGGTTATACCATTTTCCTTTCAAAAATTACAAGTTTGCCACTCACCTCACTTATAAATGGTCACCCCCTATCCTCTATTCGTAACAATTTAAAAATAATTTGGTTCATAAAAAACAACCTAAATCACTTCCAAACATAAATCTCATTATCCTATAATACTTTGGTTCATAAATCCATTATATGAATACTTTTATGTATTATCCAAAAGAGGTTGTCTGAGGAGAGGTAAAATTCCTATGAGTTTTTGTTTAAATTATTCTTCCAAATACTTAAAATATTATTCATTTATTCTTATATAATAAAAATATTATATAAAATATTATGAGATTTTATTCTATTACTGTAATAACCTATGGTATTCTCCTCTTCCATCAAATGGGTTATGAACTCATTATTTCTTGTATGGTAGACAACCGCCTCACGAACCGATGTCATTTGTTTTCCATCACCACCTTTAAAGTCTAGATTTAATGATGTATTTAATATATCATTATGATATTTATTATGTTATTATACTTATTTAATTATAATATCATATATATCATCTTAATTTCCATTCTGTGATGGATATAAATAATTACATCACTCAAGTGTACAATGGACTACCGCCTCACGATGTGATGTGAATCGTTTTTCTCTTACACTTAACATGGACGCTAGTATGGATAAAATTTAATGAATATATGTCATATTTATGATCTAAACATGTTTTAGGTAATATAATACAACATCTAACTTCTTAACTTCCAATCCATTAGAAAATAAAAATGCTGCTCGAGCATATGTGTGGACTAACGCATCCACACAATGATGTGAAATGTTTTTCAGTTAACTTTCACATGGATGGTAGAAAGGATATATTTTATTAATTTAAATGATATATATAAAATAATAATTATTCTATAAATTTGAATTAATTTTTATTTTCCTTTCATTCGATCCATCGATAAAAATGGAAACAATGTTCATGCGTACATACGACCTCTAATCTCCAAGAATGGTTTATTCCATTTTCTATATCTAACATTTATAGATTACTCTAAATAAATATATAATAAATATATATGAAATTTTTAACATGTTTAAAATTAAATATAATATTTATCCATGATCAAATTGAAAAAACTAAAATTACGTGTAATGCCCCGAGCCAAGTTACCCAGAGTTGGTACATTATTACATAACATTGGCATGATCACAAGAGATCAAGTCTTGAAAGATTGATTAGTTTAGTAGCCTTGGATGTACTAGATACATACATAATTTTTACATTACATTATGAATTGGAAAAACAACAAAATTATGTTCCCTTTGAACACAATCATATCCCTTGGCCTATTCATACAAGATAATTGTAATATAATTCTTCGCATCTAGAGAAAAATAAAACATAAGAAATGGGTGAGATCAGATGCTCAGTAGGGATAAAAATATAGTTGAAACTGTCATAAATAAGTATAAACATTTTAGGCAATGTATAAGACTAAAACGCATGAATTTTAAAATTGAACTTCAGCAAAATATAGCAAAGATAAATCGAATAATGTCATTTACTTATTCACATGGATATTCTACTAGTTGAATAATCACATGTAATATCAATATCTAATCTCATATTGATGTAATGCATAATTTTGTACATCATAACCACATAGTCAAGGCCTTGTTCCAATACTACAAGTAAATATTTTGTCAAGGCCTTGTCCCAAGACACTATTTTGTCTCATGAGACTGACTGTTGCATCAAGGAGCTATAGCAGGCTCCACCCATCACCTACTAAGTCCAATGCATTCCTCATATTGAAAGGTTGAAACATAACGTAAACATTCATATTAAATCTAGCTTATGAAATGTCAATACATTAACCATAAACCATGAATGGTATAAAAATAGAACATCCATAGTCAAACATAACTCATTAAATACAATATAAATGATTTTATTATAATAAATAAACCTCAATCAAGAATAAAATACAATTAAATATATTTACATACATGAAAATAATCAGTAAACCTATTTGAGAGAAATATCCTCTTTTTCTAGAAAACATTTAAAAGTCTCATTATTTGTCAAATAAGTTATTTAAAATAGATTTTTGAATTAAAGTGTCCCATTCCTCTTTGAAACTTTTGGAATTAATTTCAAAACATTCATGTCCATATAAATAAATCCTTAAAACCAATTTTTTTAAAACGAGTACATTAAGAAGAAATATTTAGAGGAATAAATGTTTTAAACATATAAAATAATTTTTTAGTTAAAGAGTTCCTAACCAAATGAAAAACGATTGAATAAAAATAATTGAGGAATAAAATTAATAAAAACTGTATAATATCATGATAATAAATGTATTCATGATATAATATGTCATAGGACAGTATATACACCATATAAAAGTGAATGGGTGCATAACAACAACAAAATCTCAATGGAATGTAAATTGAGATTAAATCACTAATAAATACTGTATCCTTAAATTAAGGATAAATCAATGACATAATTATGTGTGGAAAATATAAATACACTCAATATTATTGAATATTCAGCTTAAATAAATCAGAGGACATTCACACATATTCTTGTAAATACAAAACCAATGACTTGGATGTTTAACTCAACGAATAGAAATTGAGTTAAGATTACCCTTATCAAGTTCATATCAATGACTTGAGAATTTATCAACGGATTGATTATGTGTATCAAAAGTATATCCACACAAAGTGGAGTGTAAATTACTACATAAATAAAAAAATAGTGATTCCATACATAATCTTGGAGTAAAATAATCAATGAAGAATGTGTAAAACCAAATGAGTGGAAATTGATATTAGAAATTCCCATATTGATTTGGTAAACCTACAAAAAATACACCCCATGAAATAAGGATCATTATATAAAGATTTAAATACCCATAAGTTAAAGTATATTACACAATTAATACAATCATGTGCAGTACATACACCACACAAAAGGAAATAGTGACAAATATAGCATGAATCTCACTGGAATAGAAAGTGAGACGAAGACCCCATACCTTGTACTTTTCCTTAGTCTAGGGTACATTAACCGACTTTATAATAGTTAATTCATTTTTATTAAGTTATAAAGGAACCAGCTACATAAATATGATATCATATATGATATTCTAATATTTCTTTGGTAACAATATTTCAATAGTATCATTGTTTCAGGTGTTAACTGATCTGTTTTACTTTATATGTTTTGTTATGTAAGTCATGTTTGTTATTGATAGGATATATTTGATTTAAATAAAAAATTATATTAAGTTCTTAAAGATTATTTTTAGTCGTCAAATAAAAATTATTCTTGAATGGTTATGTTGGGGAGTGAAATCTCATCGCGCTGTGGAGACGGTAATCCGTTTGTATGCACGAGCAACAGTATCATTATATTGATGGTAAAATAGTATGTAATGGGATGATATATTATTTAAAAAGAACCATTAACATGTTATATTTATTATTTACATCAATTATACTCATTCTTATACCCATCCAAATAATGAAGTGTTGAATAATAAACTACACAACTACGAGGAGACGGTAAGCCGTATGCTTGCACATATGGTGATGTTGTCATTCATTGTATGGATAGAATAATGAATACGGTTATACCATATTTATAAAAAAAAATTAGTATGTATAAGGTTTTGTAGTTATTATTTTGGTTTGGAAACAACAATGAAAAAGGTATTGGGAGAAGAAAAGAACTTTGAAATAGGTGATGAAATAATTACCTCTTCTTTGGGTGCTTCCTTTGGATTTGATCAAAAGGGCTCCATAAGTTGTAATTATGATCAAAATAAGGACTACAGGTTTATGTGGGGTAGATGGGAGGATATTTGATCAGGGTTTGGTCAAGAAAAATGGATTTGGAGGTGTGATGTTGAGATAAAGGAAAGTGCCCTTTTATAAGAGAGGTGAGGGGAACTTTTGGATAAGATTGAAATATTATTTTATTATAAAATAATTTTATATGTATAATGTCTCTAAATAGATTTATTTAGAGGAAAAAGTGGCAATGGGTCGAAAAACTCTCAAAATATAAGTTTTATACAAGTTTAGGTCACCATATTAACCTCATATTTTAGATTTAACCCATAGTTAAATAGTTTAACTTTTTCTATGTCTTCTTGTATTTTTATATTATATGGTTAATAAATATAAAATAAAATTCCAAGAAAAAAATCAAGGGGTTCATTAATGAAATATCTAACCTTATATAATTCCTCTATCTAAATCTTATATTTTTAGTAGTATTTTATCTTTTAGTAAAATAGTATTTGTTTTAAAAACTCATTTATGTAAATTTTGACACTATTTAGTATTTAGTTTCTGTGAAAGTCATAAAAACATTTTTACATAGAAAAAAATTAATTTAATTAACCCAAATATGTCATATTAACCTATAAAATTCTTCTAATGCATAAAAAGTATCAATTTACATTTATTTTGTTATTTATGACATCAATTATTTTAATCTTTCATTAATAAGGTAGTTAATGCATCATCATTGTGTCCGAAATGAATTTACTTATTTAATGTCTAAAAATGATAAATATAATACCATGATGTAGGAAATATTTTTATATTTATAATGAATATTTATATTAGAATATATGTTGTGTATAAATCTATATTAAAAATTGTTTAGTTTTTAAAAGTTGAATTTAACATTTTTAACTCTTCTTTAAATAAAATAATATTAAATATCATAATCTCTTAAAATTGTTTCAAAAGGATCATATTTTATTCCTAAGGTTGATCTTGGTCTAAATACACTTATCTAATAGAATTAGGACATGTATCAGGGTAGTTATAATATCGTTTTTAGCTTCAATTACCCTATTTACTTTTAACATTGGAAAATAAAAGTAAAAAAGTTACTATTCAAAAAAAATTATCTTCATCTTATTAAACCACATTTTACATAATTATGTCTAAAATTTCTCTAGTATTTTTGAAATTAAAATTATAGAAGCGGTAAAATTATGTTTTATGAAAATATGCAAATGTACCTAGAAGGTGGGTAAAGAACGGCAAAAAGTTCTATAAAATTTTATATACCTAATATTATTATAAAATTACTCATATGAATTACATTGGACTTATATAGGTATTATGTATCTATTTTTAATTAAAATAAATTAAAATAAGATAAATAATTATTTAAATAAAAAGTCGGTTTTAAACAATAACACAGTGTTTTTAAATATTCATCAAAAATGGAATTTTTTCAGAAAAATAACAAAAATTTACCCTAAGATAATTTTGATATTAAAAATTTTAAAAAAATTATATTTTACCAAATTCAAAACATATAAGTTTCATTAATTAATTTGAAATTAATTCTTATTGTCAAACCCAAAAAAAAATAAAAAACTATCAAAAGATTCACATGTGTTTATGTTCAATTTAAATGTAAAATTACATATAATAACCTAAATTATATTAAATGATAAAAATATAAACTAATTATACATTAAAACAACTCAAATTAAAATTTAAACACTATAAATTATTTCTATTAAAAAATTTGTTTTAAATTAAAATGTAGTATTTTTCACTATATATCAAAATATAAAAGTTATTAGAAAGGTACCAAAAATTTATCCCAACTAAATTTTGAAGTCTATTTTCTAAAGAAGAATATAATTTCACTAAATTGATTATATAAAAGTGTCAAATATTGGATTTAAAAAAGTTTTCCAATTAAAAAGTGGAAAAGTATCATTTTTTGAAAATTACATCTTTTATCTGAAAAATAGAATTTGTCCTTATATTATTTCTAAGAAACTCAAAAAGTTGAATTTTGAAATTATATATGATATGTATAAAATTCAAAATGTGGTTAATAAAATTCATAACCGCTTTTTGAATAGCTATTTTGGTATGTCGTAGTGCTCTCAAACTCGGTGGTGCTTGTAGCGCAAGCTATTGAATTACTTTAAAGAGAAAACGTACTATGAAATCTTGGTGTTCTAAATTCTCCCACACTTCAAATAATTTCGTCCTCGAAATTTAAAATCAAAACAAAAAATGGGTTTGACATTTAAAAACATCTTTTTTGAATTCACACATCAGAAATAGAGTCAATAAAATTATCACTTTAAAATAAAGAAAGATAAGTACAAAGGTCACCCAAGATAACCCATATTAGGGTTCAATTTAGGAAAACATGGATTTGGAAGAGAAAACAAACCATTGTATTCTAATGGAGAGTGATATGAAACATGATCAGAAGAAAGTTAACTACCATAAAACCATAAACCTATGACGGGTTAAAGGGTCTTTGATTACCCAAGAGGAAGAGAAACGAACAATGTTTCTGTTTTAAGTTTCTTTTAATAATGTTTTTGAATTTATTTATCAGATTGATTAAGAACATAAGGAGATATTGTTACTTTTCAAGTATAGTTATATCCTTTAATAAATTTATACCACAAACTCATCTTTTCTCTAAATGATGAGTATTCAATATGACTTGGTCACACCTGAAATGCTTTAATCAACTTCTATAGAATCATATAATCCACAAAAGTTGAATTATATATTTCCCTTACCTTTAGACATTGACCAAAACCAAAATGGTTTGTACAAGATCAGATGATCCCCCAAAAGGATAATCCATTATAGAAGTAAATACAACTCTTAATCTCCAAAATAAAACAAACAATACCCAAAGTTCAAAAAATAACATTCAAAAAAATGTCCTTAAAATTCTTCCAAATAATCCAAAATAAGTTTGAAACCCAAAATTCAAAAGGATTAGATCACATAATCTTCCATGATAAATATTATAATTATCTCCAAATAACATAAACTACTCATAAAATCACAAAATTAAAAGTAATTAACCTAATGACATATTCTCTATCATAGTTAAATTATTTCCTTAAATAACCCAAATCGCTATAAGTCAACAATAAAAACATCCATTCTTCCAAAATAAAAATACACCATTATATATCAAATTCAATCTCATAGTATTCTTTTTTCCTTAGGCATATAGTGTTCCCAAAAGAGATAACATCTTCTAAAATATCATTTATTACTTAATCACCAAATCATTTTCCTATAATAAGGATAAATCATAAGTTCCCAAAATCAACATATTCTTGATCCATAAAATCATTTGGTTGTGGGTTCGATTCCTATAGCTTTTTCTGACATGACGTGTTGTCACATAGTCTACGTGTTGTCCTTTTTCAAAAACTATATAATTTTATATAATTCCAAAAAATGAGATAAATTCCTCAAAAATAACCATAACATATTTTAACCACAGATGTTATCTCATACCTTTCATTTTCTTCCCAAAAATCAATAATCTATAATTGACTCAAGTTCAAGGATCATATAAACCAAAATGGTTCTTTATAACTATATCCACAAAAGAAAAGATAATTATTTATCAAATAGAATTTTCACATTACAAACTTCAGGGTTACACGTACAAGAGAAAAGTCTTCCAAAGTAGTCCCATCAACAAAGAGCATTAATACTTTTAAACATCTCTCCATCCATTTATTTCCACATGGGTTCTTCCTTGACTTATAGGTTTTCATATAGAATATGATATTGACTCGGTTAATTCCCAGGTCCCCTAAATTTACAAAAAATGATTGTAAATGGATTCTTAGGATCATTTTTATTTTCTTCCATAGTAATCTTCATTTTTCCCCTTCAATTCATTACTTCATATCCTTATTTACCACACATAAATCATTTCATTATTCCATTAAGACACTTTCCTATGTGTATTCTTCCACATTTCCTTCTTAATAGAAATTGATCTATATTTTTTCCATGGTCTCCACTGCTAGAGCTCTTATAATTCTCTTCATTTCTATTATTTGTTAAGTTCAGGATTTGGTTAATTAATATGTTATTGGTCAAATTTTTGGAAAACTAAATTACCATGAACATGATATCCTTTACTCCAATAAACATTCCATTTCATTGGTTGTTTCCACCACCGTTAGCACCTTGTAAATCATGTTCAATGTTACTATGACTTCTTTGGAATCAAGCCATTAAATAAAACTAGAAAGCATAGTGTGAGTAATAATAGTCATAAAATTATTTAAAGAAAATCATGACACCTTATTTTAAATATAAAACACCTTATGATTAACCAAGGTTATTTATTCTCATCATATACCAAAATCCATTAAATTGCTTTGTAAAGAAAATGTAAATTATCTTAAAAATATCCCTGAGGAGTTTCGTAACCAAGAGTGCAGTAAGGCCTGTTGTCGTGTACCAGGATACCCCGGGTTAAACCTGAAACTCCTTGTCAGAGTTTTCACTCCAAGGTACATCTGTTCTAGAGCCACCACTACCTGCTCATATCTAGGCAAGGATGTATTTTCTTGGAAAACCCATATAATATTTACACAACCAAAATTTTTGGAGGTTCATCTATATTAATCCTCTATGTTTATCTTTGGGTAATGATCTCTAATCATAGTTTTTCTAAATCATGTTTCCATGGTTTGTACTAAACATCCTTTCATAAAAACTGTAACGCTCGGACCCTAGTTACCCAGAGTTGGTGCATTATTATATAACATTCGCATGATCATAATAGATCATGACTCAAAAGATAGATTAGATTAGTATCCTTGGTAGTACTAGATACATACATAAATTTTACATTACATTATAAAATGGAAAAACAACAACATTGTGTCCCATTTGAACACACTCATGTCTCTTATCCGATTCATGTAGGTTAATCGTAATATACTTATTCACATCATGAGAAAAATAAAACATAACAATGGGGTGAGCTCAGATGCTCAGTAGGGATAACAATATAGTAGAAACTGTCATAAATAAGCATAAACATTTAATTCAATTTACAAGACTAAAACATAAGTCTTTTAAACTTAAACTTCAGTACAATATGGAAAAGATATATCAAATAATGTCATTACCTTATTTGAATGGATATTATAGTAGTCAAATAATCAAATGTAATATCAATAGATAATCTCATAATTATGGAATTCATAATTCTAGACATCATAAGCACATAGTCAAGGCCTCGTGCCAAGACTACAAATAAAGATTTTGTTAAGCCCTTTTCCATGACACTAGTTTGTCTCATGAGACCTACCGATGCATCGATGAGCAATAGTGGGCTCTACCCGTCACTTACTAAGTCAAATTCATTCATCATATGAAAATTTCGAAACAAAACATAAACATTTGTATTAAATCTAGCATTCAAATTGTCAATACTTTAACCAAAAATGGTGAATAGTATAAAAATAGCACAACCACAGTCAAACATAACTCATTCAATACAATATGTATGATTTTATTATAATGAATCAACCTCAATCAAGAATATAATTAAATTAAGGATATTGACATAGATAAAAATAATTAGTATAACTATTTGAGAGAAATATCCCCTTTTTCTTGAAAACATTTAAAAGTCACACTATTTATCAAAGAAGTCATTTAAAATAGATTTTTTAATCAAATTGTCACACCCCGCTTCGAAACATTTGAAAGTAATTTCAAAAAAAAAATCATCTCCATATAAATAAATCCTTAAATCCATTTTTAAAGCAAGGACATTAAAGAGAATGATTTAGAAGAATAAATCTTTAAACAAATTAAATAATATTTTAGTTAAATATTTTCTAGCCAAATTATAGACGCTTGAATACAAATAATTGAGGAATAACATTAATCAAAATATTATAATATCATGAGAATAAAGGGATTTATGATATAATATGTCAAAGGATAGTATATACACCACATAAAAGTGAATTAGCACATAACAATAAAGGAGACTCAATGGAATGTAAATTGAGATGAAATCCCTTATAAAGATTGTATCCTTAGATTAAGGATAAATTAATGACATAATTATGTGTGAAAAATATCAATACACTCAATATGATTTAATATTCAGTTCAAATCAATCAGAGGGAATTCACACATATTCTTGTAAGAACAAACCCAATGACAATGATGATAAACTCAATGAATGGAAATTGAGTTAAGATTACCATTATCAAGTTCATATAAATGGCTTGCGAATTAATAAATTGAGTGATTATGTGAATCAAAAGTATATCCACACAAAGGGGAATGGAAATTACTACATAAATATATAAATAATTATTCCACACATAATCTTGGAGTAAAGTAACCAATGAAGTATGTGTAGTACCCAATGAGTGCAAGTTGAAATCAGAAATTCCCTTACTGATTTGGTAACTTACTAAACATGCACCTATGAAAGAAGGATCATCAAATAAATATTTAAATACCCAAAAATTAATTTATATTACCCAATTAATACAATCAGGGGATGTACATACACCACACAGAAGGAAATAGTGGCAAATAAAGCATGAATCACATGCGAATAAAAAGTGTAGATGAAAACCCATTACCTTGAACTTTTCCTTAGTCGAGGGTATGTTAACATCCTATATAATAGTTAATTAATTGTTATTAAATTATTAAAGAAATGCATACATAAATATAATATCATATTGGATCTTCTAATATTTATTTTTTAATAATATTTCAATAGTATCATTGTTTCATGTGTTAACTGACCCGTTTTACTTTATATTTTTTATTATGAAAGTCATGTTTGTTATGGATAAGATGCACTTGATTCATATACATAATGATATTATGTTATTAAAAATTATTTTTATTTTTCAAATGAAAATTAGTCTTTAATGGTTATGTTGGGGAATGAAATCTCATCACGTCGTGTCGACAGTAATCTGTTTGTTCTCATGAGCGACAATATCATTCTATTGTTGGTAAAATAGTATGTAATTGGATGGTATATTATACATAGAAAAACTAACTTTCTATATTTATTATTTAAATCAATTATACTCATTATTATACCCATCCAAATAATGAAGTTTTGAATAACAATCTATACCATGAAGTGGAGACAGTAAGCCGTACACACGCACGTATTGTGACATTATCATTAACATGATGGATTGAATAATGAATATGGTTTTACCATATTTATAAAAAAAATATAAGTATGTAGAAGGTACTAGAGTTATTATTTTGGTATGGAAACAACAAAGAAATACGAAGTGGATGAAGAAAATAACTTTGAAAGAGGTGATGAAATAATTACCTCTTCTTCAGGTGCTTCCTTATGATTTGATCAAAATGGATCCTTAGGTAGGATGTTTTATCAAATTAAGGCCTCTAGGTTAATTTAAGGGTATTTGGGAGGATATTTTAGTAGGGGATAGATTATCCAAATGTATTTGGAGGAGTGAATTTGAGAGATGGGGAAGTTCCCTTTTATAAGAGAGGTGAGGGGCTATTTAAGAAAAGCTTGAAATATTATTTTATTCTAAAATAATTTTCGATTTCTAATGGCTCAAAATGGATTTATTTCGAGTCTAAAGTGGTTATGGATCGAGAACCTCTCATCCAATAGGTTTTAGACATGCTTAGTTTACCATATTAACCATATATTTTAAATCTAACTCTTAGTTAAATAGAATAACTTTTACCGTACCTTCTTTTATTTTTATATCATATGGTTAATTAACATACTATAAAATTCCCAAAGACCCTCAAGTGGTTCATTAATGAAATATCTAAACTTATCAAATTCCTTTGGAAAATATTATATTTTTAGGAGAATTTTATCATTTAATAAAATAGTTTTTGTTTTTAAAATGCATTTATGTCAATTTTGACACTATTTATTTTTTGGTTTTTATGAAAGTCATAAAAACATTAATACTTAAAAAACAATTCATTTAATTAAAAAAAATGTGATATTAACATAGAAAATTCTTGTAATGCATAAAAATCCTCAATTTACATTTATTTTTATATTTTTAACATCAATTATTTTAATCTCTCATTAATAAGGTAGTTAATGCATCATCATTGTGTCATAAATAAATTTAATTATTTAATGTATAAAAATTATAAATATAATACCATGATTTATTATATATTTTTATCTTACTAATTAATATTTATAGTCAAATTTATCTTATGAATAACTCTATATTAAAAATGGTTTAGTTACTAAAAGTTGAATTTAACATTTTTAACTCTTCTTTAAATAAAATAATATTAAATGTCCTAATCTTATCCAAGGGGATCAAAATGGTCATATTTTATTCATAAGGTTGATTTTGGTAGAAATACACTTATACAATAAAATTAGGACATGTTTCAGGGTAATTATAATATCATTTTTACATTTAATTGCCCTATTTAGTTTTAATCGTGATAAATAAAAGTCAAAAGATGCTATTCACCAAAAATTATTTTCAACTTATTGAACAACATTTTACATACATATTTCAACCGTGTCTCTCAAAATTTTGAAATTCAAATCACAGAAACGGTAAAATTAAGTTTTATACAAATTTGCAAATGTGGCAAGAAGGTGGGTAAAAGACGGTAAAAAGTTTAATAAAATTTTATATACCTAATATTATTATAAAATGACTCAAATGAAATAAATTGTCCCAATATAGGTATTATGTATCTATTTTGACTTAAAAAAATTTAAATAAAATAAATAATTATTTAAATAAAATGCTGGTTTTACACAATGACGCGGTGTTTTTCACTATTCATCAAAAATTGAAAGTGTGCAAAAAAATATCAAAACATTACCCTAACCTAATTTGATATTCTGAAATAAAAAATGAAGTCTATTTTACCAAATTCAAAACATTAAAGTTTCAATAATTAATTTAAAATTAATTCCTGTTTTCAAACCCAGAATGTGAGGTTTTTTTAAAAACTAAAAAACTATCAAAATATTGACATGTGTTTATGTCCAATTTAAATGAGAAATTACATATAATGACCTAAATTATATTAAATGATAAAAATATAATCTAATTATCATTTAAAACCACTAAAATTAATAATTTAACACTATAAATTATTTCGATTAAAAAAGTTTTTTCAATTACAATTTAGTATTTTTCACTATTCATCAAAATATGGAAGTTATCAGAAAAGTACCAAAAATTTATCCAAACTAAATTTTTATGTCCTGTTTCTAAAGAAGATTTTAATTTCAATAAATTTAATATATAAAATTTTCAAATATTGGATTTAAAACATGTTCTCCATTAAAAGGCAGAAAAGTAGCATTTTTTGAAAAATACTTCTTTTATCTGAAAATTTGAATTTATCCCTATATTATATCTAAGGAACTCAAAAGTTGAATATTAAAATTGTATATAATATATATAAAATTCAAAATGTGTTTAATACTATTCATAAATGCTTTTTCAACGGCTAGATTGGTAAGTCGTTGTGCCCTCAAACTCGGTGTTGTGTGTATCACAGGCTATTTAATTACATTAAAGAGATAATGTAATTTGATATCTTGGGATGTTACATTACTGAACCAAAATATACATGAAATATGTAGCAATTATCTCCCGAAGCAGTAATTTTAACAAAGAATTGTTAGTAAATTGGTGATAAAAGACAATAAGTAAATCATATATGGTACGATATATATGATTATGTTTATATAATAGATTTATAATAAAAATATATTTAATATATATAATTTTAGTACACATATAAAGGAATTATAATAAGTGGTGATGGTTTCTCTTCCTAATTTTACTTATGTGAGACATATGCCATATTTACCACTTATTTCCTTTATGTAGTGTATAAATTTACCCATTTTATATGTTATATCATGAATATATTCTCTTAGTGGTATTTAAAGACTCATTTAAATTTATTTATGTCATGGAGATTATGATTCAAATGTTAATAATGTGGTAAGGGTTAACATAAAAATCTAATCATTAGTCGGGATCGTTTTTGTTTATGTATCCCTTTACAGAATTATTTTATATTTATAGCTTGAAAAAGTAATATTTTATCATACAATAGTTATTAATATAATTTTTCAAGTAATTGTACCATTTTTCTTCACTTTATCACATAAAATTATTAAGAAAATGTTTTTAATAATATCCGAATTTATTTTACTCTTTTGTTGAAAATCCTTTTTTCTTCCAAAACCATGTTTTCAAAAGAAAATTCAATTTTTTCACATTATCCAAAAGATTTATTAAATTAATTTTTACCCATTAATTAATTTTTACAAAATGGTTTTAAAGAAATATTCTTATAGTTTTATAAGATATGTACTTTTTTAATATGTTTATTGTGCAAATAGACTAGTATATTTAACATATAACACCTTTATGAAATTGCATTCTATCTTGACTAACATTTATTTGAATATTCATTTGTAGGATTACATTTTTATTTATAAAAAAATTCTTTCCTAATATTCTGGAAATTCATATTTTTTAATAGATATTTTCAATGAAAATAATTTTTTACTATATTTTATGAATTTTCTAGTTTTAAAATAAAATTGTTGATTTTCAATAAAAGTTTATTTTTATCAAGAATTATTCAAAGTGATCTTTAAAAATAATTTTTCATATTAGAAGAAATAACTCAATGTAACTTATGTTTTAATGGGTAAATACTCAAATGATACCATAATTTTTATTTCTATGAATAGTTTATAATTAGTTTGACTTGGGATATACTCTATTGGTGCCATTAATTTTACTCTGGATGGTTTATGGTTATGTTTATTGATTGGGACTTTTTTTAATTTTGTATGCACCTTTAAAAATAAAGGTTTACGTCGATTATGTTTCACCCCTATTATATGATGAATTCATTGGACATAGTAAGTGATGTGAGGGCCTCACTAGGGCCCCTCGATGCATCAATAAGTCACATGGGAAAAACTAGATTGAAAATTAGCAATGAAATTACCCATTTAATTAAAAATTTGGAACAATTCATTGATGGTATGTTTCAGATGTTTTCTATTAATAATTCCATCAATATGAATTTTATTATTGATATTCCATTCGATTATTCGATTAGTTATTGTATCATTAGTTATGTTTCAAGCTCATGTGATTATATATATAGAATTATTTGATCATTATTTATTCCTTCCATATTATTCTCAAGGTATTGATTAATTGGAATTTGGATCAGTAATTACCTCTCTCTATTTATTATTCCATATTTATTCATAGATTCCATTATATTCTTACCTTTATTGAGCATCAGACATCACCTATTAATTATGTTTTATTTTCTACAGGGTACAAAGTACTGTTTTATGATTGATATCTAGGGATAATAAAGGTGGAATGATGTTGTTATAATATATAATTCTTTTGGTATTTTATATTTTAAAATGTAATGGGAATTTAAAGTATGTGTCTAGTTTACCAGGACTACTAAAGTTTTTTTTGTCTTCATGATGTGATACCTTGTATCTAGTACCAATGAAATAATGTAGACACTATATCTGGTCTACTAGGGTCTTGGTTTCTACATCATGGACATGATTATTTACGAAACTATAAACCATCTCTACATATAGTGTTTTACTGTCAAATTTAATTGATTTAATGGGAAAATATTAATATTTTGTGTTCTTTATTTAATATAGTTATTTGTAAATACGTAATATTGGTCATGAATTGAATTTATTATTTAATATATGATGAATTAATTGGTCATGCAGTGATGGTAGGGGCTCAGTTATAGATATCCTCTTGATGCATTGACAAGTCTTAAGAGGGAAATTAGTTAACCAACTAAAATGGGCTTTTCATGTATACATACATATCAATTAAACTACCTTGGAGAAATATATTTTAGGTATAAATATCAGGATGACTAAGGTATTGCGATATAATATTAATAATTTATTTAATTAATATTTCTGTTGTTATTATTCATGTGATTATTAAATTAATATTTTCCATGGCTGCATTTTTTTGTCATGTTATTGATTAAATGGAATGTGTTTTTAGTTATTTACATTGATATATGGATTATTCTTTATTTACTCATGATATATTCAACTGCATGTATCCCTTAGAAATAAATTTAACTTACTCTTATTTTATTTCTTTTATTGATGATATGAAGAATAATTATTTGAATGATTTCAAGGATGATGAATGTTTTCCATTAATATGTTTTATATTTTATTCCCAAAGTAAAATGGGTACCATGTATGTATATAGTATTCTACTAAACTAGTAGATTATGAATAGTGATATCTCTTATTTTTATTCCATTATAAAAAATTCACCACTATATCTAGGTTACTAGAGTCTGGGTTGTTATATTTGTTATCAGAGCCATGTTTATTAGAAACCAAAGGAGTTAGATTTAGGAAAACATAGATTAATGTTATAATATAATTTTAGGATATTTCTAATTGTGGAAAAATATCATAACTGTCTTATAAGGTAGATATTATGTGGTTTTTCTTTAGAAATACATCCCACTCTTTATAATATTAGTGTATATGGTTTTTAAATAAATTCATCTTGGTGTAACAACCCCGAAAAGTGTTAGTCAATCATTTTCCATCCATCATTCTGTTTCACGGTGAGTGTTCCCTTAAAACCCACCTATTTTGATACTCTTAGAGGATATGCTTAGGACAATTCATAATTTATTTATAATCTATCTTTAAGGATTTTAAAATAATTTTACGATTTAAAGATATCTCCAAAGAAACTGATTTATGATTCTGATAATATAAATGAATAAATTTTCAATTCAAGTTAAGTGTTACACAAAATTTGGAGTTATACATTATGATTTAAAATTCACGATGTTATAAACTAATCTAGTATGTTTGGTTGTTTAGAAATTGAAACATTGAAAACGACTTCTATCAACACTCATGGTCAAGTACAAATTTTCATACTAGGAAATCCAAAATAAATGGTGTTGAATATGAGTAGATTATGTTAATATTAAGAATGATCACCCCGATTATGACTAATAGCCTTTCACATATATAAAAACATGATGTTATATATCATGATACACCCTTATTGGATTATTTATTAACAATTAATCCCCCATCACATAGTGTAAATTCTAATCAAGTGGAAGCTAAGAAATGGCTTAAGTCCCTTGAAACAATATTTTAGGGAAATGAAAGCTTTTACTAGTAGTATATTATCATAAGGGGGATATTTATTAATGGTTTTCAATGATATAGAATACTAAGGAGGAATATGAAACAGAATTCATTGAATGGAGATCTTTTAAAGTAACAATCATTAACAAATATTTCCTTTATCAAAAATGAAATAAATTATAAAAAATTTCATCATCATAAATAAAAATGGAAGAAAAAATTATTTCAAAGTATAAGGATACCTTTATTAGACTATCCAGGTATGGTACATATTAAATATTTAATATAGAATACAAGATTGATCATTTCACGTAAGGACTTAATCTATGTCTCTAAAGGGAACTAGTTTTCAATCCTTTTCAACATTTGATGAAACTTTTTTATGAACCATCAAAATAGTGAAGTAATTTTATAGATTTATATATTGAAAAATAATTAACAGAATAAGTGGCATTATTAATAGTAAGAAAAAAGGAATAAATTTAAGAAGATGAGTAAAATGAATCAATTTCTGTCAAGAGAATATTATACAATGAAACTACTTGTAAAATATTTAAAATGAATGAGAGTGTGTTAAAAGTGTGTCTGAAAGGTTAATATGAATCATGAATGTAAGGAAATGGAATATAAAACTACTATATAGTTCTTCAATAGTAAATAAATGGTTCATTATTCAAACCAATTTCCCAAGCATCAAGTGAATCTACCATATAAGAGACCGCGAGGAGAAGGCCAAGCTTATGCGATCACAACAGGAGAGGATGAAGTTTCACAATATGTAGTGGAAACTACATTAATCATAGCCTCATATTCAAGAAAATTATATATTTTATTCTATATCCTCACACTCTTTTATATCTTCCATTTTTTCAAATAAAATTAGGTATTTCCTTATCTCCTTAAGAATGGTGTTGTAAGTCCAATCTCTTAGTGGAAATCTCATTTCTATAAGGATGTGCCAGTAAGTTCCCATTACAATACATAAGAGTTCTTTATTTTCAAATTTAATTTTCATACCTATGGTTGACTTTCAAAAAATCCTTCCTTGTAATAAATTTCAAAATATGATGAAAAAATTTATTATAAAGATAAAGAAATCTCAATTCATGATAAAGATGTTGAATTCCTTATCTTTAGGTTGGAGACTTCATCATATGGGTCAGGTCTAGATCCTACCCCAGCATCACTTTTGAATGAGATTCTTGGGGAAGAAAAGAAAACACAATATATATATGGAAAATATAATCTCTCAATTGAGGATGTGCCTATTATACAGGAATACATTTATATATTTCCAAATAAATTACATGGAAATCCACTAGAGTGTAAATTTGAGTTTTCTATTTATTTAATCTCTGATTTGAGACTTATATCAAAGGCTACATGTATAACAATAACTATATAATTAGTGGAGTTGAATAAAAACAATATTAGTTTTGTGGTAAAGGATTTATACACCCTAGTGTTTCACCTTGTGGATCTCATATTCCTTTTTTAAGAATAAATATGGATCCATGAGGTTATGAATTGATTATATGGAAATCAATGCTATTAAAATAAAGAAAAAGTATAATATGCCTCAAATTGATGAATTATTTGATAAACTTCATGGAGATCAAACTTTTTAAAATATTGATCTTCTCCTTGGGTATCATCAATTTCATGTAAATAAAAAAGATATTTTGAAGAAATCATTTTGAATGAGGTATGGACATTAAGAGTTTACTATAATTCTATTGGGATTAACTAATGAACTATCTATTTTTTGGGGACTAAAGAATATATTATTCAAGAAATATATTTATAATCTCATTGTGGTATTCATTACTGATATCTTGGGGTATTATAAATGCTATGAGAACCATAAGAATCTCATATGGATCATTCTTTATAGTCTTAAAAAATAGTCATATGGGAAATTTAGAAAGATTTAATTAAGTATTAAATAATTTTTTTTATTTTCTATATTTTATCTGGGGATCGAATCTCAATAGATCTTATGAAGATAATGGAAGTCATAGAATAACCTACACAAATGAAGATAACTGAGGTATGTAGTTTCGTTGGTTTAGTGGGTTACTAATAGAGTTTTTCAAAAAAAATTATTGATTGGATAAACCATTAATGGAACGAATAAATAATGGGGTTATGTCTATACAGAAAAAGGAATTTGAATAACTTTTTGAATAATTGAATAGGAAACTGACCAACACTATTATTCTGACTCTACCATCAGGGAATGATTGTTTTTTTATATATAGTAATGCATCTAATAAGGGACTTCATTATTTCTTAATGTATAATGACATTGTTATTCTATACAAATCAATGTATTTAAATACTCATGAACAAAACTATCCAACCAATTATATTGAGTTTGAATCTTTAATCATTTCACTAAATATATGGATACATTATCTCTATAGTGAAAAATGTGAGTTATATATATACTATAAGAACCTAAAATAAATATTTTCTATGAAATAACACATTATGAGAAAAATGTGATGGATATAGGTACTAATTATTCATATTTCTCATTACGCTACCACCCATGGAAGGAAAATAAGGTAGTGGATCCATTGAGTGGGAAAGATCTTGGATTTCTAACCAAAATGAGGCTTAACATGATTTATTGATTGAATATTATAATAAATCCCTTATAAAATACATCTATTCTCTTATTCAATAGATATATAAATATTTCCCATACTTTCTTCTAAATTTTCCAATATTTTTTACTTGAATCAATAAATTATATGTTCAAAAGAAAAAACCGATTTATTTCTATTTTAATCAAGTATAATTTTCTTCTATTCCCACATTTTGAAAAATTGATTACAAAAGTCCCATTTAATGGTGAAATAATTATTTGAGGTAATTTTAATTTATCCTTGACTTTTTAAAAATTATTAAAAGAGTACTTACAAATATTTATAAAAGGGTAATGTTTTATTATCTTTCTATAAAGTCTAACAGAATGTTATCTAATTTATACAATGTTATCCCACTTACCCACCATTGTAAGAATTTTATAATATTTAGATTCTTCAACACATTTATAATAGTATCAAAAGAAAAAATATTAAATGAATTAATATTTTAATATTTTTATTCTATTTTCATTATTTATCAAAATGAAATTAATTTATTTAAAAACCTAAATTTCTGATGAATCTATGGTCATCTCTTATCTCTTGTTAATTTTTTTCATTAATTTTCTCACAAAACATTCACTTTTTCATTATCATTTTACATTTAATTACTCTTAAATATCCTTATTATTTGTATCATGTATTTTATTATTTCCTAAACTATATACCATCTATACATATAGTGTTTTACTATAAATTTTATTTTATTTACTTGGGAAATATTGATATTTTTTATTTTTTATTTAATTCGGTTATTTTTTAATAGGTAAGGGAGAAGCCCTTTTTATTAAACCAATGAAATTCCTATTTTTTTAATAATAAAATTACTTTTTTTAAGTAATATTTTTCATGATTATAATTTATTATTCAATATATGTGTAATTCATTATATTTGGAGTGATGGGTTGGTCATGGTTGTAGATATCCCCATGATTCATTGATAGGTCTCATGAGAAAAATTAGTTTTCTAAATAAAATGAATTTGTTGTGTATACCAACCCATTAGTTAAACTATCTTGGTATAAGGTATTCATGGTAAAGCTATCATTATGTCTGAGTTCATGATTTCTTATATTAATAATTTTCTTGATTGATAATTCATTTATTATGATCCAAAATATTATTGGACTAATATTATCCATGGATGCATTTTTTCACAAGTTATTAATTAAATGGAATGTGTTTTAAGTTATACATAATTCCATATTGATTATGACTCATTTACTCATGATATATTCTATTAAACATAACCATTACTTGGACTTTTATCTCACACACATTTTTCTTACTTTCCCCGCGATATGAAGAAGAATTTTTTAAATGAGCTCAAGGATGGAATTTTTTTCCATTATTATGTTTTGTATTTAATTACAAATATAAAATGGGTATCATTTATGTATCTATTTTTTAAAGACTATTAAATTGATAGATCTTTCATGGAGTTATCCCTTATACCTATGCCAATATATTAAAGTATCCACTAGATTTGGGTTACTAGAGTCTAGGATACTACATAGTATTCCATGGAATATTAAAAAAATGTAAAAGGATTATATTTTTGTCTATTATCATGAAATATTTTATTACTCTCCTAAACCCATAAAAAATTTATCCATATGAAAATTGAGGAATTAATTTTTTAATCTCACTAACATTCCATATCTCATTAAAAGGTATTAGGGAGTTAATGGTTGAGGCTTACATAAGACGTAACTAAAGGAATTACTCATATATTTATGAAATTTATGAGTAATTATAAGGGATTAGGGAGTATACTCATAGACCATGTAAAGGAATATTTCCAATGATTGTTCTCTAAGATCTCCTCTAGTTATCTCTAGTCAATACATTGTCTATCCTAAATCTCTCTTCTTCCTTCTACCATTACACTATGAGATATTGGCATATCATAGTGGTTCAAAAGTGATTACTCAAAGTGTTTTTGTGATTTAGAAAAAATCATCTATACACCTCAAAGAGAAGATCATTTCTGTTGTTACTTGGTGATATTCATGAAAAAATAAACAAAGAATATGATAGTGTCATCCAAAATTTCAAGGTACACATTCCAGATTTCCAGTTTTTACAAAATTATATTTTTAAAGGTAGAATGATAATGGTTTTATGGTTTCTATTATATTATTCTGTAATGATTAATCATTAATCAGTACTTAAAATGCATTTAGTGGTGTCAACTATTTAGCATGCTATATGATTTGTGAAATCATTTTTTAAATGATGGACTTTTAAATCCTTATACAAGTTATAATCTATATCTTTAATTATTATTAAAAAAATTATTATGGGATTAAACCATGACCTAAAATTTAGAATATTAATAATAATGTATAACATCTAGATATTGTACTTGATGATACTACTACACCGTGAGTTCAAAAAAATTCATTGTTTCCCCTTACAATACTGATGTGAATCATAAAATATGACTAATAGGTAAATGTAATTATATGGATTCAAAAAGGTTCCATCACTGATATATAGCTTTTTCACATTGTTAAAAAACAATAAAAACCTTATATAAACCAGATATCATAAACTATGATACAAATATCAGTCATAAATTATAACACATAACATTTAAATACTTTAAGCACTACAATCCTACTTATCATTTTTTATTCCAGTTATATCATTAAATATTATTTTGGAAAAATATCATATTTTCATTATGAATTGAATCTTAAAATTTATAAATTGTTTATGAATTATAATAAATGTTATTTTGGGATATTTTTTTTTGTATAAATTTGTTTATAAAATAATTAATTATTATGTTTTAATAATTAATTAACTAAATTTTCATGAAACATTTAATAATTAATATTTCATAATATTAAGTGATAATATTAAAATAACTTTCTAAATTATATATCACATAAAATAACTCAAATTTAATATGTTTATATAAAAATTATAATTGTAATTTAAAAAGGAATTACAAATTCAAAAAATATTTAAATATATAAAGTGTTTATATTTTAAACTATAATGTTTCCATAATGAATTATTTTAATTTATTAAATTAAAAGGGCCTTATTTACGGAAGTTATTTAAACCATGTCAAATGAGTTTTGATAAGTGAATTGATCCAATGATTAAATAATATAAATTGTTGATATTTCTACAATGTAAATTTTATACATAATTGAAATAAAAAAATTATATATTTCATGAAATATCATATTTTTATGTAAATTCTATAAAATTAATAGTATGAAAGATTTTATATTGGTAATAAATATGTTTTTTTATATTTTATTATTATGGAATGTCTATAAATAAATATAATGTGTCTATAATTTCTTATTTGTGTATAGTTAAAAATATATATCTTTTGTTTAAATTCATGAATTGTTCATTTATTTATCATTGTCTATTTAATTCATAGATAAAACTATAATGTTGAGAATAATTATTTGTGATTTATATTAAATGTTAAACTATTTATATAAATTTTTATTACATGCTATTTATGAAAACATAAGGTTTTTATTTTTAATACTTAGACCTTGATTTATAATTAAATGTATTAGCTTGAATTTAGTTATTGAATGTAATATATCAGCCCGAGTAGTGGTATGTTTACATTTTAATTTTAATTAACCTCCCTTTAAATTGATTATTCAATGATTTTCTAGGAGTATGGAAGGCCTTGGAAGAATAATGAAGTTTTCGGACATGGAATTTGGGAAAATCGGGCTTACCGCACATGACACAAAGTTAAAGCATGATTAGTGATAACTTTTCCACATGAACATGTAACTGTGTTTTGGCAGAAGCATGATTTTTCAATCCATTTGATGATGCTCGGGTAACCATCAATGTTGGGGAACCCAACTTCTAAAATCAATCGCATGGTTTTCCAAACAGTGTGAGTGGATCAAGTGAGAATGTATGAGGAGTTTTTTTGAGAAAGTGGGTCTTGAAAGGTTTCCGCATAGTTTAAAATACCATTCATCCAAACAATGTACCTCTTTAAACATGGAACACATACCGCCTTTACCCATTATATTAACAAAAACTCAAATAATTTTCTCCCTCATTCCACTCCAAACTGCCCTAAGTGCTTCCTAAACTTCTCCTCCTCATCCATGGATGGAACTTTTTCAATTATAAAATGTTTAGACTGTTATTTATTGATATTAGAATCCTAGATAAATTATATGATTATCTTTCCTTCTAATATTGGTTGGTTTTAAATCTTTTTTGACCTTCTTCTTTTATATCTCATATAGCCTTCTTTTGTTGCTTTTTCTTATTTTCTGTTTGTGTCCATTTTACCTCAAATCAAAGGACATGTGTGGATGGTTGGATATCTACTAACATTATATATGTGTTCTAACATCTATTACTCGTACACTTTAAATGTTTCAAGTGCATATTAGTATTTTTGATTGTTCCAACACATTGTGTATTTTCATCCTTAATTTATAGTTTACGACTTATGTTAATGTCATAGACCCTTCATGGATATCTTTTGGTCCATTAGTGGATTATGAAACCAAACCTCTATTCATCTAATGGATTGTCCAAATTATTTGTGTAACGCCCCGACCCCAGTTACCCAGAGTCGGTGCATTATTGCTTAACATTGGCATGATCACAAAAGATCAAGTCTCAAAAGGCCGATTAGTTTTGTAGCCTTGGAAATACTAGATACATTCATAAATGGTACATTACATCATAAAGTGAAAAACTAAAATAACATAGTCTCCATAGTCCACTCCCATATCCCCTTCAGACTATCCCTCTTGGTCAGTCATAAAATATTTCTTCACATCCTGGGAAAAATATAACATTGAAAGGGGTGAGCTCAGATGCCTAGTAAGGATAACAATATAGCGGAAGCTTTCATAAATAAACAAAAACATTTAAGGAAATTTATAACTAAAACAAAAGCCTTATAAACCTGAACTTCAACAAAATATGGAAAAATTAAAATGTGAAATGCCATTTATTTATTCACATGGATATTCTACTCGTCGAATAATCACATGCAATATAAATAACCACTTTCATAATGATGGAATGCATAATTCCAGACTATCATAACCACGTAGCCAAGGCCTTGTGCCAAGAATACAAATAATATTTTGTCAAGGCCTCAGGCCAAGACACTAGTTTGTCTCATGAGACCTACCGATGCATCGAGGAGCTAGATCGGGCTCCACCCATCACTTATTAAGTCCAATGCATTCCTCATATGAACAGGTTTAAACATATCATAAACCATAACATAATAGTATCACATAAAACATGCATAAAGGAAACATAACTTTTCCACATTTCAATCACAAGATATCAATACAACACATTGATATAATAAAACATTATCAAAACCATTTTCAATACCAAAATTAATTAAAATTAAAACATTGTACTTATTTTTCATTTAAAAAAAGCTATGGCTTGTAGAGGAAGCCAAAAATCAAATAATGGTCACGGTGGTGGAGAAGTCATTGTCACCGCATACGTACGACAAGAAAAAAATGCCTTTTTTTAGTTTAGTAAAACGCATAATATATAAATATTCCTTTTGGATAAACATAAAAGTCAAAGGGTTTTATACACCGTATAGAAGAAATTTGTGTTTAAAACAAAATATGCCTCAATGAATTGAGATTGAGATGAAGTCCCTTACAAAGATCATTTTTTAAATAAAATAAATCTATTGTGTTTATTAACTATATGTACACATAAAGAAATTATAAATACAAGATAGTACATAATAATATCATGATATAATTTGAAAGTATGAGATTAACCTAAATAATGGAAATTTGGTTAAGAATATCCCTTACCTCGTGTCCAACTTGACTCGAACATTCTTTAACCACCTGAATAATAAGATAGAGTTAATTTATAATTGTTTAAGAAGATTTTTCATGTTTATTATTCCTTTTATATCACTTATTACCATGTAATGAACATTATGTAATTATTTATGTTAATAACGGTCGTTTTGTCGATCTTTGATACTTGATTCAAAAATAAACATCTTATAATTACAAGTTGTTCATGTGGTAAAATATCCATTAAATACAGAATTATATGCATGATGTAGATATCATATATATCATATATATCCAGTATATATATGCATTTTTAATGTTACATAACATTTATAGGTAAGAATGAAATGCATCGTTCATGGAGACGATAAGCCGTACGTACGCATGAACGCTACTTTCATTTATATTTCATATTTAATGGAATGAAATCATAATGATATAATGTTATATTATAATTATAGTATATGATAATATATAATATCATTTACTCCATCCTTTATACATCCCACATATTTCATTAATGATTCAAATCACTTTGAGGGGCGGTAGTCCACACTTCCTCAAATGAAATTATCGCATTTTCACAACATGCAAACCATACAGATATGTTTTAAATGTAAAATACAGAATCATAGAGAGGAAATAAATATAATATATATCATAAATGAATATAGTGCCATCATAATGGCCACCATTAGAGGTGATAGGAGAAGATAGAACAATCATCGTTTCGTGAGGCAGTAATTCGCCATCCACGGAAATAGTATGTTCTTTAACCATTAGACGGAGGTGTGTGTAAATGTAGCTCGAATACTTATCATAAAAACATCCTATTATATTCATGATACTAGTTATTTTACAATATATAGGAATAAAGAGTTTATCGGGTCGTAGAAGCAAAATAAAACAAAAGAACCCAAGTGAATGCATTACCTTTAAAATTGGGTAACTCTTTTTTATTTGAGCCGAAGGCTTCCTTGGGAAGACTTCATCCCAAAGTGAGGCTTCTAGGAGTAAGATAGGAAAGTTGGGAGAGTATTCGGGCAGATTTTGGCCGATCCAAATGGCTTGAAGGTGTGAATAAGGTGGTAGAGGTGGGGGCCTTTTATAAGAGGAGAGGAGGGGCACTCTTGGAAAGTCATGAAATGTTACATTATTATGAAGTGCTTTTTGGATTTCAAAGGTCCCAAAATTATATATTTAGAGGATAAGGTGATAAGGGTTTGATATATAATCATACAATAGGTTTTTGACAAGTGTAAGTCTTAGATGTTATATTATATTTTCATTTTATTTAAATTGTTAATTAATGAGGTAATCGCTGCATCATCATGGTGTCATAAATAATTTAATTTATTTAATGTATAAAAATTATAGAAAAATCACAATGATGTAGGAAATCATTTTATATTTCCAATGAATATTTATAGTCAAACATTTAACATATATAACCCCATGTGATAATTGTTTTAGTAAAACAACACATGTTTGTGACAATTTTATTTTTACTTTAAATAAAAAGTTATTAATGTCATTTTCTTACCCAAGTGGCTCCATGGGGTCCCCAAGTTGACCCGTGGATTTTATTTCTTGGTTGTGACTCATCCAATAAGTGTAGGACAAGTGTAAAGGTATTTTCATATTTTTATAATATCATTTTTACCTTAAATTTCACTAATTACCTTTAATCGCAATTAATAAAACTTAAAACTTACTATTCACCAAAAAATTATTTTAATCCCATTGAACCGCATTTTACATCTAAATTAAAACCATGTATGTCGGGTTTTTTAAATTCAATTCATAGAAGTGGTAATGTTTCATTTAAACGAAAAATCAGTTTTTTAACTACCACTTAGTGGTTTCACTATTCATCAAAAATTGACGTTTCTCAGAACAATGCCAAACTTTCACCCGAAGCTATAATTGATATTCCGAATTCAAAAATGGTGTCTATTTTAAAAAATTCTAAACATATAAGTTGCATTAATTAATTTTATAATTAATTCCTGTTGTCACAACAAATAGCGTGTTTTTAAGAAACAATATATATCAAAAGATTGACAATTGTTTATGTCCAATTTCAAAGTAAAATTAATTATAATGACCACCATTGGATAAAATGGTAAAAATATATTCTAATTATACTTTAAAACCACTCAATAGTATAATTTATCACTATAAATTATTTTGATTAAAAAGGCTGCTTTTAATTATTTTTCACTATTCATAAAAAATTGGAAGTTCTTAGAAAATTAAAAAAAATCAACTTATGATAAATTAGATATTACGAATACAAAAATGAAGTCCATTTTGAAATATAAAATTTATATAATTTCAAAAAGTGGGTATTACTATTCATAACGGCTACATTTATTGGTCGTAGTGTGTTAGAATCTCGAACTTGCGTACAATGCAAGCTATTGCATTATTGAAAGAGAGGCGTACCGTGGAAGCTCAGGGTGTTACATTCTACCCTCCTTCAATAAATGACGTCCTCGAAATTTTGAAATTTCTCTTTGAAAATAAAAGGATGAAAATAGAAAATACCTTTGTGGAAAACCCACATCGGAAATAAGGTTAATAAAATTTATCCTTAATAAGAGGTAAAAGGAAATGAAAAAGTCGCCACCAAATTATGAACTCGATAGGGAGAACATTGGTGGAAATTAGAGACATATAATTGGAGGAAAAATGTAAATATTTGTAGGGAGTGATTGTGGTCATAAATCACAAACAATTGTAAAATTGAGCTCCTCAAATCCTTCAATCTATGGTTATTTAAAATATCATCAGTTCAACAAAACATAAGGTATTAGGATAACACTTTTTTTATCATTTTCCTAAAGTTTAAGATTTAATTTATTTATAGGATAAGAGAGAGGTATATATATATATATACTTGAAAAGTAGAGTTTCAATCTTCAACTAATTTCTACCACAAACTCATCTTTCACTCAAAAAGATAATAGAACTTAAAAATATTATATTTATCCTAATTGTACAAGGTTCCAAATATTAACACATACCATGAAGAAAAATATTTTGAAATAACCAGGAACTTCCTGTAGGCTTGTGGTATTTAATAAAGTCTTGTCGCATTATGGTTGTGGTTTCGATTCTTGCATCTTTGTCTGATGCGGCGGGTTATCCCCCGACCTACAGGTTGTCCTTTTCCTAAAACTATAGTATTAAAATATTCCAATAATAATCTTAAGAAATTTTTTAACCTTAAACATTAATATCCAAAGTTCAACTAAATCCATTCCAACCATTATATTTATCCAAAATACATCTGTCCAGACTTTCTCTAAAAGGTCTCCAAATTCCAAAATCAATTATAACATCATATTCCCCCAAAAAGTAAAGTTTCTCTTATTGTCACATACTAAAAATATGATTACCTTCATCATATTAAAACCTTAATGAAAACAACAAGTACTTTAGTACAATCCTTATATATATCACATTATTCTTATAACCAGAACATAATCCATGAGTCCAAAAGCACCAATACATTAATTATTCCAATTCAACTATAGTAATAGCATAAGATTGTCCTTAATCCCTTGGCCTTTTCTGAGGTAAGTTTCCCTAACGCTTAGGACATTTATTTGCATAATGCCCCATTTCCCTACAATTGTAGCATTCAACATTGATAGCCTCTTTCTTTCCATTGCAATCACGAGTCTGGTGACCTTTTTCTCCACATTTATAACAAAATCCCATTCCTTTTAGGCAAGTACCAGGGTGATTCTTCCCACAATTATCACATAATGGAAAATCCTTCTTTCCCTTTTTCCCTTTATCTGTCTATTGTTCCACCGTTCTCTTCTTATCTTGCTTTACTTTATTGTCATAGGATATAGAGAATTCCTTTTCTGTCTTGATAGCACATGAGACAATATCTTCGTATGACGAGAAGGTTTGTGAGAATAATTCTCGACAGAGATATGGTTTTAACCCATCAAAAAAATGATCAATATTACTTCTTGGGTTTCGTATATAATCCGTATCATACCTCGATAACCTTGTAAAGGTATCCTCATACTTTGTGACATTCTCATCCTCCTTCTACCTCAGACTCATAAATTGTCTTTCCATATCTTCTCGATGGTCATGTGGAAAGTATTTTTCTATGAAAATTTCCTTAAACTCCCTCCATTCCATACTTGATACTTCTTCATCTTCCTTTGTGTTTTGAATCAGTGACCACCATTGATTTGCATCTCTAGTGAGGTGGTAAAATGCCATGAAAACCTTCTCCCTTTCACTACTCCCCAAGGCGTGGAGTATTTTCTCTATGGAGTTTATCCATTGCTCACATACTAATGGATTTTTACCCCCATTAAATGTTGGTGGTTGTTGCATCATGAAGCGGTCTAACATTTATCCTCCACGTTGCAGATCAGGGTGCTCCATACGAGTAAGGTTATTATTCATAACCTGAGTGATTTGTCCCAGTATGGTGATAAGTTGATCATCACCAGTTGTATCACCAGCTCCACTATAATTATCTTGAGCAGGGGGGGCAATCCCAACATGGAGTGTGTGCATTGACACGGTTACCATTCTTTCCACTATGCACCATTTCTAAACAATGGCATAAACTAGATCAGTATATAAATCAAAATACATAATTCCATACTTGTAAAACACATAAAATAAATTGAACTATAATCATAAAAATATATTCCTTTAGGAAGTATATATTCATAAACCCTTCATAATGGTTGGTAAAGAAAATGAGAGTTATCCTAAGCATATCCCCCGGGAGTGTCATAACCAAGATTTCAAGAAGGCCCGTTGTCGTGCACCAGTTCCCATTCGAGTCTAGCTCAAAGCGGTGTTTTTGGGTTTTACCCCTAGGTGCATCTGTGCCAGAGCCGCCTCAACCTGCTCGTATCCAGAAAGGGATTTATTTCTCAGAAAACTCACAAAATCTCTATAATTCCAAAATTCTAGGAAGTTTTTATATACTAATCCTCAAAGTATATCTTAGGGCTATGTGTTCTAATCAGAGTTTATCTAAATATAGCTTCCAAGGTTATTACTAACCTCCCTCTGATACCAACTGTAACGCCCCGATCCCAGTTACCCAGAGTCGGTGCATTATTGCGTAACATTGGCATGATCACAAAAGATTAAGTCTCGAAAGACCGATTAGTTTAGTAGCCTTGGAAATACTAGATACATTCATAAATGGTACATTACATCATAAAGTGAAAAACTAAAATAACATTGTCTCCATAGTCCACTCCCATATCCCCTTCAGACTATCCTTGTAGGTCAGTCATAAAATATTTCTTCACATCCTGGGAAAAATAAAACAATTAAAGGGTGAGCTTAGATGCTTAGTAAGGATAACAATATAGCGGAAGCTTTCATAAATAAACGAAAACATTTAAGGAAATGTATAACTAAAACAATAGCCTTTTAAAAATGAACTTCAACATAATATGGAAAAATTAAAATGAGATAATAACATTTAATTATTCACATGGATATTCTACTGGTCGAATAATCACATGCAATATCAATAACCACTTTCATAATAATGGAATTCATAATGTCAGACTATCATAACCACGTAGCCAAGGCCTCGTGCCAAGACTAAAAATAATATTTTGTCAAGGCCTCAGGATAAGACACTAGTTTGTCTCATTAGACCTACCGATGCATCGAGGAGCTATAGCGGGCTCCACCCATCACTTATTAAGTCCAATGCATTCCTCATGTGAACATTTTTAAACATATCATAAACCATAACATAATCGTATCACATAAAACATGCTTAAAGGAAACATAAAATTTCCACATTTCAATCACAAGATATCAATACAACACATTGATATAATAAAACATTATCAAAACTATTTTCAAAACCAAAATAAATGAAAAGTAAAACTTTTTATTTATTTTTCATTTAAAAAAAGTTATGGCTTGTAGAGGAAGCTGAAACTCAAATAATGGTCTTGGCGGCAGAGAAGTCATTGTCACTGCATACATTTGACAAGAGAAACATTCCTTTTTGTCTTTTAGTAAAATGCATAATATAAAAAGATTCCTTTTGAATAAACTTAAAAGTCAGAGGGGTTTATACACCATATAGAATAAACTTGTGTTTAAAACAAAATATGCCTCAATGAATGGAGATTGAGACGAAGTCCCTTACAAAGATCATTTTTTAAATAAAATAAATCTATTATTTTTATTAACTATATTTAAACATATGGAAAATATAAATACAAGATAGTACATAATAATATCATGACATAATTTGAAAGTAGGGGATTAACCAAAAGAATAGAAATTGGGTTAAGAAGTTCCCTTACCTCGTGTCTGACTTGACTCGACCGTTCATTAACCTCCTGAATAATAAACTAGAGTTAATTTATAATTTCTTAAGAACCTTTTTCAGGTTTATTATTCCTTTTATATCACTTATTACAATTTTATGAACATTATGTAATTATTTAAGTTAATAATGGTCATTTTGTCTATCTTTGGTACTTGAGTCAAAAATAAACTTCTTATAATTACAAGTTGTTCATGTGGTAAAATGTACATTACATCAAGAATTATATTCATTATGTAGATATCATATATATCATATATATCCAGTATATATATTCATTTTTAATATTACATAACATTTAGAGTTAAAAAATGAAATGCACCGTTAATGGAGATGGTAAGTCGTACGTCCGCATGAACGCTACTTTCATTTCTACTTCACATTTAATGGAATTAAATCATAATGATATAATGTTATATTATAATTCTAGTATAATATAATATATAATATCATTTACTCTATCCTTTATACATCAAACATATGGCATTAACGATTCAAATCACTTTGAGGGGGCGGTAGTCCACACTTCCTCAAATGAAATTATCACATTTGCACAACATGCAAAGCATAAAGATACGTTTTAAATGTAAAATAAAGAATCATAGAGAGGAAAAAAATATAATATATATCATAAATAAATATATTTCCATCATAATGGCCACCATGATAGGTGGTAGTAGAAGATAGAATAATCATCGTTTCGTGAGGCAGTAATTCGCCATCCACAGAAACAGTATATTCATTAACCATTAGAAGGAGGTGTGTGTAAGTGTAGCTATAATATTTATCATAAAAACATCCTAGTATATTTAATATACTATTTTTGTAACAATATATAGGAATAAAAAGAGTTTAGGGGGTTGGAGAATCAAAATAAATCAAAAGAACCCAAGTGAAGACATTACCTTTAAAATCGGGTAACTCTTTTTGATTTGAGCCAAGGGCTTCCTTGGGAAGACTTCTGCCCAAAGTGATGCTTATAGGAGTAATAGAGGGAATTTGGAAGAGTATTTGGGTAGAGTTTGGATGATCCAAATGGCTTAATGGTGTGAATAAGGTGGTAGAGGTGGGGGCCTTTTATTAGAGGAGAGGATGGGCAGTCTTGGAAAGTCATGAAAGTTACATTATTATGAAGTGCTTTTCGGATTTAAAAGGTCCCAAAATTATATATTTAGAGAATAAGGTGATAAGGGTTCGATATATACTCATAAAATAGGTTTTTTACAAGTGTAAGTCTTTTATTTTAAATTATCATTTCATTTTATTTAAATCATTAATTAATGAGGTTATTGCTGCATCATCATGGTGTCATAAATAATTTAATTTATTTAATGTCTAAAAATTATAAAAAATAACCATAATGTAGGAAATATTTTTATCTTTCAAATGAATATTTATAGTCAAAAAGTTGTCTTATATAACCCCATGTAATAATTTATTTAGTAAAACAACACATGTTTGTGACAATTTTATTTTTACATTAAATAAAAAGTTATTAATGTAATTTTCTTACCCAAGTGGCTCCATGGGGTACCCAAGTAGACCCATGGATATTCTTGGTCGTCCATGACTCATAAAATAAGTGTAGGACAATTTTAAAGGTATTTTCATATTTTTATAATATCATTTTTACCTTAAATTTCACTAATTACCTTTAATCGCGATTAATAAAACTTAAAAGTTACTATTCACCAAAAAATTATTTTAATTCCATTGAACCACATTTTACATCCTAATGAAAACCATGTCTATCCGATTTTTGAAATTCAATTCATAGAAGTGTTAAAGTTTCATTTAAACGAAAAAACAGTTTTTTAGCTACCACTTAGTGGTTTCACTATTCATCAAAAATTGAAGTTTTTCAGAATAATGCCAAAATTTCACCATAAGTTATAATTGATATTCTGAATTCAAAAATAATTTCTATTTTACAAAATTCCAAACATATAAGTTGCATTAATTAATTTTATAATTAATTCCCGTTGTGACAACAAATAGCATGTTTTTAAGAAACAAAATATATCAAAAGATTGACAATTTTTTATGTCCAATTTCAAAGTGAAATTAATTCTAATGACCACCATTGGATAAAAAGGTAAAAATATATTCTAATTATACTTTAAAACCACTCAATATTATAATTTATCACTATAAATTATTTTTATTAAAAAAGTTTTTTTTAAGTATTTTTCACTATTCATAAAAAATTGGAAGTTCTCAGAAAATTTAAAAAAATTAACGTAGGTAAATTAGATATTCCAAATACAAAAATGAAGTCCATTTTGAAATATAAAATTTATATAATATCAAAAAGTGGGTATTACTATTCATAACGGCTACTTTGATTGGTCGCAGTGTGTTAGAATCTCAAACTTGCGTACAATGCAAGCTATTGCATTATTGAAAGAGAGGTGTACCATGGAAGCTCGGGGTGTTACAATTGGAATTGGTAAGTGTGGCTTAATGTGTTCAAATAGTTGGCTTACAAGATTAATCAGGCTAGGATTTTTTCTTGGCCTATTAGCTTGGTAAAGGGTGTTATTTGGCATAACATCCTATTAAATGTTTTTTGATATATTGAGATGATAAAATGGTAAATATTTTAAATATAAAGTTTTAGTGTTTAAATTTTTTTCAAGGAAATATAAGATTTTTTCTATATAAATAAATGATGAAGTGGTTAAATTATTCAATCATGTATATAATTGTTGAGTATGATAGACGTTGGGGAATAATAAATTTTGAAAAGTAGAAACCTTGTTATCTCGATGTATTAAAAGGAAAAGTATATTGAAACTTGAAAATTGGTAAATGTTGGAATGGTTAGTATGGTATATGGACACTCAACATCCTGGGTAGGTGTTTGACTGACACTCTACGAATTGATAGTTGTTCACATGGGTTGGGATGTTGGTCCAATTCTCTCTATACATGGGTTATGTACCAGACAAATGCTCAAGGTGGTATTTTTTTACTTTGTAATGTATACCTTTGATTGAAGATTTTATGTACTTATGATTTAATAATTAATTAAAACCCCTTTTATTTCACTTTAATTATGCAACACTTTAGGATTCATGTCTAAGATGATCGGTTTGGGCTGAAGTAGGTTTGGTTGGATCGATTTTCACATTATAATTTGAGATAAAATGTGGTTAACTAACAAATAATTATTTTTAAAATATGTTTTCTTTTATTTCCTCATACATTATTCCATTTTACATCTACATACATTGTTATACCATTGTTAGTTGCTTATCGATTTGTACTCACACTCGGATTAGGCCACCATTGGTACCCATGAAAACTTCATAGATGCAAGTTAGGATAAGGGAAAAGTCCTCATGATTGATAAATGATTTGAGACTTATAGGATAGACTGTGTATGAGGGTAATATGCTACATTTTTTTTCCAATTTTGGGTATTATATATTTGTGTCTTTCTCATGGGTTCTTATTGGTACATGTGACTATTATGACATTAAATGTTTATTTTATTAGTTTGTTAACACCTACCTGATTTTGGGAACCTGTAATGTGATTTTTGTTTACCTACTAGTTATTATTTATTTTTATTTATGCTGTTGTTATAATTTCATAAATAGGGTATAGTGTCCTCATGTTCCTTAATGGACCATCATTACTAGTCGGGAGCCTCTAGTTTATAGGGATTCATGATTGATGTCATTTTGTGAACTAGTTTGGATAGTAATGTAGTGACCCTAAACCCAGAAAACTGGAGTAGGTATCTGCTTTAATACATTGGAATAAGATAAAATGAATCAAAATTCAAAGGATCTGATAGTTTAGTAGTCCTGGTAGACTATATACATACATGATTCCCATAATACATTTGAAAAAACAAATTATTACATAATTTTTATTTGAAAATATCATTATTCCATCTAGAGTATCCTTTAATAACAATCATGGTACACTTCATGTATTTCTATGAAAGTAAAAAAATAAGGGTGACCAAAAATTCTTAGTAAGTATTCTGTATAGTGTAAGATATCATGAATCAATAAGCATAATCAACATGGAATAATAAATAACTAATAACACATGTAGTTTAAATAATTTTAAAAGTAAAAAATCAATATAGAAAGGTAAATAACTGAAAACACATTTCATTTAATGAATAAACTAAAAAGGAAATAAATATAGATATGATATCATAGTGAAAAACATATGGATACTAAATATTAAAATCTTAATGAAAGAAATACTTAATTATCGGATGTCATGATCTCAAGAATCCTGGTACCTCAACTATCATGTCCTTTCACATGATGATTTATTCTATAGGGAAAAATATGTTTATCGCTAGCTTAACTAGTTTGTCTCATGAGACATATTGATTCATCTTGGGGCTATATTATACTGGACCCCACCCATCACTACAATTCCCAATCATTCCTCATATATTTAATAATCTATTTAATTCATGAACAATGTTTTTTATCCACAAATATCTATATTCATTAAAAAATATGGATTAAACAATATTTCCCTAGTTAATCAAATTACATTCAATGTAAAAACTATATGTAAACATGAGATACGATTTATGAAATAATAATAAACACGATAAAATATATATATATTTATCTAGGGAATCATTAATGTATAATGATCATAGGAAAGTGAATATTTAAAGGGGATTTTAATAACTATAATATTAATCAAGGAGTTGAATTTTAATACTATCCTTCAACAAAATAATCATAAACCATCCAGAGGATGAGTAAGGATGGTACTAACATATTCCAATTAGATTAAGAAAAAATGATTATTTTTATTTATGAATAAGAATAATATAAAAATATTTTAAAAACATTCTCAAAGAAAGTATTATCTTCATTTTAAAAAGGATTTTGAAAATAATTTTCTTCAAAAATAACTTTAAAAAATTTTATTTAAAATGATCCTCATAAATATGAAATGTATTCTTTAGTTAAATTATCATCATTGTGGTGTGTAATTTTGAACATGTCAAGAAAGTTAAAAATAACATTACTTCTGCAATATAAAAAATTAAGAAAGTGTCTTGTTTAGAAAATGAAAAGAAGAATCCTTTCACATTTTTAGTGAAATCAAAACATTTAAAAATGATAACAGACACCATTAAAAACATTTTATAAAGAGTAAAAATGGGTAAAAAATATTTTAACAACTTTATTTTAAAAAGGTATATAACATTTTTGAAAATATTTTTAGAAAACATGGTGTTGGAAGAAAATATATTTCTCACCAAAGAGAGAAAAGAAGTTTGATTTTCTTAAAAACATTTTCAAAAAACATTAAGAACCAAATTGTGTAAAAATGGTACTATTACTTGAAAATATCATGAATATTAAAAGTATAATAAAATTTAATGGTTTTATTAGAAAATTATAAAATAATTTCCATCAACTAATATTCAACAGTAAACAATCTCAATTTGAATGTAATTATAAAAATTAACCCTTACAATGATCATAATTTTGAAGTGAGAATTAACTGAAGCATAAATTTTTTGTATAAAAATTAAATCCACATAAATTAGTTTAAATACACCATAAGATAATAAAATATCATTACACACATAATCATAGCATGACATAGTCAATGAAGTAGACGTTTTACCTAATGAATAAAAATTGAGTTAAGAAATTATTTTCCACTTGGTATCTTTTAATTAAAATACTATTAAATATAATAATTCAAATTTAATGTTAACATAAATGAATACTTAATTTTTCAGGGTATTATATGTCAACTAGTAAGTATATACACAATATAAAATAATTTTTTTCATTACATTACACTATGCCTCAATGAAATGAAATTGAGACAAAATCCATTACCTTGTTATTCCTGTTGGTTTAATGTTTTATAGAAAAAGTCATATTGGATTTAAGCATGTTATTATTTTATAGTATAAACATATTCATATTTATAATATCACATATGATCTTTTTACAATATCTTTTCACCCATTCATTAATAATATTTTAGTATTTTTATTGTTTCGGCTATTGATTGACTTGCTTTCTTATGCATTTTTTTTCATTAAAGATCCAGATCTTATGCATATTATATATTTATGTAACCTCCATAATAATAATCATGAAATTTATATCATATTTTTACAACAATTTTACTTTTAAAATAAATCATGAATGATGTCGACGAAAAATGAAGTATGTTTTGATCATAAAGAAGGTAGGTTGTATGTACGCTTGAGTGGTGTTTCCATTTTTAAATGATCATTATAGAAAGGTGGTAAGTAATATTTTTGGTTCCAAAATTTTGTGCCTTGGAATAAATCATGAAAGGGCATGAAAAGTAAAAGGTTCTACATAGAAAATCACCTACAAAAATAGCTCATGCATCACGACCACTGCAAATTTCCAGGAAGGCTTCTATCCGACTGCATAAAAGGAATTCAACCTGACTACCACAAAGTTAGTAACTAAAGCCTTCACATATCTGAGGAAGTTGATAGAAGCCTTTATGACCGCTGCAAAGGCAGTGACGGAAGCCTTCGCGATTCCGAGGAACTTGACCAGTACCTCTGTGAATGCTACAAAGGCAGTGAAAGAAGCCTTCACGACTCTAAGAAACATGAACATAGCCTCTACGACCACCACAAAAATAGTGAAGGACACCTTTGCGACCCTGAGTAACATCACCAAAGCCTCCGTGACCACCTAAAACTCATGGATGAAAGCCTCTATGAGTCTTATAAACATGACAGATCTACCTCTAACTATGAAGCATGATTTTCTTCGCAGTGATTTCACAGAGCATTGTGATTCCTAGTGTCTATAAATACACATCCCACCCCCACTTCAAAGGATCGATACCTTCACCTCTCACCTTCCTATCTATCAATTTTCACTTCCCCCCTTTCCCTATGAACCATCATGAAAATGAACCATCTGATGTATTTGAGCATTACAAACCCACTTTTCCTATTCTCCATTTTACCTTCACTTCATGTAGGGATGCCCTTTGTGAATCCCTTTAGAAATTGTGAAGGAAAGATACCCTTTTGGGTACTCAGAACTTTGTGAAGCACTCAGTATTGGTGATTCACCCTCTAAGAAAATGTAGACTCCATGCCTATGCTAGGTCACAATGCTTCATGAAGTACATTCCTTCATGAAGCCCCTTCACTTCACAAAGCAGCAGAGCTTCGAGAAGACCCTCTCTATAAGGCCTTCTGTTTCATGAAACCCTCTTCTTTGTGGCCCTCCATGAAAGTACGTAGTGATTTCAAGGTTCCACAAGGGGTTCTTCATGTTTCGTTTCCCTTCCTCATGCTTCTTTGCATTGGAATGCTAATGGATATTGATTCTTCACATAGCCACACTAACAGGACCCCCTAATGGATCACTCCACAACCCCATTAACCAATGAAATTTCCGGTGCCTTCCCTTCACCAAGTTTTAAAGCGCGCTAGTTTTGTATGTCTTATGGGTTAGGATTGAATCCCCATCATCTGAGTTGTATGTCATTAAATTTCCAAGCAACTACATCCTCAACACATGATGTTAAATAATGAAAATTGTATGACTGACAGGATTGAGAGGACCAAGAAGGGGATGAGTAATAACACACTATCACTCTCCCACTCCCTCTGCACTTTGTCACCATGTGCACCACGGGCAGTCTCTATGTAAGCCCTAACCCAACATGATTGGGTGATCCTTGTATGATGACCAATCCACCTCATACATCTGAAAATCCTCCTTTGTCTTCCCTCTGGGAGTAAGTCCCAATATTATTCTCATGGGCCACCAACCACGTGTAATACCACTTATCCTATTTGTTCCTCTAATCATGCATAATCCCCACTCCACTCCTCATAGATGTAGCATTCATGACTCAATCATTAGGACTTTTTGCGTCTTGTTTCTCAAATTTAGCATGACTCTTGTGGTCTTAAAGTAATCATCAACTATGAAATCATATTTGGGTCGTTAGCCATACGTAAACTCCATGACCCACTATCAAAATATGTGGAATATGATCATTTCCCCTATCAAGAAAGGTACATAGAAATCCTCTGTGAGGTTCAAGACCATCACCCATCAGTCCTGACCACTTCACGTTGGATCACCCTCACCCCACACAACATTAAACTCTATACCCCTTCCATCCGACATGACATTAAACTGTATGATTTTTAAGTACATGGATTTTGATCCATATCTCCTAGATAGGGTACTTAGGGAGCCTCCCTGAGGTGAAAACCACTATAGTGGAAAACTTCGGTGTCCCATTTGTTGGGACCCACATCCTTGGTCTTCCCCTTAGTGGTTTCAAAAAAGTTCTCAGGCCACTAACCATGTGTAACATCGTACTTGATCCATAATTTTCCAACCAAGAGTGTCCCTATGGAAATTAGAAGCTAACCATGTGCAATCCCCACCATGTATTCGGGTCATTGTCCGTTGGGAGCACCCAAATACTATGCCCCCATATGTAACTACATGGACTTTGATCATCTCCTTTTTTGAGAAAGGTACATAGGAATCCTCCATGAGTTTTAAACCCATATATCATGTCCCATTATATTCATTCCCTTGAGCATTTGTGTCTCATGAAGATCATGCCTCAACCTGAGTGTTCTACTTCTTTTCGGTCGCATCCATGAGTCCATTATCCTGAGCATCCTACTCATGTGACTCACCACCCCATCCCATAACTACATTGACTTTGATTCCCTACCAATGGGATATGTTGGAATCATCTATGTGAATGAAGCCCAATAATGTCACCTTCATGCAGGTTTTTGGTTCCCTCCCCATTCCCTCCACCCTTCAAAACATCATCCATTTCCATCCAGATTTTACCCAAGATTTTACATCTCGGATAAATCATGCCATATATAGGGGTAGTTAACCATGTGTAAGACCCATTAATATCATTGATATTTTTATAAACCGAGTATCTTACCATTTGTGAGCCCCATTCATCTCATTGCTCTCTGTAGCACTCGGGCCACTAACCATGCATAAGCCGCAATATGTCTTCAGATTTTTATCCTTTGTGTACACCCTGATATTATGACTCACCCTCTCAAACTACATGGGTTTGTATCTATATCTTTTAAATAGGGTATGTAGGAAGCCTACTTGAGGCTCAATACTAGTAAATGGTAAACCTTAGTGTCCCATTTGTGTGGACCCATCCTTCCCTTTGATCTTCTTTTTGTGGTGTCAAAATCAATCTTATCTATGTTAAACCTTTCCATTTGTGGAAAAAACTATCCTATGTCTGTCCTTATTGGAATTTCATACCCATACATGTGGTTAAAAATTTTGGTTATCCATCCTATGGATGTACCAAAATGATCCACTCCCATCAGTGTTCCAATCAGTTTGATCTGTCTCCGCTAGACGATAAACTTGCGACATACCCCTGTTAAACATGGGAAGCCATGGAAAACCTTTGAGATATTAATCTAAAATATAATTACCCACATTTTATGTGGTATTTCTCAGGATTATGTGCCTTCAATAATCCATATCATAAGGAAAAATCTTAGGGTACCAGTGTTTCTGTGTCCAGACACACCAGTGATTCTTCAATGTGACTACTATCCGGACTGAAGGTTACTGCCCTAACTTGAACCCCTAGGGAATAACCTGATAGAAGTAGTTTGAATAACCTGCAACCAAAAAGATATGTAACCAAGAAGAGTTTCATGAACAATTAGTTAATCATTATGGGAGACCAGGACTGGGTGAAAAAATCCAAGGAGGAATCCACGGAAGGAGACACAGATATCCCATCATCCCATTTCGAACAAGGAGAAAACATCTCTAAAAAAGTGATGAATGCCACATGCCTTTGGAAAGTGGGAATGTGGGGCACCAATCAGTGCATCCTCACAAATTATGTGCACCTATAAGAAAGCATCAGAAACAAAAAAAAAATGGTGAACTCAACATGAAATTCTTCTCTGAAAAATGTGGATTATTAGCATTTATGTCATCAATAGATGATCATGTCACCGGATCCAGCAATCCAGTTACTGGTCTTGCCTTTCCAATTGTGGTCCTGGTGTGATAGTCAAAAAGATATTGGGACAATATATTGTTGGGCATCCTATTCTTTGATGTTGTCAGTGTGGATCTTTCTATCTTGCCATGGAAGACTGAGTAGCACTGGGGAACTAAGGATCACATTCATACTATCTGTACAAATGGTTGAATCTTCCTGATTCGAAGTACCCAAGGTACTGCTACAGAAAACAAACCACCCCCCACCCACATACTTAGGGGAAGAGGGAATACAAATACAGAAATCCATAGGGCTTCACCTCTTCTGTGACGACTCCCATGACCATAACTACTAGGTTCCCATGCCCCATCTCATCCACTAAATTTATTCAAAGGAGGTTTATTGATACTCTTGTTCAATGATCTGAATAATAGGGGGTCATCCTGATGAGAAATCTAAACCATCAAGATATGAATGCCTTAGTGCCCCGCCATCACCACCACCCCCAATGGACGTGCAGGGAGCCGCAGCTCCTCACTTCAATATTCAGTAATTTCAGGAGCCTCTCCCTAGATTGTTCTAATGACTCACTCTCTTTTATTGATGAAGTAAGTTTTTTGTGGGTCCTATCAGATGTGACTCTATCCATAGGACCACCAAGGATGGATCCCACCAGGCCATGGGAATAAAGCCATCTTATCCCAAAAACTGAGGAGCAAGTGATCTATACCCCAGCACAGTAATCCCAACTTTGGACGACCCATCATAAATGTCGGGCATAAGTTCAGGAGGATGATATCCAGAGGGAATCATTTTCTATGACTTCAGTTCCCTGAGCCACTGCCAAAGTGTTCTATCTCCTACCTGTTACTACAGAATAGGATCACCTCCACGCTAGATCAAGATTGAGACCTTAGCCACTCCATGGGTAGGCTGAGTGGACTATCCTAGTCTTCGGCATAGGTAGAAGCCATCATGGGTTGACCCATGATGATCACATTTTGTACAGAGGTCCTCCTCATACCATGTTTTTCTAGAGTGGAGGTACTCCCCACTCTCACATTTAGTATGGAGCTCCTACACATTCCACCATTACCAGTCACAATGGGGGTCCTCCCCCATGTTCATGATCTCAGGTATGGATTTTTCCTCATATTTCAGATCATCAATACAAAGGTCCTTCATGCATCGTCACAATCTTAGAAGCGGACCCTCCTCACATTAACACTTACAATAGCGAATGTCATTTTCACCCTATCACCCACCAACATGGAGGTCATACTCATGTTCCATTTGACATTTGTCCAGGTGCCCCCCGTATTCAGATCATCCAAGTGGAGGTCCTGACCACTCCGAAACCAACCCACTTGTTAGTGTTCCCCATGTCGAAGATCTACCCTACCTTGAGGAACCATCCTAGGGATGGAGGGTGGTTCATCGTCTCCAAAGGAAGAACCCTAAGAAACTGCATATTATGGACAAACTCGTCCACTTTTCAGAATTTGAAGTGGACTGTGACTCGATGATGGAGACCTCACCCTAATCCTCTTTGTCGGGGTATGAAGTAGGAATTCAGCATATCAGTTCTTTCCACCCAGAAAATGAGATGCATTGGATCACTGAATCCCTCCACATATACAAACATAAGGAGGAGGGTTTTGCTCCATTCTAGGGTCTTGTTGTGAAATCTTCTCTTTCATCACCAAGATCATTTTGTACTTCGACAAGAGATCACAGTGAATTGTTTTGGGGACTGATCGGTAATGAGAACTAGCCTGATCCAACACCAGCAACTCCCCCCCCCCCCACATGATGTAGTCTTCAGTACCCTGTTTTACATAGATGTGGTGATATAGCTTGTGTATTCTCTAGATGACAGCCTAGAATGAAGAAGTTTATCAACTCAGGCACTATACTCTCCATCGAACAGTCTACCACTATAACAGTCCACATCTGTGTCATTACCGATCCCTCAACCACTCCCAGTCGACGAATGGGTAAACCAAGGTCTGGATCCTAAGTCTGATCCAAGAAGTTTGTGGTAAATTCACACAGTAGATCATCTCCTCGAGATATTCTGATTGATTTAAACTGTAAGCATCAATATTCTGGAGTCCCTCGCCCAGGATGATGTTATGTTCTAATGTCGACCCTTAGGAAAATTAATTTCCAACTCTATAATCGACGTTTAGCCTACCATAAGATCCAATAACATGTTGAAAACATTGGCCAGTAGTGCCTCCTAATTGCGTTGGTCGCATTCCCTATGGCTCAGAACCCTGCATCTCCCAGTTATCATCGGACCCTCAAGCAATTATGCATTTAGAAATTTATTTTTCTATATATAGTTATTAAGGAGGCTTCCTAACATGTCTAGATCCACGACTGGAGGCACTATAATTCCCTAATTTTCAGTCATATCCTGCACCAACCGAGTTCATCTGGTGATATCGAAGATGTACCTTAGTGTGTCGTCATAGTAAATATGGTAATTCCTATGATATACCCAGAAGAGGTCATTAAGACAAATACTGGAGAAGATGAACATCCCACTGGGTCTTCACAACTCCAGGAAAACCCTAAAGGTGTCCATACTCACCAAAAAAGGCATATCCATGGCCTTCCTGCACCTTCTGAGTCCTTGAATCTCGATCGAGAACCCATCAAGGGTAAAGAGAACACTATAATTGTTAAGTATTCTGATTTTTCTAGTTCAATAAAAAATATAGAAGAGAAACCTGAAAAGGACATTTTGAGTCAGCATCTCACTTAACAGAAGAATATTATTGATGTAATCCTTATAGAACACGTGGAAGAATGATGACCATATCACGGTGACCCTTGATAATGGTAGCATAGTAATTCACAACTCCACCTTGGCATGGTTCCTCCTACTGACCTCGACAACCCTACCCATTTTGATTGGGTAAAATCCAATGTTTATTGAAAGAGGGAATAATATGCATCACTAAATCCACTCTAGCTACGCGACAACCTTCCTTAGAACCAAGCTCAGATTCTACCGGCTGCTCTGTAGCTTCCTCTATTGGCCCCTCGATTCATTCCATCAACCACTCCACCAGCAACTCTGTAGGTCCCTCTATTGGACCTTTGATTCATTGCATCAACCACTCCACTGGCTACTCATCTAGCTTATCACGTTAAAGAACATTCCAATGCTCTGGTGGTGGGGAATCCTTTCCCAGATATAAATCCTCATAGAGATGACCAAATGGATTCTCTCAATACCTGCCTTAAGGCTCCTGAAACTTGATAGGTGGAAATAATGCCTAAAAAAAATGTTATCTGATATGAACTACTAGAAATCTTACCTATACTGATGCATCAATACAAACGGTTTGTAAAATCCATTGGTATAGGTCCCCTTTCCCAATGGTTTTCCAAAACCATTAGGATTGGAAACTTTGAGACCACTTTTCCCAATGTGTTTGGGAAACTCTTTAGATAGGGTATAGCTATCCCAACAGTTTTCCAAAACCATTGGTATAGGACACTTTTAGACCACTTTTCCCAATGGTTTTGGAAAACTATTGAGAAAGGGTACGGTTATCCCAATGGTTTTCCAAAACTATTGGGATATACCACTTTGAGAGAACTTTTCCGAATAGTATTGGAAAACTGTTGGGAAAGGGTATGTATTTCCCAACAGTTTTTCAAAACCATTGTGATAGGCCACTTTGAGACCACTTTTCCCAATAGTTTTGGAAAAATGTTTGAAAAGGGTGGGTACCTATCCCAACGGTTTTGAGAACCGTTTGGATAGGTACCCTTATTCTTTATGAGTTATTCTATCTAATATTATCAAATAAATAAATATATAAATTACATATATATATATATATATCCAAATATATTCACAAAGGTAACTATAGGATAGTGGTAAAGTATTTAATATATAACGTGCAGGTTGTGGGTTCAAACCTCTGCTATAATATCCTTTTTAGATTTACCTATCCCCCACCAAATCACCCAATAGATTCCCTAACCATTGGTATAGGCTACACCAATGGTTTTAGGACCCATACCAATGGTTCCAAACCTTGTTTATAGGAAATTTTTCTATTAGTGATGGGTGGATGATATGTCATCACACCCAGGTTTTGAAAATGCTACCTTCTTCCCTTTGAATGGAATGGGTGATCCCTTAGAGCATCTGGACCACTTTATTTCAAGGTAGGAACCCATGTTAGGAGCTCCAACACAACCGAAAGTTTCTATGCTCCGATGTTTCGTATAGACACTAAAAAGACCCATGTTTGTTTGGTAAAACCAGTTACCCATTGGGTCTATAGTTGGTTGGGAGGATTTTCATAGCCAATTTCTCTAACAGTTCAGTTCCACCACCCGTAAGACTAGTATTTTCATCCTCTTAAAATGAAAGAAAATTTAAGATGAGCGAGTTGAATATTTTGTAACCAAGTGGAAGGGCATCACAAATTCACTCTATATGCCACTAACTAAGGAATATATAACGACCCATGCTTTACATACATTGTTAATACTTCAAAATTGAAGCACACTTATTACAACATATGACAAAACCACAAAGGACCGTATAGGTATAGTGTCTTTAGAAACTGGGAAACATAAACAACTGGTTCATAAATCTTCTACAGTGTCTCCCATTTATATCATCATATCTAGGGTCCCATTTAGCATATTCTACTTAATATCCATCTTCCTGACCTGGGGAAAAGAAAACATAAAAGGGTGAGCTCAAATGCTCAGCAAGGGCAAATAAAAATCATATCATATCTTTTTTAAAATCATAACCTGCAAAAAGAGATCATAATATCTTAACATGGAATAAATCATAGAAGTGAAAATGAGATCCCCATAATCATAACATGAAACTTGAATCTTTTTGGCATGCACACATAATCATGGAAAATCATTTCTTGTTAGTCATGACTCATTGCCAAGACTATCTTAGTGGACAAAGTCCCTTTCTGAACCGAGTCACCCTCGTTCCAGTCCTGTTTCACTGAACCGGTATAACCTACCGTTCCAGCCATGTCTATCTCATGAGATATAAAATCTTTACCCAATGAATTGGAGGGAGATATAGGTCCCACCCATCTTAAAATGAATCCTTTCTTATGTGTGCCACATAATCATAAAACATACATCATCGCATAACACATGTAACAAAAATGGGATTCTTGAAACATCATGACATCATAAATCAATTCATATAAGCTAAAGGAATTCATAAAAATAATTCCATCACAACATGATCAAATCAATGTAATAATAGGGAAAAAAACAGAACCCTTTATTATCTTAGATGGAAAATAATTTTGATAAAACACTTGAACTCCATTCTTGAGGAAAATATCCTTTCTTCTTCAAAAACAATTTTCCTTTCATAACATGTCATACAAATTTAAATTAAAAGAAGTTGATTAAAAATAAACTTGAAAACTTGTAAAGGAAGCTTCTTGGAAATAATGTTTTAAAAATCCATTCATGCTGTATAAGTTAAAAAAAACATTCTTCGTACTTTTGTCGGAAAAGTCAAAAAGTACCTCGTACGAAAAACGACAAAAGATTCCTTTTATATTCTTTACTAAAAACTCACCGAAGGGTAAAATTGGATTGAAACTTTTGTAAGTGGATGGAAACAATATTACATATTGAGGGAACATGGATGTGGATGATAAAATACACCCCAGTAAATGCCAAAGTATAAACAATCCCGGATAAAAAAAAGATTGTGATATTTCCCTTACCTTAGGTCTGATTTGCTTTGTACGTGTCTGAAGCTCCTGTATAATGGTTTAAATAATGTCATTGACTTATTCCATAATCATACATATTTATATGATCTCATATATGGTCATATTATTAGCTTATTATTAGTAATATTTCATTGTTACTTATTACTCGGGTCTTTATTGCCTTTTGTTCTTATGCGTGTTTTGCCGAATAAATTCTTATTCTTCTTTTAAGGTTATAGATACCTTATATCTAGAATGGTATTAGTGTAACATATATCATATTTATTCATTCAATTCATTCAATTCATTTATATAATTACTATGTAATGATGATCATGTAGAACGAGTCGCATCACATCGTGGAGACGGTATTCCGTACGCACGCACGAGTGATGATATCGTTCCTATGATCGTGGAACTGTATTGGAGTATATATATATTATTTAGGTATCAATATTACTTTATAATAATCATAAATAGTTACTCATTACTCCATTGTACCCATCCTTGTAAGGTGATGGTGGAAAATAGATTACACCACGGCGTGGAGACGGTATTCCGTACGTACGCACGCGTGGTGATTTCATTTTTCCGTAGGATGGATAGAAGGTGAATTAGGGTTGTTTAATATTTCTAATAACATATCAGTATGTAAGTAATACTGATGTTATTACTTTATCATGAAACAACTAAAGAAGAAGAATTTGAAGAAGAAAGAAATTGAAAAGATCGGTAATGGATATTACCTCTTCTTTGGAACGCCTCTTTGAATCCTCCACTTAGGGAACTAATATTGGTCTTTGAAGAAGAACAGGACCTCTAGGATTATTCTATGGAAGTGTAGAGGAGAAAATGGCAGGGTTTGGCCGAGCTTTAGTGCTCAAATTGGTGTGAGGAGGAGGGGAAGGAGGTGCCCTTTTATAAGGGAGGAGAGGGGCACCTTAGGAATATCTCAAAATATTATTTTATATTAAAGTAAAAATCGGTTTATAATGGTTATAAAGGGTCTTATTTAGAAGCTAAAGTGGGGATGGGTCGAAATCCTATCAACCAATAGGATTTAGACATGTTTAGGGTATTATTGTAACCTTATCAATTATATTTAACTCTAAGTTAAATAATTTAACTTTTACCGTGTCTTTTTGTTTTCTTTCACTATATGGTTAATACACTTACTATAACATGCCAAACGAACCCCAAATTGTTTATTATTAATATATATATCCTTATCTAAGTCATTTGGCCGAACCTTAGATTTTTAGGAATAAAATAACAATTATTAATATAATATTTGATTTAAAAACTATTTTGTGTCAATTTTGACACTATTTGATATATGATTTATGTGAAAGTTATAACAGAATTATATGTTCGAACCAAGTTAATTAAATCAACAAAAATATATCATAGTAACCTAGAAAATTAGTCTAATTCATAAAAAGTCTCAAATTACATTTATTTTGGTTTTTATAACATCAATTATGTCAATATTTCATTAATAAGATAATTACTGCATCATCATTGTGTCATAAATAAATTAAATTATTTAATGTCTAAAAATTACAAATAAAATACCATTATGTAGGAAATCTTTTTAGCTTTCTAATGAATATTTATAGTCAAATTTATCGTATGTATAACCCCATATTAAAAATGATTTACTTATTAAACTTTGATTTTAACTATTTTAACCCTTCTTTAAATAAATTAATAATAAATGTCCTAATCTAATCCAAGTGGGCCTAAATGGTCATATTTTATTCCTAAGTTTGTTTTTGGTCGAATTACACTTGTCCAATAGAATTAGGACATGTGTTAGGGTAATAGTAATATCATATTTACCCTTAGTTACCCTATTTACTATTAACCGCGGTAAAAAAAAGTAAAAAGTTACTATTCACCAAAAAAATTATTTTTATCTCATTGAACCACATTTTACTTACTGATATCAACCGTGTCTGTCAGATTTTTGGAATTCCATTCACAGAAGTGGTAAAATTATGTTTTATGCAAAATTCAGTTTTTAACCTACCACTTAGTGGTTTCACTATTCATCAAAAATTGAAAGTTTTCAGAAAAATACCAAAATTTCACCCTAGGCTAATTTCGATATTCTGAGTCCAAAAATGAAGTCCATTTTGAAAAATAAAATTTATAAAATTCAAAAATTGGTTATTACTATTCATAACGGCTAGTTTTAATAGCATATTGTTGTTTAGTGAAACTCGGTATTGCGTACAACGCAAGCTATCGAGGAAGGTCGCGATTGCGTGTAAAGCAAGCCAAGCAAGTGTTGTGTAGAAAAAGATTCCTTTGATGATTTATATAACATAAAAGTCTCGGGTGTTACATTGTACCCCCCTTAAAACGAATTTTGCCCTCGAAATTCGTCACTTTGTAACAAACAGATGAGGATACTTCTCCCTCATCATATCCTCAAGCTCCCATGTAGCTTCTTCAAGTTGGTGGTTCCTCCATAAAACTTTCACCAATCGAGTGGTCTTGTTTCGTAGGACTTTTTCGCTACGATCCCGAATCTCTATCTGCTGTTCTTCATAAGAAAGATCTTGCTCCAGCGGTACAACTTCTGAGCTGAGTACATGTGAAGGATCTGGTATGTACTTTCTCAGGAGAGATACATGGAACACATCATGAACTTGAGAGAGATTCGGTGGAAGCGCCAATCGGTAAGCTACCTTTCCAACCCGATCCAATATTTCGAAAGGACCGATATATCTAGGGCTCAACTTCCCCTTCTTTCCAAATCTCATAACCCTCTTCCAGGGAGATATTTGTAAGAACACTTTATCACCCACTTCAATCTCTAGGTCTTTTCTTCGGTTGTCGGCATAGCTTTTCTGTCGACTCTGAGCTGCTCTTATGTGTTGTTGAATAGATCTGACCTTTTCTGCCATCTCATCAACGAGATCTGGTCCTAATAGCTTTCTTTCCCCAACTTCATCCCAGCAAGTAGGAGTCCTGCATTTCTTTCCATAGAGAGCTTCATAAGGAGCCATCTGAATACTGGAGTGAAAGCTATTATTATAAGAAAATTTCACCAAAGGTAGGTGTTGATCCCAACCTCCTTTTAAATCCATAGAGCAAGCTCTCAACATATCTTCTAGGGTTTGAATTGTTCTCTGAGACTGACCGTCTGTCTGGGGATGATAAGCAGTGCTGAAACTCAACTCTGTATCCAGAGTATGCTGAAGACTTCTCCAGAACTTCGAGGTAAATCTCGGATCCCAATCAGATATAATAGAAAGTGGTACTCCATGCAATCTTACCACTTCCTTTACATATATCCTGGCAAGCTGATCTAGAGAGAAATCCTCTCTAATAGCAATGAAGTGTGCAGACTTTGTAAGACGATCAACTATGACCCAAATAGTATTATTGCCTTTGGATGTTTTAGGAAGTCCTGTGACAAAGTACATAGTGATGTTTTCCCATTTCCATTCGGGTATGGGTAATGGTTGTTACATCCCCTTAGACTTCTGTCTCTCAGCTTTAACTTGTTGACAAACCAAGCATCGAGAGACATATTCAGCAACATCTCTTTTCATGCCATCCCACCAGAAGTACTCCTTCAGGTCCTTATACATCTTCGTGCTTCCAGGATGAATAGAGAATGATGAACTATGAGCCTCATCCAGCAGCTCCTTCTTTAATTCGGGGATGGGAGGAACACAAACCCGATTCCTGAACTTTATTATCCCATCACAATCAAGGTTGAATTCAGGAACATTTCTCACCTTCTTTTGTAACTCGACATCTTATTTCTGTGCCTCTTTAATCTTCACATGTATATATGGTTGAACATTCATTTGAGAAAGATAAGATTTTTCCCCTTCCATTATAATTCCAAGATCCATCCTTTGTAAATCCATAAATATTGGATCTTTTGTGATCCTCATCATGGATAAACTAGCATGGTCTTGCCGACTTAATGCATCTGCCACCTTGTTTTCTTTCCCAGGGTGGTAATGGATTGAGCAGTCATAATCCTTAATCAGCTCCAACCATCTTCTTTGACGCATATTTAGCTCCTTTTGTGTGAAAATATACTTTAAAATTTTATGATCAGTATAAATATCACACCTTTCACCATAAAGGTAATGCCTCCAAATCTTTAATGCAAAGATTACTACATACAACTCCAAATCATGTGTTGGGTAATTTTTCTCATGGATTTTCAACAGTCATGAGGCATAAGATATCACCATATCATTTTGCATAAGAACACACCCCAATCCCTTCTTGGATGCATCACTGTAGATCACAAACCTTTCTCCACTACAAGGCAGTGTGAGCACAGGTGCACTGGATAACCGTCTTTTCAACTCCTTGAAATTCTCTTCACATTCCTCTATCCAGACAAACATAACTCCTTTCCGAGTCAACTTGGTGAGTGGATTAGATAATCGTGAAAAATCTTTTACAAAACATCGATAATATCCATCCAAACGAAGAAAACTTCGGATCTCAGTTACTGTTGTTTGTCTCGACCATCTTTCGATAACCTCTGTTTTTGCTGGATCCATAGATATCCCCTCTTTTGAGATTATGTGACCCAAAAATGAAACTTTTTGAAGCCAAAATTCACACATGGTAAATTTGGCATAAAGCTTCTCCTTTCTCAGGGTTTTCAATATAATTCTCAAGTTATCTTCATGCTCTTCCTTGCTCTTTGAATAGACAAGAATATCGTCTATAAAGACTACCACAAATTGATCAAGATAGTCTTTAAAGACTCTATTCATTAGATCCATGAAGATAGCAGGGGCATTAGTAAGACCAAATGGCATCACTATAAATTCATAGTGTCCATACCTTGTACGGAAAGCGGTCTTTGGTATATCCTCCCTTTTGACCCTTAATTGATGATACCCTGAACAAAGATCAATCTTGGAAAAGTATTGAGCTCCGCGTAGTTGGTCAAATAAGTTATCAATGCGTGGGAGAGGATATTTGTTCTTGATAGTGATCTTGTTAAGTTCTTGATAATCAATGTAGAGTCTCATTGATCCATATTTCTTCTTAACAAATAGAATAGGTGCTCCCCAAGGTGACGCACTAGGGCGTATGAATCCCTTATCAAGATTCTCTTGGAGTTGCTTCTTCAATTCCTGCAACTCAATTGGGGCCATTCTATATGGTGTCTTTGAAATAGGCAAAGCACCCGGTATGAGTTCTATTGAAAACTCAACTTCACGATTTGGTGGAAGACCCGGTAATTCCTCTGGAAAGACATCATCAAACTCCCGTACAATGCGCATATTCTTAATCGTGAGTTTCTCACCAACCATTTGAGATAAATAACCTCCATTTAGTGGAATCAATACCCATAAGATGGAAGAAATTTCCACTGGAAGGTTATGTTCATCCTTGCATTGATAGACGATCGTAGATTGATCTGGAATATGAAATGTGACTTCCCTTCTTTGGAAATTGATATGAGCTCCATGTAGAGAAAGCCAATCCATGCCAAGAATCACATCAAATTCCACTAAAGGAAGGATCACAAGATTTGCAGGAAGCACTTTCCCACAAACTTCGATCGGAGAATAATTATAAACTTTTGATGCGACTGTTGTGCCATTAGGTGTTGTCACAGCTAACTGAACATCTAATTGTTGAGGTAATATGGTGATACCCTTAGAAAATTCTTTAGAAATAAAAGAGTGGGTGGATCCAGAATCAAATAAAACATTTTCTACTTTAGAGTGGATGGTAAGTGTACCTTTCACCACTTCGTTATCGTACTCCACATCGCTGATAGAAATTGCATGTGACTTTCCTTTGTCTTTAGCCTTAATATTTTGTTGACGTCGACCATCATCATCAACCCTTGGATTTGGGCATTGATTGGCATAATGCCCCATCTCCTTGCACTTGAAACATTGAAGTGTAGTAGGTTCATTCTGTGTATCCCTTCCTTTGTTTGCGTCATTAGACATCTTCTTCCCATTATCGCGGCATTCAAATGCCCGATGACCTTCCTTTCCACATTTAAAACGTTTACTTGTCCCTTTAATACAACTCCCTCCATGTTTCTTTCCACACTTTGAGAAAAAGGGAAAGCTCATATTCTTTTTAGTGTGCTCATTAGATTTTCCTTTGAATTCCATCTTCCTCTTCCTATCAAACCCATGTGACTGATGGGTTACTCCAATCTCCATCTCGACTTTGAGAGCACATCAAACGATTTCCTCGTAGCTATTGAAGTCCCTTATGGATAACGCCCTTCGAAGACTTGGTTTTAAGCCACTAAAGAATCGATCGATCTTACTCTCAGGTTGGATAATAATACAAGAAGCGTACCTTGCAAGTCTTGTAAAATTTGCTTCATAGGTACCAACAGATTCATCATCCCTTTGCTTCAGTTCAAGAAACTCTTTCTCCATCTTTGTTCAGAGAATACGAGGGAAGTACTTATTGAAAAATAAGTTCTTGAACTCGTCCCATTCCATAGAATCAATTTCATCCCTTTGCCTCATATTCTTAATAAGATTCCACCATTGATCAGCATCTCCTTCCAAACGATACACTGCTAGGATGACTTTATCATGTTCATAACATTGAAGAACTGAAAATATCTTTTCAGTAGTACTAATAAATTGTTTAGAAACTAATGGATCAGTAGTCCCGCTGAAAGAAGGTGGACGCTGCCTCATGAAGGATTCAACAGAATGTTTCTCCTTCCTTTGCTCGTTTGGAAGTCCTGCATGATTCATAGCTTGAGAAATTTGTGTGATCATGGCTACAAGATTTTTCATTCCAGCTCCCATATCGTTTGGTTGCTCAGGGGGGCAATCATTGCATTTCCCATCACATTCCGCATTAACACGGTTCCTTCGGGTACCAGCCATTGACTAAAACCAAGAAGAATAGTGTGAGCAACACTAATTATAATAGGAAAACAACATAATTCAAGAATAAAATTTTCATGCTTAAGGTCTTATCCTAGGGTATTCATGGCCATTTCTAAAACACTAAGATTATGTTCTTTGCTTAGACTTATCCTTTGGGTTCTTACTAAGGCTTTCACATCCTAGTTTCCAAAGGCTGACTATACCCTTCCTCTGATACCAACTATAACGGTCTAGAATTACTTCCAGTGGACTACAATTGATACCTATCAGGGCACTCCATGGGCGGCTACACCCCCTGGGCGGGACACACCACCATCCCTAGTGGCATCCATTTCCTCATGAAGCCCTTGGGCGGAGAGCCATGCTTCGTCCAACGCTCACATGTGAGAGTTCCCAAGGATCGGATACATTCCTACCTCTTTTTCCTCTGATACCAACTATAACGACCCATACTTTACATACGTTGTTAATACTTAAATATTGAGGCACACTTATTACAACATATGACAAAAACACAAAGGACCGTATAGGTATAGTGTCTTTAGAAACTGGGAAACATAAACAACCGGTTCATAAATCTTCTACAGTGTCTCCCATTTATTTCATCATATCTAGGGTCCCATTTAGCATATTCTACTTAATATCCATCTTCCTGACCTGGGGGAAATAAAACATAAAAGGGTGAGCTCAAATGCTCCGCAAGGGCAAATAAAAATCATATCATATCTTTTTGAAAATCATAACCTGCAAAAAGAGATCATAATATCTTAACATGGAATAAATCATAGAAGTGAAAATGAGATCCCCATAATCATAACATGAAACATGAAACTTTTTGGCATGCACACATAATCATGGAAAATCATTTCTTGTTAGTCATGACTCATTGCCAAGACTATCTTAGTGGACAAAGTCCCTTTCTGAACCGAGTCACCCTCCTTCCAGTCCTGTTTCACTGAACCGGTATAACCTACCGTTCCAGCCATGTCTATCTCATGAGATATAAAATCTTTACCCAATGCATTGGAGGGTGATATAGGTCCCACCCATCTTATAATGAATCCTTTCTTATGTGTGCCACATAATCATAAAACATACATCATCGCATAACACATGTAACAAAAATGGGATTCTTGAAACATCATGACATCATAAATCAATTCATATAAGATAAAGGAATTCATAAAAATAATTCCATAACAACATGATCAAATCAATGTAATAATAGGGATAAAAACAGAACCCTTTATTATCTTAGATGGAAAATAATTTTGAAAAAACACTTGAACTCCATTCTTGAGGAAGATATCCTTTCTTCTTCAAAAACATTTTTCCTTTCATAACATGTCATACAAATTTAAATTAAAAGAAGTTGATTAAAAATAAACTTTAAAACTTTTAAAGGAAGCTTCTTGGAAATAATGTTTTAAAAATCCATTCATGCCATATAAGTTAAAAAAACATTCTTCGTACTTTTGTCGGAAAAGTCAAAAAGTACCTCGTACGAAAAACGACAAAAGATTCCTTTCATATTCTTTACTAAAAACTCACCGAAGGGTAAAATTGGATTTAGACTTTTGTAAGTGGATGGAAACAATATTACATATTGATGGAACATGGATGTGGATGATAAAATACACCCCAGTAAATGCCAAAGTATAAACAATCCTGGATAAAAATGAGATTGTGATATTTCCCTTACCTTAGGTCCGATTTGCTTTGTACGTGTCCGAAGCTCCAGTATAATGGTTTAAATAATGTCATTGACTTATTCCATAATCATATATATTGATATGATATCATATATGGTCATATTATTAGCTTATTATTAGTAATATTTCATTGTTACTTATTACTCGGGTCTTTATTGCCTTTTGTTCTTATGCGTGTTTTGCCGAATAAATTCTTATTCTTCTTTTAAGGTTATAGATACCTTACATCCATAATGGTATTAGTGTAACATATATCATATTTATTCATTCAATTCATTTATATAATTACTATGTAATGATGATCATGTAGAACGAGTCGCATCACATCGTGGAGACGGTATTCCGTACGTACGCACGAGTGATGATATCATTCCTATGATCGTGGAACTGTATTGGAGTATATATATATTATTTAAGTATCAATATTAATTTATAATAATCATAAATAGTTACTCATTACACCATTATACCCATCCTTGTAAAGTGATGGTGGAAAATAGATTACACCACGGCGTGGAGACAGTATTCCGTACGTACGCACGCGTGGTGATTTCATTTTTCCGTTGGATGGATAGAAGGTGAATTAGGGTTGTTTCATATTTATAATAACATATCAGTATGTAATTAATACTGATGTTATTACTTTATCATGAAACAACTAAAGAATAAGAAGTTGAAGAAGAAATAAATTGAAAAGATCGGTAATGGATATTACCTCTTCTTTGGAACGCCTCTTTGAATCCTCCACTTAGGGAACTAAGATTGGTCTTTGAAGAAGACCAGGACCTATACGATTATTCTAGTGAAGTGGAGAGGAGAAAATGTCAGGGTTTGGCCTAGCTTGAGTGCTCAAATTGGTGTGAGGAGGAGGGGAAGGAGGTGCCCTTTTATAAGGGAGGAGAGGGGCACCTTAGGAATATCTCAAAATATTATTTTATATTAAAGTCACAATCGGTTTATAATGGTCCCAAAGGGTCTTATTTCGAAGCTAAAGTGGGTATGGGTCGAAATCCTATCAACAAATAGGATTTAGACATGTTTAGGGTATTATTTTAACCTTATCAATTAGATTTAACTCTAAGTTAAATAATTTAACTTTTACCGTGTCTTTTTGTTTTCTTTCACTATATGGTTAATACACTTACTATAACTTTCCAAAAGAACCCCAAATTGTTTATTATTAATATATATATCCTTATATAAGTCATTTGGCCGAACCTTATATTTTTAGGAATAAAATAACAATTAGTAATATAATATTTGATTTAAAAACTATTTTGTGTCAATTTTGACACTATTTGATATATGATTTTTTTGAAAGTCATAACAGAATTATATGTTCGAACCAAGTTGATTAAATCAACACTAATATATCATAGTAACCTAGAAAATTATTGTAATTCATAAAAAGTCTCAAATTACATTTATTTTGGTGTTTATAACATCAATTATGTCAATATTTCCTTAATAAGATAATTACTGCATCATCATTGTGTCATAACTAAATTAAACTATTTAATGTCGAAAAATTACAAATAAAATACCATTATGTAGGAAATCTTTTTAGCTTTCTAATGAATATTTATAGTCGAATTTATCTTATGTATAACCCCATATTAAAAATTCTTTACTTATTAAACTTTGATTTTAACTATTTTAACCCTTCTTTAAATAAATTAATAATAAATGTCCTAATCTAATCCAAGTGGGCCTAAATGGTCATATTTTATTCCTAAGTTTGTTTTTGGTCGAATTACACTTGTCCAATAGAATTAGGACATGTGTTAGGGTAATAGTAATATCATATTTACCCTTAGTTACCCTATTTACTATTAACCGCGGTAAAAAAAAGTAAAAAGTTACTATTCACCAAAAAATTATTTTTATCTCATTGAACCACATTTTACTTACTGATATCAACCGTGTCTGTCGGATTTTTGAAATTACATTCACAAAAGTGGTAAAATTAAGTTTTATGCAAAATTCAGTTTTTAACCTACCACTTAGTGGTTTCACTATTCATCAAAAATTGAAAGTTTTCAGAAAAATACCAAAATTTCACCCTAGGCTAATTTCGTTATTCTGAGTCCAAAAATGAAGTCCATTTTGAAAAATAAAATTTATAAAATTCAAAAAGTTGTTATTACTATTAATAACGGCTAGTTTTAATAGCATATTGTTGTTTAGTGAAACTCGGTATTGCGTACAACGCAAGCTATCGAGGAAGGTCGTGATTGCGTATAAAGCAAGCCAAGCAAGTGTTGTGTAGAAAAATATTCCTTTGATGATTCATATAACATAAAAGTCTCAGGTGTTACAGAATAACTATTGACGATGTGAGTGGGGAATGTGGTAAATTAGTTGGTCTCTTTTTCTCATCACTCAGAACTTCCTAGGTGGAATTTAGAATTTCTCTAACAAAGATTAACATCTAGTGGAAGCCTTATAACATGCCAAGAAGGTGTGCCTGTTGTCTCCTACAAAACCTGCAAGAAGATTCTCCAAGGCTAAGACCGCGACTCTTGCAATGGTAGAGGCCCCTAGACACCTGGAACTGTTACCATCAGAGCCACATATATAGCCTCACCGAGGTCCACGTCCTCAAGCTCATCCTCCATCTCAAAATCACTCGCCTTAGAATTAGCAGGAGTCACCGTGTAATGTGCCACCCCTGCCTAGGTGTGACAATCTAGTTTAACCTCCCCACCAAGCTCTTCCAACCCCTTATAATGTCTAGGCTCCAAAATCCCCATTCCCTAATCACAGAAACTAGGCCTACTCCTTAAATTAGGCTCAGGTCCCAGATTATTTTTACAGTGCCTAGGATCATGGAATCCTTTCGTTGCCATAATTTAGGAGGCCTGAAGAGGAATATATCACTGATCTGCCCAATTACAACCCTTATCAGCAATTATTTGTAAACTCTATCAAGTAGCGTTATGTGTACAAATACTGGCTCTAGGACCAAGTCGATATCCAAATAGTTATATTCGGATCAACCCCAACACATGTGGTATGTATGTCGGAAAATATTAATGGTGAAAATAAGGGTGAATGGAAGTAGGTTTCTAGTAATGGGTCTCAAAATTATGAAGACCAGATAGATCACAGGGCAGTCTCCCATAACCATGGTTTTATTCATTCATTTTTAAATCATCCTGATCCTTATAAAGTCGCTACTCTACCTTTAGATACTACCTCTGCCTCGAAATTTCAGTCCTCCACCTCCTAGAAAGGCAGAATTTGATAGTTCAAGGGATACCAAATCCCTCCACATGTGCTAAATCTGTCCCATAATCATAGTGAATTCATTCCCTAAGAGAAGGGGATTACTCCTATTACCCTCCTAAAAACACAAGACTCCTAAATTGATGATGAGGAGTATTCCTCAATGAACACCAATGAGATGGTGGACCCATACATGGTACCTAGTGATAAGGAATGCCAATCATACACTCTTAATTTTCCCAGTCTATTCCTAAATCTATGAGGCCGTAGATATGAGAATCATCATAATGCATTGGTCCGCGCATCTATCCAATCTGTCCACACTACTGAGACTAGATAGTAGGCTCAGTACATAGATCATCACGCACAACCTTCTCACCGTGTTTATTTAGATTCACCCCCACCACCGTTCGTATTTCTTGATCAGGAAGCGCCACCAAGACCATGCCATGATGAACCACATTTATTTGAGGATAGAACTCATTCATCTGGCCGTCAGTCGGTGGTCACTCTACATGGTTCAACAGATGAGCATTGGGATATCTCCAGTACTAGTCAGAATCTACCGATTCGACCAGTAGTACCCATCATGCCTCTTGTTGTAAAGAAACCTCCTATCAAAATAATTGTGTTCCATATATGGAAGTATGATGTACTTAAGCACATTGATAGAATTCCAAAAAGGATCTCAATCCTCAAAGATATATGAATGTCTACAGAAATGAATGAAGTCCTCAAAATGGCTTTGAGAACCCCATCTAGTTTGAGATAGAGATAGAATCTCCATAAGCCTTCCATGCTAAGAAATTCGAGCATATGGAATGTCATAACATCATTTAATTCTTGGGGGAATATGAAGGTTCCCCTATACAGGGGCATATCCTCCAACTACACACCACTAGTAAGTTTAATAGCATGGAAGTATCCCATCATCTTGTCAACATAGGTTCTGGGATTAACCTCATTCCCACCCAGATGCTCCGTAGTCTGGGACTGCGTGAAATAGATTTGAATTCCTCTGACCTGAAGATTCAAGGTCATAACAAAATAGGGAAGACACCAGTTGGAAATATCCCCCTAGAGATCCAGTTCTGTGGCCTAATTACCAACAATGAGTTCATGTTTCTCCCATTGGAAACTGCTTACCAAGCGTTGATGGGTAGACCATGGCTCCACCTTCATGTGGAAGTCCCTTCATCATATCACCAATACCTCAAGTACTCCCTTAATGGTCGAGTGGGTGTGCTCCAAGGTGATGTGTCTCCATTTTATCCTAAGAATCCCGCTACCTAGATGTTGAATACTACAAGAAAAAGGACAATCAGATTCAGACCAATGAGTTTTAGGATACTACCTTTGTGACTGACCCAGGGGATAACCTAGATGATATCTACATTTTCCCCATTCACATATTGGATGCCACAACCCTAGACATGGGACACTTCTTTGTCATCTCTAGTACAAAGGGGAAGTTTGTTTCCATGTGTAGGGGACCTAAGAATATTATATTATACTCCTACAGGAATTAGGTTCCAGTGATCCCACAACACCATACCCCTATAAGGTATTAGAATGTACGCCCCATGGAAACAAAAATAATTCATACTTTATGGTTCCATTGGTCTAGGTTTATCCAACTCAATACAACACACCAATAATGTTTTAAAATTATATAGTGTGTCCCACTGGTTCAAAGGTTTGATGAAATCTAATCCACAGCTTTTGTCACCATGATTTCAGTAGTGAAAGAGTCCCCCGGTGAAGATTCCACCACTTCTTAGGCCAACACCAGCATTCAGTCATGGTCAGCTAACTCAGATTAATTTCCCTTGCTGATGATCTTCTCTGTGTGTAAAATGAAGAGGATTTTGGAGGATTCTCCTCCAGTGTTTGATGAAGTTGTCGCCACCATAGTCAGTGAGTTGGTACAGGTGAACCTCATCTCCAAGACAGATCTAAAAACAACAATGGTTAGTGCAGCCATATCTGTCAAAGAACAAAAGAATTACATGGATTTCATAAAACCATTATTGAGATGTATTTTCCTAGAGTTATTACGAGATGCCAGGAATGGATCTCTAGGTCTCTGTCAACTGAATTTGTCTCTCAAAAAACCATCAAGGGTTCAAATAATCTGATATAGAGATACACACTTCTCACAGTTCCATGGTTGAGGCTGAAGTTGATAAGATCACTAAATCCAACTTCCTCAAGTAATTCCAGTACCCAAAATGGCTAATCAAAATTGTGTCTATCATTAAGAATAATAGAAAAATAAGAGTCTATATAAACTTACGGAATCTCAATCATCACTTCCTAAAAGATAATTTCCCACTTCCTGCAACAAAGTAATTGATCGATGCTACTGCTGAATTCTAGTCCCTCTCCTTCATGGATGGTTATTCTAGGTATAATAAAATACAAATGGATCCTGAGGACGAATAATATACCACCATCATAGCACCAAATGGTACTTTCTGTTACTTAGTAATTCCTTTTGGTCGGAAGAATTATGGTGCGACCTATCTCCATTATATGTGCCAAATATTCAAAATGATCCTCAGAACATTGGTGGAATGCTACATTGATGTTTGTGTGGTCAAATATCACAAGATTCAGGACCATCTCAATGATCTTGTGAAATTTTTCAGCTTCCTCTACTCCCACCATCTGAAGATGAACCCCCTAAAGTGTGCATTTGGATTTACCTATGGAATGTTTCTTGGATTTGTTGACTAATATAGAGGCATCAAGATCATTCCGGAGAAGATCAAGGCCATCAGTTAGATGCCTCCTTGGAGAAACCTTCATTAGATCTTAGGATTTCAATTCTACTTAGCCTATATATGCTGATTCATTGTGAATCTAGATGGAATGTGTAATACCTTTTACCGAATCATAAAAGAAGATTTCAAATACTAGTGGGATGAGGATTTTCAGGATTATTTTGAAGACATCAATAAGTACCTGCTACAGCCTCGAATTCTAATTCCACCAATCTCCATAAATCTGTTGGTCCTTTATATGACAGCTCTGGAATGATCCCTCAATTCCCTTCTTTCTTAGAAGAACAACAAGGGGATAGAGAACAGTTTATACAATCTCATCTATGTTATCCTTAATACAGAGACCATATATTCCTCTATCGAGAGGATATTCCTTTAACAAGTATTCATAGTCCAGAAGTTGAGACATTACTTGTAGCACCATGAGATACAGCTAGTGTCACGTGTGGACCCACTAAAATATATTCTGAATCACCCCATTTTGATTTGTCATCTATCTCGGTGGGTAGTGATTCTTCAGCAGCTTGACATCAAGTTCATTTCACTGAAATATATCAAGGGGAAGCCACTAGAAGACTTCCATTTAGCCCATATATCCCACACAGAGTAGCCTCTGGATCATGATTTTCCAAATGAGGTAATCCTCTCAGTGGATCAAGCCGAGTTTTGTTGGTAGATGAAATTTGACGGCGCTTCATGAAGCCCTAACGGTAGAAAAATAAATGATCATATGATTAACAGAGTGGGCCTTAGTATCTTCTTATCCAAACCTACATAGGTTGTCCTTAACTATTCTTTCTTATTGTCAGAAGTTTATACTAACAACTTGGTCAAGTATCAGTCCCTCATCACTAGTCTTAAGCTATCCCTTGAGATAGATGTTCCCCACCTTAGTGTAAAATTGGACTCCGAGCTGGTCATTAATAAGATCAAGAGTGACAACATCATTAGGAGTCCATATCTTGCACCCTTGTTAGGTATCACTCTCAAGCTGATGGATCAATCCCCTTCCCATCCTAAGTTCATTCTTGTTCCTCGATCATAGAACGGTTAAGCTGATGTCATGTCCAGCATTTCTGCATCTCTCTCAAAGCCTGGCCAGGATGATTTGATCATCCATATGGAATATAGAATAGTCATCACTCTTGTCACTCCAGAATGTGATGATGACCAGCAGGTAAGTCACCTTAATGTTAAAGCCTCCAGATTGGGACCTCTAGGAACCTTGGCCACTATGTTGAAAGAGATCCCTAATTGGACAACTCCTTTCATCAAGTACCTCCATCATGGAAATATCCTGAAAGATATAGCCAAATGTGAGTGAATACATTGAAGTTCAGTGAAGTTCACCTCCATAGTGGTCCTAGTATTGATCATATCCTATACAGATGTGGGTTGGATGGGATTCTCCTCTATGGCATTAAAGGAGATGATATTTTCTAGGTTATACAGGAAGCTCATGCCAGTTCCTATAGAGCTCTACAGGAAGGGCTGAAACTCTCTTATCAGATCCAAAGGATTGGATATTTTTGGCTCACCATGGTCCATGACTGTATCAGGTTATCCAAGATGTTTCACATGTGCCAGATTCATTCTAATTTTGTGCATCAGTCACCAGAGCCTCTCCATACTACCCTGTACTCTTGGCCCTTTTTGGTCTAGGGACTTGATGTCATAGGACCATATAAACCATCAACATCTCTAGAAAGAAGGTTCATCAAAATCACAAAGGACTTATTTTCCAAATAGAAAGAGGAAATTCCACTCATGGAAGTCAAGGCATGTTCTATCATTGATTTCATGATCTCCAATATCATCCAGTGATTCAGAGTCCCTCACTTTGTACTCACCAATAGCGGTACCAGCTTCCGAGTAGTCGAGATGAATAAATTGTATGCCAAGTACAATATCCATTCTAATAATACCTCTCGCTATCACATGCAAGAAAATGGATAGAATGAGGTGTTCAACAAAACCCTCTCTAGAATCTTGCAGAAGATGGTTGGTCAGAACCAGAAGATTGGGATGGATAAACTCCCCAATTATCTTTGTGCTTACCAGACGACAACTCATAATTCCACTGAAGTAACCCAATGATCTATGGTGTATGAAACACAGGGAGTCCCTCCCATTGAGATTCATTTTCCATTACTCTGCACAGCCATCTACAATTAGCAGATGTCAGATAAGGTAGAATAAGTCACTGTGGATGAACTGGAATCCTTTGATGAAAATAGGATTCATGCCTTTTATAATCTGAATAGGCACCAGAAAAAATAGAAATGGATTTCAATAATAAAGTTCATCTCCATTATTTCTTACAAGGTGACACATTATTAGCCCTGAGAACACCAATAACACCTGATAGGAAGACACCAACGCTTGAGCCAAAATGGGAGGGACCTTATGTCGTTAACAATGTTTACCACAATAGTGCATACTCTTTGGTCACTATGGATGATGAGCACATTACTCCTTGCGCCAATTCCCAATTCATCAAGTAGTAAATCACATGAGTGGTCCTTTCATTTTTCATGATGATAAATTATAAGTATCAAACATGCCACAAATGGTCCACCCTTAATGACCTTAAACTAAGATCCCCTCATCTTGTATGATGATAAAAAACAAACGGTGAATACACCTTATGGTTTTATCTCTACGAACTTAAACTAAGATCTATCTCTTCCTTGTTACAATACATTATACTTCACAGGTATTGTCACACTTCACACATCCCTTCATTTGGGTCTTCATCATCTTTCACATCTAAAAGGTCCCCCAGAAGCCTATTCTCATACCATCTTGTCTTGCCTACCATTCTGGTCCAATGTCCCATAGGATCTTGAATGAAAATTTTATACAATTCTCACATTGTGAATATGGATAGAGATCAAGTCACACTTGTTTTCCCCATTCCATAACACAAAATATGGAAACTATGTTGTGAATATGGTCAAAAATTATCTTCTATCATTATTTCCATCCCCATGGTCTCCCAAATATCAAGTTCGGTGATTCAACCTTTTTCACCCTTCTATCCCACACACACAACATTAAACTGGGTATCTACGGTCCTAGCTCTAAATCATTAAACTAAGATCTCCCTCATCCTTACCACATGGTGATAAACTACTTGTTATTTCAAGAACTATATATGGATTTATTCCCATCATCATGGGGTGCATAGAAATGACCAAAATTGTTGGCATTGGGTTCAGCCTAGGTCCCTGAACCTTTTTAGGCCCCTTAGCATGAGGTTCCCCCTTGGGGTTGTTCATAGTGTGATGTGGACTTCTCTTGTCCTCATTATCATTGGGCAGGCTTTATCACACCATGTGCATTCCCTTTAGAACCTCATTCTACCTCCTACGTATGTCCATACCATATGACATTAAACTACCTGGCATCTCAAGAACTATGTATGGATTTATTCCCACCCTAAAGGAAATGCAGGAATGCCCAAACATTTTGTCATCAAGTCCAGCCCCAAGTTACCCATTTTTGGGATTATTTCCCAAAATTCATTTTGAAAGAATGTGGCATCTTATGGAATTCTTTAGTCCTCATTCACACTGTTTTTACAACAACCACACCATGTGCCTTCATTAGGAATACCCCTTTCTCTCATCCTTAACACATGGTGTTAAACCGCATGACATTTCAAGAACGACGTGTGGATTTATTCCTATCTATGTAAGATATGTAGAAACACCCAGGCATTTTGTCCCCGAGTCCAGCCCAAGTTTTAAAAATTATCTCCTTCAATTGGCCATTCGACCATGGTTCTCATGGGATTATGTGGTGTGGCATGTGGAAATACATTTTCCTAATTCACATCGGTTTATAATACTCGCACCATGTACTTCCTGCCTTTGGGATTATTCCTTTTATCTATGTCCTTACCACATGATGTTAAATTACATGGAATATCTATAACTACATTTGACAGGATTCCCATATTTATGGGATATGTATGAATGCCGAAACATTTCATCTTTAGGTCCACCCCTAGGTTCTTCAACCTTTTTGACCCTTTTGGCCTTATCCTATGGTCCGAGTTCTACGACCTTAAACTAAGATCTCACCAATCCCACAAGATATTAAACTATTTTTTCCTGCTTTCAAGAAATTAAACTTGAATGAATTTATGTTTCTTTTAGCATAACCTTAAAAGGTAAGTACCCCTTTGTCCCGCATGATGTTAAACTGCACGACACATTGCTGAAATCCCTTATTCAGGCCTCTTGGACTAAGTCTCCTCTTGGGAGTGTGTGGTGTGGTGTGGAATTATTTGTTCCCATTCAAATAAGGCTATTTTTTCCATGACATGATCATTACTTCTTTGAGTCTTTACATTCATCTGAGTCCTTACTACATGATGTTAAACTAAACGGTATTATAGAGCTACGTATGTCCTGATTCCCATCCTTATGGGATATGTATGAATTCCTGAGCATTTCTCCTTAGGTCCAACCATGGGATCACCAACCCATTTTACCCCATTATTCTGCTCGTCTCGTCATGTAATCTTCCCCTAGTTGTGCCCTTCAACTTGTATGCCACCTCATCAACATACTTATAGGCACTATGATTTATGACTTAGAGTGTTAAATTCTCTATGGACATGATCTCATTCTATTTCCACACTTCATGTGTCACTTTTCTTGGGTCTCTATCATATCTCACATCCAAAAGGACCCCTGAGTGGTATGATTGATCGGCCTCATGGATCACCTACCATTTTGGGTCAACTTCATGGAAGTTATATAAAAAAATTTGATATAGGTTTTGTGTTATGAATATGGTCAGTGTTTGACCCTCACTTGTTTTTCCCTCCCAAGTCACATGATATGGATACTGGGCTTTGAATATGGTAAAAAATTATCCTCTATCATTATAACAACCCCATTATTCCCTAAATATTTCTTTCGTGATTCACATTTCATTCTATTTCATCATGTTCAGACGAATCTTGACACCCTCCATGTTATTCCTCTGTGCACTTTAGCATGTTGAGAGGACGAACCAACATTGTGGGGTCATCCTTGACTCCACACCTTTGTTACTTACCATTTTCTCCAATGTGTTGTAAATGTATTCTCCACCCTTGCTTCCCACACCGATCATGGATTATGTGGGCTTAGGTATTTGGGTGAGGTTTTTACATTCATAGAAGAACCACACTTGCCTATTGTCTAAGCTCTATGACCATAAACTAAAATCATCTGCATCCTTACAGCATGATGTTAAACTAGAATTCCTGTCAGAACTATGTGTTCCTTTATTCTCACCTTTTTGGGGTACGTAGTGACACCCGGGCACTTTACCATAGGGTTTAGATATAGAGTCATGAACCTTTCCATCCCTTCTCGGTCTATGTTTTCTATTGTGGAAGGGTGAAGTTTGATGTTGGACTCTCTTTTCCTCATTCACGTTGGGCTACCTCTTGACATTATATTGCACCTCTCTACTCCATGTAGTCTAAACTATATGACATTTAAACTAATAATTCTAGTGTCCAAGTTCATATGACATTAAACTGTGAAATCACTACAATTTTCCTCACCTAAGAGGATATCATTCATTTTGGCATTTTGTATCTACCATACCATCCTCAAGAACTACATGTGGCTTGATTCTCATTATCATGAGATATATACTGACACATAGACTCTTCATCTAAGGTTTAGCCGCAACCCCTTTCATCTTTCTAGCCTCTTGGCCCTAACCCCATTTTAATAATGTGTGGTGTGATATGGACTTCATTTGTCCTCATTCACATAGGTTTTATGAACTTTACCTCATCTCTCTCCCTTGGGGTTCCCATGTCCTTCAATGAATGACCATAAACTATGACCTCGCCCTGGATAATTTTCGGATTCCCCATAACAATTATGGGATGCTTCAATTTCCTCACTAGATAGGATTTCCCCCATTGGTGTTGGTTTCTAACCACTCGTTTATTCAAATAACTATGTTACTTATGATTATTTCACCCAAAAGATACTTAGGGATGCCCGGGAACCTTTCCTTGAGCCCAGGCACATGTTTATTAAACCTTCCGGATATCTACCCCTTATTATAGTACAAATTATATGACCCTAAATTAGGAATCCCTAGTCAATGTTACATGACATTAAACTATTAATCAGGGTCCAGTTAGTATGATTTTAAACTATATACAATGTCTTGGTTATATGATGTTAACTATTCCATATATTATCCTCACCACATGACGCTAAACTACATGTTTATCATCCTCATTTTCCTAACATAAAACTACATGGAATTATTTTACCTCTCCAGAGAGATCCTATTTGGAGTAGGTCTGATCTTTGTTCAAACTAATAAGCTCACCCAATATACCTTCTTCATGGTGGAAAAATTTCAAGAGTGTTTTACTTTATTCGAATAGTCAATCATTCCATCACCACACATTGCGTTCCCTCTATTTTTAATCCCCATTCCCTATCATGTTTTAGGATACCACCTAACGGTTAGGACGCTTGGCCTGAAGCCTTGCCTACCGACCTGGGTTAACATTCTGGAGTACATCATATGACACTTAGAGTTTAGCCGCCTATTTTAAAAAAAATCAGTGGTTGGCCCTAGTTTTCTTTTTCTCATTTTAGGATAACACAATGTGAATGTTTTGTTTTGAATTTGGTCAACTATTATCCTCTATCACCATCCCACCCTCATTTTTCTCTAAATCTTGGGTATCGTGATTCACATTATCCATTCCCCTTCATTGTGATTTATTCCAACACCCATGGAATTATTCTTCTTGTGCACTAGAGAAAGTTGGGGAAGGGTAGTTTGGCTATTTAGAGAAATCAATTCTCTAATTATAGCCCCACTCTTACCTCTCTAAAACGCAATGTGTCATTTATAGATGTCTGGTGATTGTTTGGCACTCTCATATTCAAGGGGAATAATTACTTGGTCATCCCTTGTTTCTCACCTCGGTAACGACCCATGTGATCCAAGTTATTGATCACTGGTTATTTCACAGATACGATAGAGATGTAGTAATCAAAGTAGATAATGAGACTCATGCATTCAACCAAAATAAGAAATCATACATGATAGTATATTTGCGAGTTCATGTTAATTACTTCTACTGTGTATTGACCCCTTCGATAGATGGGTTGACCTCTTCAATGGATCATCCCAACTCCACCACTCTCTAGATTATTGCTTCTCGGATTTTTAATTTCCCTCTAAGATCACTCTATTATTTGCTGGATGCTAAGTGTAGTGCATCAGCCCTAATCCATGACTGATTTTCATCAACTTAGATGTTATTCATCTCTCAGGATACCCGACTCAGCTTCTCCTCAACCTCTAACAAATGTTCCTTCAATCACGATATGAGTTCCAATTGTGTGTCAATGGAATAAAATTCTTCATTCACCCGCAACCTCAAGCATTGGATCTCTTGTTCAAACTTTTAAAGTAACATAGTGCTGATATAATTCCTCTTCTGCTAGCTGACACTAAGTCCATGGTTGTATTCTCATATATTGTTTACCATGTAATCTAGAATGATCATATGAGGGTGTCAGTCATCCACTCCTTCGGCTCATAGTTTGCAAAGCCGAGAACTAATTCTCCCCATTTGGTTTTCCCACAATGGTTGTGGGGTGTCCATGATAAAGTGATTGATGTGTTTCCATGATTGGTGATATAAAACCTTGTTATCCACGTAATTGAAAGTGGTCCTGTCTAGATCTCTAGGGTTAGAAGGTTTATATTTTGGGAACGCCTCCATAAGATCATCAGTAGGGTCTACCTCTGGTGTCCCATCAATTAGGCTGGGTTCTATATTGTTTTTTCGTCTTCATTGCTACATTACACCTTTATAATATCTGGTTCTGTCCCACCAATCACCATACCTACGATTGTAGTTGTTGTGATTTGTTTATCTTGGTCATCCTATTCTACAAAAATCGGATTTCCCCTCAGGATAGGAGTTCCGAGAGCCTGATCCATCCTCCCTAGTATGGTCTATGGAATTTGATAAACTATATAGATAGAAATTTTAAATTATAAGTTGGCTTGGATTGATAGAAAATAGTATGAATTTGAGGGAGGGACTTATAGAGATAAAATAATTTATCTCTCACCTGATTCACTGCCATTAGAACCCTAGGATGTGAACCCCCATATATGGTTGGAAAATCCAAAGACTTGGGAAGGTTCAACCTGGTTGTCGTAGCCCTGGTAGATTATGTGCTCACCATTGTCCCAGAAATAGATCTTGAATATATATCCACCATCGTGAGAAAATGATTTTTGCATATAAGGTTATCCTGTATAATACTAATTTTAGTAAAAAATGCTTGGATGAATTAAGAAAGTGTCACAATGGAATGTTTTGGATTTTACCTCAAGAGACTCAAAAAACTCTTCTATCTCCAAGGTCACAACCTCACCTTCATCCAAATGGCTCCCTCTATTGGAATATTTTCCCTAGGAGGGCCCCTTATATTTATCAGGTAAAGGTAAATTCTCCCTCATCTCAGTAGTGGAAAATTGGGGTGGGACTATTTCATCAAGCAGTACTTTCACCTGATCCATCATTGGATGCGGAGTTCCATGAGAATGCATGAATTCCTCTATATGGGTGATGTAGTTCTCCCCTTCTTCCTAAGACACCAAAAATCTAGCCTTGGAGTGGATTATCTCTGATAGGTCCATCCCAAGATGGTTGATGTTGTCACATATCATGAAAGGAATGAGAAATTGTCTGTTGACATCCCAGGTGTCCTAAGCCTTTGGAAAAATAACATCCTCATGCATGTCTATGTGTCACAGCCACTTCCCAAGAGATTGAGTAGATATCCTGCGGAACCCCCTTTTTGGCCTCCCATTCTTCCATCTCTACTCATATGGTATCATTGAGTCCACCGCAGTCACTTGTCTCCCTCCATGTGCAGGCCCTGGAATTATATTCTTTATCAGTGTCGCAGCCCCACCACTACGATGTGTTCTTTAAATTTTCAGAGCATGGGCTCGATGTTGAGGAGTCCCCCCATCCTCAACATAGATAGTTCATTACTTTAGTATCTCCCCTAGGTAGGCTGCTTCCCAGCTCATTTCATACTCTTTAACTAGCACATAAATAGTGGTAGGTGGAGACAACTCATTCCACATTTTATCGTCCTCCCGTGTAAACATAAGACACATCTGCCTCATCATGCATCCATGATCCTCGTGTTCTACCCCTAGGTAGACTTTTGGGGTTCAATCAATGCATGAACTAGAACTATCTCGTAAAGTGGTGTAGGGTATATGGATCGTAGATGGGATCACAGTCAACCCAGACCACAACAAATCCACCCTGTATGGCCAGGATATTGGACCGTTTCCCCTCAGTTCCCAGACCTCCATCAGTTAATACCCATGTTGGTAGTTGAAAGGGATTGAAGTTGAATTCATCTTCCTTATAGACCATGTTTAGTGAAATTGGTGTATTGAACTTGGCTAGAAAGCTCCCCATTGTATTCAGGATGGTTGGTAAGAAGTCTTACTCAGGAGGAGAAATATGGTTCGAATATTCCAACATATTCATATGTGCCACTATCCAACCATACAGAAAGTGGAGCAGTCAACATACCCATTGTGGTTTCTTCCCCTCATTGTTATTGGCACAACACCATGTAAAATTTCACCAACACAGGGATCCCATGATTGACACGCTCTCCCATCTCTATAATGGAAACTATAACGAACATGATTGGTCGCAGTCCCATATTTGTATCTCTAAAAAATACATTTAGTTGCAGATAAGTGCAGAGATAAAATCAATCAGCCTAACCACTAGTTGATGCTCGGTGATGACATTGTACCCCCATAGTTTCCATTGACTATCCTCCATGATTTTTCTGAATTAATTTTCTTTACTACAATGGGATCCCTTCATACAAGTTGGAGGTCTTACTAGTAGCTTCTTAGGCACCTCCCCCCCTATAATGAAATAATCTTGTGGGAAGGGTGGGAAAAGTCTAAGCCACAACTAGAAACGGATTTCCCTCACTGATTGTTTATCATCACCCGACAGTAATTTCATCAGAACCTTTTCCCACCATGACATCTACTCTGAATCCTCCAATGTGTTATTCGTAAGAAGGAACTCATCTACATCACCCCCAGAATAGGGATTCCTAAGATTTGATATAGGTCCCATAGACTGATGAAGACCTCCTCGTTATGGGGATGGAAAGTGTTGGTCCTCGAAGACCACCTGCTCAAAAACTCTAGCATTATATGTTTTGGCTAGAAGATATGGAATTGGGAATCCCACACAGCTTCATACAGGCCTACCTACTTCAGCTCTACCCGGAATTCATCTCATGATGCACCTACCTAGAAGACTAAGGCCTACTCATCTATGAAGTTTCTGCCTTGTTGTAGGTCCCAATTTTCAATCCACCCCTTCTCTGAGTTCTCTAAATCCTTTTTTAGAATGGTATGTTATTGAGGAGAAGGTACCTCTTGCTGCAACACATTCCCATCAACATTACTGACATGATTATGAATATAGTTGAAATGATAGGCATGTGATATTCTCATGTATGGCCATCAGAATCCCTGAACCACTGGCACTAACATGGCGTGCTCTGAAACCATTAATCCAGTTCATTCTTTATTTCTCCCAAGATGAAGACTTCATCCCTCAGACCAAATATGTACAGTGGTAGTCTTTTATATAGTGGATAGTTATTTTTCACTTCTGTCAGTATCTCTATTAGGGACTCATGATATGAGTGGCTTCACACATATTCTCTGATCCCCTGATTTTTTTCCATCTCATCCCTTCAAGTGGAATCTATAAGGACCTCCTGAGAATCTTCTTGGTTGGCCATTTGGTTATGGGACTTTGTCAGTTTTTGTTTTCTGTTCATAGAGCTTGATAACATAGCACAATCACATAACATGGTCCCAAAGAGTGTTCACATTGAACATGGTCACAGAACCTAAGGGCTCACTACATGGCGTAGATTAACAGGGGGTCGCAGTGCACTAGTTCCCTAAGAAGAATTTGTAGAGAACCGATCAGTAAAACCTGGTTCGCAAAGAGAGTTCACCGAGTATAGATATTCAAGATTTGAGAGCTCCAGAAAAAGATCACATGGATATACGTAGACAAAATAAAGCTCCTTGCATCCTATTTATAGCTGATGATATCAAATGCTTCGTAGAGAGCTTCATGGCACAATTGGCCACGGTGAGCTTCATGACATTCTCGATCCACGATCTGCATACCCCCTCTGTGATTTAGCTTCTAGATCTACCGAAATTTTGTGGAATTACCCTCAGAATCAGACCCTTGTTTTCTTTGTGGCTCCCATTCTGAGGGGGGGATTTGTTGGTGAAAAAATTATATTCCTTGGAAGAAATTAGGTAAGGGTGAGAAAAGTTAAAGGGTCTTTATTGTGAAGCACCTTTGTAAAGACCCCATGCATCACAACCACCTCAAACATACCCAGAAGTCTTCTCCATGACCATTAAAAAGGACTTCTCCAAAACCACCACAATGGTAGTGATGGAATCCTTCACGACTCCATGGAACTTGACTGGATCCTCTACGACTACCGCAAAGGCAGTGACGGGAGCCTTTCTGACTCCGAGGAACATGATCGGAGCCTCCATAAACACCACAAAGGTAGTGATGGAAGCCTTAACGACTTTGAGTAACTTCACTAAATCCTCCAAAACCACTGACAAGGCAGTGACAGAAGCCTTCATGACTCTAAGAAATATGACCATAGCATGCACGAATACCACAAAGGGATGGACTTAAGCCTCCACGAGCCCGAGAAACTTGACAGATCTACCTTCGATTGTGATACAAAATTTTCTTCACAGCATAACTGTACAGAATTAAAATTCCAAATTCATATAAATACTTGGTCCACCCCCACTCTAAAGGATCGATACCCTATCATTTTTCCTTTTACACACTCAATTTTTAAATCACCCATTTTTTTATGAACCATCGAGAAAGTGAACCATCTGGGGTATTTTAGAATTTTTAACCGACTTTTCATTTTTCCTATTCTACCTCTACTTTAAGTTGGGATGCCCTTCATGAAGCCCTTTCTCCCTCACAAAGAAGAGAGCCATTTGGGTACTCAAAACATCATAAAGAACACATTCTTCACAAAGCACCCTCCAAGCACATGTAGACTCCATGCCTAGGCTTGGTCCATTTGCTTCATGATATACTCTCCTTCATGAAGAAACTACACATAAAAAATAACCAAAGATTTTTGAATCCCCTCTCTACAAGGCCTTCTAATTCCAAAACCCCTCTTTTGTGCAGCCCTCCAGGCAAGTTCAAAGTGCTTTCAAGGTTCCCCGATTGGTTATTCTTGTTGTGTTGCCCTGCCTCATGATTCTTTGAATAGGCACACTAACATCTATGACTTCTTCGCATAGCTACACTAATGTGAACCCTCTAATGGATCACTCCAAAAACTCATTAACCAATGGAATTTTTGGTGCCTTCCCTTCATCAAGGGTTAAAGTACACCAGTTATGTAAGTCCTAGGGGTGAGTATTGAATCCCCATCATCTGATTTGTAGGATGTTAAACTGCCAAGAACCCATGTCCTCAACATAAGATGTTAAACTATGACTACCATATGAGTGACAATACCGAGAGGACTAAGAAGGGGATGTGGACTAGAAACCTCTCACTCCCACTCTCCCTATGTTCTTTTTCACCATACGATCATCAGGTAGTCTCTGCATAATCTCCGACCCAACTTGATAGGGTTATCCCTATATGAAAACATTATCCTCCTCGTATATCTGGAAATCCTGCTTGGGCTTCCCACTTGGAGTAAGTCCCAATATTCTTCTCATGGACCTCCAACCATGCATAATCCCTTGTATCATATTTGGGCCTCTAACCATGTGTAAGCTCTGATCCACTCCTTGTGGATGCACCTTTCACGATGTGATCGTCGAGTCTTGTATTGCCTCTTTTTTCTCACACCGAGCATGACTCAAGTGGTCTTATAGTAAGCATCAACCATGAAATTCTCTTTATGTTTTTTACCATACATAAACCCCATGCCCCACTACCGAACTACGTGGACTTTGATCCTTTACCCTTCTATAAAAAGTACATAGGAAGCCTCTATGAGGTTCAATACCATCACCCATCGATCCTGACCACTCTATGTTAGTTCACCCACATCTAGTACAATGTTAAAATGCATTCCCATTCCATCCCTCATGAAGTAAAACTGTATGATTTCCAACTATGTTGGATTTGATCCATGTCTCTGATATAGGAAATGTAGGAAGCCTCCATGAGGTTAAAACTAAAATACTAGTAGTATTTGACATCCCCTTTATTGGGACCGACATCCTTGGCCATCCCCTTACTGTTTTCAGACTTGTTATTAGGAAACTAACCATGAATAATCCCATAATCAATCTATAATCCTCCAACCAAGAGTGTCACTCTTGCGATAGGATGCTAACCACATGTAATCCCCATCATGTATTCAGGTCATTGTACTTGGTGTACACCCCAATACTATGGCCCCATATCCAATATACATGGACTTTTATCTTTTCCCTTTTTAATCAAGGTATGTAGGAAGCCTCTAGGAGGATCAAGTCCATCTCCCAAGTCCCATATTGGTCCTTCCCTCGAGGCATTTTGTCTCGTGAAGATCCTGCCACAACTCGGGGGGTTCTACTTCCTTTGGGTCACGTCCATGCATCCATTTTCACGAGATGCCTCCTCATGTGAATTTTTACCCCATCCCAGAACTATGTGTACCTTCATTCCATACCAAAGGGTTATGTTGGAAGCCACTCTAAGTTTCAAGCCCAATATCATCACTTTCACATAGGTTCTTGGTTCCCTCCCCATTCTCTCCACCCTTTGACACTTCATCCATATCCATCTTTATTTTACCCAGACTTCCACATCCCGGTGAAATAATGTCATCCTTATGGGAAGCTAACCATGTGTAAGACCCTTTCATCTCATTGCTGTTTGTAGCTCCTGGGAAGCTAAACATATTTAATCCCCATTCATCTCATCTCTCATTATATCACCCAGACCACTAACCATGTTTAATCCCCAACATGTCCTCTATTTTTTTTCCTTTGTGTATAACCTAATTTTATGCCTCACCCTCTCGAAATATGTGGGTTTTGATCTTTGTCTTCTAAACAGGGTACGTATGAAGCCTCCCTTAGCTTAATATCATCCAATGGTAAACCTTGGTGTCCCCTTTGTTTTGACTCATCCTCCTCTCGGATCTGACTTTTGTGGTGTCAAAATTAGTCTTCACATTGTGAAACCTTCACCTTTATGGGTCACACTATCTCAGGTCCATCCTTATTGGGAATTCTAACCCATCCATCTGGTAAACATTATAGGTGCTCCCTCCTATGGATGTACCCATCTGATCCCCTCCGATAAATGTTTCGATCAATCTGAATCATCTCTTCTAGACACTAAACTAATGACATACCCCATGTTAAACATGATAAGTCGAGGAAAACCTCATAGAAATTCCTCTCACATTTAATTCCCTACATTCGATGTGGGATGCATAAAGCTTTTGTGCCCTCGAGAAGACCTATCATAAATGAAAATCCAAGTGTACCAGTGTTTTAGCATCTAAACACACCAGCGATGCCTCAATGTGACTACCCTCCTAACTTAATGTTGTTTCCCTAACATTACTCCCTTAGGAATGTCCTGATAGAAGTAGTGTAATTAACTGTCGTCCATAAAGAAATGGAATCAGGAAGAGTTTAATAAAAAAATATCTGAATATTTAAGGGAGATCTAGACTAAGAGATTCATTATGAGGAGGAATCCATGTAAGGAGAGACCGAAATCCCATTATCCCATTTTTATCAAGTAGAAAACATCTCTAAATAAATACTGAATTTCTCCTGCCTTTAGAAAGTGGTAATGTGGGGCAATAATCAGTGCACCCTCACAGATGATACGTGCCCCATCGAAAGGGTTGGGAACAAATATTATACCTTTACATAAATATAATAATCTCATATATACCGTATTATATACTCATATATATCATCCATGATTTTTTCTGATGAAAATAGTGTCACATCCTTTCATGAATGTTGTAGTCCACACGTACATGAATGATGTTATCATCTTTACACGAGTGAAAATAAAAGACAGAAAATGATATATATTATCTCTAAATATTTAAAAATATGTCATTAATAACATAATTATTTCATATATATCACTTTTACTCATTAACTTTATCTTTATCTCCATCCATTTGAATCATTTTTGAAAGGTGAATCTCATCTCTTTGTGAGGTGGTAGTCCACCATACACACGAGTTATGTTATTATATCTCTTACAAAATAGATGGTAAAAATATATATATGCAATATTAACTCCATAGGTATAAATAGGTCATAAATATGTTATAAATATAATATATAATTTATATCCATCATCATACCCAACCTTGAGATACGGAAATGGAAAAACATACGACATCAGTTTGTGAGACGGTAGTCCATCGTATACACAAATGATGATTTAATAACCCATTTGATAGAAATGGAGAAAGTTGTAGGTCATGAAATTCTTATAAAAAATCCCAATATACGAGATATATTGTGGTTATTATATCATAATTGTATAATAAAAATTTACGGAGGTGGAGAATGAAATAAAATAAATACACTCATCGAAGAACATTACCTCATCTTCAAGAATCCTCATTAATTTTTCACTAAAGACGTCCTAGGTTGTATTTATACCCAAAATAATGCATATATAATGATGGGAGTGAACTTTAAAATTTATTTTTGTGGTTTTGGAAAAAAAGATGTAATAAGGTGTGAAGAATAGAGGAGTGTGAGATCCCTTTTATATTTGACGAGGAGTTTATTTTTTTTGTAAATACCCAAAAGTATTCAATATTGGGAGGTCTATATTACCTCATGTTCCCAAAATATTGATTAATAATGTATGGGATTGGTTATTTTGTTGATAAAACCTTTTAAAACATAAAAATAAACAAATTTTTATCTTGTTACTCTTTAGGTATTAAGTTTAATCAGTTTTACCCTTTCATTTTTATCTCAGTAACATTTATCTTTTTTACTTACCTAGGTAATTTATATGTTAATATTATGAATAAAATGAGAATTATTTAATAAATTGTGCATAATTATAATTAATTTTAAATCCAACTTATTAAATAAAAACACTATTTTCGTGTAAAATTAATTTTAATAGAAACACATTTTATGCACAAAACACAATTTCAACCATAATTAAGGTATTTAATTTAAAATAATTTCATTAATCATTGTGGTAAAAAATTAAGTTGAAATTATTATATAACATAAATTATTATACATCCAAATATGGAATTCATTTTTCCAAATCAAACTCATATAAATGGAATAATTTAATTTAAAAGTAAACATGTAGATGCAATGAGATAGTGGGTTTTTAAAGTCAATATTTTTAAAAGATTACAACATTTTTATATTAAAATCATATATAAAAATTATTAAAATGACCTAAATTGGATTAATGGATATAAAATTGAACTAATTTTACTTTAAAACCAATTGAAAATATAATTTTAAACTATATATTATGTAAATGAAAACGAATTTTTAAATTAAAATTCAGTATTTTTTACTATTCGTCAAAAAATATATTTTTTAGAAAAATCCAAAAAAATCACTCAAAGATAATTTTGATATTTCAATTCCAAGAATTATGTAATTTTTTCAATTAAATTTTATAAAGTGGTAAAGAAATAATTTTAAATTAATCATGAAAAGTGTGATTGTATTATAATTTAGATTAATACTATTTTCAAGAAATAACTTCTTTTTATTTTAATTAATAATTATTTTATTACTAATCAAAAGATAACTAATAAAAATGTGTAAAAAAATTATTTCATAAGTTATTTAATCTTATTTATACCTTCAAATTTAAATAAATGATGATAATATTATATTAATATTATATATTTGTTCTGAAAAAATTAGACTTGCATGTACAGCAGGTTATCAAAGAATCTTATTATTTCATGTTACACAATCTAAACATAGTTTTCATGTAACAAAAACTATTCAATATATTTAATTTATTTAAAAACATATATATCACTAATTATTTGTGTGTTATATTTCCTCATATATTTGGTGTTGTGTGTTATACATTCTATTAAATATAGTGTCGTTATTTTAGAATTTTAGGGTGGTGTATTCTCCCAAAATTAAATAAATTCAATCCTCATAATTTAAACATTATATTTTTAATATAAGGTTTGATATTTGGAAATTACTTTTTTGAAAAACCCTCATCTTAAATTTTTTTAATAAAATATCCTCTTAATAAGAAAGAAAGTGAAGTATTAAGGTCACATAACTAGGTTACCATATAGAAGAACATAGGTGGGAAATGAATACATAGACATGGAAGAAATGTGTAAATAACTATATATAATGGTATAGTTCATTGATACAAATAAATATAATGATCAATGAAAATTTAATGGCCTCAAAACAAAAAATATATGATGATTTTAAAGACCATTTTATTTATCAGATGTGAATGTAATTGGGTAACATTTTTATTTCAAGGTCCTTTTTTCTAAAGATGAAGATTTATTTTACTATTTATGAATAAAAATATATATACTTATTGATGTGTTTATACTTCACAAGTTCAATTTAATCCGTTAGTTTTTCATAGATAAATTTTCAATTCATCCCTCATCTAAGAAATGAATATCCAAAAGTGAATTTTTTTATGCCTAAATGAATCATAAGATCCCTAAAAGAGTTACAAGTCCTTTATTATAAATCCAAATATTTTCCAAATCCAATATGGTCAGCACAAGTTATGCAATATAATATATTAATCCCCAAAAAACAAAAGTAAAACCATTGTTTCATCATTAATAATTAATTTTCAAATCATTTAACAAAACAAATAAAATATTAACCAATAAATCATGTAGGCCAATGGTATGTGTGAAACCCTTATCATTCTTAGGCCATGAAGTCCCACTGTTGTTCCAGATGTGATGTGTTGTCACCCAACATGTAGTTTCTAATTTATCTAAAATATATTTATATAATTCCTACAATGTTCCCGAAACAATATTATGGACATACATTTAATAAAATAATTCATTAAATGACATTTTCTCTATGTTTTTCGATACAAATTTTCTCTAAAAAGTATAATAATATTATGTGACTATTATTAAAATTTAATTAATGATCATATTAACCCTAAAGGATACTAATACCCTTAAACATATATCTATACAATGTAAAGGAATTATTCCTCAAATAACCTTTTCATGAAAATATATACTAAATAGATGGGTCATATTGCCATAACGTTTGTCCAAAATATCCTTAAGAGTGTTATATTCCTACCACAAAAAAAATTAAAAAATGGTGTTTAAGAATATTAACTTATGATTAACCTTAAACTCATTAACACGTTAGGATATCCATAATTCTTGAGTTAATGAAGAAAAATATGATACTAAAATTTCAAAAAATCCCTATATGTTTTATGATTCTTATAACGACAATACCATTGGTAAAATACTTTAACAATTTAATTATTTAACCCTAACACATCAATACTTCATTTTTCTTCCACATAGGTCCTTCCTTGGTCTAGAATTTAACCTAGGTCATTCATTGTCAATGTATTTTCAAATCCACCATAATGGTGTGTACGAAAATTTTTAATTATTCAAAGAATATCCCCTGAGAGTGTAAAATCAGGTGTCCAGTAAGGCCTATTGTCGTTCACTAGGTGATGCTTGGGTCAAGACTAATGTCGCTTTATAGAGTAATTACCCCTAGGTCCATCTATTCCAGAACTAACTCCACTTATAGTATTCAGATAGATATGTATTACAAAGAAAACCACATAATCTCTATATTACCAAAACATTTAGATATTAATATTCTTTTCCTCAACATTCATAATAGGGTTATGTTTCTTAATTATTGTTTTTCAGAATTTAGTTTCCAAGGATTCTATTAAACTTTCTCTGATACAAACTATAGTGAACCCAATTTGAGAAACCCATAGATGGTGTATGTGTTAATACATTTGTATAATATTTAAATAATCTCTTCTCAAAGGACCAAATAGTTAGTAGTCTGGGTAAACTAAATACATACATGATTCCAAAAATATATCTGAAAACACAAATTACATCATAATTTTTTTTCAAAAATATCATTATTATTTCAAGTGTATTTTTTCATAATAATCATGGTACGCTTAATAGATTCCTGAGAAAAGAAAAATATAATGGTGAGCTAAAATTCTCAGTATGTCTTAAGTACAGTAGAAGCTATCATGAATCAATAATCATAATCAACATAGAATGGTGAATAACTGATCACATAGGCCATTTAAATATCTGGATAAGAAATAATCAATATAGGAATGTAAATTAATGAAATCACATTCCATTTAATCAATTTACTAATAATGAAATGGTTAAATATATAATATCATAGTTAAAATATCTTGGATGATAATAACTAAATTCTTAATGAAGGAAATTCTTAATTATTGGAGACCATGTTCTCAGGCATCATGATACCTCTACTATCAAGACCTTTAACAAGATGGTTTATTCTATAGGTATAAACCCATTTAATGCTATACTAACTTCGTTGTATCATGAGACCCATTGATGCATCAAGGGGCTTTATTATATAAGGCCACACCCATCACTGCAGGTCCAAAGCATTCTGCATATATTGAATGATCAATTTAATTCATAATCAATTTCAGTTATCATAAAATAACTATATTGAGTAAAGAATAAATATTTAAAAATATGTCCATTGTTAATAAAATACCTTTCAAGTGATTAATTGTATCTATAGGGTCTCACCAAGTCTCCCAAATATATAAAATTATATAAATGTATGAATAACAAATATAATATTTCATTCATTGTGCTTACTTGTATCAGTAGGGTCCCCCCAAGTGTCCCGAAAATATTCCATCATATACATGTATCCATGAAAATTTTAATATTTCACAAATTTTAATTGGATTTCAGTTGCTAACTATGAAACCATGAGACCATGATCATTAGGTCATCATGTGTTAAACATTCCACTATGACACCCAATCATAGAATATTCAACCCCATATCATAATTCCATCATTGACTCATGTTATTAACCAAAAACTTAACCCACACCCAATGACATAGGGTAGGGTATTACCAATTCTTGGCCACTACCTAAAGGTGCAGGGTAAGGTCCTATATCTAAGACATATATAAACCCTTATCACTTAAGAGATTTATTATTTTGAACAAAAAAATCTAATTTATCTTTCAGGGTAGTGACTCATGTCCATGTCCTAATAGCAACCTTATCACTCAAGGTAGGTTCCATTATCCATATCTCGCATCACATCACATCTTGAACAACCTTATCACTCGAGACTATCCATTAGCCTGGCGATTGCCTTCTTACACAAGGAAAGGTCCATGAAAACACCTTATCACTTATAGTAAATCCAATATGTCTTGATACACACATTCTCACTAAATTTGGTCCATAACATCATACACAACAAATAATCCATATATTCTTTGGTAGTATATCCACCACTTTCTCAATTAATGTGAGTCTAGACCCTAGGATATCACAATTACATAGATGATCACACACATTTGATATAAAATAGGGTCATAACTATTCCCATAGCTCATTAGTTCATCATAGGTAATTAGTTACTTTAATCTAGACCCACATCTCATATAACTAGAATAAATAATAATACATTACTCCAAAACAAATTAAAATCCAATATTCTATATGAAGTTTTAGTTCAATATACTGGTCAAATTTCCCTAAAAAATCCCCTTGGCATCCAAATTACAATTCTTTAATCAATAAAAAAAAGTTATAACCATGAATCGTATCATATATCCTAAGAAATATCTATAAATCCTATACATAAATAAAGATCCTCTCTATCACACACTTCATGAATTTGAGGTATAATTATGCTCTCTACATGCACAACGACTCTCCTCTAACCTCTGAAGAGAGTTTCTAGTCACTCCTGAGATATATGACATATCTCCTATCATTACCCATCCCTAAGACCATATTTCATATATAATATCTCTAGAAACTCCCCATGTTAAATATATTTAACATTTGATTCATAAATATAGACCAATGTCCCACATCAAACAGACCAAAAAATTTTCCTATTAGAGTCATAGTGTTCGGGTGATCCAAAATTACCTAAGTGTTGATGAGAACTTATTCCAAGAATATCAGACCCAAATTCAACCCATGTCTTCAACGTAGGACAAATCTTGTCCACAAATATCTAACTCAAACTCCATTTAGTTTGTAGTTACACACAATAATGCATAAACCCACATACGAAATTGTAACATATGGGCTACCAACATCAATACCATAGTTAACCCCTCCTGAAGCTCTGTCGATCCTCATACATTCTCTTGGACACTCTTGATAACCTATATCATTATATATGACACAAATAATTATTTATAAACAAATAATAATAAATTATTCAGGTTAATTCAAAAGTTAAAATTTTCATAATATCTTATTTCACATCCTCACCACATCAAAACTTCTTACAAACATCCATATATGGAACATGTTCTATTACTGACACCATTAAAGGTAAAATCCCCATCATCCGGATCCCGATCAATCACCAATTTAGATTAATTTATAAAAACATGTAAAAATTATTTATGAATGGTAACTATAATAAAACTATAAGAAAAAGTATTTGATGATATTTACAGGATGACCTCCAACTAAGACACACAAAATCACCATCATCCTCACTAAATTCATCCATGACTTGGTGGAATACTCTGTGAAAACAATCCAAATATAACACTATAATAAGAGGGTAGTCAGCAAGTAACCAAATAATGGGTAAAAGAGAATATCTTACCTCAAACCATCACCAAAACAGAACCAAACTATAGGGGATCTAAGGAATAAATAGAGGGGGATGAGATATCCAAAAGAGACCTCCGTATGTTCTACTCCTAACCAAAATGTCAAAAGTTCTAGAAGGTAAATTACCTGTCTTCCCATTTTATGAAAATAACCCAAGATTTATCCATAGGGATATGCACCATTTATCCATCTAAATCCATAGAATGAAACTTTTTGGGAATGGTGTGGCCACCCGATCAAGAAGGCCTAACCATTTCCATACCTTCATAGTGGAAAAAACTCTGGTTTATAGTGTAACCTATTTTAATTCAAGAAAAATAAAGATAAAATTGCATGATCCATCAGACCCCTTTGTAAGAGTCATCATCCTAGCATGACACCCCCATCGTTTTGGGTCCCTCTTCATAATAGTCATACCTTGTTCTAAAAAAATCAACAAAAATCACCACGCCTCAAATTTATTATCATTGATATGACCCCTCTCAATGAAGATCATCATGGAATAAAATATGGGTCATGAAAAGACTTAAAGAAACAGTATCATTACATTAAGATCACCTAGTCCTTACACTAATTACCACTTGAATACATGTTACCCCACATGTTCCTAATTCCGATTTAAAAAACAACCCTGAGGTATTTTTAAATAATCAAAATTTTAATATGAAACCAGATCCATAGATAAAACCATGATCCGAGCCTAAAATTCAAAATTCCTATAAAAATTAATAACTGTGAAATCCACAGGACATCATAGAGTCAAATAACCTATGATATTTTCTAGGGTAGGGTTAGTTTGGGTAAATAAAACCATATCTAATAGTTTTATAACACTAACTTATAACATATAATTATAAACATACCACGGATTAATCCCAATATAATAAAAATTTCATCTATGGTTGTCTTCCCACTATGTTAAGAATTCCTCTGAGATACCAATTCCTAAAATCCAATAAATTCTCCTGGATATCGGATAGAATAAAAAATATACTTGATAGATGATTTAAAAATATTAAAATAAAAAACAAAATAGATATCATCACCTTGAATGAAATATATCTAAATAACTCTATACAAGAGAATATAGAAATACATAATATTAAGTACTTCATTTATTCATTATAATAGTATCAGATTCAGCAGGTTGAACATGGGGTTATTTATAACTAGTAGATCTAGGTATGATTTTATTATGGAAATATGCTTTACAAAATCTTTGTAGATAAGATAAAAGGTTAAAACTACAACATGAATTTGGATATTCCTTTCAAGAAGGATTAATAGGAATAAAATTAACACATATATGAGACACCAAGGGTTTACTCTCAAATGAAGTTGCCGATAAGAAACATGATGGGTTCTATAGTTATTCACCCACTTAAACAGGCTCATCCAGATTCCTATTTCCATGGTTGTAATTCCCTTCACCACCCCAAGGAATAGAGAAAATATCAATCACCTTTTCCACTCCATCCATAAATAACTCAACTCATACATCCCACTTCAACACATATACATAAGTGGTTAGTTTGAACAAATACACCTCTACCTAAAGATAAAAATTAAAAAAATCTAAAAACACTAAGCTTTAAGTGATTCATATATATATAGCTTAGGTAACTATCGTACTAATTTAAAGAAACTATGAGCATACCCTAATACTATTTAGCCATTATACTTGAGACAATAAAACTACACTTCTTGTAAAACTTTCATAGTATTGGTGAAATATTATTGAATTAACAGTGCCATGAAACCATAGATTGAATAATTCCTTTGTGGATTAATTTTAATGATAGACTTACACTACTTATATCTAAGGATTTTTATTGTAAAGGATTAAAATTTATGTTCAATATTCTCAAGTATATTAAGAGGATTTAAATTATTATCAATATTCTTTAAAAACTCTTCTAACTCATGGGAAGCTTCCAACCTATGGATGAGATGAGACATCAATTTTTAGAACTCCTAAATATAATCTCTATGTTTTTTTCAAAATAGGAAGAATCCTATTCTATATAAAGGGACTATAAAAAACAAATGTCTCATATAAAATTTAACCAACTTGGGCATTCCCTTGGGATATTTCACCCACGTATCCCTCTAGAATCACAATAAGGGATTGGTATAGACATGCTCTAAAATATTAAAAAACTGAAATAAGGATAAATACTAAAAATTACTAAAAATAAATATAAATAAAGGAATAAAATATTAGAACATTAATAAAATCCATGTATTCCATAGTAACACTCAAAATTTACCTTCCCAAATTCAAAACATAAGAAAACCACCAATTTATATTATAAAACCTTTATATTCTACCTTTGTGTGTAATTTTCAGTGAATAGAAAAACTATATTTAACCACAACAATGTTTTACTTATAAAACCAATATTAATTTTAATTCCAAAAAATTTATATTAATTCTTAAATCATGATTTTCCAACCATTTAGAAAATATACACACCAAATTAAATCTATCTAATTAACATCAATAAATACTAGAAATTATTTTAGTTCAGCATAAATCAATAAAAAAATATAAGAGTGACTTATAAGGAGGTAAATGTTAAATAATTACAAAATTTTCCATATTTCATGGTTTGAACTTAAAACCTAGAAAACCATGTGTTATCTATGAGAAGTGTGTTGGTATTTTTCTAAAAGATTTTTCATGGACTTTGCATCATTTTCCAAATCATTCACAATAAACATGTCCCCCCGGATTTCTTCCCATTATCCACTCTAAATCATGGATTCCCCCAAAATATATAAACAATATTTAATAAAAATCATAAATAATAAATTAAAATCTAAATACCGTGAATTTCATAGAGAAAGAAACTAAAATTCGCATCACGTACATCCTGAACATCCCTGGTAACTCAAAGATCAATAAAAAAAGTGTTGTCCATACACTTAATCATACTTTCCTATTGATATCCGATTATATTATCTCCTTTATACCCTAACTCCGAATATAACAACCAAACCGTGATAAAATAATTTCAACAACCAACTCGTAATATATAGAATCGATATCTGTGTTGGTCCATGACATGGCCCAAACCGCATTCTTGATTATCGATGGATGAAAACTAGTGCATGTGAATAAAATTACATATCATAAGAGTGATTTTACATGATAAATAAATAATAAGAAATGAACTTCCTATATAAATTTTTTTATGGGATTTACCACTTTATAACTCGAAGACACGTCTAATATAATTAAGTATTTTTCAGAAATAGGCGAAACCAATAAAAAATAAGAATAATTAATCAATAAAAACTGAAGACCATAAACATTTCCCAAACACCTCGATATAACCAAAGTTATATTTAATAAAAATAACATAATAAAAATAGGTCAACCAAAATAATAATTTTAAATGTGTCATGATACATAAGATGAACATCATATAAAAATAAAATAACGAACACATGCGTCCATAAAAATCTTCCTCTTTGTTTTAGGCGAACAACAACACCATTCACCTATATAACACCCAAGCCATGAAGACAAGTCCCATACATTACATAAAATTGAAACTTTAACTAATCCTATAATATAATATGTTTGACACAAAATTCCCAATAGGTATCCTTTTAATATCCCATGAATAATAATTAAAACTGATTCTATTTATGCAATTTAGAAATACAACTATGAATGAAATTTTTTCATTTTAAATTAAGAAATTTAGCACGAGGAGACTAATTTAAAAACTTCTTCCCAAGGTATAAAATTTTCACATTTTATATTAAAAGTGATTCAAATATTTTATTGATGTAATTGAATTTTAAATAAAGTAAACAGTTTTTAATCTACACTAAAAATACCAAAATTTATTAAATGAGGGGAAAATCACAATCTTTGTTAAACCAAACCACTTTTATCAATGGAAAAAAGGTTTCCCTTAAATTTATTATTAAATATTAATTAAAAATTCATATAAAGAAGTTAAAAATTAATGATATTAATCACTCACATGTTAAACATAAAACTAACAATAAGAGAACATTATAAAATCGCCATAGGATAATCGAATCTCAGCCATTATAAGAGAAACTAAGATCTCAGAAGATCATCCATCACAAAATAAAATATAATTCACGTAATTGATTCTTGATATCATTAAACCACCTAACATTAATTTCAAACAAACTTGTTTGACGGGGAAAAAATCCACTAACAAGTGTGTGTGATCTTTACATGGGGCCACTAGCCTGAGCATAATTATAAACTAGTGAAATACTCACATATATTTTTTTTCCATTCCTAGATACCTATTGTTTTCTTGTAGACTAAAGTGTATGTGGTTAATCTATATAAAACTTAAAGCATTAATCATAATAATAATCTTCATTGCATACCCTTAAAAATGACTACCATTCTTAGAAGAATCCCCTTAGTCAAGAAGAAGAACAAATAATAAGCATGTCTTATAACTAGGATAATTCCATTAACACCACATGATATTAATATCACTTTAATCACTACAAAAAAAACGTAGAGCACTTACTTTAAGTTTATTCTTGCATGACTTAAACACTTTTATGAGGTTCTAATAGGAACATATTTTAACATAATATAGTTTAAAGATCCTATTTGGAAAAAAACCAAAGAAACCTTCTTAAAGAACCTCTAGTAATCAAAGAAACAAAAATAAACATGGAGAAACCGATCACATCCATAGTTTAAAAAATCATTGGAACATGAATTTCCCCCATTTGGATATTGATTGAGAGTCAAGAAAACCCTTAAAATGAAAAATTGCATGAAAATATCTCTTAGATATTTAAACAACCACTTGACCAACATAATTAATATGAAAATATATTTTGATCATATAAACATGATGAATACCTTTTATAAAATATGAAAACTAGGAGGGAAACCAAAACACTTACGCCAAGGCTTAATAGGTTCACTTACTATAAATTTTAAGATATTTTAATAACATATTAAAATAATAATACAATCATTGATCTATGTTTAAATGTAAAATCATTATGAAATCATATGTCAATCATCACTTTTACCAAAATAAGGAAAGAGGGCCTTTATATATTTATTATGCACTTTTATTCTAGAAAACCATAATTAAATTCAAGTAACACTAAACCCTATGTAACCATTACCATTTTAATCCTGATAATTAATAGAATAAATAAGAATATGAAGGTAGGGTTACATTTAGAACACTTTACCAAGAAGAATCACTATCTATTTATGAATTAAATCAATGTAAAATACCAGGGTAATGGACTACACAAGTGGTAATAACATAATGGGTGTATAAGAGTCACATAAGTGGAAATTAAGATCCCTAAATTTCTTAATTTGAGTAGTGTAAATATAATAATTCCACCATTTTTTTAAAAAAAAATAGCTCACATGGTTTGAATACAGAGTTTGGGATACCATGTGCCACCAATTGTAACATCACTAGAAAAAACTAGGTTATGTTGAATTGTATGACCACATGGTTCTCCAAGACATGTGATAATTATTTAGAATCAAACCATGTATATGGGTACTTTACATAGTTTATCTGGGATATTTAAAGATATATGAGTTGTTTACCCTTAACGTTGAGTTGTCCTTATTAAGTTAGTTTATATATAAGTGCAGGATACACTATTTCTACTATAGATGTAAGAGAATCCACATGGTTACCCATTACTATGTTCCAACAATAAATAAATGATTAATTCTTAAAAATATGAAAAATCTAATCCTAGACTCTCCAAGGTCCACAAAAATTAAAAAATCGATAAAATAATTAGAAAAAGTGAAGCATGGGTGTGACATTGTTTTTGGTATCTAAGGGTTAATATAAATAAAAAATGTAAAAGAAAGTATCAAAGGTAAAGGAAAATAAATCATTAAAATAAATCTCAAACATTTTAATATGTTTTGACTTTTATAGTTTCAAAAAAATCAATGTAAGTTCTACTAGCCCAAAGGAACCAAGTTTCACTAACAAAATGGGGTATTATAAAAATATGTAAAATAGTTTAGAATACATTTTGAGAATGTGAATTATGATATCAGTAAATAAATTATGGAATGAATAATAAAAATCCACCAAATGACAAAAAATTACAAAATTAAAGCATAAATTTTTAAAATATATTTTAGTTACATAAATCAATTTATCTTATAAAATAATTATCCAATAAATAAATATTTCTATGATTATTATTACTCAAACACCCACCATATTACTCATTAAACATGATCAAAAATAACTTTTTTAATAAGGTATGGAGGTGTTCCCCTATATAACTCTTTGTATCATAGATACAATTTATATAAAAACCATATATGACATTAAATTATATAAAAAAAATATATGTAAATTAAAATATACTCAAAAAATATAAATATAAATAATTTAATACAAAAATACCCAATTTTATATTTCATTTTTTCACTTACCATCTTATTTAAATATTTTTAAGGAATGTTTAATGATTAATAAAAGTCATGGATGTGAATAAAAAACATAAAACTAAGATCACCATCCCTTTGAAACTGAGATCATATTTTATCTAGAAATTAAAAATGTATACCTTTAATTTTACAATTCCACTTCTATAATAATTGTTAAGTGTTTTATAATGATTAAAACGGAATAACATAGAGGATATTACCTCTAAAATGTAATAATCTGCCCATTTCACGCATATATTTTAGTATTAAAATATATTAATTTTTTAAATAAAATGATTTATTATTGTTCAAATATTTAATAGAATGTTTCATATTTTCCTAAATACTAAATTTTATGAAAATTGAAAAAAAAAATTAGCAACAATGATTGATATTTCCATTAAAGGATGGATTTTCACAAAAAATTGTGGTCATAAGATCTTCATTTTAGGTCGGAACTATAGATTTATGTTTAAACGGTGGTTTACAGGCTAGAAAAATATGTTTTATGTCATAAATATTCACTTTTCAAGGAAAAGGTTACAATAGGAAAGACCTAAAACCAATCTATGAGGAGAGAAAACACCTAGAGGAAGGACCATATAGGTTATAGTGTGACGTATATGAACCACTCTATGACATAGATTGAGAATTTATAGACTTCATTTTATGTTTCAATTTACCACACAGGGAGCTAGGCCACAAAACTATTACGGTGTTAAAGTAAAATTAACAACATATGTAACGCCCCGACCCCAGTTGCCCAGAGTCGGTGCATTACTTCGTAACATTGGCATGATCACAAGAAAGATCAAATCTCGAAAGACCGATTGGTTTAGTAGCCTTGGAAACACTAGATATAATCATAAAGTTTTACATTACATTTCAAAGTGAAAAACTACTACAACAACAAAGTCTTCATATCCACACTATTAACCCCTCATAATATCCCTGCAAGTCATTCATAATTTACTTCTTCACTACCTGGGAAAAATAAAACATAGAAAAGGGGTGAGCTCAAATGCCCAGTAAGGATAACAATATAGCGGAACATTCATAATAAGCATAAACATTTAAGGCAATGAATTACTAAAACAAAAGCCTTTTAAAATTGAACTTCAACATAGTATGGAAAAAATAAAAATGAAATAATGCCATTTACTTATTCACATGGATATTCTACTAATCGAATAATCACATGCAATATCAATAACCACTTTCATAATGTTGGAATGCATAATGCCAGACTATCATAACCACATAGCCAAGGCCTCGTGCCAAGACTACAAATAAGATTTTGTCAAGGCCTTGTGCCAAGACACTAGTTTGTCTCATGAGACCTACCGATGCATCGAGGAGCTATAGCGGGCTCCACCCGTCACTTATTAAGTCCAATGCATTCCCATATGAAAAGGTTTAAACATAACATAAACATTCGTATTAAAACTAGCATACGAAATGTCAATAATTTCACCATAAACTATGAATGGTATAAAAATAGCACATCCATAGTCAAACATATCACAAAACCTTCAATACAATATAGAAGTTTTGTATCATAATAAATCAACTTCAAATAATCTTAAAATCCATCAAAGGATGTTGACGTAGATGAAATCAAAATTCTTTTTAAAGAAATATCTCCTTCTATTTTGAAATCATTTAAGATCCATATAAAATAAAACATTTTCTTTGAAAATATTCTTATAAGCTTGTAAGGAAAGCTTTGAAGATTTTATAACGGCGTAAAATAACCGCACCCGCCGTATAAGTTAAAAAAAACATTCTTACCTCAATTCTGTCGAAAAGGTTAAAAAGGACCTTGTTTTGAAAACGACGGAAAGATTCCTTTATAAACCTCTTATAAAAAGTCAAACAAGGGTATAAATGACTTTAACCCATATTCTTGTAAATAGTAAAAATGTTTTGAAATACATTTTTAAGAAACATGGATGTGGATGATAAAGAGATCCCAGTAGATTATTACATATAAACAACCTCGGATAATGAAGAGATTGTGAAATAACCCTTACCTTGTACTTTTCCTTGGTTGGGGTAGGTTAACCTCCTGTATAATGGTGAAATAGTTGTTATTAAATTATACAAGAATCATATATATTAATATGTTATCATATATGATCTTTTAACATTGATTTGTTAATAATATCTTAGAATTATCATCGTTTCGGGAGTTAACTTACTCATTTTCTTTTATATGTTTTGTTACATAAGCCATGGTTGTTGTATCTTATTCATATCCAGAATGATATCCAGTCCTTAAACATCATTTTTAAAATCATCAAATGATAATTATACTTGAATGGATACGATGGAGAATGAATCTCATCGCATTCGTGGAGACGGTAGTCCGTACGTACGCAGGAGCGACAATATCATTCTTTTGATATTAAAATAATATATAAATGGATGGTATATCATATATACAGAATAATTAACATGTTATATTTATTATTTACATGAGTTACACATCATTATTATACCCATCCAAATAATATTATATTGAATAACAATTACACCACGACGTGGAGACGGTAAGCCGTACGTACGCACGTATGGTGACATGTTATTCAAAGGGTGGATAGAATACTGAATATGGTTGTACCATATTTATAATAACATCACAGTATATTTAAGATACTTGAGTTATTATTTTAGAATGGTAAGAACAAAGAAAGAGGAAGTGGAAGAAGAAAGGAACTTAGAAAAGGTGGTGAAATCATTACCTCTTCTTCGGGTTCTTCCTTTTGATTTGATCAAAAGGGCTCCTTAGGTTGGCTTTATGATCAAACTAAGGCCTCTAGGTTGTAGTGAGGGATGTTGGGAGAGTATTGGGGCAGAGTTTGGCCGAACCAAAAGGCTTTAGAGGTGTGAAGAAATGAGAAGGAGGAGTGCCCTTTTATAAGAGGGGTGAGGGGCACCTTTGGAAAAGCTAGAAATATTAATTTATAATAAATTCATATTCGGTTTCTAATGGCTCCAAAGTTGACTATTCAAAGGTTAAGGTGGGGATAGGTCGAAAACAACTCAAACAATAGAATTTAGACAGGTTTGGGTACTTATATTAACCTTATCTTTAAGTATTAACTCTAAGTTAATTAGTTTCACTTTTACAATGTCTCTTTGTATTTTTATATAATATGGTTAATAAACTTACTATATACATCCAAGCGACCCCCCAGTGGTCCATTAATGATTAACCTATCATAATATAAGTTTCTTGGCCGAACCTTAGATTTTTAGGAATTTAATATCAATTAATAATATAATATTTGTTTTAAGAACTCTTTTATGTCAATTTTGACACTATTCAATAGTTGATTTTTGTGAAACTCATAACAGATTGATTACTTCGAAAAAAGTCAATTAAATAAATCCTAATATATCATATTATCCTAGAAAATTAGTTTAATTCATTAAAAGTTTCATATTATATTTATTTGGGTATTTATAATATCAATTATTTTAATTTTTCACTATTATAGTAATTACTGCATCATCATTGTGTCATAAATAAAATAACTTATTTAATGTATAAAAATTATAAATAAAATATCATTATGTAGGAAATCTTTTTATCTTTCTAATGAATATTTATAATCGAAAATCCAACATGTATAACCCTATGTAAAAATTGTTCTTCTAAAAGATGTAAGCTTATGCCATTTTTATTTTTATTTAAGCTTTATTAATATAATGTGTCATTATCACTTACAAGTGGATCCATGGGGTCCCAAAATAGACCCAAAGATTCTCATGGTCGACCATGTATCAACCAATAGGGTTAATCCACGTTTTAGGGTAATTTAGTATTATTATAATATTATTTTTTTTAACCCTTATTTACCGGATTTACCCTTAACCATGGTAAATAAAATATTTACCGCAGTAATTATTCAAAATGTCTAAAAATAAAAGTTACCTATTTACACAATTTGAACATCCTGATTCCAAATATGGAATCCATTTTCCTAAATTCTAAACACAGAAGTGGCAGAAATTAATTTAAAATTAATTCCCGCTGTCAAAACAAAAAGCGTGTTTTTAAGAGATAATAACTATCAAAAGATTGACACTTGTTTATGTTTGGTTTAATTGTAAAATTATGTCCAATGACCAACATTATATTAAATGGTAAAAATATATTCTAAATATACTTTAAAACTACTAAAATTCATAATTTATCACTATTAATTATTTTGATTAAAAAAGTTGTTTTTAATTAAAATTTAGTAATTTTCACTATTCATCAAAATATGAAAGTTATCCGAAAAGTACCAAAATTTCACCTTAGGCTAAATTTGATATTCCGAATCCAAAAATGAAGTCCATTTCAAAATATAAAATATATATTATTTCAAAATTTAGGTATTACTATTCATAACGGCTAGTTTGATCGGTTGTGGTGTGTGTTAAAACTCGAAGTTGCGTACAACACACGCTACTGTTTTATTCAAAGGAAAGCGTACCGTGGAAGCTTGGGATGTTTAATTTTAAATTTTTTGATGTCTCCATTTAGTCAAAAAGTTTAAAATATTGTATTTAAAAAGGTTTCACTATCAAAAGTTGATAAAAGTGCAATACTGAAAATGAATCTGTTCTTGCATTATGACTAAGAAACTCATAATATGGATTCTAAAATTATAAGGATTATATAAAGTTTAAAATTTAGTTAATACTATTCATGACCTCTTTTAATGGCTTTTTTTTGGTAAGTCATGGTGCAATTGAACTCGGTGTTTCGTGTAGTGCAAGTTATTGAATTATTTTGAAGAAATAACACACTACGAAATCTTGGGGTGTTACATTCTCCCCTCCTTCAATAAATTGCGTCCTCGCAATTTGAAATTGTTCTTCGAAAATAAAAGGTTGAAAGTAGAAAAAATATTTGTGGGAAAACCCACATCGGAAATTGGGTTACTAAAATTTAGTCTTAATATGAGGAAAAGAGAAATCAAAGGGTCACCACCAAATTATGATCTCGATTAGGAGAACATTGGTGGCAATTAGAGACATATAATCGGAGGAAAAATGTAAATATTTATAGGTATTGATTGAGGTCATCAATCACAAACAAGTGTAAAATTGAGGTCCTTAAATTCATCAATCTATGATGATTTGAAATACCATCGGTTCAACAAAACATAGGGTATTAGGATAACACATTTTTGATGTTTCAAAATATCTTAGTTGAAATCCCACATCGAAAAATGAATTAATGAGGACTCTATTTAAAATAAAGAGTCGAAAGTATGAAGATTACCGAAAATAACACATACTAGGGTTCCATGAATGAAAATATGGATATGGAGGAGAAATCTAACCATCAATTATCTGATGGAGAGTGGTAGAGAACATGGCTATGAAAAGGCCAACAATCCCAAAGCCATAAATTAGTGATGATTTAAGGTACCATCTAGGAAAACATTTTTGTTCTAAGTTCCTTTTATTAATGTTGAGGAATTTATTTATGAGATTGGCTAAGATCATAAGGAGATATACTTACTTTATAATTATAGTTTTATCCTTTAATAAATTTCTACCACAAACTCATATTTCACTCTAAAAGATAATAGAATGTAAAAAAATTCTATTTACACTATTCGTATAGGGTTCCAAAATAAACGAATGTATAATTCATCTACCAGATCTTTTAAAAAAACTACATTATTTAATCCAGGACATCTCTTGGGCCAGTGGTAGGTGATACACCCTTGTCGCCCTTCGGTTGCGGGTTCAAGTCTCGCAGCCTTGCCGGACGCGACGGGTTGCCGCCCGACCTCCGGGTTGTCCTTTTATGGCAATCCAAAATAATCCAAACTAGAACTATCCAAAATACTTCTGTCCAAACACATAGTCCAACATTTATAAGGAAGGTAAGCATAATGTAGATTCTTTTTACCCCGTAATAGCATATGAATACCTTCATCATGTATTCTTTTAATACACTGAAACATCCTGAATTACCATATTCCTTATTGATTACATTCATGCTCCCTTATTCCATATAGAATGCTGGATATACTTCATTAATCCAAAAATGTTTTAAACCCCAACAATGATGGAATATACAAATCAATAATCAGTTCCAAGGTAGTCAAGAATATCCAATATAATTTATCCAAAACAATCATGTATTATTCCAAAATCACTACCTCGGTATCAGAACTATATTATGGTTTATCATTCTCTCAACCATATATTTTCCAAAAATTTATCCTTCTATTGAGTCACTTTTCTTTGTTCCACAAAATCTCAAGTCCTTAATGAAATAGTACTGCAGTACAATCCTTATATACTCCATAAATATTATAACAAGTACATTGTTGATACAACAGTCAATTGACATAATCAACATAAGAACTCTAATCATTCCTCTTCATCTGTGGTAGTATCATAACTTGATTATTATCCAATAGCATCATTTGCGGCATAGTCTGATGACTGGGACATAGGTTCGTGTAGTGTCCAAACTCCTTGCAAATGAAGCATTGTACATTTGAAACGATTTTCTTACCCTTGCAGTCACGTACCTTGTGCCCTTTTCCTCCACACTTATAACAAACTCCCATTCCTTTCAGGCAAGTTCCAGGGTGTTTCTTTCCACAGTTACCACATATGGGAAAATTCTTCTTTTCCCTCTTCCCTTTATCCATCTTTCTCTCTTCCATCCTTTTCTTCTCTTGCTTCCCTTCAAATCCATAGGACTCAGTAAAATCTTTACTTATCTTATCAATACATGATATTATTTCTTCATATGATGATAATACATGGGAGACTATTTCTCTTATAAATTCTTGCTTAAGACCATGAAAGATATGATCCTTCCTTCTCTTTGGATCATGTGCATTTCTGGAGTTCTCATTCCTTCTACTGGGCGCCATTTCTAAACAATGGCATACACTAGATCAGTTTATGAATAACAATACCTAATCCCAAACTTGTAAAACACATAACATAAATTAAATAGTTTATGGATATAATCCATAATCATAAAAATGTTTTCTTTGAGGACGTATATACTCATAAACCCTTCATAATGATTTGTAAAGAAAGTGAGAGTTATCCTAAGCATATCCCCCGGGAGTGTCGTAACCAAGAGTGCAGCAAGGCCCGTTGTCGTGCACCAGTTCCCGTTCGAGTCTAGCTCAAAGCGGTGTTTTCGGGTTTTACCCCTAGGTACATCTGTGCCAGAGCCGCCTCTACCTGCTCGTATCCAGACAGGGATGTATTGCTCGGAAAACTCACAAAATCTCTACAATACCAAAATTCTAAGAAGTTCTTCTATACTAATCCTCAAAGTTCATCTTAGGTCTACGTGCTCTAATCAGAGTTTATCTAAATCTAGCTTCCAAGGTTTGTACTAAACTTCCTCTGATACCAACTGTAACGCCCCGACCCCAGTTGCCCAGAGTCGGTGCATTACTTCGTAACATTGGCATGATCACAAGAAAGATCAAATCTCGAAAGACCGATTGGTTTAGTAGCCTTGGAAACACTATATATAATCATAAAGTTTTACATTACATTTCAAAGTGAAAAACTACTACAACAACAAAGTCTTCATATCCACACTATTAACCCCTCATAATATCCCTGCAAGTCATTCATAATTTACTTCTTCACTACCTGGGAAAAATAAAACATAGAAAAGGGGTGAGCTCAAATGCCCAGTAAGGATAACAATATAGCGGAACATTCATAATAAGCATAAACATTTAAGGCAATGAATTACTAAAACAAAAGCCTTTTAAAATTGAACTTCAACATAGTATGGAAAAAATAAAAATGAAATAATTCCATTTACTTATTCACATGGATATTCTACTAATCGAATAATCACATGCAATATCAATAACCACTTTCATAATGTTGGGATGCATAATGCCAGACTATCATAACCACATAGCCAAGGCCTCGTGCCAAGACTACAAATAAGATTTTGTCAAGGCCTTGTTCCAAGACACTAGTTTGTCTCATGAGACCTACCGATGCATCGAGGAGCTATAGCGGGCTCCACCCGTCACTTATTAAGTCCAATGCATTCCCATATGAAAAGGTTTAAACATAACATAAACATTCGTATTAAAACTAGCATACGAAATGTCAATAATTTCACCATAAACTATGAATGGTATAAAAATAGCACATCCATAGTCAAACATATCACAAAACCTTCAATACAATATAGAAGTTTTGTATCATAATAAATCAACTTCAAATAATCTTAAAATCCATCAAAGGATGTTGACGTAGATGAAATCAAAATTCTTTTTAAATAAATATCTCCTTTTATTTTGAAATCATTTAAGATCCATATAAAATAAAACATTTTCTTTGAAAATATTCTTATAAGCTTGTAAGGAAAGCTTTGAAGATTTTATAACGGCGTAAAATAACCGCACCCGCCGTATAAGTTAAAAAAAACATTCTTACCTCAATTCTGTCGAAAAGGTTAAAAAGGACCTTGTTTTGAAAACGACGGAAAGATTCCTTTATAAACCTCTTATAAAAAGTCAAACAAGGGTATAAATGACTTTAACCCATATTCTTGTAAATAGTAAAAATGTTTTGAAATACATTTTTAAGAAACATGGATGTGGATGATAAAGAGATCCCAGTAGATTATTACATATAAACAACCTCGGATAATGAAGAGATTGTGAAATAACCCTTACCTTGTACTTTTCCTTGGTTGGGGTAGGTTAACCTCCTGTATAATGGTGAAATAGTTGTTATTAAATTATACAAGAATCATATATATTAATATGTTATCATATATTATCTTTTAACATTGATTTGTTAATAATATCTTAGAATTATCATCGTTTCGGGAGTTAACTTACTCATTTTCTTTTATATGTTTTGTTACATAAGCCATGGTTGTTGTATCTTATTCATATCCAGAATGATATCCAGTCCTTAAACATCATTTTTAAAATCATCAAATGATAATTATACTTGAATGGATACGATGGAGAATGAATCTCATTGCATTCGTGGAGACGGTAGTCTGTACGTACGCAGGAGCGACAATATCATTCTTTTGATATTAAAATAATATATAAATGGATGGTATATCATATATACAGAATAATTAACATGTTATATTTATTATTTACATGAGTTACACATCATTATTATACCCATCCAAATAATATTATATTGAATAACAATTACACCACGACGTGGAGACGGTAAGCCGTACGTACGCACGTATGGTGACATGTTATTCAAAGGGTGGATAGAATACTGAATATGGTTGTACCATATTTATAATAACATCACAGTATATTTAATATACTGGAGTTATTATTTTAGAATGGTAAGAACAAAGAAAGAGGAAGTGGAAGAAGAAAGGAACTTAGAAAAGGGTGGTGAAATCATTACCTCTTCTTCGGGTTCTTCCTTTTGATTTGATCAAAAGGGCTCCTTAGGTTGGCTTTCTGATCAAACTAAGGCCTCTAGGTTGTAGTGAGGGATGTTGGGAGAGTATTGGGGCAGATTTTGGCCGAACCAAAAGGCTTTAGAGGTGTGAAGAAATGAGAAGGAGGAGTTCCCTTTTATAAGAGGGGTGAGGGGCACCTTTGGAAAAGCTAGAAATATTAATTTATAATAAATTCATATTCGGTTTCTAATGGCTCCAAAGTTGACTATTCAAAGGTTAAGGTGGGGATAGGTCGAAAACAACTCAACCAATAGAATTTAGACAGGTTTGGGTACTTATATTAACCTTATCTTTAAGTATTAACTCTAAGTTAATTAGTTTCACTTTTACAATGTCTCTTTGTATTTTTATATAATATGGTTAATAAACTTACTATATACATCCAAGCGACCCCCAAGTGGTCCATTAATGATTAACCTATCATAATATAAGTTTCTTGGCCGAACCTTAGATTTTTAGGAATTTAATATCAATTAATAATATAATATTTGTTTTAAGAACTCTTTTATGTCAATTTTGACACTATTCAATAGTTTATTTTTGTGAAACTCATAACAGATTGATTACTTCGAACAAAGTCAATTAAATAAATCCTAATATATCATATTATCCTAGAAAATTAGTTTAATTCATTAAAAGTTTCATATTATATTTATTTGGGTATTTATAATATCAATTATTTTAATTTTTCACTATTATAGTAATTACTGCATCATCATTGTGTCATAAATAAAATAACTTATTTAATGTCTAAAAATTATAAATAAAATATCATTATGTAGGAAATCTTTTTATCTTTCTAATTAATATTTATAATCGAAAATCCAACATGTATAACCCTATGTAAAAATTGTTCTTCTAAAAGATGTAAGCTTATGCCATTTTTATTTTTATTTAAGCTTTATTAATATAATGTGTCATTATCACTTACAAGTGGATCCATGGGGTCCCAAAATAGACCCAAAGATTCCCATGGTCGACCATGTATCAACCAATAGGGTTAAGACACGTTTTAGGGTAATTTAGTATTATTATAATATTATTTTTTTTTAACCCTTATTTACCGGATTTACCCTTAACCATGGTAAATAAAATATTTACCGCAGTAATTATTCAAAATGTCTAAAAATAAAAGTTACCTATTTACACAATTTGAACATCCTGATTCCAAATATGGAATCCATTTTCCTAAATTCTAAACACAGAAGTGGCAGAAATTAATTTAAAATTAATTCCCGCTGTCAAAACAAAAAGCGTGTTTTTAAGAGATAATAACTATCAAAAGATTGACACTTGTTTATGTTTGGTTTAATTGTAAAATTATGTCCAATGACCAACATTATATTAAATGGTAAAAATATATTCTAAATATACTTTAAAACTACTAAAATTCATAATTTATCACTATTAATTATTTTTATTAAAAAAGTTGTTTTTAATTAAAATTTAGTAATTTTCACTATTCATCAAAATATGAAAGTTATCCGAAAAGTACCAAAATTTCACCTTAGGCTAAATTTGATATTCCGAATCCAAAAATGAAGTCCATTTCAAAATATAAAATATATATTATTTCAAAATTTAGGTATTACTATTCATAACGGCTAGTTTGATCGGTTGTGGTGTGTGTTAAAACTCGAAGTTGCGTACAACACACGCTACTGTTTTATTCAAAGGAAAGCGTACCGTGGAAGCTTGGGATGTTTCATTTTAAATTTTTTGATGTCTCCATTTAGTCAAAAAGTTTAAAATATTGTATTTAAAAAGGTTTCACTATCAAAAGTTGATAAAAGTGCAATACTGAAAATGAATCTGTTCTTGCATTATGACTAAGAAACTCATAATATGGATTCTAAAATTATAAGGATTATATAAAGTTTAAAATTTAGTTAATACTATTCATGACCTCTTTTAATGGCTTTTTTTTGGTAAGTCATGGTGCAATTGAACTCGGTGTTTCGTGTAGTGCAAGTTATTGAATTATTTTGAAGAAATAACACACTATGAAATCTTGGGGTGTTACAACATAATAGTGCCTTGGCCTGCCAGGATTAAATCTTTTATATGGGTATTTCAACTGGGGGGAAATATTTATGATCTAGAACATCTCAAGACCACCATTAAAGACTTGAGACTCATTATGGATGTATTTAATGAAGAATAAACTCAAACCCAATCACCATAATGATCTATAAATAGAGGAACAATATTCTTCTATAAAAGATCAATCCTGAGACCAAAGCTTTGGGTACAAAGTTTCATTTTTCACGATTGTCACAATTCTTCATTTCCAATATTTATTTCATGTTTTATTTTTTTTATTACTTCCCCCTTACACTCTCGTCATTTGGATGAGGGGGTAACTCCCACCATATTCTAGGGTGATGTAAATAAATGGGGGGGGGGGTTATTTAAATTTTATTATTTTATTTTCATATATTAGGGTTTCTAAATTTTCAATTAATAAATTCAAATATCTTTCTTCTTCTTACATCATAAACATTTATTCATGAATCTAGAAAGTTATTTTGAATTGAGAAACTAATTTCCCTATAATATTTAATGATAATTGAATTTTATATGTAAATTAAGTATAAATATGGAATCGTGATTAAATTAGTGCAATTAAACCCTAAATTACTAGACCAAGAAAAATAGGGTATTTTTATGCTAAGGAGGGGATACCCTAAACATGATATCCCCCTCATCATAAATCTAAAACCAGTACTTAACAATCAATTTAATTTTATAATCAATTTCACTAAAACAATAAAATAAAAATACCCATAGCATGATTTTTTTCATTTGATTTCCAAACAACCAATCTTCTCTCATATTTTTCTTACTTCAAAAAATTTCTTTCAATTTTAAAACTCATTATTTTTCTACATCCTATTTTTCAATACAAATTTAATTAATTAATTTGTTTTAAATTCATAATTAAGTAATTTCACCATCTCATGGGTTCGACTAGGAATTTTTTCTATATTTTAATTAATTTTTGGCACTTGTTTGAGTTTTATAAATTTTTTATTTTAGTAATTTCCATAGGGAATTAACGATACCCCATAGGAAAATCTAAAATGTAATTGTTTTTGGGGATGGTTTCTAATAATTTTTATATTTTTTATTTAAATTTTATTTTATTTTTTTATTTACATTTATTTTCTCAATTTAATGATGGTTGTGTCAAGATTTTTTTTATATTTTTAATTTTTATGGACACCCACTACATATGGGAAAAATGGAAAGAAATTCTTGAGTTTGATCTTAAACCAGAACAGAGTTAGAGAAAGGAAATAGTTGTAATCATAAGTGATTTAGAACAAATTAAACATCTAACCACAGGAGTATTACAACCAAGTGATCATAGATTATGAGTGCTAGATAAATATGGTAGACCATCAAACATCGGTTCTCAATCCAATAAAACCCATGTCACTAGTTTCTAATTTGAACATTGAGATAAATATGTCCATAATTCAAATGATATCCAATACGTTGAAATTCTATGGCCTCCCCAACAAAGACTCGAGCATTCAACTTAGTAGTTTTCATAAGATCTATAAAACCATCTAGTTTTTTTTAATATCTCAAATGATAATGTAAGTCTTCACCTTTTTATATTTTATTTACGAGAGTGAGCTTGGTAGTTTCTTCAATTATTTCCCACTCATTCCATCAAAACATGAGATGATCTAGAATTATAGTTCATCACATGGTTCTTCCCACCTTATATGTTAATGGATATCTGAATATTTTTCATTTCAACTAGTTAATATATAAATCTAAATACACTTCATGACAATGTTACAAAGATATGTCTCATAAATTTCCATACCTCAGAATAGAAATTTAAAAACTAATACAAACATTTTATATGGTTTTGTCATAGGAAATGTCACGATCTGCCTTCACCAAAAAGAGGAAAAGGTCAGCAAATTTCCAAACCCTTTCTTCTTTAAGTTGAAAGAGAGATAATGACCCCCGAGACCCGCCTTCAATAGGTCCCAGAGTGGTAACCAGCACCAAGGGTATAGAATCACACACTAAATGGAAGACATTACCCTTTTTCTTTTAATAAGATCAGGAGATAAGATAGTAAATCCTACAAAACTGAACTGAAAGTAAAAGTGAATCCAAGAACCATTCCCAATGCATGTTACAAAAGTAAAATCCAAAATGTATAAGGTGACTACAAAGATAAAATACCAAAAGGAATAACAATAGCAACTGCGATGATCTGTCACAAGGACCGAGCTAGTACGGTCCAGCACGATCCCCAAAGTCCTCCTGGAAATCTGAAAACAGTTTTACATACGTAGGGTGAGCATACAGGTATACTCAGTAGGGAAAACCAAAGACTCTCATGCACAAGTGGGGAGGAAAGCTAAGGCCTCGTGAAAAAAAAGAGAAAACAAAGCACCTATCAAGGAAACTAATCACCCAAGCCTCACTAAGGCACGCTCCCCAAATAATGCAAGTCAAGTAAAGTATATTAATAGCACATCGATGTTTGGGTACCCTGCACCACTTTCCCACTGGTTATTGAAGACATCCTACGCATTGAACCAATCCCACCATTCTCACCGCAGTCCCACGGCCACACCCCACCCGCACACACGTGGGCCATATCCTCACGTAGACCCACTGCCAAACCCTTCCTACAATCACCTGGGCCACAACTGCCTCACGTAACCACGCCTGTAAACACCTAGGCCAGAACAACAGCTGCCACGCCTGAAGACACCTGGGCTAGAAGATCCACTGCCACGCCCGAAGACACCTGGGCATAATCCTAAAGACACTTGGGAAACCACCTGCCCGCACACACCTGGGCCAACCACCACACCACCCTTCCCGAAGACTCATGGGCTAGTAATGGACTTCAGGCCATCACAGCCTGCCTGAAGATACTTGGGCTATCCGGGAAAGGGAGTAGAAAGGAGCTAATAACCAGCCAATAATAGAAGTGTTGGGAAAAACACCCTCCCCATGAAATGGGGGTGTTCGGCACTAAGTTTTCAACTTGGGTGGGGTGCAAATAATAAACACAAAACTAAAATTATATGTATGGGTAACAAGCACTCACCCAATCTATATTTTTATTCTGCTAGTATAAAGAACACAATCAGCGCCCAAGTCACGGCTCACACCAAACCAAAACCCATTTTTACCATGTTTCATGTTCAGTGATAATGTTTAAATAAATTTCTGTACCTACTTAGGAAACTAGAAAACATAAGCACAAGCCAAGGAAAGAGTACAGTCAAACATCAACTTAAACATCCACACCCAGTTCTCTTGTAAAGTCACAACAAAAAAGGGATAAGTGAGATCCCTCAAAGTATTGGAACCAAATAAAACCCCAATGTACAACCCCATGTCCCTAATAGCCAACGGTTTCTCAACAACAGAGGATCCCACCCCAATTAGTGATATAATCAAGGTAACCAACCAACCTCAAATTTACAATCAGCGATATCACAATAACAGGGGATCCCATCCCCACCCACATCACCCAGTAATCGGCCATGAATGAAAAACAAACAAACCACCACCACCAAAACAAAGTAGCCCATGCTGGTATTTTCATATTTAAATGATTTAACACACTCCATGATTCCAATTCCGTTATACTTTAACCGGGGTTATCACAGAAAAGGGTTGATCTTGGTGCTTTAAATTTATTTATCCGGATTTACGTAATTAACCAAATTCATTTACATGACAAGGGTTTACAACCACAATACAATCAATTTAAACATCACTAGGAGTAAGGGTTTGTTAGTGAACATATAAATACCACAAACGGCCATGATTTTCATTAGGCATAAGCCCGCACAATTCAGAAGTCATTAATCATGGAAGATCATAAAACAAAGAAGAATCATCGATCACACCCCTCCCCCTTCATTCATAGAATCTGTTTATTATCTTCATTATGGTTTGGTTAATCCAATTCTACTGAAGCAATAGCATACCCACCCCACAGGATACACAGAAAGGAGAGACGAAGGTGAAACCCTACTTGATTGATCAACGAGATAGAAGCTTCTCTTGACGCGCCAGGAACAGGAACAGGAGGTGTGAAAATTGCAGGGGGTGACCTTAGGAACTCAAGGACGATTTGACGAATCGATGGAAGGGTGATCGAGAAAAAGAAACCCAGGGAGGAACCATTAGTTTATAAGGGTCGGGGACGGTTGAGATAAGAATTTCAAACTGCATAAGGAGTGGGGTCGTTGGTTGACCACATGGCCCCACATGTCATTAAAGAGGTCCTCGCCTTTAGGGGCAGTTTAAACCGACGCACACCAGGGTATCTCACTTAATCAACCCTATTAATTGGCATTAATGGGCTTTAAAACTGGCTTAAAGGGGTCAAAATAGGGTTTAAACCCCATTTTGCGCAAAAAGGAGGAGCTACTGGAAAACCCATGGGGGTAGGCAAGAGCCACCGGTAGCCGAGAGCTACCGGTAACCGAGCTACCGCTTGGATGAAGCTACCGGTAGAACGATCTACCAATAGGCCGAGCTATAGGTAGGTTGTGTCTACCAGTAGGCTAAGGCTACCGATAGGACTATCGTGTGTCAAAATTCACTGGGAAGTTGGGATGGCCTCCCATACCACCCAGAACACCTCAAGCATCAGATTTTTTCTAAGTAATGGACCTCCAAAAACCCAAGCCATTACATCAGATACCTCTCAAACTATTCTCTCCCTCGAGAATCAAAACAACCCACAAGGAAAGAGAGGGTCCGAACAACCACCTCAAAAGATACCTCTCAGGAGCGAACCCCATTGTTAACTAAAATCAACCTTCCTTTCAGAACCAAGAGACATACCATGTCAGAATGCCCAGTCTGTGGGTTAGGGAGTCTCTTCCCCCATGTCAAGATACTATCCACTTTGGGCGTCACTGACTCGCCCGCATGGGTTTAATCACATCAACCTTAATGTGTCTTGATTAGGGGTCCGATCCTCCCCTCCCCATAGCCAGAAATTTTCACACACATTCAGAGTGGAAAGAAAACCCACATATATCATAGCCAACAAGGTAAAACGATCCACCAAAACAAGTATAAACAGAACATCGCAAAGCTCAAAACAACTCCGGGTACTGGGCACGCATCTGTGCTTCCCTCTCCCACGTACTCTCCTCAATCCACCATGTCTCCATAACACACGAACCAAGGGAATGGTTTTCCCACGAAGCACCTTCTCCTCATGATCCTCGATCATCACTGGTCTTTCCACAAAGGTCACGTCATCCTCAATGTCTAGCTCTCCCCAATTGAGGGCGTGCGAATCATCATGCAGATACCGACGAAGATGGGACACATGGAAGAAGTCATGAATCCTTAGTAGCGGCGGTGGTAACGCTAGCTGATATGCCACTTCGCCGACCCGCGGCAACACTTCGAAGGGTTTGATGAACCTGGGAGAAAGCTTACTCCCCTTTCTAAATCTTCGTTGTCCACGCCTAGAGGACACCATCAAGAACACGTGGTCTCCGACCTCAAACTCCTAGGGCCTTCTCCTAGTATCAGCATACACCTTCTGTCGGTGCTGGGCTGCCTTCATCCTTTCCCGTATAAGCTGAACCTTCTCATTCGTGCTCTGCACCACCTCCCGGCCAAGGATTCCCGCCTCTCTGACATCAGTCCAACAAACAGGTGAGTGGAATGGGCTCCCGTACAAGGCTTCAAATGGGTCCATACCAATGTAAGAGTGATAGAAGTTATTGAAGGCAAACTCTATCAAAGGTAAGTGTCGCATCCACGATCCTCCTGAGTCCAGAACACATGCCTGCAACATATCCTCCAAGGTCTGGATGGTGCGCCCTGTTTTTCCATCTGCCTAGGGATGGAAAGCATTGCTAAGACATAGTTGGGTGACAAAAGCATTCTAAAATCCACTCCAGACACGTGAGGTAAACCGTGCATCCCTATCCAAGACTATGGACCTCGGAACTCCATGCAATCGCACCACCTCATCCACGTACCTTCGTGTCAAATCATCCACTGCACTTGACTCCTTAATCTTTAAAAAGTGAGATGACTTCATCAACTGGTCCACTACCACCCATATGGCATCGTATCTGTAACGACCCAAAGTTTCATTAATGGAAAATCCCTCTTGATCCAGTTAAATGTTTCTTTATGAAAAATGTTTTTATAAGATGTCAACTTCTTTAAGTTTTACGTTAAGATTTGTGACCGTTACTTTTATAGTCGTTGAACAGTGATCATCTGGGTAGTTTAAATATAAGGCTTTAACGAACCAATTTTCTACTCAGACAAAGGAAGCGATGGCCTCATCCAGTAGAATTGCCCCTTACGAAGCCCATTTGTCAGAGCTCGGAAAGGAGGTGGCGTCTTTGGGCTTTTCCCTTGACCAAGCCCAAGCTGAGCTTCATCAAGTCAAGCTTGAACGTGATCGTCTACGGGAAAAATGGAAGTTGATAGAGATTACCACTCGAGCGATGTTATCCGAGCAACCCCAAGAGTCTGTCACCATCGCACACCTTACCCTTAGGTCTTATGCAGCTATTTTAAGGGGTTATGTAACAAATAAGTAGCACCATGTTCATGTACATTATTTTTGTATATAATAATGAATATAATTTCTAGTCATTTTTGATACATTGTAATTAGTTTTTAAAGTACAAACGGTGTTTTTAGTTATTATTTAATTAAGAATTATATTTTATTAAATTAAAGGATTTTTGAATTAAATAATATTTTAATAAAATATTATTATTAATATTAAATTAATTTTTATTAAATATAAATGATCATATAATTTTATTAAAAATTTTATTATGGTTTGAAAGCCATTTCTGTCAAAACCCGTGAATTTTTTTTTATAAATGTCGGTTTTTATTTTAAAAGTGAAAATTCACATATTTAGAAAATTATTTAGATAAAATAAATATTATTTTTGGAATCAGGACGTCGAAATTATCCAACGGTGAATTTTTCATAATTTTCTGAGACAGTCAAATTTTTGGGTAAAAATTAAATACCATTTAAATATATAATGTGTTTTATGACATCATAATGACCCAATGGTGATGTAATAAAATACCATAATCCCTATGTTCGTCCAATATGTGTTTTATCATTAAAATAATGAGGTTTTGGGTTTGTTTGACTCACTTTTCAAAGCATTAATGGAGCCCTCAAGACTTATTCAACACTTTGCCTTTTTAAATTAATTTCCATGGGAGTGTGACTCACCTCCACATAAGAAACCCTAATTTTTTAATAAGTTCGGACCTTGGCCTTGTAAAATATTGTTTTCCTCTTTCCTTTTCCAGAAACCATGGGCAAATACCATGGGATGGTTTGTGGTTTGGAATATTTTAATATAAGGGGTCCCAAACCTAAATAATAAAGAATTCTCTCACCTTTCCTATATAAACCCACCCAAGCTCCCACTTCCTCCTCACTCAAAGCCCTTCAAGTTCGTCCAACCTCTGCCCTACTCTCTCTAGAATCCTCTCGAGGTGCCCCGAGCTCCCAAGAAGCCTCTCACAAGCCTCTCTCTAGCCTTTGGAAGCACACTTCCAAGTAAGGGGTTTTCTTCCTTTCTCATTTTTTTTGTCAATTTTCTTTAAGTTGTATTTCCCTTTTTATTTCAATTATGAATGTTGGGGTATGGTTTAGCACCTCCCCCATACTTCCCTCTTATTGTTTGAATGATGGGAGAACCCTTTCTCTCTCATTAAATGCCTCCCATGTACACCCGTTACTATGCCGAAATTCCGAAAGGAACTTCTCTCTCTTCTTTTACATTCAAGCAATAGTTTTGTATCATGAATCTAAATTCCATTTCTATTGTTGGGACATGTATATATATGATCTCCTTACTGTCCATTACATGTAAATATGATGAGTAACCCCTTTCTCTCTCATCAACTTTTTTTATGAATTCTTATGTCACGCCGTTACGCTGCAGAAATCGCACTGATTTTCTAAGACAATGTCTTTGTGTAGTGAATACCATGCCCATTTTTCCATCAAGGGTATTCACCTTTATGCACATTTACATATTTATTATAAAGTTTCATGTATGAATTCCACTTTCCTTTATCGTGGAAGAAATGATTATGTTTTATGAATCCATGTTTTATGATCCATGTGGCACACTTATGCATGAAATGAAATGTTTAAGAAGGGTGCGCCCTTTATAGCGCTCAAATGCATTGGGTAAAGTATAGTATCATGATACATCATGTGAAATGAGTGTTGACTCATGCTAATTCAAGTGCAACGAGGGTTTACTCGTGCTTCAAGTGCAATGAGGGTTTACTCATGCTCCATGTGCAATGAGCCTTGGCTCATGCTAATTCAATGTTAAGTGTTGTTGCCACATTTCCATGTTATGATTATCATGCTTTATCATGCCTTTATGTTCATGTCTCTCTTATGCTCTATTGATATGCCTATTGCCTAACATGTATTTTACTCCTCATGTTATTCATTATGTACTCCCTTACTGGGCTTTATAGCTCACCCATTTCTTATGCATGTCCTCAGGTTATCCCATGCAATGCTAAGTACGAAGGAATGTAATGGTCATGTAAAGGAAGTTTTCAATAAGGATGTTGTATTTCAAGTTTAAAGTTTTTATGTAATGATCCTAAGCCCCAAAGACACTAAACCTCTCGATCTTCTTTGTTGTATCAAGTGAAGTTTTATGTAATAAAGCATGTTTAAGTTGTAATAAAAAGCAGGGTTGTCATAGTTGGTATCAGAGGATAGGTTTAGTTATTTTTGGGATTAGGAAACCCTAGTAAAGCCTTAGATACAAGACTAAGCATAATAAAAACATCCCTAAGTTTTGGTAAATACTAAGCAAGTGTTTTATCAAACAAATACATCCCTGTCTGGATACGAGCAGGTAGAGGCGGCTCTGGAACAGATGTATCCTAGGGGTAAAACCCGAAAACACCGCTTTGAGCTAGACTCGAACGGGAACTGGTGCACGACAACGGTCCTTGCTGCACTCTTGGTTACGACACTCCCGGGGGATATGTTTTGATAAATTCACAATCTTAGTATGAACCCTTATTAAGGGAAAAATGCACCTAAGAATATATGTTAGAAGGAAGATCATGAAAATCCTGGATTGAATCCTATAGACTCATGAGTTAAAGAGATTAAAGTTTATTTATAAGTCATCAACTTTTGTCTTTGGATTACCCTTTATGTGTTAACCCTAACTTTCCTTTTATTCCAGCCAATGACCGGTAATAGGAAAACTCGGGCTAACAACCGTTGTGAAGATCAGTGTGATGATTGTACTTATGAGACGCCCAATCCAATGGGAGCGGGAATTGTGAACTTTGTCACGCTTCTCTCTCAGCTAACTCATGTTTTGAATAGAAAAACTGGTCAAGAGGAACGTTCAACCCCCCCTAAGAAAGAACCAGTCTCTATTGAAAGCTTCATGAGACAAAGGCCACCTACTTTTAGTGGATCATCTGATCCCACGATTGCTGAACAATGGATCAACTCCATTGAAAAGATATTCTCCATCCTCCAATGCTCTGAAAAAGAGAAGGTTCTCCTGGCGGCTTATCGTATGGAGGGTGAAGCTGATCAATGGTGGACGTTGATCAAAAATACGAAGCCTGAGGAGGAGATCGAGGCTTTGGAATGGAAGTTATTCCGGAAGATGTTTTTCGATAAATATTTTCCACGCACCCTCCGTCTTAAGATGGAAAGGGACTTCCTTTCCCTCAAGCAGAAAGATGAGGAATCTGTGGGAGCGTACGAGGCAAACTTCACAAGGCTTGCACGATACGCTTCTGGCTTTGTCGTTACCCCTGAATGCAAGGTTGACCGCTTCTTTGGTGGGCTGAAGCCTAGCTTGCGGAAAGCATTAGCGATCCGTGACTTCGACAGCTATGAGGAAATTGTCCGATGTGCCCTCAAGGTTGAAATGGAGATCGGAGAATCACAGGGGTATCATGGGGACAAGAAGCGGAAGGTGGACTTCAATGCTGGTGGTCCGATGGATAAATCCAACGGCGCTAAGAAATTCCAGCACCCCACTTTCCAAAAGTGTGGAAAAAAGCACCCTGGAAATTGCCTTAGGGGGACAAGAAAATGCTTCAAGTGTGGAAGAGAAGGGCACCTAGCTGTTAACTGTCAGCAAGAAGGACCCGCGGCTGCGACGGAGGGGAGGAACGCTCCGTTCGAACCTCAACGCGTTGTTCAATGCTTCAAATGCAAAGAACCGGGTCATTTTGCGAATCAGTGCCCTAATCCAAGGGTTATCGGAGGCAATCAACAACCTCCAAGACAGCAAGGAAGAGCTTTTGCCATCACTTCTGCCGAAGTGAACCCCGACAACGAAGTGGTGACAGGTATGCTAGTTATTCATTCAAGAATATCGAACGTACTTTTTGATTCAGGTTCTACGCATTCTTTTATATCTCAAAAGTTTAGTAGAACAATCCCTGCACCACCACAAATCATGGAAGTAAAGATGTCGGTGAGTACGGAAAATGGGGAAATCATTGCATCCCATGAGTATAAGTCATCCCCTGTTATAATCTGTGGATTGAATTTCCCGGAGAACCTCGTCATACTCCCTTTGGTGGAATTTGATGCAATTCTTGGCATGGATTGGCTTTCCTTATATAGAGCCAACATAAATTTTCGGGAGAGGGAAATCACACTCCATATGGAGAATCGACCCTCGATTCTTTACAAGTGTCAGGAGGAAGATGAATCTCCTTTAGCTCCATCATCTCAAGCATGGATATTACTGCCTTATGAGCACGCATATCTGGCTCAGATGATTGAGTCCAAGGAAGAAACCACCCTTGAAGAAATGCCTATTGTGAGGGAATTCGCTGAAGTATTTCCCGAGGAACTTCCTGGTCTTCCTCCAAGAAGAGATGTTGAGTTCTCAATTGAACTTATACCTGGGGCGCTACCAATATCCAAGACTCCATATAGAATGGTTGTGGTTGAGCTTGAAGAACTGAAGAAACAACTACAGGAGAATCTGGATAAAGGGTTTATACGCCCAAGTGCATCACCATGGGGTGCACCAGTCCTCTTCGTCAAGAAGAAGGATGGGTCAATGCGGCTTTGCATCGATTATTGTGAACTTAACAAAATCACGATAAAGAACAAGTATCCTCTCCCAAGAATCGATGATTTGTTTGATCAGCTGCGTGGAGCACAATACTTCTCCAAGGTCGACTTGCGGTCGGGATATTATCAAGTAAGGGTGAAGAAGGAAGATATCCCCAAGACTGCTTTTCGTACAAGGTAAGGGCACTATGAATTCATAGTAATGCCTTTTGGACTCACCAATGCTCCAGCAATATTCATGGACTTGATGAATAGAGTCTTTAGAGATTACCTAGATAAATTTTTGGTAGTATTTATAGATGATATTCTAATATACTCCAAAACCAAGGAGGACCATGAGGGGCATTTAAGAACTGTACTGGAGACTTTGCGCAAGGAGAAGCTTTATGCCAAGTACAGCAAGTGTGAGTTCTGGTTGAAGGAGGTCTCATTCTTGGGCCATATCATCACAAGCAATGGGATATCTGTGGACCCCTCCAAAACTGATGCAATTGAGGGATGGTCGAGGCCAACATCGGTAACTGATATCCGTAGCTTCTTGAGGTTAGCTGGATATTATCGACGATTTGTGAGAAACTTCTCACGATTGTCCAACCCTCTTACCAAGCTAACTCGAAAGGGAGTAAAGTTTTCTTGGAGTGATGAATGCGAAGAAAGCTTCAAGGAGTTGAAAAGGAGGCTTATCACTGCACCTGGGCTCACTTTACCCACAAGTGGGGAGCTTTTTGTGGTATTCAGTGATGCTTCGAAGAAGGGATTAGGATGTGTGCTGATGCAGAATGATAAAGTGATATCCTATGCCTCAAGACAGTTGAAAATCCATGAGCGAAACTATCCAACTCATGATCTGGAGTTGGCGGCGGTGATCTTTGCCTTGAAAATCTGGCGGCATTATCTCTATGGAGAGAAATGTGAGATATATACTGACCACAAGAGTCTTAAGTATATATTCACACAGAAAGAGCTTAATATGCGCCAGAGAATATGGATAGAGCTCATAAAGGATTATGACTGTTCAATACATTACCACCCTGGGAAGGCGAACAAGGTGGCAGATGCCCTAAGTAGAAAGGATCCAGCAATTCTATCAATGATGAGAATTGAGAAGGATCCAATATTCTTAGACTTGATGAAGATGGACGTGGGAATCATAAAGAAGGGAACATCATCAATCCTTTCACAAATGATTTCTCAACCATCTCTTTTGGAAAGGTTAAAGGATGCTCAAAAGGATGATGCGAGAATCCAAGAAAAAGTGGAAGCTATCAAAAAGGGAAAATCCTCAGAGTTTAATGTTAATGAAGAAGGAATTGTGCGGTTTGGGAAAAGGCTATGTGTCCCATCATGTTCGGAGCTGAAGAAGGAACTTTTGGATGATGCACATAGTTCAAATTTCTCTATTCACCCAGGGAGCACAAAGATGTATCGAGATCTCCGAGAAAACTTTTGGTGGGTTAATATGAAGAAGGAGATCGCCGGATATACATCAAAGTGTCTGGTGTGTCAGCAAGTGAAGGCAGAGAGGCAGAAGTCTAAGGGGATGATGCAACCATTGCCCATACCAGAATGGAAATGGGATAACATCACCATGGACTTCGTCACTGGACTTCCAAGGACATCCAAAAGCAACAATGCAATCTGGGTTATTGTGGATCGTCTTACAAAGACTGCACACTTCATTGCTATTCGAGAGGATTTCTCTTTGGATCAACTGGCACGGATATATATCAGGGAAGTGGTACGGTTGCATAGAGTACCACTATCTATTGTGTCGGACCGAGATCCAATATTTACCTCTAAGTTTTGGAAGAGTCTTCAACATGATCTGAATACTAAACTGAACTTCAGTACGGCCTATCATCCTCAAACTGATGGCCAATCCGAGCGGACTATCCAAACACTTGAGGATATGTTGAGAGCGTGCTCAATGGACTTTAAAGGAGGATGGGATCAACATCTTCCTCTAGTTGAGTTCTCTTATAATAATAGTTTCTACTCTAGCATCCAAATGGCACCATATGAAGCCCTGTATGGGAAAAGGTGTAGAACACCAGCATGTTGGGATGAGGTCGGTGAACGTAAGCTGCTTGGACCAGAAATGGTCGAAGAAATGGTGGAGAAGGTGAAAACCATTCAGCAGCATATCAAGGCATCCCAAAGTCGACAGAAGAGTTATGCAGATAATCGTCGACGAGACCTTGAGTTTAAAGTCGGAGAAATGGTGTTTTTACGCATATCTCCGTGGAAGAAGGTCATGAGGTTTGGAAAGAAAGGGAAGTTAAGTCCAAGGTACATCGGCCCCTTCGAGATTCTTGATCGTGTTGGGGTTGTGGCCTATTGACTAGCACTTCCACCTACTATGGCCAAGGTGCATGATGTCTTCCATGTATCCCTCTTAAGGAAGTACATACCAGACCCTTCACATGTACTCTCTTCCGAGGTGGTACAATTAGAAGAAGATCTTTCTTATGAGGATCAACCAGTGAAGATCTTAGATCGTAGAGAAAAAGTTCTACGAAATAAGACAATGCCCCTCGTCAAGGTGTTGTGGAGAAACCACAAGTTTGAAGAAGCAACTTGGGAGTCGGAGGATATGATGAAGCTAAGTTACCCACATTTGTTTTAGTGTGGGAAAAGGAAAATTTCGAGGGCGAAATTTCTTAAGGGGGGAATGTTGTAACGACCCAAAGTTTCATTAATGGAAAATCCCTCTTGATCCAGTTAAATGTTTCTTTATGAAAAATGTTTTTATAAGATGTCAACTTCTTTAAGTTTTACGTTAAGATTTGTGACCGTTACTTTTATAGCCGTTGAAAAGTGATCATCTGGGTAGTTTAAATATAAGGCTTTAACGAACCAATTTTCTACTCAGACAAAGGAAGCGATGGCCTCATCCAGTAGAATTGCCCCTTACGAAGCCCATTTGTCAGAGCTCGGAAAGGAGGTGGCGTCTTTGGGATTTGCCCTTGACCAAGCCCAAGCTGAGCTTCATCAAGTCAAGCTCAAACGTGATCGTCTACGGGAAAAATGGAAGTTGATAGAGATTACCACTCGAGCGATGTTATCCGAGCAACCCCAAGAGTCTGTCACCATCGCACACCTTACCCTTAGGTCTTATGCAGCTATTTTAAGGGGTTATGTAACAAATAAGTAGCACCATGTTCATGTACATTATTTTTGTATATAATAATGAATATAATTTCCAGTCATTTTTGATACATTGTAATTAGTTTTTAAAGTACAAACGGTGTTTTTAGTTATTATTTAATTAAGAATTATATTTTATTAAATTAAAGGATTTTTGAAATAAATAATATTTTAATAAAATATTATTATTAATATTAAATTAATTTTTATTAAATATAAATGATCTTATAATTTTATTAAAATTTTTATTATGGTTTGAAATCCATTTCTGTCAAAACCCGTGAATTTTTTTTTATAAATGTCGGTTTTTATTTTAAAAGTGAAAATTCACATATTTAGAAAATTATTTAGATAAAATAAATATTATTTTTGGAATCAGGACGTCGAAATTATCCAACAGTGAATTTTTCATAATTTTCTGAGACAGTCACATTTTTGGGTAAAAATTAAATACCATTTAAATATATAATGTGTTTTATGACATCATAATGACCCAATGGTGATGTAATAAAATACCATAATCCCTATGTTCGGCCAATATGTGTTTTATCATTAAAATAATGAGGTTTTGGGTTTGTTTGACTCACTTTTCAAAGCATTAATGGAGCCCTCAAGACTTATTCAACACTTTGCCTTTTAAAATTAATTTCCATGGGAGTGTGACTCACCTCCACATAAGCAACCCTAATTTTTTAATAAGTTCGGACCTTGGCCTTGTAAAATATTGTTTTCCTATTTCCTTTTCCAGAAACCATGGGCAAATACCATGGGATGGTTTGTGGTTTGGATTATTTTAATATAAGGGGTCCCAAACCTAAATAATAAAGAATTCTCTCACCTTTCCTTTATAAACCCACCCAAGCTCCCACTTCCTCCTCACTCAAAGCCCTTGAAGTTCGTCCAACCTCTGCCCTACTCTCTCTAGAATCCTCTCAAGGTGCCCCAAGGTCCCAAGAAGCCTCTCACAAGCCTCTCTCTAGCCTTTGGAAGCACACTTCCAAGTAAGGGGTTTTCTTCCTTTCTCATTTTTTTGTCAATTTTCTTTAAGTTGTATTTCCCTTTTTATTTCAATTATGAATGTTGGGGTATGGTTTATCACCTCCCCCATACTGCCCTCTTATTGTTTGAATGATGGGAGAACCCTTTCTCTCTCATTAAATGCCTCCCATGTACACCCGTTACTATGCCGAAATTCCGAAAGGAACTTCTCTCTCTTCTTTTACATTCAAGCAATACTTTTGTATCATGAATCTAAATTCCATTTCTATTGTTGGGACATGTATATATATGATCTCCTTACTGTCCATTACATGTAAATATGATGAGTAACCCCTTTCTCTCTCATCAACTTTTTTTATGAATTCTTATGTCACGCCGTTACGCTGCCGAAATCGCACCGATTTTCTAAGCCAATGTCTTTGTGTAGTGAATACCATGCCCATTTCTCCATCAAGGGTATTCACCTTTATGCAAATTTACATATTGATTATAAAGTTTCATGTATGAATTCCACTTTCCTTTATCGTGGAAGAAATGATTATGTTTTATGAATCCATGTTTTATGATCCATGTGGCACACTTATGCATGAAATGAAATGTTTAAGAAGGGTGCGCCCTTTATAGCGCTCCAATGCATTGGGTAAAGTATAGTATCATGATAAGTCATGTTCAATGAGTGTTGACTCATGCTAATTCAAGTGCAACGAGGGTTTACTCATGCTTCAAGTGCAATGAGGGTTTACTCATGCTCCATGTGCAATGAGCCTTGGCTCATGCTAATTCAATGTTAAGTGTTGTTGCCACATTTCCATGTTATGATTATCATGCTTTATCATGCCTTTATGTTCATGTCTCTCTTATTCTCTATTGATATGCCTATTGCCTAACATGTATTTTACTCCTCATGTTATTCATTATGTACTCCCTTACTGGGCTTTATAGCTCACCCATTTCTTATGCATGTCCTCAGGTTATCCCATGCAATGCTAAGTACGAAGGAATGTAATGGTCATGTAAAGGAAGTTTTCAATAAGGATGTTGTATTTCAAGTTTAAAGTTTTTATGTAATGATCCTAAGCCCCAAAGACACTAAACCTCTCGATCTTCTTTGTTGTATCAAGTGAAGTTTTATGTAATAAAGCATGTTTAAGTTGTAATAAAAAGCAGGGTTGTCATAGTATCCCCCATGAACCTTGGGTAGTACTATGACGAAATCCATTGAGATGTCCTCCCACTTCCACTCAGGGACATCTAGAGACTGTAGCAGGCCGCTTGGAACCCGGTGTTCATCCTTCACCTGCTGACACACTAGGCACTTGGCCACAAACTCTGCCACTGCTCACTTTACTCCGGGCCACCAGAGCTGTCTCTTCAGACCCGGGTACATCTTGGAAACTCATGGGTGCACCACTAGGGGTGATTTGTGGAACTCACTAAGAACCTTGCCATGCATCGCCTCTGAAACAAACGACTTTCTTTGGAAAAGCATCCGGTTCTGACCATCCTTCATCCACCCTTCCAGAGCATTGTTCTGGCCAACTCGGTCTCGCATAACTTCGCACTCTGGGTCTCCCCATTGAGACTCCTCCACTTGCTGAAACAGAGACAACTGCATTGTCATCTGATACAGGCAACCTCTACCGCTATCCATCCTCGCATCGAGGTGCAAGGCAGCCAACTAATCCATTGCCTTTCAGGCGTCTGTCGACTCCCGAAATGCATCCTTCTGCAACCTCATGCTCAAGTCATCGGCCAATAAATTACCTTTCCCTAAAGTGGAGGAAATCTCGAAGTCGTAATCCTGGAGGAACTCCATCCACCTTCATTGCCGCAATTTTAGGTCCTGCTGGGAGAAGATATACCTCAAACATTTGTGATCTGTGAGGACCACAAAGTGTTCTCCGATGAGGTAATGCTGCCATAACTTTAATGAAAAACCCACCACTGTAAGCTCCAAGTCGTGGGTGGCATAATTACTCTCATGAGGGTGTAGCTGCCTAGACCCATAAGAGATCACCCCTTGTCGCTGCATCAACACACATCTGAGGCCTTTCCCTGAAGCATCACAGAACACCTCATATGCCGCCCCTTCTTCTGGTAGTATTAGCACTGGGGGAATAACAAACTTCTCCTTCAGATTGCTGAAGGCTGCCTCACACTGCTCACTCCACATTAAAACCTGGTCCTTCTTGGTCAAGGCTGTCAAAGGGGCTGCAACTCGGGAGAAGTTGTGTGTAAACCTTCGATAGTAATCCACCAGCCCAAGGAAACTGTGAACCTTTGCCACATTCTTGGGTGTTGACCAAGAAACAACTGCCTCAACCTTTGACGGGTCCACCGCTACCCCCTTCTCGGTGACTACGTGCCCAATGAAGTGTACTTCTCGTGTCCAGAACTTGCATTTCGACAACTTCCTGTAGAGCTGGTGCTGTCAGAGGACCTCCAAAACTGTCCTTAGGTGTTCCGCGTGGTTCTCTTCTGACCTTGAATAGATCAGAATGTCGTCGAAGAACACAACCACAAACCAATCCAGGTACTCCCTGAAGACAGAGTTCATAAGCCCCATGAACACAGTAGGGGCGTTCGTAACGCCGAAGGTCATGAACACAAACTCGAAGTGCCCATATCTTCACTTGAAGGTTTTCTTAGAGATGTAATCCTCCTTAACCCTCAACTGGTGGTATACAGACCGTAGGTCGATCTTTGAGAACCATCCAGCCCCTTTCAGTTGTTCAAAGAGATTGTCTATCCTTGGAAGAGGGTAGCAATTTTTGATCTTTACCTGATTCGGCCTCCTGTAGTCTATGAACAACCTGAGACCACCATCTGCCATCTTTGTGACAAGACTAGAGCACCCCACGATGACGCACTTGGTCGAACATAACCCCTCTTCATCAGATCATCGATCTGAATCCGCAACGCCTGTTTCTCTGAAGGTGCCATCCGGTAAGGAGCCATCAAAATCGGGCGAGCACCAGGATGCAAGTCTATCCAAAACATGATATCACATCGAGGGGTTAGATTCGTTACCTCCTCAGGAAAGATGTCCATAAACTCTGATGATTCCTAGAACCTCCACCATCTCATCATCTACTGGCTCTACTGACAGCTCGGCTAACAAGGAGAGGAGGGGTTCCTCTCGCCTACTGCCCTCCTGACTGCACTACTCACTGGTGAAAGTAATATGTCGGCCACCCAAGTCTAAGAACACAACCCTTCCTCGAAATCAGTCGATGAAGACACCCATAGAGAACATCCAATAGATGCCTAGAATGACATCGTATGGATTTATCCATAGTATTAGTAGACCTCTGAATGACTGATGTGTCCCTATCAACAGTCTGCATCCTCAACAAACATATAGCAACTCGGTCTGACCTCCTAATAGTGTGCACAGCACCAGGGGCACTGGAAGTCTCTCGGCATCTAGACCCAAGGCGTGGGCTTGACTGGGTGCAACGAAGGAGTGCGAAGCTCCGTTATCGAAAAGCGCATAAGCAAGGGTGCTAAACAAACTGATCGTACCTCGAACAACCTATCGCCCCACTGGGACTGCTACCTCTGTGGAATGAAAATGCCCACACCCTGCTCCTCTGCCTCTCGGCTGTCAGCCACCTCCCCAACCACGCCCTGGTCAAAGTCCATGAGGAGCGCCCTGAGGTCGACCTCCCCCTGCAACGTCGGTCCTCGGAGGAGCGGGAGCTCGCTGCCCCTGCTGCTACGGCTGGAAGGGCCTCGTTGGAAGCTACTGCTGAGGTGGGTGCTGGGCCTATCCGCCACTACCGTACTGTACTCGGTCTGGGCACTGATTCCGGAGATGTCCATGGCCCCCACAGATGAAGCACCTCAGTTATGGGCCCAGTAGGAAAGGGTGAGGACCAGGGGACCAGAACTGGAACTGTTGCGGCATGCTCCCTGCTGGTCAGAACCGAGAGGGTCCTAATGCTGGTGGTCTGGTGCTGACAGCCTTCCCCTTTGATGATCCCAGCTGGATCCCCTCTCACGACACACCTCCTAGATTGTGCATCCTCTCCACCACTTTGTCTTTCTTCTGGACCTCCAAGTATGTCGGCAAGGTGAAGGGGGTAACAGTGTACTGGAGGGAGGGTCGGAGCGCCTCCTCTAAACGACTTGCCCGAGACTCCTCATCTAGAAATAGGTCCATAAAATAACGTAGGAGGTGCTTGAACTTGATTCCCAGCTCCCTTACTGACAACTCCCCTGCTGGAGGGAGAGTAGCTCCTACCTCTTCTCTACCTTCATCGTAGAAGAGAGGAATTCCGCCCGGAACTCCTTCTCGAAATCAGCCCATGCCACCTCAGCCTCTCTCCTCTCTCCCAGGCAGAGCATCCACCACTGATGCGTTGCTCCCTGCATCTGGCTGATGGCCAGAGGAACCCAGTACTCGGTCGGAGCCCAGATCAAGCCGAAGGCTATCACCGTCTCCTCTAACCAACCCTCTGTCTTCATGTCCGAGGTGCTGCCCTCGTACTTCTCGAGGGACTATCACTGGAAGGCTCGGAGCATCCTCTACCACTGATCATCTTCCTCATCTCATTAAGCCCTCTTTCAATCAGCCAGGTCAATCACTTTGGCCTCGATCGCTCGTACAACTCGTGGTCGTCTCCCGGGTTCCATATCTGCAAGGTAAACAAGGAATGTCTAAGCCCAAGTAGTGCAGAATATTGTTCTCAAAACTTCTAAAACTTTTTATTTATTCTTAATTCCCAAGACACACCATAAACATGAGAACACAAGTCATTATGATGCATGAACCTTCCTTAGGGTCTCTACCCTACAATCAACATGGCCTCGATTGGTTGTTTGGTAGGTCCAGAGTCCTTGCATCAGATCATGGGGGCCCTAAAATCTCGTGTCCTAGCCGGTCTTCCCTGGCCTAATTCACGCACCAAGGTCACCCACAATGTTTCCCTACCATCCCATGAAATCCTCACTATGCCTAACTACAGACTCCATCCTATATCTCAACCTTCATTGTATACCATTCTGTAACGACCCGCCTTCACCAAAAGGAGGGAAAGGTCAGCAGATTGCTAGGACCTTCCTTCTTTAAGTTGAAGGAGAGATAATGACCCCCGAGACCCACCTTTAATAGGTCCTGGAGTGGAGACCAGTGCCAAGGGTATAGAATCACACACTAAATGGAAGGCATTACCCATTTTCTTTTAATTGGATCGGGAGATAAGATAGTAAATCCCACAACACCGAACTGAAAGTAAACGTGAATCCAAGAACCATTCCCAATGAATGTTACAAAAGTAAAATCCATAATGTATAAGGTGACTACAATGTGAAAATACCAAAAGAAATAACAACAGTAACTGCGATGATCTGTCACAAGGTCTGAGCTAGTACGGTCCAGCATGATCCCCAAAGTCCTCCTAGAAACCTGAAAACAGTTTTACATACATAGGGTGAGCATAAAAGTATACTTAGTAGGGAAAACAAAAGACTCTCATGCACATGTGGGGAGGCATGCTAAGGCCCCATGAAAAAAGAAGAGAAAACCAAGCACCTAGCAAGGAAACTAACCACCCAAGCCTCACCAAGGGACACTCCCCAAATAACACAAGTCAAGTAAAGTATAGTAATAACACATCGATGTTTGGGTACCCCACGCCACTTTTCCACTGGTTATTGAAGACATCCTATGCATCAAACCGATCCCACCATTCTCACCGCAGTCCCACTGACAAACCCTGCCTGCAAATACCTGGGCCACAACTGCCTCACGTAACCACGCCTGTAAACACCTAGGCCAGAATAACCACTGCCACGCCCGAAGAAACCTGGGATAGAAGATCCACTACCACACCCGAAGACACCTGGGCCTCATCCCAAAGATAATTGGGAAACCACCTGCCTGTACACACCTTGGCCAACCACCACACCACCCTGCCCAAAGATTCTTGGGCTAGTAATGGACTTCAGGCCATCACAGCCTACCCGAAGATACTTGAGCCATCCGGGAAAGGGAGCAGAAAGGAGCTAATAACCAGCCACTAATAGAAGTGTTGGAAAAAAAACCTCCCCATGAAACGGGGGTGTTTGGCACTAAGTGCTCAAATTGGGTGGGGTGCGAATAAAAAACACAAAACTACAAGTATATGTATAGGTAACAAGCACTCACCAAATCTAGGTTTTCCTTCAGCCAGCCTAAAGAACACAATCAGCACCCAAGTCACGGATCACACCAAACCAAAACCCATTTGTCCCATGTTTCATGTTCAGTGATAATGTTTAAATAAGTTTTTTCACCTACTTAGGCAACTAGAAAACATAAGCACAAGCCTAGGAAAGAGTACGGTCAAACAACAACTTAAACGTCCATACCCGGTTCTCTTGTAAAGTCACAACAACAAAGGGATTAGTGATATCCCTCGAAGTACTGGAACCAAAGAAAACCCCAAGGTAAAACCCCATGTCCCAAAGAGCCAACGGTTTCTCCACAATAGAATATCCCACCCAATTTGTGATATAATCAAGGTAACCACCCAGCCTCAAATTTACAATCAGCGATATCACAACAACAGCGGATCCCATCCCCACCCACATCACCCAGAAATCGGCCGCGAATGAAAAATAAACAAACCACCACCACCAAATAAAATCATTCCCATGCCGGTATTTTCAGATTTAAATGATTTAACACACTCCATGATTCTTATTCTGATGTAATTTAACCGAGGTTATCACAGAAAAGGGTTGATCCTAGAGCTTTAAATTTATTTAGCCAGATTTACATAATTAACCAAATTTATTTACATGGCAAGGGTTCACAACCACAATAAAATCCATTTAAAAATCACCAGGAGTAAGGGTTCGTTATTGAATAGAGAAAGACCACCAACGGCCATGATTTTCTGTAGTCGTAAGCCCGCACAATTCAGAAGTCATTAATCATGGAAGATCCTAAAACAAAGTAGCATCATCGATCACACCCCTCCCCCTTCATTCTTAGAATCGGTTTATTATCTTCAGTAAGGTTTGGTTAATCCAATTCTAAAAAACAAATAGCATACCCACCCCGCAAGATACACAGAAAAGAGAGACAAAGGTGAAACCCTACTTGATTGATCATCGAGATAGAAGCTTCTCTTGACGCACCAGGAACAGGAACATGAGGTATGAAAATTACAGGGGGGTGACCTCGGGAACTCAACGATGAGCAGACGAATCGATGGGAGGGTGATCGAGAAAAATAAACCCAGGGAGGACCCTTTAGTTTATAAGGGCCGGGGAGGGTTGAGATTAGAACGTGAAACCGCGTAAAGAGCGGGGTCGTGGGTTGACCACGCGGCCCCACAGGTCATTAAAGAGGTCCTTGCCTTTAAGGGTGGTCTAAATCAACGCACACCAGGGTATCTCACTTAATCAACCCCATTAATTGGCGTTAATGGGCTTTAAAATACGCTTAAAGGGGTCAAAATAGGGTTTAAACCCCAATTTGTGCAAAAAGGAGGCACTATTGGAAAACCCGTGGGGGTAGGCTAGAGACACCAGTAGTCGATAGCTACCGGTGGCTGAGAACGACCGGTAGCCGAGCTACCGGTAGGCTGCAGCTAGCAGTAGTCAAAAGCTACCGGTGGCTGATAGCGACCGGTAGACCGAGCTACCGGTAGGCCGAGCTACCGATGGGTTGTGGCTACTGATAGACAGAGCTACCGGTAGGCTATGGCCACCGATAGACCGAGCTACCAGTAGGCCTACTACCAGTAGGCTAAGGCTACAGTTAGGCCTACCGTGGGTCAAACTTCACTGAGAAGTTGGGATGCCCTCCCAGACCACCCAGAACACCTCAAGCATCAGATTTTTGCTATGTAATGGACCTCCAACAACCTGGGCCATTACGAGAAAGAAGATTGATTTCGGATGTTGCAGTTAAAGGATCATTAATGAAATGAATTTCAATTTATAGATACAGTATAATATAAAATATGGAAAGAAACAGTTTATAGTGGAATACTAAAGGTATGTATGATGTCCCACCCTGGGTGCCATGTATCTATACCCTGAGGTGGTTGGAAACAAGACCTCAAGAGAAAATCCTCAAATTCCATAGATTTTCAACTATTAGTGAGGGCCTTGGGTAAGTCCATGAGGATACTATGCCCTCCTTGATCAGATTAGAGTGAATAAATATAAATAAAAAATAGCAGAAGGAATGAAAAAATCAAAATAGCAGAAAAAACTAAAAGTATAACATGTTAGACAAGGTAATAAAGTGAAAAGGATGAACAAATAAACAAATTAAATAATAATGGTAATATGTCATGTGTTATACAAAAAATGACTAGGCAGGGACATCAGAAATAAGCACATACAACATGCTAAAAAAATAAAAAAATGGCCAAAAAACTGCTAAAGCTACTGTCTTGAGCATATGCTCGGTCCTCTACTCCAAAATCCATCCTAGAAATATAAATCGGTCATTGAAAGCTAGTATCTTCCCTTTATCTGTGCCTACAAACATAAAATCCAGTCAAGCAATAAAGGTCCCTAAATCGAGTGTGATATACAATCTCACTAGACCAGCACCAACAGTTTCTTGACATTTCAAATTTGTGCAATAATAAATAAATAGTGTGCCATATTAAATTTAAATGAAAAATATAATTAAATAATTTAAATATGTGTACTAGGTTACACTTGGACCCCACCCAAATACCTTATTCGGCATAATCCAGTATGTCTAAGCTGATAGGAAACCTAAAATTATAAAGAGAGTAAGGTATAGTTTCATTGGATGAACTATCCCTAAGCTTTTAATTGGGATTGGAGGACACGTCCTTATGTTTTCCATACCAAATCACAAATTATCAATCAAAAACATTCATCTAAATTTGGAAATAGTTTAATCTTTTCTTTATAAACAAGTTGAGACACCTAGATCCCATCCTTGGTAATCCGAGAGGACTTTTCAAGTATCGGTTGAATGGATTAGTGAAAGACCAATGAAATGAAATACATCCAAGGTGATCCAAATATAAATTTACAAGTATCACTTTGGAATGGTGTGAAAATATCACAAACCGACATTTGAGTTCAAGCATTGTATTGCGCATAGCTTCTTGAGTATCTCTCATGGAATGGTATAGCCATTCATATAATCTAGACTCTCTTAGGGGTCTCCCCTAGGGAAGTATTAACACTCATCTGGAGGTGAATATAAATAATTCTCGGTGAATTTATCCCATGAATAGATGGTATCCTTCCAAGATTATCTAATAACAACTAATAGTAATTCCACAATTAAAAAGATTCCATCCAAGCGGTGCATAAGTCAGAACACCCTGATTCACCTTTAAAAACAAGGTAAAAGTAGGAATCAATAAAATTCGTATAAAATAAACAAAGAAATATGTCCCATTTCATTTAGTTCAATACATTATATTACATTAGGTCTATTGGTCAAGGTATTTCATAGGGAGTTTTCTATTTTACTCACAAGGCATAAGGAAAATATACTTAGCCAATTCATATTAAGTCAACCCATCCATAAGTGAAATGGGGAAAGGCTAGACTCTAGGTTGAACAAACATAGTAATTAAAAACATATCTCAATAGTTAAATTTAAATCATGACCCCTTAGAAACATTTAACAACCCAAGACAAAGCATAAAATTAAAATTTTAGATAAATCCCAACCCATTCAGTTGAAATATCTCATGTGAATAAACCCTCGGGGTTGATTCATCATATATTTGGGTAGCCAATAACTGCTTCAGGATTTCAATTTCATTTAATTTGACAAATTAGGAGTGAGTCTAGAAAATCCCAGCTCACAGAACAATGATTTGATTTATGGAATTTAACGAAATGATGGGAAAGTGGAATGACCACCTACGTTATCCTCAGAGAGTTTTCTTCACCAAGTTCTAAGATTTGATTCGACCCAGAATGGTCTAAATAAAAGAAACCATGAAATGCCCTGAAAAAAAAAAGGAAAATTTAGTTGTGTTAAAATAGAACAATGGATCCAAATGAAAAATAAGATAAGAGTTAAGGTTAAGTCTAATCTTATCTTAAGTAGGCAAACACTTCTAACATATTGAGAAACAAAAGCTGGATGGAGGCTCCACCTTGATTCCTAGTTAAGGAAGGAAGAGGGTTTCCCATGGGAGCATAAAGAACATCCACTTGAGGAAACGTCATAGAAAGAAATAAAACACTTAAAACATAAAGAGGGGTAAAAATATTATTTCACCTTTTTTAACACTATGCATGGTTTCACGGCACTGTGTGGCCAAACCATGTGCAAACTATGTATAGCTTACAACTACTATGGGAACCTCTCATGGTTTATAGCATGATTTTATTAACAATGTGAAAACTAATAAAAAAGGTTTTATCCCATGTCTACAGAAAGTCGTATTCTTGTGCACCCTATGTTGCATGGTTTCATAAAAATTATGTGGCCTAGTCTACTCTTATTTTTAGGGTTATAACTCCGAACGATCCTCAGACGCACCTGAGAACTCCATGAATTGATTTGGAATCATATTTAGGGAAATTTAAATGAATTAAAACCAAAATAGAGGTTTTATAAATTTATTATAAGTTGAGAAATTATAGCATCCCCACCTTAAGACAACTTGTCCCAGTGGTCACCTTTTGAGGGTTGTAGAATGTTTTTTGAGAAGTGTTATGGCCACTATACCCACACAACAACTACCCACTCCTAGATCTTGTCTAGTATATGATCATTCTATCATAGCACCAAGACCAGAGGAATTGACCAACCTCATAGAATCTTCATATTTTGATCAACTATATGCATTAGACGCTTCTTGAAGGGAACATCCACATCAAGATTAGTGTCTTCAGGATCTAATGAATGTGATGGGTCTATGTGATACTTATGAAGATGATATTCATGGAAGAAGTCATTCATGTATTGATACCTATGAGGGAACAACAATCGACAGGATACCATCCTAACTCTCTCCAGTATTTTGAAAGACCTGACATGTCTCAGTGATAATTTTTCCAGTCACTTAATTAATCCATGGACCAACCTATCTGATACACAAAGAAAGACCTGATGTCCCACCTCAAACTTCATAAGTCTGTAGTAACGATTAGTATAAAACTTCTACTTAGACTGAGCTGTATCCATACACTTATAAATTATTTGGACTTTCACTGAAGTCTCCTGAATGAGATGAGGACCCAGTAGAACTGCCTCATCTATCTCTAGCTGGCACAAAGGTGATAGAGACTATATATAATAGAGATCCTATATAGAACCATCTGAATTTTTTATTGGAAGATTTTATTATATTAAAACTCAACCAGAGGAATATTATTCTACCACAAACATTGGAAATCCAGGATACAAGCTTGTAGAATATCCTCTATCACCCGTAGAGTCTTCTCAGACTTTCATCATTCTGAGGGTAATATGTAATACTCAAGAGCACCTGTGAACCTATTGCCTTATACAACCTTCATCAGAACCATGAATTAGACTTAGCATCACGGCTCTAGATGATACAATGGGTCATACCATGTATTCACAATATCTCCAATAATTATACCCTTATTAGCTCAACAATAGAGAAGGACTCCCATGTAGGTAGGAACTTTGCAAAATCAGTCATCCTATCGATGATCACCAATACTACATCATAGAATCAAGGGGATATCGGAAAACATATCATGAAATCCATGGTGATTTCAATATATTTACACTTATTTTTTGAGAGAGAATTCATAAGTCTAGTGGTTCACTGGTGGTCTACCTTCACCTACTAACAGGTGGAGCACCGAGTGATGAAACATTCTATCTTCCTCTTCTAACCTGGAAACCAGTATTGACAGTGTATATCCTGATACATATTGGTTATCCCAGAATGAAATTACCAAATAGAGGCAATATATTCTCTCATAATCTCTTACTATATATACATATCTACCCACAAATGTCCATGGAAGAGTAGTTTTTCACTATCATCAACAACCCAACCAGGATGTGGGTTCTCTCCTGTGATGCTTTCCCTCAAAAAAAGTCCCTCTAAATTAGACAGTTTTCACATTTAGACTCATTCTAAAAGAGAGGATGTCACTATTAGAGCTACTATAACTAGTTTCCCATTCTATTCATGAACCTCTATATGCATTTCAGAGTACAAATTCATGCCACTCACTACTAGCCTCATTGACAGCTTTAATCTAAGTATTCCGGATCAAGGATTCAGATACTTCATTAGCCATTTTGGGTGTTTAAGCAAGATAAAAATCAAATGAGTACAGGTATTACTCCCACCTAAGCTACCTCATATTCAAGACTCACTAAGTTTAAATGTATTTGAGACCTTTATGGTCCATGTAAATGACAAATCACTCACCCAATAAGAAGTGACTCCAACAGTGAAGAGCATGAACCATTGATGATAGCTCAAGGTAATGTGTGGGATAGTTCCACTAATGATGTCTTAACTGGTGAGATCCACAAACTGTGACTTGATCACCCTACATTAGAATAATATCCATATCGATTCTTAAATTATTAGAATAGTCTGTATAGATTCTTTCATGATTAAGCCGAATTAGAATCATAGTTGAAGTGAGTTTTCCATTTAACTCCTAAAACAATATATCACAAGCATCATTCAAGTCAAACTTCACACTCTTCTTGGTAAAATCCATAAGCAATGCTACATGGTGGGAGAAGTCCTAAATTTAATGTTTATAATAGCCATCTATCCCTAAGAAGCTATGTATATCAAACACATTCTTGGGATGTTCCTAGTAACCCACGATACTAACCTTCTCTAGGTCAACTAATACTCTAGCCTCAGATTTTATATGACCCAAGAAGTTAACTTTTCTAATACAAAAGTTCCATTTACTGAGCTTCTAATATTTTTAGTTCTCTCTCAGAGTACTTAGTAGGATCTCAATATGATTGGCATGGTCAGTTCTAGAGCATGAATACACTAAGATGTCATCAATAAATACTACCATGAATTAATCAGAATTCCGCTAGAAAACCAGAGTAATCAAATCCATAAATACTATTGGCATGTTCCTCATACTGACCAACATAACCAGGTAATTGTACAAGTCATACCGGCACTATAACATTATAAGAGGTATGTATGATGGCCTCACATGAACATGATGGTAGCCTGTCCTCAAATCAATATTTGAGAAAATAGTTTCTCCTTAGAGCTAGGCTAAGATTTCATCTATACAATCTAACAAATACTGATTCATCACCATAATCAAGTTCAGTCGGTAGTAATACATGCACAATATAAGGGTATTATTTCCCTTTTTGATGAAAAGTACTAGTGAACCCCATGGTGATGTGTTGGGTTGCATGAAACCCTTAGACTCTATGTCTTTAAGCTAGTTCATGAGTTCTTAGAGCTCTGTAGGTTCCATCATATATAGAGGAATATACAATGTTTCCGCACTGGGAACAAGCATGATAGTGAACTCAATTCCTCTATCATGAGGTAAGACAGAGAAATATTCATGGGATATATCCCTTAAATGGACCAGTGTAGGAAAAAATTATTCTAACTACATCCCCTAGTCACTCATAAAGACACTAGCCATCTGGGCTATAACAATTCCAAGCCCAGTACGCTTGATTCCATCTCGACTTGATTGTTGATCCAATTCACCCTTATTGATATACATGTTTCACTTGGGTGAGGTTCAATGCACTTGGTGGAGATAGCAATACACCAAGGCTTGATATGGAACAAGTCAGTATATACCGAGAATGAAATCAAAGTCTGTCATCTCGAGGACGTAGAAACTCCACAAAAAATTATACCCGCATATCTCAAGGGGGAACTACTTGCACTAGAATATACCCTCTTCTTGAGCACCCAATGGTGTTTCAAGGGACATAACACCACTAGAGTATTCGATTACGAAGAACATACATCATATAGTTAAGAGAGATAAGAAATAGTGTGATGCAGCTGTGTCGAATAAGGTAGATGTTAATGTAATGGCTACTAGAATAGTTCTTACAATAGCAGATTTCCCAAGACACTGATCCTATGGTGTAAACTAAATAGAAAAGATAATGCATTAACTATGGCCCTGGCAAGTTGCCTGAGTACCCTGATATGGTCAACTCAGTTGATAAAGCAACTCTGAAGCCTGACTACCTCATCCTTGACCACTTTCTTGGCCTAAACAGTCTATAGAGGACTAGCTTCATTCTTGTTGTTATGTCACTGACCCTGTGCCTAATGGTGATGATGTAATAGAACACTGCTCACATGAAACTGAAGGGAAAGGACTGACAGAAATGTTGTAGGTGACACATCCTTCCACCCTCTCGAAACTCGATTGGGTTCCTCATACACTGGGACTTTTTTGGCATTTCAGGTCCCACTAATAACACACTACAAGGCTTTCGGTTCATGAAAATTGGCCAGTACTGCCCCAGTTTGTACCCTAAAAGTGTCACTTTTTTCCAACAGGCAAACCACTACTTTTCTGCCTAGAAGCTAAACTTCCATGCTTTATATCACTTACCTCCATTAGGTTTTGCTCAATTATAAGGGCCTGGTTCATGATCTTTGAAATGGTGGTCAGTCGAAATATGTTCACCTATGACTAGATAGAATATGTAATATCATCTTCAAAACTCCTCATAGTAGTCATCTTGTCACTTTTCAAGTAAGGCGAGATATGTTTAAATTTTTTGAAGTGAGCTAAATATTCCATCAGTAACATGTTACCTTGTTCAAGGTTCATGAATTCCCAAACTTGATCAATTCTCAAGGTCTACATGAAGAAGTTCTCAAAAAAGGTTGCATGGAAATCTACCCAAACCATACCCTTATGTTGACCATCCTGAATCACGATGCCCCACCAACACTAGGTAGAGTCGTAAAATTGATAGGCCACAAGTTTGACTATCCACTCTCTTGGTGACTCATTGTGATTGAAGATAGAAACCATAGCCTAAAGATAGAACATAACATCCTGAGTTCCACCATCCCTCATGAATGTGGGGATCTGGCTGATGCTAGAATTCCATGGCCAGTTCTTCAATAGAACAGTCAGGTCTAAGAACACATTTTAATGACTTCATTACAGGACACAACTGTCATGGAACTAGGAATCATCTCTCAATTGAATATCCATAAGAGGAGGAACCTTATATGGCACTATAAGAGGTATAACAATTGTCTCGGTGCCCAACACCTTAGAAGTGTTCTCATTACTACATTCCTGGCATAAAACATGGGGATTTCATGGAGGGATAGCTCAACAAATTTCAATACCAAGCCTTATACAATATTTATAATATCTAGTGAAAGCTGTAAGAAAGGAAACTCTCCAAGATACCATGCTAAAGAGACACATTCCTCTACATGCTTCAGGAGTCATGTCTATTGTGATATGAACAAGAAATATAAAGATCACAGAAGACATTACATATATCCTACTGATAAGTATATTCCAGGAAAAGGTCTCATGCACTATGTAACTATTTTATTAAAAAGGAACAAGTTCATTTTAATTAATTAGATTCCTTGTTATTTAATTTATTATTAGAATCACAATCCAGTTAGTTATATCATCAATTCCAATTCATATGGTCCATGCACCTTATACATTGAATTTGTAATGTTAATAAGTTGTATCATGACCTTTACACATTATAAAAGAGTGTAGAATTACTAAATATGTGTTTTGGTTGAGTGAAATTACCTTATCACTCACTAGTAAAAACCTTAATGTTTCATCATTGGTCAATTTAACCAATTAAGCCAATATATAATGCTTTATAACACTATAATTCATAAAATAAAGGCACAAATAACAACCACATTCAATACATGAACTTCTCACAGAAAGTAAATATAGAATGGCCTAAATGAATTTAAATTTAGTCCTATAGTGCCTAGTATGATGAATAATCCTAATTCACCCTCATATCCTTTGATTGAAATCAAAATTATTCCATAAAACAAAAACAAATCAAAGAAAGTGTGTCACACTATGGTAAAATCCATAAAACTATAATAGTAGAATCAATAGCAGCATTTACCCATCCCAAGAAATTCAAATTATCCATATACATGTGGTATCTACTCCCATGAATAGGAAGATGTTGATATTTTTATTTCCTAATATTTTGTCTAAATCAAAGAGTATGAAAAAAGTAAAATAGTAGTGTTACACTTTGTAACATCTGGCCTCGAGTCCCATATGCTGATTCCTCAAGGCGGTTGTCCACAAGACCTCAAGTGTTTCTCCACAAACAGCAGAGGATACCGAATTGTATCAAATTCCATGGGTAAGTCTATAGGGAGACTATTACCTCATTAACCAAAGTAGATAACATAAATATAAATATAAGAAATATCCAAAGGAATGATAGAATATAGATAGCAGCGAAAACTAAAATCATAACATGAAAGAAAAGGTAAACAAGTGTGGAAGCTGGATCAATAGCCAAAAGTAATTAATGATGGTAATATGTAATGTTATATACAATAATGAGTTGGAAAGGGCGGGCGATACAAGAATATATAACATACTAAAAAAATAAACCAAAAGTTGAAAAACTTCCATAGCAGGCATCTTGATCAAAGGCCTGGTCCTCTACACACAACTCCATCCTAGAAATATAAATAAATAATTGAAAGCAAGTTTATTAAATATTTTTTTACCTATGAGAATGAATTATACTCGAGTAATAAAGTCACTTGACCAGGGTGTGAGATACAATCTCTATAGCACGATGCCCATAATGTCAATACATTTTCATTTTGTATAGTAATAAATAAATAGTGTTCCATATCAAATTTAAATGGAAGACATAATTAAATAAATAAAATCTTTGGATTGGGTTTTAATTTGACACATGCCCTATTACCTAATTTGACCTAAGTCGGTTTGTATAAACTGATAGGAAAACTGAAATAATAAAGTGAGTAAAGTAAACTTCAATAGTTTGGACTATCCCCAAGATTTTAATTGGTCATAGAGGATATGTCCCTATGTTTTCCAAACCAATTGAAAAATTATCATTCAAAAAAATTCATTTATCTTTGAAAAAATATTAATCTTTTCTTTATAAAACAATTCGATACACCTTAAACCCATCCTTGGAAATCCTAGAGGACTTTCCCAGTTTTTCTCAAAGGGCTCAGTGAAATACCAATGCCATGAAGTCCATCCAAGGTGACCCAAATATGAAGTCCCAAGTATCACTCTAGTATGCTGTTAAAATAGAAAAAACCAACCTCTTAGTCAACAACTAGTATCACATGTAGGGGCCCAAGTCTCTCTCATAGAATACTATAACTAGTCGTACTATTGATATTGCCCAAGGGGCCTTCTCTAGGGAACCGGTAACACTAATCATGAGGTAAGTATAAATAATTACCAGTGAACCCATCAAGTTCATAACCGGTATCATTCCTGATGTGTCTATTAACCAAAAACTGAAATGGATGAAAGAAAAATAGTTAGTTCAAGGGGTCCCTAAGTAATAATCCCCTTATTCACCCATGTAAAAAAGGTAAAAGTAGAAAACAAGAAAATTAATTTATAATAAACCAATAAGGGGGTCCCATTTCATTTAGTTCAAGACATTATATCACATTATTTCTATTGTTCAAAGAATTTAAAATGTGATTTTCCATTTTACTCAAATTACATAAGAAAAATACACTTATCCAATTCATATTATGTCCACCCATCCATATGTCGAATGGGTCTAGGGAAGTATCTAGGTTAAACACCCTTATAAATTTAAAACATAGATCAAGAATTAAATTTAAATTATGACCACTTATAAATAGTTATAAATCCATGAAAAAGTGGAAATTTATAATTTTAGATAAATCCTAACCCATTTAGGTGGAACATTTCAAGGTGATCAACCCATGAGGTTGATTCTCTGCATATCTGGGTCTCAAATAACTATGCGAGGCATTAAATTTCATTAAATTTGACAAATTTGGAGTGAATCTAGAGAATCCCAGTTCGCAACTCAATATCATGATTTATGGAATGTAGAAAAATGATGGGAAAAGGTAATGGCCACCTACCTTAGCCTCGTAGAGCTTGCCACATCAAATGTTGATCTTTGATTTGACCTATATTGGAAGAAATCGACCAAATATTCAAGTTACATGAAAATAGGGGAAATTTTGTTGCACCTAAATATAATGATATATCCAAATAAAAAATGATATAATAGGAAAAGGTGAGGTTAGCTTTACAATAAGGTGTCCAACGCTTTTGATGGATTGAGAAATGGATGCCATATGGAGGCTCACCTTGATTCCAATTTGAGGGAGGAAAAAAGTTACCCATGGGGGGATAAATCACATCCACAAGAGGGAAAAAGGAGAAATAAATAAAATAATTAAAACATAAAAGGGGGCAAAAATGTAATTTCACCCATTTTTAACACTACGCAATGGTTTGGCCAAATCGTGCACCAACCATGCACAGTTCCCTACTACTAGGGGAAACTTGCATAGTTTTTTACTCTATTTGACTAAAAATGTGTGAACCGTGAAAAAACCTTTTTCCCATGTCTACAATCAGCCACATGGTTGTTCCCTCGGGGTCACATGGTTTTAGACAAACCATGCATCACAGTCTGCTCTTCATTTTTTTCAGGGTTCCAGATCCAAATTTCCCCAGAAGCATCTGAGACCTCTAAGGATTGATTTTTCATCATATTTAGGTCCATTTAAATGAATCCATACCAAAAGTATTGGTTTTTAAATTATGAGAAGTCAGAAGATTACAGTATTAAATGAATAGGTGTCTACATGGATGATAACAACACCTGGTTGGTGGTGTAGATGAAATCCCAGACTATGAAAATGGACACATTCTTGGGCCAATAAAAACAACCCCAATGTATATATATATAATAATAATATTATAATAATTATAATTAGATTAAAAAAAATTAATTTTGGAAGTTATAAAAAAATTCCAAGGATATCTGTAGAGAGAAACAAGTTTTTATGCACATCAAGGACAATCTCTGCAGAGCCACACCCACATGCTAGAGGAGACTTTGGATACTCTTATGACTCCATCAGGGTGCTATCAAATAACAGATGGCCAACTAAAAATATTATAAATTTTTAATTAATGATGTGAAGGATGACTCAAGAGATAAAAAAGACACACTCTGGAACCTTAAATACCGTGTTGGACAAATCACTGGGCAACTCAGTGATAGACCAAGAGGAATATTGTCAGGTTTTCCAAAATTACATCGACTGACATAGTTAAAAGTAATTTCTCTATGAAGTGGAAAAGTATCCAAGGATCAGACTGAATCAAGAAAGATTCAATAAAAAACATGAAAAGGGATTTTAATAGCTACAAAAGAGTAAGGAACAAGTAGTTGAATAAAAATAAGTTTAAGAAGAACATCCACAATAAAATCCCAAACTATCATTTCTGAAACGGATAGTGTAAGGGATAATCACTGTGAAAACAGAATATTTTATTGAAAACATTAAAAAATTGAATATAAATATTCTTTTTTTAGAATATCTCTCCACTATATATATGTATACAAAATTTATGAATGAACTGCTGACCAACAAACAAAAGATGAAGAAAATCAGCACCATTCCACTCACACAACAGTGTTCGGTGGTGGTATAAAAGGACCCAACTAAGAATAATGTAGTTTTTACATACCTATAATTATTGGGGATAATAAATTTGGAAAATATTTATGAGACATAGGTGAAAGTTTCAATGTCATTTCATACAACACTATCAAGATACAGGGATAGGAGGGACTTTTCCTACAAGAGTAGAATTTCAATTAGAAGACTAAATGGTAAAATTTCCATGGGGAATAATTGAAGATAATTGTATCAATATAAGAAAATTATACTTCCTTGTGGATTTATTATTATTTTATATTGAAGTGGATTATACTCCACTCACTTTGGGAACACCATTTTCAGCCACCTGGCACATGGCAATAGATATAAAAAGTGGGGAATTCTATTTGAGAGTTGGTAGTGAGAAGGTAAGTTTCAATATTCACTAGGAATAAATAATTGTTATGTGAGAGAATATGATGAGGTAGGATAAGATAAAATACCCAAATTTAAATATATATTGATAAATTTCAATATTTGGATGAGATAGTTGTTGTAATACAAGATGAAATTAAAATAAAAATATTAAAAAGAAAAAAGGGAAGTCTGGGGATTTTACAACAGACATTGGATGATATACTAAGTCTAACAAGTTTGAAAAATTCCACTAGTTATGGATAGTACATGAACTTCCATTTTTTTCTTTAGGATTAAAGAATAAATGGTGGATCAATCTAGAAAAATAGATCATGTTTTGTGAGTAGTACGAGTTAAGTTATTTCAATAGAAAGGAAATATATCAAAATTTATAGAAATATCATAGTTCATACACTTTATGGAACCCAAAAATGTAAAATATTTCCAACCATCCATCACATGAGACAATGTTTAAAAAGGTAAGTTCAATTCAATAATGCTAAACAACATCTCTTTTGAGATTCAACCTATGTTTTTAGGAATTTTTTTATTTATATTTAAGTGCATGAACACTCCCCAAAATATTTCAAAATTCATTGAAAATGGAATGTACTTTCACTTGTGTGTTTTTATTTTTTGATAATATCAAGAAACTTATATGCATCACAAAAAGGTATAGAAGGGATGATAAACATTATGAATATGGTGCAGGAAGAACTTTCACAACCATATTTAAAGGGTAAATAAATTAGAGTAAGCATTTCAATTATGTAATTTTCATTTGTATTCAAAGAAATTAATTTTTTTAGAGATATTAACGTACCAATTGCATGCCCTTACTTGATTATTTCTTTACCCAACTGAAATATAAGACATATAATATTTTTTCTACTTACCAGGACTTGATTTTAAATTTCATTATCAATAAATTTGAATGATAAAAATGGGGAAAATAATTAGTAGATACAAGGATGTGGTCTTGGATTTAGTAAATCTGGATTTAGGGGAGAATGTTTATTTTTATAAATGAAATATTTTTTTCCATGATTTGGCTGGGCTTGAATTTATGATATATTCAATAATTGATTTTGTTATTCATATTTGTTTCCATGATTAGTTTTTCCAACCATTCATCTCATTCATGAGACAATTTATGAACTTATTTTTCCCATTTCTTCTTAATAATATTTCTTAAGAGAGTCCATCATATTCTATTCTAGAACTTTCCTAACATCTTATCAAATATATAACTACAAATAAACAAATTTAATATGATTCATGCATATTTAATTCCACCCATTATCCTTTGACCCACTTCACATTAATCATTTTTAAGACTGTAGAATCCATGAGTAGCCTTGATAGGAAATGATCCAAGTTACAAGACTATTTCATCCATTCCCACCTTACTATAAAGGTATTTCATGTAATTTAAAATATTAAGTGTGGGGATTTAAAACACATTGTATAACGGGATATACCACAACTTGGAAGACATTTTTGAATGTTTTTATTGTGACTTTTGGAAGGGCCGTGATTTTATTCATTATACTTTATTTTCTAACTCTCTGGTGAAAAAAGATTCCATGTGCCTTAAGGGGTGAAAATCATCATTCTTTGACTGATGTTATTTTGATTATAAGTTGATAGGTTTTGGATATAATATTTCTCTTAATCACATATTCAAAAATAATAATAAATAATAAATAATAAGAAGAAGAAGAAAGAAAGGGTGATTCATTCATTGTGCTAGCCTGCTAGCCTGTATCATGAGCCCACATTGAGATTTTTGGTAGAAGAGAGAAAGGAAATCTGTAAAGGGATATTTTCATTGAGATAATCTTTCGATATCAAGAACTATACTTTATATTCAAACATATATTATTAACTTTATTTTTTTCACATCATTTACCCACCAACCCTAAATACATAGACACATTCAAACCTTACAATGAATACCTCATGATTATTTGTTTTCTATATTTATGTTTTAGAGATGATAGATTCCTTGCAAGCCTATGGTAAGGGAAATGTTTTTGATGTATGAGATTAATTTCACATACATTTTTACCTTGATGATGCACAAACAAATCAACAGTTTGATATATTTTAAATGGAATTCTTATCAATAATGAATTGAAAAAATAAAATGGATGAATTAAAGGGTGTGTATATTTCAAAATAAGAAAATTAAAATAGTTGTTTTATATTTTTATTAGAAAATTTAGGTGTTGATTAATTTTATAGTGTAATTATTAAATATTTAATTATGCATTAAATCAACTCCTTTAATGACACTAAATTTAAAGCATAATAAGGTGAGCATATTTTGTAGTATGTTGAGATTCCATCCTTGAGGACAAGTCTAAATTCGATTTTACGGGATTTTATATTTCCATTTCTTACATACATTTTACTATTTATGTAAATTATTTTATTAATTAAATTATTTATTATTTATTTTATTATTTAATAAAATTTTCCATATTTTAAAAGATAAAACAAATTATTAAAAATGAAAAAAAGGATACAAATGATTGATATTACATCGAAATATTGTTTTTTTAACAACAATGGATGATCATAGAAACTTCTGTGGGTTAGAACTGAAGATTTAGGGTGAAATGAAGATTCTGAGCTTGGAATAATGTGTTTTAGCTCATAAATGTTCATTTTATGATGTAAAGGTTGTGGGATAAAATCCCTAAGACCAATATAGGACACACCTTGAGAATTTAAAGACATAATTTTATGATAAAATTTCACTTTCTGGGAGCAAGGGAATGAAAATATGGTGGTTTAAAAGAACTATTTGTGATGTAAAAGTTCCTAGATTTTCCCAACTTCAGCCTTTTATGGTGATTTCACCAGGGGACTCTATTTATAAAAAAAAATATATAGGAACCACCATACATTATTTGATAGTAATTATTGATTAATTAAATAAATAATTAACTCAAACCCAATCACCCTGAATATCTATAAATATAGGTCCAAGCTTCTACTATCAGGTATCGATATAGAGACCAAATTTTGGGGTGAGAAGTTGTGTTGTGTAAGATCCTCACCATTCTTCATCTCTAGTTTTTCATTCATCTTTTCTTTTTCTTTACTCCACCCCTTACTCCCTCATCATTAAGATAATTTAATAACTCCTCCCATGTTTTTGGATTATATAGATAATGAGGGAAGTTCCATTAGATTTTATTTTATAATCATTCATGTATTATGGTCACTAAAATTTCAATAAATAAATTTCATTCTCTTTCTTCTTTTTAAATCATGATCATTTATTGATGAATCTAGAAATTGAATTTCAATTGTTCTATTAATATACCCACAAAATTTCATGATCATTAAATAGTTTCAAGAAGTTATGTTTAAAAATGTTATCAGGATAAACATATAGCATGTAAAACCAAAATTATTGGACCAAGGAAAATGGGGTATTTTTTACTAAGGAGGGAATAAATTGACTATAAAATCCTCCTTTTCTCAACTCTGGATCCAATACAGAACAATAAATTTAATTTCATAATCCAATTACACATAAAACATAAAATATAAAAACCATGGAATGGTTTTCCCATTTGATTTTCATACAACCAATCTTCCATCATTTCTTTATTTCTTCAAACTACTTTCAAAACCTAAATCTTCTTAGGATCTTTTTTTCTTGTTTTCAAAAAATAATTTAAATTTAAAAACTCGTTCTATTTCACAAATGTTATCTTTAAAACCAATTTAATTAATCGCCTTCTTTTAAATTATAAAATACTTAATTTCACCATCTTGTGTGTTCGAACTCGCCTCGTTGTTGTCGATATTTAAATTAATTTTCAACAACTGTTTTAGTTTTATAAATTATTTATTTTTGTTAGACCCATTGGTATTTAATAGTAACACATAAGGATAACACAAACTAATATGTATTTCTCAAAGACTACATGGTCCCTCTAGTCCTTATTTAGAAATTAGGTTTTCTATTAGTTTTATCACAGGTTTTGTAGTGGAGCAGGCTGGAGAAATTCAATAGGGTATTTGATACTGGGAAGAAGTGAGGCTCTGGGATAGAAGTAATGTTTCTTTGTATTTTATTTTGTTTTATCTTGTATATTTGATCAGATCAGTGGGTGATCAGTGGTATTATATAATTTATTCTTATGTATTGTACATTTTTCATATCATTTCATTTTTATTTGATTATGTGTACTCGGATATTTTTTATGGATATCATTTGGTTATTTCTGTCATGTATATGAATGTGATTAAAAGTAATAGTATGTCCAATGTTTGGATTAGGATCTTGCCTCTAGTTAGTATCCTTAGAAATATAGGGATGCATTTTTGAGACTATTTAGGCCTCTTTCATAAATAGTATTTTGGGTTATGGTTTTACAAGTGGTATGAGATAATTTTGATAATTTACAATTTAAAAGGTGGTTGATAGGTAGTCAATGAATGTTCATGATCTCATGATGGATCTATGACTGGTGCATATTAAACACATTTTCAGGTGGTAAGTCCTAGTTACCTGGGGTATGAGATTTATAATTTTGGGTTTCATTGTTATGGTTGAGGTTTTTATTATATAGGTTATTTCTAGAGATATTTTGATTTTTGTTTTTTGATTTTAGACCATTATAAAGAAGATTGTGTACATGTACATTCTTGTCCCATAGAAATCACATGTAATATGTGTGTTTGTGTGTTATTGGATTTAGCTGATAATAGGCTCTACTATTTTAAGTGTCAAAAAAACATATATGATGATTTCTCAAATAAATTATTTGTGGAATTATACTCCATTGAACTATAATTTTCACTCATGATAAATTTTTTAATAGAATGTGTAACATCCCAAGTAAATAAAGAATAATATATTTGAATGATTATTAATATTTTCGAATTAAATATTAATTTTAATTTAAAGGGAATGCTATGTTTGATAGTGTACCCGATATGCAACAACGAGTTTCTTTGAAATCTTATGTTGCACACAAATAATATAATATTATTATTTTAAATGGTGGTTAACGCCTAGCTGTTGTATTGGCGGGAATGAATAGAACTAAGTAAAATATGATTATACATGTTTTTTAAATGTTTTTACATTTATCCAATAAAATTTAGGGCTTAAAGTATGAATGAATCTAATTTTAAGCATAAATACACTAATATTCACTAAAAGGTCAATTTACCACCTTTTGATGGAGAACCCTCTTTAAATATAGTTTTGGTCATTTTTATTTGTTCTATTTGACAAAATAAATATTTTTATATATTTGGGACATCAAAATTTACTTTGGGTAAATTTTTAGTATTTTTCTAATAAAGATCATTTTTAATGAATAGTGAAAATACTGTATTTTAATTCAAAAGTGCCTTTTAATCTAATTTTTTTATATGGTTAGATTATATTTTTAATTGGTTTTAAAGTTTAATTATATTATGTTATTACCATTTAATCCAATATTGTTCATTGGAATTAATTTCACTTTAAAATTGGACATAAACAAGTGTCGATCTTTTGACAGTTATTGTTTCTTAAAAACACGCTATTTGTTTTGACAACAAGAATTAATTTTATGTTTATGTTTTCTTTATGCTTCTGTATTTTACATTTATATCCAACCTTTATGGTTTCCATTACAGGTACAGATGATAATTTTATTTGAGGAAGTGTGCACTACCGCCCCCACAAAGTGATATGACTCGTTAATGCCATATGTAGGATGTATAAAGGATATATTTAATGATATTATATACAATATTATACTAGAATTATAATATACCTATGTATCATTATGTTTAAATTCCACAAATATAAGAAATAGAAATGAAAGTAGCGTTCATGCGAATGTACGGCTTACCGTCTCCCTGAATGGTGCATTTCATTACTTATCTTCAAAATGTTATGTACTGTTATAAATACATATATATATACTAGATATATATTATATATATCATATCTAAATCATGAAAATAATTATGTAAATAATGGACTATTGACCACATGGACAACTTGTAATTATAAGGTGTTCATTTTTTACTCAAGTACCAAATATCGACAAAACAACCGTTATTAACTTAAATGATTACACAATGTTTATAACATGGTAATAAGTGATATAAAAGGAATAATATACTTTAAAAAAGTTTATTAAGAAAGTATAAATTAACTTTATTTTATTATTCAGGGTATTAAAGAACGAACGGGTCAAGTCAGACATGAGGTGAGGGACTTCTTCTCAATATCCTTTCATTGAGGCATATTTCGATAATATATACCTTCTTGTTTTACACGTTGTATAATAAAACCGTTTTGAATTTTACATTCATTCAAAGGGAATATTTTTTATATGAATCGTTTTACTAAACGAAAAATGGAATGTTTTTAACATTGGCGGTGACAATGACCTCTCTCCTGTCGTAATCGTTATTTGGCTTCCTCTATAAGCCTTAATGTTTTCTAAAATGAAAATGAAATCCATTATTTTGTTTCTAGTTATTTTGGTATTGAAATTATTTTTTAAATGGATTTATTATTTCAATATTTTGAAGTTATTTCTTATGATTCCAAATTAAATGTTATTAGTGAAATTTTTATATTTGTAACATTTTATGTGTTATGATTTTATAATGGTACTCGGACATTTGATGGGTGGTTACGTGATAAACCAAATGACAGGTGGTGTCGTAATAATCTAGAATGAGGGTTCACATTATAACCCCCAATTAATTAGGAATAGAAGTCATCCATATGGCTATTCCATTTAGTGTTATGTGTGGAAGTCAACTGTATGGTTATTCAACTTAATAAGATTTATGTCCCAAGTTACCTTTATATGTTATTTGTTCTTTATATGGGTTTTATGGTAATATTTTGGTTACAAAAGGGTAATAAATGATCTTTTATTATGTGAAGAGTAGTTACTACTTCATAAAGGTGAACTGTATTAGTTATGATAAAGTATTCGTGGTTTACGTGTTGTTTGGAAAAACTAACAGTTTTCCTTCTTTTTGTATCCCTTACTAAGATTTTTAAGCTCATCCCAATTTTTTTTGAAATGTTTTTATCAAGACATAAAGTGGAATAGGGTCATGGATGGGATCAAAGAAATTTCATGCTGTGTAAAACATGGAACTAAACATGACTCTTTTTTCAAGAGTTTTTATATTATGAAAAAAATGGATACTGAGTAGAAATGTATACATGTAATATTCATGTTGTTATGTAACTCTCTAAAATTATAAAGGTGAAAATATCCTCAACGTGAATTATTCATTTAATTCAAGATTATGTAAATGTTTAAGTCCGAGTCCTTATAGTTTTCATCAAAGGTCTTTTTGGACAACTTTAGGAGTTAGAATATAATTAAATTAATATCCATAAATTATTTTTCTTTATGTTATTATTTAAATGATATATAATTTACAAATTACCATGTTTCTTCACCTAAGATAATTCTATGTTCAAAATGGTTTTTCATAGAGGAAATAGGGAAGTTGTGCAGTAAAGGTATATAGAGGGAAATGACCTTCTAAATCAACATCCTGAGATGGTCAGAATCAGAATTGAACAGTTTTTTACCGTGGTGTCTCAGTTGACTCAGGTGATAAATGGTGGTTTTATTTATAGATGATATTTTGGTTTATTTTAAAAGTAAAGAGGATCATAAAGATCATTTAAGGGTTTTCTTACAAACCTTAAAAGAAAAGAATGTTTTTGGGAAATTCAGCAACTGTGAGTTTTGGTGACATCAAATTTCTTTCCTTGGTCACATTGTTTCAAAAAATTGTCTAAAACAAAAGTTTTTGAAGAATTTCAAAGACCAAAAAATATAGCAGAGATCCATAGTTTTCTTGGTTTTGTAGGTTATTACCAGAGGTTTGTTGAGAATTTTTCATAGTTATCTAGTCTAATGACTAGGTTAACTTGAAAAGGTGTTAAGTTTCTTTGGACAAAATAATGTGATGATTTTTTTCAGGAATTAAAAAGAATATTGGTGAATGCTCCAGTTTTGGTACTGCCTTCTAGAAATGGTGAGTTTTTTATTTACAGTGATGCTTTGTTGAAAGGACTTGGATGTGTCCTTATGTAGAATGATCAAGTAATTTCTTACACTTCACGTCAGTTGAAATCTCATAGTGTTAAATTACCCAACACATGATTTGGAATTAGCTACTGTTGTTTTTGATTTAAAAATTTGTAGGAGTCATTGGTATGGAGTAAAATGTGAAATATATACTGACCAAAAAAGTTTGAAGTATATATTCAGTCAGAAATAATTGAACATGAGACAAAGGAGATGGTTGGAATTAATGAAGGATTATGATTGTAAGATTCATTACCATCCAGGAAAGGAAAATAAAGTGGCTGATTCTTTGAGTCGAAAATGTAATTCTTTATTAACCATGATACGTTTGGAGTGAGATCCTTTTGTTTTTGATTTGATAAACTTTTGCATAGAAGTTGTTGGTGCAGGAGATTCTTCTATTTTGTTTCTGGTGTCAGTGAAATTATCTATATCAGACAGAATAAAGAAACCGCAGAATGAAGACAGTGAGTTGCAAAAAATGATAGATTTGGTTCAGAAGGGTAAGTTGCCTAATTTTAATGTTGATAATGATTTTGTTTTGAGGTTTAGAAAAAGATTATATGTTCCTTGTGATTCACAGTTGAAGAATGAGTTGTTATGTGAATCTCATAGTTCCCTATTTTTAGTTCATCCTGGCAGTACTAAGATGTACAGATATCTTCGGGAGAATTACTGGTGTGATGAAATGAAAAGAGATATTGCTGATTTTACTATGATGATTTTGACTTGTCAGAAGGTTAAAGCAGAGCAGCAGTTATCAAAAGGGATGCTTTAGTATTTACCGTTGCCATAGTGGAAATGGGAAAATATATCCATGGAAATCATTGTGGGATTACCAAAGACATCTCAAGGTAATAATGCAATCTGGGTTATTGTTGATCGGTTGACTAAATCTGCTCATTTCCTTGTTATTCGAGATACTTTGTCTCTAGATCAACTTTCTCGGTCGTATGTTAAAGAGACAGTAAGGTTGTATGGTTTCACCCTCTCCATTTTATCTAATCGTGATCCCGGGTTTACTTTTAAATTTTGGAAAGGCCTTCATAAGTAGTTGGGTACTGAATTAAATTTTAGTACAGCTTTTCATATGCAATCAGATGGGCAGTCAGAATGAACAATTCAGACCCTAGAGGATATGCTATGTGCTTTTTCACTGGATTACCAGGGAAGTTGGGACTAACATATTTCTTTGGTTGAATTTTCTTACAGTAATAGTTTTCATTCAAGTATACAGATGGAACCATTTGAGGCATTATATGAAAATCATTGTCGAACTCCAGCTTTTTGGGATGAAGTAGGTGAAAGGAAGATGATGGGACTAGAATTGGTAGTAGAGATGGTGGAAAATGTTCAATTGATTCAGAAGAACATGGGAACAGCTCAGATCAGGTAGAAAAGTTATATAGATAACCTGAGGAAGGATCTATCTTTTGAGGTAGGTGATCATTTATTCCTCAAAGTTTCTCCAGGGAAAATTGTGATGCATTTTGGTAGGAAGGGAAAGTTGAGTTCGAGGTTCATTGGACCTTATGAAATCTCGAATAAAGTTGGATCAGTTGCATACAGAGAGGATTTACCTCCATGTTTTTCTCAGGTACACAATTTTTTTAATGTTTCAATGTTGAGAAAGTATATGCCAGATACATCTCATGTTTTGAGTCCATAGGTAGTTCAGTTGGAAGAGAATATCTTTTATGAGGAACAACTAGTCCAGATTCTTGACCATAGAGAGAAAGTGTTGTGGAATAATTCAGTTGATCAGGTGAAGGTTTTTTGGAAAAACCATATGGTTGAAGAGGCAATGTGGGAATCTGAAAATGCTATGAGGGACAAATACCTCCTTTTATTTGATAAGTGAATATAAATTGTGAGGACACAATTCTCAAAATGGGGGAAGGATGTAACATCCTAAGTAAATAAATAATAATACATTTCAATGTTTATTAATATTTGAGAATTAAATATTAATTTTACTTTAAATGGTAGGCTATGTTCTATAGCGTACCCGATATGAAACAGCAAGTTTCTTTGAAATCTTACATTGCACACAAATAATATAACCTTAATATTTTAAATAGTAGTTAATACATAGATATTATATTGGTGGTAATGAATAGAACTAACTAAAATATGATTATACATGTTTGTTAATTATTTTTAAATTTATCTAATTAATGTTAGGGGATTAAAATATGCATGAATCTAAGTTTATGCATAAATACACTAATATTCACTAAAAGGTCGATTTACCGCCTTTTGATGGAGAACCCTCTTTAAATATATCTTCGGTCATTTTTATACATTCTATTTGAAAATATAAAATTCTTTTTTAGATTTGGGACATCAAAATTTAATTTGGTTAAATTTTTGGTATTTTTCTGATAAAGTTCCTTTTTAAATGAATAGTGAAGAATACGGTACTTTATTCAAAAGTGGATTTTAATAAAAAAAATTATATTGTTAGATTATCTTTATAATTGGTTTTAATGTGTAATTATATTATGTGTTTACCATTTAATCCAATGTTGGTCATTGTAATTTATTTCACTTTAAAATTGGACATAAACTAGTGTCAATCTTTTGACAGTTATTATTTCTTAAAAACATGCTATTTGTTTTGGAAAACAGAAATTAATTTTAAATTTATAAATCCATATTCTATGTTTTTAATTTGGTAAAATAGACATCATTTTTTAATTAGGAATATCAAATATATCTTAGGATAAATTTTTGGTAGTTTTCTGAAAAACTTCAATTTTTGATGAATACTGAAACCACTAAGTAGTAGTTAAAACTGACATTTTCATTCAAATGAAATTTTTCGGCTTCTGTGGATTGAATTTCGAATATAAAACATACATTTTTGTTATTATTAAGTAAAATGTGGTTCAATAGTATGAAAATAATTTTTGGTGAATAGTAACTTTTGACTTTTATTTATTGTGGTTAAAGGTAAATAGGGTAATTCACATTAAAACAAATATTATAATAACAAAACATTACCTTAAAACTTGTCCTAACATTATTTGTTTAGTCATTTAGGACCATGTACATCTTTGGGTCAATTTGGGGACCACATGAAGCCACTTATGAGTGATAATGACACTTTATTTTAATTAACTTAAAGTAAAGGCAAAAATGACATAAACTAATATCTTTTAGTAACTTAATTTTTACAAGGGGTTATATAAGTTATCATTTCGACTATAAATATTCATTGGAAAGCTAATAATATTTCCTACATTATGGTATTTTTTATATAATTTTTAAACATTATATAAATTACATTATTTATGACCCAATAATGATGAAGTGTTTACATCATTTATAAATGAATTAAATAAATAAGATTATAAATATTAAACAAATATCCAAAACCTATATAATTCTTATTGGATGATTTTTTTTCTTCCATGAGTCATTTAAGCTTCTACTTTAATTTTTTTTGGATCTTTAGAAACCGAATATCATTATTTAATAAAATAATATTATCACACTTTCTTAAAGAGCCCCTCCTCTCCCTTATAAAAAGACCTCAAATCTAAATCATTCCACACACCTCTCAAGCCCCATGTCTCGTCCAACCCCTGCCCAATTAAGCACTCAATATCTCTCTCTTCCACCTAGAATCCTTAACTTAGGCATAATTCACTTCAAGAAGCATTTTGGTTCAAACCAAATGGAGTTACCCAATTTAAAGGTAATTATTTCTCTTAACTTCTTTCTTTTATTTTAATTATCCAACCCCTAAAATCTTTTTATTACTTTATTTTATAACAACACCAGTATCATCAATATACTAGTATGTTTTTAGGAGAATTATTAAAACTAAACTTACACACACCTTCATCAAATGGGTGAATAAAATACTGTTTCCGTGGATGTAAAACTGGCACCTCACGAAACGATGATTGTTTGATTATATCCTACCACCTCTAATGGTTGGCATTAAAATGGAACTATAATTATATATTATATATATTATGTTTATGTTTTCTTTATGCTTCTATATTTTACATTTATAGCCTACCTTTATGGTTTCCATAATGGGTACACATAATAATTTCATTTGAGGAAATGCGGACTACCGCCCCCTCAAAGTGATATGACTCTTTAATGCCATATGTTGGACCTATAAAAGATATATATAATGATATTATATATGATATTATATTTTAATTATGATATAACTATGTATCATAATGTTTTAATTTCATTAAAATAAAAAATATAAATTAAAGTAGCATTCATGCGTACGTACGGCTTACCGTCTCCATGAACGGTTCATTTCATTTCTTATCCCCAAAATGTTATGTACTGTTATAAATACATATATATACTGAATATATATTATTTATTTCATATCTAAATTATGAAAATAATTCTGGAAATAATTGACTATTGACCACATGGACAACTTGTAATTATAAGGCGTTCATTTTTTGACTCAAGTACCAAATATCGACAAAACAACCATTATTAACTTAAATGATTACATAATGTTTATAACATGGTAATAAGTGATATTAAAGGAATAATAAACTTAAAAAAAATTTCTTAATAAATTATAAATTAACATTACTTTATTATTTATGAGATTAAAGAACGAACGGGTCAAGTCGGACACAAGGTAAGGGACTTCTTCTGAATCTCCTTTCATTGAGGCATATTTTGGTAATATATACCTTATTTTTTTACACCGTGTATAATAAAACCCTTTTTACTTTTATATTCATTCAAAGAGAATCATTTTCCTATGAATCATTTTACTAAATGACAAACGGAATATTTTTAACGTTTTCGACGACAATGACCTCTTCTCCACCGTAATAGTTATTTGGCTTGCTCTATAAGCCTTAATGTTTTCTAAAATGAAAAGTAAATCCATTATTATATTTTTGGGTGTTTTGGTATTGAAAATGGTTTTTGAAATGGATTTATTATTTCAATATCTTGAAATTATTTCTTGTGATTGTAAATGAAATGTTATTAGTGAAATGTTTATATTTGCAATATTTTATGTGTTAAGATTTTATAATGGTACTTGGACATTTGACGGGTGGTTATGTGATAAAACAAATGATGGGTGGTGTCATGATAAACCCAAACGGGTGGTTATGTTATAACCTCCAATGCATTGGGTATGGAATTCGTCTGTATGGCTATTCCATTTAGTGTTATGTGTGGAAGTCGATCATATGGTTATTCCTCTTAAGAATGCTTATGTCCCAAGTTACCTTTATATGTTATGTGTTCTTTATATGGGTTTTATGGAAATGTTTTGTTTAAAAAAGGGTAAGAAATGATGTTATAATCAGTGAAGAGTATTTACTACTTCATAATGGTGAAATGTATTACTTATGATAATGTTTTCATGGTTTACTTATGGTTTTCAAAAACTAACAGTTTTCCTTCTTTGTGTATCCATTACTGAGCTTTTTATGCTCATCCCATGTTTTTGAAATGATTTTCACAGGACATAAAGTATAACGACCCACACTTTACATACATTGTTAATACTTCAAAATTGAAGCACACTTATTACAACATATGACAAAACCACAAAGGACCGTATAGGTATAGTGTCTTTAGAAATTGGGAAACATAAACAACTGGTTCATAAATCTTCTACAGTGTCTCCCATTTATTTCATCATATCTAGGGTCCCTTTTAGCATATTCTACTTAATATCCATCTTACTGACCTGGGGAAAAGAAAGCATAAAAGGGTGAGCTCAAATGCTCAGCAAGGGAAAATAAAGGAAATAAAAATCATATCATATCTTTATGAAAATCAAAACCTGCAAAAGAGATCATAATATCTTAACATGAAATAAATCATAGAAGTGAAAATGAGATCCCCATAATCATAACATAAAACTTGAAAATTTGTGGCATGCACACATAATCATGGAAAATCATTTCTTGTTAGTCATGACTCATTGCCAAGACTATCTTAGTGGACAAAGTCCCTTTCTGAACCGAGCTCACTCCTTGTTTCAGTCCTGTATCACTGAACCGAAATAACCTTCCGTTCCAGCCATGTCTATCTCATGAGATATAAAATCATTACCCAATGCATTGGAGGGAGATATAGGTCCCACCCATCTTATAATGAATCCTTTCTTATGTGTGCCACATAATCATAAAACATACATCATCGCATAACACATATAACAAAAATGGGATTCTTGAAACATCATGACATCATAAATCAATTCATATATGATAAAGGAATTCATAAACATAATTCCATCACAACATATTCAAACCAATGTAAAAATATGGATAGAAACAGAACCCTTTATTATCTTAGATGGAAAATAATTTTGATAAAACACTTGAATTGAATTCTTGAGGAAAATATCCTTTCTTCTTCAAAAACATTTTTCCTTTCATAACATGTCATACAACTTTAAAATAAAAGAAGTTGATTAAAAATAAACTTGAAAACTTGTAAAGGAAGCTTCTTTGAAGTAATGTTTTAAAAATCCATTCATGCCGTATAAGTTAAAAAAACATTCTTCGTACTTTTGTCGGAAAAGTCAAAAAGTACCTCGTATGAAAAAGCGAAAAAAGATTCCTTTCATATTCTTTACTAAAAACTCACCGAAGAGTAAAATTGGATTTAAACAATTATAGGTGGATGGAAATAATATTACATATTGAGGAAACATGGATGTGGATGATAAAATACACCCCAGTAAATATGAATGTATAGACAATCTCGGATAAAAATGAGATTGTGATATTTCCCTTACCTTAGGTCCAATTTGCTTTGTTCGTGTCCGAAGCTCCTGTATAATGGTTTAAATAATGTTATTGACTTATTCCAGAATCATACATATTGATATGAGATCATATATAGTCATATTATTAACTTCTTGTTAGTAATATTTCATTGTTACTTGTTACTCGGGTCTTTATAACTTTTTGTTCTTATGCGTGTTTTGTTGAATAAATTCTTATTCTTATCTTTAGGTTATAGATAATTCATTTCCATAATGTTATTAGTGTAGTATATACCATATTCATTCATTCAATTCATTTATATAATCATTAGGAAATGAAGATCATGTAGAACGAATCACATCACATCGTGGAGACGGTATTCCGTACGTACGCACGAGTGATGATATCGTTCCTATGATCCTGGAATTGTATTGGAGTATATATATATATTATTTCAGTATCAATATTACTTAATAATAATCATATATAGTTACTCATTACACCATTATACCCATCCTTGTAAGGTGATGGTGGAAAATAGATTACACCACGGCGTGGAGACGGTATTCCGTACGTACGCACGCGCGGTGATTTCATTTTTCCGTAGGATGGATAAAAGGTGAATTAGGGTTGTTTCATATTTATAATAACATATCAGTATGTAAGTAATACTAATGTTATTACTTTATCATGAAACAACTAAATAAGAAGAAGTTGAAGAAGAAAGAAATTGAAAAGATCGGTAATGGATATTACCTCTTCTTTGGAACGCCTCTTTGAATCCTCCACTTAAGGAACTAAGATTGGTCTTTTGAGAAGACCAGGACCTCTAGGATTATTCTAGGGAAGTGGAGAGGAGAAAAGGGCAGGGGTTGGCCGAGCTTGAGTGCTCAAATTGGTGTGAGGAGGAGGGGGAGGAGGTGCCCTTTTATAAGGGAGGAGAGGGGCACCTTAGGAATATCTCAAAATATTATTTTATATTAAAGTCAAAATCGGTTTATAATGGTTCCAAAGGGTCTTATTTCGAAGCTAAAGTGGGGAAGGGTCGAAATACTATAAACCAATAAGATTTAGACAAGTTTAGGGTATTATTTTAACCTTATCAATTAGATTTAACTCTAAGTTAATTAATTTAACTTTTACCGTGTCTTTTTGTTTTCTTTCACTATATGGTTAATACACTTACTATAACATGCCAAACGAACCCCAAATTGTTTATTATTAATATATATATCCTTATCTAAGTCATTTGGCCGAACCTTAGATTTTTAGGAATAAAATAACAATTAATAGTATAATATTTGATTTAAAAACTATTTTGTGTCAATTTTGACACTATTTGATATATGATTTTTTTGTGAAAGTCATAACAGAATTATATGTTCGAAACAAGTTGATTAAATAAACATTAATATATCATAGTAACCTATAAAATTAGTGGAATTCATAAAAAGTCTCAAATTACATTTATTTTGGTATTTATATTATTAATTTTGTCAATATTTCATTAATAAGATAATTACTGCATCATCTTTGTGTCAAAATAAATTAAATTATTTGATGTCTAAAAATTACAAATAAAATACCATCATGTAGGAAATTTTTTTAGCTTTCTAATGAATATTTACAATCGAATTTATCTTATGTATAACCCCATATTAAAAATGATTTACTTATTAAACTTTGATTTTAACTATTTTAACCCTTCTTTAAATAAATTAATAATAAATGTCCTAATCTAATCCAAGTGGGCCTAAATGGTCATATTTTATTCCTAAGTTTGTTTTTGGTCGAATTACACTTGTCCAATAGAATTAGGACATGTGTTAGGGTAATATTGATATCATATTTACCCTTAGTTACCCTATTTACTATTAACCGCGGTAAAAATAGTAAAAAGTTACTATTCACCAAAAAATTATTTTTATCTCATTGAACCACATTTTACTTACTGACATCAACCGTGTCTGTCGGATTTTTGAAATTCCATTCACAGAAGCGGTAAAATTAAGTTTTATGCAAAATTCAGTTTTTAACCTACCACTTAGTGGTTTCACTATTCATCAAAAATTGAAAGTTTTCAGAAAAATACCAAAATTTCACCCTAGGCTAATTTCGATATTCTGAGTCCAAAAATGAAGTCCATTTTGAAAAATAAAATTTATAAATTTTCAAAAAGTGGTTATTACTATTCATAACGGCTAGTTTTAATAGCATGTTGTTGTTTAGTGAAACTCGGTATTGCGTACGACGCAAGCTATCGAGGAAGGTCGCGATTGCGTGTAAAGCAAGCCAAGCAAGTGTTGTGTAGAAAAAGATTCCTTTGATGATTTATATAACATAAAAGTCTCGGGTGTTACATTCTACCCCCCTTAAAAAGAATTTCGCCCTCGAAATTCGTCACTTAACAAACAGATGAGGATACTTCTCCCTCATCATATCCTCAAGCTCCCATGTAGCTTCTTCAAGTTGGTGGTTTCTCCATAAAACTTTCACCAAGCGAGTGGTCTTGTTTCGTAGGACTTTTTCGCTACGATCTAGAATCTCTATCGGCTGTTCTTCATAAGAAAGATCTTGCTCCAGCGGTACAACTTCTGAGCTGAGTACATGTGAAGGATCTGGTATGTACTTTCTCAGGAGAGATACATGGAACCCATCGTGAACTTGAGAGAGATTCGGTGGAAGCGCCAATCGGTAAGCTACCTTCCCAACACGATCCAGTATTTCGAAAGGACCGATATATCTAGGGCTCAACTTCCCCTTCTTTCCAAATCTCATAACCCTCTTCCAGGGAGATATTCGTAAGAACACTTTATCGCCCACTTCAAACTCTAGGTCTTTTCTTCGGTTGTCGGCATAACTTTTCTGTCGACTCTGAGCTGCTCTTATGTGTTGTTGAATAGATCTAACCTTTTCTGCCATTTCATCAATGAGATCAGGTCCTAATAGCTTTCTTTCCCCAACTTCATCCCAGCAAGTTGGAGTCCTGCATTTCTTTCCATAGAGAGCTTCATAAGGAGCCATCTGAATACTGGAGTGAAAGCTATTATTATAAGAAAATTCCACCAAAGGTAGGTGTTGATCCCAACCTCCTTTGAAATCCATAGAGCAAGCTCTCAATATATCTTCTAGGGTTTGAATTGTTCTCTCAGACTGACCGTCTGTCTGGGGATGATAAGCAGTGCTGAAACTCAACTCTGTATCCAGAGTATGCTGAAGACTTCGCCAGAACTTCGAGGTAAATCTCGGATCTCGATCAGATATAATAGAAAGTGGTACTCCATGCAATCTTACCACTTCCTTTGCATATATCCTGGCAAGCTGATCTAGAGAGAAATCCTCTCTAATAGCAATGAAGTGTGCAGACTTTGTAAGACGATCAACTATGACCCAGATAGCATTATTGCCTTTGGATGTTTTAGGAAGTCCTGTGACAAAGTCCATAGTGATGTTTTCCCATTTCCATTCGGGTATGGGTAATGGTTGTAACATCCCCTTAGACTTCTGTCTCTCAGCTTTAACTTGTTGACAAACCAAGCATCGAGAGACATATTCAGCAACATCTCTTTTCATTCCATCCCACCAGAAGTACTCTTTCAGGTCCCTATACATCTTCGTGCTTCCAGTATGAATAGAGAATGAAGAACTATGAGCCTCATCCAGCAGCTCTTTCTTTAATTCGGGGATGGGAGGAACGCAAACCCGATTCCTAAACTTTATTATCCCATCACAATCAAGGTTGAATTCAGGAACATTTCTCACCTTCTTTTGTAACTCGACATCTTCTTTCTGTGCCTCTTTAATCTTCACATGTATAGATGGTTGAACATTCATTTGAGAAAGATAAGATTTTTCCCCTTCCATTATAATTCCAAGATCCATCCTTTGTAAATCCATAAATATTGGATCTTTTGTGATCCTCATCATGGATAAACTAGCATGGTCTTGTCGACTTAATGCATCTGCCACCTTGTTTGCTTTCCCAGGGTGGTAATGGATTGAGCAGTCATAATCCTTAATCAGCTCCAACCATCTTCTTTGACGCATATTCAACTCCTTTTGTGTGAAAATATACTTTAAACTTTTATGATCAGTATAAATATCACACCTTTCACCATAAAGGTAATGCCTCCAAATCTTTAATGCAAAGATTACCGCAGCCAACTCCAAATCATGTGTTGGGTAATTTTGCTCATGGATTTTCAACTGTCGTGAGGCATAAGCTATCACCATATCATTTTGCATAAGAACACACCCCAATCCCTTCTTGGATGCATCACTGTAGATCACAAACCTTTATCCACTACAAGGCAGTGTGAGCACAGGTGCACTGGATAACCTTCTTTTCAACTCCTTGAAATTCTCTTCACATTCCTCTGTCCAGACAAACTTAACTCCTTTCCGAGTCAACTTGGTGAGTGGATTAGATAATCGTGAAAAATCTTTTACAAAATGTCGATAATAACCAGCCAAACCAAGAAAACTTCGGATCTCAGTTACTGTTGTTGGTCTTGACCATCTTTCGATAACCTCTGTTTTTGCTGGATCCACAGATATCCCCTCTTTTGAGATTATATGACCCAAAAATGAAACTTTTTGAAGCCAAAATTCACACTTGGTAAATTTGGCATAAAGCTTCTCCTTTCTCAGGGTCTTCAATATAATTCTCAAGTGATCTTCATGCTCTTCCTTGCTCTTTGAATAAACAAGAATATCGTCTATAAAGACTACCACAAATTGATCAAGATAGTCTCTAAAGACTCTATTCATTAGATCCATGAAGATAGCAGGGGCATTAGTAAGACCAAATGGCATCACTATAAATTCATAGTGTTCATACCTTGTACGGAAAGCCGTCTTTGGTATATCCTCCCTTTTGACCCTTAATTGATGATACCCTGAACGAAGATCAATCTTGGAAAAGTATTGAGCTCCGCGTAGTTGGTCAAATAAGTCATCAATGCGTGGGAGAGGATATTTGTTCTTGATAGTGATCTTGTTAAGTTCTCGATAATCAATGCAGAGTCTCATTGATCCATCTTTCTTCTTAACAAATAGAACAGGTGCTCCCCAAGGTGACGCACTAGGGCGTATGAATCCCTTATCAAGATTCTCTTGGAGTTGCTTCTTCAATTCCTGCAACTCAATTGGGGCCATTCTATAAGGTGTCTTTGAAATAGGCAAAGCACCCGGTACGAGTTCTATTGAAAACTCAACTTCACGATTTGGTGGAAGACCCGGCAATTCCTCCGGAAAGACATCATCAAACTCCCGTACAATGGGCATATTCTTAATCGTGAGTTTCTCACCAACCATTTGAGATAAATAATCTTCATTTAGTGGAATCAATACCCATAAGATGGAAGAAATTTCCACTGGAAGGTTATGTTCATCCTTGCATTGGTATACGATCGTAGATTGATCTGGAATATGAAATGTGACTTCCCTTCTTTGGCAATCGATATGAGCTCCATGTAGAGAAAGCCAATCCATGCCAAGAATCACATCAAATTCCACTAAGGGAAGGATTACAAGATTTGCAGGAAGCACTTTCCCACAAACTTCGATCGGAGAAGAATTATAAACTTTTGATGCGATTGATGTGCCATTAGGTGTTGTCACAGATACCTCAACATCTAATTGTTGAGGTAATACGGTGATACCCTTAGAAAATTTTTCAGAAATAAAAGAGTGGGTGGATCCAGAATCAAATAAAACATTTGCTACTTTAGAGTGGATGGTAAGTGTACCTTTCACCACATCGTTATCGTACTCCACATCGCTGATAGAAATTGCATGTGACTTTCCTTTGTCTTTAGCCTTAAGAGTTTGTTGACGTCGACCATCATCATCAACCCTTGGATTTGGGCATTGATTGGCATAATGCCCCATCTCCTTGCACTTGAAACATTGAAGTGTAGTAGGTTCATTCTGTGTATCCCTTCCTTTGTTTGCGTCATTAGACATCTTCTTCCCATTATCACGGCATTCAAATGCCCGATGACCTTCTTTTCCACATTTAAAACATTTACTTGTCCCTTTAAGACAACTCCCTCCATGTTTCTTTCCACACTTTGAGCTTAAGGGAAAGTTCATCTTCTTTTCCGTGTGCTCTTTAGATTTTTCTTTGAATTCCATCTTCCTCTTCTTATCAAACCCATGTGACTGATGGGTTACTCCAATCTCCATCTCGACTTTGAGAGCACATCGAACGATTTCTTCGTAGCTATTGAAGTCCCTTATGGCTAACGCCCTTCGAAGACTTGGTTTTAAGCCACTAAAGAATCGATCGATCTTACTCTCAGGTTGGATAATAATACCAGAAGCGTACCTTGCAAGTCTTGTAAAATTTGCTTCATAGGTACTAACAGATTCATCATCCCTTTGCTTCAGTTCAAGGAACTCTTTCTCCATCTTTGTTCGGAGAATACGAGGGAAGTACTTATTGAAAAATAAGTTCTTGAACTCGTCCCATTCCATAGTCTCAATTTCATCCCTTTGCCTCGTATTCTTAACAAGATTCCACCATTGATCTGCATCTCCTTCCAAACGATACACTGCTAGGATGACTTTATCATGCTCAGAACATTGAAGAACTGAAAATATCTTTTCAGTAGTACTAATCCATTGTTCAGAAACTAATGGATCAGTAGACCCGCTGAAAGATGGTGGACGCTGCCTCATGAAGGATTCAACAGAATGTTGCTCCCTCCTTTGTTCGTTTGGAAATCCTGCATGATTCATAGCTTGAGAAAGTTGTGTGAGCATGGCTACAAGATTTTTCATTCCAGCTCCCATATCGTTTGGTTGCTCAGGGGGACAATCATTACATTGCCCATCGCATTCCGCATTAACACGGTTCCTTCGGGTTCCAGCCATTGACTAAACCAAGAAGAATAGTGTGAGCAACACTAATTATAATAGGAAACCACATAATTCAAGAATAAAATTTTCATGCTTAAGGTCTTATCCTAGGTTATTCAAGGCCATTTCTAAAACACTAAGATTGTGTTCTATGCTTAGACTTATCCTTAGGGTTCTTACTAAGGCTTTCACATCCTAGTTTCCAAAGGTTGACTATACCTTTCCTCTGATACCAACTATAACGACCCACAGTTTACATACATTGTTAATACTTCAAAATTGAAGCACACTTATTACAACATATGACAAAACCACAAAGGACCGTATAGGTATAGTGTCTTTAGAAACTGGGAAACATAAACAACTGGTTCATAAATCTTCTACAGTGTCTCCCATTTATTTCATCATATCTAGGGTCCCTTTTAGCATATTCTACTTAATATCCATCTTCCTGACCTGGGGAAAAGAAAGCATAAAAGGGTGAGCTCAAATGCTCAGCAAGGGAAAATAAAGGAAATAAAAATCATATCATATCTTTATGAAAATCAAAACCTGCAAAAGAGATCATAATATCTTAACATGAAATAAATCATAGAAGTGAAAATGAGATCCCCATAATCATAACATAAAACTTGAAACTTTGTGGCATGCACACATAATCATGGAAAATCATTTCTTGTTAGTCATGACTCATTGCCAAGACTATCTTAGTGGACAAAGTCCCTTTCTGAACCGAGTTCACTCCTCGTTTCAGTCCTGTATCACTGAACCGAAATAACCTTCCGTTCCAGCCATGTCTATATCATGAGATATAAAATCATTACCCAATGCATTGGAGGGAGATATAGGTCCCACCCATCTTATAATGAATCCTTTCTTATGTGTGCCACATAATCATAAAACATACATCATCGCATAACACATATAACAAAAATGGGATTCTTGAAACATCATGACATCATAAATCAATTCATATATGATAAAGGAATTCATAAACATAATTCCATCACAACATAGTCAAACCAATGTAAAAATATGGATAGAAACAGAACCCTTTATTATCTTAGATGGAAAATAATTTTGATAAAACACTTGAATTGAATTCTTGAGGAAAATATCCTTTCTTCTTCAAAAACATTTTTCCTTTCATAACATGTCATACAACTTTAAAATAAAAGAAGTTGATTAAAAATAAACTTGAAAACTTGTAAAGCAAGCTTCTTTGAAGTAATGTTTTAAAAATCCATTCATGCCGTATAAGTTAAAAAAAACATTCTTCGTACTTTTGTCGGAAAAGTCAAAAAGTACCTCGTATGAAAAAGCGAAAAAAGATTCCTTTCATATTCTTTACTAAAAACTCACCGAAGAGTAAAATTGGATTTAAACAATTGTAGTTGGATGGAAATAATATTACATATTGAGGAAACATGGATGTGGATGATAAAATACACCCCAGTAAATATGAATGTATAGACAATCTCGGATAAAAATGAGATTGTGATATTTCCCTTACCTTAGGTCCAATTTGCTTTGTTCGTGTCCGAAGCTCCTGTATAATGGTTTAAATAATGTTATTGACTTATTCCAGAATCATACATATTGATATGAGATCATATATGGTCATATTATTAACTTCTTGTTAGTAATATTTCATTGTTACTTGTTACTCGGGTCTTTATAACTTTTTGTTCTTATGCGTGTTTTGTTGAATAAATTCTTATTCTTATCTTTAGGTTATAGATAATTCATTTCCAGAATGTTATTAGTGTAGTATATACCATATTCATTCATTCAATTCATTTATATAATCATTATGAAATGAAGATCATGTAGAACGAATCACATCACATCGTGGAGACGGTATTCCGTACGTACGCACGAGTGATGATATCGTTCCTATGATCGTGGAATTGTATTGGAGTATATATATATATATTATTTCAGTATCAATATTACTTAATAATAATCATATATAGTTACTCATTACACCATTATACCCATCCTTGTAAGGTGATGGTGGAAAATAGATTACACCACGGCGTGGAGACGGTATTCCGTACGTACGCACGCGCGGTGATTTCATTTTTCCGTAGGATGGATAGAAGGTGAATTAGGGTTGTTTCATATTTATAATAACATATCAGTATGTAAGTAATACTGATGTTATTACTTTATCATGAAACAACTAAAGAAGAAGAAGTTGAAGAAGAAAGAAATTGAAAAGATCGGTAATGGATATTACCTCTTCTTTGGAACGCCTCTTTGAATCCTCCACTTAAGGAACTAAGATTGGTCTTTTGAGAAGACCAGGACCTCTAGGATTATTCTAGGGAAGTGGAGAGGAGAAAAGGGCAGGGTTTGGCCGAGCTTGAGTGCTCAAATTGGTGTGAGGAGGAGGGGGAGGAGGTGCCCTTTTATAAGGGAGGAGAGGGGCACCTTAGGAATATCTCAAAATATTATTTTATATTAAAGTCAAAATCGGTTTATAATGGTTCCAAAGGGTCTTATTTCGAAGATAAAGTGGGGAAGGGTCTAAATACTATAAACCAATAAGATTTAGACAAGTTTAGGGTATTATTTTAACCTTATCAATTAGATTTAACTCTAAGTTAATTAATTTAACTTTTACCGTGTCTTTTTGTTTTCTTTCACTATATGGTTAATACACTTACTATAACATGCCAAACGAACCCCAAATTGTTTATTATTAATATATATATCCTTATCTAAGTCATTTTGCCGAACCTTAGATTTTTAGGAATAATATAACAATTAATAATATAATATTTGATTTAAAAACTATTTTGTGTCAATTTTGACACTATTTGATATATGATTTTTTGTGAAAGTCATAACAGAATTATATGTTCGAAACAAGTTGATTAAATCAACATTAATATATCATAGTAACCTATAAAATTAGTGGAATTCATAAAAAGTCTCAAATTACATTTATTTCGGTATTTATATTATTAATTTTGTCAATATTTCATTAATAAGATAATTACTGCATCATCTTTGTGTCAAAATAAATTAAATTATTTGATGTCTAAAAATTACAAATAAAATACCATCATGTAGGAAATCATTTTATCTTTCTAATGAATATTTACAATCGAATTTATCTTATGTATAAACCCATATTAAAAATGATTTACTTATTAAACTTTGATTTTGACTATTTTAACCCTTCTTTAAATAAATTAATAATAAATGTCCTAATCTAATCCAAGTGGGCCTAAATGGTCATATTTTATTCCTAAGTTTGTTTTTGGTCGAATTACACTTGTCCAATAGAATTAGGACATGTGTTAGGGTAATATTGATATCATATTTACCCTTAGTTACCCTATTTACTATTAACCGCGCTAAAAATAGTAAAAAGTTACTATTCACCAAAAAATTATTTTTATCTCATTGAACCACATTTTACTTACTGACATCAACCGTGTCTGTCGGATTTTTGAAATTCCATTCACAGAAGCGGTAAAATTAAGTTTTATGCAAAATTCAGTTTTTAACCTACCACTTAGTGGTTTCACTATTCATCAAAAATTGAAAGTTTTCAGAAAAATACCAAAATTTCACCCTAGGCTAATTTCGATATTCTGAGTCCAAAAATGAAGTCCATTTTGAAAAATAAAATTTATAAAATTTCAAAAAGTGGTTATTACTATTCATAACGGCTAGTTTTAATAGCATGTTGTTGTTTAGTGAAACTCGGTATTGCGTACGACGCAAGCTATCGAGGAAGGTCGCGATTGCGTGTAAAGCAAGCCAAGCAAGTGTTGTGTAGAAAAAGATTCCTTTTATGATTTATATAACATAAAAGTCTCGGGTGTTACATAAAGTGGAATAGGGTTAAGGATGAGATCAAGGAATTGTCAAGTTTTCTAAAACATAAAACTAGACATGGCTCTTTTTTTCAAGAGTTTTTGTTTTATGTAAAAAAATGTATACTGAGTAGAATTGTCTACATGAAATATTCATGTTGTTATGTAACTCTTTAAAACTCTAAATCTGAAAATATCCTCAATGTGAATTATTCGATTAAATCAAGATTATGTAAAATTTTAAGGGCGGGTCCTTATATAATGTCACGTGGATAATGGTGTAGGACATTCTCTATAAATGAATATACAATACCTTCATATAAGATATGTATAGGGACCCTAAGTGGTTCAATAAATGAATTATATTATTGAGAGGTTATTTGAGGATATGAATGATTTTCCTTTAGGATATAGTGTTTTATGACTTCTGGTTTCAATAATGACCTATATTGTGGTTTTCTATATAGCATATTGGTGGAATTCTACATAACTAAACCAAATGGATACAAAAACTGATTGGGTTTGGGAGAAAATTCATGTGAAATGTCATGTACCATCATTATGTGAATCAATTTCAGTTATTTTGGTATTTAGGTTGGGTTTATATGGTTGGATTAGATGGATTCCTATATCTATTAGTTTTGTTTGTTCATTCTAGAAGCATGGTGAGAGTGTGGATAGATACCCATGGTTTTGAAAAATTCTCATGTGGAAAGTGATCATGTGTTAGGCCATGGAATGAGTTATATTCCTCAATATAGTTGAAACAATGCATAAATAATTTCGTTTGACTAGGTAATATTGAACCAAAGAAGGAGTATGATCAATGTGTTAGGTGTGTGATACTAGGGTTATTGACGCATGACTCATGGTATCATGTGTCGATTTGTGTTATTGGGTTTTATAAGAGAGTAAACCTATTTGGTTTGGTTTTTATCGAGATAGATTCTGGGAGATAGACATTGAGAAGGTTCTTTAGCAGATCACTTATCCTATAAATGGGGAGAGTGTGGTCCTTGATTTTTGTGAAGAGACTGATTGTGAGAGGGGAGGTGTGTTGTCATCTTGCGCGGTTCCTATTGAGTTATCAATTGGTGAGTGTTTATGTAATTATAGATAAATTATGGATACATTTAGACCTTTATGGGAATGATATCCAAAGGGGTTCAGTGAGATGGGCATACATTTCTTCGTGGTAGGAATTGAGGTCAAAAATGGAAAAGGGTAATATGTTACAGTTTTTCTAGGTTCATGGATTTTCTGAAATGGAAAATATGGGTGAGAGTGGATAAGGATGAGTGTCACACAAGTGATTTTAATATTACCTAAGGGTTGTTAGAAAGGAGCAGTTTATGGAATACATAGGGTCGGTAGTGCACCACTATTCTTGGGAGGACATTATTCTCAAAGTAAGTTGGTTATTTAATTTTGAGGATACCCTTTCTGGTATCATAGGGATGGCTAGTGCTTGGTATTTTGGTTTTACTCTCAAGTATGAGATGGACAGATGTGTTTGGTTAATATATTTTGAAATGGATGGAGCATGTTTCATGGAGATTGGGTTTTAAATCATTATGGTTATTATAATAACACTTTTATAAAGGGGGACATCATATCACTCATAGAGGGACAATCCTCATGACAAATAGGTCATGGATGTAGTGAGAATGTTTGGAAAGATTATTAGTTTAACACCAGGATGTCGGTGAGTGGTAAGATCCATAGATATATGGTTCATTAGGTAATATACCATAATTGTAGTATAGATGAGACATTTATATGGAGTTAGAATGATTCAGAAGTGAGTCAGTTGAGATGTGTATCGGTGCTCAAGGTGAGAGAAAGACAGTTGGAGCAGGTAGTGGGTGATACAACCATGTAATTATATTAGGAGGTAGGTTTAGACAATGGTTTCGAATCTTGGATAGTATCACAATTCCTTGAAAATTTAAGGCATGGTGATTATGAATTCTAATGAATATCTAGTTTCAAGAAGATATATGGTTCATCGGTAGTTGATCCTTAGTTTTTTTGGGAGAAATAATCTATATATAGACTAACGTGTTTATTGTTATGGGATTATTTGTAGTGAGATGACAATTGCATCGATCATGTTCTGATGTAATGGTGGATGTCAGAATCACCTACTAAAGAAAATATTCCTATGGTGGGAATCACCATGTCATGGAATATTTTTTTTTGAGTAGAGTCTTATGGTGGAGAGAACCACAAGCCTCGGGATGAATTTGTTAAAGACAACATGATTTCTTAAGATGTATGGCTACGCCCAGGAACTATCTCTGAATTAGTTTTGGTGGTGAGCGGGTGGATTTTCTTCGAGATAATAGAATTTTTAATGTTTTGAGTTTTGTATAAGAACATCATTTGGAATTTTTAGATACAAAATGATGATATGGGAGATATTTGGAAACAAAATATGTCAAGATCCTCATATTGAGGACCACAAAAGAATCTTAGTGTCAAGAAGCCTTATAGTGGGGAATTTTAAGGACACATGAATTTTAGGGTCATTACCTTTAGAGGATACTTTGAATTTTCAACATTAATAATGGTTCATTCCATGTAATGGATTTTATATTATGATTTTGAGGTTTTTCACATATCCAAAAATGTTTTTGGAGGAGGAACTAGGAAAAGGAGGTGTAACAAGTGCTCAAGTAAGTGTTGGATCAAGGCTCAGAGGCCTTACAAAAATACTTCTGCTGCTACAAGATATGTTGTAGGAAAGGAATTTTTAATTTAGAAGGTTTTATGGTTTTTAGAAATGGTGATGAATCTTATAAAATGGTTATCACCATGAAGTAGATGTTGTGTCGTGACGATGACTATTACAAAGGGGTATAAGGATGATTGTGGTTTTAATTTGTTTTTATGAAGTAAAATAAGTCATTTTATGGACCATTAGTAATTCATAGGTCCCCCTATGATGCAGAGAGGGGGTGGGTCATACCCATTCCATAGGTCATTCATGTTACAAACAAATTTTTTACTACCATCACCATGGAAAGTGAAATAGTGCATCAAGAAAAGATCCTTATAGTGGAACCGTGATTAATGCCTAAGGTGTTTTTTAGAAAGAAAATATGGTTAAATAATTGACTATCCCCATTATAATTTATATTGGTAGAGCTATAAGTGAGGTCCATTTCATCCATATCATCCCCTATCTTCCTTCCATTGATTCTCCAAGTCATGGGGTTGTTTTGGTTGTCTTTAGGAGACTGTTTGAGGAAAGATATTCCATTATTCCCCCATTTATGTTCCCTCAAGATAGGCATGAACTTGTTTTGTAATTTTTGTTAGGTTTTGGGTGTGTTTCTACCAGATAAAGCTACAATCGTAAAAGGAATATGGTGCTTTCATGTGGCTTGGTTTTAGGGTGTCCTAGAAAGATGACTGTGCATCATTTATCACAATTCCATAGGTATTATTCCTACGGAATTTATTTAATAAAATTCCAAAAATGGATAAAATTACTGATTGATAATGTGTCGAATGATAGTTATCTTTTCTCATACAGGTTAATGGATGTTCGATAGACCTTCTGTAGGTGGTTGTAATTTGTTTTGGTGTGGTGATGATTCATGGTGATATTTTAAGAAAATATTTATTATTAAATTAAATTTATTAATTAATTAAAAAAATTATGATTAATTTTTTATGGAATGATATTGTTTCTTAAGAGAATTCATCCTCATGGGAGAGGCTCAGTGGAGCTTAGTAAGGGGTTAACATTAATATTGAGTTACTTGACCACAACAATACAATTTAATATTAATTTTTATGCATGATTTTGGATAACTTCTTACTGTAAGGGGTTCAGGTTATATGTTTAAACTTTGGGGGATATGGAGAATAAATGTGATGGCATTGGGACTCTTATGCTTGGAATAATTTCTCTTTATCACTTAGTTAAAATTAGGATCACTCATAGTCTTTGTATCCAAGGTGTGAACAAGTTAGTTAGGTTATCATGAGTACTTGTTTAGGTATTGGATAATTTTCAGTGATGTGGGATAAATTATGTGGGGTTCTTAGGGATATTGGGTGGGGAAATGGGCTTGGGGTTGATTGAAGATGGTAAAATTGTCATACATCTCATGAGTGGCTATGAACTCCCTATGAAGGGTTAAGGAGATTCTTAGTGTGCGTAACATGTAAGATGAATCCTTTGTGACTTGATGTGTGTAATATAGAGGCTCTTCCTCTGGGTGGATGTATGAGAGACCTACCAGAGGATATGTGGGATAATATTTTGGTATGATTTATGTAACACCATAAGTTTTTTAAAATAAATTTAATATTGAATGCATGACAAACTGAGTCTCTAAAAAATATTACTATGTTTTAACCTATCCATTAAGCACAATTTTTTCACCTCTGTGATTTGAATTTCAAAAAACTGACATACACGGTTGCGATCAGAAAGATATTTAGAGTTTGATAAGAAAAACTTAATTTTTTGTGAATAGTAACATACCCTTATGAATATTAGTATCAACCTTATGAATAGTAAATCATATTAATATTTTATTATCTTATGGTTATAAGACAATGAGATCTTGATTAATTTTTCAAGGTGATATAAAATGAAATATAGTTTTAAATTTTTTATTTTTTGAATAAATTATGATTTTAATTAAAAATTAAATTAATAATATTAATAAAATAATTTTCATAAAATGGAGTTAATTTTGGTATTCCACACCTCAAAAAATAGTTAGGGTGAATTTTTGGGCTATTTCTAAAATACTCGAGTTTTTTATGAATAGTAAAATACGGTAATTTACTTTATATATACATTATTAGTTAAATTTACTATACCTAGCATCATGGATGATATAAGAACATTTGTCTCAAACTCACATGAACATATTACTAATCTTGGTCACAATAATCCATACTATTTTTTTCTTTGGAAAAATAAAAAATAATAATGCATAAAATTTTGGGAAACCCACATCTCCTCCACTATAAACCCCCCCCCCCCCCTCACTCCCTCTTCACTTCACTCCTCTCAAGATTTGTACATTTTCTAAATTTTACTCAAATATCCTCCCATGATCCTCCCCCACGTCCAACATCCATTGGTATCATAAAAATACCAAAACCTCTCTCTTAAAGGGGCTCTCAAGTAATATTACTTCAAGAGGTAAATTCCTCTTTTCATTTCTTTTATTTAAAGTTCTTTTATTTTATTTTTCTTTACTCACCTCATTTCATCCAAATGTTGTGATTAATCCAGTACCTTATATATAATATAATTTTTTTATGATAAAGGAATAATTCTTCATCATCTCTCCTTGACCCTTCTTTTATACTAGAAATGAAAACACCTTCTGAGATGTGTTAATTTATAACATTCTAGGGAGATAGGTTTTCAATTTATATTATCATCATTAATTATGGTTGGGAAACAATTTTGATGGTTTCAAGAGACTATAATATATATATTAAAACTTATTTAAGGTTATTTAATTCTTTTTTACGCATGATATAATTTATAAATCAAAATGAGTTTATTTTGATAAGAACTACCAATTAACCCAAACAATTGTCATTAATGTTTTTTCTAATGATTCATCTTCACTCCCAATAACCAAAATTTTTTATAACCATGTAATATTCTGGTTGTTAAATAATAGCATAAAACTTCTATTCTAGAAAACCATTCTAATCCTATATGTTTATCTGTACATGAATATACTAAACCGATCATTAAAACCAAAGAAGAGACCACTCCAAAACAATGAAATTGAATATATTAATTCATCAAAAGTACATGAATGAACCTAAAAAAAGTTATAATAAATCAATTAAATGTATATTAGGTTCTAGAATCATTAATTTATGAACCTAAATTTGATTATTGAGTTCACTAAGATCAAGTGAGGAACACATTAGTACTTAAGGTAAGGGTTTTCCCCAAGAACATCCATTTTCATTCAGGTTGCTTTTATTATATAATTACCTCAATTAAATTCTTATTTATTCATATTTTCTCCTCATAATTTATATGTGAATGTTCTATATATTTTTTCCAATCAAAATAATACCTTTATTTAGGGTGATTTATAAGTTTTAAATGGATTTTTTGAAAATTCTTCCTGAAATACAATCTTGATTCAAGGGAATTTCTCAAATTTTTACCTATTTTCAAGGGCACAATATAATCTATTTTTAGAAAACATTATTTTTCTAAAATCACTTATTTTATTAGTAAAATACCTTCTTACTTCAATTATGTTTTTATACAATGATTTTTCCAAAAACAACACTTCTTTTCCAAGTAAAAGAGTATTTATCTCAAGAATTCCACAATGATTTCATAAGAGTATCTTCTTCTGTTTCAACACTCTTGTTGATAATTATGTATTATTGGGATTAATTTTTATGATATCATCAACCATATTTAATTTAATTTTTTATGATTAGTTTGATTGTGGATTCACTATCGTTACATAACTCACCATTTTACTCAGAATGTTTAGTGCTTATGCTTGATGTTCAGGGAAAGTTATTTATGTTTCATATGTTAGTTTCAATATGAATTTATATATTGTTTATTTTTATCTTTGTTTAAATGAAAACTAAAATGGAATTATTATGTGATAGGTGGAGCTTGCTATATCCCATCGATGCATTGGTAGGTCTCGTGAGAAAAAATAGATATGAACTTGGTTGAGGCCTTAACCATTTTTAGATATGTTTTTCGATGAGGCCTTTATAATTTTTTAGATGTCTTGTCTGAGGCCTTGTATGTATGTTTCAGAATGTATGGCATATGAATTTCCCTCATTATGAAGCTATAAATTCATAGTTCATGTGGTTATTCAACTAGTATAATACCCATGATTATGTTTTATTGTGGAAATATTTACTTAGCTCATATTCTTGCCATAATGTGTTCTAGTTTTTTTTTTTTAATGGCATGTGTTTTCAATTATTCATCCTACCTAATTTTTATTTTTTTTGTTATATTCCATTGTATTTTTTACCCTTACTAATCATTTCAGCTCACCCCTTTCTTATATTTCATTTTCTCAGGATATGAAGAAGTTTATTATGAATGACCTATAGGGATAAACTTATAGCCGTGGATGTTCCTAGTAAAACTTATATAATGTATTTCATTTCAAGTTGTAATATTGAAAATATGTATGTATCTTGTTTCCATAGCTACTAAACTACTCGATCCTTAATAATTCATATTCTTTTTTTATATTCCAGTGTAATAAAATAAGGTATCGGCTCTAGGAAACTAGGTTCGGGTCCTTACTATTAGTATCAATGGAAGAATAGTAGAAAAGTTGAAAACTATATTTAGAAATGTAGATTAGTGAACAAAACCCTAATATAGTCATTGAATATCAACATACAAGAACATCCAGAAATTTTTTGTAAAGAATAAATTTTGTGGATATTTCTAGAAAATAAATCCATGTCTGGATACTACAAGTGGATGTGGTTCTGGAATAGATGCACCTCGGAGTGAAAACTCCAACAAGGAGTTTTGATCTTGACCCAGAGTATCCTAGTACATGACAAAGGTCCTTACTGCACAACTGTTTTGACACTTCCTGTGGATATGCTTAGGGTAATTAAAATTTTAATTACAAGCCATTATGAAGGATTTAATGTAAGTTTTTCCTCAAAGAAACTTTGTTTATGATTATGATATTAGCTGTGTATAGAACTTCAAAGTATTTTCCTATGATTAGATTATAAATTATAATTCATAACCCAGTCTAATGTATGTAATTATTTATAAATGGCACCTAGTGGAAGTAATTGAAACCATGTGGATGTGCATATCCTATGTAGGGATTTCCCTCATGTGCAAGACAATGATGTTGGATCTAGAGCTGTGACTGGTGCGAAGAAACATATAACTATACAAGGACAACTTACTCAAGTTATGAATAATAACCTTGCCTGTATGGGTCATCTAGATCCACAATGTTGATGACCTATGTTATATTGATTTATATGATAATAACCTACATCATTTAATGGGACTATAAGATCATTTGTTCAGAGTAGTAGATAATTTCCTTTGATAAGATTTTTCTCACCATGGGAAGTAATGGAAGGGAGAAGGTTGTTGTGTAAGTTTATCATCTGTCAAGAGATATTGATCAATGGTGGTCACTAATTCAAAACACAAAGGAGGAGGAAGGGATATAAAACATGGAATGGAGTGTATTTAATGATCTTTTCATAGAGAAATACTTTCCTCGGGAACAGTGAGTGAATATAGAAATGAATTTTCTGAATTTGACGCAAAATGAAGACGATAATATTAAAAATTATGAAGATTAATTCATAAGGTTAGAATGGAATTATGTGGACTATATATGTAATCCGAGGAGAAATATTGATTTATTATTTGATGGCCTAAATTCATTTGTCTGGTAGGTGATGGTTTTCCGAACTTTCTCATCATACGAAGATAAAGTCTCAGGTTCTATCAAGAAGGAAAATGAGTTCTTTATGTCTTATTACTTTAAATGAAATAAAGATAAGAATATTTTTAATGAAAAATTTTGAAAATGAAATAAGTAAATGGGGGATTAGGTAAGATTTGACTTTCCACCCTGTGATAATTCTGAAAGGAAACACCCTGGTTCCTTTTAAAAAGGAAAAGGGGTGTGCTATAAGTGTGGACAGAAATTTCACTATGCTATTGTTTCCAAGGGGGAGAAAGAATCTAATAATGTTCAATTCTCTAATTTTAGTGATATAAGACACTATGCTTATGATTTTCCAAATCAACAAGGAAATGTGCCTCAGAAATGGCCAAGGGAGAAGGGAAAATATTATGCAATCACAACTACTGATATTGAAGTTCTTAATAACGTGGTGCCAGGTACTTTAATAATTTCCTGAAACTTATCCAATGATTTATTTGATTCTAGATCATTGAATTAATTCATATATTCCTAGTTTTCCAAGAAAATTAGATGTTTCCAATTTGATTTAGTAAGGTAGTTTTCAGTAAAAACACCTAGGGGAAGTATCATTTCAACAAAGTTATATCATGAAGTCCCCGTTATGATATATAATCATGCTTTATCTATTGATTTTATAATCAAACCCATGATTTACTTTGATATAATCTTTGGTATGGATTTCCTTTCAAACCATTATGTGAAAAGTAATTGTAATAAGGAGTTTACAGTTTTTGAGGATGATGTGGGATCCCATATCTTTAGAGATGAAACAACACCATATGATTCTCATCAAGATCCACCCCTAGTAGCTCTACTAAATTCAATTATTGGGGAGGAATGGAAATTAATAACTATCGGTGAGTAAAGGAATGCTCAAACAGAGTACGTACCTATTGTACAAGAATATATTGATGTGTTTCTAGAGGATTTACCTAGACAACCTCCAGAGTGGGAAATTGAGTATTCCATTAACTTAATTCTCGATTCAATAACCAAATCAAAGACCACTCATATAATGGATATTGTGTAATTAGTGGAAATGAAGAAAAAATAGATTGATTGAGTGATAAAGGATTTATTCTCCCTAGTATTTCTCCACAAGAAGCCCATGTACTTTTTGTTAAGAATAAAGATGGATCTTTGAGGTTGTGCATTGACTATACGGAGGTCAATGCTATAATAATAAAGAACAAGTATTTCCTACCTCACATTGATGATTTGTTTTATTAGCTTCATGGAGCCCAGTATTTTTAGAAGATTGATCTTGGATTTGGATATCATCAGTCATGTTTGAGGAAGGAGTAAATTACAAAGGAAGCATTTTGAACTAGGTATGGGAATTATGTGTTTAGAATAATGCCTTTTGAACTGACTAACGCACCCTCTATCATCATATATCTAATTAGTAGGGTTTTCAAGGAATATATTGATGACATTATGGAGGTGTTTATTGATGATATCTTGGTATACTCCAAAATATATAATGATCATGAAAATCACTTGCGTGCTATTCTGAAGACTCTTTGAAGAAATGAATTATATGGGAAGTTTAGCAAGTGAGAATTTTGGCTTCAATCAATTTTCTTTCTTGGACAAATTGTCTCTAAGAATGGAATATATATTGATCTTGTGAAGCCAAAGGCTATTAAAAATGGCCTACTCCAACAAACATAACTAAGGTATGTAGTTTTATTAGTTTATCAGGTTATTACTTCCATTTTTTCAGAACTTTTATCATTTATCCAACCCAATGACCAATATTACATGTAAAGGGGTTAAGTTAATATGGAAAAAATAATGTGAGCATTGTTTTGAATAATTGAAGAGGATATTAGTGAATTCTATGATCCTAACTCTGTCATTGTGGAATGATGGTTTTTTGATCTATAGTGATGCATCAAAAAAAGGATGTGGTTGTGTCCTTATGAAAAATTATAGAGTTATTGCCAATGCATCAACGTAGTTAAGAATTCATGAACAAAACTATCATACTCATGATCTTAAGTCAGATTATATGATCATTTCTATAAAAAAATATAGGGAAACTATCTCTATGGTGAAAGATATGAGATATATACGGATCACAAGAGTCTAAAGTATCTCTACTCACAGGAATAACACGACATGAGGCAATTTTTATGGCTCGAACTACTCAAGGATTATAATTGTTCCATACACTACCACCCAAGATGATGAAAACAAGATGGATAATGCATTGAGCAAGAAGGATCATGGAGTTCTTAGAAAAATGTGGATTGACAAGGATCTTTTGTACATGGATCTAGTGAGGATGGATATGGGAATTATCATAAAATTTGAAACATCACTACTTTTTCAAAAGGTTTCCCAAATGTCTTCGTTAGTAATAATTAAATATTCACAGTATGATGATGAGAATATTCAAAAGAAAATTAATTCTATAAAATATGGGTAGTTGGATGACTTCATGAGTGGAGATGGAATTCTGAAATTTTGGGAGAGGCTGTGGGTTCCCACTATACCTGAGCTGAAAAGAGAGTTAGTGGATGATACTCATAGCTCAAATTTCTCTATACACCATGGTAACACTAAAATGTATATATATTTGAAAGAAAATTTCTAGTTAGATAACATGAAGAGGGAAATTAGTGATTATGTGTCTAGATGTTTAGTTTATCAACAAGTGAAGGACGAATGACAACATCCTACAGGAGTTATGGAACCTCTACCTATTCCTACATGGAAATGGGATGACATCACCAGGGATTTTTCCACTGGATTACCCAACACTCCATGAAATAATGATGCAATATGGGTAATTGTTGATCAACTTAAAAAATATTCACATTTCCACGCTATAAGGGATGATTTTCCACTAGAGCGCCTAGAATGAATCTATATCAATGAAGTTGTGAGACTTCATGGAGCACCTCTCTCAATTTTTCCTAATTGTAATTCATGATTTACATCAAAATTTTGGAAATTTATTTAGAAATATTTGGATACTGAGTGTCTATTGAGTACTTCTTATCTCCCACAAACTAATGGGAAATTAAAAGAAAGATCCTAACCTTTAAGGACTTGTTGTGATCATGTTCACTTGACTTTCAATGTATGTGGGGTCAATATTTTCCTTTAGTGTATTTTTCCTACAATAATAGTTTCCATTAAAGTATTAAAATGGAACCTTGTGAAGCATTGTACGAAAGAGATGTCGTACACCAACTTATTGGGAAGAAGTTGGAGAAAGGGAGCTTATGGGACTAGAGATTATGGAGGAAAAACAGTAGAGGTAAAGGCTATTCAATTCCATATCAAAGCATCTCAAAACAGAAAAAAATATATGCAGATAGTCGAAGGAAGAATTTGGAGCTTCAAGTGGGAGATCAAGTTTTCTTGAAAGTATCTCCATTGAAGGGTGTTATATGATTTGGGAAAAAAGGGAAACTGAGCCCTAGGTACATAGGCCCTTTTGAAATTATAGAGATAATTAGAGATATTTCATATCATTTTTCTATGCCTCCTATCATTTCTAAAGTGCACAATGTGTTCCATGTCTCTTTGTTGAGAAAGTACATTCCACCCAATGCATGTCCTCAATTCTAAAGGTATAAAATTGGAACCTGACCTGTCTTACTATAAAGAGCCTATCCGGATTATGGACACTAAAGAACAAGAGTTGAGGAATTAGATGACTCTAATAGTAAAGATACTTTGGAAAAAACATAAAATTGAAGAGGCAACATGGGATCCTGAGGAGCTTATGATGAAGAACTACCCAAATATTTTTGTGAGGTAACATTCTAGTAATTTTGAGGATGAAATTTTTGTAAGGAGGGGATAATGTAACACACCAAGATTTTAAAAATAAATTTAATATTGAATGCATGAAACACTGGCTCTCTACAAAACACAACATCGTTATAATCGAGATAGTGAACACATTTTTTTCACCTCTTTGATTTGAATTTGGAATAACTGACATACACGGTTACGTTCAGTAAGATATTTAGTGTCTGATAAGGAAAACATAATTTTTATTGAATAGTAACATACCCCTATGAATAGTAATATGGACTTATGTATAGTAAATAACATTATTATTTTATTATCTTAAGGTTATAAGATAATGAGATATTGATTAATTTTTCAAGGTGATATAAAATGAATTATAGTTTCAAAATTGTTATTTTGAGAATAAATTATGATTTTTTTTAAAATTAAATTAATAATATTTAGAGAATTATTTTCAAAAAATGAAGTTCAATTTTTAATTCAACATGTCGAAAAATGGTCAGGGTGAATTTTTTGTATTTTTCTCAAATACTCAAATTTTTGATAAATAGTAAAATACAGTAATTTACCGTATATATACATTATCCGATAAATTTAATATTCCTAACGTCATGGATGATGTAAGAAAATTGGATCAAAATCACATGCACATTTTACTTTTATTTTTAATAAGAATCTACATTATTGATTTTCATTGTCAAAATAATAAAATAATGAGTAAATTAATGGGAAACTCCTTCTCTCCTCCAATATAACCCCCCCCCCTCACTACCTCTTATCTTTACTCCAATCAAGCCTTGTGACTTATATAAATTATGCTCAAATATCCTCCCAATATCCTCCCAAATTTCCATCATCCCTTGGCCTCATAAAAATACCAAAACCTCTCCCCTAAATAGGATCTCAAGGAACATTACTTCAAGAGGTAAATTCCTCTTTTCAATTATTTTATTTCAAGTTCCTTTCTTTCCTTTTTCTGCACTCACCTTATTTTAAAAAAAAGAGCTGTGATGAATACATTACATTACATGTACAAGAATTTTGTTATGATAATGTAATAATTTTTCATCATCTCTCCTTTACCCTTTTTTTATACTAGAAATGAAAACACCATCCGAGATGTCTTAATTTATCACATTCAAGTACAACAGGTTTTCAATTTCTATAAAATACTTCAATTCTGGTCATGAAACCATTTTTATGGTTGAACCAGACTATAATATATGAATTGTAACTTATTTAAGGTTATATAATAAATATTTACACATGTTATTAATTTATAAATCTAAATGAGTTTGTTGTTATCAAAAACCACCAATTAACCCAAAAAATTGGCAAGAAAGTTTTATATAATTATTCATCTTCACTCCCAATAACCAAATAAATTTTATAACCATGTAATATTCTGATTTTTCCCTAATAAGATACAGATTTTTGTTGTACAACCATTCTCATTTTACATGTTTATCCATACATGAATATAAGTAAACTGATCCTGAAAACCAAGGAAGAAAACACTCCCAAACAATGAAATTGAATCTACTAACCCATCAAAAGGACATGAATGGACCAAAATAAGGTTATAATAAATCAATTACATATATATGAGGTTTATATACTTAGTAATTTATGAATCAAAATTTAATTATTTCGGTCATCAAGATCAAGTGAGGAACAACTTCAGACTTATGGTAAGGGTTTTCCACCCAAACCTCCATTTTCATTCAGGTTACAGTTATTATCTACTTAAATAAATTAAATTCTTATTTATTCATATGTACTCCTAATAATTTCTTTTTGAATGTTCCATATATTTTTTCCATCTATAATCATACCTTCATTTATGTGGATTTATATGTTTTAAAATGATCTTTGAAAAATTCTTCCAAAAATACAATCTTTATTCAATGGAATTTCTCAAATTCATACCTATATTCAAAGAAAGTTTTTAATATATTTTTAGCAACAATTATTTTTATAAAATAAATTATTTTATTATTAAAATACCATATTACTTCACTTCGGGTTTTATACAATGATTATTCCAAAAGAACTCTTCATTTCAAAGTAAAAGTGTACTTACCTCAAGAAATACTCAATGATTTCATAAGTGTATCTTCATATATTTCAACACTCGTTTTGATTATTATGTATTATTGGGATTAATAATTCTGATATCATCTACCATATTTAACTTAATGTTTTATAATTATTTTGATTGTGGATGTTCTATCCTAAAACCATTCACCATTTTACTTATAATGGTTAGTGTTTATGCTTAATGATGAGGGAAAGTTATTTACATTTCATATGTTAGTTTAAATATGAATTTATATATTGATTATGTTTATCCCCCTTCATATGAAGAATGCATTAGAGTTTTTATGTTATGGGTGGGACCTACTATAGCCCCTCTATGCATCGGAATAACTCATGAGACGAATAAATATGGACTTAGCTGAGGCCTTGCCCATTTTTTGATATGATTTTGGCTGAGGCCTTAATCATTTTTTGATGTCTTGGCCAAGGCCTTGATGATATATTTCAGAATGTCTGGAAAATGAATTTCCCTCATTATAAAGCTAGAAATTTATATTTTATGTGGTTATTCCACTTGTATAATACCCATGATTATGTTTTATTGTGCAAATATTTAATCCTTCCATATTCATTCCATAATGTGATCAAGTTTATTATTTTTTAAAAGCATGTGTTTTTAATTATTCACCATGAATAATGTTGGAAGTTTCCTAGTCAGGATCCAAGTATCACTGATAGGGGGAGGGGTGAATCGGTGATATATGTTTCTTTTAAATTTCATTATTTTTTAAAAAACCAGCACCTCTGGTTATATAGTTTGTTCCCTACTGAAAAAAATCAAAGAACACAACCACATGAACATGATATTTACAAGGTTATCTAATAAACAAGAGTAACTATGTCATTGGTATGGTACGGAAACAATATAATACCACACAATAAATTAGAAAATAATACTTTGGTGTGGAATACAGTGAGTATAATATACCCTTACAATCATGAATGACTTGGAAAAAAATTTGCAATAACATGTGAACCCACTTAGAAAAAATAGGGATAACAAAGTTTTAGTGCTTCTTAATCAGCTTTTACAGCTTGATCATTCAAAGTAATTCTTCTCTTTTCTACCCAGAAGATGGTAAGAACTACCTTTCACAAAATCTTACTATTTGTGATAAACTTAAATATTTCTTGAACCATTTAGGTTTCTTTCATGAAACTTTAATGCCTCGCGTGCAAGTTTTTACTTTTTTCATGAAACACCTCTTTCACCCAGCTTCAATCATGTGTGCAACTCTCTTTATGCCGGCAACTTCTCTTTCTTATGTGAAACTCTATTTAGATCATACAATTCCCTTTACATATAATTATTTAATTATTTAGAGCTTGGTATTTCTCAAAGTTTCGATCATCTTCTATGAGAAGGGGTCACCTTTTATTTATAGGCATTGTTGACCCCTACGCACAAAAACCTTTACGTGTCGCATAAGATCCTGACGTGTTGCACAAAATCCCATTTGATGTCACATTTGGCGCATAAGTATCATTCATTCCATCCACATCTTTCGCAAACTTCATTAATCTTTCATACACTTCAAAAAATTTCCATTTTTCTATGTTCTAACCTTGAATCATGCTTTGCGTGCAACATTCCAAACTCACTTCAATTTTGCGCGCAAAACCCAATATTTGGCATGAGTGTTTCCATTTCCATATTTTGATGTTGGGATCTTGGAATTACACTTTTGTGAAAATTAACAATCTATATTTAAACTTGCGCACATAATTCTTTGTCAAAAGAAAATTTCTCAATCTTCTGATTTTCATCCCCAAAAATTTGGAAAACCGTAGAAAATGGTGCCACATTAAAATCATCTTCAGCAATAACACCAATGTTTCTTCATTTTCATATGTATTATTTGACAAAAAACAACTTTCATCATGAAACATATCTTCCATGATATATAGTCATTGATCGAACACCTTTATCATCGCCATATTTTCGACAGAAAGTTTTGAACTTTCCCTATCTTCCACTAGAATCTTTCCTTCTAATCAAAACTGAATATGAATGGAAGCACCTTTACTCCCCCTTTCCTTCATAAGACATTCATCACAATTTCTCCAAACATATGATATTATAGAAATACAAATCATTAAATCATCATATAATTTTCAATTCCTTTACAAAGTGAATTGATATATCTTCTTTGAAAACAAAGGACAAGACTCTGCAAAAGAAAACTCTTCTTACTTCCTAAAACATCCAATGTTGTCCCAAAAATGTTTAGGTTAATGTTATCTTCCACTTTATTGTTTACCCTTACTGAGAATTTGATCTCACTCCTTCCTTAAGTTTCATTTTCTTAGTACATGAAGAATTTTATTATGAATGACCTGTAGGTATAAACTTATAGTTGTGGATGTTCCCAATAAAACATATATGATGTATTTCATTTCATGATTTAATGTTGAACTTAGGTATGTATCTTTATTCCAAATATACTAAATTAATCAATCCTTCAGGAATCACATTCCTTTTTTATATGCCAATGTAATGAAATAAGGAATCGTCTTTGGGAAACGGGGTCTGGTCCTTAAAAGTCATGGGGGAACGCAAGAGGAATTGGAATTGGGGTTCTAAGGAGTTTCAGATGGGAATTTAGATTGTTCCTGTAGAGGGTAGGGTTGGGTAGATTCTATAGATTCTGAGGTAACCATGGGTTAATGGATTTTGGTAGATTTAGATGATTTGATATGAGTGTATAGGTCCTAAATTACTATCACCATGTGTTGATATGGGGAATTGTTTGATAGTTTTCAAACTTGTTTTTCTATTGAATATTAATACATTGTTGTGTGTTTTGGAAAAAAAAATAGATAATGTGGGTGATGTGAATCTTGACACCTAAACTCATATTGATTGTTAATAAAATTATTGGAATATCATTTGTGGGATAGTTACCTCATTATGTATAAATTATGTTCATATCGTAAGTGAGATGGTGTAGATTGATAATAGTTAGATTCTCATTGGGTGATAAGGTTTTGTTATGGACTTTACCTTGAGTGGGAGGCAAACTGTTGGTATAGAGGAATGTCTTGCGTTTAAAGGTAGGTCTGGTTGAGATGTGATTTGACATATAGATGATGGACCCTCCAATGAGTGATAGTGAAATGATTAGTACATGGACATAAATACCTACCATGAGTGATGCGGTAGTGGTCAGGGATTGATAGATAACCATCATTGAATGATGAGGGTTGGTCTAAGATAGGGACGTATGACCCTAACCTTCACCTTTTGGTAGTAATTAACACTCGATGATTCCATACCCTAAGACTTCATGTATTATATGGGTTATAGTTATGATGCAACAAAGTGATTATGGTATTTAATCATGATACTAAAGCGGGTATGATAAAGTATAATGGTGGCATAGTTATCACATGATGACATGATATTAATGGAGTCATGGTGTCCTGGATAGCACACAACATCTTCTATGCTCATGAGAAATGTTTTATTTCATCATGCATACATGTATATGGTTAAGTATATTAGGGGAACATGTTGAGAACCTACTGAGATTTATTTATCATACCATACATAGGGATTATTATATGCATTTATAACTTATGTTTTCTTTTAGGTCAACACAGGTTGGGCAGGGGATTAGGCTGAAGGAGATTAATAGTGTTTTAGAGACTAGGATGAGGTGAGGCTCCGGGAATGAGATAGAACTTATTTGTATTTTATTTTTATTTATATTATTTATATTATTATCCTAGTTTGTGATCAGTTGAATTGTATGGTTGTAACATTTCACATGGTAAAATTGGTTATAGAATTGTATTTTTTTTAATATTTTTACTTCGATGTTTTTTATTAATATTTCTTTTTTGTTCCCACTATGTTTCTGAATATGATTTGAGGGCATAGTCTCCCCACTATATTGATTAGGCCCTTTCCACTAGTTGGTGACCTCTAGTATATGGTTTGGTGGACTTGATTCCATATATCCCTCGAATGTAGATGTCTTGGGATGAGGTGTCACATGCTTTAAGTCTTTTTAGGTAGCCTAGTTTTTTATTGAGACTAATAATGTTATTCGCAGAGTATAATAGAGTGTCGGTATAATTTATTACCTTGTGGGGTTTCATTTTGTCCCTAAATATTCATACATACATTTTAATGAAAATGATAGACCACATCCATCTTTTGATCAACTTATTATACTAATACTAACTTGGGGAATAAAATAATAAGGTGGAGAGAGTTTCCACACCCTGGCCACACTTATTTTATTATTTTATTTATTAACGGACATTTTGAGATTTATCAAGGTTTGAGATTTAATTTATCATATTTTAAATAGTTTTTATTAACTTCATGGATCATGAATTTTGAGTGGAAACTGTGTGGATGTAATTTTGTATCCAATAAAAAATTTCTATCCTACTCATATATATGAATCAAATATACATCATTAGTGCACAATTAATAGAAAACTATAATTATTTACTTACGTATCATGGAGAAATCATGTAATTTAACTTTATGTATAGATACATCATCCATGGTTAGTTCATGGATTATTAAACCATATGGAAGATCCCATAGTTGTTGAATGTGGATTTCATGGTTGTTGGTTTTCTTCTCAAAATGTGCACCCAAACCTTGTGTGCTTCCAAGTTTTAAATTACTAAAATTCTTATATTTCCCCTACTTGATTTAAAATTTTAGGGGTTCTTCTTTTCTCCCATTTATCTCCAAAAAACATCAGGTGTCATATTCTATTTTACTCGCCTTTCCCCTTGTCTATTTTATTTATTTGATTCATGATTTAAAAGTTTTTAATCTAGTTAATGTGTTCTAAGTCTCTTCCTTAATTCATATCTATCTTTATTATTTTCATTCCAAGCCCTAAAAAAGTCATGAAAGCCTAGTGTTTGGTATTAATAAAATTTGATTTGGGTTTTTGTAGACTTAGGATTTTTAATGGTCTTTTAAGTGTTCAATTTTATTTTTATCGTACGTTGACACCATAGTAAGTGAAAGAGATGATTTATTTAGGTTTTATCTGTACATAGATTTCTAAACATATAACTATAATCATTTCCTTATTTATAAACCATGTTTTGAATGTCATAAATTTTTTTACTAAGTAAACATATTAAACTCGTTCCTAATTTTTTTAGTTTATCTCTATGTTTTCATATGAAATAAAAAGTATTCCTCATGTTTTGGTCCAAATAATTTGTTTTCATTTGAATTGTGCATACCTGCTATTTTTCTAAATTCCTAAGAGGTTATTTTTGGGAAATTTTTCAAACTAAGGTTCATTTTTTACACTCAAAAAATATATTTAGGGGTAATTCATGTCTTTGATGATTTTATTTCAAACTATGGATTTGGTTCGGTTGTGCATGTTTTTTTATTCTTTTTTTATGATTTGAGGTACTTTAATGACTTTATCATGGTTTGGTTTTAAAAAGAGGATCATAAATCTTGTTTTACATAAATAATTTTCTAAAGTCTAATTGGATCATTATAAAAAGGTTTTCATGATGTCAACATACCCTTGAAGTGATAACATTTATGTTGTCAATGTAAATGTTACAATTATATTTATATTATGTAGAGTTGATGGTATTATCCTAGTGAGGGGGTCTATTTACTGATATTTCTTCATATTGACAAAGGTGATTCCTTTGTGAAGTGTTATTAGTGGTGATTATGTGTTATTATTGTTATTATTACCACTAATTATTTCTTATATATTTTTATTCGTCACCTCCTTTTTATATCATTAGAAAACATGGGTAGATATATAGGGAAATCTGGGTAGGGGAATTACATGATTTTATGATTTTACAATAGCTAGTGGACCCAATTGTGGATCATGCCCATCTTAGCAGATCTCTCCTCTAAGTCAAGAAAATTGTCATGTAACTAAGAATTAGTCGGTTAAATCAAATCAATTTATGATCAAATGGATTCAATATTATTTTTTCTTGATGGTATCTAGAGTTCCAAAGTGTTCAAATGATTTCGACGATTTAATTACCTCATGGTGATTTTATAATGGACTATTTTTATTAATTTTATATTTATTTTGTGAGTATTAATATATTTTATGATTCTATTATTTATAAAAAAATTTATTACTGTGATTTCCAAATAACTTTAATCAAAATTTTCTTCCCCTTTCTGAAAATTTTTTGTTCACTAAATCTTGGAATCTTCCCCTCATTTCCCTTGTTTTTTAATTTTAAAAGTAATTTTAAAAATATTTCTTTTATTTAAAATTCAATGATTTCATGAAAATAATTAAAGTATTTCTATGATTAAATTTGTAACTTTTATACATTGGGAAAAAGGTTTTTTAGTTGTCTTATCATACTAGTTTTCTTAATTTAAAATTATAATATTATATTCATAGTTATCTTTCAAACTAGTATAAATGGATTTAATATTAAAGGATGTGCATGGTACTGATACCTACTATGATTTTTTACTAATGTTTATCATATTATATTTTTAGTGAAACTTACACTTGCATATAATGGATGGGACTAGGATTCCAGGCTTGGGTGTATATGATTCGTATTTTACATTTGTATCTTGATCATCTTTTGGATCATTCCACATCAAACTTTTTATTCTAGTTCCTCCAAGTTTATGTTGTTATTTTGATTAAATATGACTTTGGTTATGTATAGTTTTTTAGGTTATATGTATTGTCTTTAATTTTTATTTTTGAATAATTATTGCACCATTTTAGTTTCTCTTATCTTTGAAAACATGATACATCTTATGGATGACTCTCTAACTTACATAGGGATCATGATAAACATACAAGTTGAATTTTCATATTTATTATTATTTTATTACAAAAAAATAATTCCAAAAAATGATAACTTTGATGCCAAGGAACTAGTTTCTATATCATGGGGATCAAGAACATACCTCAATCCATGTCATGGATCAGCATGGGTATCAAGTTATAATATCATGGGTTGGTTTATGATAAAAAGGTACTTTATAGATACCAATATAAAATCCTAGTAAACCTTACCTACCTTGTATTTGATATATTTCAGGATTATAAAGAAGTTCATGTGGGGTGAGTTGATCATGATCTTTTTGGGAATGAATTTAATTAAAAGGGGAGAATGTTAAGAGTCATATTTTTTCTAGGAGAAAGTATTTTCAAGTTTATTTTCCATTTTACATTCATGGATACCCTCTTAAAATTTAAAGAAACAAAAAAATATTTCTTTGGTTTCATTATAATGATTTTACAACCTTTGAGAAGAGAAAATTATGTTTTTATGAGTGATATCATTTTTAAGTGAAGCATGAGTTTTGTAAGAAAATGGATTATATATCATTGATAATACTTAATATTTAAATCTTGTCTCTGAGACTTACTAATTATCTCATCAATTATATACCAAACCATAAACTCAAAAAAACATTCATCGAAAATATTAATGTTTAATATTGATTTTATTTTTATGATTAAATATTTTGATACATTTCAAACAAATTCTTAGAATTCATGTACTTTAGGATTGAGAATAACTCTAATCGAATGATTCATTAACTTTGTGTGTAATAATTTTCTATTTAGGTAGATTAAAATTATGAATGAATAATAAGAAGAAGTTGAAAGGTGTGAATAGAAGGGAAGATAAGTATATACAATTTAAAATTAAAAGTAAAATATATGGTTTCTTAGTTTTTTTTAAATGTGGGGAATTGAAAATAGGTTTTATGCGATTTTCAAATGTGTATTACTAAATGATAATTATTTTATTTCATCTATTATGATTTTAAATGATTGTATGTGATATAATTTCATTATGATAGCATAGAAATCTACGATTGAGGACATGGAAGAGTTTAAGTGTGGGGGACATTGATAGATTAAATTTTTGTGATACTTTTTAGTTATTATTTTTATAGATAAAGAAGTTAATAATGTATAATTTAGATCATTTTTAATGTTTACAAAAGGATTAATATTAAGGATCAATTTGGAGATATTTGGAGTAAATTGAAGAAAAATAGAAGAAAACCATGCTATTATAGTGAGTATAACATGAGATTGTTTATTCTAAGGAAAATAAAACAAGGATTATTAAGAGAAAATGTTCATGGGATCCTTTTATGTTGTAGGAAAAAAATTACAATCATCGATAATAAGCATGGGGAATAATACATCGTGCTGAAAATTGTGGTTTTGTGTATAAAATATTAGTAGAAAAATGTTCAGAGAACTACGAAAAGAATTATATTGTAAACACTATTAGAGAAATAGTAAGATAAACCATGATCATGTTTTATGAATATTAAACCATGGTAAAGATATGTAGATATGGGTCGTGGTTGAAAATATAGGATTTTAGTAATAGTTATTAAATAATAGAAATCATGTTGAAGAGATATAAATAAAAATGCTTTGAATAATGAAAGTAAATCATGGTTTTCAATGATACAAATTAAAAAAGGATTCAACATTTCATGGTGAAAGATAATTGTTCATTATTTTTTAGATTTTAAAAAAATTTAAGGTTTAAGATATCTAATTCCTAAATGCCTAAAGTATATACATTTTTATTTATTTATTATAATAATATTTCTAACTAGGTTTATGGGGAACCATACATGGAAGGCAATCTCTGTAGGTTCATATCCTACTGCAAGACCCAAGAAGGCCCCAAAGGCCTGACACCACTAGAGAATAATTTTTCCAAACAAATATACAATGACACGTAGCTTATAGCCTTGAAAGAATACACATTTTTCAATGAAATGTGAAAATATTTGAATTTCTTAATACCTAGGGAATATTTAATACCTATTGGAAATACAAACCAATAAAGGCATCGGTTTGTTTTTTCCAAGAAGGCTATTTCGTTCCCCATGCAGTTTCTTCCCCAAGAAGATTATTTTTTTCCATGTGGCAATTTTTCATATAGTTGTGTTTTTCAATATCCATCTCATTCCAATGAAATACATTTAATGTTTATTTGGTTTTTATTCTTTCATAAATGCAGCGTATTGTTTTTTGTTTTTTAATTTTTTGGAATATCCAATAAATATGGTTCAACTTTATTTTGTATTATATATGTAATAAAATCTTTAAATATGAGTTTTGTGTTGTTCAATTTGTTATTCCTCTTATTTCCTAGGATGTAGAGCCAATAAACTGGTATTAGAGGCAGAAACCAATGCATCCCCTAATTTTCTGAAGATGGCCACTGCAATCCAGCGACATGATTTGAAGTTGTCTAAGGACAACTATGAAAGGTGGTTCGTCGAAAATAAGGTGTTTTTTGGGTCACAATATCTATTGTATATCATCACTTATGGGTATATCATACCCACTATAGAAGAAGAAGTTTCCCTCACAAATGAAGAAAATGTGGCTCTCAAAAATCAAAGGAAGAAAACAATAAGGTGTTTTTCCTCCTATATCAAAGGTTAGATGAATCTATGTTTGGAAATATTGCCTAAGAAAAATCAATTAAGAAAGCTTGGGATACCCTTAGCACCGTCTTCATGGGGGTTACTCGAGTGAAGTGGGCTCATCTTCAAACACTATGATCAGAGTTCTAAATAGAACACATGAAGTAAGGTGAGAGCATCTCAGAGTACTTATCAGGATTAATAATTATTGTTAACAATTTAAAAATAAATGGTGAAAAATTGGAGGAAATTTATGTCATTGAAAAGAAACATTGATCTCTCAAACAAGTTTGAGAATTTGGTTTTGGAAATTGAATAATCAAAGGATTTGGAAAAATTATCCATTAAATAATTTATGGGATCCTTCCAAGTTCCTGAGAAATGAATGAAAAATAATGTTGGATCAATGATACTACATTCCTTAGAGTCCAATATAACTCTACAAGAATAAAATAATGTCCATACACAATGGGGTAGTCATGACGCAAGTAATCGTGCAAGAGGCAGAGGGCATGGATATCATCCAAGCCATCAACAAAATAAACCAAATTTTTTCAGCTTCCATGGAAGAAGAAATGGTGGAGGCTGATTCACACATGGTCATGGAAACACAAAGAACATTCAATGCCACAATTGAAAAGAAATTCATCCATTATGCTTCTGAGTGTTGGAGAATAATGGATCATGAAAAATGTTATAACAATGCTGAAGCATCTCACCATGAACAAGAATAAGTCACCACAATCCCCCTCACTTGTGAAAAGGCATGTCAATAACCAGATGTGTTGTATCTCAACACGAGTGTAAGAAACCTTATGAGTGGTAAAAAAAATTGTTCAATGAAATCACAGAATAAGTTTGTGTCTATATGAGTCTTGACGACTCATCAAAGGTACCCATGATTGTAAAAGGTAAAATTAAAATTTATCAGAAGAATGGTGAGTTGAATTACATCTCTGATGTTTATTTCATTCCATAAATGAAAAATATTATCATCAATATTCGAAAACTCCTTGAGAAGGGGTATGTCATACAAATGTAGGACTCGTCTCTGTCGATAAGAGATGCTCATACAAGACTTTTTTCTCAAGTCAAAATGGAGATGAATCGCATGTTCCAAGTTCATATTAACTCAATGGACGGGGGGAGTCTCTTTGGACTCATGAATAAGGACTCATGGAGATGTAATATGCACTTTGGGAATCTCCATTCCAGAGGCCTTATACTTTTATCCTTATAAAAAATGGTTTTTGGCTTTCCGGAGATTGAATTTCCAAATCATGTTTGTGAGGAATGTACACTAGGTAAGAAACAAAGGAAATCCTTCCCAAGTGGAGTTTCCATAAGTGAAAAGAAACCACTTTAGTTGGTTCACACTGATATTTGTGGGCCACTTTAAAGGCACTCACTTGAGGTAATGTCACGAACCGTCCCAATGGGGCATGTTCCGTAACTACCAAAGCCCACCTCAAATAGGCTAGGGGCTGGTGACTAGCACCAAGTAGGCATATCACTAACATTTGAGGCTTTTCTTATGTACATGTACACATGAACAAACCCCTATGTCCACAAAATGATGAAATTTAAAAACCACTAAAAAAATAATGCATGAATTCAACTATATCCCAACCAACAGATTACAACAGGAATGAAAACTAAAGTGAAACTGGGTTGAATACACTCTCGCCAATAGAAGTCCATAACCACAAGTCCAACATGTAAGAAAATGTACTGGGACTGCTATCTGTAACCATAGGAACACCTCGACTACATAATCTCACAAAGCTCTGTCTGGTCATGGTCCACCTTGGACTATGTCAAAAGGTTTCTCATCCGCACAAGACACGACACATGTAGGATAAACCCGTGTTGGGGTGAGTATAATAATAATTATTAAGACACCCCAAAGCCAGGAATAAATACAAAAAGAAAGAGACACTATCATATATACACAAGTTTATGTCTATATCACATATAATAATATCTAGATATACTCAAATCAAGACACATAGTCTAGAGGTAAGTCATTACTACCATATACCAACACTAGGGATCCAACTCAAGGATTCCATGAATCACTCATCCAAGAGAACACACTCCTGATTCCAATAACACGGGTGATGTCTGTTCGAGAAAAACTATTCATTAGGAAACATCACGAGAGAGATACACTGGTAGATCTGGAAAGAGATATGATACATCATATGAGTATCACATCCAGGGCTATGGGGTGATACCAAAAAATCCATTTTGATTAAACTACTAAGTACAGGATCAATGCCTACTGAAGTTGGTGATGTCAATACTGAAGACTCTACCTAGGGAAAGAATAATGAATAGAGGATCCTGCTATGGGCCTCTCAGAGGGGATTCTAATAACTTTATCTATGAAGTCCTGCTGAAGTGATCATACTCCTATGAGTAGGAAATGATACCCACCAACCATCAATGAAATGATAAAGGGTACGAAACCTAACAAAACTTGTCCATGATATGGTGGAAAATTGAATCAATCCATGTAGAAAGTGATACATGATGTGTAGAAGGGTTACACACCACGTCCTTCTATCTGGGGTCCACCTGTTTACTATGGTAGTGTGCTAGTATGTGGTGTCAACCCGTGTCCTCCTACCCATGTACCGGTATATAAGGAAACCCGTGAATCTAGTTTGGGATAAGCTGCGTCATGGGGTACACACCATGTGGGATTTTCATGTACTCCACCCCATGTCTATTTATCTCCCAAGATATATGATGAGTCTTTGGGAACGGTTTACACACTGTGTGATAGCGTCACACTTCTTGTGGAATTCAACCAACTCCTGAAACCCTAGCTGCCACATAGAGGTGTCCACACTTCATGTAACCTCAGGTTACAAGTCATTTCCTTCATGATTTTCCAAAAACACTCTCATTATTTCATACACCTTATTCAATCCTCCAGAGCTCAATCCAATGGTTCGTTCACCTCAAAACTTTTTATCCAGGGTCTTTTTGACATCGTAACACGTAATCGATTTGTTTTAGTCCTTCATCCAGCTCCAAAATCAGATTTCAGTCATACTCTCAGGAATCATCCAAAGAATGTATATTCCTAAATCGCTTTTATTCATCCATCTCCATCATATTCTCACCTCCTTAAGGTCATCCTAATGTTGGATCTTCAATTTTGGATCATTGCACCAAGAATAAAAATCTCAACGATCGTTCGTTCATAAACCAAAAACAACGAATAATGAGTAGAATATCGAGGGAGAAAAAAAATAAAATCCCAAGGAACAAACCCTGCCCATTGATTATTCTGGCCTCAATATTTTCTCGTAAGAACATTTAAGAAATTAAAATTAGTTCTCAATCAACTAACCCTGATAAAAACCCAGAATTAAATACCATCCCACAAGAATGATCGAACCATAGATCAACCAATTATTTGGTTGGTCTGTGTTCATCATTGATTCCAAAAACGGGGAAAGAAAACCAAATAACAAATCCTACCATTTATGTAGATCACTAGATGAAGAAGATTGATTGTCACATCATCATTTTTGGCAAGATTCGTCAATAATGACATTTTTTGAACTTCAATTAAATGTTCCATCATCATTTTCCACTAAGAGAATTCTCTAGGGTTTCTCTCAAGAGACTATAAGGAATTCTAGGGTTCTGATTCTAACCCTGGACCCATTCCCCTAGGAATATTTAAAGTAGAAACATCATTACATCACTTCATCGATTAAAATTCTTAATTAAAATCAATATTTCAATTTATTTTATTTATAAAAATGCATGAAAACTACTTTTCACAATCGACCTATGACGGCGGATGTTAGGCCTTCCCTAAGGTGAAGCTGATTTTCCAAACTCAATGGTTCTCTTTTATTTCTTGTTCAGCCACCTGATTATAAGTTATTACAATTTTTCAAAAAAATGGTATGTTCATGCAATTTAAAGTTTTAATTTTATTCAACCATCTATTCTAGGCACACTGGCCCTCTGATTCACATGTCATCTCAATTTTTTGTCTCTAATTAATTCCATATAATATATACAAATAATAAATGGAAAATCTAGGACATTACATTCTTCTCACCTTGGGGATTTATGTTCTGGAAAAGCCAAAATAAAGGCCACGAAAAAAAAATTAGGGTATTGAGCATGTATCTGAGCCTCTGGCTCCCAAGTGCTCTCCTAAAGATTCTCATTCTACCACTAGACACACAATAAAGGAATCCCCCACCCACAAAGTATCCACTCCTACGGATCCTTGATCTCCACTAGATACTCCACAAAAGTCACTACATCCTCAATGTCCAGCTCTCCCGAGTCAATAACTTAGGATGTGTCATGCATGTACCACCTCATCTACAAATATGTTCATGATTTCATGTGCCCAGTACCACTTTAGTGGTAGATCTATGTAATACGCCACCTTTCCAACTCTACACAGTATCGTAAAAGGTCCAATAAACCTCAGAAATAACATATCACCCCAACCAAATTTTTGAAATCCCCATTGAGGTGAAACCCATAAGAACACATGTTCTACTTCCTCAAACTAAAAGGTCCTCCTACACCTATCATCATTTACTTTCTAATGGATCTATGCATTTTTAATCCAATCCTAGATGATCTACACCTTTAATGTAGTAGCTCTCACCAAATCTAGGCCTATGAGTGCTGACTCTCCTGGGTCAGTCCAACAAAGTTGTGACTGGTAGGGTTGCCCATAAAAAGTCTCTAATGGTTCCATACCAATGGTGGAAAGGTATTTTTTGTTTTATGATAACTCCCCCAGTGGTAGGTGATCCTCTAATCTATTATTGAAGTCCAACATGAATGATCGTAGCATATCCCCCAGAATATGAATGGTTCTCTCTGTTTGGTTGTCCTTCTATGGGTGAAATGTTGTGCTCAAGTGTAACTGGGTCCCAAATTCCTCATTAAATTACTTCCACAACCGGGATGTAAGATGATTATCATAATCTAAAATAATCATCAATGGAACTTCACGGAGTTGAACTATCTCTTGAACATTGAGGTGTCCTGAGCTAACTATTAAACTCTTCTCTCGAATAGTTAGTAAGTGGACCGACATGGTGATTCGATCAACAATCACCCAGATGGCATCATGTCCCATGTACATATGTGGTAAAATCATCATTAAGTCCATCAATATCCCATACCACTTCCATTATGACACCTCATGGGGCTGAGCTAAACCCGCTGGAACCTAGTTCTCAACCTTCACTTTCTCATAAGTAAAACCTCAAGAAACAAAATCTACCACTTATTTCTTCATTCTTGGCCACCAAAACTGATACTGGAGGGCTTGGTAGATTTTCACCACACCTGGATGTACCACCAAAGGGGATGTATGAAACTCCCTCAGAACCTCATCATGCAAGACAAATGGAACTACTATACATCCACTAAAAAGGATGACATGTTGCCCGTCTTTTAAAAATTCATCAGGGGTATGCCCTATGGATATTTGTCCACATAGAGTCTTGTAGTCAGTATACATAATTTTTTCCTATATACCTCTTCATAAGAGTGGAGGAGTAACAACCATCAACTGGAGGTAAGCTCCTCCATCTTCATCCACTATGTATAACTATAATGAGGCTAACTAATTTGATACATCATTCAGAAAATACGAACTAGATCTCTTGCTGAGAGTAGCTGAAACCACATTCCCCTTCCCAGGAGTATATAGAATCTCAAAGTTATTTTCCTATAGGAACACTATACATTACCTCTATCTCATGGTTAGATCCTACTAAGATATGTTAAACTTGAGACTCTTGTGATCGTAGTATATTTTAAATTGCTCTCCCATCTTGTATTGTCACCACATATTCAATGTGAAGACCACTGTGGCTAACTCAAGATCATGGGTCATGTAGTTCTTCTCATGTGGTCTCAAAAGGTGTGAAGTATAGTCAATCATATCATTCCTCTACATCTGGACACAAACAATCCCAGTTCCTAATTCATCATAGAACACTACGTACTCGACACCCACCTCCATCAATATCAAGATCGTCGTGCTCATCAAACTCTGCATAAACTACTGAAAATACTACTATCACTTATCTATCCACATGATTGTATTAACCTTTATTTTCATAGATATCATTGGCCCTGATACCCTGGAGAAATCAAGTATGAATATTTGGTAATAACATGCTTTCCCAAATAATCTTTACACCTCTGTTGCACTCTTAGGTGGCTCCCATACTAACTCTACCACCACATTGGTTGGACCCACTACCACTCCATCTATAGAGATAACATGCCCCAGTAGGTGGGATTTCTGAATCAAGAACCATAACTTTGAGAGTATCTCAAAAATCTAGTTCTCTTAGAGTATTTCCAGAACTATCTGTAAGTGTCTCGCGTGATCCTCCACAGATGTTGAGTACGCAAGGATATCTTTGATAAAGGCTAAAATGAACTTGAATAAATAAGTATGGAAGATCCAGTTCATGATCCCCATGAACATTGATGTGGAATTCTTCATACCAAAAGGGAATCACTAAGTACTCATAGTGACTGTAACGACATCTAAAAGAAGCCTTTGAAATATCTTCATATTGTACTCACAGCTAGTGATATCCTGATTGAAGGTCAACCTTATTGAACAATTGTGCCTCTCTAAACTGGTCAAATAGGTCAACTATCTTTGGTAGTGTACACTAGTCATTTACGGTCACCTGGTTCATTCTCTGACAGTCCACACAAAATCTAACTATCTCTTCTGCCATTTTGTAAATCAACATTGGGCCACCTAGGGAGAAACACTGAGTCTCATGAATCCTTTTCTCTTCAAGTCCTCCAACTATACTCTCATCTCATGAATCTTTGTGGGAGGCATCTAATATGGTGGTGTTGATATTGGTCTCATACCAGGTTGTAAATCAATGCCTAAATCAATCTCCCGGTCAGGAGGTAATCCTAGAACATCTTTAGGAAAGACATCCTCATAGTTCCCCATCACTACAGGAGACTGGAAGCTAAAAACATCTGTTACACTGAGGATTAGGCTATCCAACTCATGGGTAATTAGTTGCACCCTCCTATACATGAGTCCATATTATGCTTCCTTGGTTTCCTTTTTCCGATATTGGAAAACATCATTCCATTGCTATGGGCACACCATACCCTTCACCTAAAATAATCAATACGGGCATGGAGTATGGATAACCAATCCAATCCAAGAATGACATCATAAGGAATAAATTTTGCCACCTAGAGGTTTCAACTGAAACTCTTGCTTCTAAGGGTCAGGTTGAACTGTCATCATAGATGTGTGATTTCTGAGTCTTCTCCAATAGGTGTCTTCAAGAGTAAGGGTCAAGTCAATAGTTCAACCAGAATATCTAGGTCTCGAAAAAGATATGCGGTGAGAAATGAATGACTAGAACTTGTGTCCATCTGTACTGAAAATACAGTAGAAAAGCCATAGATCGTACCTTGAGTCATTCCCAGAGCCCTTGTGACATACTCCTCAACCACATGCAGTTGTACCTTCCCCATTCATCCATCTCTCATAGCCTCGCATGGACCACCTGGGGGTGGTGGTGGTGGTAAAAAGTAAAAACATACCAGCTCTTGTTGGTCTCCCATCTTCTTTTACATATCTATTGCCTTGTGGATCTGCTTGTTCCTACTATTGCCTCTACCGAGGTGTTCCATCAACTATATCTCGGTTAGCAGCCTCGTTGGTCAGATAATCTCGATTGAGATGCCCCCTACCATTACATTAGTAGCACCACCTTTCCCTAGGCTCACTAGACCCACCCTAGGAGCCCTAAACTATAGATCATCTATCATGTGACCTTTTTTTGAAATGTATCTCATGTTAGATCCCTAAGACTAACGTAGGATCCCTAGTGTCGAGGACTCTACACCTACTCCTCCATTACTGACAATCACTGGTTGTATCTTCTCATCCATGAAGATTTCAACCGCCAAAGCTCTCTCAATAACCCCAAAATATGTCATAATTAATAGAGGGATGATGATAGATCAGATGTCACTATGCATACCTCGCTCGAAGTTTCAAGCTCTGAAGTATTGATCTCAAACCATATCCATAGATTACCTGGAAAGGATGGTGAACCTCTAAGAATAATCATCCACTATCATGATACCCTACTAGAGATGAAGAAGCTCCTTTATGTGAACATCTCTCAGCATAACGGGTGAGAAATCATCTATGAAGATATTCTTGAACTCTATCCTCAAAAGATTCGCCTTATCATGATTCTAGATATCCAAACTCAAACATCATGTCGCTAAGTTGTGTAGAATTATCGCCACCAGGACCACCATTAGATCTACTGGTGTCCTAACTATATGGAAAACTCTGGTCACCACCTTAATAAAGTCCCCAACTGCCTATGGGTCAGGCTCACCTTAGAACTAGAGGGGTCTATCTCTTTGAAACTCGTGAAGTGTGCTCAGTCTGTGCTCCTCTTCTAATGGTACTGTGGGTAAGACATGGTTCTCCATGGGAGGTCGTACGGCTGGTACACCTCCTAGAGGTAACATCTAGGGAACTATTCCATTTATCGAAGCCTCATAATGGAAGGGTTCATCCTCGTAATCGATCTATTGAATCTTAGCTAGTATGTATCTTAGTGGAATATTATATGAAAACAAGATGTACCAAGATCAATAATTATATCTGTAGAGCTGACTCAAAAATAAAATGAAAACACAACCCATTCCAACAAGATGCATGTACCATGAATTTCCTTATAACCAGTGTTCTCACGTATTGAGTCAAAAAAAAGGTTATCAGGGTCCTAGTGTATGAATATGTTGGCTTCCAGCACCAACACTAGAGTCCCTACCCTTAAGTTCGAACTCGAAACACATAACACTATTTCCCAAAACCAATCTTATGGCCTCCTGGTCCTGAAGTAGAACCAACCACCTCTGATGCCACTCTTTCATGACCTGTCCCAATGGGGCACGTACCATGACTCTCTAATCCCACCTCCAATAGGCCAGTGGATAGAGGCTATAATGTGTTAGGTATATCACTAAAATGGGACGAATTTCCTATGTACTTGTATGCATGCACACATATCCAATCCCACAAAACGATGAAATTTAAGAACCAATAAAAATGAAATACATAAGTACAACTATATCAAGACCAATAGAGTATGATAAGAAATTAAAGTAAAGTGAAACTAGTCCCAATACATTTCGACTAAGAGAAGTTGGTTACCACAGTCCAACCTGAAAGAAAATGTACTAGGACTTTTGTATATCGATATAGGAACACCTCGGCTTATTGATCTCACAAATATCTTTTGATTCCTGGTCTTCCTAGGACTCTATCAAAAGGTCTCTCATCTTCACAATACATGACATGTGACGACAAAACCCATGGAGGGGTGAGTATACCAATAATCTGTAGGACACCCCGAAACAACAATGAAATACACAAAAAAAGATATGGTCAGCTCTAGACAATTATATGTTTATAACACATATATAAATATCCAGATATACTCAAACCATGACACATAGTCTAGAGGTAAGTCATAAATATCGTATACCAACACTAGGGATCTTACATGAAGATTCCACAAAGCACTTATCTGGGAGAACACACTCATGAGTCCGATAACACATATTATGTCTATTTGAGAAGAACTGTTCATCGGTAAATATAGCAAGAGAGATACACTAATAGATTTGGAGAGATATATGATACATCATATGAGGATCATGGACATGTCCATTTGGTGATACTGACAACTCCATCGGGATTAACCAGATAAGTATAGGATCGATGCCTGGTGAATTCGGTCACATAAATACCGAAGAATCTACCAAGGTCATGAATAATTAATAGAGGATCCTGCTTCAGGTCCCTCTAAGGGGATTCCAACAAATCTATCCAGAAATTCAGGCTGAAGGGATCATACTTCTATGAGTCAAAAATGATACCCACCAACATTTAGTTAAATAATCAATAGAACAAACCCTAATAATACTTGTCCAATATATAGTGGAAAGGTGAATCAATCCATGTAGAAAGGGATACACAGTGTGTAATAGGGTCACACACCATTTCCATCCTTCTGAGGTCAACCCATGTACTCTAGCAATGTGTCAGTGCATGATGTATTCCTGTGTCTTCTTACCCACGTACCAGTACATGGGGTAGCCTATGTATCTGATCTAGGCTAGGACATGTGGTGGGGTACATTTCATGTTGGAAGCCCCTGTACTCCACCTTGAGTTTTTGAATCTTCTCAGATACACATGGATTATCTAGGAAGGGCCTACAAATCATATGATAGGGTCACATTCCCAATGGAATTCAACCAAATCTTGAAACCCTAGCCACTGTTTAGAGAGGGACACATTCCATGTAACCCTGGGTTACACACCGTGTCCATCGTTATTTTCCAGAAACTGTCTCCTTCCTCTTCACACATCACCCAATCCTCTGTATCTCAATCCAATGATTTTTTTCTCATAACTACCGATCTAGGGTCGTCTCGCCATTGAAACAGCAAATTGGTGAGTTTTGGGACTTCAATTTACTCCGAAAGCCGATTTTTTTCATCCACTCGTGAGTTTTTGGAAGAATGGGTATTCCTAAATCGCTTTGATTCATCCATCTCCATCCACATCTCACCTCCTCTTTGTCATTCTGATGTCAGATCTTCAATTTTGGATAGTTTTTCCAAGAATATAATATGCAATGATAATTAATTAATAAACCATGAACAATGAAGAATGTGAAGAATATTGGGGAAGAAAATGATCAATGAACAACCCACGAAGAGAACCAAGGACATTTTTCATTTTGGCCTTGATCCATTCCCGTAAGAATGATAAAAAACAAAATCAATTCTCAATCAACAAACCCCTAAAACACCCTACAATCAATGCCCATCCTGCAAGAACAATGAAACCGCAGATTAACATGTTCATTGGTTTGTCTGTGTTCATCGTAGAATCCAAAAATATGGAAATAAAACCAAATAACACATCCAACCATTGACTTGGATAACTCACTGAAGAAGATATGTTGTTGTGTCATCGTTTTTGGTGAGATTCGTTAAGAATGGTGTTTTTCGGTCTTCAATCTAGGGTTTCATCATCATTCACTGTAGAGAGAATTCTCTAGGGTTTCTTTCTAGAGCCTCCAAGGAATTCCAGGGTTGTGAGTCTTACCATATATCCCCACCCCTAGGCTTGTTTAAAAAAGAAACTTTACTACATCACTGCATCATTGAAAATTATAAAATAAAACAAATCTTTTCTGTTATATTATTTATTAAAAATTCTTGAATATTACATTTCACGGTTAACCCACGTCGGCTAATTTTAGGACTCGCCTAGGGTAAAGCCACTATTCTAAATGCAATGTTGCTCTAAGATTTATGGTCTGGGAACCTGTTTATATGTTATTCCACTTTTTTATGAAAATTTTGTGCACTTTCTATTTAACGTTTTAATATTATTCAACCATTTATTCTAGGAACACCAGGCATCAAAATCGCACACCATCTCAGTTCCTGTTCTAGAATTAATTCCATATAATATTTAAAAATAATACATGTAAAATATAATACATTACAGGTAATAAGTATTTTATTTCCCATATTGATGATTTTAGTATAAATATTTGGTTGTATTGTATAAAATAACAATATTCCTCCTTTTCTATATTTAAAAATTTCAAAGCTCGCGTTGAAGCAGATTGTGGTCGCAAAATCAAAGCACTCAAATCTTATAAAAGTGTAGAATACAACTCAAATTCATTTCAAGTGTTTTGCAAGGAATAACGAATTAAAAAAAATACATTACGGCATGCATGCCATAGTATAATGGAATTTCGAAAATAAATAACTACATCATCCTCAACATGACTTGAACTATGCTAAAGGAGAATGGCCTACCAAAGCATTTCTGGGCAGTGGCAGTTTCTTGTATGGCCTACTTGCTCAATCAGTGTCCAATTAAGAGAATCTGAAATTTGACACCATAATAGGTGTGGAGTGGATACAAACCAAGTGTGTCACACCTAAGTATCTTTGGGTGGGTCATCAATGATCATATTCTAGAAGCAAGAATAAGAAATCATGATGATCATTGAGAAAATTTCAACTTCATCGGCTAAATTGAAACATCTAAATATTACAATCTCTACAATCCTTTAACAAATAAAGTATTGGTGATCAGATATGTGATCTTGTTGAGTAAGAATCTTGGAAATGGGATGATGAAGAATCAAACACAGATATTCCAATTGATACTGAAGATCTTGAAGAAAGGCATAATCATCCGGAGAAAACTCCTGCAACCCCTTCCTCAGCCATATCATAAGAATACATAATGTTCCTAACTATATTCCATCACTCTTGAAAGCACTCCATCAAGTCGAAATTTTTCCACCTCATCTTCATCCATGGAACTAATAAAAATTAAGAGCTTAAGCCACATCTATGGGAAATCTGAAGAGGTAAATATTTTTTTCCTATATCTAGATCATGAGCCTCTAATGTTTTATGAATCCATAAGGTAAGAAAGTTGGAAAATCACAATGGAAGAAGAAATTCAGGCCATATATAAAAATTAAACATGGGATCTAACTACACTTCCTAATAGAAAGAAAATCGTTATCGTCAATAGGGTGTACAATATCACATGAAATGATTATAGAAAGATTGATCACTACAAGGAATGGCTCATATAAAAAGGGTATAATTATAAGTATAGGATGTATCATAAAGAAGTATTCAATATTATTTCTTGACTTGACATAGTGAGAATGATTTATTTATCTTGCAGTTCATCACATTTGGATGGTCTACCATATGGATGTGAAGTCTTCATTCTTGAATGGAATTCTAGAATAATAGGTATATGTTGACCATCTTAAAGACTTCGTTATGAAAGGATAGAAGGATAAGGTGTCAACTAAAGAAAGACATCTATGAGTTGAAGCAAGCTCTATGTGCTTGGAATGCACATATTTCCAAATATCTTCAAGAGAACATCTTAATGAAATGTCCATATTATAATACAGTTTACATCATGAATAATGTTGCTTGAGATATACTTATATAATGCTTGTTTTTTGAAAATTTATTGTTTACAGGGAAACATTGACAGATGTTCAATGAATTTAAGAAGGCTATGTTTAAGGACTTCGAGATGACTGACGAAGGACTCATGTATTTTTGTTCTGGGAATTGATTTAAAGAAACAACATGGTGGCATCTATATATCATAGAAGAAGTATACTAAGGAATTTATTGAAAAGTTAAACATTTCCAATTCAAATAGTGTAAAAAATCTTGTAGAAAATGGTTTAAAACTCATAGAATGTAGAGAAGTAATAAAAATTAAATCAACTTTGTTCAAGAGACTGATTGAAAGCCTAAGGTACCTCAAAATCAAAAGGCCATATATTGTCTACAGTGTTGGAATTATAAGAAGATATATAGGGGCACCAAAAGAGTCACGCTAGCTATCCAAAAAAAGAATCCTCAGGTACGTCAAAGAAATAGTGTAATATGGCCTTTATATCTATACAATGATGAAGTAAAGATATATGGATACTCAGACAGTGATTGGGGTGGTGACCAATATGAAAGAAAAATCACTACTGAATATGTATTTTTTCTTGGATCGACTACTTTCACATAGAATTCATGGAAGAAGAGTGTGGTCTACCTATCCACATATGAAGAAGAGTACAGTAAAGAATCGTCCACTTTTGTGAAGGAATTTGGTTAAGAAATCAGCTGAATGAGATGATGCATCGACAAGATTGATCTATAATCATATATGTGGATAAAAATTTGGAAATTTAACTAGCCAACATTATGGTGCAGCATGGAAGAAACAAACACATTTAAACCCATTATCATTTTTTGTGAGAACCTATGAAGAAGAAAACAATAAAATTGAAATATTTCCATACTATAGAATAGATGGATGATATTTTCATAATGGTATTACCAACAAAAGCACTAAAAAACTAAGAATGAAGCTCGGAATGAAGTATGTTTTGGTAAGGGGAGTTTTGGAAATATAAACCAATAAAGGCATCGGTTTATTTTTTCCACATAGGAGATTGCCTTCCCCATGCAGTGTCTTCCGCAAGCAGATTCATTTCTCCATGCAGATATTTTTAATTTGGATGTATTTTTTAAATTTTGTCTCATTCCAATGCAAGCAATTTAATGTTTCTTTGTTTTTTGTTCATTTATAAATTCTTCTCATTTTTTGGTGTTTTTTCATTATTGTGAATAACCAATAAATATGGTTCAAATGTAGTCGGTATTATATAAAAAAAATCTGGAAATCTTCTTTTTATGTTGTTCAATTTTTTATTCCACTCATTTCATGGATTGTACATCCAACAATATCATATCATTCTTCAAATCTGATAGCCTATAAATTTGGGTTCTATTGATCTGAATCCCTCATCTCGACTTTCACCAGGGGGATCGAGGCCCATTATTTTTTCCCCTTCCGTCATTGATAGCGTTGTGTGACCCCTACCTCCGGTCACTAATTTGGGGTTTTTTATATATATGGGTTTTAGAAAAAAAATTATTGCAAAGGGATAGGGTTTGAAATATTTTTTAAAATGGGTATTTAGATCTGTGAACCTCCTTCAGCATTTTCGGTGCAGAGAGATGCGTGAACGGGGTTCATGCATCCTTCATCCTGTCTTTGAAGGAGGCGTGAACCCTGTTCACACATCATAAAGAATGGTTAAAAATCATCATTTATTTAGAGGAATTTTTTTTATGTATTTCATTAATTCAATTTCAACCCCTTTCAATTCATTATTTTTTTTGTTAACAAAGGAAGAGAGATTTAGACAAACATTTCACTTTCAATAACACGATCTTCATGAATGTTCTGTAGTAATTAGATTTGATTATAATTGATATATTAATTATGGTAGTAATTTAATATTTCTTCATTTACCTCCCCCTAAAGAGAAACACTCATAAACCTCAGTTTTGAAATATTATATAACTTCACCAAAGATGATCTTCTTCAATACTTATTCTTAGATATGCTAACACATTATAAACCCTATTAAGGATTGTTTCTTATTTTATAAGAATTTGAAATAAATATTTTTCATAATATCCATAATTTTATCACATGATGGAGGTATTTTAATAGTAAAATCCTTTAGTGAAGATTGTGTACCAGTAGAACATGTGTCCTTTTATAAAGTTTGAATATGTATTTTCTCAAAATTGGCAAAATGAACTTCTAATTCCATACATCTCATATTTTGGTTTTTTTATCTTCAATCATAATCATCTACTCTTCATAATTATTCATTATTCATTGAAATTATTCTTTATGAAATTTAATTTTTTTAAACAAAGAATCATATTCCATGATTTTAGGATTGAAATCATTGAGATCAATAATATTTGTCAAGATTTCTTGATGTTCGTAGATCTTTTCATCCAAAGTATTAATATTTATTAATGAATACCAAATATAAATTATTTATTTTGGTAGATAATTTGATGGAAGTAAGACACTTGTTAAAATAAGTAAAACTCTATAAATTATAATAGTAATTCACATACATAGTGTATTGTAAATCAGAAAACAACCTAATCTATGCCTCTATCATAGATGATCCTCTGTCCCATAACCAGGTGTATACTGGACGCGTCCACATCGTTTCTGTCTCTATCTGTGCTCTGGCATACGCTGCACATCATCCTCAGTAGCCACCCCCACATCCTCTTGTGTTTCAGGCGATGGATGTATTGTCTCACCGTCTGTACCATGTACTGCATCTAATGATAGTGGAGGCTGGCTCGAACTCTCACCAACATGGAAAGAAGAAGGATGTTGTGCTGAGGATGTCTGTAATAAAGAATTGAGCTCAACCCACTCATCCTCTGTATCTACCTGTGGTTGAGCCTAAGAAGCTGCATGAGTATATGACTGATCATGTGGAACACCCTCTTCATATGGAACAACATCATCTAACTAATCAATCTGAACATCCTTGTTCTATGAAACAGCAAGATCCATTACAGGGCCATCACCCCCTGGTACATCTATATGAGCCTCAGCAGGCTCTTTAGGCTCTACAGCCTCCTCATCATGTGGTGGATCAAAGAAAATGCCATGATAAATCTCATCCATCCAAGGATTCAACTGTGATACAAGGGTGTGAAAATATGCTGGGTTAAATATGGTGTAATCTATTTGATTAGACATGTGTATTAGATGATAGATACAAGCATCCTACAAAAAAAATTATGTTTTTAAGTAATATGAATAAAAATTTCACTGAATTGTGGAAGGAACTATGTATACTAGCTCAAGAAAACCTCATCCGTGTCATGTCTGAAATCTGACTAGGGACCTATAGTAACAAGTTGCAAAATCCATCTGATCCACCAAATCAAAACACACTGTCCCTACCCCTCACAACTGGAAGTCCTGTCGTCTATCCCATAAATCAATATATCTGGTGTGGTATCTCCTCCAATCAAAATCTCTCTTCCCTAACATCTTCAGGGAATGTAGTGAATCTAACTGACTGGGCAGGTCAATAACAGATTGAAGGAATCCGAAATCCCTCATAACTCTGTCAGTCTGATGCCACTTGACTATATGAAAATGAATCAATGGAACCCTACAGGAGCCGATAGCAAACATCATCGTACAGTATGGTGGAAGACTCTGGGAAATAGCATTTGTTCATGGAATCCATAAAATTTGAAAGAAAAAATAAATAATCAATTCATAAATGAATACAAGTATAGTAAAGAATAAAGATTTAACAATATAAATAATATTCACTTACATCCTGTGGTCGAGTGGTGTCCAACCAAAGTCTGTAGGCATGGACGTCGTGTCTGGGGGAATCCGAATATCGATGTGTCTGACCCCACCTGTAGATAATATTGTTATATTAACATTTCATAATAGAAATTTATACAATTAAGTTAGATAATATAAGGAAAGAGTAACATACCAATGCCCACATGAAGCCTCTGCTACAATATCTGCATGTAATGGCACATGAGCATGTGGAGAAAAATGAGGGATGTGCTCCCATACCCACATCTGTAGAAGAACCATGCATCTTGTGATCTTCATCTTATCGATGAAACATGTGCTATATAATACCATGTATGTATATTCTAGATAATAAGACCTCCAACTATATCGTCTGCCCTCATCCAAATCCTCCAAAAAAGATAAATACATCAATTGTACAAAAGTAGTGGAGTGACCAACAAAAATCATGCCATCGATAAGCCTCAAAATATATGTACGTGCAAATCGCAGCACAGTGATCTCATCAGCATCCTCTACTAACTATGTGAAGTGATGTTCTAACCAAGGCATGCTTAATCGATCACCAACGATGGTCCTTCCATCATTGGGGACCTCTATTCTCAGTAGTCTATGAACAAGTTCAGGCAAATCTTCTCCAACACGGCCAGTCAGAGCCGCACCATCAATGGGGAGGCCCAACATAATGGCCACATCCTTCAGGGTAATAGTCATCTCCCCCACTCTAAAATAGAATGTGAGTGACTTTGTCCTCCATATCTCTACAAGCACAAAAATGAACTAGTGATCATGAAAGGTAAAGTCTCACATCGCTACACCATAGAATCTAGAACGACAAAGATGAGGGATGATAGTGGGAGGTGGTGCGGTATGATGGAAATGGTTAGATCTGTGTACACTCAATGGAGGCACTGGACACCCCTCTAAAAGCTGTCGTGATAGATGAGTAACCAGAGATGTGTGCAATAGAAAATTTTCCATCTGCACAAATTATATCATCGTTACATTATTATAGTGAATTCAATAAAAAAATCAACTATTATTTAAATAAATCTAGAATAATGAAATGAAAATTGATTGTTTTAATATTTTTGATTTATACTTGTTTTTTTGTATGTGGGTTAGTGTTTGTATTACATGACCAATCCCCTCATCAAATAAATCACCCTATTGCCTAATTTTGATCTTCAATATTTATGGGGTCTACATTAATTAAAACCTATAGAGGTCTTCTAATCATTTCATGTTGGCTTCTACGATCTAGTTCTTTCGTTCTATGTTGTTGTTTTTTGAATAGTTTGAGAATCACAAAATTCTTTATTAGAGACTAAAAAAATGAGACAAACCAAAATTGAAACATGTTTGAAATAGAGAAAGTCAGAAATAAAAGGATTCAATACAGAAACTTCCACATACAAATAAAAATATACATATCTGTGATACAATACAAAAAAATTGATCATAGATGATGAGATGTGGAGAACTATGCTTCCACTTGGGTATATCTATTACGAGTATGTCCTTTTTCATGACAAATACTACATCGTATTCTCCCTCCTCGTTGTCGAGGCCAATCCATTTCATTTATGATTCAACATGACTTTGGTCTTCCTCGAGGACATAACCTAGTAGTATGAATCCAATAATTTAAAAAATGACATACATTGAAAAAATCATAAAGGAAAACAGAACCAAATTATAAATCCTGGAAATATCAGGAATGATGATCGGCTGATCAGCAGGCAATGAGATAGAATGAAAGTAACCAACAGGAATCCAAGCTGCACTATAAAAGTTCAACAAAGTGCTCATGCGATACTCTGGGTCCACATATGGCTCCCATGATATATTTTCTGAAGCACAAGTTGTGATAACATGTGCACATGGATATCTAACTACCTGAAAGTTGCCACAATCATAGTATATATTATCTAACATCACTACAAACACTCGACCACTAGTGTATGTAGCTCGATCATCGCACAATATTACCTGAAAGCTCGTATTTTCCCTGTCAAAGGCTAAAACATTCCATCTTGAAGCCTCATTCAATATCGAATCAATATCACTTTGGAAATGCTGCGTTAAACGCATTCCTTTTTCCATCCTCTGATGGGCCTTTTGGGACCAGTCAACAAAGTAGTGAACACATATATAAAATGTCTCTTGAACTAACCCTATGATAGGATGTTTTTTCACACCCTTGAGGACCCCATTTACGCACTCCACTATATTAGAGGTCATATGGCCATATCTTCTACAAAAATAATATGCTAATTACCATTTTTCATTCAAAATATGCATCTTATATTCATAAACATCTTCATTAGAAGTTCAGATCTCTTCAAGGTGTCGATCAATCCTTTCTTGTTGGGGCACATATGCTGGAACCATAAGAGAATAATATATTAAAATGGAGAATTTTTTTTTACAAAAAACAAGTTTAGAAAAGCATACCCAACTTGGGGATCTCTTTATTTATGGCATCATCTCTGAAATTCATATGCACATTACTTGAAATATGTCTAATGCAATAACAATGATAACCATTAGGATCAGTCCATGAAACCCCATCACTAACCATGGACTCTATAATCGCTCGATGGCGATCAGATATCAGACACACGCCATGGTTTTGTGTGACATGAAAACGTACACATGCCAAAAACCATCTCCAACATTCTAAATTCTCCTTTTCAACAATAACATAACCAAATGGTAGAGAAGCATGATTACCATCCTGTGTGGAAACAATGAGTAGAACACTTATATACATTCCATACATGAAAGTGTCATCAACATTACTAAATTGTTTACAATAGGGAATAGCGGCAATGCATGGCCTGAATTCCCAAAAACCCCTATTGAGCATCACCTTTGTTCAATCAACTAGATGATTGGGGGATACATACTCAACAGTGTCCAACAGATAAACAATCTTATTATTGAGAGATAACAATTCCATATGTTCTGTCAATATAGCATATGATTCATCCCAATCACCATAAGATTTTACAATTTCCTTCTATTTCACATTACATGCTTTGGTATATGATATCTTGTAGTAATACAACTGTTCAATTTTTTCATTAACAAGGGAAACAAGAACATCCGGACATCTTCGTATCATCTCACAAATAACATTTGATATAAACTCTGAATCAAGGGATGAGTGATCCTGTGACAAGCTTGGATGCACACAAGTGTGTGGCCCTTATAATTTGGTTATCCTCCAATATAAAAAAAATTATCAAATATTTGCATTAATCGAAATTTACATTCTGGCCCATATTTATCACAACGAATGATATATTTTGTCTTATTTGAGTCATAAACCACAAACTTGAAATGACGCTCATTGTGGTACTTCTTTATCACATTTTTCATGACCAATTTACTTTCAAACTCTTGCCTGACATAGATGGTGTTATCATTTGATGCATACCTATTCCCTATAATGTCAGGGAATTCAGAATTCGGTGTAATGACATCCCAATAAAAATGTTTTTCACAAGACATTCCTTTAACTAAGGAACTCAATACTGAAGGATGATTACCACTAACTAGTGGATGTCGTGGATTTCTTTTTCTCAGAGGAACCTCAGAAGGTTCATTGCCCACATCACCCTCACCCACATCACTCAAAGGAACCTCAGAAGGTTCATTCCCCACATCACCCTCACCCACATCATCTCTTGATGGCTCCCTAGATTCTTCTTCCTCAAATAAACATGCATTCACTATATCAGCACACAAAGGGATTTCATCTACATTTCCTTCTAAATTTTGATCATCTTCTTTATAATTTGATTCTATTACTAGAGTCAAATGAGAAGCAGGCAATGCAAAAGACTGATGTGAAGGACCAACTTGTACAGATCTCACAAAACACGGTTCTGTAGTAGTCAATTTCACCACATCTATATCATAAATCACCACGTACATCTCCATCAATCCATTAGCACACTGCTATCTAAATAAAGAATATTCATTCATCCAATCATCATCAGCGACCAAAGGGTACTCGGTGTGCCCAAAATGTTTAGGATGCTGTAGATGTCAATTTGTGATTGAAGAAATGGATTGATTGACCCTCATTTTTAACCGATTATGAATCTTATTGTGAACTGCATCCAGTTTCATACAACCATGAAGATTTACCACTTTGACAGGTGGAACATTATAGCTAAATCCCTACTCCATATAAATGATCTCATCGTTGCGATATATTTGCGCAGACACTATTACCTATATAAATAATTAATAAAATATTATATACTACATCAATATATTACCTTATTTAATATAAAGTTATATATTTTAATTAGTTGTGAATAATTAATCATGACTTGATCTTGATACTTATGATTAGTTTATCATTATTTGATAAACTGACCAAAACCTATGGGTAGACTCATGGTGTCTCCATTATCAAATATTTCATCAACCATTAGTCTCTTTTCAAATAGCAATGTCTCATGTCGAATGCTTGTTCTTGAACACCTCTTTGGGGACACCTCTCTAGGGATTCCTCTTCAGGGGAACCTCTTGATGATTTCCTTTTAATTAAAAATTTACTCACATGCATGTGAGGGGGTCTATGGTTATGAAATACATAAATATTTTTTAAGGGGACACATAGGTCCTCAAATACTTAGTCAAATATGACTCACATGTCATCAGTACAGAAAAATAAATGAAATTACTACAAATTCAATAACCACATTCACAAAACAAGACATAAAATTTTGATTATGCATCGGTCGGTCATCTCAAGATCAGTCATCACACAACTTACCAGGTTTTAGGGTATACTTATTATATCTATTACTATATGAAATACATATTAAATATCTACACCTTTTTTATATTTAATATTTTTAATTATAACTAACATAATTTAAAAAATTTATTTATACAAAACTATTTTTATACCATTAATAGAAAAACAAATTCTATATATTTTTTAATAAATTTAAATATGATACATATAACTAATATTTTATTCAAAAATTATATTAATAGTGTTTAAAAATATTATAATTTTAATTAATATTACTTTCAAAATAACATTTTTATAACATATATAATTTTCATAAATATTAAATATGAATTCATACAATGTTTTAGACATGACATTATTAATTTTCCTAAACATTCTATATGAATTCATACAAAAAACACATCATTTATAAATTAAATCATACAAAAGACACTAATTTACACATCAATACATATGAAATAAATAAACTATACACACAAACACTAGTTTCTACATATCACAAATCAAATAAATAAATCATACAAATGACATAAATAAATATAATTAAACAATTGAAAATTTAAATATAAATTTTACATTCATAAAAGAAGCAAAAAATTTTGAGAAATAAATTCTACAGGGCTACCCAGAAAAATCCAGAGAAGAAGAATAAATTTTGGGGGGAGAACCCCTTTTATAGATTTTCTCGACCAGATGTGTGAATGGGGTTCACACATCCTTCATCCCATCTTCGAAGGATGCGTGAACGCCATTCACGCATCTTCGGCATAGACAGATGCATGAACGAGGTTCACAGATCCTTTGAAGACGGGATGAAGGATGCGTGAACCCTATTCATACATATCTCCATGCCAAAGATGCGTGAATGAGGTTCACACCTCTAAAGACCCATTTTTTAAAATATTTCAAACCCTATCCCTTTTCCATAAAAGAAAAATTTCTAAAACCCATATATATATATAAAAACCCCACCAATTTTTCCCCTGACGATTGTTTGCACCTCCAACTTGTGCGAACGTCATCCTCTACCACCAACAGGGACATCCAACCTACCATAGATCCCTTCAACAATTTGTGATGCCCGACGAGGCCCATCATGAACCCACCCTCATCCAACACCATGCCGAGGCCATTGAGCCGCCACCCGTCACCTTCTCACTATAGATGTCATAGTCGCATGAGCCCATCATTGATGTTGCATACCACCACTAGTTTTTCCCACTAGATACCCCTCCCATTCTCTACGCATCATGATGGATGATGATCCCCACTAACCCACCTTGGTCTCCCATCAATTTCAAGGATCCTGAAGCCACCTCCAGACCCACACACTCATGTCTCACCTTCCACATCCCCTAAAATTCTCTACAGTCAGGACTTGAATTAAGGTAGGAATTATATGGGAGGTATAATAAGTATTTTATCTATAAGGAGGATTCCTTGTGTTTGGGGATGAAAATTAATCTTTGGATCAACACATCATACATTCAATGGATAAATGTTTCCAGATATTCTATGATCATGAAATTTTTAGTTAGAAATTAGTTAGGATTTTAGAAATCTCATCAATTTAAAATATTGATAAATACTTTGGTTATTGTGAAAATAAGAGGGTGTAGTTTCGTTGGGCTGAGAATTATAATAGAGTGTGATCTCATAATGTTGTTTTTTAGCTAGATTATTAGTCTTTCTTAGTCACATACTATTAAATATATTTTCTTCCTTTGATAAGCATGACCATTGTCTTGTTAATTGATTAATTTCCATTTAATTCATCAACTAATAACCTAAATTCATTCTCAAAAAATGGAATGAGTTTAAGTTTATTTGTTTAAATATAATTTCGGGTCACTATATTATTTAATGAATTAATGTACTTGAATATAACCAAAGATGAGTATAGTAGTTGGAGAAAAAAATACCCAAAAAAAGAATTTTTTAAAATTCAATTCCCAAAATAACATGAATTTTCATTAAAAAAATATATTCTTATTTTTTGTAAGATTAAATATTTACAAATTCTTAGTATCTGCTCATCATTCAATGTTCATTTTATTAATTGTATTTTTATTTCAATTATTCTTCTTTTATATCTTATATTTTGTACTGATTTTTTATACTATGGATCACATGAGTCTATGGATTTGACCAAAAAAATTGAAATATATTATTCCATCATAGTTTATATTAATTAAATAGAATTATAAATTTCTAAACCTAACACCCACATTTAATCATTGAGGCCTCAGGGTTGATCACATTAGAAATATTTTTTTCTTTTAAATAGATCCTTACCATCACCTATAAGGATAATGATGATAATAAAATGAATGAGATCATTATATTATTTAACAAGAAAATCCTATCCTAAAATGGGTACCTTTAAATCCATTTAAATATAACCCTTTCATTGAATAAAGGATTCAATTGAATTTCATGAACTTTATATGTTACAAATCAATAAAACTCTTGGATTTTATCCATTGTAACATTTACTATAAGAAAGTTATTTATCAAGTGATTTATTAAACTCTTATAACATTAACTTAGACATCAAAAAAGTATCACATGATGAGTGAATACATATAGAGACCCATACTTATAATTTATAAATATTACATAATGTTTTATGAATATTCAATATATATCCTAAAAACCCACGCTATAACTATAATGGTTTACTATATTTGGAGACTAGAAAAATATAAAATATATAATTATATTATTTAGCATCACTCATAAATTTGCTTTCACATTTTACCTTTCTTTAAAACCCTTACATAATCATTCTTCATATCTTGTGAAAGGGAAACATAAGAAAGCATGAGCTTAGAAAAGGTGACCTCATGTCGCCCACTCTCTATGGACATCATGACCTGTACTATTGTTGAAGATGGTCAAAGTTTGAAATTTATACACCTACTAACTACTATATATGTGGAGAGTAGGGTCGAACCCACAGAGAAGGAAAATTTGGCCACTATTCTTCTAAAAACTTTTAAAATACCCCATTGTTGTCTACAGTGGGATAAATTTTCTCTTTTTTTACTTTTTTTAAAAAATATTTATAAAGAGGTAAAGTGACAGAACATTTGAAATACTATATCTAAACAAAATATAAGTAAGAAACAGTTCAAAACAAATAGAAATTGAGATTTAAAATACTGATAAATGAGAAATCAAGAGAAACTCTCAGGGAAAAATCTCAATTCTAATGGTTTTGAAAACATTTATTCTCACGATAGTGATTACAACTAGTACCACTGACAAGGAGTGGTTTATTCTCCTCATTGGGAGATAAATAACACAATTCAAAAAATCTTGGAGTTCACCACTCCTAGATTAATCAAATTTGATAATTCTTGTTTGAAAATTTTGACAAAACGAACTCACTCTAAGTTCTGTAGTTTTTATTTCAATTTAAATGTTTTAGAATATTAGCCCACAATCAGACTCACCAAATGATTGTGGAGTTCCAAGATTGAGTGCATGTGGTATGTTGTAATTGAAAACAATCAAAGCTAATCTCACTGATCAATTCCAATCACATTAAAAATTAAAGTGATAAGGAAGAAGAAAAATAACCAACAGACTTGATTTTAACACCGAACTGGAGGATTTAGTCAAACATTTCCTCTATTATGTGAACTAAAATCATTCAATTATAAAGTAAGAGAACTTAAAGAAAACAGTGGAAGAGATCTCCCTCTCATAGCTTAAATGTTTCCTGCTCCAGGCCCTCAGGTCTCTAGGAAATGGTTCTTCGAGAAGTGCTCCAAGGTTCGCTCCAGGTTCTCACTCTGCTTGGAGGTAAATTATTCAATGTATCGAATGAATTTCGCTCCTCTTAAAAATTCATGATGTTGTACTTTTTATCCTTTATCATCTATTGCATGTCACCGCATGTTTCCACTGACTTCAAAATTCTCTCACTTGTGCACCGCACACGTGTGTTTTTTCACAAATGACACATCACACTATCTTTCCCCATGTAACTAACTCCCGCTGAGATAGTTGCGTAAACCTAGACGAGATTTCAATTCCCATATGAACCTACATAATAGAGACAAAACATGTAGTAAAAAAAATAATGAAAATAAATAATATATTATATTTATTATTTTTTAAAAATTAAAGTTAAATTAAAAAGTTAATTAAACTTAATTAATAAATACTTAAGTTGAAAATTATTATTTACTAGAATAAATATTAATATTATAGTTATTAATTTATTATTAAATATTTAATTAGATAAAATTTATTGCATTTTTTAATTTAATTTTTTTAATTAAGTAATATAATTAGAGTAAGTATTATTAAAAATTAGAAAGTATAACTTAATTAGATTCTTAAATTAGATCCAAATAAATTACATTATTTATATAATTATTATATTTATTAAGTAGAAATTGAATTATAATTAAAATTTTAATTTAAATATGTTAATTAATATTAATAATTAATTTTATTTATAGAATATTATTTTAGTTTTTAATAAATCATGTTATTTTATCTTAAATTTAATTTAATAGTTAACTTATTTAACAATATTTTAATAGTTATAAATTAAAATTATTATATATTATATTATATTAATTTGTTCAATATATAAATTATTTGGTTTTCTGTTAATTATTTTATTTATTTTTTAGTTTTACTTATCTCTCTCCCCCCAATTAGCACTATAGGGGGTTTTCTCAGTTCTTTCTTCTTTAAGAAGCAGCGTCGTGACTCTATACTACTCCTCCAATGATTAACAGAATGGCTTGAGCTCCTCCAGCTTCATCGACGACATGGCTCCCCACCTCTAGCTCAGCCTCGGATCCACCTCCCAGTGTTAGTGACATGGCGCAGAGTCCTTTTCCACAGCTTACAGTGTCTTCTGTAGAAATTCTTCTTCCTAGCCGGTCTGCGGCTTCCTGTTCCAGCGGTGATAACATGTCTTCAAACCAGATTGCAGTGACTCCCTCCTCCGAGGAGACTCCAGTTCTACTACAACGGTGTTACAGTCAAGTGGCTACTTTCTTTAGATCTGTGATGGATTCTTCAAACGTGGTATCCAGGAAGATACGTCGACTTGGCCACAACCCGTGGTGCCAATGGCTCCTACGGTGGTGGGAAAAAACAGGTCTAACAAAGTGGTGGGTTATAAGGTCCGGTAGTGCAAAGATCTGAATTTCTGGGTTTTAGATCTTAAATGTGAATCTTGATTTTCTATTTCCATAATTTTTTAAATGGGTTGAATTTATTCATCAATATCTGGTTTGGAATTATAATTTTTTCTATATTCATTTGAGTGTTGTGTGTCGATATGATGGATCGCAAAGTCAGAGGATGCAGGGAAGAAAATGGTTGCTCGTGGGAATGTGAGGCTGGGTTGTGGTGTTAAGGAGAAGAAACAATCTCACAGAAAAGTTACAGTGCAAGGAGGATTACGGTGGCGAGGGGCTGGAACCGTGAGGAGGATACTGTTGTAGAAATATGGTGAGACCATGATAAAAACAATGTGTGGTGGCAAGGCAGAGGTGGTGACACAACAGAAGGTATTTCACGGTAGCACCTTGAATGAAACAGTGTGAGGAAATACTGAAATGGTTGAAACCGTGAAAGATAAAAATGGTGTCACCATGAAATTCTTCAAAATATAAATTTTATTAATATATAGATAAAAAACATAAACTTAAATACATACTGATAACTAATTAAAAACTAAAATTTATTATGACAATTATAAACAACTTATAAACTCAAAAAATAACAAATTAACCAAATAAGGATTTAATTAAATAATTATTAACTTCAATTAATTAAACGTAAATTATAACTAAAATAAAACATAAAATTAAAAAGCAACTAAATTAAAAAAAATAAAAACTATATTTAAATAATATAACAATGTTAATTTAAGTTAATTAGTGAAATTAAATTAAAGAAATTAAACAAGAGTAGCAAGTTTATAAACTTAAATTTATAAATAATGAATTATTAAAAACAACAACTAGTATTTAGGTTACATTTTTTTAAACTGATCAATACTTACTACATGAATTTTTAAGCTAGAAACTATATTATTTATGTGCGTGAGCACGATTAAAATGTAAATTAACTATTTAAGAACACTAAAACTACTACATAAATAAAAATTTATAAAATATAAATTAAAACATAAATTATTTATTTTAGAGATTAAAATACATTATAAATTAAAAAAATGATTAAATAATAAAATTAAACTATGAAAATAAAAAGGGCACTTATTTAGTATAAAGTAAAAAAATAACCAATTAAATCATTAAAAATTAATTAAAAAGTTGTGCAAAACATGTGTTTTAACGCCACATCAAATTCCCCCACACTTAATCATTGTTTGTCCTCAAAAAATATGTTGTTTTACTATCTTTGAAAACAGAAGTATGATATTCATGATTTTGCTCGAAATGTAACATGTCGAGAAAATTGAAACAAAGGATAGAAACATGTCAATAGGCTTTTAGAAAATGAATTTCTCAAATAAATGTTTCTTTGAACAAATTCTCGAAAATTAATCTTAAAAACTATGAATCATCAAGCAATGAAGATGTTATGCCTCATTTGCGATACTACTTAGTTACTCATTTCAGTCCAGGATCAGGTTCTAAGTCCAAGAGTGACAAAAGGTAAAATATCAGTGGAATTAAAAACATAACCAACAGAACTTTATACATTGAATTTTCACCTAGGTTCCAAAAATAAATATATTTTTTTGAGAATCACTTTAATGGTACATCCTAAATGACTCCCATATAAACCAATTGACCCCTTCTTCTTCTAGTGTACATCATTCTCATCACCTTAACAAACTCATTTTTGACCCTAGACACTTTATTTAATTTTTCCAAATCCATGTATCATGTTCTAAGCACTTTGAAACACATTTATTCAAAGTGTATAGGGGGCTTATAGTAAATATAAATGCACCGAGCATCTAGGGTCTCAAAGATTCACCATGGGATCCAAGATGCCTAAATTACTCCAGTTTCAAAATATTTTTATAGAAATCACTTACATTGGCTCATAAAAGTAATTAATTTAACAATTAAAGGAAAAATGAGTCCGCTAGGAAAAATAAACCTTACAGTTCCAAGGGTTATAAACATTTTTTCATTAAAAGGATACTCATATCACTCTCGAAAGTAGTTCCACTAGTGAAGAAAAAAAATTTACAGAGGTTATTTTTTGTTTTTTACATCGGATTTTGGCCAAACTTTTTCATGAGACATTATAAACATTATTGTTTACATCAGTTATTCTAAAACTTATGTAAAAAATAAAAATCCTAAGCGTTTTTCACATCGGTTCCTCAAAAACTAACGTGAAAAATGATTCAGAGTTGTGATATACCATGTCGGTTATTTAAAAACCGATGTGGTATATAATTTATTACTTCAATTATACAATAAGATATGTAATAAACCGTTATTCTGAAGCATTTATCACATTGGTTATTTAATAACCGACGTGAAAGACAAGTTTAACATGTTGGTTTTTTTCATAACTGATGTGTTAAACTGGTCTGCCATGCATTTTTTCACATCAGTTAAATAATAACTAACATGAAAACCTATATAATACGTCAGCTATAAAATAACAGACATAAAAAACTCTTCCATTCTATTTATTACGTCAGTTATTTAATAACCGACTTAAAAACCCATTCACATGCATTTTTTACGTCACATAAAAAACAACTTCTCTTTTAGTAAAAACGTCTGACCAGTACAATGCCTTCCTAAAGAAGACCCAAAACAAGCAGAAAACAGACCAAAACCAGACCAAAACCACACCAGAATTCAAAACATAAAAACATCAAAACTAGACCAAAACAAGAAGAACCAAATAAAAATTCAAAATTCACATATAGAACATTCAAAAATTATAATGTGAACTAAAAAACAAAAAACCCATTAGACAACCCCCCCCCCCCCACTAGACACACCCACCCCCTTGGACATCGCCCCACCCCTAGACACCCTCCCAACCCCTTGGACACCCTCCCACACCACTAGACACCCCCTGGACAGCCCCCTCCCCCCACCCTCCTAGATAGCCCCCGACCCCCCTGGACATCCCCCCCCACCCACCTGAACACCCCATAGACACCCTCCCCCACCCATGGACACCCCTGGAAAGCCCCACACCCTCCTAAATAGCCCCACCCCACTGGACAAACCCCCACCCCCTGGACACCCTCCCACCCCCTTGGACACCCTCCCACACCCCTGGACACCCCCTGGACACCCCCCCCCCCCCCACTCCCTTGGACATCCCCACTCCCCTGGATAGCCCTCCTACCTTCCTGGACACCCTCCCACCCCCATGGAAACCCTAGACAAACCACACCACTGGACAGCCCCCACACCCCTTGACACCCCACTGGACAGCCCCCCACCCTTTGGATAGCCCGCCCACCCTCCTGGACACCCTCCCACCCCCATGGACACCATAGACACCCCCACCCAACTGATGGAGAGTTGGTGGAACCGAAACACAAACCGCACGTACATGCAGATCACTGGAGGTGATCGCAACAACAAAAATATATATCAGCAGCAAAACAATATTTATTTATTTCTCTCTTTTAATTGAAATGCAACACACATGACCCACCTTATTTATATGGATACATCCATACAACAAAAATTAAAACATAGAAATTAAATGTCCATGGTTGGTTGCAGTAGGTGCTGCTCCATCCTCTAAAGCCACACATGTCAAGTAGTGATCGTTTAATCTGTCATGCCTTCATTCCAACAGTGGATAGTAGGTGCCATCAAAGTAATAGTGAGTTTAATATCCAACATCCCACCTTAAACTCATATTCCTCATGACCCAGGATTTTGCATCATAACTGTGTGGCTGTCCAACCGGTGCAATTACTTCACCATAGTCAAAGCCTTCTTTTTTTCATGTAGCATTTGGTTTCTTTACTGGGATAGATTTCCACATCTACCACTCTTCTCCACATTTCATTGGTTTTAGCTTCCTCAAAGCTAACTAAATCGAATTTCAACGAGAGACAATACAAATTTACGTACTCCTCCATTTGTTCTGTTCTCTCATATATATCTGCAAGGCATCAAATGTTTTTTAGACGTATATCAAAATTTACTTACTCAATGTCTTCATATATAGGAGTATTTGATGATGGTGTCAGTGGTTCTTCAATTATTTGTTCTTCCAATGGTACTTCTTCAACTATTTGGTCATATTTTAGAGTGACTCGTACCACTCTGAAATCATCATCTTGATTCCACTTTCATGTCTCCATTTCATCAAAAATAACGCCTCTTCTGAATATAATCTTCTTCATGAAGGGATTATTCGAATGATATCCCATTTATCGGTCTTTGTATCTCATAGAAACACATTTTATACCTTTTTCCTTGACTTTTGTTATTTTTGCTTCTGGAATCCTGACGTAGGCAATAGAACCAAAATCTCTAAGATGACTCACACTTGGTTAGTGAGTACTCCAGGCTTCATGCGGAATCTTTGCTTCAAGGATTTTTGATGGGAATTAATTGAGTAGATACACTACACACAAATCCGCTTCAGCCCAGAATGTCATGGGAACTCGTTTTTCTTTCAACATTCTTCTTGCCATGTTGAGAATGATGTGATTTTTCCTCTCAACTACTCCATTGAGTTGGGGTGTGTGAGCTGGTGTTAGCTGGTGCTGAATTCCATGATGCTTGAGGTACTCTTGAAAAACATCAAAGGTGTACTCCCCACCTCGATCAGATATCAATTTTTTTATATGATGGTTGCTTTGACTTTCCACTAGCTCCTTTAATTATTTGAAGACGCTAAACACTTATGACATTATTTTGAGGAAATATGTCCATTTTTTCTTCCTATAATCATCAAAAAATGACAGAAAATACCTCTTCTGTCCATCTGATTTTTGGATTCATTGGACCGCACACGTCAGTGCAAACTAGATCCAGTGGTGCTGTGGCTTTCCAGTTGGCCTTACTTGCAAAGATGTTTCTATGTTGTTTTCTTAGAACACATATTTCACAAATTTGATTCGGGTGTCGGATGATAGGAATAACATTCACCATATTCTTTCTTCCTAATAATCTTAAACTTTCAAAGATTAAATTTCCAAACCTGAGATGCCATATCCAATCATTATCATCATGTACCATCGCCAAACATTGTGGTACGTCGGGTTGCATCATGAGTGGAAACATGTGGTTCTTCGCCATCGGCACTTTTGTGATCAACCTTCCTCTATCATCGACTTTCACCATTTGTTTATTTTGAAGGCTTATGTGAAAGTCTTTTTCCACCAACTGTTTGATGCTCAAGATGTTGGTCTTCAAGTCTGGTACATAGTAGATTTCAGAGATAAAAGCATGATTTCCATATTTTTTCATGACTAGAATATCACATCTTCCATAGATAAATACTATTTAGAGATCACCAAATGAAATATCTCCTCAAACCGGCTCATCCAGGTTCATAAAAAGGTGTTTGTGCCCTGTTATGTGATTTCTAGATCCAGAGTTAAGATACCACATACCTTGATTTTTTGTTAATGTTTATTCCATCAACACATGGGACTCGTCAAAAGTATCTTCTACTTCGATGATATGTGCCTCATTGGTGTCATTCTCCATGGGTTTCTTGTACCAACATTCATTGTTATAATGTCCATATTTTTTAAAATTATAGTATTGTATGTTTCTTTTATCTGGTTGGCGATTGTTGAATCAACCTCTTCTTCCTCATCCACGTTCTCATGGAGTATAGGATTGATATTCACGGCCTCCTCAAGTAGGAATTCGTCCACCACATCCGCCTCTTCCTCCTCTTCTTGGATCAAATTGATGTCCACAGAATCCCCTGCCTCAGTTTCTTTGTGATGTCCCCCCTTGATCCTTTTCAGAGTTTTTTATGTACAACTTTGATTACAGGTTATGCTCCACTCCATTCGTATCGCTCTGACGGTTCACCTTCAATTCATGGGATTAAAGAAAACCCACAAGTTCATTAGTAGAAATCGTCTTCGGGTCCATCTTTTCTTCCAGGGCAACGACTAGGTAATCAAATTTTGGATCAAGGGATCGCAAAATTTTCTCAAATACTCAAATGTCAGCAACATCTTCTCCATTTCTTCTCAATTGGTTCACCACCAGCATTACACGAGTATGATACTCGGCAACAAATATAGAAGTTTTCATAAATAGGGATTCGAACTCACCTCGTAGAGATTGAAGATGAATCCACTTTACTTTGTTAGAGCCTTGGAAGGATCTGCAAAGAGTATCCCAGATCACCTTTGATGATTTTGATGAAGTGATTATTTTGAAAGTCGCTTAGTTAAGGCCTTGATAAATGTTAGATTTTGCCTTTCAGTACCACTTTCATTCTACCCGAAGAGTATCCTTTTGATCATCTCGTAGAGTAGCCTCTGATTATTTGGATTCCGACTCAGTGTATCTGTCCTCCATGATGTCCATGTCATCTAAGGTGCCATGTACTGCGTGCATTTGGAATCTCCAATTATCATAATTATTCGTTGTTAGCTTCAGAATAATATCTTGTGAAAATTCATTCTCCATGATGAAAAATTATTTTTGATGAACAATAACTGATGTAGATATCTAGAAGAGAAAGATTTTTTTTTTGGAGTTTCAAACTACTATATTTTTTTGTTTTAGCTGTGTAGATTGATTTTTTTTTCAATTGCAGATTTTTTTTCAGAATTGGAAACCGTCAAATTTTTTCGCACTCTTTGTTTTCATATTTCTATTTTATTTGTAAAAGGAAAATAAGAGTAATAGGGGAATGAATGAAATATCGTTATTTTTTTGGTGTAAATAGAGGACATAAAGGGGGAAAATAAGGTGGAAAGTAGAGATAATGTCTTGTTTCCATGCCACACTTGGGATAGATAAAAAAGGAGAGGTAGAAAAAACCACTTTTGACTTATACAGAAAAGTGGTGTGGAAATTGAGAAAAGTAGAACCACCCTTTTGGACAAATTGAAAACAAAAGTTATGGAATAAAAAATTGTTTGCAATCTCATGGGTGGAATACCTCATTTATTCATCGTATTCTTTCTTTAGCTGCTTCTATTAACGCTGCAAAAAATTGGTAGCATGTCTGACCGAACCCTCACACAAAAAATCGAAGCACCTTCAACCTCCGTCTGCTTCCACATATACCATTGAAGGTGGTTTTTGGCAGCAAGAGCCTCAACCTCCTCTATTACCACTGATGGGGGGTCGATGCAGTGGTAACACAAACCGCACACGCATGTAGATCAGTAGAGTTGATCGCGACAATAGAAATATATATCAGCAGCAACACAGTATTTATTTCTTTCTCTCTTTTAATTGAAATACAACACACACGACCCTCCCTATTTTTATGGATACATCCATACAATAAAAAATCAAACATAGAAAATAAATTTCCACAGTTGGTTGCAGCAGGTACTGCTCCATCCTATGAAGCCACACATGTCAAGAAGTGATCGTTGAATCCGACATGCCTCCATTTCAATAGTGGATGGTAGGTGTCATTAATGTAATAGTGATTTTAATATCCAACACCCACTGTACAGCCCTCCCAAACCCCTGGAACCCCTCCCCCCCTCCCACCCCACTGGACCCCCCCCCCCACCCTTGATAGCCCTCCCACCCTCCTGGACACCCTCCCACCCCCATGGACACCCTGGACACCCCCCCCCCACACACACCCCTGGACACCCCCTGAATAGACCTCCCCCCCCCACCACCACCTACCCTTCAATATAGCCCCCACCCCCTGGACACCCCTCCAATCCTCATGGACAGCCCCCACCCTCCTGGACACCCCCACACCCCTAGACACCCCCTGGACATCCCCCCACTCCCATGGATAGCCCTCCCACACTACTGAACACCCTACCACCCCCATGGACACCCTGGACACCCCCACCCCACTGGACATCCCTCCCACACCCCTGGAAACACCCCCACCTCCCTGAACCCCCCCCCCCCACACGCACACCTGGAAAACCCCTAGACTACCCCCACTCTCATGGACTTCCCTCCCACCCTCCTGGACACCCTCCCACCCCCATTGGCACCCTAGACACCCCCCACCCCACTAGATAACCCTCCCACACCCCTGAACCCCCCCCCCCCCCCCGCCAACTTGACACCCCCCCTCCAAAATAACCCCTACCCCCTAGACAGCCCTCCCACCCTCTTGGACACCCACCCACCCCACTAGACAACCATCCCACACCCCTAGAACCCCCCCCCCCCACACACACACACACCCTTGGACACCACCTAGACATCCCCCCACCCTCTTGGATAGCCCCCCACCCCCTGTACATCCATCCCACCCCTGGACACCCCCCCAAACCAGAATCCATACCAGAAAAACCATCCGAACTAGACCAAAAGAAGATGCAGAGAAAAATTAAACATTCACATATATAACATTTGAAATGTACAATGTCAAATTAATAAACCTAAATCCAACCAAAATGACTAAAAAATACACAATTATAGTAACAATATTCAAAATTACATTTTACACTACAAACAAACTAAAATCCAATCAAACCAGTAAAATAATTAGACCATTCCACTTGAAAGTGTTTGACCTCTTGGGTACTATAGGGTTGAGGGTCATCAAATATATACAAATTAAAATGATAGTAGTCAACATGTATAATGAATAAATGAAATGAAATATTATGGAAATGTTTAAAATAAAATATTACCGGGTCAAAGTTCACAAGTGTTCCAGTTGTAAATATTTCATACATAAATCTTAACATGTAATATCTACATTCAATGATGCCTTATTTTTCATGACTATTCTATTTAAATGGGTGTAAATTCAAAATAGTATCTTTATGTAATACATCAAAAAGTACAAATTATAAATGGATATTGACCTTTACATTTACATATTTGATCTTGTCACTCCTTTTCTATGTGTATTATCGAAAGTAGACCCATCCCCTGTTAGAAAATAATATGAATGGGATAAATTTAAAATTAATTATAATATATAAATCTATTAATAAATTGAAACTTACTTTTGCAACATATTCTTAAAACTTTCCCACACATCACCATGGACTAAGCATATACAATAAAGTGTTTCTCCCTTTGGAAAAAAACACCCAACATCCAATGATCACTAATAAAATAAAATTTAAGATTAGTTGTTTTTTATGTTAAAAGATAATGAACTCTTTTCCAGAGATATGCTTCATACTTCTCACAAAAAGGCATCAACCAACACTATGTGATTATATTCTGTTCAAATCTTGCATAAATATAAAGCATTATTTGTTCCTCATCCAATGCATGTGCTTTGGGGGAAATCAAATGTGGGTCCTTGAATCCATATACATATGTCCGCTCATTCTTCTCTCACGTGTTATAAAGATACCTAATACAAAACAGACATAAGTGTGGATTTTTATAAATATCACACAGGGAAAAGGTGTTAAGACTTACATGGAAAATATTTTCACCACGTTGATACCCAATTGATCTCCAGTAACAAGCTCCACGATATCATTCTTCAGAATACCCACATTTATTACACATCGACAAACATGAGCTTCCATTGGAAACTCATAATGATCTGCCAACAAATTTGTATATCTTGACAATCTGTCAAGACTACTAGAATTTGTATCTGATGTCATATCCATTTGTATTTGTTGTTGTCAATACAGAGTTTATTTACCTTTGAAGTATTCCTGTAAAAATAAATAGAAAAATATATTACTTTTCAAATGTTAAAAAAACATTAAAAATTAGATGATATAAAATACATACCTCTATGGTAATGAGTCACAGAAGTCTAGATGTCCAGATTAAAAAATGACTGATACTATGTACAACATTTCTCACTTCATTTGTAGGTAATGGTACTCGAGCTGATCAATCTATAATATCATGTATTGTGACCCTGTGATGCTCTACCTCTAACGGTTGATGATGAACTGTATCTCTTATACAACATACCAGCCCATATGAAACTATATGATGTTAAGTATCATCAATATACAACTCACAATAAGTAAGTAGCTGCAGCGGAGGAGTAGGATAAAAAATGGGGTCTGCAGGTTGAGGTGGGGGATTAGGAGCTACTAGCGAAGGTGGGGGATAAATAATAGGGTCTGTAGGGGGAGGTGGAGGAGTGGGAGATGCAGTCTGAAATTGTCTTTTCATGTCTGCAAACATAGACTGTACCGATGCTCTAATATTTTCCTCCATTGTCACATTAATATTATGAACTTCATCCTCCAATGATTCTATTTTTCTTATAAACACCCTCAATGGAATAAGTTGAAGAACGTGGAAACACATTTCTTACCTATACACCCATCGGATATCCTCGTACACGACCAGGATGTTTGGACTTTCCAAATGTTGTGGATAAAATATCTTTCCTCCCAGCAGCTGTAAATACCCCATGTGAGCTCTACTTCTCAAGAGAATCATGTATTAATTAATTGAACATTTTTGTAATTCTTCAAATTATATAAATAATATAGTTAACTTAAAAAAATAAAATTAATATCTTAAAATCCTCTTAGCTACAATTCTTGATTCTCCAGAAATATATTTCCCCTTTTTCGCATGTGAGCTCTCTTCCATTTTTTATGTCTAGATGAAGGGGATGGAGGGGAAACCTCTCCAAAGCTTGAGGAATCTGGTCTTAGTTTGTGTAATTTTTCTGCCATCATATTTTCTTCCAATAATGTATACCCTCTCCGAGATAAACTATGAGGGTATACATTTTTAAATTGGATCTCATGATGAGATGTCCTTGTTTATTATAAATTAAGAATTATAAATCATTAACAAAACATTAATAAGATCATTTATATAATAAATATTATAAAATTTTACATTTCTCTACCAAAAATGAATATTTTCTTACACTTTCAACAAACTATCTCCATGTGTCTTCATCTATGAAAGGATATATATGACATGGATTATCATTAATCCTATGACCAAAAATAAAATTAGATATGAGGGTTGATTTGAAATCCATCCATCTCCTAGCAGCCATCGATAGGCATTTCTTCCTGACTCCCCCAGTGTCAGGAATATCAAATGTCATCTGATAAAGAAGAGGTAAAACATATTATACTAGAAACATTTAATAAATAGGAAAACAACAGCAAAATATCTTACCAAAATCGTCTCCCACAACTGAGATATTTTCGATTTTTCCACACTTCTCCAATCATTATACAAAATTATTACTTTGCCCTTTCCCTGAGTTGATACAAAACTCTTAAAATATTTGGCATTTGAATCTCTAGGAATATCATTCACATCAAAATAAATGAGTATCCTCTAGTCTTGGGTGTGTGAAAGTGATAATTTTGGTAAACATGTGCACCCAGATTTACCAACTCTTGAACTATTCTTTGTTGTAATGGGAGAACATGAGGAATGTTTGGGGAACATCAAGAGGAGCATGTGAATGTTCCTACCCAGATGTATGATAATTATGCTCATCTCCAGAATCATGTGGTTGATCAACTAATTGATATTTCATTATCCCTAAAATCATATAAAAACAAGCATTAGTTCACAAATATAGAAATTCAAATATTACAATAAGAAATTAAATAGAAAATGGAAAATTGAACCAAGTTACATAATAGTAAACATGGTTAATATAATAAGCATGTTAAAAAATGGTAAAAATAGTAAACATGGTAGTGAAATTGTCATTATACAAAATCAATAAAAATATAAGTTATGTAAAGATAAACTATTGTAAACATGGTAGACATGGTAAACATGGTAGACATGGTAGACATTGTAGAAATGGTAGACATGGTAAACATGGTAAACAGGGTAAACATGGTAAACATGATAAACAAGGTAAACATGGTAGACATGGTAGACATGGTAGACATGGTAAAGCAATTATCATTCAACAAAAATAATAGATATATAATTTACCTAATGGTAAACATGATAAACTAAACTAAACAAAATTAAAATCAACAAAAACTTTTACTTATTTGTTTTAATACACGTTTTAATAAAGAAAATAATTACAATATATAACATTTTATAAAAATAGTAAATGTAAACAAGAAATAGACATTTGTTACCTGCAATATTAGGAATATAAAAGTGGATTTTTTTCCCAAATTTCTTCATCACGGTCGTTCTTTAGGGCACAAACCATGTCTCCAACATGCTCATTATTTTTTTCTACTAATCTTTCCATGGAAGTGGGGATCATACATAAATCAACATCTTCGTCAAGTTGATCCTCACCAACATATTGTTTTTCCCTTGTAAAACAATATAACACTGCATATATGATAGATCAACAACATAGAAAATATGTTTTTCGTGTGTTTCTATTATAAAATAATCTGTTGTGTCTTCCAATATATTCAGATTAACAATTGTCATTCCAAATCCATCATGTCTGACACTGTTGTTACCGAAAAACCATTTGCAGTTAAAAATAGGAACTTTAATTTTAATGTAATCAACATCCCATATTTCTTCAATGACTCTATAATATGAACTTGATGCAGAAATTGGGTTTTTGTCTTTAGAACTCAAAAAATGCATTACTTCTGCAACACCAATACACAACTATTCTAAACTTCACTTATGTTGTCCTAAGCTTTCGTATGAAATGTATAGCTATTAATGTAATACATGGACCATGTTATCACATTTAAACTTGGACCACCCACTAACCATGTTAATGTCTCTGATACATCTGATCTACCAAGCAAGGTATTTTTAAACCATGACAAAAATGTTTTGTTGTGCTCATTCAAAATCCACATTTCTTTCTTTTTTGGATGACATTGTTTAAACTAATTAATATGCAATGTGATATACAATTGAGCATCAGTAATGTTGTTCCAGATGTATAATTCTAACTTCCTTATCTATTTAGCTGACAAAGATCTGACTTTCAAGCAATGAATCCCCTTTCCCTCATTATTAACTCGTTTATGGCGAGATAGAGACAAACCTATGTGCTCTGCAATATCCAAGTAACTCGTACAAAACTTTGTAACCTTCTCAAAAATACACTTTTCAATAATGAAGGCTTTAGGTCGATATAGATTCTTAACATACCCCTTAAATATTTTCATATACCTTTCAAAAGGATACATCCAATGAAGATACACAGGTCCACAAAGCTTTATTTATCGAACCAGATGAATCATTAAATGCACCATTATATAAAAAAAGTAGGAGGAAAATACATGTCCAATTGACAAAGTATAGAAATTTCATCCTTTTACAAAATTTTCAAAGCATTCACATCAATCACATTATTACAAATGGAATTGAAAAAATAACAAAACTTCATTATAGTCTTTCTGACACGGATGGGATATATTCCACGCAATGCAACTTGTAGATGTTGTTGCATCATGACGTGAAAATCATGAGATTTCACACCTACCAACTTCAAATCCTTCAAGGAGAGAAAAAAAATTACATTAGAAGGATAACCTTGAATAACCTTGATATCAGGAAGACACTGACAAAATCAAATTTTCTCTCTCTTGGATAATGAATGACGAGACGGGGGGAAGTAATGTTCATCTTCCATTAGGAGTGGGAGCTAACTCCAAATGTATTCCCATTGATAGTAAGTATAATCTTGCATTCAGCCCATATTTTTTCTTTCCTTTAATATCTAAAAATGTATAAATCAAACTATCACAAATATTCTTCTCCACATGCATGAAATCAATATTAGGTTTCACTTCATGATTTCTTCAATATGGTACCTCAAAACATATTTACCTTTTCTTCCAAATATCTATATCATTTCCAGATTTCTATGTCTTTCCCAATGTCACATCAAGGTTTCACACCCTCTCAAAATACACATTAGGGGACAAAGTTTTTGGAGCAATATCAAATTCTTGTGAGCCATTGAATTCCTTTTTTAGTCTTCTATAAGAGTGATCCATTGGAAAAAACATTTTATGACCCATGTATATTGTTTTCCTCCCATGATGCAATTGAAAATATGAAGTCTATTGTTCACAAATTGGACATGATTTATTCCCATTAACACTATATCCAGACAAATTTTCATATGTTGGGAAGTTATTTATAGTGAAAATAAGCACTGCATGGAGTTGAAAATATTCCATTTTATAAGAATCATACACCCTAATACCATCCTCCCATAAAAGTTTCAAATCATCAATCAATGGTGACATTAAAACATCAATATAATTTCCACGTTTCTTTGGACCATAGATCATTATACACTACATGACATATTTTCCCTTCATACAAACATCAGAAGGGCGGTTGTAAATTACCAATAAAATAGGCCATGAACAATGTGTGCTATTGAGGGTTCTGTATGGATTCATTCCATTTGTGGACAACCCTATTCTAAGATTTCTAATTTCATTTCCAAATGTGGGATACAACTCATAAATTTTCTTCAATTGTGGAAAATCAGTTGGATGAAGTATTTTTCCATCACATATTCTCTCATCAACATGTAATATTAACCTTTTTTCATCATTTGAATTTGAAAATAAACATTTCAAATGATGAATTATAGGAAGATACAAAAATACCTTGTAAGGGATCTTTGTAATCTCTACATCAACCTCTAATTTCACTTTAAACTTTTGTTGTGATGTCCCAGATTTTGGACACTCTGATATAAATTCATATTCCTTCTAGTATATCATACATTCATTTGGAAATGCATGTATTTTTTTGTATCCCAATCCCATCAGGAATAATATTTTTTGGCCTAATAATGTGAATCTAAAAGATTGTTGTCTTTTTGAAGAAGGTATTTCAACAATTGTAGCAGCTCTGTAAAACTTCTATCACTCTATTCATGTTTCACCTTTAGGTTAATCAATCTTAACAACACCGAAAAAACCGTAAAATCTATACAACTAGGATACAATGGTTTTTCAGCATCACCATATAGATGTGAAACAGTCGGTTCTATATCAATTTATTTTGTTGCAATATCACGAAGCATTTCTTCAATTCCATCAGAGTTACCATCTTGCAAATCATCATTGTCAATAGATCTGACATTCTGTCTAGTTTCACCATACCAAATCCAAGGGATGTAACTTAGATTAAAACCTTGAAAAATCAGATGATCTTTGATCTTTATACTTTTCAACATCTTCATAATCCAAAATTTCAGTCATGGACAGAAAAAAATGTCACTTCTTGGAACATTTCGTTTAGAAAATTCCAAAAATGCATCAACACATTCCTCATATTCATTACTCATTTGATGTGTCATAATCCAACTTCAACTAATTATTACCTATAAAAAATATCAAAATTATACATCTGGTTAAGATAAGACAAATATATATATATGAAAAATATCATAATTTGAATATAAATCTTTTTTGAAATATAAAACAAATCTTTGCGTATTTCAAAAATATATGGATGAAAATGATTTTAAAAAGAAAATATAGTTCGATATAAAAGTGTTAAATTCATCTTGGATCCTTTATTCTTAATGTAGAGAAAGAATACATCCTGGTGAAGCTGGATACCAAATTCACCCTTCTGTAAAAAATAAATATGATGTATAAATATTAAAATATGTTTACATTCACTACTAAAAATTACACATATCTCAAAGATTTTAAACCATTGGGATAGCCCCTGAAACCATTGGGATAGAATACCCCCAACGGTTTCACACACCGTTTGAATGATGGTCATTGCAATAGCTCTATGCCAATGATTCTATAGGAAATGTTGTTATAGACCACCTGAAGTTAAAATATGCCAACGGTTTCAATGAAACTGTTGGGATATATATATACCAAGGGGGTCTCCAAGGGGGGTAGATGTTGTCCAGTGGGGTAGTGGGGGTTGTCCAAGGGGGTAGGGGCTGTTTAGAGGGTAGGGAGCAGTCCAGGGTATCCAAGGGGGTAGGGGTGTCTAGGGGTGGGGGCATGTCCAAGGGGTGGGGAGGTGGCCATGGGGGTGGGTGGCTAGGTGGTGGGGGAGTGGTGTCTAGGGGGTGAGGGGATGTCCAGCCCTCTACCCCATTGGACACCGCCCCCACCCCCATGGACACCCCCATGGACACCACCCCCACCCCCTGGACACCACCCCCACACCTAGACACCCCCACCAAATAAATATTCCCCACCCCCTAAACAGCCCCTCCACCCCTCAGGACACCCCCACCCCCAGGACACCCCCACCCCCTAGATACCCCCACCCCCTGGATAGCCCCCTCACCCCCTAGACACCACCCCCACCCCCTTAGACACCCCCTGGACACCACCACCCCCTTGTACAGCCCCCCACCCCCTGGACAGCCCCCCAACCCCTCCTAACATCCCCCCACCCCCTGGACACCCCCCTTCCCACTTGTACACCCCCACCCTTTAGAAATCCCCTCACCCCCTAGACACCCCTACCCCCGGACACCCCCTACCCCCCTTATAAAGCCCCCTCACTCCCTGGACACCACCCCCACCCCCTTGGACACCCCCTGGACACCATTAAGCCCTTGGAAATCCCCCACCGCTCTGGACATCCCCCACCTCTAGAACCCCCCCCCCCACACACACACACAGACACACACCCCTCTGGATGGCCCCCACCCCCTAGACAGCCCCCACCCCTCTGGACAACCCACACCCCCTGGACAGCCTCCAACCCTCTGGACAGCCCCCCACCGCTGGACACCCCCACCCCCTAGACACCCCCTACCCCTTTGGACATCCCACTCACCCCCTGGACCCCCCCCCCCCACCCTCCTAGACACCCCTACCCCCTTGGATATCCCCCTCCCCCCCCCCCCCTGGACACCCCTACTCCCCCTTGGACAGTCCCCTCACCCCCAGGACCCCCCCCCCCCCCACCACCACCACCTTGGAACACCCCTGGACACCACCACCCCCTTGGACAGTTCCCACCCCTCGAAACAGCCCCCACCCCTCTGGATAGCCCCCACCCCCTAGACAACCCCCAACCCACTAGACAACCCCCCCCCCCCCCCCCGACACCCAACCCCCTGGAGACCCACTACCCCCTTGGATAGCCCAGTCACCCCTAGACACCCCCACCCCCACTGAACAACCCTACCCCCATGGACAGCTCCCTCAACCCCCCCAGGACACCCCCTCACCCTTCAGGAAACCCCCCCCCCCCTTGGACCTTGGACACACCCAACACCCTTAGACATCCCCCTCACCGCCCTAGACACCACCCCCACCAGCTTGGACACCTCTGGACACCCCCACCCCCTAGACAACCCCCCACCCCCCTGGACACCCCGAACCCACTTAAATAGCCCCCAACCCCTTGGACACCCCTTGTACGCACACACACACATGATAAGACACAAAAAAATCATAAACATAAATGATATAAATTCCATGGTTTATTGTACTAGAAAAGAATTTAGAATGGTATAAATGAACACTATAAAACATACCATGATAGCAAGAAAAAAGATAGAAAAATAACATCTCAAAAAATTTGTTTAGGGCATCGTGGAAAATAAAAAATGAAATCGAGCCATGTGAGGCTTACTTGAGTGTTGCGAGTCGGCCTGATAGATCTAGTGATAACAAATTTGATTAAGGAAGTTGGAAAAACGAGTCTGGATGGAACAACTTAGAAGAATCCTTTCTAGGTTTTCTGTGTAGGAGAGATGAGTCACAGGTCGCCCGATCATAGAAAACGGAATGACTGAACGGGGCTTGATAAATAATTTAAAAGATTTATCATGTCTGTTGTTTAATAATCGACGTGATAAAGTATGTTTTATGTGTATAACGTCAGTTATTGAATAACTGACTTAAAAAAGGATTTATCACGTCGATTATTTTATAAACAATATGACAAATGGTGATTTATAACACTAGTTCTTTTAGAACCTACGTGATAAATTACGGATTTCCGCTTTATCATGTCAATTATTTTTTAACCTGTGTGATAAAGCGCCCAGATTTGATATGTCATGTCGGTTATAAAATAACCGACTTGATAAATCTAATCCCAGTTTTTACCACATCAGTTATAAATTAACTGATGTAAAAAAATTGATTCTCATCGATTTATCATGTTGGTTATTGTATAACCGATATGATAAATCTATTTTTACAGATTTTCACATCGGTTATATAGAATCAACATCAAAAATGATGACGCGATAAACATTTTTTCCACTAGTGTTCCATAACCAAGATCTCATAAAACCACTAAGCAAGACCACTCAGCAGTCATCCACCCATATTAATTTCAGAAAAAAAGTAGCTCTTAACTACCCATCCAACATAATCCTATGGAAAGACCTATTTAAGAAATTGTGTAAATGCTAAAATTGTGAAATATTTTTGAAAATGTTTGAACAATTTTACCCATTTTTTCAAAAAAAAATTAAGTTTTAGTGGGAATTGATGGGCTTTAAATTAAGCATAGTTTATAACAGTCAAAAATTGACCACCTCCCCCAAACTTAAAAACCAAATTTGTCCCCAAAGATGACTTCTAAATATGGAAAAGAACAATTTGATATTTTAAGGATCAAAACATATTTTCAATTTAGTATATTTATTACATGTATATGGGGTCACATTGAATTTCAAAAATATTGTTTTCCCACAATGAATAACTTAACAGTAGGTTCATTAGAAAATACATGCATTAACATTTATGTTCAGGGAATAATTTTCAATACAGCTCAAAAGTAACATGTGAGGTGTAAATGCATAGTTAATAGGGGTGAAAGCAAGTCTAGCAGAGTTTATTCAGTTGGATATTCAACAAAACAGACAAATTTCATGCTAAACACCCCAATCCCAAAGAAAATTTAAAATACCAGCATCATAGACCCCCCCCCCCACAGACACACACACAATTAGTTTCAAGCAGTGATAAGATTTTAAACAATGTATTTCAGTTATCAGCAGTGAAATACAAGAAGAATTTTATATTTACACAGGGACATACAGTAGAATTTCATTCCAATACAAGTAGAATTTTAACATATGCAGCAAAAATTACAATGTAACAGTCATTAACTCACCAATAGTAACAACTCAGACTTAGAAGTGAAAGATATTAAAGTGATCACGAGCGGAAAAAATGAATACAGGAGTTAAGACACTTCCCTGAATAGGTTTGTTATTAATCCTAAACATGGAAATTACACTCCCTTAATGACACGACACCAGCATCATATAACCCTAAAACAGAACCAAGATACAATGAACAAGTAGTATCAAGGACTTACTAAAAATAGAGCATAGAAGAAGCAAATTATTGAAGGGTAAAAATGAAATAAAGTAAAGAAAAAAGGAACCATGGGTTTCCTCCCATGCAGCTCTATGTTTTAAAGTCTTCAGCCAGACTTTATTCAAGATCATTTTTCAAGCACAGTGAAGGCTTCCAATCCCTTTGGATATCCCTTAAAATAAAGTTTCACTCTCTTCCCATTAACAATCATGGGTTTGTTCTATTCACCTATAATTTCAACAGCACCATTCTTCAGATCTCTTATAATAGTAAACGGTTCGGACCACTTGGACTTCAGCTTCCCAGGAAAGAGTTTGAATCTAGAATAAAAGAGAAGTACCTTCTGTCCAGGTTTGAATTCTTTGTTTTGTATGATATAATCATGAAATATTTTAGTCCTATATTTATAAATCCTATAATTATCATAACTCTCTCTCCTTATCTCATCAAGCTCACTTAACTCATGTAATATTCTCTCACCAACACTCTTAAAATCAAAATTCAGAGCCTTAAAAGCCCAATAAGACTTGTGTTGCAACTCCACAGGTAAATGACAATATTTCCCAAACAATAGACTATAAGTAGAAATACCTATTAGGTTCTTGAAATCAGGTCTATAAGCCCATAAAGCTTCATCCAATTTAAGAGACCAGTCTTTCTTAGAGGTTGACACAATTTTATGAAGTATCTGTTTCAATTACCTATTTGAAATTTCCACATGTCCACTAGACTATGGATGATAAGGAGTACAAGTTTTATCAACACAACCATATTTATTCATCAAAGCATTAAACTTGTAGTTTTTAAAGTTTGTTCAATTATCAGTGATAAAGGCTTTTGGTACTCCAAATCTTTAAAAGATATTCTTATTAATAAATTTTATTATTGAATTGTCTTGGTTGTTGTGCAGTGCCACTACCTCAACCAATTTTGACACATAATATACAAAAAAAATATACTCACTCCCATGAGATGATGGAAATGGAACCATAAAATCTAAACCACAGAATTAAAAAATCACAACTTCCAAAATTTCTTTTTGGGGTAACTTCTGCTTCCTGCCCACATTTACTAGCCTCTGACATTTATCACATCCAACCAAAAATTTCCTAGCATCATTAAAAAGAGTAAGCCAATAGAATCCAGATTGTAAGAGTTTCTGAGTAGTCCTTTCCCCACGATGGTGACCTCTCCTAGGTGATAAGTAACAACTCTCTAAGAGAGGCATCATCCTTTCCTCAAGAACATATCTCCTAAGGATACCACCAGCACATCTCCTAAACAACAGAGGATCATCCCAAATATATTACTTAATCTTATAAATGAATTTATTTTTTTGGTTATTGGGTAGATTTTTTGGAAAGACCCTTTCTATGAAGAAGTTGGGAAAATCTGCAAACCAAGCAGATTGCTTAATAGAAATAGTGAGCAGCTTCTCATCAGGAAAGAAAAATTTTATCTCCCTCGGATCTTCATATTTAGATTGAGTAAGAAGAAGCCTAGATAGGGGATCAGAAACTAAATTTTCATCTCCCTGTTTGTCCCTAATTTCTATATGAAACTCTTATAAAAAAATAATATATCTAATCATCATGGGTTTAGTTTCCTTCTTATAAAGAAATTAATTTAATGAAGAATGATCAGTGAAAATGGTTACTTTTGAACCTAAAGGTTATTGTCTAAGCTTATCTAGAGAAAACACAACAGCCAGCGATTCTTTTTCAGTGGTGTCATAATTATTTTGGCCATCATCTAGCAGTTTTCTAGCATAATACACTACATTCAGTTTACTATCTCTCCTATTTCCAAGTAAAACACCTACATTCGTGTCACTAGCATCACAGATAACTTCAAAAGGTAGTTTCTAGACCGGTGCAGTGATAATGGGTGATGTAGTGAGTTTTTATTTAAGCAGATTAAAAGATTTCAAAGAGTTTTCATCAAAATTGAAATGTGCATCCTTGACCAGAAAAGAACACAAGGGCTTAGTTATTTTGGAAAAGTCTTTTATGAATCTTCAGTAGAAACCGGCATGCCCTAGTAAACTTCTAATAACTTTAACATTTTTAGGAGGTGGAAATTTTTGAATGAATTTAATCATAGTAGTATGTACATTTGGACCTCTCTTGGACACCTTATGACCTAAAAAATACCCTCTATGACCATGAATTGACACTTCTACGAATTAAGAACAAGGTTGGATTCAATGCATCTTTCTAAGAATAACTTGGGATTTACAAGACAAGTACCAAACGAGGTACCCACAATGGAAAAGTCATCCAAGAAAACATCAATTTTTCTCTCAATCATATCTAAAAAATAGCCATCATACATCTTTGAAAGGTGGTTGGTGCTCCACACAACCAAAAGGGAATTCCCCAGTATGAAAATTTCCTAAAGGGGCATGCGAAAGTGGTATTTTCCTGATCTTCTGGAGCAACAGGAATATGATTGTAACCAGAATACCCATCCAGGAAATAGAAAAATTCATTTCCAGCAAGTCACTCAAGAATTTGATCAAGGAAGTACATTGGAAAATGGTCCTTCCTAGTGGATGAATTAGGCTTCCTATAATCAATACAAACTCCCCATTTTGTGGATTTCCTAACTTGGATTTCATCATTTATTTTATTTTTTACTATAGTGAGAACTCCCTTTTTGGGAACATCCTAGATAGGGCTGACCTAAGAACTATCAGAAATGGGATGTATCATTCCAGTTTCCAACAGTTTAATCACTTTCTCTCTCACAACATCCTTCATGTTTGGATTTAATCTTCTTTGACACTCTAACCTAGGATTATGGTCAGGCTCCATAAGTATTTTATGCATATAGAATGAAGGAATAATACCTTTGATATTAGCTATAGTCCAGCCTATGGTAGATTTAAACTTTTTCAACACACTCAGCAATATTTTTTATTGGTTTTCATTATGTTGAAAAGAAATAATGATAGGAAAAGTGGACTTCTCACCCAGAAATAAATATTTAAGATGGGCAGGGATTGGTTTCAGTTCAAGAATGGGTGACTCTACACTAGAAGGAAGACTCATGGGCCTAGGAGGTCCATGATCTTTAACATATCTCTTGTAATGAGTTTTAAATAATAAAATATTTTCAATTTCATGTTCGGATTTAGAAATAATGGTGCTGCTATCCAAACTAGATAGCATTCTTTCCAGACTTTCCAGATCAAAATTTAACAAATTAATCAAAGAAGAATCTTCAAGTTGACTTATAAGTTCTCCTTCAAAATCATCAATGTGTTCAGAAAGTCTGGTGTTAATAGAAACACCCTCATATTCACTCAAAAAACTCCTAAGTTCAGAATTAGTGGAATCTTTTACAGCAAAAACATGACAGTTGTCTAGTTCAGTAAAATTTTCTAGATTAGGTGTTTGAGTAAGATTTTCAACTTCTAAAACAGATTCAACATGATTTTTACCTTCTAAATTATTTTCTTCAGAAGTGGATTGATTTTTAAATTTTTCAAATTTTACAGTTGAGTTCTCATCTTCTAAGGACTCTACCATTGAACAGTTTTCAGAAAAAGTTGGTCACTTAAGATTTTTAAACATATTGAACTCTTTTTGTTGTTCTCCAATTTTAAAAATAAGATTACCCATAGACTCATCGATAACATCACCACCTATGGCCAAGAAGGGCCTACCCAAGATGATGTGCACCTCTTGATCACACTAAATGTATAAAACTAAAAAGTATGTATGCAGAAACTATTTCCCAACCCCAACTAGAAAATAATCTACCCTACCCACAGGATGAGTGAAAGATCTATCAGCCAACAACAATATGATTGTGGTGGGTTGAAGGTCACCCAACCTCAACTGTTGAAACAGTGAGTATGGGAGAAGATTAATGATAGAACCTAAATCACAAAGATATGTGAGCTGATCATAATTTCTTAAGGTATAGGGAATGACAAAGATACCTAGGTCTTTCAGTTTAGGTGGGATTCTCTTTTCAAGCATAGCACTGCACTCCTCAGTGAGGATATAAGTAGAAAATTCTTCTAGGTCCTTTTTGTTAGAAATAATTTTCTTAAGATATTTCAGGTAATATGGGATTTGAATCAAAGATTTAACGAAAGTTATGTTTACTTGAAGTTTGGAAAGGAGACCAAGGAACTAACTAAGTTCATATTTGGTATTACATTGTGGTTTCAGCTTCTCAGGGAATGAGATGGGTGGGGGAAAACTTTTAAATACAGTAGGTATATCCCTCATCTCTTCATCAATTTTTAATTTTCCTTTATTCTTTTGATTTTTAGATGAATTTACAGCTTGTACTTCAAATGATAAATTGATATTTTAATCATTTTCAGGATTTTTCTATGAATTTACAGCATGTGAACAAAGCATATTTTTATTACTAGATTGAAGCAAATTTTTATTTTGTGAATTTTCAGGGTCTTTTTCATCAATAGTTTTAGTATTCATACCACTTATAGTTACTACAGCCATGGAATTATCTCTAGGGTTAAACTCAGTGGTACTTGTTAGTATACCATTTTTCCTAATTGAAAAATTTCTAGCAAGTTGGCCAAGTTGTGTTTCCATGTTCTTCATTCTCACATCAGTTTTCATTTTATCTGACTCATAATGATTTTGATGTTTGGTTAGCTGAGTCATGTATATTTCTTCTTGATAGTTAATTTTTTTCAAGATTATTTCAAGCATAGAAGACATTTTATTATCATTGGTTCCTTGTGCATTTGAAGACTCACTACTTTGTTGATTTTGAACGTTTTTTCTTGGTTGGTTCTGATACTAAGGGGTAGTGGATTGCTTAATTGGGCTTTGATCTTTCCAGAACAGATTGGGATGGTTCCTATAGCCTTGATTATAAATTTTTGAAAATTGATCTTCTTTATGAGGAATTCTAGGACCATAGTTAACAAAGTTTGAGTTCTCTTGTTTTTGGGATGACATATCAAAGTTAGGACAAAGGTATTCAGTATGTCCAAAAATTCCACACTAAACACATTGTTCCCTTAATGATTGGTTGGTGCTTCTATATCCATATTGATTAACAATTTTCTTAGAGTTTTGGTTCATTAAATATTGAAATGGGTTAGTGATTTCAGCAAGTTGAGCTTGAGTTTCATTCATTGAACCAGTGTTTGAATTAACATTTCTATTGACTATTTTCCTTCTTGAATTTTTATGTTGATAATTCAGTGAAAGATTGTTAAAAAAAATTATAAGTTCTTCATTTGTATTATCATTGTAATTTCCCCTAGCAGCCTGATCAACTAGATTCTATCTAGAAGAGGACATACCTTCATAGAAAGTATCCTTGAGAAGGTGGGATGAGAGATGACGATAAGGACACTGCATAAGCAAATCCGTAAATCTATCCCAAGAATCATGAAAAGATTCTCCATCCTCTTGATAAAAACTAGCTATTTTTTACTAAGTTCACCCTTAAGTATTTGGGGATAAAATATCATTATGAAATAATTGTGCACTTGATCCCAGTTTTATAAAATATTCTCATCTAGACTTATAAAACAATTCCTAGCATTCTCTTTAAGGAAAAAGGGAAAGTATCTCATTCTAAGTTTATTTTCTATGAGTCCTAGAAGAGGTAGCTACTGCATAGTATTATAAAATTATTTAATAAAGGCTATAGATTCCTCATTAGAGAGACCATTAAATGCAGGCACCAAAGAAATGTGAGATTTTTTAAATTCACGGTTTCTAGAACTAGGAGAAAACCTAATGGATGATGGATTTCTTGAAACTTGAGGAAGTTGAAACTCCCTCATCCTAGTCCTTTAATTTTCATCTAATAGTTCAGGTTGATTTTTTTGAAAGTTTTTAGGTGCAAGAACTCTATTATCTATGTTCCCTATTTCAGTTTTGTTATTCTTTCTTAGAGTAGTGAGATTTTTATCTAATTTAGGGTTTAGAAGCTCTAATATAACACCAGAAGTTCTTGTGCTCATGCAAACTGCAACAGATAGTATTCTAAAAAAATAAAAATAGCAACAATTCAATAATAAATGAAGAAGTTTTTTTACACTTTTCAAATTTTTTCTATTTTTTTAAAAGTTTATTTTTAATGATTTTTTTAATTTTTTTAGAATTAATGGCCCGTGCCTTCCTCAGAAACAGCGCCAAAAACATAACATGTACTATCGTTGAAGCCGGTCAAAGATTAAAATTTATAATCCTACTCACTACTATATATGTGGAAAGCTAGGTTGAACCCATATAGAAGGATTTTTTGACCATTATTCTTCTAGAAACTTTTAAAAGACCCAACTGTTGTCGGCAGTGGAGTAAATTGCCTATTTTTTCACTTTTTTTAAAAAAAATATTTATTAATAGGTAAAGTGAAAGAAAATTTCTAATATTCTATCTAAACTAAATCTAAGCAAGAAACAGTTGAAAACATAGATAAACTAAGATTTATAATACAGATAAATGAGAAATTAAGAGAAACACTCAGGGAAAAATATCAATTCTACTAGTTTTGAAAACATTTATTCTCACGATAGTGATTACAACTAGTACCACTGAAATGGATTGGTTTATTTCCCTTTCCACAAGATAAATCACACAAGACGACAAATCATAGAGTTCTCCACTGCTAGATTAATCAACTTTGAGAATTCTGGTTTGAAAAATATGAAAGAACAAACTCACCGTAAGTTCTGCAGTTTTTTTTCAATTTAAATGTTTAAGAAAATCAGTCCACAATCAGACTCACTAAAAGATTATGGAGTTCCAAGATTGAGTGCATGTGGTACGTTGCAACTGAATACAATCAGATCTGATCTCGCCGATCAATTCCAATCACATTAAAAATGAAAGTGATAAGGAAGAAAAAAATAACCAGCAGACTTGATTTTAACTCTGAACTGAAGGATTTAGCCTAACATTACCTATATTACGTAAAATAAAATCATTCAATTGCAATGGAAGAGAATTGAAATAAAATAGAGAAAGATATCTCCTTCTCCTAACTTGAATTGTTGCTACTCCAGGCCATCAGGTCTCCAAGAAATGGTTCTTCGAGAAGTGATCCAAGGTTCGCTCTAGGTTTTCGCTCTACATGGAGGTGAATTATTCAATGTATCGAATGAATGTCACTCTACTTAAAAAATCATGCTACTCTACTTTTTTATCCTCTGTCATCAACAGCATGTCACTGCATGTTTCCACCGACTTCAAAATTCTCTCACTTGTGCACGGCACACGTGTGTTTTTTTACGACTCACACGTCACGCTAACTTTCCCCATGTAACTAAATCCCACTGATTTAGTTGTGTGAACCTGTAAGGGATTTCAATTCCTATATGAACCTATAAAATAGAGACAAAACAAGCAGTAAAAACACACACAGAAAATAAATAATATTTTATAGTTATTATTATTTTTAAATTAAAGAGAAATTAAAATTTTAATTAATGTTAATTAATAAATACTTAAGTTGAAAATTATTATTTACTAGAATAACTATTAATATTATAGTTATTAATTTATTATTAAATCTTTAATTAGATAAAATTTATACTATTTTTTTTTTATTTTTATTAATTTAGTAATTTAATTATTATAAGTATTATTAAAAATTAGATAGTATAAAATAATTAGATTCTTGAATTAGATCCAAAAAAATTACTTTATTTATTTAATTATTATATTTATTCTGTTAAAATTGAATTATAATTAAAATTTTAATTTAAATACGTTAATTAATATTAATCATTATTTTTATTTATAGAATATTATTTTAGTTTTTAATAAGTATTATTATTTTATATTAAATTTTATTTAATAATTAATTTATTTAACAATATTTTAATAGTTATGAATTAAAATTATTAAATATTATATTATATTAATTTGTTTAATATATTAAATATTTGTTTTTTTAATTATTTAATTTATTTTTTAGTTTAATTTATCTCTTCCCCCCCCCCCCAAATCGGCGCTACAGGGGGGTTTCTCGGTTCATTCTTCTTCTTGAAGTAGCGTCGTGACTCCATACTATTCCTCCAGCAGCGAACAGAATGGCTTTAGCTCCTCCAGCTTCATCGACGACACCACTCCCCACCTCTAGCTCGGCCTAGGATCCTCCTCCCAGCGTCAGTGACATGGCGTGAAGTCCTCTTCCTCAACTTTTGGCGACTTCTTCAGATATCCTTCTCCCTAGTTGGTTCGCGGCTTCCTATTCCAGTGGTCATGACAAGTCTTCAAACTAGATCGTGATGACTCTATCATGCGAGGCAGCTCCAGTTCTACCACAGCAGAGTTGCAGTCTAGCGGAAACTTTCTTTAGATCTGTGACGGATTCTTGAAATTTGGTATCCAAGAAGATAGGTCGACTCGGTGACAACCAGTGGTGGCGACGACTCCTATGATGGTGGCCCAAAACAGGTCTACCACAGTGGTGGGTTCTAAGGTATAGCAGTGCGGAGATCTGAATTTTTGGATTTTTGATCATTAATGTGAATACTGATTTTATGTTTCCTTAATTTTTGAAATGGGTAAAATTGATTCATCAATCTCTGGTTTGAACATGTATTTTTTTCTATTGGCTTTTGAGTGTTTCGCATCAGTATAATGGATTGAAAAGTCAAAGGATGTAGGGAATAAAATGGTTTTTCGTGGGAATGTTACGCTGGGTTGTAGTGTCAAGGAGAAGAAACAGTATCACAGAAAAGGAACAGTGCAAGGCGGATTACGGTGGCAAGGGGCTGGAACTGTGATGAGGATACCGTCGCAGAAATACAGTGTGACCATGATGAAAATGGTGCGTGGTGGCAAGATAGAGGCGGTGAGACAGCAGAAGGGATTTCACGGTAGCACCGTGAATGAAATGGTGTGAGTAAGCACCGTAAAGGATGAAAACATGAAAGATAAAAATGGCGTCACCGTGAACTTCTGAAAAAATAAAATTTATTAATATACAAATAAAAAACATAAACATAAATACATACTGATAACTAATTAAAAACTAAAATTTATTAAGGCAATTATAAACAACATTGAAACTTAAAAAATAACAAATGAAACAAATAAATCTTTAATTAAATAATTATTAACTTCAATTAATTAAACATAAATTAGAACTGAACTGAAATTAAAAATTAAAAAGCAACTAAATTAAAAAAATAAAAACTATCTTCAAATTATATAACACGGTTAATTTAAGTTAATTTGTGAAAATAAATTAATGATATTAAACAAGTGTAGCAAGTTTATAAACTTAAATTTATAATTAATGAATTATTAAAACATGACTATATTTAGGTTACATTATTTTAAATTGATCAATACTTACTACATGAATTGTTAAGCTAGAAACTATATTTTTTATGTGGGAGAGCAGGATTAAAATGTAAATTAACTATTTAAGAACACTAAAAATACTAACTAAATAAAAATATATAAAACAATAAAGTAAAACATAAATTATCTATTTTAGAGATTAAAATACATGATAAATTATAAAAAATGATTAAATAATAAATTAAACTATAAAATTAAAAAAGAGCACTTATTTAGTATAAAGAAGAAAATTAACCAATTAAATCATTAGAAATTAATTAAAAATATGTGGAAAAACATGTGTTTTTAAGGCCACATCACATCACAACTGTATGATCCCATCATTTCTACTGCGTTCCACCAGTGGTTTTTCCCGCTATATACACCACTCTCACTGTATACATCATGATGATTAATGATCCCCACTGACTCACCTTTGTCTCTCATCGATGCTGAGGAGCCAAAACCCACTGCCTTCCCCTCACACATTAGGGTCACCTTCTATTGTCCCTGAAATTCACTACAACTATAATGTGAATTAATGTTTATATTATACGGGAGGTATAATAATTATTTTATCTATAAAAAGGATTATTTGAATTAGAGGATGAAAATTAATCTTTAGATCAACACATCATTCATTCATTGAATAACATTGTTCAGATATTCTAAGATCATGAATGTTGTGGTCAGTAATTATTTAGGGTTTTAGGAATCTCATTCATATCTTATACGGATCAATACCTTGATTCTTGTGAAAACAAGAGTGGGTAGCTTCTTTTTTATGAGATTTATAATAGAGTGTGATTTCATAGTGATATTTTTTAACTAGTAGTTATTATTAGCTTTTTTAGTCACATATTATTCAATATACTTTCATCCTTTGATAAGAATGACCATTTTCTTGTTAATTGATTAATTTCAATTCAATTCATGAACTAATAACTCAAATTAATTCTTAAACATAAATTGAGTTTAATTTTATTTTTTAAAATATTATTTTGGGTCACTATATTTTTAAATGAATGGAAGTACTTAAACATAAAAAGGAGGAGTATAGTAATTGGATAAAAAATACCCAAACCAATAATTTTTTTTAAATTGAATTCCAATAATAACTTCAATGTTCATTAAAAAATTAGATACTTCATTATCTCTGGATCCTATATTCACAAGTTCTCATTATACTCTAATCATTCAAAGTTATTTTCATTAGTTTTATTTTAATTTAAATAGTTCAACTTTTATGTCATATATTTTGTACTCATTTTTATGCAATGTATCATATATGTCTATGGGATTGACCTCAAACATTGAAATATATTATTCTTTTGTAGTTTATATTTAACAAATACAACTATTAATTTATAAACCTGACACCCACATTGAATTAATGAGGCCTCATGGTTAATCACTTTAGAAATAATTTTTTCTATTAAATCGATTCTTAGAATCACTTATAAGGACAATGATGACAATAAAATGAAGGATATCATTGGATTGTTTAACAATGAAATATAATTCTAAAATGAGGACCTTGAAATCCCTTTAAATATGACACTTTCATTAAATAAAGGATTCAATTGAATTTCATGAACATTATATGTTATAAATCAAGAAATCTCTTGGATTTTTTCCACTCTAAGATTTAATATGAACACATAATTTATCAAGTGATTTATTAAACTCCTATAACATTAACTTAGCCATAAAAAATCATCACATGATGAGAAACTATATATAGCTTCCCATACTTTTCTTTTATAAACATCACATAATGTTTTATGAATATTCAATATATAACATTAAAATCCATGCTTTAACTTTAAATCATTAGTGTTTTGGAGACTAGAAACATAAAATTATTATTTAAGAATATTTTTCAACGTCACTCACAATGTTGTTCTCACTTTTTTTTCTTTAATAACCCTACTTAAATATATATTCATATCATGTGGAAGGGAAACATAAGAAAGTTTGATCTTAAACATAACAAGGTGAAAACTTCTATTTATTTTGTATCCTTCTATGCCGAGGTCTGGGCGAGACCCACAATAAAACATGATCCCCGACCTTTAACCCTAGAGTTATTCAATATTGATCAGTGTAAGATTTTTGTTTAGAATGAGAAGTAGAAATACACTTTCTGGTCAGCTAAACCTGCTTCAATGTCTCCTTCGTGGGTAGAGGACCTAGTATTGCTTCCTCACCTACCGTAAACAAGCTCAAGGGTGAATTAAAAGGTTTTAAATACAAGGACTATTACAGATCCATTTGAATCCTCTTTTAAAATATATTATTATAGGATATCTTGATGAGATGGATATGTTTCTCCCAAAAATTGGAAAAGGAAAGGAAACATGCTCGATCATATCTTCTAAAACCTGTATCATCTGTTCAAACTGTCCATCAATCTGAGCATGAAAAGTTGTTCTTAGAAGTACCTATTTACCCATAGATCTTTATAAAACCTCCCATAATTTTGATGTGAATTGAGAATCCCTATATAAAATTATAGTATAAGGGACCTTGTATAGTTTTATAATCTCACATATATACAATCTTCACATATTATCAATAGAGAAAGTATCTCAGATAGGAAGCAAGTGTTCTACATTCTTTAGTAGATCCCCGAATACTCCAACTACGTCACTACCCTAAGGCGACATTGGTAAGATAACTATAAAACCCATAGAAACATTTTACCATTACCATTATGCGACCTATAATGGCTATAATAATTAGGCAGGCCAAGGTTTCTTCACCTTCACCTGCTGATAGGTGTAACACCTATTGATAAAACCTTATATCTCATGTTTCATCCCCGACCACCAATATTGGCATCATATATAAAGATACATCCTAGAGAAGTGAATATGAACTACACACTGATAAGTATGATATTCTCACATCAGTTCCTCTATTATATCTATAAGAACACAACCATGTACATGTATATGTATGATGTTGTATTTATAAATATAAAAATCAATAGGTGGGTCCTCACCATAAATACTCTCTCAAAGATCCAAGCCTTCAGGATTTGAAAACTTCTTTCCCTTTACCCTATCAAAGAAGGAAGAGGTAATGGATAAGGCTATAATAAAAGTGATCTTGGGACTCTCATGAAACTCAAGATACTACTCAGAAAAAAGGGCCATAAATTTTCATTCGTCACTAGATTCCTGTATAACATGTTCTTGAGTTTTCTGGCTCAACACATCCGCTACGCATGGACATTTCTAGGCATATAAGAAATCTCAAAGAAAAAGAACTGATGGTATTTGACCCATATTTTTGTATGATATTAAAGTCATGTTGCGAAAAGATATATTTGAGGCTCTTTTATTCTGAATACACAAAAAGTGTTCACCAATCAGATAGTGTCTCCGGAAATGAAGACCATGGAAAATTGCTTTTAGATCGAGGTCATGTGTTGGTTAATTACACTCTTGAGGTCTCAACTGGAGATACCTATATAAAATGAATCTATCCTAATACATCATTATTATACCAAATATTACTCTTAATGCAACACATAACATATTATATCATCTTCCATGTTCTAGAAGAATCAGAATAGGTGTCGAGGTAAGCCTTCCTTTTAGTTCCTGAAAGTCCTTTTTGCACACTTTGGACCACAGGAAATTCAAAACCTTCGTTATAAGACCAGTAATTGGTGCAAAAAGGAATGAGAAATCATGTTTGAAACAAATATAATATCTTTCCATCCCCAATAAACTACATACTTCAAAAATATTATTGGTATTCTCCCAAGAAACCATAGCACTCACCTTCTCTAGGTCAATGGACACTTTTGATTCTAAGATAATATGACCCAATAAGTGGACTTTTTAGATCCTGAAGTGGAACTTATCAAGATTATAATATCTTTGATACCCTATCAGTGTATTCAAATTAATCTCTAGGTGTTTAGCATGGTCTTTGTGAGTATGATAATACAACAACAGGTTATCTATAAATACCTTGAAAAAAGAATCTAGAGAAGGGTGGAAAACCCTATTCATCAAATCATTGAAAAAGGTGGGGGAATTTGTAAGACCAAACAACATGATGAGATACTCATATAAACCATACTGACTAGGAAAAGTCATACATGGTATATCTAAAGACATAACATGAACCTAATGATAACCTGATCTCATGTCGATCTTTGAGAATAACTTAGCTCCTTGGAGCTTGTCAATGTGATAATCTATCCAAAGAAATGGATATCAATTCTTAACCTTAAGTGGGTTAAACCATCAATAATCCATGCATAGCCTAAGGGTCTCATCCACCTTCTTGGTGAAAATCATAGGTGAACCCCCAAGATAAGTGTTAGTTCAGATAAAACCCTTAGCCTCTAAATCGACCAATTGTCTCTTGATCACCTGGAGCTCTGTAGGTGCTATCCTGTACGAATGAATATATATGGTATATGCTCCAAGAAAATTTTTAATTGTGAAATATACCTCTCTCTTAGGAGGTAAGAAATAAAAATTATCAGGAAAAACATCCATGAAATTATCTACCATGGGAGTAAAATATAGAAGATGTATTCTCAAATCCTCCATGAAAAGACTGGAAATTTGAGTAGTCCCTCCACTTATCCCATGATTATCTTTTCTAGCTCTATTGGAATGTACATCCCTCTCACCCTTGTGGAGATAACTGATGCCATTCGGTGATGTAAACAACACCCTATGGAAATTGAAGTCCACATAGGCATGATATGAAACCAACCAGTTTATCTTGATAATGACATTGAAACCCTTCATCTCGAGTATGAAGAGTTACCGTAAGGAGGAGTAACTTCCTTCCTCAAGGGGTTGTCTCTACATTGGAAGATTCCCTCATACTGTACTCCAAATAGTGTTTCTAGGGTTATCACCCCACAGAAGTACTGAATCTCTAGCCCAAGACTTTATACATTTGATAATGAAATAAAGGAGTGAGAAGAACCTATATCGAATAAACAAGATAAAATAGTAGAGGCTACTAGAATAGTACCTCATACTGTCAATGGTCATGTACTCTGATCCTTAGGTATCCATTGTAAGGCATGAAAATGACCAGATCCATGGCACAACGCTACAACAAGACAACCTTGATTAGGTTCGCTCTGCTAGAACTTATAATAAAAAATTTGGCTACAATATACATGATCTCCTCCTCTTCTAGTCCTACTGGTGATACTCCAACTCCTCTATTGACATAATGAAACAGATCTTTCCCCTAAAGGCAGATCTATTATAGATCCTATTCCACTAGAAGAAGGTGTAAATTTCCAAAAAAAAAATCCTGGAATACAACCCATACAACCACAATCACAACACTCAAGGGGGTCCCTATCACAATAATGATTCATTTTCCTCGGACATCCTCACTAATAATATATAATAGAGTCACCAGTATGGATACTCTTGCCTCCACTACTCTAATGGGAAACCTCAAGGTCACACTTCCTGTTACTGAAAGAACTACTTCCCTTACTTGACACTAGACCTTTTTTCCTGGTACTATCAAATTATCTCATATTCTACACACTGATACAATCTCGAATAATGATCTCAGAAAATCTAGGTAGGAGAAATAGATTAACCAATGATTGGAAAGAATACTTGATCCCATCCTCAAAATTTCATGTTCATGATATCTAAACACCATATAGATGTGGTAAAAACCATTTCAACTTAGTAAAATGGGATAAATAGTCCATTAAGAAAAAAGAACACTGGTCCATGTGGATAAACACTCTCTCTTGGTCAGATCTCAGTATATAAGGGTAAAACTAATCATATATGGTAGTATGAAATTCAAACCATAAATTACTCTGATAAAGACCTTCCTCGGTAATCACATCCCACTAGTTCTTGGCCAAATAATGCATTATATAAATGGAATGACTGACCCTCCCCTCTGGAGGCATCTCTAAATGCTCGAAGATAGAATGAGTGGATTCTAGATAATACTCAGAAGCATATGGAACACCATCCCCTGAAAATATAAGAGGATGCGACTGCTGGAAGTCATGAGTCAGATCATCCAGAGTAGGGGTAGGTCATGGATAATGATTCATGGAATACATCATACATAGAAAACCATATTGAAACTGATCTTCAATTATTAGTTCAGGTATAGAAGGAAGTTCCATAGCTGACACTACTGTAGGTATCACTAGTGGATATGGGCCCACCAACTACAGTGCATGGTCATCACCACCTTCCTAGCCCACGACTGGAGGACGTCGTAGAGGTATAGCTCTAAAAATTACAATCACATGCCTTAGAATAAGATTTTAGAGTAGATATATTCTCTAGGGAAAGAAGATCACAATAATAAGGGCTCAATACCCAAGGCAATACCCCAACAACCCGCTTAGAATTACATGGTATTGGTGAGTGTATAAATTTTATTTATAGAGGTTTCAGTAGGTGAAGGGACGATTGCAATTTTCCTCTTCATTTACAAGAAAACATTTCATTTTATAATCCGATATTTATATTTAAAAATTGTATTTTCTTACATAGATATAACAAGGCTTGATTAAATGTATTTTCATTCCCAGTTAATAAAGGAACTTACACTTTACAACTGAAAGAAAAACCAATTTAATTTCAATAAACCCCCTCTATATTTGGGATTTTAATGAAACATGTAATATATAATGTCTTGATTTAGTTAATCACCTACTCCAATTCACAAGGAACCAAACACCTCATAAATTATAATTGGTAGTCACTCAATTGTATCCAATGCCCAACTCATGTGACTAGAGGTACAAAATTGACATGGGTAGAAACTAGCAATTTAAGATGACACCATCAACCTATATAGTAAAACATTATTTAGATTTATTCTTCCACTTTAAATAACCAATTCCCTTAACCTATATAAGATATTAGTGGTACATGCATAAATAACAACCATGGAAAAATCAACAATCACAACAAACACAATAAATGTAAGTAGTGAAATGCACCTATATGGAAATAAATATTCATGGAATGTGAATTCTAGGTACCTATAATGATACATGTAACAATTCTCATTATCGTGTCAATCCATGGTAAATATCCATAAAGATTATCAAAATACAACACTCTTGTTCATCACCCAGTGGTGAAATTATATCAAATCTAATAAAAAAATATAAAACAACAATTTCATATTCCCAAGAAATAAGATATTTACCCTGAATGTGGTTTATATTGTAATTTCTTTAATTTTCCTTGCATTTTTTGGGATATTGTATGGATTATTTTCGAGATTAGTTGCTGAGACAACGTGCGATTCTATGACATGATGTACTAAGAATAAATTTTTAAAATATATTAAATATGTTAAATAGCATGCACACTTTGTTTTTTAGAAAAATAGGAATAACATATAAAAAGGGGCCTGGATTAGAAATACGAGGGTCCTATTGAGTTAATAATGTAGGTTTTACCCTACGCTCGACTTAACCTTGGTCGGCATAGGGTGTTTGTGGAAAATTCATTGTCAGAGAAGAAATGAATAAAATAATTAAATAAATTATTTTAATTATTTTTGTTGTAGCAGTGATTAGATAGCCTTTAAATAGACTATTATGTTATAATTCAAGGGTTGGACACATAACCTTGGAGTAGTTAGAGAAACCATGGAGATTGAATCAGAGAATATCTCAAGTGAACGACAATCAGATCATGGATCGATGATCGATGCACAACAGATTCAAAAGACCTCTCCAAAAATCATGGAGAATACCCATTATTCATCATTAATTGATCCTAAATTATGTAGGGATGTTTTTATGACTTTATTTATTCCATGTTATTAATTTTTATCGAAATTAAAAATCAATCAACGAATAGACTGATTTTCAGATTAATCAGTTGTTGGATGGGTTAGTTTAATCAGGAATTCACTAGTAGAATACTAACCTATACCAATGGTTCCAAACCGTTGGTATAGGCCTCCAAAACATTGGTATAGCCTATACCAACGGTTTGGAGAACCGTTGCGAAGTAATCCGTTGGGATAGGTCTATACCAACGGTTTTGGGAAAACCGTTGGTATAGACCTATCCCAACGGTTTTCAAAACCGTTGGTATAAGTAATATGAAAATATATTCCAACGGTTATAAAACCGTTGGTATATGTATTTCAAAAAAAACATGTGGTGGGATTTGATCCCACAACCCCCCATTTATAATTAAACGCCTTAACCACTAACCTAACATAACTTTTATAAACATAACTTCATAAATATATATATATATTATCATAATTATTTTAAATTCATATTTATATAATGTTCTCGGGTAGTAGACCTGGAAGAAATCAAAGAATCTATCCCAACGGTTCTCAAAACCGTTGGGATAGGTGATAATTTCCATGGGCGAATGCTGGATTTTGGGCTGATTTTTCCCAACGGTTCTCCCAAACCGTTGGGAAAGGGGGGGTCTTTCCCAACAGTTCTCCCAAACCGTTGGGAAAGGGGTGTTTTGAGGGGGTCTTTCCCAACGGTTCTCCCAAACCGTTGGGAAAGGGGGGGTCTTTCCCAATGGTTCTCCCAAACCGTTGGGAAAGGGGTGTTTTGAGGGGGTCTTTCCCAACGGTTCTCCCAAACCGTTGGGAAAGGGGGGGTCTTTCCCAACAGTTCTCCCAAACCGTTGGGAAAGGGGTGTTTTGAGGGGGTCTTTCCCAATGGTTCTCCCAAACCGTTGGGAAAGGGGGGGTCTTTCCCAACGGTTCTCCCAAACCATTGGGAAAGGGGTGTTTTGAGGCTCCTTTCCCAACGGTTCTCCCAAACCGTTGGGAAAGACCCCCCTTTCCCAACGGTTTGGGAGAACCGTTGGGAAAGGGTGTATATAAGTGTTGGGAAAGATCCGATTTCCAGTAGTGATTGGAAGATTTTCTTCATGATTTAAACTATTGTTTCTTCTATTATTGTTATAAATACAATGATCCAAGATCAATAAGAACTTCAACTGAGGTCTTTCCTTCATGATTGTTCTTGTGTTTTTCTCTCCCGATTCTTCATTCACCGTGATCATTCTTCGTTTGGCCTGTGGTTCAAAATTTCCCAATTAATCGATCATCGCACACTAATTTCATGGCATAATGATGTGATATTGTAGTTTTATTATTCTCCTGACATGAAGGTGGTGTGACAACAAAAGTGGTGGTGATTCGGACAATATTGGATACCCAATTTAGCATTCTTTGGCGTTCTTCAATGAAAAATGTTGAAAGACATGTAGATTATTATTTTTGAATGGATTTGATGGCTGGACCATTTTGTTCGTTAACAGAGAGGTTCATATGATATGGATAATTCTTATTTGACTAATTTAAGATGGAATCTAAGATGATAGCAACATGGGTTTTCACGTAAGTAAGAACCAGCGATTCTGGAAAATATGGAACCACACAAAGTGTAATTCGGGATTGCATAGTGTGTGGGGCCCCTTGTGGTGGGTAGGGTTTGAGGAGATAGTTAATTATCACATGGAGAGTGACCCAATCACATGGAATGTGAACTCTCTTTGGTGACTTGGCATGTACCATGGAGGGAACGTGAAAATGGGTTGGAGTACTAGGGTTGGGGCATGTCATGTACTTCCTCATGTGGACACAACCTTGACAAAAGTATATGGGATAAGTTGTGCAATGGTACATGATCTAAGTCATGTACTGAAACACGAGTAGAGTCTATATGAATCCTAAATGACATGTACTTCTATATGGACACAGGAAAGAGTCACAGGTTGTTTACATGGGTAAGACTTGGGTCAAGTGACACTACTAAAAACCCTTCTACACACCGTCTACTTATTTATACCTGGCTTGGATCCCTTGTACTATATATCATAGACATGTTTTGTTATAGTGTGTTCCCTTTATCCATTCCCTAAGGGTTAGTATAGAATATCCTCATACACTTAGGACCATGATCCCTTCAGTATGAATTCTTGGATAGAGTAGTTGGAATCCCTCCATGAGACCTAGGGTGAGATCATATATTCATATTCATTACCTAGGTGGATTTCTTAGTATCATTTTGGAAAATCTTATATGGGCACTGATCCTCTACATAGCATTTTTATCTGGATTAATTTGTTGTTATCATCCATGGCCTTGGGAGTGATCCTCATTTATGTATCCTATTATCTTCGTACTATCAACATGTACTTCTAATGATGAGACCCAAGGAGCAGTACCTCTCAGATGAATGTCATTAGTGTTATTAGACTCAATAGTGTGTTCTCCCAGATGGGTGCTTTGTAGAATATTCAACCTGGAATCCTAGGATGGTGTACTATGGTTGTGACATACCCCTAGAATGTTTTCCTTTTTTTGAGTATATTTGGATATTATTTTTATATGTGTTGTAGACTTATACCTATGTAGAGATGGTTGTATTTCCTTTTTTCTATGTTTTATGGTTTCACGGTGTCTTGTTTAGTATTTTTATACTCACCCCTCCATGGGATTTTCCGGCAGATGTCATGTCTAGTGAAGATGATCAACATTTTGACAGAGTCCATGATGGATGAGGACCAGAGGGTACTTAGTGAGACCAAACAGACCGAGGTGTATTCCTATGATTTTCTAATAGAAGTTTTTGTTTTCTTACAGGTTGGAATTATGTTACATACTTTTTGGTGGGCCTGTACTTGAACCTTTTTTTACTTTCCTTTAATTAATTTTGTACTCTGGTTGGGGGATTTATATATATGAATGCATGGTTGTTTAGTTGTTTTTATATTTTAGTGTTCTATTAGCTTGAAGATGTGTACATGTGTATAGGTACCTTGGATAAGGCCTCCCATGTTAGTGATATTCCTTCTCAGTGCGAGTCTCCATCCCATGTACTATTGGTTGTGGGCTTGGGGAGTCATAGAATTGGACCCACAAGGATAGGTCATGATAGTGTAGTATTAGAGTAGTTAGTTCTACCTTAGGATCAGAGTCTCTAAGATTGGTTTGGGGTGATAGTGTTAAGTGTTTTGAGTTCATATTTCATACAAAAAACTCTAGCGTTGATGTAGTGGTAGATGTATCCATACACCATGACTCTGATCACCTAATTTTTGGATTAGTATATGATAACATTGGTTGTAGGGAAGACAATAGAACATGCATGATATAGTAATGGGTTGTGGTTTACATTCCCTTCTTGAGTCGGATGTATAGATATACTTATTGACCATGGTACATATTGTTTATTTCAGTATTCCTCCATGATGTATTCCAACTAGGATTCATCATCATGATCATGAGGATGATCCCCTCAGCGATGAGGCATCAATATTGGGATTAGTTCTGGAGGTTCTACCTCTGGGTGGTGAACCACATATACCACATATTGAGTTTTAGTTGGTACCTATAGTCCCCCTAGATGAGGTTAAAAGGATGAGTGTGTTTCATGAGTTTCAAAAATAGATAAACCTTAGGTTTCAAGGTGATCCCAACTCACAGGCGGTTGAGCAGTGACATGAGGCAGTGACTCAATTTTTTCATCTGGTCAGTACACTAGCAAATCAGATGGTGGTGTTGGCAGTGAGATTTAAACATGGCTCGGTAGGATGATTATGGGTGTTAGTTACCCAATCTAAGGAAAAGGAGACTCTAACATGGTCCTATTTTTAGTGTATCTTTAGAGAGGATTTCTCTCCAGTTAGGTTGAGGGTTTTTCCTATCGAGGAGCTTTTGTAGCTTCAACAGAGAATAAGTATAGTATATGAGTATTCATTGGGGTTTACCAGACTCTCTAGGAACATAATGTATATGGTTTTAGATCATTTATTCAGGGCTCAGACCATTTATAGAGGTCAACATGGAGACATATGTTCCAGTGTTATCCATTTATGCATTCCAACTTATGTTGGGGTGCTAGAGCAAGCTTTGGTGGTTGATATTTTCTTGGATGAGTAGTTATAACCATTGGTTTCCAGTGGTGAGCACATTTGAGTAGAAACCTTTAAATTGGGGAGTTGGCGTCAGTATTCGGGATCTGGATGTGCTAGAAATTTCAGGAGGAGGTCCCGGGATAGAGGTTCTATTGTTAAGGGCTCTCAGAATGGGTTCATTCATCCCAAAGAGAGGTGGTGAAACTTAAGTGATGGAAGGGGACATATTTCCTGAGATTTTTTAACCAGCCATATTTCTAACTGAGAGACCAAATATAGGACATAGAGTTAGAGGCGGTGGAAGAAGCATGTAGGTTCTCATGGTGATAGTCATGAAAGAGGAGTTGGGAGAGCATTAGAAGGTGCTAAGCGCTTTGACTTGATACCACCACCACCCCCCTTGATGGTCCACACCATGATTATGGAACTAGAGGAAAGGAGATGTGAAAATGGAATGTGGTCAAAGAATACAATATAGAATCTTTCTAGAATTATTTGAGGTGTGATCTGTGTATTTTCTACCTTAGTTATAGTTCTAATAGACACAGGTTCTAGTCATTCTTTTCATACCACATATCTTATTTGACACTAGAATATTCTGAATGAGCCTTTAGCTTGACTTTTATGCTCGGAGACTGATACGATAGAAGGATCATACAATCACACACTTATGTTTATAGTGTGACCTAACTCTTGGAGGAAAGAGTTTCTGTTGCGATATCATTCTAGCAGCGATGGGGCCTTTTGACATCATCTTATGTATGGACTGGGTATCCATAGTTTATGACTAGATTGAATATTTTAGTTGGAGTATGTGGTGTGTCTATAGTGATGGAACTGGGTTATCATTTTTTTGGTGAAAAGGAAACCCCGGTAGTGTCGGATGGACTCATTCATAGGAGGGTGTAGATGATTACTCATCAGTCGACTAGCCTGGCCCTTGGTGTAGTGGATGTTATGAGTTCCTAGTTTCATTTAGTGGTGGCAGAGTACAAGGAAATCATCCCAGAATATGTTCTAGGATTACCTCCCAACTAATAGATAGACTTATTTATTTATCTATACCCATGGATGAAGTTGATATCTATGTTGGCATATTGGATGGCTTCAACAGAGCTTTGTTATATGGGGGTGTTGTTGGAGGACTTGTATAAAATAGATTTATTTGACCCAGTGTTTCACCCTATGCATCCTTATTTTTGTATGAAAAAAATGTATAAGGGGTCTTGAGGATATGTGTGTACTATCGGCACTAGAACCAGATGATTGGGATGAATGAGTACCCACTACTGAGGATTGATGACCTCTTCAATCTGCTGAGAGGGTCTCAATGATTCTCTACGATTGACCTCTATTCGGGCTACCACCAGTTGTGATTATGGGGTGAGGACATATCGAATATGATATTTAGATGTCTCTATAGTAACTATAACTACTTGGTGATTCCCTTGGGCATGACGAACACCCCAACAGTGTTCAAAAGACTTATTAATTAGATCTTTCAACCTTTTTTAGAATAGTTCTTACTATTCTTCATTGATGAGATCTTAATGTACTCGTCGTTAGAGGAGGATCACGTGAGACACTTGAAGATAGTTCTATACGTACTCCAAGACCACCACCCTTATGAAAAATCATTCAATGTGCTAGTTATGGATTCAAGTGATCCACTTTATAGGACATGTTATCTCAAGGTATGGAGTGGTAGTGGACCTGGTAACGGTTGATGCAGTGTTAGCTTGGGATCCACCCAAGAGCATGAAGGAGGTGCAGAGATTTCTTGGGTTGTAAGGATATTACCATAGATTGATACCGTGTTTCTCTAGGGTATCAGCACCCATGACATATTTGATTCGATAGGGGAAGCCTTTTGTGTAGACTGATAGGTTTCAATAGGCTTTTCAGTAGTTGAGATAGAGTTTAACGAGTGCTCCCATATTGAGATTACCATAGAAGGGTATCGATTTTGTAGTGCTCTACAATGCATCTGGAACCAGACATGGTTATGTTATGATGCATAAGCAAGTGTTGATTTCATATGGTTCACGTTATTTGAGAACACATGAGTAGAACTACGTGACCCATGATCTTGATTTAGCAACGGTAGTCTTCACACTGAAGATCTAGAGACACTACCTGATGGGTGAGAGGTTTATCATATATTATAATCAAAATATTCTAAAGTATATATTCTCTCAAAAGGATTTAAAATTGATATATAGGTTATGGATAGAGTTCCAATATAATTATAACTTTGAAATTTTTAATACTACTGAGATGGGAAACGTAGTAGCAGATTCTCTCAGTATGACATCTTGTTCATAGATGAAAATTGAGGCTTACAAGTAGTTGGACTGATTACAGTTATCCTTTATAGATATAAATTGATATTCTTTCCTCTAGTAGATGGTTGTTACCCCTTATATTTTATAACGAGTCGGGGAGGTCCGACTTGGGGATACTGATTTTGAGTCCCTACGTACTTAGATATCCATTGTACATGCTCTTGATAAATTTTATAAAGGTGTGAAGCATGTCATTATTTTCAAAGGATGCATGATGGTCCCATTAACTATGTGGGAGGAGGTTTTGATATAATTTCACATATATTCTTTGGAGGTACGTCCAATCATGTGAAATATGTTCCGGGACATCTGACATTAGTTATCGTGGCCAGGAAAGATTAAAGGAGTTCAAAATTTTGTCTGTTGATGCCTTACTTATCAGTAAGTGAATATTGAGAACGAAGTCCTAGTGGGTTTATATTAACCCCTTGATGTGACCGAATGGAAGTGGGATGTTATATCTATGTACTTCGTGATGGGCTTACCATATATTTCCAAGAGACATGATTCCATATGGGTGATCATAGACCAAACCACCAGGTCTTACCACTTCTTAGTAATTCAGAAGCAGATTTTAGTAGAGAGCTTAAGACACCCTTATGTGAAAAAGATAGTATAACTCCATGGAGATCAATAGATTATCATTACTGAACATGATGACCACCTCAAATCCGGGTTTTGGAAGTGATTATAGGAAGAATTTGGAACCCATTTACACTTGAGGTCATCATTTCACCCCCAAACTAATTGCCAGACTGAGTAGACCATTTATGTTCTGAAGGACATGTTGAAAAATTATATGTTGGAATTTTCCCATATTTGGGAGGACCACCTACCACTGGCGAAGTATACGTACAACAATAGCTTCCATTCCACAATTGATATTAAACCATTCGATTATTGGTATCAGCAACATTGCAGGTCACCACTTTGCTAGATTGTTAGAGGTGAGTCAGGACTCACGGGGCTAGAGTTGGTGAGAGCAACTACAGGAATGGTACAGATCATCTTGAAGTAGATGAAGACTGCATAGAGACGTCATAAGTCTTATGATTATAGAAAATAGATAAGATTGTAGTTTGAGTAAGCATAACATCTATTCCTATAGGTTTCACCTCGATGTAGATTACAAAGATCTAGCAGGGGCGGTAAGCTATATCTGAGATTCATTGTCCCTTTCCAAATACACTATAGAGTTGGAGAGGTGCAATACTACTTAGCTTAACCACTGTAGTTAGACTATGTACACGATGTCTTCAACATGTCTCTAATGAGGAAGTATGTCCATGACACGTTGCACGTTATCGACTGGAGTGATCTTAACATCGATGATGGATCTACCTTTACAGAGTACCCTATATAGATCAAGTATCATAAGGATCAGATCCTTTTTGGGCAATCGATTCCTCTAGTGCCTTTCTAGTGGTAGTATGAGAACATTTAGAAGAGAAAATGGGATCAGACATCTCATATTAATTCTCTATACCACATCTCTTTGTGTAGCCCTTGTTTTGGATTTTTTGGACATAAAGCCTAAAGGTGAGGAGAATATGATGAATTGGATTTTCCATGTTTTCTTTGATATTTTATATATTATTTTTGAGACTAGGAACTGAGATGGATGACTTGCGATTATGATGCTTGGTGTTCCTAAAATAAATGGTTGAAATATATTAAATATATTAAATGGCATGTGCATGTAGTTTTCCTAAAAAATAGGAATAGCTTCTAAATGGTGGCCTAGATTAGAAATCATAGGGAACCATTGAGATCATATTGTGGGGTTTTCCCTAGAAATGACATAACCTTGTTCAAATTAGGGTGTTTGTGAATAATTCATTGCGTGCATGGAAATGAATAAAATAATTAAATAATTTTTATTCATTATTTTAATTGAAGTAGAAATTGGAGAGTTTTTAAATATACTATTATGTAGTAATTCCAGGGTTACTCACATAACCATGGATCCATCAGATAACCCTTGGAGTGATCATTGGATAATGTCTCAGGTGATTGACAATTGGATCATGGATCAATGACCGACACATAAAAAATTAAAAATATCACATCAATGATCACGACGTAGCCCCATTCTTCATCAATGAATGATCCAAATTGAGGTAGGGTGTTTTTTTATTAGATTTATTCCTTATCCATAATTTATTTAATGAACTCAAATAAATCGTCAAACTGATTTATTTTTTGATCGATCAATTACAGAATGAGTTAGTTTAATTCCAGATTTGGGAGACTTTATTCATGATTTAAATTATTCGTTCTTAAATTTTCATTCTAACAGAAAAAAATGAGATCAATATAAACATCAATCGGGGTCTTTTTATCTTTATTTATCTTGCTATTTTCTCCCATGATTCTTCATTAACCACAAGAATTATTCATTTGGCCAGAGGTTCGACATATCCTGATGAATCAATCATTGAACAACCATTTCTTGGGGGAAAAGATATGATATTTTAGAACCTTGATCATCAAGACATGTTAGTGGTGAGATGATAGAAGCAAAAATTATTTAAATGGTTTAGGATACCCGATTTCACATTCTTTGGTGCACAATTAAGATTGATCTGTAGACCTATATTTTAAATGGATTTGATGACCAGAACGTGTTGTTCATCGGCACAGAGGTTCGTTCAAGATGAATCCTTGATTTTTATCTAGATTTAAGCTGGTATCTAAGGTGACGATGTCAAGGGTGCACGCGGAAGGAAGAACTAGAAATTCTAGAAAATCACAAACCACACGGTCTATAATCTGAGATTACATAGGATTTGGGACCCTCCTTGTTGTGGCTATGGTTTCAAGAGATAGTAAAGTATCACATGGAGCATGACCCTATCAATCAACATGTACACTCTCCCTGGTGATTGGGCGTGTACCTAAGAGGGTACACGGATACAGGTTGGTGTACATATGTTGGAATACACTATGTATTCCCTCACATGGACATAGCTTAGACCAGAGTACATGGGATAACCCATGTATGGGTACAATAGAATGGGTACACTAGCTATTTCTTGTACTAACACACTGGTAGAGTACACAGGCATCCTACACTCAGTGTACTTCTACACAGTTATGGGCAAGAGACACAGGTCATTTACACGGGTAGGATCCATATAAATAGGAAATTGTGTTTAACCCATCTACAAATCATGTACTTTTTTTATACATGGCTTGGATCCCTTGTCATTTGTATCATAGGAAAGTTTTATTGGGGTGTGTTCCCCTTATCCTTTCCTTTTGGGTCAGTATGGAATCATGTCTTGTACATAGGACCACAATACCTTCAGTATGACTTCTTGGATAGAGTAATTGGAATCCCTCTATAAGTCGCATAGTGAAATTCTCTATTCATATTTGTTCCCTTGGTGGAGTTATTGGTATCTTCATGACTAACACTACATGGGTGTAGATCCTCTACATATCATGTTAATCCAGATTGAGTTGTTGGTATCAGCCCATGGACTTGGGAGTGATCCTCATCTGTGTATAGTAATCTCTTAGAACTATCAACATGGAATTATAATGATGAGACCCAACAATCACTACCTCTGAGACGGACATAAATTATGCTATCAAAATTTTGAGTGTGTTCTACCAGACAAGTGATTTGAGGAATCTTCGATATGGAATCATAGGTCAGTAAACTATGGTTGAGACTTACCCCTAGATTGTGTGTCTTTGTTGAGTATACCAAGATATTCTTGTTATATGTAATTTATATATATACCTATATAGATATAACTTTATTTCATTTGTTTTATGATTTTTGGTTTTATGGTGTCCTATTGAGTAATTTTATACTCACCCCTCCAGGGGTTTTTCCTACATGTGTCTTGTCTTGTGCAGACGATTGACCTTTTTACAAAGTCCATAAAGGACTAGAACCAAAAGGTGATTAGTGAGACCGGATAGATAGATGTGTGTTCCTATGATATTCTAACAATAATACCATTTCACTTTCTAGTTGGACTTATGTTATATAATTTCTGGTGGAATTTAATTTATCCCTATGTACTTTAATTTATTTCATGTCTTACTATGGTTGTGGGATTTAGATGTATTCATGCATGGTTGTTCAGTTATTTTTATATTTCATCATTTTATAGTCTTGGAGATGTGTGCATGTGTACAGGTACTTAGATTAAGGCCTCCCATGTTAGTGATATTCCTACTTGATGCATGCTTCTAGCCCCTATCCTATTGGAGGTGGGCATGGGGAGTCACGGCACGGGCCCCACTAGGATAGGTTGGGACATAGCTACTTCCAGGAATGGATTATGAGAAAGTTCCAACATCTTCCTAATATCTTATCTATATTCCCAAACAAAATAAAAAAATAAAATAAAATTTCTACTCTAATACCACTTTGTGACGTCCCAACATGGGTGTCACTCAAAGGTTCCCTTATCTGATGGCCCACATGACCTCAAGAACACCTCCCCACACGTAAAGGTTTACCAACAACAACAAGGGAATAAGGTGTGTCCATAGGGAAACTATTACATCATGTTAGAGTGGATAAAAACATATATATAATGATAATAGTATATGGACCAAAATATAGGAATCAAGATAATTTATAAATAAACTGGCAGTGGAAGATAAGAAAAAACATCCACAAATAATAATCAACTCAAAATATGAATTGTATCATACTCAAAAGATGATGATGTAATGCCTTGTATCTATAAAATAATTAAAAAATTATACATGAAATTAAGAAATACTTGTTATACAAAAGAATAAAAAATAATCCAAAAAATAACCACAAATCCCAAGAACTAGCTCGGTCATCTAAAACTAACCTCCATCTTAAGAAAAAAAGAAATTTAGGTGTCCAAAGTGGGTTGCTTCTACTTGTCTATACATGCGATCATATAATCTACTTGGGTACCCATGGCATCCGAGATAGGGTGTAAGATTAATCTCAGTTGGCCACCACTAGTGGCGTCTATAAAATTTAGTATGTATATATAAACTAACAGTGCGAAGGCATAAATAAATATAAGTAATGACAAAAAAATAACTCATGAATACTTCAACCTTAGCTGGTAATGTCTCTGAACATGAGATCATTTAATAAATTCATTTAAGTTCATTTTATATAGATATATCATGTGAGTGTATCAACAACAATATAATAGATCATAATAATAATAAAGGAGTTTCCAAGGTATAACCAAGGCATCCTTGACCTCATGGGTAATCCAACTCATAGTAGTACCTCATGCACTCTAGTAGTAAAGGGGTCTGAGTGTAATCCAAGGGGAGACACTGAAGGTATTTCACTATTAATGATTCTAACTGATTCCATGTGTATCATCCATAGTATTTTTAGGCTAGTAATTACTGATCGAAATAGGGTGAATCCATTGAACCACAATTCTGAAGACATCAAGTTGGATCCAAGGAGTGTATCTAATGCATCCTAATAATCCAAAATATCTATTAGGTGAGTTTTTGGTACTACACTATGGAATTCACATACTAATTCAAATACCAAGTTCCATGTTTTGTATCTCACTTGGCAATTGGATCATTGAATTGAGATGACATTCTCTGAGTGCTAAAGGCATTCCCTCAAGAATCCCAGGTTGGCTCAAGTCTGACCATCCCAATAAAGATATAAATGTCTAAAGAAATAGGCAACATATAAATATTCCATTATTTATTTAGGCCATTAAATACTCATGAATTCTAATAATTAAATTGGGTTCATTCTAATACATTTTGAAAGTGTGACAAGGTATATCAAGGACATGAAACCATTAATCACTTTAATTGGTTAATCATGTATTAGGTTCACTCATTTATCTTTCATATTCATGACCTGATGGGATAAGGATATGAAACCATATGAATTTAAATTATAATTTAACTAGGCAAGTGAAACTTATAAATACACTTTCCATTAAACAATTAAAATATTTATTAACTAATTATAACACTTTCCTTATCAATGTCAAGTCATGTCACACCTAAATAGTGGAACAAATAGTCATACTAAATCCAATAAAGGTATAAATAATGAAGCATCCTTCTTAGGGTGGAAAACATTGAGATAAAAACCTCCAACAACATGATGATATGTATATAAAGGGATCCAAAATACAAGGACAATGATTATAAATATGGAATATTAATTTTAAGAATAAATGCATGGTGAAACCAGGGTACGCACAATGAAGGTAATTTATAAATAATGATACATTTAGGGAAAATTAATATACCACATACATTAGGCCAGTAGTACTCTCCCTATCTAGTACCAACCTTTAGTTTGGAATAGATTGGAAGGAAATGGAAGAATGGATCAACACCCTAAAAATATGTCATATGAGCCTGTATCAAAATAGCATCATGAGAGGAATAAAAATAAAAAACTGAGCCTACATAATGAAGATATTATCTTGAATAATACAACGATTCAAACAGAAATTTGGTCAGAAATTTATAGAGATGGAATTAATGAAACTAGATTACTTCCATAGATCTCATTTTTCCACTAAAAGATAAAATGAGAGAGGGTTCTAATCAAATAATAATATAAGATAAAATGGTCATTTTACCTTGAAATTATATTTTTCAAAGTTTGGATGCATGGTTTTACAAACTGTTCACCAACTGTGAACACATCACTACCTCAAGAGGGAACCCATGTAGTTTTAGAAACCATGTGCCAACCGTATTGTATACCTTTTCTAAAAAGTGAAGGAATCCCACACGGTCATGAAGCCTTATGGGAATTCTTAGGGTAAACCATGTTCCCTTTCCACTATAAAATTCCCCCACACTATTTGAGTAAACTACAGTGACTGGATCACACAGTTTCTACTAACTGTTCAGCCCAGTTTCTTCTTCCACTGGTCGGGTTTCTGTGCTAAAACCATGGCTTAGACACCTCTGAAATTTTTCTAACCATATTAGGAATCCATAACTGGTCAAAAATAATTAATTAGACCAAAATTTTAAGGATCCACACCTAATAGAAAAATATGTTTCTTACAGAAAACTATACCCATTATTTTATAAAATATAATCCTAAAATGAGTCATGTATCTTTATTGTTTATAATACATGAATCATAAATGAACCAAAGAACATGACACATTTGAGAATAAAATTGGAATAAGAGATAATTATTTAGACTAAAAATAATTATAGACAATCATTTCATTAGTTATTGATAATTACTAATGTAGTCATAGTGGATCAAGTTCGCTCCTCATTCCATAATATCTTTATTTAAGGTTCACTCTCATGAATATCATACTAAATACAGTATCCTACTTAATGGAGTCCACTCACCCTTTTAGTCCTTATTATCTCATGAGATATCCATCCTTACACAATAAAACATGAAGTATGTATAAATACAATCCCACCTATCACAGAATGAAATTTATACATATGACTTTTATAAGATCATAAAACATCCTTCATTTTAGAAATGATGGAAAGGAAATTTTTTTCTTAAAAAATCCAAAAAAATATCATAGAATAACCAATGGAAAATAAAAAGGATTCAAAATTAACTTGTCATCCTAATCATAAACCATCCAATAAATAATAAGGATTGTATCAATGGTTTATATCCTAATTAAATCATAAGTAACATAAAAATATGTAGTCTTACAAGAAAAATGACTTCAAAAAATTATATGGTACATTTTTTGAGGAAAATACCCTTTTAAATTTCAAAACACTTATTTAAAATATAAAAAATCCCAAAATATTAAAGAAACCCTTTTCTTTGTAAATAACCGTAGAAATATGTAATGGAAGCTTCAAATCATTGAGAGGTTATGATGAGTAAAAATTATGCTCATCACATTTACATTTAAAATTGATTCTTCACGCATTTTTAGTAAAAATTAAAAAGTAAATCACTTGGAAAAAGACAAGAAGATTCATTTTAAAAAATTAATAAAAAATCAATCATGGGAAAAAATAACTGTATGAAATCTTAAGATAATATTAAAATCATTATTGAAAACATTTTTAGAATAAATTGATATGGAAGAAAAATTATTTTCAACTGAAGAGGTAAATAAATCATGTATTCCTTATAAATATCATTTTTGTCACTTCACTAATTGAAGAATGGGTAATTAAAAGGAAAAAATTTAATCTCTATAAATAACCATAGCAAAATAAAATTTATAAAATTCTTTAAAGATATTTCATAAAATTTTATTATTTTAAATGTAATCATAAAAAATCATAGTAAATAACGAAATTTCAACATAAGTCCCTTTCCACATGTTCAACATGCTTAAAAAAATCTCTAACATCCGGTAAAAAAATTAAAATTTATTATAATTATATACCCAAATCATGTACATACTTATTATTTTATATAGTATCCACTTATAACATTTCAATACCCATTTATTAATAATTCTTTGGTAAAGTTGTTATTTCTAGGTGTTAACTATTTCATTTTGTATAGAAGTTTCATTACTACAGTTCTGGTCATTATAATTTTATCAAGGTTAAATAATATATAAAATCTTAAACATTGTATATATGTAATATATTCGTTATATATATATTTATAGTGCTATATAAAATTTAGGTATTGAAAAATGAATTACACTCTTCATGGGGAAGGTATGCCTTATGTATGCATGAATTTTGTTTTAATTTTTTTATGGATGGAAAACAAGGAAGATAAATAATAATTAACCTTTAAAAAATTATATTAATGTCATAAATTATATATATATTTATTAATTATGTCCTTATAATTATCGAATTAAATTGGTGATGAAAAACAAATTACACTACTATGTGGATACGGTAAGTCAGACCTATGCACGAGTGATGTTTTTGAATTCGATATGATGGAAAAAAGGTTTATCATGTTTTTTAAATAACAATAATAACAATTCATTATATTTAATTTATTATTTTATAATGGATACTAATTATTTATAGGATTTATACTAATAAATATCATTAAAAACGCTTGGTTAAGAGTTATACATGTTCGTTAAGAAACCTTTTATGGCTTACACATTAATCCTTAAAAATAATTAACTTTTGGTAAGAATGTAATCCCTAGGATGTTTTAATATCATATAAGATGATATCATGGTAGGTATTTTATAAGATATAAGGATCAAAAATTGTGAATAATTATAGATAGGGGAGTACTTTTATAAGTTAGGGGAGGCGTAATCTTGGAATTACATAAACTATTAAATTAATATGATTTAAATATAATATGATTTTTAGTATAAATAATATCAACCAATAAAATTTGGGAACTTTTTTTTATGATTTTACCCATATCTCTTAGTTTTTACCCTCTGTTAACCCTTTTGAAAATTACTACAAAATCAACGTTTTTAATCTTGATGGGTCAAGAAAGTTATTATAAAAGGAATAGAGACCCATAAATTGACCATGGTAGAAATATTAAACTATATGAAATTATTTTTTTAGAATATATTTATTTTATTAATTTAAAATATTTTAATAAAATATTTTTTATTATAAAATATCATTAATGCCATTTTTGGAAATACAAGAAATATGTACAGATAATATGTGTCTAACTTATGTCAAATTGTTCAAAAATGACATGGATTAAAATATAAGGAATATATTTTCTTAATATAATCATATATTCTATTTTTAATAGGTTTAAATATCATTTCAATCATTTTATTTGGGTTTAACCACTTGGTTAACCAATTTTAACCTTAATTTTGGTAAGGAATTTTTGATATTAAAGGGTTATAATTTTAGATATAACGAAAAAATTTATTTATAAATGTAAAAGGGGTGATATTTTATATTATTTATCTTCATAATTATCCTCTTTATATATTTTATGGTTTTTAAATAATTCAATGAAATATATGTCACATAAAATACTATTAATGTAATTTAAGAACTATTCACATAATTTGAATTTAAAGACAACATGAAAAATAGAATTAGAATATAAACCTTTAAAACATATAAAATATCTTATATTTATCTATAAAATTCTTTTTACACTTTAACTCACCCAAAAAAATAAGTTTTATATTTTTTAAAATCATTTAATTGATTTTTTTACAGTTTGGACAAGCATTGTGTCGGCATTTCATAAGAATTTAATGTAATTATATCATCACTAAAAAACAAAAAAAAAACTAGGATAAAAAATATATTATTATTTTAAATATAAATTTATAACCAATCATGAGTTTCTTTTATCCCTCTCACAAATTATTAGAGATATTAAAATTGTACCATCCCACCCAAAAATCCATTGAATCGTGCCCTAAGACGGTTAACCACATGACCTCAAGTGTGACTACATATATATCAGAGGAATCTAAATAGAAGTGAGGTCCTAAGTTTTGTTAGTGTGGAGAATATTTCCTCATTGATCATAGTGTGACACAGTTGTATATAAAAATGTTAATTAGTGGAAATATAAAAGAACAAGAGACAGCAAAATAATACATTAATATACAAGGTAAATAAACAGGCAGAGGATGAATAAAAAATAGATAAAAAATGATTATGGTTATCATTCAATGGAGATATAAAAAAGTGTACATGGAATATAGGTGATATAGTAATATACTACATGATAAAAAAATACAAAAAAGACCAAGATATTAAACTACTAGCATCATGAGAATAGGCTTGGTCATCTGGTCGTGTACTCCATCCTATAACTAAAAATAAAACATCAGATGCTTCAATCATCCATTAATCTATAGCTCTAGTCATAAACTCTAATCAGGTACTATGGTTACCTCAAGAAGGGTGTGAGATATAATCAAAATTCCACCACAAATGGTGTCTATAAATTCTAGTTTTTGCATATAAAATGAGTAAAGTGCCAAAAATAATAAATGTAAGGTAATAAATAAATAAATATATCAGGCTAGGATCCTTATGGAATTCGAGACTGATACTACCTTCTTCATCCTAAGAGGGATCTACCAGAACCATGAGAACCTGTACAAGTATGGTATTTTTTAATAGAATTTAAACATAAATAAGAATCAATAAGTGGACCGTCCCTAAGAATGTGATTTGGATTGGATGATACAACATTGGAATATCAGTTATGCAATTTATTTCTTCAATTTGAAAGTAATTACATGAAATTAATAGGAGGAACCCAGATCCCATCCATGGTTAACCAAAAGGAATCCCATGTATCACTACAGGGTCACTACAGGATCACTACAATTACCCAACACTATAAGAGTCTGCCCAAGGTTATCCATAAATGGAATACAAAGTATCACTCTCATCTTTGAATGAAATTATCCCTCTGAGCCCAACCTTGGTATCTCACATAGGGGACCAACTGTCACTTTTTTATGGGTGTAACCGTCTATCCACTAATCCCATCCATGGTGGCTACCCTAGGGAACCAATATCACTTGTACAAAGGTAAAAATGTGCATTGTGAGCACATCCAAGGCATACCAAGTATCACTCTTGTTGGATATATAATCTATTTAACAGTTATAATTACAAATCAGGATGATCCCATCCATGGGGATGCATAAATTTAATTCCAAGTATTTATCAAATATTGCTATGAAATAAGGTTTATCTATCAATATCTCATAACATTTAACAAGAGTACAATTCATAATACTTTATTCAAGGTTGTCCAATTCATTTAATTAAACATTTATAGATATTGCCTAAGCATAAATTCCCAAAACCATCCCTATCATTTTTCCTTAGTAAACATCACATTAAAAAACTATTTATTAAAGGTCAAACACACACACCGAAAATGAGGATTAACAAATTAAAGAACAGTGGCATTTACACCCACAAGGAAAACCACACCCATGGGGGTGGCTCAAGTCAAGGAAATTATCCAATGGTGATGACTATCTCTTATCTAGGACCATACTAAGAATGAGAAACCATTTAAATTAATTTTTTAAGAACTTTAAAGGTTCCTCCAAAAAATTAAGGTGTACAGAGTAGTAGTGCATGTTATAAATGCAACTAATCTTGAGACAAAGTAACTCGACCAAATTACTTAGGTTATTATATGATGACTCATCCATTACCAACCCTTTATTTGATATAGAATGGTATAAAATGGAAAAGTGGAAAAAACCCTAAAAATAGAGAATATGATCTTGCACCAAAATATCACATAAAAGTGAAGATAAATGATTACTGAAAGGAAGAGGAATGGATAGTTTACTATCAAATATCCAACATGACTAGTGGCGAAGAGAGTAGATCTTGGATAGAGGAGGAGATAAAGGACATAAGAGATGTGTGGAGGGATCTCTATCACATGGAGCCTATTGGAGAAATGGGATTATATAAAAATAATCCCAAGAATCCATTTTTAAAAAACTGACTTGTGCATTTACATGGTTTTTAAGAATTATATATTATGTAAAGCTCCATTTTTTTCCTCCTAGGAAAACCCAGTTCACGACAAGCAATGGTCCTAGACAAACCATTACATGTCATGTCTCTAATACATGTTGTCTATTCATATTACACACTATGTATCATGTACACACCATGTATGTTGCATGCAGGTATCCTTTGACCCTTCTGATACCTCCTTTCCTAAAATGATCTGATTAGATATTAGGCATGGATTTTCGGTTTAATAAAAACTATAAATAAAATGTACCACACTAAAAATTTAGGATGTTATAACCTACCATCCTTAAAACAACTCATCCTTGAGTTTCCCTTCTGAATTTTCTAAAAACATCATTTAAGAATAGTTCAATCCACTAAGTAGGTACATTGGACCCTCTCTCTCTCTCTCTTAGGTCTCTTCCTATATATGTTTGTGCTGACCTAGCACCCAGACCAATGGAACAAACCTACCTTGAAGAGCCTTCATGCTCTGAAAAACAATACATATCAGATACTCCATAAATTATGCATATACTTACAGATCGATTTTCTTAGGGTCAAACAAATAGGATGGGTCAAAAATAGTAAGAGAGAAGCTGTGATACGTAGAAAATGTCATGCATGGCATGATACCTTTGAAACTATCTATGACACAATCTCGGTGAAACTCATAGAAAGAACCTATGTCTCACCTCGAACAACAAAGGTTGATGGTGATGATTGGTATAAGACTTAAGGGTGGATTGATTCATATTAATATGCTTCTGAGTCAATTATACTTACTATGAAGTCTCTTAAACAAGATGAGGACCCAGTAGTGTTTTCTCACCAGCCTCTAACTAGCATAGGGAGAACAACACGACCTACTATAAAGGGCCTCAAAGGGAGCCATCTAAATCGTTGCCTAAAAATTGTTATTGTATAAAAACTCAACCAAAGGAGTATGTTTCTCCAAAGAACAACCAAAATAAAGGGAACATTCTCAGAGAATGTCTTCTAACATTCATATTGTCTTCTTACACTACCTATCAGTCGAATGGTGATATGATGTTGTCAAAAGAATCTGTCAAATCAATTCCTTATATAACCCTTGATAGAATTGTGATGTAAACTAAGATTCTTTATTTGATATGATATAATGGGGAAATTACTAAAGGCAGAAAATATCCCATATATAAATACTCCCAAGCTCATCAGTTGAGAAGGTTTCCTGGATAGGTAGGAAGTGTGAGACCTTAGTCAACCTATCGATGATCACCCATACCACATCACTTCCTGAAGGGGATCTCTAAAAACCTATCACAATGTCTATATTGACATCATTACATTTTCAATAAGGATTAGAAAGATGTTGTATAATTCCATTAGATCGCTAGTGCTCCACCTTCATCTGCTGATAGGTGGAACACCTCTTTAAAAACCTTCAATATACATCTTCATACCTAGCCACTAATATTTATGATGTATGTATGGATACATCTTGGTAATACTATGGTGAAATTCACAAGACGATGCATGACATTCTCATATCATCTCTTACTATATGTATACAGAAACCTAGATATGTCTAAAGAAGTGTATGATCTCATTATCATTAACAACTAAATCAAATGGTGGGTTATCACCTGAGGTACTCTCCCTTTAGAAAGGGGCCATTGTATTTGATACCTATATCATCCACACACATTCTAAAAGAAAGGATTTCACTACTATAGATGATAAAATAGGTTTCATCTGATATTCCTGAACCTCTAGGTGCATCTCAATAAACAGATCCATAAACTAGAACTCACTACTGGCCTCCAAGATGGAATACGTTTGAGTCTTCTAGATCATGGAATTAGCTACTGCATTTCACCTTATCTATATAAGAAAGATCAAATTTAAATGACTACATGTATTTTACCAACCTGCAGTGTCTCAAATTCAATTCATGCTATGTGGAGATGTATTTAAGACTTTTTTATCTGTGTAAACAATGAAATGATCACCAAATATTAAATGTCTCCAAGAGAGTGAAGTATTAACCGTGACTGCTAGCTCGACTTCATGCATAGGGTAATTCATCTAATGAGGTATCAGTTGGTATGACCCATATTATACAACTCGGTCTCCCTACATCATAACTACCCATATCCCAACTCCTGAAGCATCATAGTAAACAATATATCTTCTACATGTATTTGGTTTAATTATGAACGATACTGAATTTAGTCTACCTTTCAACTCCTAGAAGGCTATCTCACAAGCTTAAGACCAGAATAACTTTAGAGCCTTTTTAGTCAAGCTCATAAGAGGCACTACTAGGAAGGAGATATCCTAAATGAATTGTCTGTAATAGCCAACATTCCCTAATAAATAGTCTATTTCAAATTCATTCTTAAGATGCTCCTAGGAAACCAGGGTGATCACCTTCTCTAGGTCAATAGAAACTCTGAAATCTAAGATAATATGAATAAAGAATTAAACATTATAGATCCAAAAGTGGTATTTTATTACCATAGAATATAGTCGATTCTATATCAGTGTATTTAGGATGATCACAATATGGTTGGAATTGTCATGTTCAGTGTGAGAATACACCAAAACATCATCAAGGAGGACTAAAAAAAATGAATCTATGTATGGGTGGAAAACTCGATTCATCATGTCCATGAAAACTATTAGAGTTTTCGTAAGTCTAAATAGCATAACCAGATACTCGTACATTATGTATCTACTTCGGAATGTTTTATGTTGTGTTTATAATGGTCTCACATGCACCTGATAGTAGCCTAAACATAAATCGATCATAGAGAAAACTTTCACCCCTTGGGGTTAGTCAAAGTGATTATCTATTAGAGGTAGTGGATATTAGTTCTTAACCATATATTGGTTCAATTGCAAGTAATACTTGCAAAACCTAAGGGTATCTTCCACTTTATTAGAAAAAATGACCACTGAACCCCAAGGTGATGTTCTAGGTTATATAAAACCTTTCACTTTAAATTACTCCAACATCTTATTGAGTTCAGGGATCTCAGTAGGTTTTATCCTATAGAGATGAATGAACACTGGTTTCATACATGAAACTAGCTCAATGGTGAAATCTAACTCTCTTATAGGAGGCAATCTAGAGATAACATTAGGGAAGATGTCCATGATATGGTCCACCAAAGGAGGTATTTTATAATTTGCCTAACCTGATCTTTCAGAAAGAGACTCTCCATTTTGGTTATCACCCTAACTATCACATGATGCTTAGGTCCAGTTCAAATCGCCTAGATATCCCATTTGTACTTATGAATATATGTACTACCCTCAAGGGAGGTAAAATACACCCTAAGATGATAGAAATAAACGTGGGAAATGTGTGGGACTTGTGATTCCATTTTGATAATGATGTAAAAACGATTATTCTCAAGGATAAAGAAATTCCACAACAAATGGTACCCACCTATATCTAGGAGAACTCTTTTCACAAGCGTATACTCCCTGATTGGACCCCTAACAGTGTATCGATAGTCATCACACCACAAAAGTATTCCATCTTGAGTCCTAGATTTCCATAATCGAAACTGACATAAAGAAGTGTGATGAACCTATATGAAATATAGAAGAAACTAAAGTAGGGGCTTCCATAATAGTACCTTATATAGTAGAAGTCATGGAATCTAATTCTAATTTGTAGGTTTCACTATATAGATATTGCTAGATCTGCGCCCCTAAGATGCACTGTGACTAACCTAGGCAGGTCCGATCTGATGGCGCAGAACCACTGAGGACTAAATACCTCAACCACTTACACCTCCTCAGTCAAATCAACTAGTAATATAACAACTTCCAGTCTGATTTGGAGATGATGATCTTTCACTTGAAAGTGGTGTCGGTAAAAATCCCTTCTCATTGGGTATAGGAGGTAAATTTTAGCAGAAACCTTCTAGGTGACCCATCCTACTACAATCTTGACACTCAATTGGGTTCCTCTTACATTGGGGATTCATATGGAATATCCTACCACGCTGGTGACACACTAAATATCTTTCTTTATGTGTCATATAGCTTGAATTGTCCCCACATGAACCCGTAAAATGACCTTTCATACCACTAGATGAATTTTATTCCTGTCTCAGAACTGAATGACCATGGATCATTTTGTCAGCTTCCTTCAACTTCTGATCTATGATGAGGTCATATCTCACTATCTTAGAAATTTTAGTCAATCAGAATATGTTCACCTATGATCAGATGGTGTATGTGAGCTCATCCTCAAAATTTCTCACAGCTGTCAACTCATCACCGGTCAGAGTTGGTGAAAATAATGAATCCTAGGGAAACAAGAGGATTACAACATCGCCGACCTAACAACCAGATGAAGATTCATAAATTCTCTAGTACAACCTTATTGGAATTTATAAGAAAATAAATAATCATAAAAGACTATTTGTGAACCCACCAACACAATATCTAGAGGACGTCTGGCTGAGGTGATGACATCCCAATAATGTTTAGTACAATCACAAAGCATATTGTTGTCGATATTGAACCTCCACTATGCAGAATCTATAGTTGCTCAAAGATCTATAATGTGTCCTCTATCCAAGACTTAGCATCCTGAGGACCATTATCCCCCCAAAAGGTTATAAAGGATGTTGTTACTAAAATTACCACATCAATTTTACCATAGAAGGGGTAGTTCATAGTGCTCAAATATAGAATACATAAAATGGAAGAAGGTATCTTGGAACAAAACATTGGATCTCGGTGGAAGTTCAACAGGAGGTACCTCAGGTATAACTATAAGAGGTAATTCTAGTATCTCGGAGCCCACCACCTCTAGAGAATGTCCATGACCACCCTCCTAGCATATAACTCGAGGACATCGTGGTATCATATCTCTAAAATTTCCTAACGAACACCTCAAAAATGATTTAAACACAGATAGGAAACATTGAAAGTAGGAAAGTATAGGTACACAATGTAACACCTAGATATATTTTTTCAATAAATAAAAATTTTCATTTTTATCTTTCATTGCACTAATTCAAACATTCCTTTCAAATGGAACTGACTTGGCATAGGTTGCACGCAACACCGACTTGGTGTACGATACACGCAACACTGAGTTTATATGAAACATATCATTTATTATAATTATTATCTAAATGAGATAATCATAACCTAGTGGTTAAAACATAGTTATATGAATATTAATAACTACTTTTCAAATATTGATAATAAAATATTTGATTCTTATTAAACTCCTATGTTTAAAAATATCATTTTCTCTAATGAAATGATTTTAATTTTCTTATAATAAAATTAATTTTAGATACTAATGAAACTTTATTTTTAATAAATAAACATCATTTTTGAATTTGGAATATTAAAATTATATTAGGAGAAATTTTTGGTATTTTTTTGAAAAGTTTCATTTTTTGATGAATTGTGAAAAATTCTTCTTTATAGTTAAAAACTGACTTTTTCATTTAAATGATTATTTTATGTTAAATTGATCTTAAATTCACCATATAATAGTTATAAATATATTAATAAAATTACTTCATTAAAATTATTTTATAATATAATTATATAAAAAAATTATTGAACTTGTAAATGTCTGTTTTACCCGCCTTCTAGCCACACTTGTAAGATTAGAATTAGACATAATTTTTTCACTTTTATGTATTGAATTTAAAAAAAAATACATAAATGGTTATAATAAGTATAAAAAATTTGTTCTAATAAGATCAAAATATATTTTTTAGAATGGTAACTATTAAATTTTAGTTACCACATTAAAAGGTAAATATTGTAATTAAAGGTAAAAATAATATTATTAAAATATAAAATTACCCTAAAACATGTAATAATTTAATTTTATATGTATTTTTAGACCTGAATCAACCTTAATCCAAAAATTTTATCCTCTTTAATCCACTATTTTTTGATTAATACTTTTATTATATTTTATTTAAAGAAGTGTTAAAAGAGTCATATTAAAAATTTAATAAATAAATAATTTTTGGTATAATGTTACACATAATATATATTCAACTATAATTATTAATTTCAAATATAAGAAATTTATATTCTTCATTATAATTTATGTTTAATTTTTAGAGAAGAAATAACTTAATTAAAGTCTTGTACAATGATGGTGTAGTAATTTTATAATTAATTGATATATCAAATAAATGATATTAAAAATATTAAAATAAATATAAATTGGATTAATTAATGACTTCCAATAATTTTATAGATAAATTAGATATGTTATAGATATATTGGAAGTATTTTTTTGAATTTATAATGTTGTTTAATATTTTAAAAAATGAAAATATTAAATAGTATCAAAATTGAAGTAAATGATACTTTAAAATAAAAAATATTTTATTAAACATTATAAAATTTATAAAAATCTAATTATCATAAAACTAAATTTTATATTGTTAAATATGTCATAATGGATCCAATTGGGGTTTTATGGAAATTTATTGTAACTATATTAACCCTATAGTGTCAAAAGACACGTTTTCACAGTGAGAGTTAAATTGTTTAAATAAAGGTTAAAGCCAAAATATAAGACAAATTATATGACCAAAAAATGTTTAAAATTAATTTATTAAATTTATTTATACCAGTCCTCCTATAAAATTCTATATAACTCACTTTTGAGATATTATAAATTGAAAATCAATTTTTAATAAATTAATAATTTTGGAGTTTCCTAAAGTGCCCCCCTTATAAAAGGGAACATATCCTTCTCATTTATTTACACATATAAATCCTTTTGGCTCATAAAACCCATGATCATTTCCATTATAAATTCCCACCCTTATTCCTAGATTATTTTATTGGGAAGAAGGCAACTCAAGGAAGCCTTTTGGCACAAACCAAATGGAGTTACTCTATTAATAGGTAATGTCTTCTCTCAAGCTATTTTCCTTTATTTTCCTTATCCACCCACTCCACTATCTTTATTACATTATGGTATAAAAACACCATTATCCTCAATATTATAGTATTTTTTATGCTTATGGTTAAACCTACACTTACACACACCTCCATCTAATGGATATTGAGCATGTTGTTTTTGTGTATGGTGAACTATTGCCTCACAAAACGATGATTGTCCATTATTCTTTTACCAGCAATCATGGTTGAAGTTATGATAGAAAATCTATTCATATATAGAATATATAATGTTTATTATTTATATAAAACTCATTATTAATTTTTATAACTCATACCATTTTACATTCCATTTGGTGTTAATATGGTAATCTTGTTTGAGGAAGTCTGGAATACCGCCCCCTCAAAGCGATGTGATTCGTTCACACACCACATGAAATGTTTTAATGATGGGTTTAGTGAATATATATGATATAAAAATGATACTATAATAATTATATATATATATATATATATTAATAAATATATATATTAATAAATATATATATTTAAGAAATTTATAGACCTTCTTTCAATATGACAGTTAAAAAAGGAAACAATGTTCATGTGTGTGTACGGCTTACCGTCCCCATTAATGGTGTATTCCATTTCATTTTTCTTTATGATATTGGTTATTAAAATATACATATACTATATATACATGATATTTATATCATTATCTAAATTATAGAATCATAAAATAAGTATAATTACCAACAATATAACAAATTAAGACACGCGCGAAGAACAAAGCGAATTTTACCCAAAGTAAAACCACAACATAGGATCGTTAACAAGATGGTAATATATGGTCATCATAAAACCATATATGGTATTATGTATAAGAATATTCTTCTATAAATAATTTATAATAAACTTATATTTATTATATAGGTACTTGGTGTGAGTATAAAGAGATTCAAGACACAAGATAAGGGAAACTTTTCAATCTCATTATTTTTTGAGATTGTATATGCATAAGCATTTACTAGGGTTTATTTATCATCCATGTATATGTTTTCTAAAAGAAATTTCATAAAATGATTTAATATTCTCTTATGAATGATTAAATTCATTTTTACCCATTTTTTAATTTTTACAACACTGTTTGAAAGGAATCTTTATTTTATTTTCCATGCGAGATACTTTTTGACTTTTTCCAAAAAGGTACGAGAATAATGTTTTTTAACTTATGTTGTATGAATGGATTTTTATGATTTCATAATTACTTATTTCCATGAATCTTATCTTACAATTTTCCATGTTTATTTTCAAATAAATTCAATTCTTTTAAAATTGTGTGGTGTTTTAAGAAAAGAGAATGTTTTTGAATAATAAAGCATGTTTTCCTCAAGAATAAATTTCAAGAGTTTTATCAAAATTATTTTCCACATATGATTAAAGATATGTTTCAAGTATACTATAAAAATTATTATTATGGTTCATTATAATTATGATGGAATTATATTTATGAAATACATTTAATTTACATGTATTATGTTATGATGGAATGATGTTTAAGAAACCCATTTTATTACTTGGATTATGTTTATGATAAATGATTAATGTTTTTGTGGAGTACATAAGAATGATTTCATTATGAGATATTTGGGACCTATATCTCCCTTCAATGCATTATGTAAATATTTATATCTCATGAGATAAACTAATATGGTCTTGGGAGTGAACCTAGACTACTAAGACGGTCATGAGGTGAACCATGACTACTAAGATAGTATGTGGAGTGAACTGAAGATACTAATATGGTATGGTGATTGAATCCATACAACTTACATGGTATTAGCAGCAATTACGTAGATACTATGGAAATCATTATATATTTATTTTTTCCCATACTTCCATGTCTTATTCCTATGATATTCTTTCATGGCTTATGCACTTTATCTAATTGTGAATTATGTCCTATGAACTGCCAATATTTGTGTCATGATTCCTGTTATGATCAATGATATGAAGGGTATGATCTTCTATTTTTCACAATCACATTCTAAAAAACATATACTCCTAGTGGGAGATTATTTAGTTCATTTCTTTACCCATGTTATGTTTCCATATTTCCAAAGGCACTAGACCAATTACGAACTTTGGGAGTCTATATGTATAATTGTTAAGTATTTACCAAATTTTATGTAATATCGATGTTTTTAAAATTAAGGTTCACTATCTTTGGTATCAAATAAAATTTATATTTAACATTTGGAATCTATCATTAGAAAATTGTAGTGATAACCCTAAGAGTGTGCCTAAGATAAGTCTAAGGATAAGGAAAAGTATAGAAAAATTTCCTATAATTTTGGTGAATGATAGAGAGATTGGTTTCCTAGAAATACATTCCTTTCACGATACTACAAGTTTATGTGGCTTTAGAATAGATATACCTAGGTGTAATAAATCCGAAAAGATGTTCTGAGCCTGAATTTGGGTATTTTGGTACATGAAAACGAGCCTTGCGGAACACCTTGTTTGACACTATGAGGGGATATGATTTGGGAATTCACAAACTCTTTATAAAACAATATGAAGGATTTAAATATAAGTTGGCTATGAATAACCTAGGATAAACCTGAGGTGTCATATATTAAGGAAGGTGTCATAATTTATACATCCTATAAGTGATTTTTCATGGTTATGTGGTTCCTCATTATGATAATTATTTCTGACTTTATTCTTTTGGTTTTAGTCAATGGTTGGAACCTAAAGGAATGGTTTTAATGGTGAATACAATGGACTATTAAACAAAATTACTCTTGAGAAACTGAATGCTATGAGAGGTGGAATGAAAAACCTTGTTGCTATGCTCACACAGATTTATCGAGCTATGAATCATGGCAGAATTCCAAATGAGAAAATGAGGGAACAACATTCTATCTAGTCTTTCATGAGGTAATATCCACCTTCATTCAAATGGTCTTATGATCCACTTGTTGTTGAACAATGGATTAGTACTACGGAAAAGATATTCTCCATTATTTAGTGTTTGGAGCATGAAAATTTCATTCAAGTTATTTATTGGTTAGAAGGTGAAGAAGATCGTTGGTGGACTCTAATGAAGAATATGCGGCATCAAAATGAGATTGAATATATGGTTTGGGATGAGTTCAAGAATTTATTTTTCAATAATTACTTTCCTCGAATTATTCATACCAATATGGGGAAATGGTTCTTTGAGTTGAAGCAAAGGGATTATGAATCTGTTGGTACCTATGGGTATAATTTCACAAGACTTTCAAGGTATATTTTTGGAATTATTATCCAACCCAAAAGTAAAGTTGATAAGTAATTAGGTGGATTAAATCCAAGTATCGTAAGGACGTTGGCGATAAAAGGTGTTACTATATATGAGGAGATTGTGTGTTTTGAAATCAAGTTTGAAATGGAGGTGTGATTCACATATCAATCTCATGAATTTGATAATAAAAGGAATATAGAGTTTAAAGGAAACTCAAAAAACAATAAAGAAAAAAATATGAACTATCCTTTATTCTCTATTTGTGGGAAGAAACAAGGAGGAAATTTCTTTATGGGGTCTAATAAATTTTTTACGTGTGGAAAGGAAGGTCACCAGGAAATTGATTGTAGAAGTGACGAGAAGAAGTTAAATATTTTTTGAATGTGTAAAAAGTATTACAGAATGCACCCTCCAAAACTCAGTGCTGTAAGTGTGAGAAGAATGGGAATTATACTAACCAATGACCAAACCCATGGGCTGATGATGATGATGATCAAGGTCTGCAACCTCTTAACCTGAGGGAAAATGGGAAATCTTATAAAATCTCTATTTCTGAGGAGGTGTGCAATAATGACGTGATGAAAGGTGCACTTACCATCCACTCTAGAACTGGTAGTGTCATATTTCATTCTAGATATTCCCACTCTTTAAAATATAATGAATTTTCTAAGGGAGTTACTATTCCACCAAAGTAGTTAGATGTGGAATTTTTAGTTCAAACCCCTAATGGTATGATTATTGAATCTCAATTCTATGATTCCTATCTGGTTGAAGTTTATGGGAATGTGCTTCCTACAAATCATGTCATTCTTCCTTTGGTCGAATTTTATTTCATCTTAGGCATGGATTGTATTTCTCTACATAAATCCCACATGAATTTTCAAGAAAGTGAAGTTATGTTTGATATTTAAAACCCTCTAATGATCATCCATCAATGTGACAATAAGTATGATCTTCATATGGATATTACATCTATTGTATGGTTCTAAATTTCTATTCAAAAGGGTTATTTATCCCAAATGTTTTGGGACAAGATTGATATTGATAATATTCCTATTTTTTGGGATTTTATGGATGTCTTTCCAGAATATTTGCCTAATCTTCCACCAAAATCTGAATTTGAGTTCTCAATAGAACTCATACCTGGTTACACACCAATTTAAAAGTCTCCTTACAGAATAGACTTTATTGAGTTAAAAGAATTGAAGAAGAAACTCCGAGAAATACTTGATAAGGGATTCATTTGGCCAAGTGTGTCACCTTAGGGAGCAATGATATTTTTTTAAAAAGAAAGATGGATCAAAGAGACTCTGCATTGATTATCTAGAGTTGAACAAAATCACAATCAAGAACAGTAGCCTCCTCCCCATATTGATGAATTGTTTTATCAACTATGTATAGATCAATACTTTTACAAGATTGATCTTCATTACGGATTTCATCAATTGAGGGTCAATAAGGATTATATACCTAAGAAGACATTTCATAAAAGGTATAGAAATTATGAATTTATAGTGGTGTATTTTGGTATTACTAATTCCCCCTTTATCTTCATGGATTTAATAAATTCAGTATTTAGAGATTGCTTGGATATGTTTGTGGTAGTCTTTATATAAAATATTATTATCTATTTAAATAGAAAGGAAGAGCATGGAGATCAATTTATAATTGTACTACAGGACCTAAGGAAGGATAATTTTTATGAAAAAGTTACAAAGTGTGAATTTTGGATGAAAAAAGTTTTATTTTTGGGTCACATAGTCTCAAGACATGGTATAAAAATAGATACATCAAAGATGGAGTCTATTGAAAGATTGTATAGACCTACCACGATGATACATATTCGTAGAATTACTGGTTTAGATGGATATTATCAACCATTTTTGAATAATTTCTCACAAATATATAATCCTCTAACCAAGTTAACTCAAAAGGGTTTCGTGTTCCTTAGGAATGAGGAATATGAGGAAAATTTCAGGGAACTGAAGAGAATGTTGGTCAGTTCACATGTGCTGACATTACCATGTAGTGGATAAGGGTTTGTAATCTATAGTGATGCATCCAAGAAGGGATTTAGATGTGTTATTATGAAGAACGAAATGGTTATAGCCTATGCCTCATGAGAGTTGATGATTCGCGAGAAAAATTACCCAACTCATGATTTGGAGTTATCAACAGTACTTTTTTCGCTAAAGATATATATGCATATATTTATGGAGAAAAGTGTGATATATATAATTCTCACAAAATTATAAATTATATATTCACACAGAAGGAGTTGAACATGCACCAAAGAAGATTGTTATATTTGATAAAGGATTATGACTTCTCAATACATTACCACCCTGGGAAATAAAATAGGGTAGTCGATGCTTTGAGTTGAAAATATCATACTGGCTTATCTATTATGAGGTTCACAAAAGATAAAATATTCCTAGATTTGAAAAGGATGAATCAAAAAATCCAAAAAGAAGGGGAAATATAGTATCTTTCAAAATTGATTGTTCAACCCTCTATCCAAGTGAAGATTAAGGAGGAACAGAAGGAAGATGAAGAGATGAAAAAAAAGGTTAGAAATGCTCCAAATTTTAACCTTCATCTGGATAGAATGATGAGGTTTAAGAACCGTGTATGTTTTTCTTCCATATGATATTTGAAGAAGTACCTGTTAGAGGAATCCCATAGTTCTTCATTCTTTATTCATCGTGGAAGTGCAAAGATGTATAGGGACTTGAAAGAATAATTTTGGTGTGATGGAATAAAGAGATATATCACAGAGTTTGTATCATAGTGTTTGGTATGCCAGCAAGTTAAGGGTGAAATAAAAAAGTCTAAAGGGATGTTGAATCCATTAACTATACCTAAATGGAAATGAGAGAACATAACTATGGATTTTTTTCATTGGATGATGAAAAACCTCTAAAGTGTTTAATGCTATATGGGTGGTAGTTGATTGCCCTACTAAGTTAGCAAACTTAATTTCTATCAAAAAATATTTCTCTCTAGATCAACTTACAATGATATACGTCAAGGAAGTGGTAAGGTTTCATGGAGTACCACATTCCATTGTATCATATCAGGATCTGAGGTTTACTTCAATGTTGTTTCAAAGTCTTCAGAATAAACTTGATATAGAATTGAGTTTCAGCAGTGCATATCATCCCTAGACAAATGGTCAGTATGAAAGAAAAATTCAAACCCTAGAGGATATGTTGAAATATTTTTCTCTAGATTTCAAATGATGTGGGGATCAAAACCTTCCTTAAGTTGATATTTCTTACAATAATAGCTTTTACTCAAGCATTCGGATGGCTCTGTATGAATCCCTCTATGGGAAGAATTGTTGAGCTCCAACATGTTGGGAAGATGTTGGAAAAAATAAACCTATTGGGACCTAAGATTACTGAAGAAATGGTCGAGGAGGTTAGAACCATTCATCATCATATCAGGATATCTTATAGTTGGTGGAAAAGTTATAGTAATAACTATTGATGTGATCTAGAATTTGAAGTTGGTGAAAAATTGTTTCTACCAATGTCACCCTAGAATGAGGTTATGAGATTTAGGAAGAAAGGGAAACTAAGCCATAGGTATTTCGGTCCTTTCAAGATTTTTGATTGTATCGGGACAGTATCCTATCACTTTGAAATTTTTCCAAATCAATCTCAAATTCATGATGTGTTCCATGTATCTCTCCTAAGAAAGTATATACCTGACCCTCCACATGTACTGAACTCATACGTCATACCGCTCCAACATGATCTTTCTTACGAGGAGGAACATATTGAAATTATAGACTAATCAGAAAAAATTCTACAAAACAAGACCACTCACCTAGTTGATGTTTTGTGGAGATATCACAATCTAGTTGAAGTTATGTATGAACTTGAAGATATAATGAAGCAGAAGTATCCTCATTTGTTTTTACCTGAGTGATGAATTTTGAGGTAAAAATAAATTTAAGGGGGGTAGAATGTAACACTATGAGTTTTTATGGAACTTTATTTCAAATAAATTAAAATTTTCATTTATATCTTGCATGGAACTAAGTCAAAATTCCTTCCACATAGAACCGACTTGGCATATGTTGCACGCAACACCAAATTGGTGCATGATACATGCAACATTGGGTTTCTAAAAAACTTATATTTTTATAATTATTATCTAAATGAGATAATTATAACATATAAATTAAAAAATAGTTATATTAATTTTATTTACTACTTTAAAAATATAGATAATAAAAGATATGATTTTTGGTAAATTCCTTCTATGTTTAAAAATAATGTTTCCTTTAATGACCCTCCTTTAATGTCCTCCAAATAAATTTAATTATAGACACTAATAGAATTTTTCTTAATGAAATAAAAATCATTTATGAATTCATAATATCAAAATTATCTTAGGGTTAATTTTTTTTATTTTTATGAAAAGTTTAAATTTTTGATGAATAGTGAAAAACACTACTTTGTAGTTAAAACGGAATTTTTATTTTAAATAATTATTTTAAGTTAACATTTTTTATAAAGTCTCTATAGATAAATGATAAATATATTAATACAATTAATTCACTATAATAATTTTATAAAATAATTATATATAAAAAATTTATTGAACTTTTGAACATCTCTTTTACCTGCCTTCCTGCCACATTTGCGGGATAAGAATTACACATAATTTTAGCGCTTCTCTGAATTGAATTTAGAAAAACGAACATACATGGTTGTAATCAGTATGAAAAATTTGGTCTAACAAGATCAAAATAATTTTTGGTGAATATTAACTTTTAAATTGTATTTACCGCAATTAAAGGTAAATAGGGTAATTAGAGGTAAAAATAATATTTTAACAATATAAAACTAGCCTAAATTTTTTCCAAATTTCATTGGATTTTTTTCTTCCAAAATAAACATTAGTTTAAAAATATGATCTTCTTTAAGCCACTTATGTTAGATTAAGACATTTATTATATTTTATTTAAAGAAGAGTTAAAAGAGTCCTATTCAAAATTTAAAAAATAAATAATTTTTATAGAGTTATACGTAAGATAAATTTGACTATAACTATTCATATGAAATATGATACTTTTATATTCGTCGTGATATTTTTTTTAAATATTTAGAAAAGAAATAACTTAATTAAATTCTTCTATAATAATGATGGAGTAATTGCCTAATTAATTGAGATATCCAATAAATGATATTAAAAATATTAAAATAAATATAATTTGACTTAATAAATGACTTAAAAAAATTTTATAGATAACATAGAAATGTTAGTGACATATTTGAGGTATTTATTTGAAGTTATCAAGTTGTTTTGATCTTTTGAAAAATTAAAATATTGAATAGTATCAAAATTGAGATAAATGTTACTTTAAAATAAATAATATATTATTAAATGTTATAAAATTAATGAAAATATATGTTTTGGAGAAATAACTTTGATATTGTTAAATATATTATAAAATATCCAATTTGTGTTCGTTTGTAATTTTATAGTAACCATATTAACCCATTAGTGTAAAAAAATAGGTTGTCACAACAAGAGGTAAAATGCTTAACTAAAGGTTAAATCCAAAAGATAAGGTTAATTATATGACCTAAAAATGTATAAAATTAATTTTTTGATAGTATTTAAAACCATAATCATCTAAAATAATAAATTACTTACTTTTGTGCTATTTTAAATAGAAAATAAATTTATAATAAATTAAATGTTTTGGAGTTTCCTAAAGTACCCCTCCACTCTTATAAAAGGGAACCTCTCTTTATCTTGTATTCAGTCATATAAAGCCTTTTGGATCAGCCAAACCCTAACTATTTCTCCTCTAAACTTCCGTATATTCCTCCTAGAAGCCTTCCCTAGAAAAAAATGTAACACAAGGAAGGATTTTGACACAAACCAAAATAAGTTATCTGATTAAGAGGTAATTTCTTCTCTCAATATTTTTTTATTTATTATCCATATCCACCCCTCCACTCTCTTTATTCCATTTTGGTATGAAAACACTAGTATCGACAATATTCTAGAATTTTATTATGCTTAGGGTTCTACCTACACTTACACACGCCTCCATCTAATGGATATAAAGCATATTGTTTCTGTGTACGGTGAACTGCTACCTCACGAAATGATGGTTGTTCATTTTTTTACCACTGATCATGGAGGCCATTATGATAGGAAAACTGTTTTAATTATATCATATATTATATTTATTATTTATTTATGATTATTTATTCCTTTTTACAACTCAGACCATTTTACTTTCTATTTGGTGTTAATATGATAATCTCATTTGAGGAAGTGTGGACTACCTCCCCCTCAAAGAGATGTGATTCATCTACACACCACATGGAATGTTTTAAAGATGGGATTAGTGAAGTTATATGAAATAAAAATGGTAATGGAATTGAAATATATATATATGTATATATATATATAAATACATAAATATATAAATATATATTACATTTACACACCTTCATTGAAAATGACAATTAAAAATGAAAACATCATTCATGCGTACGTACGTCTTACCATCTCTATGAATGGTGTATTCCATTTCAGAATTATTTATGCTATAGATTATTAAAATATAAATATACTAGATATAAATGATATTTATATCATTTTATACATTATGGAATCATTATATAAGTATAAGGACCAATGATATAACAAATTAAGACACATGCGAAGAACAAAGCAAATATTACCCGAAGTAAAACCTTAGCATAGGATCATTGACAAGAGGGTAATATGAGGTCAAAATAAAACCATATATGGTATTATGTATAATAATATTCTTATTTTGAATATGTATAATAAACTTATATATATTATCTTGGAAGATTATGTTAGTACGAAGAGATTCAAGACACAAAGTAAGAGAAAATTTCGCAATCTCATTATTATTCAAGACTGTTTATACATAAGCTTTACTAGGGTTTATTTATCATCCATGTACATGTTTTATAAAAATGATTTCATAAAATTTTTTAAAGTTCTCTTATGGATGTTTATAGTCATTTTTACCAATTTTTGACTTTTTAATACATGGTTTGGAAAGAATATTTCTTTCATTTTCCATATGAGGTACTTTTTTACTTTTCCATAAAAATTACAAGAAAAATGTTTTTTAACTTATAGATCATGAATGTATTTTTATGCTTTCATGAGGCTTTATTTCTGTGAATATTATCTTACACATTTTCAAGTTCATTTTCAAATATATTCTTTTCTTTTAAAATTTTGTGTTGTTTTATGAAAAGAAAGTGTTTTTGAAGAAGAAAGGATATTATCCTCAAGAATAAAATTCAAGTGTTTTGACAAAATTATTTTCCATCAAAAATTAAGGACATGTTTCAAGTATAATATCCATAATATTATTATGGTTCATTATTGTTATGATGAAATTATATTTATGAAATCCATTTTTTGAAATGAATTATTTTATGATAAAACTATGTTTAAGAAACCCATTTTATTCCTTGGGTTATATTTATGAAAAATATTTTCTGTTTTTGTTGCACATATAAAAATTATTTCATTATGAGATGGGTGGGAACTATATCTCCCTCAAATTAATTGGGTAAATATTTATATCTCATGAGATAAACTAAGATGTTCTTGGTAGTGAACCTTGACAAATAAGACATCCATGGGATTGAACCATGACAACTAAGATGGTTTGAAGAGTGAACTCATGCTACTAATATGGTATGAGGAGTGAAACCATACTACTAAGATGGTATTGGAATCAATTCCTTGGATACTATGGAAATCCGAATATTTGTTTTCCACACTTCCATGTCTTATTCATGTTGTATGCTTTCATGGCTTATGCTATTTATTTAATTATGAATTATGTCCTATGAACTGCAAATATTTATGTCATTATTTATATTATGATCATTGATATATAGGTTATGATATTATATTTTTCATGATCACATTACCGTACCCTTATACGTGTTTTTATGCTTATATGTATCCCTTTTTTACCCTTAATAAGCATTTTAACTCACCCCTTTTATGTTTCATTCCCCCAGGTTATGACCATATATACTATGTATAAAGTATTTAAGAATGGTTCTAGTCAAGAAGAACCTAGTGGAAGATTATGTAGTTCATTTATGTACCAGTGATATGTTTCCATGTTTCCAAATGCACTAGACTAATTATGGTCTCTGGGAGTCTATTTGTATAATGTTTAAGTATTCCGCAAAAGTAATGTAATGTAAATGTTTTAAAAAGCATTGGTCACTATAAAAATTCTTCCCATAAATAAGTCACACCTCCCAACCTCCTTCTAAATAGAAGTCTAGATACTAATAAGATCACAAGAGTCAAGAGAGAAACTTTTCATATCCAACTACTAAGGCCAGGTCATGTTTGAGGCCTCAGACAACACAGAAGAGGTTCTATTATATGGAGTGTCAATTATATGATATAGAGGAAAACACCCTTTACATTAAAATTGGAAACACCATTTAGTTTTATACATTTTAATCTAAAAATTATTTTTATTTAAGTTCATTTTTATTTATATGGATATAGATATCTCAATCTGGTTAAAATTATCATCATTCTCAATTTATAAAGGCCCATACTCTATATGTTTTAATTGGAAATCCAAATAACTGTGAACTGACCTTTACATCTATTATCAGGACGTAATAGGTCATATGTAGTGATTTTATTAAATGAAATTCCATTAAAATTTTATAAAAGTACATAATTCATAAATTAAAATTAGAATTCATCAATAAAATCAACTAATATTGTATCCTATAAAACTAGTGTTCAGTGGCTCAACCATGGTATAATTGGTTAATTAAGTTTATGTCTTCAATATATGTGTAAAAAACTATTTTGATTGATTTGGGAACATTAATTAATCCAATTATTTTATAACTTAAAGAAACATTATCCCATTTCTATATATAACAAACAAGGCGCTCAAAACAATCACATGAAACACAGGAAATGTATGCAATAATATAAATATGGCATGTCCTATGGCATAAAATTTATGTCATAAAGTTCCTCATATGATAAATTAATTGACATTACCTATCCTCATCAGGGAAAGTTAAAGAAACCCATAGTAATCAAATCAATAATAATAACGTCATAAAACATGTTCATCAACCAATGGTGAAATCAATGCAACTGAAGATGGAACAAACCAAAACACTGATAACCCAACCATGGTAGTTTGGGTTTCCCCTATACATGGGTTGGCCACTCCCAAGAACAAGTTCATTACCAAATTCCACTACATATTATTTTCTTATCTAATACTGAAATAGTAAAAAAAGGAAAAAGGGATCTGATACAAATTTGTAGAATCCCACCCTGGAAGCCACTTAATGGTGCCCCGAGATGGCTGACCACATGAACTCAAGAGAACCTACCCATACGCTAGAGGCTTCCAACAAGGAGAAACAACCTAGGGTGTGTCTATGGATATTTTATTCCCTCATTGATCAAATCATAGCACATTTTTATATAATAATAGTAAGAATATGAAACAGAGAAGAACAGTTAGTAGTAGAATAATACAGGAACATTGAAGATAAATAAATAGGTGGAAGCTAAATAACAAATAGATACAAAAATGATGATAATGATCCTGAAATAGAGCTATAAAAAATGAGTAAAAGAGATACATGGGATATAATCATATACCACATTATAAAAAAAATATAAATAAGACCAAGAGTTTCCACTACTAGCATAATAAGAAAAGGATCAGACTTATTCTCCTGTACTCTATCTAATAACTGAATATCAAGCATCAGAATCTGACCACTTCCCTTTATCTACACTTTTAGTTGTAAAGTCTGCTCGGGTACTAAGGGTTTCCGGATCAGGGTGTGAGATATACTCAGTAGGCCACCACTAATAGTGTCCATAGAAATGTTGTTTGTGCATACAAAATGACCAGTGTGTGGCTAATAATAAATGCAAGAAAATAAGTAAATAAATACATAAAATCAGGTTCCTCATGGAATATACAACTGATACTACCTGTTTTGTCCTAATATGGATCTCCTTAAACCAAATTGACCAATACAATTATGGTATATTGTAATATAATGTATCCATAAACAGGCATCAAGAGTTAGACCGACCCAAAAATGTAATTTTTCTTGGCAGACGCAAAACTATAAAATTCCATCCAAGGATATCCATAAATGGAATCCCAAGTACCATTCTCGATCGGGAATGAAATCAACCCTCTGATCTCGTCCCAGGTATCTCATATTTTGGACTGAGTATCACTCGTGTATGAGTGTAACCATATAGCCATAGATCCAATCCATGTTGTCTCCCCAAAGGAAGTGTATTTCTCATACAAAGGAAAGGAAAATGATCTATGAGCAAGTACAAGGCATATCATGTATCACTCGCATCGTATATACAGTCTATTTATAAGTTCTAATTATATATCATGACAATCCCATCCATGGTGATCTATAAATGGTATCCCAAGTATTGATCATGGTTCACTATGAAAGAAGTTTTAACTATCAAGAAATCATATAAATTTAATAAGAATGAAATTCAAAATATTTTATTCAAGGTTTGCCAATTCATTTAATTTTTCATTTCATGTTATTTCATAAGCCCAAAGGCCTAACACATTGCATATCATTTTTCCTTATCTCACTTCACATTTGAAAAATTATATATTACAAGGGAAAACACACACCTCAAAAGGTGGTTGACTAAATTACGGAGGATGGTAATTTAGGCCCTCAAGGAGAAGCAAACCCATGGGGATAGATCAAGTAAAGTAAATTAACATATAACAATGACTAGTCATTAGTTAGAACCAAACTAAGCATGAGAAACCATTTAAATTCATTTAGTAAATACTTTAGAGGTTCCACCAAAAAAGACTGTTGAGCGTCACATCATTTCATAATAAAAATGAAAATAAAATATAGGAAAAAGAAATAGACCAACTAATTTAGGTTCATATATGACCACTCTTCGATTTTTTCCCCTTGATTAGTGGAAAAAAGAGATAAAATGGAAAAGAAAATAGAAACCCAGAAAATAGTTAATACGAACAATCACCAAAATAGCACAAAATATTGGAATTTAAACAATAAAAGGAAGGAAGAGGAATAGGGATCATACCATTATGGATCCAAAATGATAGATGACAAAGAGAATGGAGCACAGAAGGAGGAGGAGAGGAAGAACCTAGGTGAGGCTTGGAGGGCTCTCTCTAATGCGACACCTACTAGAGAAGGGGGATTCTGTAAAAATAAGCCCCTTCACATATTTTAAAAAATACCAACCAGGGAATTTACATTGCAAGTAAACTATAAATTCTGTGTAGGGATAGGGTTTCTTCCTCCAAATAAAAACCTAGTTCATGGTATATAGGGAGCTTGGGTGGCCATTACATTTCATATATCTAATACATTCCATGTATTTTAATTACACATCATATATATATCCCACAACCAGCCTCAGGCACCTTTGCTACCACTATTTTTGAAACTAGTTGATCAGTTCTTAGGCATGGTTTTCAGTTTTAACTGAAACTAAAAATAAAACAAAAAATGCGGAATATCTATGATGTTATATAAATCAAGAAAGTGTCATTTTTTTACTTTATATGTTAATTAAAATTATAAAGGGCCAAATAATTTCTAAATGTAAAAAAAGGGTCATATTTATGATGTTTGGATGATTATAAACTATATAGACTCATCCAATGAAATAAATTCAAATTTTTGAAGGTATTTTAAGTCTTATCACATTAGTTTCAACCATAATAATCTCATTTTACCTTTACCATCGTAATAAATATTTATTATGGTTATAATTCATAATGAAAAAAACAAAAGGGAAATATTTCCCAAATTTAGACCTCCTGACTCAAAGTATTATATCCATCTTCCAATATTAAATTTCTATAAGTTTAATAAAATAATACAATATAAAAAAACAAAACTCAAGGGAAACTATTTTTTGGAAAAAATCCTTTTTATGTATAAAAATGTTTTTATTCAAAATTAAACAAAAAAAATTATTCCAATGAAATTAATTGTTTTATTAAAAATATAATAGAACTAATGTTACTTTTACAAATTTTTGAAACTATATGTAACTTTTTTAAATCTTGACACAGAAATACAGTTTTCAATTAATATTTGTATTTTTACTATTCACTAGAAAATTAATCTTTTAAAAAACCCAAAAATTAATCCTATGATAATTTTGATATAATTATTTCAAAAATTAAATTTTTGTTATCAAATATAATTTTTAAAAGTTCCTGAAACTAATTATAATATTCACTCACAAAAATAAATAAAACCCATTTTAAAAGAAAATGAATTTTAAATAATAAATTGACTTTACTAAAATATGAGTACATATTTCATAATAATTTCTCAATTAATTTTTATTGACTATGAACTTTATATATTTCATAATTTGGTTACTTCTATTCTTCCTAAACAATTAAATGGATATGTTATAATGGTCATAAAATAATAATATTTTTTGGTTCGTTAAAACATGGTGATGCATATTGTATATGCTATTGAACGTAGTGATCTTTCATAATATCATTTTGTTACACTATCAAATGATATGATAATATTTATAGGATATCCAATAAAATAATATATCATATCATTCATAATTAACATCCACAACATGAAAAAAACACATCATAACACAAACTATGACATGATGTATTTTACCTTATCATGGTTTATACTTTAGTATATATATCCAACAATCCCCCACCTACAATAAATCCACTTATAATTTCTATAAAATTCAAAACTCTTTATAAATATATCTAAAATCTTTGGATGTGATTATAATAAAAACTCTCCCAAATTTTGTACAAAGAATTTATAATAAAATTATTCCCTATTTCATGTCATGTTGTGTGACTCTATAGGAATTTATAGGATTTTAAACTATTCTAAATTTCCTAATATACAATTATAATAAAATAGAAACCTAAAGAAAAAAATTTATATTTAAACAATATATAAATGGTTATGAGTGATCTCTATCAAACACACTCGTATCTCTATGAGAACATTTCCATTATAAGATATATTTCTATATGTAATATGAATACTCATAGAATTATTTTTTACAAGAAATTGATTCAACCAGTAGTCATGTAACATGTCAATATAGTGTAGTCTGACTCATATATTATCAATTATTGTAAATAAACTGGCTTGAGTGAATAATTATATCACATTTCATTCATTTAAGTAGATGATCACACCACATGTCACTCTACTAAGAATGTCCATTTAGTTTCTCATTCTAATTCAGTCAAGGTCCCATATATCATATCAATCATAATAGAGGGATGTCTAGTATTTATAAGAAAATAACTAATATATCGCTAAAATCAAACCCAACCACCCCTAATTAAATCATCATCAAGGGATAAATGAGAAATGTTTAAAGTATAAATTTTCATATGAATGATAAGTCAATAAGCTTTAGTAATATGGATTAATATAAATCAAACACCCCAATGTCTATTAAGGAATATAAATATAACATTACAACTAATTTAATTTGATCAGTTATTCTAATGATAAGTTACAAATAATTATCTCATTAGTCATCTATGTATTACATACGAGACTCTACACTTTTAATATTATAATTTCATCACAACCTATAACACTCAATGAAGAACATATATTAGGGATAAATAAAATTTATATTGTAATTGGTTCTTAACATTATAATATGTATATAAAATATTCAACACATGTGAATTAATAAAAAATTTAAATCTACTTTACTACATTTATAACAACAATTATATAAAATATCTCATATATCTAATGCCTAGTGAATTTTAATGACTCTAATGTGTATGTTAAATTAATGCCTTTTTTAATGGATATGTTATATTATCTATTATGTTTATATTATAAATCTATAAATCACTCCTCCACATGATTTCTCAAATCAAATAGTTTTGATATAGTATTTTTTTCCTTTAGTGATATTGAGGTTACTTGGCCTAATAAATTACTTGACCGTACTCATAGTAAAGATTTATTAAACCCAATATGTTAGGAACCACACCAAGATCAGATATGAAATTATTAGTAAAAATATATTCCTTCATAATATCTTATATAACAATTTCTCTTACTCTTTCACCAATTCCACCATGTTTGATTATTTGGGACTCCTCCAATTAATATCTCCATGGTTGAGGAAAAAACAAAACCAAATTAAGGAATTGAATCATCCTTTTACATTTAAATATTAACACCACTATAACCCTTTATAGTGATATCTTACTCACATCCATATACCAAGAATAAATCCTTAGTTCTTCTCAATTACTTAATGATATTATTCACTTTAATGTTGTGACTCTCACCACGATTGAGTTGGTATCTACTCATTATGATCAAATCATTAGAGACATATAATTGAGTAAAAAATATTGTATACATGATGGGTCTAGTTTCATAATAATAACGTATCGCATCCATGTGTTTATTTTCTAATTTATAGAAGGATATTGATCTTTGTTTCACTCATGCCATGTAATAATGGTAAATAAATCTTCTTATAGTTTTTTATTCTAGAATTATATATAACATTACATATTCATATGTTTTGACTCAAACTAAAAGAACATCCCATATCTACCTCAATATATCTTAATAATCAAAATATAAGTTATGTCACACATTTATTTCACTAAGAAGAATTATCCCAAACATATCATTACAGAATGAAATGATAAGATATCATTTCTAAGGACTAGTATGGAATCTACATACAATACTAGAAATATCACCACACTCCCAATAACCCACTTGTATATACAATAAATCTATATGTTATTAAGGAAAACTATATTTGATTATTTAATAAAATTGGATGTTCAAAATCTAAGATTCAATCTTCAGTATATAAATACATCATTGCAACTTGTATATCTTTTCAATGCCTTTTGGACCCTCAAATGCTTTAAAGTGTATCATTTACACATCCTTAGCTAAATTATCATTAAGGAAATCAATTTTTTCAAATGTTTGATATATCTTTTAATAATAAAGAGTTTTTATGGAATGAAATTTTTGAAAGGAAATTATTTTAATTATTGGTAAAAGGTTTTATTTATTGTCAATACCTTGAATTTTTTTTATACTCTTTATAACCATTAAAAAATTATTGAATGGTATTTTTCCATTAATTTCAGTTTTGTTATGGAAATTACACTTTCACACTATTGGTCACATCTCTTTAGGTTCATCAACTAAGTTACAAATGTGGATATTCTATATGAATTTAATCTAAAATATCATTTTATCTAACCATTTCTTGAAAGAAAAACTCTCAATATAATCACATTAAGTAGTAGGATCATATTATATGAATACTAATTCATCGTTATTTAGAATAATAAATCCATATCACTCTGACTTATAATGAATTATACTAGACAATTATAGTTCTTTTATAACATAAATTGGAATTTGTTTACATCCTCTTGTGGATTACACTCACTTTACATCTCAGTAACTATTCTTATTTATCAATCTTGAACTTTTATAATTTTAAATTTTCTTCAAATAACTAATATGAAGATATATTATATATTAAGGAAATAACCACTATAGGATAATTAAATATTTATCATTTTCTAATTTTGGTTTATGTTCACATAAAAACATCATATTTATGCATAACACTCCCAATCTCTCATGAAATAATGATTGGTAAATCTCCTGATGTATATCTCATATGTTTTATATGTTACTAATTTAGAAGGAATTCAGTTAAGTATATTTTTATATATTTATAAATAATTTCCCTATAATGATGTGATAAGGTTTCACTAATATTTATTTATCAAACCATGTATAATATTGTATAATTATTCCTCTCAAAAACAAAATTCCATTGTGAAGTCTTGGGACAAGTGAATAGAAAAACTATTCCAAAATCACTTTCATTATCACTAAATTATTTTCTCATGTATTTACCAACCCAATAAATTAAAATTATATTAATAAATTTCCAAATTTATTATAGAATTCACTTATAAATTAATTTTAACATTAAATGATTTCAGACATTTGTTTCGTAAAATAAACATAATCATATCTACTGATTTCATAAGTAAATGTTATAAGTACATATACCCACAAATTTCATATATTTTCATCATAAAAAAATCACTATGTATTAAGCTCAGTAATCCATTGGCCCACTCAACATTTTCATTGAATTTTTTTTGTCTCTTTTCCTAAAGAACCAATTTGCACATTTACGAAATGATTCGTAATTAAATGATTATAAATATAAATATTTGTGGAAAATTTGTAATAATATCTCATTTACATACCAATGGTGACAATACCAAAGATAATTGGTGTTAAAATCAACTACCTTCCTTATTTTCTTTTATATTATAGATCTATTTATCAATATTCGGAATTTATAATTCATTCACAATATTAATAATTATATAAAAAATTAATTCATGTTTATATGATCATTGTTGTTCTTAATGAACAACATAAATACCTTATTTTCTATTAAAAATATAGAAATAAAATTTATATTTATATCCCTATCATAGTAACACTTTTCTAATTCTTGAATTAATATACTTGGAGTTTGTAGAACATAAGTTCATACCAATAATGAAATGACTCTTTTCCCATATTCCTACATAGATATAATCCTAATTTTGTCAATTATTTAATATTTTTTTTATTTATTCACAATATTAAAATTTTTGATGCATAGTCGGTACCCAATAATTATGCATTGGAATGAGTGAAATTAACATCATGACATTCAAATCCTTACATTCAGATTGCTTTTAAATGAAGACATTGCTCAAACATAGATAATGATCTATTGAACAATAGAGTAAGATTAAAATATATTAAATAATTATATCCATGATTCAAAATATAATCTTGAATAAGAAAAATTTATGGTATGAGTATTATATTTTATATCAATTCAACATAAAAATTTATTGAATATAATACCATTACAATGATAACCACATAAATTATATTTTTTGTGGTACAAGAACAATATTTTAGTAAATATAGTGTTACATTGGAATTTCTCTAAACACTTGTTATTTATAAAAATAGTAATTTCAATCACATTATATAAAATTCTTGGATAGATATGTGGGTAACACATTAATTCCTCACATGAATTATCTTAACTCTATTCATTTAGGTCCTTAATATTAATATGGGAAACCAACTATGAGTTACTCAAATATTAAAATTTCAAATGGGAACATAATCCTAATTTGGTCACTCATAAATATCATGTCATAAATTTGATAATTCATGGAAACATGGATTGGGAATATCCTACCCATTTATATAATCAAGGTCCCAAGATATATTCACATTAAATAAATTCTAACATTTAGTATTTCAAGGGGTTTACTTATTATTTCCATTTTCATAATCATCTCATAAAAATAATTGAATCTCATGTAATCCTTAAATGTATTAAGGCTTCAATTAATATAATTTTAAATTATATACCTTTAACCAATGTTCCCAATATAGTAATTTATTACACTTTATACAACTAATTATTATTTTCACTCAACCAATAATAAAATCAAATTATATAAATATTCAAATTAAACTAATGCACTATGAACATAAAACCCTTGTTTTAAAGATTTAGAATCATATTAAACCAAAGTATTTTCTGAATCCAATATGATACATTAGATAGACAACCCCCACCATTCTAGAAGAGAGACTAATATCCTAGGTCAGTGGTAATCATAACCCAATTCCCCTCTATCTTGAGAGAGATTGTTTCCTTTAAATATATACCATAAAATATGTAATAATAATAATATTTTTTTTATTAAATTTAAAAGTTAATAAATCATATTCTTAGTTCAAAAAATCTAAATATTATGTCATACCTAATATATAACTTTTATATGCATGTTATTAAAATTATAAGAAGCAGTTTGAACACTTTAAATTAACTCATAGAAGCATTCATAATATAAAAATTTTATATACATTGATATAAAATAGATAAATAAATTAAATATTAAAAAATTAATCATGATATATAATAATATTATAGCATTATAAATTCTTCCAAAATACCTTTTGATATAGTCTAATGTAACACAGAATCGATGCAGGCCCAAAGAGTTCATGCACCCAATTATTTTTTAGAATAAATTATATAAATATATATTCAATAAAACTATTCCAAATAATTGTGTCATTTTTTCCCCTCACAAGTCATTTTAGATAAAAAAAATTGTAAAACATTATACCACAAACTTCGACATTTTATTAAAATCAATTTTTTAGTTCTTTTATGTAAACCTAATTCTCAAGAAATCACAACCATTATTTATCAACTCCATGGTGTAAAAATATTTATTTTATGATGCTTAATTTTGGATAATAAACCTCAGAAAAATTCAAGCCCACTGAATTTTAATGAAATTTTTATATAAACCTTAATATTTTTATATAAACTAGATCATTATAATATAATACTATTATCAATAATTGAATTTTTCAATATTCATTTATTTTTAACTAAAACACACTCTAATACCACTAAAGGGTTTTTTAAGATTACCTATTTCCAAAATGTTTTGTAATGAAACACAAAACCTACCAATAAATATACTGTGAGAGAAAATGAAAAAATGAAATAAAAAAAATAGGTTTAACTCACTATTAACATTAATTTGTGATTAATAAGTAAAGTTTATAGATATATATTAGTTAATAAAATGATAAAATCACCACCATATTTATCCTCTAGACATGTGGAATCAATGATCACAACAGTAGTACCTCCTCTCTTGTAAATGGGAAGCTAGAACGACCTCTAAGGTTAAAGAAAAAAAATTGATTGAGGGAGAGATATTTGTCATGTATAATAATGATTATTCCAAATATAATTCCATGAAATATATTTAAATAGAAATAATTTAATTAATTAATGATTTTCTATAAGTTTATATGTCTCAGGAATTATGAAATATGTCATCATTTTTCTTTCATCTGTTATATTTTTTTAAACAAAAATCTTAATTTTTATGTGCTTGTTAAACTGCTTTAAACTTCACTTAATAATCAAAAAATAATCACATGATGTGCCATAATCCAACATTATGATAATACTAATAGTATAAGTGGATGAATAGTATCTCACTTCCCTTTAACATGAACACCATTATGTTGAGTAAAAACAATTCCATAACATGATCCATGATATAGTGACACTCACCATGTTGTAGTTTATGATTTATACATTCATATAACACAAATAGATTATAAATATAATTTAATATTAATGTACACAATTAAGGTTATATTAAATTATAAATCATAATAAATGGGATTAAAAAAATAAATAATATCCCCTAAAGGAACCAAGAATAATAAAACATTGATCCATGTAATCCAATTATTATAGAATCCTAGAAATTTTAAGATATGGATTTAATTTTTTTATATCATTTTAATATGTAATTATATATATATATATATATTATATAATTAGTTTGAGGATTACTATAGCATAAAATGAAAGAAGTGAACAACTATCTTTAATTTTGAAAAAGTGGTGAAAACCCCTTGAAACCTTAGTGGGAATCCCTCGATATATTGGTGAAAAAATAAAGTATTAATTACCAACCACTTAGAGGATGGTAGTGAGAAATGGGAACCTGGTGACTCACCAGAAATCTAGAATACCCACTAATGTCTCGGTGGAAGACCCTGACCCTAATCTGATGTGGAAAATTTTAGGTATTCCGAAATCAATTTTTCAATTTATTTCCTTTCTTAACTTTTTCTAAAAACACACACATCAATGGATTTATACCCTTTGGTGTATCCTATAAATTGATCTCCCAAACTATCATTTGTCGATGTAATTAGGTGTTGTTAATTGTGGTAGCCTTCCTCAGGTAAGTCTAGCCTCACTTTCACTCAAATCTCTATTATTCTTCACTATGGGAGAAACTTCTATTATACATATAAAAATAGGGATGTTTTGATATGATTTACAATATTGGTAATTTTAGGATTGATTGAGCTACAATATTCACATATGTAAAATTTACTATTTATATTTATGTAGTCTCTAATTCTTTATTTTTCTTTATATGTGATTATTATACTATATGGTGTGGGAGTGAGGAAGAATGTTTGTGTGTGACTTCGAATATGTTTTAGAGATATTAGTTTAATGTGATAATATAGGTATCACCCCTTGGAGATATGTTATATGATCCATATAATTAAAAAATTTACGATTATATAAGTGACGATTGAAGTTTGATTGATATGCTAGTTTTAGTAAAGTACAACATAATGTTTATACAAACATGTGGGAATTTGAACGATGTCTTATTGGTCTATTGGTATCATATGTGGACTTTTTATATTGAAATATGATATGTTTTTCTTATTATTAAATAAAACCATATTATTTTTTAAATTGAGTGAAATGGTAAATAGTTTTTTTAAGATATTGGATTATCTTGAGAGAGTTCCAACTAGTGTGGTGGATTATTCCAAGGTTTGTTGGCCTTAGAGTAAGACATAAATAGTTTCAGGTACATAAAATGTGGATATGACCTAATACTAGGACATATTTTCTATTTTATGATTTTATTAATCTGGTATTAACTTTACTTTTTATATTCCTTATGGTCATACATTCCCAAGTGTAATAGTTGATACACTATTAAAGAAGGTAAATGTTATATACCAAAACAATTACACAACGTACACTCTATATAGCTTTTATAAATGAATTTTTTTAAAAGTTAAATATTTATATTTGAATTTTTTAAAATTAACATTATTTTTTAATTACATATATTACAATTATTTTAACATGAATTTTAGGGAATTTTTAGAAAAAATTATTCATAGGTGGACACTAAAAAAATACAGATTTTTCTAGAACACTCACTTTTATGACTTTATCGTAATACAATAATGACATAAATGTTTATTAAACATTTATTTAAATAAAAATATAAATTTATTAAATAAAATAAAACATTAAAAATTAATATTTTGAATCTATAAAATCCATTTTTATCATTTTTAAAACATCAGTAAAACTTCAATCAAAAAAATGTTTTTATGCGCTTATATTAATTTTTTCAGATATAGGAATATAATATAAATTAATTAATTTAATATAAAATTTTAACATGTACATAATATTTAATAAGTTTAATTTAATTTTTAGGTATAAAAAATATTACTAGGATAGAATTTAATTACTTTAATAATAGTAGAACTGTTTTTCTAAAAGAACTATTTTACTAATTTTATGTAATATATATCTAATAAAATAACTTTATCACATCATAATATATATTTTAATATAACTTTTAATCCTATATATAAATTTAAAAAAATAATTCACTTTTTAATCTATTCTAAACATGATTAGGAATGTATAATTATGAAAACATCATTATTTTACAAAAAATAGTTTTCCTATAAAAACGATTTTTCTATATATTATATTTCTTAGTTTAAGAGTTATATTTATAATATATAGAAATTAAATTTTATTAAATATAGAATAAATTTATATTTATCTCATCCAATTTTGGTTTAATGCATACCTCTATATTTTTTATAAAATATAAATTATTATGTTAAAAACATGTTTCTAAGGTAAAAAAACCAAAATGAAAAAATGTAAAAGTATAAAGGTAAATAATCAAAAAGAATTATTTAAAACATCTTTCAATTTTTTTAAGATTTATTAACATAATTAAATCACCAAAACCATTATTTATTCCTTTTTTAGTCAATAGACCTTTAATAATCTAATGATATCATTGAAAAGTAAATGGTATTTCCAAAGGTTACCTTTTCATCGATTATAAAAGGGACACAATTACTTATCTTAATACCATTCCTATACCTTATAATTACATCTTGAAACTATAAAATTTTAGTTCTCTTATAACCCTACACCATTTCCTCTGGCATCTTTTCACCGTTAATTACCTTAAGGCCTCTATTTATAAGGATATTTATAACAGAAAACGCAAACACGCGACAGAAGTACTAAATTATTCTTAATATTTTCTTCCTAATATTTATAAAAATAACCTTTTATATCTATAAATATATAATTTAATTAGTAACATTATTATACTGATATGTTATTATATGAATAAAACTTACATATTTTAGTTGTATCCATCCATTATGAAAAAAATGAAAAAAGCGTCATTAGTGCGTGTGAGCAGACTATCGCCTCTACGAATCAACTTCTTCTATTTTTCATACCACGTATCAGTGTTGGTTATAATGATGGGATTTATGAATAAATAGGATATATATAATAAAAATATAATTCTAAAATTCCACATTATAATATACATTAATTACCTCCAATTATTTAGGAAAATAAAACATTAATAGTGCATTGTTTGGACTACCACCTCCACAAAGTAACATATCTCATTTTTATCTTGTAAAGACTATGATTTTTTCTATGTATTACTTTATAATATTATATGGATTATTTTCAAATCTATGATCTGAGATGATGTGAGATTCTAAGGCCCAATGAACATAAAATTTATATTAGATAAATATTAAATATATTAAATTTGTGTGTGCATATTTTTCCTAAAATAGTGGAATAACATTTAAACAAAGAATCATATAGGAAATTTGAGGCTATTTTTGAGTTCAGAGTGTGTTATTTACCATAGGCATGACAAAAAAAATTAGATCTGGGTATAATATGAGGTATTCTCTATGTCTTTATACCTTAGCTACAGTACTAATAGACACAAATGCGTGTCATTGCTTTATTTCCACTTCAGAGGTTCAAGACATAGAGAATACAGTTAATCTTTTGGGTTGACCCTTGCACTTGGAGACTCTGACAGGAGGTGAATCATTGGTTTTACAATTTACTCAATAGTGATATCTGAGGCTTGAATGCAAGAGCTTCATTTGGGATCTATTTGTAGAAACAATGAGGCCTTATGTTGTCATCTTAGGTATAGACTAAAAATCCATATTACATGCCTATATTAATTATTTTATGTGGAGTATGTGGTGTGTCTGTGGTGATGGGATGAGATTTTTCATTGTGGGTGAAAAGAATCATTTCCATAGAAGGATGGGATCAGGCATATAATGGTGTAGCCGATTACTCACAAATCGGATATCTTAACTCTTATAGTAGTGTACTCTATGAGATAACAGTTTCCCATAATGGTGGTGGAGTATGAGGATGTCTTCCTTGAGGATGGTCTAGGCTTACCACCCTATTGAGAGTTATAATTATACACTTACTTACACCCTAGGATTGAACTGATATCTTCACCATCATATCGGATGGGTCCCATAGAGAATCATGATCTAAGGGTATGGTAAGAGGACGCCCATAAGAAGGGATTTATGTGACCCAATGTTTCCCCCCTAAGTAGCCCCATAGTTGTTCTCTAGGAATGAGAATTTTAGTTTCAAGTTATCTGTGTATTACTATTGCTTGAACTAGTGACCATGAATAATAAGTATCTAATACCAAGGATCTATGAACACTTTGATTAGTTAAGAGGGGTGTGATAGTTTTAAATGGTTGACCTCAGATTAGGATACCAGCTTCGAGTACAGGGTTATGATATATTGAATATTTTTTTTCAAATGTCATTAAGTCACTATGATAACTTGGTGGTGCCTTTTGGAATGAGAAATTCCTGAGAAGTTTTCATGGGAATCATGAATAGGATATTTTATTATTTCTTAAACCAATTTTCGGTGGTCTTTGTTGATGATATACTAATGTACTCTATTCCCAAGGAGGAGCTTGTGAGACACTTATGGATGGACTGAGAAAAAATCTGAGATAACCCTCTTTCTGAGAATCTCTTAAAGTGTCAATTTTGGATTTGATTGGTCCCTTCAAGGGATGTGTCATCTTAGAGGAAATAATGGCAATAGATCCAAAAATGGTGGATATAGTTATAGCTTGGGAGCCACATCAGGGGGTCACCAAGTTGAAATGTTTCCTTTGATTAGAAGGGTACTATCAGAGGTTTTTTTTTCTAATTTATCTAGATTTACACCACATTTGACAGCTTCAACCCAGAAGGTTCAGCATTTCATGTGAATGGAAGAGATCTAGTAGAGTTTTTAGGAGTTGAGATAGAGTTTTACTGTCTCCTGCATCTTGAGATTATCAGAGGAGGGTGTTTAGTACTTACTGTTATGTAATTCCTCAGAGACCTAACATTGTTTTTTATGATGTAAAGAGAGGAAGACATGCATATGGGTCTAGGTAGTTGATACCACATGCCTAGAACTACGTGCCCCAAAATCATGATCTACTAGTGATAGTATTCAGCTTAAAGATTTGAAAATACTATCTTTTGGGTGAGTGATTTATTTTCTATTCTAACAAAAATATTCTCAAGTATATATTCTCTCATAAGAAACTTAACTTGAGACAAAGATGATGGATAGATTTCCTCTATGACTATGAATTATAGAATTTTTATATTCCTATGAAGGGGAATTTGGTGGAATACACTCCCAATAGAAGATCTTGTTCTCATTTGTTGGTAGAGGTATCAAAACTGTTAGCCTCGTTGCTTTTTTCCTTGGTGGAAAAGGACATTTCTTGATATCTATAGTGAAATTTTTTTACCCCACTTCTTTTACAGCATGTTAGGGAAGATCAACATGGAGATTCTGATTATGAGAAGTAATGTACTCATATATCCACTAGACATGCTATTGATGGATTTTATAAAAGCGGGGAGCACGTTATCCTTTTCTGAGGATGGGTGATGGTAGTAGTGACGTTGTGGGAGGAGTTAATGAGGGAGTTTCCTAAATCCCATTTGGCGGTACATACAAGTGTGAAAAAGATGTACCATGACCTACATCATTAGTTTTGGTGGTTGATAATGAGGAGATGTGATATAGAGTTTGCCTCTTGATGCCTCACTTGTCAGCAAGTGAAGGATGGACATCAAGTTCTAGCAGGTTTACCTCAACCACTTGAGATTCCAAAGTGGAAGTGGGATCAAATATCCATAAATTTGTGATTGGGTTACCATGTAAATCCATAGTAAATGATCTCATATGGGAGATCATAGACCCACTCACCATGTTATCACACTTATTATCTATTTTAGGTTAGATTTCAGTAGAGATATTGGGATTCTTGTACATGCAGGAGATAATATGTCTCCATGGATTTTCCTCAGCGATCATTTCATACCATGATACTCACTTCACATTTTGATTATGTGGAAGATTTTAGGATGACTTTGGGACTCATTTTCATTTTAGAATGGTGTTTCACCCCCAAATTGATGGTTATACTAAGCGGATAATTCAGGTCTCAGAGGATATATTGCAGGATTTAATGTTATACATTGGCTATAGTTAGGTCGATCACCTTCCCTTGGTGGATTTTTCATACAATAGTAGATATCATTACACCATTAGTATGGAACCATTAAAGGCCTTGTATGGGAGACCCTACAAGTCAACACGTTTTAGAATAGGTCCAGATGATTCAGTGCTCATGGGTCCATAGTTGGTGTGAGCTACGAAATAAAACCTACATATCATTTAGGAGAAGATGAGGACTTCACAAATCCATCAGAAGACTTAAGTGGACTAACAACGGGGGCCATTGGAGTTTAAGGAGGGATACATTTTGTTGTTAAGGATCACACCTCGAACATGGATTACATATATTTGGATAATGAGGAATGATATCTTCATGAATCATTGGCCCTTTCCTAATTCTTCATATATTTAGTGAGGTGGAGTATCACTTAGCACTACCACCGTAGCTAGAATGGGTGCTTGATGTCTTCCATCTGTTGCAGCTGAGGAGCTATGTACATGAACCATCACATGTTATCAACTAGGATTAGATGGATATCAAGAATGGGGTTACCTTTGCGGAGTACCTGATGGAGATAAAGGATCGAAAATAAAGGATACTTAAAGGGTGATTGATTCTCCTATTTTATGTCTAGTGGTAGCACGGTAATCTTCAGTAGAGAACCCAGGCATGGGTTACCCAGATGCGATCACAGTACCCTCGTCTTTTTTATTATGTTTTTTAGTTTTTAAGGTGAAAATAAATAAGATAGGGAGAATTTAATGACTTTAATTTTTTTTGTACTACTTCATAATATTATTATGATTATTTTTGAAACCAAGCGCTAAGACGTTGTGAGATTTAGAGCCCCAGTGAGCCCAGAATTTATATTTAAAAATATGAAATATATTAAAATCTTGTGTGTGATTTTTTTCAAAATTTTTTTAATAACTCATAATTGTATTATCTAATCAAAAATATACGGCCACTAATTATTTTAGATTGTGGGATTTACCATAGGAACAATATGATCTTTGTCGGTGTAAGGTGTTTTGATAAAAGTGCAGTCGCGGATGAAATTAATAAAATAAATTTATTTATTTATTTTATTACGTTGATAGAGGGACCCATTTTTTCACTATAAATATATGATTATGATAATATCCTAGGGTTGACCAAATAACTCTTTTGATCTAGAGGACCATTGGATGATATCATTCTTGGCAGATGACATCAGAACAGATTGAGATTGATGTTCATTTCACCATCAGAGTTCATGGATCTCACCAACAATGAAAACAAAAGATCTTTCGTTATTAGTGATCTATCCAAACTCTAAGTAAAATGTTTGATTTGAGTTATTTGATCCCATTTCTTTATTCTGGTCAAATGAATATCAATTCCACAAACAATAATTGATTCAAATAGTAATGAGTGATTTATTTATGATAGATTTATTTGTTTGTGGATTATTCCCTATCCATTCATATAATTATTCGATAATAGGTCAATGCTGAAAATAAAAAAAAGGTAGAGGTTCATTCCTCACATTTTTTGGCTTATGGATTTCTTAACCATTTCTTTTCAATTTCATCACAGGAAAATTCTATGGCCTTTGGTTCAGCGAATACCCAGTTTGATTTTTGGGTGACTGTTCTTCAGCACAACAAATCAATACCATGGGTATAGATAAAATGGTTTTGTGATTTCAAGAAATGATGATGATGTATGATCGATCAGTTCAAATTTAAGGATACTAGTTATGGGTTTTATGCATGCGATAGTGGTGTAGCATGATGGAAGCGACTCCTGATCATGTTAGGTGGCTAGATTCCCCTGAGAAGGTGATAGTGAGGTTCAGTCATGCCATATCTTCCATCTCTAGTGAGTTCATTGGAAGGAAATATGAGCAGAAATGGGGGAATGGAAAATATCATGTTACACATCGTGTAGGAACCTCTATTCGTTGTTAGGGTTTCCACATAGAGGAAAAAATATCACACATAATGTGAACCATGCTAACAAATCGGTTTGTATCTCAAAAGATACATAAAAATGGGCCGCCCAGGGTACATGAACATGGCCAGGGTAGATGGGTAGAGACATGTACTCAAAAACGGATAGGTGTACATGGGTATGGCTAGGTGTACATGGGTTTGTACATGAGAACAAGCAATAGTACATGGGAATTAACAAACATCATGGGAAGGGTATCATAAGACCTCTACAGGTCATGTATCATTACTTATATGCCGTGTATTTTTATGTTTACATGCAACATGAGGTAGTGGCACACAATAATACTAGGGGTTGGCTAGACATGTCGTGTACCCCCAGTATAAATTGTGTACTCCCGTTAAATGTTTTTGGAACCCATAGTTTCTTCAATTTGGATTACTGCCACTTGATTTTATCCCCTTGTTCTATCCCCTCGAGGGTGTAGTGTGTCATTATGTCCAAAACCCTGGATTTTAATCCCATATGGAGCATCAGTCTCATGTAGAGTTGTGGTGTCCCTCAGTGTGACCAGAATTTGATCATTTTTCATTCCTTCTTATACCCGAGGTTGTGTTTGTGGAATCGGTATTAACACCTTGCATGGGGTTTCGATCCTCTATTTAGAAGGTTGGTTTAGTAGGTTTCATGGTATTGTTGACATACAATCCACTAAATAGAAGGTTAAATGAGATTGGGATCAAGGAGTCCCCCAAAAATCCTATATGTGATCCCCTATCTTTGGATTGAGATATTCATAGAGATTTGAGTTATCCTAGTTGGGGTCTAGTGATAGTGACCTCTTGGATTAGTGTCACTAGTGATAGTAGGGCTCATGGAGTGGATTCTCTAGGAATGAGAATTTCTTTGAATCTTTGAGTAAAATATAACGGTTGGATGTTTGGCTAATACAACCAATATGTGTGGTGTCCTTATTGATTATATATATGTTTTTTTCATTAATTTCTATATTCATGTAATGTGATCATTACTCTTGATGTTTTTTTAGTGTTTTCTTGGTTTCCTACTAGGTATTGTTATACTCATCCCTACATGGCCTCTTTCTGCACATATGGTGTCTTACCCAAACGATGACCCTTCAAATAGTGTCCTGGGAAGATAGGTAGTAGGGGGAGCACAGTTTGGGATATAGACACTGAGCTATTTTCCGAGTGGTTTCATTTGATAGTGGTCCCCTATTTCTGAGCATGTTAGGCTCTATTTAGTTATTGGTGGGCTTGTATTTGGACCCTTATATTGATTTCAACAATTTCTGTGTACTATGATTAAGGTATTATAGATATATGCATGCATTAGTTTCAGTTGATTTATATTTTCATAATTTTAAAGGATTCAATATGTGTGTTTGTGTATAGGTACATTAGGTTAATTACACCCATGTTTGGGGTATTCCTACATACTGTTGGTCATCAGCCCCTAACCTATCAGAGGAGGGCTTGGGGTGATTGTGGTGTAAGTCTTGATAGGCCAGGTTGTAACACATCTAGTTATTTTATAATTTATTAAACCCTCGTTAAATATGACTTACAACCTTAAAATTATATAAATAATATCACTATTATTCTGTAATAATGATATTATGTCCAAAATAAACCAATTTCATAATCATAATCATCCATTAGTTATATTATGTCTATGTTTGAATATGGGAACTTAAATACTAATATTATTATAATTAAAAAAATAAAATAATGATTATTTAATTGTTCTGAAAATGTTATATAACTTATTTAACTTTTTATTAAAATATCTTCTTAGACCGCTAAAATTTTTGAAATTAGCTGACACGAATTATACTTTCACAGAAAATATCTAAAACACTAATGGAATGATATAAGATATTTTTAAATCTATAAAAATTACATATTTACATACCTTATATTATCTTGGAATAATGAACTCTGGGAGAAGAATAAATAACAAAAATATTATTATGAAATTATTTCAAAACAATTAAAATTACTCACAGCCGATATTGAAAATAGATAATAACTAACTAATATAAATTGATATAATATAAATAAATAAATCTGAAAAAATAATTATAATTATGAATGAGGTTCAAAAATATGTTATTAAGATAGTGTGATGTTTAATTTTCCATGGAAGAATTTCAACATATTCTTTTTGAATTTAAAGGGATTTAAATATTTAAATTCTTATCCCACCATCTTATTATATTGATCCAAGAGTTAACAAATCGATTATTATACTCAATATTTTCCATGCTGTAAAAACCATCCTATGTTTTGGTAAAGTAAAAGTCTATTTATTTTCCTTGAAAATAAATCATTGCCTGGATACTGGAAAATGGTTACAACATTATTATGGAAACACCAAGGGGTAATCACCCCAAAAATTGTTGTTTGAGAATTAACTCAATCATCACTCTAATGCATGATGATAGGGATTAATACTACATAATTAGATAGAAAATATTTGAGTACATGATTAGGAATATTTACACAATAATGATGAACCATGAGGGAGTATTTTTTCTATGATTACCTTGGTCTCATACCAATAAAAAATATTCACCTCAATTACTATCTTCTAGGGATAACCCAACACATTAATAAAACATTACCACTATATTTCTTTGATAAGGTTACCTCATGTTACATTAATGATACCCCACAAATTTTATATTAATTAAGATATGTAATCCTAGACATATGCATTATTCAATAAATGGGGGAGTATTTTTTCCTATATTTTCATTATATGTATATCCACGTTTTTATTCAGCTATAGGTTCTTTAAAAATGGTATAATATGTCTTATATACGCTTATGATAAATTTAATATAATTAATCTGGTGCTAGATGGGGCCTGGGATTCTATATCCCCTTGATGAATTTATAGGTCTTATGAGAAAAAATATATTGGGTTTAGGTGTATCCATATCCCCATATTTGTATAGTTTCTTGGCATATTTGATGTATGGAAATATTCATTCCATCAGTAGGAGATTAAGGATTATTTTTATCTATGTTTACATCTATTTCCATGGATATAACATTCGATCAATTTCACATGATTATGGATTCATGTTGTTTATTTATTCCAACCATGTCAATTGTTTCATATTTATGTTACAATATATTTTGTTGTATATTATTCCCTTCTGAGTATCTAATATCACCCTTATATTTTTCATTTCCACAAGAATCCTAGATGATTACTCTAAATAATTTTTAGAGCTATGATATAAGGGATAATAATTCTCTTGCAATGTGTTCATGTTGTATCTTATGTTTTAAAATTTAATGTATGTATGTATCTAGTATTCTAAGACTACTATGTTTTTGGATCATGTGGGAACTCTTGTATTCTATGCTAATAATGTAATATAACTACCAACTCCATGTTTTTGGAGTTCGTGTTGTTCCACTGAGGGAGTGGCCCTATCAGGACACTACCCATAAATTAGATTCTAGTGGGTTTTGAATGTGCATTTTGGAACCACCATAGTGTTGTGAAATATTCCTATGGATTTTCTATATTACACTATTTACCCTTATTTTGATTCACTATGAAGATAGTGACAAAGTTATGTTTCAGCCATAAATATTCTTGAGGGATTAGGTATGTTACACCTCTTCCCTTGAATCCTATGTTAACCACTTTATCATGAGACTAATTTAGAGGTTGTGGTAACACTATGTTTTAGATTCCTATAATGAATGTATAATGTCTATAAATTTCATCATTAATGATAATAGAAGTTATGTTCAAGATTCATTGTATAATTGTACGCATTTTATGGATCTACTTTCTCTTAAGGCCCATGTTTTTATTTTTCTACTAAGATTTTTACTTATATCATACACAAGAACCTCATTGGACATGGAGACTTTATATTTCAACATAGAAATATGGAAAAGTCCCTAATGACCCTAGGTTGAGCGATCATATATTGACATAGCGGTGAAGAAAACGTGTAGGAATAGCCTTATAATTTTATAGTAATTTCACTTATACTTGTGTTTATTTTTTATAAGCCCATTTATATGATCAACATCATTTTGGGAATCACTATTTGATTATTAGTGGATGACATGACAAGGGTTATCATTTTATTATTAAATGGATTCAGAGATATGTTTAATATCCAAAAAATAATGAAATAATTACATGAGAACCCTAAAATAACCATGATCTATCTATGTATTTATAATAAATAATAAACTAATGATGAATGGAATATATTTGATGAATATACTTGGAAAACCCAAGATTATGAAATGATATTGATTGATATCATTGAGAACCATCTAAAAGACACTTTCCTATAAGGGTTTCTATGAACCATGGGAATCTCCCAACACTTAGGAAGAACCTCTCTCAAGATATGGTCTTCTAGAACCTTTTGTTTAATGGTGGCAGTGAGTTAATATCTAGAGAGTAATTTATATAAGGAATTAAATAGAATTTAAATCCCACATGAGTCACATACTATGAGCCCCAGGTACCTTGTATCTCGGTGAAAGTAACCATAATAATTATCTGTTCTCGTGCACGAGCCACTAGTAGGGAACATACCCATAACCTAGTGGTCCCCAATCATCATCATCATCATAGTTTAGTTAGTGTTGTCATCGTCAAACTTGCTACGTGAAATAGGGGCCAACCCCCACAGAATCACTAGCATACTAGTACACGTCCGCCCACCTAGATACCCGGGATTCCCTTTAGTGCTCAATCAAGTTACACATATTATCAAATACACATTTCACATCCCCATTCCATTCCAAAACCATAAAAACACAAACATCCCATAATCATTCTTCACATTTCTTACACCAATCAACAAACCGCTAAATATTTCGGTAAAACAATTTCATGAAGTGTATTGAGGCTTTGCACATAAAACTCTTTCAAAAACACTCTTTAAATTATAAACACACATCATAACCAAACCAAATCATATTTTTCAGCCCAATAAACATTTAATAAAATCATTTAATGCACCATAAAACAATCCCAATTGCACAAATTGTTATATACAAGTAAAACACTCCTTCATTTCTAGGAAATGCCAAACGGGCCTTTAATTATTTTCTCAAAACTATCCTTTGACGAAGGTATGAATTTTAATTCTATTAAGGATCTGTATAAACACAATTTACAGTGGAAAACCACATTCATAAATCTCTTATAATACTCAGGTTACATATTCAAAACACAACCATTTTCATAAAGATGTAAAACAGTCCATTTTTTGGCAACTCGGGCCAAAATATGTTGTAAATCAAAACCCACTTGATTGTAAAAACAAATACAAATAGGAAATCCATATAAGTACCCAAAAATACCATTTATCATTGTTCCAATTACTTTATAAATCCAAACAAATAACTTTTAAATCACACATCACACATAAAAGCCAACCGGGCAATTTACCGAACACATGACATTCCCTTTTTAAACAAAACAATTTATTTTAAGTACATGAAAAGGAATAAAACACCAATTGAAAGCCATATTTTCATTCAAGATACTGTAACATGTTAAAAATACCATAGACCAGATTATAAACCTCACAAAATATTTTCAAAAGATAACGGAACATTTAAACAAACACTTGTTGAGAACTTTCATGACAAAACAACACTACCGTTCACAAACCAATGATTAAACAACCACTTTGAACACCAATAAAATTATCCAAAGGATGAAAAAAAATAATAAACATATATATATCTGGTGTTAAATATAATAAAATGATGAAACTTAAATAATAAAGTCATGTGCAAGGGGTATCCTACCTCAAATCATTGGCGTAATTGAAACGCACACCCGAAATCACCCGCCGCGGGTTTATAAACCATAAAACTATAAATATCAGACCTAAACAAACAGAAACCCCATCAAAAAACATGTTATAACAAAACCCTAGGTCTATCAAGACTAGGGTACAATATAAAACCAAGAAATAATGAAAGGAGGGGGAAGAGGAAGAAGAAAGGAGAAGGAATCTCACCTTTCATCCTAGAAAACTCTTCATATTCCATTAGATATGAAGCCCTAGAGAAAAGGGAATGGCTTGAAAATTCTTGGAGAGACTCCTAAGGTCTGTAAGAACCAGGGGAAGAAGATCGGTGGCTAAAGGAGTAAAAATTGATTGATTTATGAATGATAAAATTTACCTTGTAAATTCTGGGCGATTTGAGGTTTCCTGAGATTTTCGCCCTAATTAGCGACCCACATGATCTCCAAAGAGGTAAAATCTATTATGAGGGTTATTATAGGGTTATTGGAGTCGAGGGGGAGGTGGAATCACCGAAAAATAGTAAAAAATGAAAAATATATAAATGAAACAAATTATTTTTTTTAAACAGGAAATGGGCCCATGGGCTGGCCCAATACCTAAATGAGTAACCCAAATTCACCCGGCCTATGAATTTATAATGGGTCCAAAAGGATAAATAAGTTTTAATATATCAGTATAGGACAAGAGTGAAGTTGAATGTGTGAAAATGGATGAAAAACAAAAGAGTTATAAAAGAAAAAAATTTGGTTTTTAAAACTGAGAATGGGCTCACGGTTGGCCCAAATCATAAAGTAACCACCCTTTCTTCAAAAACTACTAAACAAACAACGGGGATCCCAAATTATGGTGGTTAGACATATATGAAACTTCAAAACTCAAGATTTATCTCATAAAATACCCATGAAAAGGATCAATATTTCTAATGGGCCGGATCAATATAATGACAGAAAAGAAAAGAAAAAACCGTGTGTGACAATTCTCCCCACCATTAAAGCTTTCCGCCCCCGGAAAGCCATAACACTTTCCGGCTGAAAAAAAAACAAAACCTAAGGATTCCATAATGTACTCCCCACCATTAAGATCATACTTGAAACTTTTTCTTATCCATAAATTTATGAGAGGGACAGATATCATTACCTTAACAAAATGTGTGACCCAGTTTCTATTAATATATGTTCACCGTGTTATAAGTTTATGTGTATTCCATAATTCAATGTTTATGCCAATTTTATTCTCTCATGTATTGTGATTTTTTATTCTAATATGATTCATTTATTATAAAATACCACGATTTATTCCATAACATGAGATTATGATCTATGATATGTAGGGTGTCGATTTAAAATGTTGATATCAAGTACTAAAACTCTTATGCTCGTGTTATTATTATTTTATCATTGATGTTTCCCTTTTTTACTCTTACTGAGCATCTAAGATCACCCTTTGTTATGTCTTCTTTTCCAATGTTATGGAGAAATGCTTTCGAAATGATATGTCTGAGAAGGGTTTTAGTTATGAATGACATAGTGAGAGATGATGTATATCATTTATGAACTAGTTATTTATGTATCCAAATTTTCAAAGGCACTAGAAATATATGATACGGGTGTGGATCATTATGTTATGTAAAGAATATTAATCTATTTAGATGTAATATCTATGTATGAAAATTTTGGGTCGCTATAGCTAGTATCAGTAGGATTAAATAATTTATGAAATATATATAAATGTTAAACTCAAAAAAATATTGATAAATTCTTAGTATATAATCACACATTTTTTTAGTAAAGTCATTTATGTTTCAAAAAAATGATTTCTTCAAAAATGATTTTTAAGGCATATTTTGTGAGAGGATTTTATAATTAATTTATATATCTTGTAAAAATTTAATTTTATAAAAAAAGATATAATATTTTAAATTCATCATGTCAAAATTCTCTCTGGATGATTTTTTGAGAATTTTCTAAAAATCTTGATTTTTCAATGAATATTGAAAAATACAAATTTTTATTGAAAAAAGTATTTCCTTTTAAAGAATTTATAAATTACAATTAAATTTTAGGTTAGTTTTAAAATTTAATTAGTTAATTTTTACTTAAAGTAATCCAATTGTGTTTTTTAAAATGAATTTTATAATTGAATTTAGTATATAATCATTTTATACTTAAAAGGTTATATTTTTCTGAAAAAATTGTTTTTCATCTCATTTTTTGGGTTTAATGTTATATTAAATTCTCCCAATTATGTGAATTAAATATTTAAATATGGATTGCATATATAGAATCAGTGGGTATAATATTTTTTAAATAGTTCCCTTTAATTTTTGGATATTATGAATAGTAACCTATATAATTTGTTTTGCCTTGGTCAAGGGTAAATAAGGTAATTAAGGTTAAAAATAAAATGATAAGGATTAAAGAAAGAAAATAACACTTGAATTAACTGTATTATATGATTATATATCATTCATAATCATAAAATGTTTGAATATATGGCCTTAGTTTCCATTGGGACATGATTTTTACCATTATAATATTTAATTGAATATAAAGCCAAAAATATAACACTCATGATTTTAATAACTGTAATATTTTTAACATTGGGTTACTCATAGGATATATTTAGTTTTAAATACTTATTTTAATGATATATTTTTTTTATCATGGTAACTTATTTATAATTTTTAGTGAATAAATAATTACAGCTTGCGCAACACAGCCGTAATAATTATTCAGTTAATATAAAATAAAATAAATAATATTAAATTTTTTAAAAGTAATATAAATTGAAAGAATTATTTTCTTCTATTATTTTTTTTAAATATAAAATTTTATGGATATTTTAATTGATTATATTTGAATTTATTTTTGTTTATTGATCTTATTAAAGTCAATGTAAATGAATATTTCCAAAATTGACATTAATGATATTCTATAATAAATAATATTTTATCAAATGAATTAATATTCCATAAAATATTATATTTAGTTAATTTATTTTTATATGGTTTAAAATATCAACCATGGTTCATTTGAGGGAAAATTCCACTTTTATATTAATTATATTGACCCCTAAAGAGTAAAAACTTTGTTATCATAGTAATTTGTCAAAAAAGATTAAAGTTGTTAATAACAAAAAAGGGTAAAAACCATATCTAAACTTGTGACTTTTTTTATGAGATTATTTCAACTGATGATCATTTTATATTTTAATATTATTAATTTTTTTCATTTTAATATTAAAAAAAATTTAAATTAGTTTAATATTTTAAGAAGTTCCAAGAGTTCCCCACCCCTCGCTTATAAATGGGCTCCTCTTATTATAATCTATCCAAACATAAAAATCATTTTATTTAAACAAATAACTACTAAAATATATTAATTAATTCCCTCTTCACATCCTATAGTTCCAAGTTATGTCATAATACCAATCTTATAGATCATAAGGTGTAATGAAAAAAAGGTTGTCTGAAGAAGAGGTATAGTTCTTAACTGGGCAATTTTATTTCATTTATTCTTCAACCTCTTTAAAAAATTACTTAAACATTATTATATAATAACATAAATACCTCCCATAAACTTATATCTTATTATTTTAACATAATAACATTTATTCATCATCAACCTTTATCAACTGGGAAAAGAATCGATCATTCATGTGTATGGTGGACAACAATCTCCCGGACCGATGTAATTCATTTTTCATCACCACGTATCACTGAGGGTTATAATGATGGATTTAATTAATATATATATATATATATGATACTAATAACATTTAAATATTTTTTTAAAGATTTTATAACACCTATTTTCTTACACTTTCATTCACTGGAAAATGATAATTTTGTTGGTGGGTACGTGTGGACTACCACCTTCAAAAAGCGATGTGATTCATTTTTCATCAACATATAAAATAATATATATATATATAAGTGTATTTAAATAAATAATATTATATTTATTATATTATTATAATTTTTAAAATATGAAATAATTCTTACTTACTTTCCATAATTATCATTGAAAAATGAAAACAGTACACATGCGTATGTATGACCTACTATCTCCATAATTGTAACATAGTTAATTTTTCATAACCATAATTCATGACTATTACTAAAAGAATAATTTATATATAAAAATTATAATTATTTCATGAATATTATTGGGTATATCACTAAATAACGACCTCTTATACCATAGTCAACCTACTGAAGTCATTTTGAACATATGATCCAAATATCATCAAAACTTCCAATATGAACTTAAATGATTAAGTAATTTTATATAAAATGGTAATAAGTGAAATAAAAGAAATAATAAAATATAAAAGTGTATTAATCAAGTAAATAATTAACATAAGTTTTTAATTTAGTAATAGAAGGAGCACATGTGACAAGTCAGGCTCAAGGCATGGGACAGTTTACTCTAGATCCCTCATTTTAAATGTTTTAAAGATTAATTTTCTAAATATTTATATTCCATGTCTAAATTCTTATAAATGTTTCATGAAAACTCTTATTTATTTTTAAATAGATGTCAAATTTTATTTTTAACATATTTTACATTATTTTTTATATCTTTAAAATTGATTTTTTTTTGGTTTAATATAAGGACCTTTTTTTAAAAAACCCCTTTCAAAGTTTCCCTTTCAACTCATTTTATTCCATGTTCATATTTAAAAAAATTATTTTATAGATGTATTTATATGTACATAACATATTTATAAAGTAATTTTTATTTGTATTTTTTCATTATTTCAAAGTTTTCCAAAAGGAATATTATTCCATATTTTCTATGGAATGTTTTGACAAAAAGACAAGAGGATGTTCTATTTTAATATATAATACATCAACAAATTTTCCAAAAATCAAAAACATTATTTGAAGTTTGGATTCTGTTACAATGTTTCATGTTTTATTGAAATAAAAAACCCCATTCCCTTTTTTTCTTTATGTTGGTATTTATTTTTCTTAAAAGATAAGTATATTTTGACATCTGATAGTATTTTTCATATGAGTTTGAAAGATTGTTTCAATGGATTTATGATGGAAAGCTGAAAGCATAATTTTTTTATAAATGATATGGTACTTGATCATTATATATGATAAATGGGTGATCCTGATAAAACTTATTTTATGGGTTGATCACCTTTATATCTCATGAAATATGGGTTAGCCTAATATAGGTTATGTGAAGGGTGAGCCTCATTGTAGTCCTCCAATCCATTGGGTAATGTTCCTTATCTCTAAACAAATGAATGAGGGAGTTATCTGATATGGTTCCTATAAAGGATTTAATTGGGCTCTAGTTATATCAGAAATGGGTTTATAATGAATTATTAATGTGATTTTCTATGTTTTCTAAAAAGGGTTTTAAATTACATTATATGAATTTAAAAGGTTTTATTTGATCAAAATGTGTGCATATTTTTCATGCGTAAATGATTTATTTCATTCTCTCAAAGACCATTGGGATAAAGGTAAAAAAATATATAGTTTTAGTTTTTTTCCCTAGGATGATAGATTTCTTCCTTTTTTTTCACTTACTGAGTTTTCTGTTCTCATCCCATATTTTTACATGTTTTTTACAAGGTTTAATCAAGAGTAAGAAAAAATAAGAAGACAAGTTAAAAATAATAAATATTTTCCATGAAAGGTAGTGTGATTCTTTTTGAAGGTTTTATATTGTGGAACAAATGGATACAGAATGAATGTTTCCACTTTGTAATATATTCATTTGTTATATAAGGGTTATGTCCAAATTATCTAAAACTATTGGGAATCAACCCATGCTGGGCCTCGAGCTGAAACTACCCCAAGCCCACTTCTATAGGCTAGGGGTGGTGAAATCATCGAAGTCAAAACTAAACTCAGGGAGGCCTTTGTATAAGAACCTACACACACATCAAACTCAATTAAAAAGTGCAGAAGGAAAGTAGAAAAGATTAAAAACTACTGTAAAATAAACCAAACATGCATGAACCTCTAGATAGTACAAAATTATAGCAGTATAAACTGAAATTAAAGGGAAAAATACACACACAACCACAAATAAGTCCCAACCTAACAGAAATTTAGAATATTAAAATAGTTGAGGGTGCCTAGATCCAAAATCCCAAGCTATAACCACCATACGAAGTCCAAGCTCCCTATATCCATCAGATCATCTGAAGTCACAATCAACCTATTCATCATCTGAAAAATACAAAACACATGATGGTTAAATCTAATGAGGGGGTGCGTATATAAAAACTTAGTAGAACACCCTGAAAAGGGTGTAGGGGGTAGTAAGATATACAACTGAAAAAGGAAAGCAGTAGATGTAACAAGGTATAGTGAAAGAGTACAAATCAACCCAATAAGAGAGTGAAAGTGAACCCATCCAAACACAAGGAGCTCAATGCGGTGAGAATATGAACATATTATTGAGTCTTTTCCACCTATAGTAGGAGATTAGACTCATCCAACCATGAAAATATTGACATAGGCATACCCTATGAGTCTTCACATCACCTAGAAAGAGAGTAACCAAAACCCAGGGAGTGGGTACCAAAGAAGGATATATGCATGCTCAGTAAATGAAACCCAAACAAGATGCTAGGGGGTCTCTATATCATAGATAATCCCAATAATATTAATATCAAATAGCTCTAAAGTAAGTTCAAAATTGATACCCAACTTCCCTCATATTTTCCTTGAACACAAAATTCAAAGAAACTCAATTACAACACCTTGATACTATCCTATTTGGGAAGAAATGACTCACCCACATGGTTTTAGGTCATGTCACAAGGGCATGGCTTGGTGGGTAAAGTGTTCCTATTATTTATGAATACAAATATATATTAAACCATGTATAGTCACTATTCCACACTATCAAGGGACCACAAATTCTAGGTAAGGATATCATACCCTGGTATGACAGGAGGGACAAACTATGATAGTCATTGAGGAACTCCACTTACCAGCCTAGCTGGAGGGTTACTCCTGGGAATTTCATTGAGGAATGCCATTGCCCAGTCCTAATGAAGTCCAAGCCCAGAGATTCATTGGAGAACTCAACTACCCAGCCCTGGTGGAGGGTTACTCCTAGAAGATTTCATTGGGGAACTCGAATGCCCATCTATACTGGAGGGTTATCCAAGAAATTTAAGGAACTCCATTGCTCATCCCTACTGGAGGGTATACCCAGAATGTTGAGGAACTCCACTACCCAACAATTCTGGAGGTTAACTCAGAAATATCACTAGGGAATGACACTTCCAATTCCTACTAGAGGGTAATCATGGTCCTATATTTGAGGAACTCCAATGTCCAGCCCTGCGGGAGGGTTACTCTCGGAACTTCTCTAATGATTCTATATGATTGTGGTCATCATCACGTGTTGTCTTAGTGCACGAAAAACCAAAAAAAACCTTGTATCTTGAAATCCACTTTTGAGAGAACCATCACTTTCTACATGAAAAAACACTCAAGATATGCTACTTACAGGCCAAAATCTGTGTTTAAATTAAAAAGATACAAACATTCGAAGTTTACTTGGAAGAACTCAAGAGGGACATAGTGTTTTAGGGGACCCACATGGTGTGTGGTCCCTCTACACAGCCTCACCATGTCTTTGGCTAGTACACATATCTATTCCATGTATCAGAACACACTATGTATGTGGACTGCACTCTGTGTATTGACTAACTGGGATTGGGGTCGTGTCCTAGCACGCGGACCTCATGTCCATGTACTCTAGTACACGATGTGTTGGTCCACATGGGATGCCCACCTATGTGGTCAAATAATGACTTCCACCCATGTGACCCATCATATAGGTTTTCCAACCAGGGAAGAGGTGTATGAAGGTTGAGGGAGTGCCACATTCCATGTTTCCCTAAAATTTTTCCCTAAACCCTAGCGTCGCAGCCAGAAGTAGATACACATTGTGTGTTCTTCTTGAACATAGCATGTAGTCAGTATCTTTTCAGACACATCATAGTTATTGATCTGGTTCTCATTCTTTGAGTCAACTTCAACCACCTCTATTCTTCCCAAAAAATGTGGATCTATCCGTGGGTCATGATTCTGAACTGCTGGTCGCCAAAAATCAGTTGTCTTCTTGCATGAGGGATTCATAGGATGTTCCAAAGGTACCATTTGTTACTTTGATTTCATGATGTCAAATAAAAAAATCGAACATCCCTGCTCCACCACGATCCCATATTTTTGACTTGTTTATCAATTTGTTGTCGTTTCTTCAATTCTTTGTGTATCTGGGTGCCCGATCGAGCTCGGGTCACCCAGCAATTCTCGAACCGGGAACCATGGGTATTCCAACGATGAAGAATGTGAGGAATTTGGGAGAAAATAACCATAAAAAAGTTCAAATGAACATTTTCCAATCATTCTTGAACAATGATCAATAATGTACTCCAGGGTCAAATAAACCAAAGGAAATAAGTTAAATCTCAGTTGTTCGGTGTATGAAAACTTTTTACTTGGCATAGATCCAAGTAAAAAAGGATGTATTTACTCAATTATTTTAATCTAAGGGTGTAAAATACCAAAATTTGAGTAATACCTATGATTTTATCATTTTCTTTTAAGGAACATGTCTTCGAAGGTAGAAGGAGGATTTATTGCGTTCCTCATGCTTCGGTTTTCCTTGATCCAGAGGTTCGTTGTTCATCAAATATATTCACCAATAGAGGAGGGGAAGAGTGCGTTTACAGAAGTGGGAGGATTATTAGTCGACCATATCCAAATTCTTTAATGAAACATTTATAAATATAATTCTAGGTCAAACATAATTAATCAATTAATTAAATAATTGATTAGTCCACTTAAATGCACCACCAATGAGAAAGGGGTCCTAATGTCCCACTCTAACATATTTTATGTCGTGCCTAGGATAAACACCACCATCCATACCCAACTATGGTCTCATATTTATGATCTGATCAACTATTTATGTTTTATCTAGTTTTTATTAATTAACTACATTCATGTGATTTAAAAATATATTTATTTATTTTATACAATAAATTTTGGGAACACTGGGTCTCAGAATCGCAGGCCATCTCAATGCATAGCATAAACAATATATTTAGAAATATTTCAAAGGATTAGAAATAAATAACCCAGTATCTACATCATTCTCTCCATCAAACTTTTCATCCCTAAAAATAAAAACTAGAAAAACAAATTGGGTTAAAAAATATTTCATATAGCTCTCCCATTCCTAGTAACTCTCCCACTTTTTCCATGATACCATAGCACATGAACCAAAGGGATGGTCTTACCACAAAAGGCGTACACCTGTCTATACTCAATCACCACCGAGTGCTCTATAAAGGTATATTTATCATTGATGTACATCTAACCCCAGTCAAGGACGTTCATAGGGTCATGCACATATCTCTTTAGCCATGACATGTGGAAGATGTCGTGAACCCTCTCTAGTATTGGGGGTGGGGAAAGGCGGTAAGAAACCTTACCAACCCTATGCATGATCTCGAATGGCCCAATTAACCTTGTTGATATATTTCCTACCCAACCAAATATACACATTCCTTATCATGGGGAGACTCACAAGAAAATGTGGTCTCCCTGTTAGAACTCCAAGGTCCTACGATGGTGATCTTCATATGATTTTGGTCTACTATGGGTTGTCTTCATCCACTCACAGATGAACCAAACATTCTTCGTTTTCACATGCATCATATTTGGGCCCACAAGATATGACATACCTCTCTATGTCCAGCATAATTGTGACCTATAGGGTCTCCCATAAAAAGACTCAAAAGGTTACATGTTGATGGTAGAGTGGTATATGTTTTTGTATGCAAACTATACCAAGGGAAGGTGATCCTCCCATATCGAGATGAAGTCCAACATGCAAGCCCTCAACATATCCTCTAGCACCTGGATAGTGTGCTTGGTTTACCCATCTTATTGGGGGTGAAATTCTATACAGATCCGAAACTGCCTCCCAAAAGCATCATGTAGGCCTCTCTACAGTCATGACATAAATTGCGCGTCATGATAGGAGACAAGCGTCAAGGTTACCCCATGAAGGTGGACAGAACCCTACACATACAGTTTCCCCAAACTCTCCACCACACTCTTCTCCCATATGTCAAGTAATTTCTCCAACTTTGTGAGTCGTTATACTATCAACCAGATGGTGTTGTGGCTCTTTAATGTTCACAAAAGCCCCGTGACAAATTCCATGGATATTTCATCCCATTTCCACTATAGGATCTCAAGATACTGCAATAAACCCATAGAGACTTGGTGCTCATCCTTCACCTACTGACTGGTGAGGCACTATGAGATGAAATTAACTACACTTCATCTCATTTTCTACCCCCAAAATTTCCACTGAAGGTCTCTATACAGTGTCCCCACATAGAGATGTACAGATATGTGGTAATTTTGGAATTCCCACATCACCTCCTCCTACATCATGACTGGAACCAGTTTTTCACACTTGAAACAAGATGGTGTGATTCCCTCCTTCAGAAAATCCATCTAGTGCATCTCCAGTGGATATGTAATCATGTAAGACCTTGTATTTGATGTATCAAAAATGGGAATCTCTCACATTCCAGAGGAAATAATGAGTCAATAAAAATGAATGAATAAAAGTTATACCCTCCTTCTCCTCTAGGGTCAACTGTAGGAAAGTTAATTGCTCTGAAAATTTCCTTACTAGGTGAGCCTAGGACATACTAATAAGGGAATTTTCTAAACCATTTACATTTACTAGAGTATAGACTATCTCAAATTCATTGTCCTATAGTAATTCTAGCATGTGTCTCTACCTCCAATTCAGGTCTCTTTGTGAATATGTGCCAAAGGCTCTAGTGGTATGAGTAATCCAAAAAGTTCTCTCCAAGAAGGTAGTGTCTACACATTCTCAAGTCGAATATTACTACTCCAAGTTCTAGGTCATGATTCATGTAGTTTTTCTCGTGGGGTATCAAATACCTCAACCCAGTTGTGACGACTTCATGACGTTTCATAAACATGAAACCGAGTGCAACTCCTAAGGCATCACAATACACTACAAACTCAATGCCTTCCTCTGTTAGTCTCAACATTGAATCTCTCTTCATCCTCTATCTCAACTCCTCAAAGGCCCTATGGCATTTTTTAAACTAGGTAAATAGATTCCCTTTCCACATTAGGGTACTCAAAGGGGATGTGATTCTGGAGAAGTTTGGAATAAACCTCCTATAGTACCCTACCAAGCCAAGAAAGCTATACACCTCTAACACATTCTTGGGTGGATACAAAGAAATAACATCCTTAATATTTGGTGGATGCATTGATAAACCTTGTATATCCATAACTAGCACTTTGATAGCTTCACATAAAGCGTGTGATCTCGAAGAAAATCAAGAACCATCCTCATGTTCTCTGCATACTCCTCTATTTTATAGTGGACGAGTATGTCATTGATGAAGAAAACAAATAACTGGTCAAAGTATGACTGGAAAACCTAGTTCATCAAATCCATGAAAATGGAAGGGTCATTCATCATGCCAATGGTCATCATTAGGAACTCAAAGTGTTCATAGCGACATCGGAATGCCAACTTCATAATATCAGCCTTGTGAACCCTCAAATAATGGTATTCAGACCCGAGGTCAATCTTTGGGAACCATCTTTTACCTCAAAATTGATCAAAGGGGTCATAAATCCTTTTAAATGGTCACTTTTTCTTTATCTTGGAATGTTTTATGCAATAATAATCCAGGCATAGCCACAATCTCTCATCAACCTTTTTTGTGAACAAAACTGGAGCTACCCAAGGGGACACATCGGGTCTAATGAAACCTTTCTAAATAATTTCCAACAACTACAACCATATCTCACAAATCTTGGTTGTCTTCATTCAATGTTCTGTAGAATATATCAGGGCTATCTCTTGTTGTAATTCAATGTAAAAATCTATCATCTGTCTCGGAGGTAGTCCCATAAGGTCTTTGGGGAATACATCCTTATATTCATGCACAAATAAAGGAACCCAAATTTCTGAAGAGCCTTCTACACAAAGGGATACACTCTCTAAATAATGGGTGATAGGTTTAAACCTTATACTTGAAACATCTACATGTCTTGCTATGAGATCTCTCACACTAGATAAGAGAATCTCATCCCATCAGTGTGTGGGAATCTGACTAGTATACGGTGAATGTAAATCTATTATCGGACCATGTAAATCCAATCCATACACAATATGATGTCATAGGGTCCCATCATGAGGACCAAGAGTTCCCATATAAACCTATCTCTAGAAAATGATAGCTCTCACTATTGACAGATCAATGATATAAAATAATTATTCCCTATAGGAACCTCAAGATGGAGCTATAGTGTTAGAGTCTCCACTGGGAGCTCTGACTCTCAAACCTAATGTTTAGAGATAAAGTAATTAATGGAACCTTTTTTCTACTAATATTGATTAAAGAGTACAACAAACACATACCACATCTCGAATCATATTCTGTGTTGTGGGATCATAGACATCTAAAGCATGTTTCTGCCCATGGCCCCAGTCTCTAGCTACCTAAGCCTGACATGGGATTCTTGGTGGGGGTGGTGGAAGGATCTTATAACACTATCCTACTTCTATAGATACTCCTTCTCCCCTTTCAGATTCACCTCACTATGGACTAGCCTTTCCCTTCTTGGGAGAACCCAAATCACGAAATTATCTCTGCCATGGCGGTCCATCAGCTATCTTGATGGGCTGGTCGGCAAACATGGTCAGATATCTCTACAGAGTTCCTTCTCAAACTTCTATGCACATAAGTGGCCATCATGGATCATCTTGAGATAGTGTCGTGTATGTTCTGTGAGCATAGATACATACTCAGCCACTATCATCCCTCCATAATTAATCAAATTAAGCTTCTAAATCTTGACTAATCAAAAGGAGGGGTAGTACTTCTCACAAAATAGATGCTGGAAGTCATCCCATGAGAGTGTCGACTCATCGTGCATCTATGTAACCAGGATCCACAAATTCCCAACTGCTCTATTGAAAAGACCGGATGCCAAAGAGACAATCTAATACATCAGTTTATGGATAATCATAAATATCAAAACCCAGAACTCTATCCAATCCTATACCACATGGGGATCTGGCTTACCATGGAAACTCAACAGTCTCTGATGCTGCAACTCACTGAGTGCACTCATCCTACACACATCCCTATCATGCTCTTCTAGGAAGATATAATACTCAACAGGTGGAGGCATAGCTAAATACCCACCTGGAGGAAGGGTATCATAGTATGTACCATAAACCTAGGCCTTGTCGCTCATAGGGTAGTCTTCAGAAACTGTAGATTATATCTTAGATAGTTGTCATCATAGAGGCACCCTGAAAGTTATCAGGGAGTACCATAGTTAGATGAGCATATTTATATATATCATCAACAATAGATAGATGACATTAGAAGTAAAATCCAAAATTCAGTCCTACATTATGCATGTACCATTTATCCCAACAATAAATGTCTCAACATTCAATGTCGACAATCAGTTAGTCATCATCTTGGAAAATGAACATGCTAGCCATCCATACTAATACTGAACTCCCTATCCAAAGTTCCACACACGACACACTTTGAAACAATTGACCTAAACTCAACTAATCCTATTAAGGGGAAAAGTATGAACAACATCCCAAGGAATTAACTTACTATGATATTAATCTATCATGACCTGACTCGTGTCGGGTCTTGAGCTACAACTACCCCAATCTTTCCTACATAGTCTAGGGGTAGAAATAAGCATTGAAGGAACAAGTAAACTTGGTGAGGCCATTTCATAAGGACATGAACACACACACACATACACCTTAATGAAAAGATAAATAGGTAATGTTTAAACGATACAACATGGCTGAAAAATAAAACAAACATTCATAGACCTCAAGACAGTACAAAATTATAGTAGTGTAAACTAAAAGTTAAGGGCAAAAATACACACCCAACCAGAAATAAGTCCCGAAATAATATATAACTGGAAAATTAAAATAGATGAGAGATCCCTAATCCATAATCACAAGCTATAGCCACTGTATTTGGATAATGCACCTTGTATCCCTAAGCTCCTCTGAAGTCATGATCAACATGTCTATCATATTAAAAAGATAGGACACGTGTTGGGAGAATATTATTAATGGGCGAGTATATACATACCCAATGGAATTCCATGAAAATGGTGAAGGAGGATAAGTTAGAGATACAAATGAATAGGAATGTATTAGATAGAACATGGTACAGTGAAAGAGTACATCTCAACCTAACAAGAGAGTGAATATAAAATCATCCAAACACAAGGAGCTCAAAATGATGAGAAGATAAACTTCTTGTTAAAAATTTAATACCTATAGTAGGATAGTAGACTCATCCAACCAAGAGAATATATACATCGAAAGCATGTTTCATACCCCATGCGCCTTCACCTATCCTAGAGGAGGAGTAACAAAACCACAAGGAGTGGGTACCGAAGAAGAATATATATATGATCAGTCAAAGAAACCCAAACGAGAAGGTAGGGTATCTCCATCTCACTACTTAGACCAACAAGATTATCCAACAATTCCAAATTAATTTCATCATTTATTCCCAACATCCCAGATAGTTTCCCTAAACACACAATTCTAAGGAACTCAATCACTACGCCTATATACTATTCTCTTTTAGCGGCACTAAATCGTTCTCACAGTTTTATGTCGTGTCACAAGGATGCATCTTGGTGGGGAAAGAATTCATTTTCCATGTGATTCTAGTGATACATCAAACCACATATCATCACTATGTTCAACAGTTGAGGGAACTCAAATTCTAGGTGAGGATCTCATACCCTAGTATGACAAGTGGGTCCTACTCTAATAGTCATTAAAGAACTCCAATGCCCAGCCCAGCTGGAGGGTTACTCTCATAAATGTGATCGAGAAATGCCACTACCTAGTCCTACTAGAGGGTAAGTATTGTGAGTCATCAGGGAAACCCACTACCCAGCCTTGGAACCCACTGTGATTCTTCCTAAAAATGTGGATTTGGCTATAGGTCGTGATTCTGAACAACCACTCTCCAAAAATTTGTTGTCATCATGCACATGGTTTTGTTGAGATTTTATTCATGACACTATTCATTCATCCTTTAATTTCTTAATTTCAAACCAACAGATCGAACATCCCTACTCCACTATAATCCCAGATCTATGACTTGTCGGTCGATCCGTTGTCATTTTGTCAATCTGTCGCGTATTCGGGTTCCCGGTCGAGCTCGGGTCACCCAAATATTGTCAAACTAGGAACCATGGGGATTAAAACGATGAATAATTCAAGGAATTATGGGATAAAATCACCCAAAAAAAATTTAACAATTATTTTCCAATCGTTCTTGGCCAAAAATTAAGAATGTACTCCAAGGATAGATAAGCCAAAGGAATAAATTAAATCTTAGTTCTTGGGTAAGTGAAAGGTTTCTAATTGGTGCAGATAAAAGTATAAAGAATGTATCGACTCAATTAATTTAATCTAAGGGAATAAAACACCGAAAGTTGAGTCCTACCTTATATTGGATCGCTCTCTGTCGAGGAATGCCTCTTCCAACAAAGAAGGATGATTCATTCCATTTATCGTGCTTTGGTTTTCCTTAATTGAGTTTTTTTTCATTCATCCAAGAGACTAGCCAATGGAGGTGAGGGATTTAGCATCACTAGTGGTGGGAGATTTATGATCCAACCCTGGCCAAATTCCCTAATGACACATTTACAGATTTCATTCTAGGTCAAAGTTTAATTAATTAATTAATTAATTAATTAATTAATTCACTTATATGCACTTCAAATGAGAAATGGGTTTGAACGTCCTACACCGACTTATTTTATATTGTGCCTGGGGAAAACACTACCTTCCGGACCCAACCATGGTGTCATATTTCTAATCTAACAACCATTTAAGAGTTATCTTGTTTTCTTTAATTAACTTCAAGTGTGCAATATAAAAATATTTTTAATATTTTTATAAAAATAATTATAGGTACACAGGGGCTCAGAATTGTACATTTTCTCAACACCTAGATCTAAAAAATATTTATAAATATTTCGATGTCTCACAAAGAAAAAACGGGGTCTCTAAAAAAACTCTAAGTCATATAGATCCTGAAATGTAAAATAATTTTTTTTTACTAAAAATCATTTATCATTAACAACTATTTTGCTTTCATAATATATAGATAAATGTAAAATAATGAACTCTTAACATAAAACTCAATATAATGTAATGTTTAAGGTCATAAACATATAGTATGTCTCATGGTTGAGCTATATTTTCATACTAATTTTACTTTATTGTTTATCTGTTTTCAGTTATAATTAAGACAAATATTTTTAGGCTTTGTTTTGATCTCCACCTCATGGCATATCATCTTGACTGTAATTTCATGTCGATGCATGTTAGGTCATTAAAAAATGTTATCAAAGACAATACCCAACCTTATGTGTGATGACACTTCCTAAGTCTAGTTTAGGTTCCATGGTAGATATGAGTTAAGACTACCATAATTTTAGTGTTAAGTAAAGAAGGGTTTCTTTCTAGCTCACTTCTAAGTTTAAACTCAGGTTATCGTGGGTGGTCAATAATTTTTAACAAGCAGGAGCGTGTATTATGAGATTAAATAAATAAAATTCATTCGGAGTTTATTTATATGAACCTGTTATTTTCAAATATTTATTTATATCATCAGTTGAATCTATTTTTGTTTTAAATCCTTGTTGTTTAAAGGCTTTAATATGGATTCTTGAAACTCGTATTTTTATTTTTGAGATTTTCTATTTAAATAATTAGGTGTCTTATTTTGTGTTTATTAGATAAGACTTCCTAGAAGAGATCTTCTGGATACAAGAGATAAAGTTTTGAGATAGGTTATGTAGGAAAATACTCCAGTAGACCAATCCTAAGTGGAAGAAATTATCTTCATATTTAAGAGTCTAGGTTGGGAAGGTGTTGGAAACCAAGGAGGAATTGTGGATCATCGTTCAGAATTCAAAATGTATAATCAACCTGTCTTCCATGATAATAAGGGAACCCTATAAGATGAAGTGTTTTCTAAATGGAATAACAAGTTCTTCCACTCCCTAAAACCCTCAAAGGAATATAAGGTGGTTTTTTTAACTTCTAGGATTAATGGACTGGGAAGAAAATGGTGGGACTCTATTAGGAAAGATAACTTACAAAAGTATATTACCTATACTTATTCTAATAAGTACTTCAATAAATTGTTTTATCCAGAAAAATTATTACTGAAAAGGAATTAAAATTTTCTATCCATAGAGAAATGGGGGATTTTAGTTATGGAATACACCACTCATTTCATAGAGTTGGTCCACTTATCACCCAATCATATGTTTAATGATTAATTTAAATATCAGAACATCAAGATTTGTATGAGGGTTGATATTTAGTTGATATTGATTCTCTAATTCCTTCTGACCTTTAATGAGGTGGTTGATAAACTAATTATGGATAAAGAAGTCGTATTATGTAAAATGAGTTTAGGTGTAGATTCATTTATTATAGGTGGAATCCAGGGTATATCATATAGAAAAAAAATAATTGCAAGGGTTATCATTTTACATTTGAACCAATACTCATGCCTTCTATTGGACAATATCTGGTCGTTTTATATTGGTGTGAGAGGATTTTTCATATAAAGAAAAATTGTAAGAAATTGACCCAGTAAATGCCATTATTGTGGAAAATCCAGTCATCTTAAGTGATTTTTAATAATAATTTACCAAAGAAGCATAGAATAATCCACTCTTACCAAATGTTTTCATGTTTTTTAGATGCATCAATGAGTGGTGGATCTCATTCTCAAACTATGGGGGAAACTAACGCAAAAAAATAAATCTCATGGAGGAGCTGATATCAAGTGCCTTTATAACATATATTATCCTCTATAATAATTTTATATAGATTCAGATACTATGATAGTTGCAGTATTCATTTCATCCTCTATGGTTCAGGACTTGTTTGATATAGGTACATCACATTATTTTATGTTGTCTAATTTGATTGACGTGTTGGGATTTTGTTAAAATATTATGTTTTTCATGATATATCTTTCTATGCCATTGGGAATGAATAATGAATAACATTTTAAACTCCTTAAGTCTCTAGTGATGATTTCCAACCTCGAAGTTGTGTCAGACTTCTTATTTATTGATATTGATATCTATAACCATAGTATTGGTAGGGATTTTATGATCAGTTTCAGAGCCCAAATTTATTACTACTATCATCAAGATAACATTCTATCTCCTAATGGAGTCCCTTATCTTTGTTCAGATAATCGGGATCCTAGATCATTGAGGGTAGAGACTGTTGTTCCTTAAGCTAGAATGATCTCATCTTAGTTGGTGGAGATGTTTCTTCATAATTTCTATTAATGTTTGACTAGTATAATTATAGAAGTGGTAAGTGCATACCCCTATAACGTTTCTTATGGTTTTTTAGGATTACCACCCTTGAGATAGGTTGAGTTCATTACTGACATGATTTTTGGTACAATACCCTTTTCAATGTCATCATGTCTTATAGATCCTCTAGAGTTAAAGGACCTTAAAGTAAATCTTGAATACCTTGTGGACAATGGATTTATTTATCATAGTGTTTCACCTTGGTATTTTCCTTATCCCTTTCAAAATGACTTAAATAGAAGGATTATAGTTTTTATTGACTACTAAAAACTTAATCATGTGATTTTTAAGAACAAATATCCCTTTACTAGGATTGATTAACTCTTCAATCTAGTTAGAGGACAATAAAGGTTTTCTATGATCCACCTATAATCATGGAAACACCAGTTGATAGTTCAATAAGATGATATACCTAATACAATGCTTAGTAGTAAATATGGGCATTTCAAGATCCTTTCATGCCATTCATTTTCACAAGTGTTCCTACAGTTTTCATGGAATTAATGAACTTGATATTTTATTGATACATGGAATCATTCATTATAATTTTTGTGGATGACATATTGGTTTACTCTAATTCATAAGAGTAACACATAGATCATTTGGAATTCATACTTAGAATTTTTTTAAAAACACCATTTAAATGGAAATATTTTTAAATGTGAATTTGGATTAAAGAAGTGAATTTTATTGGAAATTTTATACATTAGAGGGGTGTCTCAATGGATCCTAAAAATATTCAGGTTATAATTTTAAGGGATAAACCCATAAATGTGTATGAAATTTAGATCTTCTTGAGATTATATGATTATTATGGGAGAATTGGTCAAGATTTATCAAATCTGACATCTTTAATGAAAAAATTAACCATCATGGGTGTTAAGTTTGAGTGAAATGAAAAATGTTTGAGATCCTTTGAAGAACTAAAGGTGAGGTTGACTACGGATTCAGTTCTAATTATTTTATAACTAGGTTTGGGCTATGATACTTTTTTTATGCCTTAAGTATGATATTGTGGAGTGTATTGATGTAGAGGAAGCAAGGTGTCACTTATGTCTCTTGAAAATTATTCCCTCAGGAAAAAAACTATCATACCAATAACCTTAAGTTGTCGGTCATGATGAACACACTCAAAACATGGAATCAGAATCAATTTAGGGAGAAATTTATGAAATAGTTAGACCATAAGACCGAGAATTATATTTTTACTTGGGGTATGAACTTACAATAGAGACATTGGGTTGATTATATTAATAATTTTTTATATATTTATTACACACCTAGAAAATGGATTTTGGTCACTGACATATTGAGTATGAAATTAATTAATCAAGCCTCAATGGAATAACTGTAGGTGTGATCTCTGATGATTTTGATTAATGAGATGAGATTTGGAGTGGAATAGGTTGGTGGGAATGTGTTATTAGACTATATAAAGGAAGAATGGCTATTTGATGATTTTATTTTGATCAAATAGGTTAAAAACATCGTTTTACAACATTCTTGTGAAATTCTTAATAGTGGGGAGACCTTGGGTAATTGGTCTCAAACATCATTTGGTTATTTTTGATTTCGATGTAGGTTGGTTGCTCTGATATCCTTGAAGACAGAGCTAATGGATAGTGGACACTAATCCTGTTAATCTATACACCCTGGGGAAAAAAAGATATGTCATGATCTGAGGCATTGGTTTTGGTGGTTGGGGATGAGATGGTCGATTAAAGACTTTGTGCCATGATTCCTTATTATCCAAAAGATTAAGGTAAATCCCCAATGACCTGTAGGTTTGTTACAACCTTTACCCATTCTAGTGTAGAAGTTGGATGTGATATCTATATATATCATCATTGGTACCACATACCCCTTGTGGAAAGGATTCAATTTGGGTGACCATTGAAAGAATTATAAAATCAGGTCATTTATTACTTATTAAGTAGATTAAGAATGTGAAATTGTATGGGAACTTGTACGTATAAGATATTGTGAATTCCTACGTATTTTCTTATTTAGTTGTTTCTGATAGATAACCTCAGTAAACATAATAGTTTTGGTAGGGTCTATAATATAAAATCGGTACCAATTTAAAATTATGTATGACACATCACCCTCAAAAATAAGGGTAAACTAGGTGATCTATTTAGACTCATGAGGAAATGCTTCGGTCATGCAAGTTTTATTTTGGTGGTTCCAGAAAAAATAATATACATTTGGTCAAAATTTATTATAATAATAGTTCTCAATACTAAATAAAAAAGTTCCATTTCTAGGAATTGTATGTTCGTCCATATAGATCTACTTTATATTAAGTGGAAATGGTACAATGATATCTATTTAGACAAAGCCTCATTAAATATATGAGGGAAAAGGTGCAGCTGATCCAAAAAAGGTTAGAGAATTCTCCAATTTAGAAAAAATCATATGCATAGATTTTCCATCATTCATTGTGGTTTAAGGCTAGTGATCAGGACTTTCTCAAAGCTTCACCTCATCTCGAACATCATCAATTAGGTAAGTAGGGAATGATGTATCCTGGGTTCAATGGAACTTTTGAAATCAATGAATGTCTTGGAAAGGTTCTATATTGGTTGTTCTTTTTGTCTTTCTTGACATTAATTCATGGTTTGTTTCACATTTCCCAGCTAAGGACGTATCAACTATACCCTTCCCAAGTGATTGAATGTGAATATATTGATATTGATCCCAACACCTTTTTGGTTGAACTACCATTTGAGATTATGGATTACCAAGATAATGTATTATCTGGTAAATTAATTCCTTTGGTCTATGTAATATGGAAGTGTATATGGGATTATCATGCTACAGGGGAGCGAGAATCATTGATGAAGTAGTAGTGGCCTTCTATTTTTTGTGATTCCAGAATCTTGAGCAATTTCTAGGGGAAAAAATATTTTATTGTTGGGAGAATTTTGACGCACACTAGGTCATATGTATTCTTTAATTTGGTCATTATTTATCTCTTTTTAGGTTATAGAGGTTTTCCAGGGCTGAGGGTTGAATATTTGGAGTTTCAAGGAAAATTGGCCTAGTTCATGGTGAGTACTTTCCATCCAGCAAACATTTGATATAGAAGTGTGATCTCTAGTTGTGTTTTTCACTATTTGAGCACAGTTTATCAAATTATGTGAGTCAAACCATGAGGGTGTCTACGATTTGGTCTAGTGACTATTTTAGGCCTTAATAATGGTTTATCAAACCATTAAACTCTCCCCAAGTAACCATGTGAATAATTTTTAAATGTAAAAGGCCAACAAATGATTATTGTATGGTTTATTAAACCATGAACCCAAGTTTGAACCAGTTAAAATAATAATGTACCCTAACTCACTTGATTTTTTATAAGTATAATCTTATTTTAATCTCTCTTTTCCCTAACCTAAACTCTACCAATTCTCTAGATGGTTCTATCCTTTGATAGTTGGATATTTTCTCTTCATTATTGTTAGATCTATTCAAGGTACTTTCCATTTTTATTTGATCTCCTCTCCTATTTATATATCAATTATTGATCTCTTTATCCCTTATTCCTTTAGAAACCAATTATTCTATGAATGCAATATCTACAAGGTTTTAAGGTGAATTGAATGTTTCTCTTATGGATCAAGGCTTGTGAAGATTGGACCTCCTTGTGTCCAATATCTATTCTTAAAGGAAACTATTTTTCCTCTATTGAAATGGTAAGTGTATCTATACAAGGGTTCTAACCCACAAATAAATTAATATTCTTGTAAATTTATTTTGTTTAGTTTGTGAAATGTATTTATTTGATACTAAAGATGAGTTTTTTTATGAAATACCTCTTCGGTGGCATAAAAATGAGTTTTTAAATTGGGTTTTCTTTAAAAATAGATTATGTAATTGATTTGTTCGGTGAAATGACCCAAATATTATTTCTACTCAAAAATGGATTGTCAAGCATGGGAGCAGTGATGGTTTGTTGTGAAAAGGTTTTATAAAATGGTGAACATAGTTTTTCAATTATTTTTGAAACAAATCACATTTGGAACCTTGGGTGTGTCAGGTTACAGACATATGAAACCTTAATTAGTGTGGAACCACTATGGGTTATACTTGTGATATTGATAGACTGTGGTAGGACTTGATATCATTAGGATTCATGGTTTTCCAAGTTTAGTGTTCCTTCATGTGTCCTGTTACATATTCCCATAGTCTAGATCCCAACATTTGTTTGGTTTTAAACATAATGGTATTCTTTCATGTTTTATAACTCATATGTTTATCGAATGGTATTTCCATGGATAATTCTATTTATTCCCATTATAATATAATTAGTGTACTTTTCATATTCATGGTTTATTTGAATATGAAATTATTTAAAAGAAACTAAACAATGTTTTAAAAAAAATGTTTTTCATTTGAAATTGCTTTATAAACTTGTTTTTCCTAATCTAGAACTAGCAGTTGTGTGGTGATAGAAATTTTATAGACTCACGGTGGTATCCTGTTGAGAATTATCATCACAGACTACATATTCATTTGTTTGTATTCATATCTAATTTTATTGGAAACATGTTAAGATAAGGGTTTCATTTAGCTCACTCGCTTCTCTTTGGTTTTTCATTCGTCTAAGTGAGATGGACTGGGATGGTAGTGACGGATAGTCATGTGGAGACTTGGATTTGATCTTGTATTATAATGTATATGGGTATAACCTTTCGGTTTGAAACTGTATGCATCAAGGTTTTTTTATCTTTAATTTCATGTTGTAACCTTTTGATTATCTATTTTATGTTATAGTTGAGACATGTCTTTTTAAGATTTCTATTGATCTCCACCTTATTGAAGCACTACGGGAAAACGATCGTTTCATGGCGGTTTTTCCGCGGCGGAATAAAAACCGCCGCGGAATGTCTTAAATTTTTTTTTTTTATTTTCTTGGATTAGCAAAGGTTTTTTAAAAAACTGCCGTGAAATAGCGGCGGTTTGGGTAAAACCACCATGAAATGAAAGGAAAAAAAATAAAAAAACATGAGAAACCCCAAAAATCACTAAAACGACCATAACTTTTGATCCGGGCGTCCGTTGGAGTCTCACGACTAGTCAAATCGAAGTTCATGAAGAGGTATAGAGGCACATATAATCAAAACTATGAGACGTTCTAAGGTGTAGAAGATATGAGAGTCATAAGAAAGTTAAAAAAAGTTCTCCAACTTCAAACGGCCATAACTTTTTACTCTGGGTGTCCGTTTGGGCTCTACGACATATCAAATCAAAGCCAGCAAAGAGAGATACGCACCACTAAGACACAAAATTTTTATTTTGTGTCTTTAGACCCCAAAAACCCCTCCGAAGGCCACAAAAACCTCTTTTCCATAACCGGTGTCCCGTCGAACATGTCTTCAAAAGGACCTAACATTTGATCCGCAAGTCAGTTCAGACTCCTCCACCTCCCAGATTGTAGTTCGTTCTATTAGCTTCAGTTTGACTGGTCGCAGTGCCTGCATGGACTCTTGGATCATTAGTTATGGCCTTTTTAGTGGGTATTAGGTTTGTTATGTTTTTCGATGCCTCGTTTCTAGCACCCGTTCCCCGTCATTTTTTTTAAATGGTCGTAACTTCTAATCTGCCAGTTTATTCGGTCTCTTTCACCTATCAGCTCAAATATCGTTTTAGGATCTTTGATTTGACTAGTCGTAGATCTAGAATGAACTCTCGGATCATAAGTTATCTCCATTAATGTGAGTCCAATGTTTTTGTCACTTTATGACCGTTTTGATGGGTTTTAACGGTTGCTCCATTTATTACTATTTATTTGGATTTCCATGACTTGTTATCTTTATCAATGGTTTTTTGTGGGTTATTATGATGATTATGTTGAATTCTTAAGGGGTTTTCCAGAGTTTTCAAGACTTTTCATGCGTTCTCATGCTTTCTAATACTTCTTTCTTCATGCTTCTCTATCTGTTTTCATGCGTTTTCATAATTTTCCATCCCTTATCATGCCTTTTCGTACTTTTTCATGTGTTTCATTTATTATTTATTATTTATTATTTATTATTTATAATATACTTTAATTTATTTATTATATATTATTTGTTACTAGTTATTTATTATTTATTATTTATATTTATTTATTATTTAAATTTATTTATTATTTAATATTTAATATTTGTTATTTGTTATTTGTTATTTGTTATTTATTATTTATTATTTATTATTTATTATTATTAATAATAATATTTGTTACTGGTTATTTATTATTTATTATTATTAATAATAATATTATATTTATTATATATTATATATTATATATTCTATTTTCTATTTTCTATTTTCTATTTTCTATATTCTATATTCTATATTCTATATTATTATTTATTTCTTATTATTTATTGTTTATTAATTATTATTTATTTATTTATAATTACTAATTATGTGTTATTTATTATTATTATTATTTATTATTTATTGTTTATTGTTTATTATTATTATTTATTATTATTATTTATTATTATTATTTAATATTATTATTTAGTAGTTATTATTTATTATTATTATTATTTATTTATTAGTTATTAGTTATTATTTGTTATTTATAATTTATAATTTATAATTTATAATTTATAATTTATAATTTATAATTTATAATTTATTATTTATTATTTATTATTTATTATATATGTATTATTATCTATTATTAATTGTTGTTTTTTATTTATTATTCATTATTTGTTATTTAATTATTATAATTAATAATTATGTAATATTTATTATTATTATTATTTACTATTTATTATTTATTATTTATTATTTATTATTTATTATTTATTATTTATTATTTATTATTTATTATTTATTATTTATTATTTATTATTGATTCTTTATTATTTTTATTTATTATTTAATATTTAATATTTAATATTTATTATTTGTTATTTGTTATTTATTATTATTTATTATTTATTATTTAATATTTAATATTATTTATTGTTTATTATTTATTATTTATTATTTATTATCATTTATAGTTTATTATTTAGTATTTATTATTTATTATTATTTGTTATTTGTTATTTATTATTATTTATTATTTGTTATTTACTATTTATTATTATTTATTATTGTATATTATATATTATTTATTATTATTATTATTATTTATTATTTATTATTTATTATTTATTATTTGTTATTTGTTATTTGTTATTTGTTATTTATTATTTATTATTTATTATTTGTTATTTGTTTATTTTTATTTATTATTTTTTATTATTTTTTATTAATTTTTTTTATTTTTTATAAATTATTTTTTATTTTTTATTTATTATTTATTATTTATTATTTATTATTTATTATTTATTATTTATTATTTATTATTATTATTATTATTTATTATTTATTATTTATTATTATTTATTATTTATTATTTATTATTTATTATTTATTATTTATTATTTATTATTAATTATTTGTTATTTGTTATTTATTATTTTTTATTATTTTTTATTTATTATTATTTATAGTTTGCTATTTATTATTTATTGATATTTATTGTTATTTATTGTTATTTATTATTATTTATAATTATTTATAATTATTTATAATTATTTATTATTATTTGTTATTATTTCTTAATATTTATTAATATTTATTATTTATTATTATTATTTATTATTATTATTTATTATTTATTATTATTTATTATTTATTATCTATTATTTATTATTTATTATTTATTATTTATTATTTGTTTATTATTTGTTTATTTTTTTTATTATTATTTATTCTTTGTTATTTGTTATTTATTATTTATTATTTATTATTTATTATTTATTATTATTTATTATTTATTATTTATTATTATTTATTATTATTTCTTATTTCTTATTTATTATTACTTATTTTTTCTTATTTATTGTTTATTATTATTTATTATTATTTAGTATTTAGTATTTATTGTTTATTATTATTATTATTATTATTTATTATTTATTATTTAGGGTTTAGTGTTTATCGTTTATTGTTTTTTATTTATTGTTTTTTATTTATTATTTATTATTTATTATTTATTATTTATTATTTATTATTTATTATTTATTATTTATTATTTATTATTTATTATTTATTATTTATTATTTACTATTTGTTATTTGTTATTTGTTATTTGTTATTTGTTATTTGTTATTTATTATTTATTATTTATTATTTATTATTTATTATTTATTATTTATTCTTTATTCTTTATTCTTTATTCTTTATTCTTTATTCTTTATACTTTTAATTTCATAATTTTATTATTTTATTATTTTATTTTCATAATTTTAAAACTTATGTAAATATTGTTGTAATTTATATGTTATTTATCATAAGAAACAGTAAATAATAATAATAAATAACTCAATAAATAACTAATAAATCAATAATTAATAATTATTGGTTATTGGTTATTAATTATTGATTATTTTTTATTGTTTAATTATTATTGAGTTTATATCTATTAGTTATGTATTATTTGTTTTTTCAATTAGTATATATAAGTATATTAAATTCTGTTTATCAACCACATGACGAGCTTGTTGGAGTGGTAAAGTCTTTGGAAAATATGCAAGAGGGTAGGGGTTCAAATCTCACCAAACATAGTATTTCTTTATATTGCATGGGCATGTGCATGGGTATGAGCATGAATGCATGGATAAAGTAAATAAAGTAGTGTGAATTAAATGAAATAAATAAAATAAATACGAAATAAATAAATAAATAAAATAAAAAATAAATATATTAAATAAATACGAATAAATAAATGAAATAAATACGAATAAATAAATGAAATAAATACGAATAAATAAATATAATATGAAATACAAAAATAAAATAAATACGAACTAAATAAAATAAATAAAATAAATACAAAAAAAATAAAATAAATACGAAATATTTAAAATAAATAAAATGAATAAAATGAATAAAAAAAATAAAATAATTAATTAATTTTAAAAAATTAAAATAATAATTAAAAAAATACAAAAAAAATAAAAAAACCCACCACTAAAAAACCGCCACGAAATGTTCTACGACGGTTTTGAAAACCGCCGCAAATAGTTTCCCGACTCACAATTTAGCAGCGGTTTAAACCGCCGCTAAATCCTCATTTTGCCGTAGTGAAGGTCATTTTGAGTGATGTTTCATATAAACCCATCTCGGTCCATTAAAAAATGTTATCATAGATAATACTTAGTTGGAAGTGTGATGAGACTATCTGGGCATGGTTTAGGTTTTATTGTATAAAGGAGTTTGGATTGTTATAATTCAAGTAATAAGGCTAGAAGGGTGTCTGTCTAACCCAATTCTCTAATTAAATTCAAGTTACCATAGTGGTTAGGGATTTTTATCAAACATGATATGGGATTTTGAGGTCTTTTAAATGAAATTGATTTGAATTTTATTTAGATGAACATGTTCTTTTCTAATGTTTTAGTCTCTCATTCATTGAATCTGCGTTTAATTTAAATTCTTGTTGTTTTAAGTCATTAACATGGATTCTTGAAACATTTATTTTGATTCAGATATTTTATATTTAACTAATTGGGTGTTGTGTTTTATGATTATTAGAAATTTCTTCCTATATGAGATCATAAAATCTAGGAGTGGAAGCTGCAAGTCATGTTTTGTAGGAAAATCTTCTGGTAGAACCCTCATAAGTGGAAGTAGTTATCTACAAAATTTAGAATTTGGGTCGGGCAGGTTTTTGAATACTAGGGATGAATGGTGGGTCATTGTTCATAATTCTCTAAGAATATCCCACTTATCTTCCATGATGACAACAAACCTCAAGAATAAATATAGTCACTTGAATGAAATGAGAAGATATTATACTTCTTTAAGACTCTCGATGTAAAATCCTGGTTAATGTACAACCTTATTTATAATGTTTAAGAGTTTTTACTTTGGTTTCATAGGGTATTAGAGACAGTATTGGTGTTTTTATAAAAAAAACAAGGCTAGGGGTATGGGTGAAGGAGCTTGTTTAAATGGTGAATTTTTCATTCATAAAATTAATGGGTTCATGCATAAGCTATTAACATAGTTCATGATTTGAAACTAATTTTGGATGTGAATTATATTAACCTCATGAATTGGTAACTTAGGATTTTTAAACTGAGGAAATTCCATTTATGGTATACATAAAAACCTGAGAATTCATTTTGTAAACCCGATATTCATAACATGAATCATTTCTCTCTATAGGTTTTTTATCTACCACTCACATAACTCCTTCCACATTCAATAGTTTATCTCCCCTTCAACCCCTAGTTCTCTTCAAGGCATGTTGGGTGGTTTTATTTTATATGATTTCCTCTTTCTGGAACCTTAGTCTCCGACATTGGTGGTTACCTCTCCTTTGGTAGGTTTTTTTCTCTCCTCCACTTTCTACATATTTGTTTCAATTTTTCATAGTATTCAGATACATTTCTAGTATTTGTAATCATGTTATTATTCTTCTCATATATCTTCTTGATCTGTTGGGTGAACATTTTCAGAAGATCAGTTATAGTGTTGGTTGTGGTGTGGTTTATGATCTTTCTGAGGTATGTGCTAATATAACCTCTCCTCCAATAGTTTTTTATATAATTTTATTCTATGATATGGGTATTTATGTCAAGGACTTACTTTGTTTCTATTGGGATTCATTTTTTCTTTTGTAGTGTGGATCTTTTTGTGGTTGGTGTGAAACCCAAGTATGGTGTAGGTAGTTCTGTATTTAGCCATGATTAGATGAACCTTGAAAATTAATGATTTTTCAAAAGGAATTTTATTTTAATTTTAATGATTAGTTTATTTTTAAGTGTTAATAATTTTTTACAAAATATGGTTTTCCTCTCATTTTTGTAAGAGAAAGGTTTTTTCAATGAATTGTGAAATGGATGGTGAAAAGTGTCTTTCAAATAATTTTTTGGATAAAAATGGTTTTTTGTAGATTTATTGTGAAATTTGATAATCCCTTTTTAAATGATTTGATAAATTAATCACATGGTAATGTTTCAGTACTTAGGAGGAAGGTGTAGTATTGGGAATCTTCCATTGGTACAGATAGACTAGTTATCCTAACATGTTGTGATCCTAGGCTTGTTTACTATTGTTCTCTAGATTGTAGTATTTTTTTCTTTGATATGTAAGCTTTGATAAATGTAATAGGTTATTTGATATATTATTTGAATCAATTATACCTAGCCTGGTTTTAGAACTGTGCAAAAGGGCAATTTTTAACCATGATTTAGATATAAAAATGTTTAACTACTGATCAAGCCATGTTTTTATTTAAAATTTATGCATTCGGATTTATCTATAGAAACTAGATATGAAACACCTAGATGGGATCCTACTGATCATATTTATCTCACCCCCTTCACACTCCCCCAGGGGTATGTAGACCATAAATTATCTTATGATGTAGGAAAGGGAAAGGCGTTGTAGTGAGGTGGTGAGGTTTATGTGAGATGGGTATGGATGGTTGGAGGTGAGATGATTGGATATTTTCAACATCTCCAGTAGAGTATTTTTTTCCAATTTAGTTATCCTTTTTTGTCATTGGACATGTACCTTGGGTTTTAGATTCCTTCTTTTGGTTCATCACGCTTCCACTATCTATCTCTATTTATGGAATATTTCATTATAGTTGTTCTTTCTGTCATATTTCTATATATATTCCATGAATCTTATTTTAGATTGGGTGAAATCATTACCACTTGAAATTATTCAATGCTCATGTTTTATTCTCTGACACATGGGGATCAAGAACGCCCTTTAGGTCTTTCCACATTCCAATTCAAAGAAAATTTTGGTGGGCTATTCAATTTGGGATGTGAAAATTTAGTATCAAAGGTGGGTTAGTCCTCAAGTTTCCATATTTTGGGATGTATGGTAGATATGAGTTAGGATTTTTGGGACTTGAGAGGTTGTTTGTGATGATATCCTAGCCATCTCTTTCCAGGATGGGCCTTAAATTACCATGGGTTGTTGTTTTGTGCATCTCCTATGTTGATTTTTGACCTTAATCTTATATTCTGACCATGGTTTTCTTATTTAAACTGAGATTATCCCATTTTCAAATAATTTCTTCTATTCCATGTGTATAGTTACATGACTCTAATACATATTTCATGGGTTCCAAATTAGGGTTTATAGGGAGACTCTCCTCAATGGGAATACTCCGTTAGATTAGATTCATATAGAGTATATCATATGGTTAGTTTATTTCATGGACCAGAATGTACCAAGAGTCCAAAACCAAGCTATTAAAGTACACCCATGAGTTAAGGGAGTTTGAGATCAACCTCCAGAGTTCCTATGTAGGAAACCCAAATTATTTAAGGGCATGAATAATCCCTAATAGGTACAATAATTGTTATAAAATATATATCATATCATCAATTTCTTGGATACACCTATAACTATTAAGGTGAAGTGTGAAACATTCATACTTGATGGTCTTAGAAAGCGGTGGTGGGTTTACATGGTGTAGGAAAATTAGCATGTGGGATTGGATTGGAATGGTTTCAAGACCATGTTCTTTGATAAGTTCCTCCCAGAGAATCTAATTATGGAAAATTATCTCTAGTTCCACTCTATGTAGTAGGAAAATCATTTAGTGTGAGGATACACCAATCATTTTTCAGATATGGTGCATTTGTATCTTGAGTTGGTGATGAATGATTAACTTAGAGCTCAAAAATACCAATAGTGATTCTGACCAGAAATCTAGCCATTCATATATATGCTGAAGAACACCACCTATTCTAGCATGGTTGATAGGAAATGATGGTGAAAATTGATATTGCCATAAATATTAGATTATTTTTTTCCTTCCCTCCCACCTAGTGGCAGTTTCAATGGCATGTAAGGCGGGAAGGAAAGGTGGTATGATAATAATATGATTGGTTGGAGTGGTTCATGGGAAATTGGATCCCTTACACCATCAATAGAATCTATTAGTGTTCCCCTGTCTTGAAATCATTTTTTCAAGGTTGGGCACACCTCACATACTTATCTTGTGCTATAAATGATATACAATTCTTGTGGCCACCAAGTCTATCTTTGTAGGATCTTCCAGCCTATGATGATTCCCCATTTTAGTTATAAATCCAAATTCCAATACAGTTTAGTCAAAAGCTTCAAATTCCATTGGGATTAAGCCACATTGATCGAGCCACAAGCCTCAAGTGTGAATAACCATCATGTAGTGGATGATTATTCGACAAAGGTTCATTTGGGGAATGACTATAGTGAGAGGTACCTTTTTTGTATCATCTTCTATAGAAATTGATCTATTTGATATAGATTCCTCATAATCATTTATATATTCCATTTTTGTGGAGGTGATAAAGATACCAAAAAATCTCATATCCTTTGTTATAAATCTAGTGAAACCTCTTAGAATGATAAAGGATCAATCATTTCATTTCCTTTCTTTTTCTATATCAATATCTGATGTGGATTTTTCTGAGATTTCCTAGTTCTTGATCTAGATCTAGTAAACATAGTCATCCGAATGGATTGTCTAGTTTCTCATCGAGATGAGATTGATTTTTATCATTGGAATTTTTTTCTTTAATGTCTATGGGATCTCATGGGTGTTTCAAAGAGAGTGGGAACTATGGTTTAATTATGCAGGACCTTCCCACCCAAAGCTTAGGAGTCTATTTTTTATCCTTTTAGTTAAGCCTGATGATGTTCCACTTGTAGTTTAAATTCCCTTGGTATTTTGATATTTCCTACAAATATTTATCAGATTAATTCTTTAGGATTCCTCCAAAAAATAGTTAGGGTTTATGATTTATTTTGTGTTGAGTACACACCTTATTTTGATACCCTCTTATCGTATAGAACCAGCATATCTGAATGGTCTCAAGTTCTAGTTAGATGATCTGATGAATAAAGTAATTTTTTACCCTAGAGTTTGTCCAAGGGTATCCCCCATGCTCTTGAGCAATAAGTATGATGTTCCACTTAATTTTGTCATGGAATATAAAAATTTGAATCAGGAGATTGTTAATAATAAGTACACTTTCCCTTATATGATTGATTTTTTTGATCAGTTTAATTGGAGAAAGTGGTTTTTGAAAATTGATCTTCAGTTGATTTATCATCACCTTAGAGTTTGAGAGTCTCATATTCTAAAGACCACTTTTAGTATAAGGTATGTGTATTATTGATATCTTTTGATTACTTTTAGTATGACTAATGATGCTACAGTTTTTATGGATTTTATGAACAATATATTTCACCAGTATCCCAAAACCTTTTTCTAGTGTTTGTGGAAAATATCTTAGTTTCTTCAAGACACAATTTTAAGCATAAACACTATCTGAATAAGTTTTACGAGACACAGATGATCCATTACTTTTATGGGGAACTGTTGAAATGAAATATTTTGATCCAAGAAGTGAAATTATATGGAGAATTAATTTTTGATCATGTCCTGTTAATCGATCCTAAGATGATAATGGTTTAATTTTTATGGGATAATCCATAAAAAATATTTAATTTAAGAATATATCTAGGTCATGATAGATAATATTGGAATTTTATCAATGATTTATTAAAGTTATCATCACCAGGACTGACCTTACTAAGAAAGGGTGAAATTCATTTGGGATTCTAAGTGTCATACTTATTTTGAGGAATATAATTAGATTCAATCATAGTATCCTATTATGATCTTATATAAGTCTGGTAATAATTAAGTGGTATACTGTAATTACTTTGGTTTATTCCTTTTATGTGTGGTTATGAACGATGATCATGTTATCACCTATGGATTTCATCATCTTTGGATGCATTAGAAAAACTACCCCACTCATTATTTGTAGCTTTCCATATTTATGTATGACCTTAAATATTGGAGGCTCTATAATTTTAGGGAGAGGTTCACAATATCCTAAAATCATAATATTATGAGCATCATATTTTATCAGAATCACCTAAATTTTAGATAGAGATAATGGTTGGGATACCTTCAGATGTTTGAATTCAATGTCACTCAAACCACATAGAAGGGAAATTTCATTTCAAATAATCTCAGTAGAAAAATTCCACCAAATTCTATCTTGTAATCAAAGGAAGAGTGGAACAATAAGATTATATTTACTCAATTTTATATACACACATGGGATGATGTTTTAAATATGGTTTTGACTTGTTTTTAGTTATCATAATCTCTCCTTTAGCCTATTTTTTTAGGTCTAGATTAGGATGACTAGTTTAGAGGAATCAGGGAAACTTTTTATGGTGGGGGACTATTTCAGGATAGTATCTACGATCAGTTAGTATTCTCCACTTTAGAGATTGTTTTATCATCCCATAGTCTATTAGGAATTCAGTTCTTTATTATTTTCATAATTCTTCTTGGGCCTTTCACCCTGACACTATGAAGATGTATTATGACATGAGACAGTCTTTTTGGTGGTAGGGTATGAATCATATTATTGATGATTATCAATCTCGATGTTTCACCTACCAGTAGATAAATGAAAATCACCTAAGAACTTTTGTTTTACTCTAGACTCTTCTAATTATGGTTTGAAAATGGGATGAGGTTTCCACATAATTTTTTGTTGGATTTCTAGGGACTCCCTAAAGAAGCAATGCAATCTTGGTGGTGAAAAATCTTTTAATGAAATATTCTCATTTTATTCCAATCAAGGAAATCATAAAAGTTAAAGATATTGGTATGTTGTACATATAGGATATCATAAAGTTACATGGGTTCCCTCTACCATTATCTCAGACAAGTATCACAAGTATACTTCTAGATTCTGAAATAGTCTTCAAGAGGTAATGGGGATTCATGTCAAGTTGAGAAGAGCTTACCATCCACATATAAATGGATAGATAAATCATGATATTTAGATCCAAGAGGATATTCTCTATACGTGCGTCTTATAATTTGATGGATCATGGGATATCCTTCTGGTATTTGTTATGTTTTCTTATAATAATAGTCAATAACCATCGATCATAATGGACCCCATTTAGACTTTTTTTGGAAAACTAATCATGTCACCACTTATTGGGTAGAGGTGGTAAAGTCCTCTCTTGTGGGATTGAGTCTCATTCAAGAGATATTGGTGGGGATTTAGGATATACATTGGTGCTTGATTATAGATCAGAGAAAGATAAAATCATATATAGATCATGGATGTTTTCCTTCATAGTTTCCCATTGGTAAATGGGTTTTCTTAAAGTTTCTCATTGGTTGGGTCACCATTATCTTGGGAAATAGTGGATTCCAACTCTAAGATAAGTTGGACTAGTTGAGATCATTGATCAATTTCATCAGTTTTCTTATTAGATGGAATTAACATCTTATTTGGTAGATATTCATGATGTCTTCCACATATCTCAACTCAGGAAGTACCATAAGGATCCTTGTCAAGTTTTGAGTTTGGAATAATTTTAGTTCGAGCCATATGTTTCTATAGTAGAGAAACCAATAGAGGTCATTCATTCTCATACAAAATTATTTCAGGGGAATTCTATTCTATTGTTCAAAGTGTTGTGGGGTCATTGATCATATTATCAAAAGACTTGGGAACATGAATCATCGGTGGGGGCATAATAGACTCACTTATTTTTGGAGCACCATTCTTCCTGAAGACATCCCAAGGATAAAAAGTCATATAGTGAGAATTTTAACATCCTGGTTAAGGAACACCCATTTTTAAAATATTTTAGATTTTGTACTATAGTTTTTGATGAAATCAAATATAATCTATTTTTTTATAAAGGAAGTGGGAGGATTATTAGATTCAGGAGACTATTCACACAATTAATTCTAAATTCACATCATTAATAATGGTAGCTAGATTTTATGAACTTAGTTTATAATGTGAAAACAATTCATGATTTGAATTATATCCACATTGTGAATTGATAGCTTATGATTTTTAAACTAAGGGGATCCCTTTTTAGTATACAACAAAACAAAGTAATTTGTATTGTGAAACCAATATTCAAGATATGAATAATTTCTACATAGAGGGTTTTTGTCTGCCACTTTCCAAACACCTCTCATATTCAATATGTTCCCTCCCATTTGAACCTAAGATCTCTTCCTGGCATGTTGAGTGGTTTCATTCCATCTCGGTTTCTCTATTTGGAACTTTGGTCTACAGCATGGTTGGTTTCCTCTCCTTTAATAACTGTTTTATTCTATCTTCTTATTTCTACGTATCTCTATGAATTATAAGTTGTTTTGGGATTAATTTCTAGGATCTTTGATCCTATAATGATGCTCACTTTTTCCTTCTAGATCAATTATGTGATCTTCTTCTAGAGGTCAATTCTAGTGTTGGTAGTGGTGCAGAGCATGATATTTCTAAGGAATGTGTTCATCTAACCTCTCTAATAACACTTTTGTTTATGTAATTCAATTTTAATATGTGAGAACCTATGTTACGACCTCTGTTTCTTTCTATTGAGTTTTCTTTATACTTTACATGGTTGGATCCCATTATAGGTGGTATATAACCCAAGTTTGAAGTTAGTGGTTCTGTCTCTACCCTATTTTGGATTAACCTTGCAAGATTTGGATTTGTTAAAGGGTTTTCTAAATTAATTGGCATGATTTATTTATTTATTTGTGTAAATAGTTTTTTTAAAAGATGGTGTTCCCCTTTGTTTTAGTAAAATAAATGCATTTTTCAAAACATTGTGAAATGGATTGTGAAAAGTGGTTTTCAAAGCATATTTTTGATGAAAAGAGTTGTATGGAACATTATTATGGAATTTTATAATCCCTTTTGAAATTATTGATAAATATAGCATATGAGAATCCTTGGGTATATAGGTGGAAGCTGTATAATTTTCCTCATCCATTGGTATTATCAGGGATTCCACTTTCTCAGGTATTCCTATTATCCTTAGAACTAATGTATATATTCTAGGGACGTCATCTTTATATTATTAGGGGTTCACCCATGGGGTTTTCCTCTATTACCTTGGCCTTACATCCTAGGGACTAGACTATACACTATTCTAGTTAATGGTCTGAGATGGCTATCTAGCCTTACCAATTGTGATCATAGGCATGTTTACCAATGTGATTTGGCTTTTAATTTTTAGGATCTGATTTGTAGTCTTTGATAAATGAAATTGGTTATTTGAAATATTCTTCAAAAAGATTACATCTCTTACCTTTCAAACTATGGGAAAAGGGGAACTATTTACCATGCTTTTGATATAAAAAAATTTAACTATGGATCATTCAATGTTTTTATTAGAATTGATCACATTTGGATTATTATACAAAGGATATATATGGAACACTTGTGTGGGATCCTAATGAGCCTATTTAGATCACAACATGAACAATATATCGGTGTTGTATAATCCTTGTATTATTTTATGATATAGTAAGGGAAAGGCTATTAAGTGAGGCGGTGAGTTTTATGTCATCTGTGTACAGGTTACTGGTAGTGGGATGGTGGGATGTTTCCCTCATATAAAATAAAGTATATTTTTAAAGTAATATTTTACTTTTTGGTTATTGGACATGTACCATGGGTTTTAGTTATCTGTATTTGGGTTGTATCATTACTACTGTCTTTTTTTGTTTATGGTATATTTATTTTGGTTACTCTTTCAATTATATTTGTATGTATTCCATGTATTTTGTTTTAGGTTGGTAAAAATTATTCTATTTTGACATCATTCGATTATCAGGTGCTAGTTACTAGCCCCTAGAGATCGGGGATTCATGCCTGGTATTTCTGTATTTCAGTTCAGATCCTAGCTAGGTGGGTTGTATGGGTCAGGACATGAACCCAAATGACTCTAAAGTGGATATTTTCACTTGCATGCTTGACATAATGGGAATAAAATTGTTAGACTCTATCATCAAAACTATGTTACATGAGGATCTTATGTACACTTATTTTAATAAGGTCTTCAACCAATAGTATTATACTGAAATATTGTGAGTTGAAAGTATTCAGAAATTTCTAGCCTTAGAGAAAGGGGAACATTTGGTAATAGAATACACCCCATGTTTCACTGAGATGTTCCACTTATCACCTGATAATTTTTATAATTACTTCCTTTAATCTAATAGGTTTGAGATGGATATTAGGGACAATATTTAGATTATGTTGGTTCTCTTATTCTATTGAACTTTTTTTGGGTGGTTGATTAAGAAACTATGGATGATGTAGACATAGTGGATAAAATAGGTTTAGGTGGATCTTCGGTTATTGTTGGTGAAATTCAAGGTGTTTCATATGGATATAAAATGAAGCATATAGGTGCTCATTTTACATTGGGATGATTTTTTGGGGCTTCTATAGGGAAACATAAAGTATTTTTCTATTATTGTGGGAGGTCTAGTCATACCAATCCAAATTGTATGAATAAAACCATGACATATTATCCTTGTGGAAAATCTGGTCATCTTAAGTGATTTTACGGTATAATGTCCCAATGTAGTAGAACTAGATCCACTCTTACCAAAGGTATGAGGTTTATTCTAATGCACCAAAGTGTAGTAGATATAATTCTCATGCCAATGTTGATACTTACACAATGAAAAAATATCATGGAGGAGATAAGGTTAGATGTCTTAATCTAGTCTAGTATACACCAGAACAATCCGAAGTATATTTGGATACTATGAGAGGTTTAATTTTCATTTCAACCTCTATGGTTCTGGCCTTGTTTTATACAGGTGAATATAATTCTTTTATATCCTCTATATTGATTGATTTGTTGGGACTACACTCAAATATTATGTTGATCATGTTGTATCTTTCCATTCACTTAGGAAAGAGGAAGGAAACAGTTATAAATGTGCTAAGTATTGGGTGATGATTTCTAACCTCAATGTTGTGGGGGAACTATTAGTTCATGTCCATGATATATTTAACCTTATTACTAGTATGGATTAGATGACCAGTGTCAAGGTCCATATTGATTATTACCATCATTGAGTTTAGTTTCTATCTCTTGTTGGATTCCCTAATGTCTTTATGGGTGATTGGGATCCTAGATCAGGTGGAGTGGGGCATGTTTTTTCCTTATACAGTAATGATCCCATGCCTCGTGTTATATATTTTTCTTAATTTTATTGATCATTGTTTGTGAAGTCCACTTTCAGAAGTGGTGTGTGTGCATACCCTGAGTTATTTCCTATTGATTTGTTTGAGTTATCACACCAGATATTGGTCGAGTTTAATATCAACAACCTTTATGATATGATTCACATTTCAATTGAGTCATATAATAGTAAACCTTCTGAGTTAAATGATATTAAAGATTATCTTATAGGAATTGTGTCCATGGGATCTATTCATCCAAGCATTCCACCTGGGGCTTTACCAGTTCCCTTTACAATAAGTCAAATGGGAGCCTTAGTATTTGTGTTGACTACCTAAAGACTAATTAGGTAACTATTAAGAACAAATACCCATTTCCTAGTATTGATGATATATTTGATCAACTCATTGGATCACAATGATTTTCTAAGGCTGGCTTATAATTGGGGTACCATCATTTGAAAGTCCAATAAGAGAATATACCTAAGACAGTGTTAAGAAGATGGTATGCGAATTTCAAGTCACTTTTTATGCCATTCTATCTCACTAACACTCCATAATTATTTATATAATTGATAAAAAATATCTTAAACAATTTCTTAGACTCTTTCATTTTCTTTATGGATGAGATCTTGGTGTACTCCAAGTCAGGGGAGGATAACAGAGATCATTTGGATGTCATCCATAGAATCTTAACAAAAAATCATATATATGGAAGTATTTATATGTTTTAATTTTGGATATAAGAAGTTAATTTTATTGTTCATATTATATCTTAGAGATTCATCTCATTGGATCTTGGAAATATTCATGCAGTAACATCATGGGAGAAACCCATAAATCTGTTTGAAATTCAGAGATTTTTGGGATTCACTTGTTGTTACCAGTGGTTTGGCCAGAATTTCTCCAATATCACATATTTGATGATGGAATTAACCTTAAAGGGTGATAAGTTCTATTGGAATAGTAAATGTCAAATATATTTCAAGAACTGATGGTGAGGTTGACCTCAGCCCCAATTTTGATTCTTCCTAAACCAGGTTTGAGCAACGATATTTTTTTGTGACACCTCGAGTTCCTGATTGAGGTGTGTTTTGATGAAAGTGAAATAGGTTTTGGCCTTTGGATATTTCCAATTATACCCTCATGGGAAGAACTATCCTACCCATGACCTTGATTTGGTTTTTATGATACACACACTCAAAACATAACACATCTATATCTTTGGGAGTGATTTATAGTATATTCTAATAATAAGAGCTTAAAGTGTATTTTTACTCAGAGGGATTTAATGTTTCCATAAATACTTTATCTGGTGTATCCTAAAACTTTTGATATTTATATTTATTATACACTTGGAAAAGTAAATGTGGTCACTAATGCATTGAGAAAAAAATTTCTGACTTAATTCCTAAGGGAATCGTAAGAAGAGTGGTCTCTGATGAGTCTGTTTGATGAGATGATCTTGGATTTAGAAGATGTTGGTGAGAGATTATTCTTATCATGTATAAAGGTTTAATCAGAATTTTATTATGTTTTAATATCAAATAGGTAACATAAACATATTTCTAGTGTTCTAGTAAAATCCTTAATGGTGGGGAGACCTTTGGTGATTGGTTTTGGTCTCCCTTTGGTGCTTTGTGTTTCTAAGGGAGGTTGGTTATTTTTATATCTGTAAGGAAGGAGTTGATAGATAGTGTGCACCAGTCTTGTTAATTTATAAACATTATGGAAACCAAGATGAATCATGATTTTTGAAATTATTATTTGTGTTCTGGAATGAGATGGTTGATTTTAGACTTCCTATCACAATGCCATACTTTCAATAGGATTAAGGCCGAGCACTAGAGATATAAAAGTTTTCTTCAAACTTTACCCATTCTTATGTGGTAGTGGGGTAGGATAAATAACTAATTAAATGTCAATTTACAATGGAACCCTATTGGGAAGGATGAAATTTGGGTGATCATTCATTAACTTACTACATTGTCTCATTTCCTTCCAATTAAAGAGATGAAAAATGAAGATTAGCTCAGCCACTTGTATGTCTGAGAGATTGTGAAGCACCATGGAGTTATTTCTCTAGTGTTAACTGAAAGGTAACCATAGTTTAGATACATGTTTTGGAATGGTCTATAATAGAATATGGGTACCTAGTAAAAATTAAACATGCGTAATCACCCATAGAAGATGGGAAAACTAAGCAAACCATTCAAATTCATGAGGATATGCTTCAGGCATATGTGCTTGAATTTAGTGGTTCATGGGAAAATCATCTACCTTTGTTCAAATTTTCCTATAAAAATAGTTATCAAGGCTCTATAAAAATGGTGAACTTAAAATAAATGTATGGGTAGATAAGTGGATCTCCTTTGTATTGGGTGGAAATGGGAGGATAGTCTTTAGTCGGACCAAGACTCATTTACGAGATGATGAAAAAGGTATGATTGATCTCAAAAAGGTTAATGACTTCTAAAAGTCATCATAAATCCTATTTAGACCATAGTTATTTCCCATTAGTGTTTAATATTGTTGATTGAGTCTTTCTTAGAGTTTCACCTCACTTGGGACACTGTCAATTGTGTAGGTAGGGCATGTTTTCTCCTAGGTTCATTGGGCCATTTCAGATCATTGAATGTCTTTGAAAGGTGGCATATCGGCTTGAATTTTTATCTCAATTAATATTGATTCATGATAGTTTTCATTTTTCCTAGCTAAGGTGGTATTAATATAACCCTTATAATGTAATTGAATGTGAAGATTTTGATCTTGATCCAAACACCTATGTGGTTGAACAGTAAGTTCATATTATGGATCACTAAGATAAAGTATTACATTAATAAAAAAATTCATTTGGTCCATGTACTGAAGTAGTGATGATGAGATATCCAAGATATTTGGGAGTCAGAATCAATGAAGAGGTTTCTGTGGCCTTTACTTTTTGTGATCCAATATTATTTAAATATTTCTTTGGAAAAAAATATTTTATAGTGCGGAGAATTGTGACAACCTCCATGTCATAGGTATTATTTAATTTGAGCTTGGTTTATCTCATGTGATATTCTATATGTTTTTAGGAGTCCTTGGTTTAAAATTTGGATTGTGGGGGAAAATAGGGTAGGCACACAATTTAGGAGAACGGTTTGTACTAACCATGTGGTAACTGTGAGATATGGAACACTAAGGTCTAGTTTTTGGTGGTGTTGTTGTTTCAGGGTTTAATCATGGTTTTCTAAACCATGCGACTCAATTTATTCAGGTCTCTAGTATTTGTTCAGTGTTTATCGCATTTCATGAGAATGGTCTTTCAAACCGAAAAAATCTCACCAAGCTACCATCTACCTCAATTTTAAAGGTACATATTCCACCGCACAAGTGGTGCATGTTTTATTAAATCGTTCACCTAGATCTAAACTATATAAAATTACAATTTTACTAGATAATTTTGATCATTTTTAAGTCCAACACTCTCTTAATCTCACATATGTTGGACCTAAAATTTCCCAAACTCTCTAGAGAGTTCAATCCTTGGATCCATAGATATTTTCCCTTTAATTATTTATTGATCTCTTCAATGTAAGTTTCATTTTTTATCAGATATCGTCTCCCCTTTCAAGATCACATCTTGATAACATTTTGCCTTGTTCCTTTGTAACCCACGTAAAGACCTGAGTTTTTATTCATTAATTAAATATTGTGTTCAGTGACCTACTCCACGTGAAAAATAAAAACAAAACAAATATATACCATTATAAGGTATAGATAAAATCAAAAGTATAAAAATTAGTAATATAATTATGAAATATATATCAATAAATAAATTCATGAAAACAAAACAAAATAAAATTCACTTTAAACATTGATATAATTAGTACAATAAAGAAACTGATAAAATCATTTCTTATCCTTAAAATGTATTATATAAAATGGATATTTTTAAATATTTATATATTTAGGACTGCCACTAATTTTTAATGAATGGTTAATATGAAAAAAATGATTTCTAATATATAGTTTTTTCATGATATTATATGATTTTATTATAATGATATGTTTATAAACATTAATATATGAATTAGAAAAAAAATAAGCAATATTTTTCAATATATCATTGTCATATTAGTTTAAGATGATTATTTTTTATTTTTCAAAAATAATTAATTTTTATGTGAATAGTGAAAATACTAATTCTATTAATGTCCAAAGTTTTATGAAATAATTTTATAATATTATGTTATAGAAATTTTTAAAAAATTACTATTAAATTATATATTTTAAATTATTAAAAATAATTTTTAAATATTATTTTTAATTTATAAACTCATGATCAACATTTTGAAACTTTATGTAGTGTTTTAATGAAATATATTCTTTAGTATTTTTATTAATTAATTAAAACATGATGAAATAAAGTTTATGAATTATTTTATTTTTAAATAAATACTATTTTAATTTTTTTTATTTTAAATTCATTTAAATCAATTATATTTATAATTCTTCCCCAATCATAAAAAAAATTTCTTAAAAATAATATTTTTCAAAAAATGTGTTTTTGGGAATTTGTGTAAAAATTAATTTTCCAAAAATATAGGTTTTTTATTAGGTAGTTTTGATTTTATATTTTTAATCATTGGGTCTAAATTATCTAATAACTCTCATATTATTTTTAGTTCAAAAGGATAAATTACCAAGTTAAAAACGAGTTACCATGGTGAAAACTAAATTGGTAAAAGTGAGTAACCTGATATGTAAAGGGAATAACATGTTTATTTTAGAGTTTTGGGGTTATAGTTCAACCATATATTCTATAAACTATATTATTAATTCATTTTTAAGTCACTTTTATTGATATTGACTTCCCATTATTTAATGGTTTTTGGTATTTACAAAAATCCACTCCTTTTCAATTATAAAATTAGAACTCCTTTCACCACTTCGCCTCATTCTAAAAACCCAAAATTATGGCAAATAATATACCAAATACTCTTATAAAAACTCTTATCCACCTTAAGTAGGTTCTATTCTTTTCAATAGATCACAACTAAAAGGTGTAATCTCATTTTCAATGGCAATAATACAAGAGGTGATGTATAAGTTCTTAATCCACTCTTTCTTTTTCTATTTCTTTATATGATTTTAGTCTTCCTAAAATTTTATTTTTCTATATTAAAATGATAAAATGAAAAAAAATTATCATAATATTATATTTTTATAATTATGTTACAAGAATTTATTCACCCTCCCCTTTTCAATCGAGAAAAATTAAAACATGATTTGTGTGTTCTGTGTACTACCATCTCCACAAATAAACGAGTTCCATTTTTTATTCACTTACAGACATGGATACTTTCATTTTTTATTTTATAATTATATATGATATTTATAATTAATATATATCATTAATATGGTTATTTTTTAAGAACAAAAAAAGTAATCATCGTCATAAGGTAATCCATCAATATTAGTAAAAAAAGGTGAAACTAGTTCTTTAATGTTTTAATTTTAATGAAACATAAATAAAATTCAAATGTAATGGAATTATCAAATTTTAAGTATCTATAAAACCTAAATCCATAACATTAAATGGTTTCTAAATAATGATATTTTAAAGAAACATGAATATTAACACGACTTATACGAACTTAGTTCAAAATGGTTAAGATTATTATCCCTTTAATTTGAAAAGAGATTACAATGATATAACACATGAAGTAAATTTTTATTAAATAAAATTATATATATAATTATAAAATAATAGTTTTCTAAAATAATTAATTAATGTTTTTATCTTTATTATACATGATATTAAATCATTCCATGAAAATCAATGATAAAGGTAAGGGACCTCGTAACTCTAAATATTTTCTTTGAGTTACAAAATTTATTATTGAATATCATTCTTCCAAGAATTTATATTTTCATTGATTTTATTTCTTTTTTATGGGAAAAAATATTTTTTGAATAAGATTAAATATAAATTAAGATTTTCTATTCATTTCCCTTATAAATAAAAGATACTTTTGAAAAGGGACTCATCACTGTGAGTTTTACAACAATGAATACAAAATGTATTCCAAAAAATATTTTCATGATTTGATTATCATTATCATAAAATGAAAAATCTATAATGAAGTGATTTTTAATATTTTATTACATTATGAATCCTTTTAGATAATTATATTTTGATATCTTGTGATTTATTAAGTTCATGATATGTGATATGTTTATGAAACCCATTATTTTTCTATGGGTTGTTTAAGTTATAATGATGATTGTTTTAAGTGGAACAGTATGGATGATTATGGGTAGGGTCTTATGTCACCCTCAAATTCATTAATAAAATATTATATCTCATGATATATTCAATCATGGACATAATTATTTTTTTCACACAGACATGGGTATGATGGGTTCGCTCTCATTTTTATGTGTGAACGTAATGATTTTTTTCACATGGTTATGGGAATAATGGTTTTTCTCACACAGGTTTTCCTATACTTATCAATGTGGAAAATTTTCAATTTTATCAAGTTTTGACACATTTCTATGTTTTTTATCAGGTTATTATAAGTTTCAAGATGTATTTTATTTCTAATAAAAGTCATGTTTTTAGGATTATATTTTTTCCAGTATCATGTACATTATGTCATGTTCACTTGTTATATGTTTTATCTTTTATATTTCTATACTGATATTTTTATGATCTTATCTGTCTCTATATTGTTTTACGATTATCATACATGGCCTTAGGATCTCTTGTTTTGATATTTATGTTTTCCTCGTATTTTCATCATGCAAATATCTAATACTTCATGATATGTATTTTAACTTATGGAGAGTTTGAACTCACTCCGTTATTATGTCTCAATTCCCTAGTTTATAAAGATTATTACATCATGTGATATGTATAGTAAATTCTATATATGATAAAAATTATGGGAAATATTTGAAATAGTAATAAAATAATATGTTTATGTAACTAATTTCTATGACACTAAACCTTTCTTTCCTTGGATTATATGACTATTGTGTGATGTATTATTTAAATCATGATATTAATGTACTATTTAGGTCATGTTAAGCCTGATCTCTATAGCAAGTATCAGTGGAGGGTTTAGTTATTTGGGAGATTATTTTAGTTATTTTTGGAAGATTAGTTTAGATAACATTAGTAAAAACCCTAAAGATAATTTTAAGATAATGATTTAATTTTTTGGTAAAGTATGGATTATGTTTTTTCATAGAAATACATCCATTTCTAGATACTATATATAGATGTGGATTTGTAATATATTTATATAGGGTGAACAACCATGAAAATAGTTGGTCCGGTATATCTTGGCTATCATTATGGTGCATGGTGAATGGGCCCTTATTGCACACAGGGTTTGACACTCCCAGGGGATATATTTTAGGTAATCACATAATAATTACAAACTATTATGAAGGATTTAAATATATAGAACTATTTAAATTAGAAATACAACTATCTAAAACCAAGATTGAAACCCATAGATTCATAGGCTAATGTATGTGCATCATTTATGAAATCCTACTTATAAGTTTATAGTTTCCTTTTATGTAAAATAAATAATTTATATATACTCATTTTTAGTTTTCATTTAGTCTAGGTAACAGAGTAAACCCAAAAAAACACAGTAAATAGTGGGTGAAATGGGAAATTTAGAATTTTTTTCAATAGGAAACCTAATGAGATTGGGTATGGAATGAAAAATATCATGGAAATGCTCACCCAAATATCTTAAGTTTTGGTAAATAACCAAAATCATGTTGAGATCTTAAACTCACCAAGTAGGTAGAAACTAGATATCATGTTATTTATAAGTAAATGTCTACCTGCATTTAGTGCGTCTTCTAATCCACTGGTTGTTTAGAAGTGGATTAATTTAATGAAAAATATATATTTTCATTCTCTAGTGATCAAACCATTAGAAGTATGTTTTGATCGTATATTTTTTAGAAGGTGATATTAACCAATGGTGGAGTCTCATTAAGAACACTGAAGAAAAGGCGGACTTAGATTCTATAGAATGGGAAGAGTTTAAGAAGTTATTTTCCACTAAGAATTTCCCATGGAATATTTTCACAAGAATGGATTGGGAATTCATGAAATTGAACAAAAAATTGGATTAGTATATTAGTTAATATGAAGAAACCTTTACAAAACTTGTGATGTGTGCATCTGGTTTTATCACCGTTACCGAAAGTTGTATAAGTTTCTTCTTTATGAGATTAAAACATAGTATTTTAAAGGCATTATCTAAAAAATACTTCAGAAGATATAAAGATATTTTTTCAAGTGGTCATAAGGATGGGATGGAAACTAGAACCTATCAATATATTTTGGAAAATAAAAGTAAAATGAAGTATCATGTAAGCACCAATAATAAGACATATGGTGGGAAGACAACAAAATTTCTTATGTGTAATAAATGTAGGATGAACCACCCTAGTAATTTTACCAAGGAATAAAAGAATTTTTCTAAGTGTATAAAATCAATAAATCAGTCCCACAACTATCAATCAAAGGTTAAGAGACTAATTAACTCCATGTAAGAGAAGAATGTACCTTATTATAATCCACTCACACTACAATTATTCATGTGCAAGGAGTTCAAACATTATGAAAATCGATGAACCAACCTTCAAATCCAAGAATAAAATAGGGTTTAGAAACCTCCCAAACCAAGTGAATAAGGGATGGAATTTATGATCACAACTTTTGAGGTAGATCATGATAATGAAGTTATGCAAGGTATAGTTAATCTCATTTCTAGATCAACTAATATATTTTTTGATTCAAATTCATCAGTTCATTTTATATAACACAAATATTCTAACAATGGGAAATCATCACCTAAATAAATGGATATTGAACTAAAAGTAAAAAATACCTATTCCTATAATGATCATATGTAGGATTTACAAATATTCTCCTATTGATATTTGTGGGAGGACACTTTCTGTAGATCAAATCCTTCTTTCTTTGGTTTAATTCGACATAATATTGTGTATAGATTGGCTTAGCCTATATAAAGTACCTATCAAAATTTGAGATAATGAATTCTAATTTCACATCACCAATCATCCTATTATCATGTATTAATGAAATTATTATTATGATCTCCCTTTGGAAGAAAATTCAGTAATGTGGGTTGTGGTTCCCAATAATGAGGGACTCCTGTCTGAAATGATTGGGGAGGAATTAAACATTGATAACATGCATATTTTTCAATAATATACTAATGTATTTCTAGATTAACTACATCGTCTTACCCTAGATCATGAGCTTGAGTTTTCAATCAAACTCATACCTATATCCTCTCATATTTTTAAAGACTATATAAATAATTTCTCCCATTGAATTAGTAGAGTTTAAGAAGAAACTCCAAGATAATTTGGAAAAGGGTTTCATACGCCCTAGTGCTTCACTATGTGGTGAGCCAGTCCTCTTTATCAAAAATAAGTATGGATTGATTTTTCTTTACAATTATTACCATGATCAAAAAAAGTTTATTCTACCCCATATAGATGATACATTCGATCAACTCTAAGGAGAATAATAATTTTCAAATATTAACCATTGAACTAGATACCATCAGTTAATGGTCCAAGGTAGGATATATCTAAAATGGATTTTTCTACAAGGTATACATGATGAGATTATAATGATATCATTTGGACTTACCAATATTGGGGTTGTTGTACTTGGACCAACTATTTGTACTTTTATTGCATGTATATTCGATTTATTCAATATAAATAAAACTTCTTATTATTACATATTTTTCATTGTTCTTCATGACTTTAAGGTAATAATGTCCTAGAGTATATGTTTCATTGGTAAGATCATAGAATTTCCCCAGTATGATGAGAATATTGAAGTTCTATGATGATATTCTTCAATATAGTTATGCGGTTAGATAACATAAAATGATCGGACACATAGTATATAGACTATCAGGTGTGATTACATGTAAGAGTATGAGTCTTATTCTCATGAATTTTCCCCTGGTGCTCTCCAAGATGGGAGATTATGAGAATAGACCCACTTGTATAAATTCATCATTTTTTTGTGTCATTGGATATTCCTATATATGATCATGTGTAAGGGTCCTTAGACATTAATATTATTATTAATGAATGACATAACATGTGAACTTAGATTTTATAATGAAAACAGTAATGTGAAATGTTCATGGTGAAGTAGGGTATGTTGGTTGTATCACAATTAACGCGTCATTAATGGATAAATCAAGGAAGGTTTTGTCCATTCCATCTTTATAAAAGCTGATATATCATTCCTTTGGTTTAAAAAGGATAATCACAAAAAATTCCATGGTCATAGTGCAATAAAGTGTTTATTCTATACTATCAAACAAATATGTATCAATCATATAGGTTAGTAACATGTATGTGTAACCTTCTTGATAAGATATTATCACAAATGGATTATATTACACAGTGAAGGTTTGTATGTGGTTTAAATCATTGAGACATTAAGTTATTTCTATTGGGAGACTTATTATTTTATGAGATATTAATATTGGACTTCAAGTAATCCCATTTAATTCCAATGAGAAACAAACCTAGAGGGTCACAGACTACATTTTTCCAATGATCTGTATTAAATTTTATTTGAATTTAACTAATTGAATAACTATTATTATCAAAACGAGGGATAATTTTATTTATTTTTTTCAATCAAAAATATTTAATCATGAATGAAATATTTAAATTAAATATTTATTTGGGAACTAAATAAATTCTAGATTATTTTTAATGGAACAAGATAGAGTCTGGTGACAAATATTAATTAACAACCTGGTTAAATAATATTTTTTATTGTGCAAGTTGACATGCACCAAAAAATAATGATATTATTATTATGTGGTATGGGGTTTATTAAGAATTATTATATTATTTACATTCTAGTATGAAAATAAATAATTATTTTAACCTAAACTCTAGATCTATAATTATATGGCTATCCTCAAGACCAAGGGATAATTTTATTCATGTTTTATTGATCAAAAATATAGAATAGTTCTTGCATAATGAATTCTATCTCAACTTCTACTTGTATCTCCCTCCCAAGAATGATAAATAAATTATATATTCCTTCATGATGAATGATGAGTGATAAAAAAATAATTCAAGACAGTCAATTCACTACACTATCACCCAAATATTTATTGTCATTTCTCAGCTATCAAATGAGCATGTATAGATCACCACTATAGTGAATCTATCTTTTCATCCTCACAACACAAAAAAAAAGAAATCCATGATGATCAAAATCCACGTTGAAGGAAGAACCTAATAAAATTTATTCATTTTAACTAATATTAAATAAATTAAATATAAATTTGACATGAAAGATCCTCACTCAGGGTTTTGGAAACATAATATTAAAATAAATTTTAATATTTCACCCACTATCACATGCTTTTGTTGTGCTTGGAACCAATAATTGGTATCAGAGTGGTCACATTTAAATTTATAATATTTTTTTTGTTTTTTGATACATATGTAATCATGGTTAAATTTTTATTTCATATTATTCATTCTTTAATCCATTTTGAATTAATATGTTATTGATATATTAATCATATTTGTTTGGTATTTAATTTTATTAAAGGTCTAAGAATATATGAAGAATGTTCAAAGATTTCATCTGGAGAATCCAAATTTTTGTCTAGTAAGACAAGGTTACATGATGTGTTTTCAGAATAACTATCATGCACCCTAGTACATTGCACATGGTCATGTCAGGGGATACACAACAAGCCACATAGTAATTACATGTGGTGTACGTCGTGTGTTAACCATCCAACCTGGAAAATGAATATCATATTAGATGGTGTTTATATGGTGTACATTCCATCTACTCTACAAGGTTTAATGATGTAAATCACACAATATTTTTTTTCATTATACATAGTCAAACCATGTGGGAATGAAAACCTTGAGCATTTATGATATACATGAAATATATGTTGTGTACATGGTGCATAGTTCTTCAATTCCCATATCCAATAAATATGTTGAGCTATCTAGACATGCAGTATTATAGATACATGATGTGTATTTGGTGGAACATGTTTTGAAGTATATCGCCTGATAACACACTATGTCTTTCGACAGGTTTCATGGGTACACAACATTTAGATAGCATAGAGTCTAGCTGGCATGTACGCGTTGTGTTATCTCACTGAGATATATGTTGAAGAACAAGGCGAGTATCTCAAGCATACAAAAAGTGGATAAATGGCGTGTAGCTTGTATGTACATTCTGTGGGGTCTAGATCAGTCAAAACACTGAATCCCCGAGCATGTGACAAGAATACACGACAACATAGGTACATGACGTGGATCTAGATAGTACATGTTGTGTAGTCTCCCAATTACAAAAAGTTTTAATTTACATTAAATTGAAAATTACAGCATTAAATAATTCTTTCTTTGATTATAAATCTCAATGTTTCACAATTTAATAAGGGTTTTAAATATTTTTAAATTCATAATTAATTAACTATAACAAATCTTCAACTATTGGTTCGGTAATTTGTTTTCAATTAATTCCTTTATGATGGTAATCTTCAAATGAATTTGTAGGGACATTAAGATGAAGGGGAATTAATTAATTAATTAATTAATTAATATAATCATTCTTGTATTAAAAAAATAATGGATAAACATATGAATTTTAGAAATTTACTTTGGCATATATGTTACGTGTTTGACCATTCATGAGATATAAACAGACTAGTGTATGTCTTGGAATTCATTTATATTAATTTGTTGGATTGGTTTGTAATTATTTATAATTAAATTAAATATTGTGTGTTGAAAATAATCCCTCCCTCCATTATTATGTAGGACCTGTGTGTCCAAGGATATTAATGTAATCTCCCTTTAACCAATCCTTTGGTTCCCCTCACGTATGTGTGAGTTATAAATACGTGTAATTAATGGAGCTCCCCAAGGAGTATGGAGGCGGTTCAAGATGGAACCATAATGATTTCAACTGAGGCGTTTCATAGCTAGATAGGTGGAATGTTGTAACTCATGCCAAGATTGGTAATATAAGTTATTCCCCTAACTCATAGGTTGATTTTTCTGCTCATTAAATCAACCATTAAACAAATCTCATGAATGGGTTATTTAATTGATAATTTATTTCTATCTATGCAGTTATTTATTTTATGGATACAAGACCAGGATCACATAAATAAATTAATTGATATGAAAAGATATAGTTTAAAGAAATGGATTATACATAAATTTTTTATCCATCATGGTTAATTAATTAAGTAAAATCCAATTAATATTAACAATACATGTAAGGGATAAAACAATATAAAATTTATCCAAAATAAATTAAAATACTTCAATGAAATATTAAATCAGACTTAGCCTTAAATTACATGATTCGGAATGAAATCCTTGGAATTAACTATTTGAACAACCCTAATTGAAAAACTCACTTTTAACATGGAGTTTTAATGAAGGTTATGGGTTGACTTAACCATCTTACATAATGAGGAGTATCCCTTTATAGACTAGATGTAACTTGGAGGAAAATTTAGAGGAAATCCATGTCAAAATTTGAGGATAGGGGAGTCTAATCAATGAATCGAGGAGATACAAACCCACAGTTGGAAAATATATGCCCACATAAATACCATCATGTAGCTTGACTAACCATCATTAAGATTATGTGAAGGGGAATATAGATATTTTCCACTATAATTTCCTAGAGACTATAAATTTTAAGTTCAATGATTAGGGCTATTGGGACTTGATAAAATAGTGGGAGAATTAATATAATAAATTTATATATTGTTTTCACAAAATTTTATAATTATGAAAGGTACTAATAATTTTCCCCTTTAATTTTATAATAAAATGAAAAGTTAATCATCTGCACTATCCCTTTAATCTATATTGTATAAAGACAATTTCATCACTGGAAGCAACTTCCATGAGTGGTTCATATTCCTTTGGGTTGTTTTTTTCCATGAATGGAAATCTTACGTTCTAGAATCCTCACTTTTTCATCCTCATGAAAAAGATGTGAGAGATAAATATTTCCTCATCTATGAAAAAATTGAGTGATGTGGTGGATGTTAAATGTTTAATGATTTCATATGTGTCTAGTGAACTCATGAAGCCTCGCAAAAACATGGATATGTATATCATGATTGAGAAATTACTAGGTCTTCACTAGGAGAGAGATAGATAGGAATGTTTTTGAGATTTCCATGGTTCTATTTCAAACCATTCATGGAGAGGGTTCCCCAACAGGGTCTCATGTAGTCAAGATCGTTGGAAAAAATTAGCGCCTAGAGTTTCTATGGTTTAATCTCCCTAAATAACTGAAAACCAATCTTATTTTGGAATTTATCTCTCAAAGCTTCTCCATCATTGTTGTAAATTTTAATATAAAAAAATATTGAGATGTCTATACCAGATATTCTCACTCTTCTTCTCCAAGTAGATAAAGAGGCAAAGCACTAAAAGCCTTTAGTTATTATGGTGAACAATCGCAAAGGTAAATCAAATATCTCTAAGCCAAAATCTTATTAATTCCCTTCCAAGAAGATTAAGATCAAGGGAAATATAAGGGAATAAGAAGCTATTTTTTTTCATGTGTAAATAAGGGCCACTGCATGAAAAAATACACCTATACAAAGAATCAAGGGAAATCTTTAGGTGAATTTTTTATCAAATTCAATTTATTTTTTTCTACAAATTGTGTATTAGATACTGATTTTGGTGCTCACATATGTATTAAAATATTGGAATCATGTACATTAATAAGAATTTACTGATGGGAGTTTGATCATTGAGCATCCAATGGTGCTAAAATTTTTTTATAGCTATCATGTACTTTCACATAATGTTGTCTAGTGGAATGATCTTGGTCATAAAGGGTTGTTATTAAGTTTCTTTTTTTCAAAAATATTATATATGTATCCAAACATGATACATATGGATTTATTTTTAAGTTTGAAAATGAATATTTCTTATTGTTTAAATATATCATTTCTTAGGGTAAGGAACATTTAAATAATGGTCTTTATGTGTTGGATTGCACAATCTATGTAATGGAAATTGATGATGAAATTGATTCACCTGACTAATACCACACCCAAATATGGAATCACTGGTAATGTCATGATAATAAAAAGTGCTTGACTAAATTATATTAATAAGAAAATTTAGATTATTTTGAACTAAACCACTTGTTCTTTGTCACACATGTTTAAAAGGTAAAATGAAAAAATCCCCATTTAGTGGAAAATTTTATGGACCAAATAGCATCTTGAATTAGTTCATAAAGATGTTTTTGGTTCATTTCCTAATTAATAAAGATGTGGGTACTCATTCTTCATAACATTTATAGATGATTTTAGTATATATATATATGTTTACTTGATGAGGTGTAAGTTGGATTTTTTTGATAAATTCAAGGAATACAAGAATGTAGTTGAGAACTAGATAGGTAAGAATATTAAGAAACTCCACTCATATTTTGGTGGATAATATCATAATCATAAAATCATTGATTACTTACAGAATTTTGGGATCTTATCTCAACTCAATTCTATTTAGACACCATAGTGTAATGGTAAATGTGAAATGAGGAACCACACCTTTTTGGACATGTTGAGTTCAATGATGAGCCATGTGAGTCTTCCATTATCCTTTTGGGGATATTTATTACAAATAGCATCACAAATACTAAACATAGTCCCAACTAAAACGAATGATGGTATACCATACCATTTAGGGAATGAAAATAAACTAATGTTGTTATACTTACATGTGTGGGGTTGTGAATCATTTTTTAAGGCCTCTTTAGTTAACAACCTTTCACATCAAGGCACAAATATACCTTTATAGGGTACCTCAAAGAAATAAGGGGATATTACCTATATGAAATCTCTGAAAGAAAAAATTAATAGTGGAATGACATTCCATATACCTTGAGAGGGGGAACATATCTAAAAGGGATAGGTGGAGAAAGATAGATTTTGATGAATTTGAGGATCAGGAAACATGAGGGAAGGCAAAAAAACCAATTCAAAAAATCCCTATGGAAGAATAAATTATTCAATTGACACAAGTACAATGTAGGAGTACAATAGAGCTCAGAGAACTAGAAGAGTGTGATTTTCTAGTCATTGGGGATGGAGACTCATTATTAGTTGATAATAATGATCATATAACATATAAAGAAGAAATATGTGACATAGATATTTCCAAGTGGAAATAAGAAAAAAATTATGAAATAGATACCATGTACCAAAACCAAGTATATATTTTTTTATAGATCCTTAAATGGATGTAAAACTCATTGGTTGAAAATGGGTATTCAAGAAAAAAACCAAACAAGGAAGGATAAGTATGTATCTCGAAAGCATGAATGGTTTCAAAAGTGTTGAAACAATATCAAGGCATTTATTAAAATGAAACCTTTTCATATTTTTTAATGTTGAAAACAATTAGAATTCTACTTACCATTATGGATCACTATGACTATGAGATTTGAAAAATTCATGTCAAAATATCCTTCAGTAACAAGAACTTTAGAAAAATGTCTATATAACACAACCTGAAGGGTTTTTGACTTCAAAGGATTCCAACAAGATATGAAAATTAAAAAAACTCCATTAATAGATTAAAGAAAGCATCTAGTTCATGGAAATTTTGTTTTAATAAATCCATAAATAAATTTGGTTTCATAAATATTGAGTATGATACTTGTGTCTACAAATGGTTTAGTGGGAGTAAATTCATTTCATTAATAGTATACATTGATGACATATTTCTTAATTCAAATGAAATACTTCTTATAGTTTTTAAAGGCATGGTTTAATAAATTATTCTCTATTAAAAACATTTGTGAGTAAGATTATATTCTTGGGATCAACATATATCTTGATAGATCCAAGTGGTTGTTCATTCAACGTTAAAGTACAAACATAGACAAGATACTGAATAATTTTCTTATGTAATAATCCAATAGGTGATTGTTTCCAGTATCACATAAAATTCATATCTATAGAAAAATGTTTCCTCAAACACCTGAGGAAATAAATAAAATGTCAAGTATTTTATATGAATTAGTTACTGGGTTAGTCATGTACGTTATGATATGTATTAGGCTAGATTTCACGTAAAAATTATGTGTGGGGGGAAGATATCAAGCTGGCCTAGTTCACCACCATTAGATGGTATTCAAGACTATACTTATGAATATGGGTCCTAATAAGGATATGTTCTTGGATTATAGAGTATATTAGGAGTTATTCATCAGAGGATATGTAGAATATAGTATCCAAACTAATCAATATGACATGATGTCGCAAATGGGTTACATCTTCCCTTTGATTGGATGTGTTTTCAAAAAAAAGAACTCAAATAAGGTTGTGGTCATAGATTATATAGAAAATTATGAGAATATTTCTGATTTTTAGGAAGCTAATGAAGAATTATGGATGTGTAACTTCATCCAAGAGATTGACCTGGTACCAAGAAGTAATGTTTTTATAACACTCTATTGTGATAATACTGCAGTGGTGTCTCCCACAAAAGTGACAAGTTCATATCAGAAAATGAAGGATGTAATTTATAAGTATCATCCCTTAAGGGATTTTTCTCATATAGATTATGTTATAGTGACTATTATTTCCATGGAAGACAATGTGGAGGACCCCTTGACTAAATCCTTGACTTAGTAGAAACATGATTATCATCTGAGGTCTCGAGGACTGAAAGTCATAGGTAGTTGGCTGTAGTCCAAGTTTGAGTTTGTTAGAGTTGGTATCCAAGGACCATCTATTTTTAATTTGATTAAATATATATTCAATGTATTGAATATTAATAAAACTTATTATTACATATTTTTTATTATTTTTCATGACTATAATACAATAATTTTATAAAGTTTATGTTGCATTGATAATGTCATAGAGGTTCCCCACTGTGATGACAACCTTGAACTGCTATGATGATATTATTAAATATATTCCCATAGTTGGATAATGTACTATAATGGGACGCATAGTACATATACTATCAGGTTAAATTACTCATAAGAGGATGAGGCCTCTTCACCTTAATTTCATGCTTGGTAATCTCTTAGAAGAGATATTATGATAACAGACCCACCAGTAATAATTCCACTTGTTTTTTAGTAATTAGATACTCATTACTGTGAGATTGTTTAATGATCCATAGACTTTAATATTATCATTAATTCATGTCATGAAACATTCACTTAGATTTTATGATAAAAATTGTGACACCGTATATTCATGGTGAGGTAGGATATGTTGGGTGCATCATGGTTGATATGTAATTAATGGATAATTAAGAGAGGTATTTTTCTTCTCCATATTTATAGTGGATGATATCTCAGACCTTTTATTGGAATAGAACTATCTACATAAATTCTATGGACATGGTCTAATGATGTGTTTCTTTTAGATAGTCAAAGAAATATATGTCGATCATATACTTTGGTGACACTGATGTGAAACATGTATGATGAGATATTTTGACAAAAGGACTATATTATATAGTGAGTGTTCATATGTGGTTGTCATAATTGCAATATTAAGTTCTTTTGATTAGTCTCCTTGACCCATTTCTAGACAGCAATCTTGGAATTTAGGAAAGCTCTTCTAATACCAACAAGAAATAATCCTAGAGCATCACACAATACATGTTTATGATAATCTTGATTAAATTTTATTCAAAGGTAATTAATTGAATAAATATTATTATCATGATCGAGGCATAATTTCATTCAAATTATACCGATAAAAAAATTATTTATGAATTAAATATTTAAATTAAATATTTATTCAGGTGCTCAATAAATGCTAGAGGAATTCTAATGAACCAGTACTAAGCCCGGTGAAAATTATTAATTAACAATCTGATTAAAAAATATTTGTTATTGTGAAAGTTGGCGCATCCCAAAAAATATTATTATTACTATAATGTGGCATGGGGTTTATTAAGGATTATTATATTATTTAAGGGACAAAATTTAATTAAAAAATTATTTTAACCTAAACCCTCTCTCTATAAATATACATTTATGTCTATTGTGTATTGCATCCAAAAATCAAAAATAGAAAATTGCTTTACACAATGAATTCACTTATGACTCCTTCTCTCTCCCTCTTAATATTGAGAAACCCAATACAGATACCTTCAATACCAAAGGATGAGATATCTACACAAACAACACAATACAATCGATTTGTTGCGCTAGAACTAGAATATCAATTGGCATTTCCTGGAGACCAAAGAAGTATTTGTGGATCACTACTAAAGGAATTATATCCTTGGATCCTCATAGCACAACTAAGGGAATCTAAAAGGGTCTTTTGGTATTATCAACATCAATATCGACGAAATATTCTAAGACAACATACTTATTTCCTTGAATATTAAATAAATTAATTATAAATTTTAAGTGCAACATCCTCATTTGAGGTTTTTAGAAACTCAATATTAAAAAAAATTAATTTTCCATCTACTTAAAAATACTTTTGTTAAGCCCAGAACCAACAACCAATACCATTTTTATCTACCTATATCTCATTAATAAAGTCTTTAGAGACTACCTTAATCAATTTTCTTTTGTATTTATAGATGATATTTTAATATATTCATATATAAAATAATATAACAAAGATCATTTGTAAATTGTCTTAAAGACCTTTAGAAAAAATAATTTTTATTCCAAATTTAGAAAATGTGAATTTGGGATACTAAATTTGTCATTCTTCGATCATGTATTCACATGAAATGGTATGTTAGTGTTTCCATAAAATAAGGAAGCTATCGAGAAATGACCCATACTAGCCATTGTAATTATGATATGTAGTTTTCTTAGGTTAATAAAAAAGTATCAATTCTTTGTGAGAAATTTATCATAACAATGAAATCCACTAACCAACTTGACCTAAAAGGGAATAAAGTACCACTAGATAGAGGAATGCAAAGAATGTTTTAAGGAATTGAATATGTATTTTGTCACTGCTCCAGTACTTAAATTTACCAATAGTGGGGAATGGTTTGTAATATGAAGTGATTCTTTCAAAAAGGTTTTGGGTTTTGTCCTCATATATAATGATAATGTAATTTTTTATGGTTCATTCCAATTAAATACTCATTATAAAAATTACCTGATGCATGATTTAGAGAGAGTGACAGTGATCCTTGCATTGAAAATTTGGAAACATTATCCCAATGAAGAAAAGTGTGATATATATAATAATAACAAGAGCTTCAAATATATATTCACATAAAAGGAATTGAATAAAAATAAAAATATATAGTTTATGTTTATAAAAGATTGTGAAAGCTCAATATATTACCACCCATGGAAGGAAAATATAGTATCAGATACTCTACCCATGAAAGATCATGATACTATATCCATGATGATGATTGAAGAAGACTTGAAAATCGTGTATTTATAAATGATGGATATTTAATTCATAATGGGGGATATAAATATTATCCTCCCCAACCGACTTATTAAACTTTTAATCACGTAAAGATCAAAGAAGTCCAAAAAGATAATGTATAGATATAGAAAAAGGTAGCGAATATTCTAAAGATAAAATTTAATAAAGATATAGTTATATGGTTTGGAACCTAGATGTGAGTCCCATACAAGATAAAATTGAAAACGAAATTTTGGATCATGCTCTCATATTATCCTTTTATATCCATCCTAGACGTACAATATGTATATAGATCAGAATAAAAAGTATGATGGGATAGTATGAAGAGATAAATTTCATAATACATATCTCAATTCATGGTATGCCAAAAAATTAAGGTTAGATGAAAAAAGTATAATATTATGTTATATTAATCACTAATACCTATATATAAATAGGAAGACCTCACCATGAGCTTTATTGTAGAACTCCGCAAAACATATAATGAAAATAATTTCATTTTTTTGTAGTCAATTGATTTAGAAAGTCATCACATTTTATTATCATTAAAGAATACTTCTTCCCTAGCCAACTTTCTAATATAAACATGAGGGAAGTGGAGAGGATGGATAGAGTACCATTATCTATTATATCTAATTACAATCCAAGGTTTACCTTAAGATTCTATATAAGACATTATAAATATTTTGGAAAATAATTGAGTTGTTGCACTTTATATCATCCTCATATAGATGGTTAGTCTGAGAGGACAATTCAAACTCTAGAGGATATAATGGGATCTCGTTCGATGAGTTTCCAGGGATTTTGGGGTCAACACCTCACCCTGGTAGAGTTACCATATAAAAATGGTTTTCATTCTATCATTCATTGAGAACCAAATGATTCTATATATGGGAAGAGATATAGGACTCTACTTTTATGAGATGAAGTTAGAGAGACAAATTTGATTGGTTCTAAACATGTCCAAGAAACGACAGAGATGGTTCAAACCATTCACTGACACATGAAAGTAGTACAAAGTTCCCAGAAGAATTATGCTGATAATTATCAATGATAAATAGAGTTTCAAGTTGGGGACAAGGTGTTACTTTTAATATCACTGTGGAAGTGAGTTGTGCAATTTTGGGAATAAAGGGAAGATGAGACCTTGAAACAAAGGGCCCTTCGAAACCCATGATCAAGTTTCAATTGTATCTTATTGCTTCTAACTCCCTCTAAAACTATCCCAATTAAAAAATTTATTTCCCATTTCACTTTTTTAGAAAATATATACCCAGACCTTCGCATGTACTAAGCCCAGAAGCTTGGAAACTAGAACATGATCTCTTAAATGAGGAAAAACCAGTGGAAATTATGGATCCAAGAGATAAGGTGATATGGAACAAGACCAATCATAGTGTCAATGTTATATATAGATGTCATAAGTTCGAGGAGGCTAAATGGGTACCTATGTATGTGATGATTCAAAAGTAACCTCACTTTTTTTCTTCTATATAATGAAATTTTGAGGATAAAATTCTTTTAAGGGGGTAGAATGTTAGAACCTTAGTTCTTCCTCCTTAATTAAAAATGATGTTCAGTGACATGTTCCACATGAAAAACTGAAACCAAAAAAATACAGACCATTATAATGTAGCCATAAAATTAGAATGTATAAATATTAGTAACCAAATTTTGATATATATATATATATATATATTTATAAAAAATCAAAACAAAATAAAATTCACTTTAAACATCAACACAATTAGTATAACTAAGAAACTAATAATTTTTCTTATAATTATTAATATATATTTTATAAAATTGATATTTTTCAAGTTTTTAATATTTTTTATTATCACTACTTTTAATAGAATAGTTAATATTCAAAAGAAAATTGATTTATTATAAAAACATGTTTTCATGATATTTTATGATTCTATTTTAATGATATTTTTTATATTTTAGGATATGAATTTGAAAAAAAAATAGAATTATTTTTAGATTTATAATATTGGAATTATCTTAAGATTATTATTTTTGAATTTTTCATAATTAATTAATTTTGAGGTGAATAGTGAAAATACTAATTTTATTTATGTTGTCAGTTTTTTGAAAAAATATTATTATATCAATACATTGAAAGTTTTTGAAACAATTTCTAGTGAAATTATATATTATCAAGTATAACAAATCATTTTAAAATATTATTTTAAATTTATACACCCATGCTCAACATTTTGAAAATTTATGTCGTATTTTAATGAAAACATTTTTTACTATATTGTTTAATTAATTATAATATGATGAAATGTAGTTTTTGATTTATTTAATTGTTAAGTATATATTCAATGAATCATAATAATTATGGTAAATTCATTTAGAATAATTTCATTGATAATTCTACCCAAATCAAATTTTTTTTTAAATAAACTTTTTAAAAAATAAGTAATTTGTGAGTTTGTTTTAAAATTAATTTTCCATAAACATAAGATTTTATTTGATAAATTTTATGTAATATTTAGAATAATTTGGTCCAAATTTTCTAATCTTACTCATTTAATATTTTTCTAAAAGGATAAATTACCTAGGAAAAAACTAGTTACCGTAGTAAAAACAAAAATTGTAAAAGTGAGTGACCTTTGATGTAAATGGAATAACATGCTTAATACATATTCATTTTTTAATTATTGATGTTTTTATTGACCTTATATTCCATAAAATCCATTATTTATCAATTTTTTATTCTCTTTTCTTGAGAGTGACTTCCCATTACTGAATAGTGTTGGGTATTTTCAAAAGTGCCACTCATTTTCACTTATAAAAGGGGAACTCCTTTCCTTGCATTAACTCACTCCAAAAACCCCAAATTTCGGCACATACTCTTTATAATAATATTATACACACAATAATTCACCTTAAAGAGGTTTTTTTCAACTCTAAAGATAACCCATTAAAGGCTCAATCCCCTTTGTAAAGGTGATAATCCAAGAAGTGAGGTATAAGTTATTAATCGTGTCTATTTTTTCTATTTAATTATAAAAATTTCTTCTTCCTAAAATTTAATTTCACCATATTAAAATGATAAAATAAGAATAATAATAATACCGGTATTTTATTATAATTATTTTACAAGCATTATTCACCCTCCCCTTTCCATTAAGAAAAATGAAAACTTGAATTGTGATTTGTGCAGACAACTGCCTCCAAAGATAAACATGATTTTCTTTTCCTTAACATTAAAACATGAATAATTTCAGTTTATATTTTATAAGTATATTTTATATTTATAATTAATTTCTTTCATTCATTTCTTTCTTTTTGAAAAACACAAAAATTAACGATCATTAAAATGTAATCCATAGATATCAGTAAAAAAACTAAAAATTCATTCTTCACTATTTTTGTTTACACAAAATGTGAATAAAACTCCAATGTAATGGAATTATGACATTATATTTATTTATAATACATAAATTAAAAAATATTTAACGGTTTTTAAATGATTTTATTTTCATGAAAAAGGAATATCAACACCAATTCTATAAACCTATTTCAAAATGGTTAAGATTATTAACACCCAATATCAAAAATAGACTATAATAATCTAATTAGTGAAGAGAATTATTATTAGTGAAGAGTATAAATAAAAGTATAAAATAATAAGGTTTTTAAATAAGTAATTAATATTTTTATATTTATGATATATGAGTTTAAATAATTCCATATAAATTAACAGTAATAGTAAGGGACTTGGTAACCCAAAATCCATTCTTTGATTTACATAATTTATGATTTAACATCTTTTTTACAAGACTTCCCATTTTGATTAATTTTCTTTCCTAAATTATATGGGAAAATATTCTTTAACCAAAATAAATTTCCTATAATCCATTCTGTTCATTTCCCTTAAAAAGGATACTTTTTGAAAAGGGACTCGTAACTATGAATTTTACAACAATGGATACAAAATGTTTTCAAAAAACACTTTTGATGATTTGGTTCTCATTATCTTAAAATTATATATCTCCCATGAAGTTATGTTTTATATTCTATTTGTAACATCCTAAACTTTTATATATATTTATAAATATTATTTATAGGAACTCTTTTTTCTTATTTTCATTGTACTTTGGTTGAGGCATTTCATAGGTGTGTTTGGGTGAAATTTGGATGTTTTTAGGGGTTTTGGGAAGTACATAGTTGACACACAATTTTCCCAAACATTGCACCGTGTCCTATAAAACCATGAAACCCCAAAAACATATGGATTTAATGGTTTTTGAGGTCTGGTTTTTCAAACCATTCCCCCTATTAGGAGTGATCATGCACCCCCACAGGAGAGGTGCATGATTAGGGAGAATGGTTTTCCAAACAATGTACCCATGCTCAGGATACATTGTGTGTGGGATTTAATACTCTTAAAAAGGTTTTAAAATCCCCCCCTAAACATCACCCTAATTTTACCCAAGTCAACCCTAAACACTTTATATTGTTTTTTAGGATCCCTATTGGATTATAAGGCCTTATGAAATCCGTTCTTGAAAAATAAAAAATGGATTGAAGAATTTCCCCTCCCAGTAAGAGATTATCATCCCGATGAGTTTACTAACTCTATCCCATATTTCTATAATATTTTTAAGGGATTATTTTTCTCTTTTAGTGATGTATCCATATCTAGTTTTTTATATATCTTAATCAGTTCAATTTTGGATCTAGGTTTTGGATATAGATTTCATTCTTCATTGTGTAATTGAACGTTTCACTTCAATTTGGGGATTTCTGTTGGAATGTATATATCAATGATCTTGAGGTACATGATCTATTATTCAATTCCCAAAGTCCTACAATCAATTATGTATATAAAATTTTGAAATCTCTATTGCACATTTAGTAATTTCATCTTGATTTTAATTAATTAAATTTGTTAATGAATCAATGGATTATGGAAATGGTTGATTAATGGGGTTATGAAATTGGCTAATTAAGGGATGTTGTAATTTTTAAACTGATGGGATTGAGGATTTAATTTATTAATAGAATGTTGAATTGGTTAATTAATGGTAATTAAATAATATTTGGTTATCCTTTAAGGGTCAATAAATTATTCGATTTAATGTCGAAAAAGGGTTTAATGATGTGTTATTCATATAATTCCATGTAATTAAAATAAATAATTATAATGTTGTGATAAATTTAAAGGGTATAATTTAATGTGAATGTTTGATATTAAATTTAATGATGCATAACCTTGATGTATATGAAATTGTGATTTGTGTGATATATGTCACGTAGAGGTGTGGGGGAAGGACTAAGGCTTCAAATACCCTTAAGTGTTTGTGAGTGTGGGATAAGGAATGAGGATCCAAATACTCATATTTTAAATTGAGGTGTAGGATAGGGACTGAGTATCTAAATACCCATTTGTAATATAAAGTTTGGGACTGGGATTGGGGCTCTGAATAATCATGTTACATTGAGGTGTGGGACCCAGACATGGGCTCCAAATACCCATGGGGTGTTAGACACGACGTTCTACACCCAATATATTCGCATTGGACTATGGTTATAATTGTTCATGATATGAATTTAAATTAAATGATAAATGACAATCATGGTATTGTGACATGTGATATCCTATGGGGATAGTTCATAATTGGGTACAGATCGAAGTAGGTATTGATATTGTGGGTGTCATCGTGAAAACAATGATTTATATGGTTAATTATAGAATAATTAAATGTGATAGCTATCTAATTTATGTATTGTACTTTATTATCTATACAACTTTATACCCTATTGTTGAATGGATATTATTTTAGACATTGTTGGTGGTGGCTTACTCAGTTGTACTCACACCCTACATGGGCTACCTGATCAGTACCCAAATGAAATTCATGTTGATATGATAGGATAAAGGTAAAAACCCTATGATATATGGATTAATTATGATGGAGGATGGATGAGGGATATGATCATGGTTTCTGGACCCTCTTGGGGAGTTTTAGGTGTATTTATTTTATTTTCATTATAAACTTTACACTTATCATGGAATGACATATCTAAAATTAGTTTTGGATATTGTTTTCCTACTCTAGTTCATCATTTATTATTGATCTTCCATGGTTATGGTATTATTATGGCTGTTGGTTATTGTATTTTGGTAATTCTTTGTTAATTTTGATTATTTGGTTACTTTAAAAAAGAGGTTATAGTCTCCCCATGATGATATATTGGACCCACGTTGCTAGTCACCAGACTTTTTCATATAGGCAGGTGCACTTAAGGTCATGTGACCGACTATATTGGGGCACTATTGTGTGGCACCAAGTTCGAGATGTTACAAAGTGGTATCAAAGACATTGTTTTCTTCACTTTTCAATAGTATTACTATTTAAGAAAGTTATATAGGATACTAATAATATTTATTACTTGTTCATGATCTCATTTATGGGAGTATATGACCCATGTATAGGGGGAACCCAAGTACCTAGTGTGGGATTGATTTTTATTGATGTTTGTTGTTAAATTTGGATGTTATTTGACCTTGGTTGATGCACTTTTTATGTGATATGATTATTGTTTCTAAGGTTTTCTGATATTTAACTCATTTCCAAGAAAGGCATGAGAGTTGGGTATAAATTAATTATTTTAGGCATGCACGAAAAAGTAGGTTTCTTGGTGAGTTTTTAAAATGAATGTACTTTTCATTTATTGTGCAATTTTGAACTAAAAAGGTGCCTAATATGAATTGGAAATTATAAAATAATGAAAAATGAGTAAAATGAGTTTCTATTTAGAAACTTGAATATGATAAATTTTTTACCCTTTATTATCCATGACCTAAGTGAAAAATGGTAAAGGGTTGTGTTAGTGCCTCGATTTTGACCCTGTGGCGGGATAAGGGGATGAATTGTTATGGATTTATGTGAAACCCTATTTCATAATTGTGATAATATTTTGTTATGTGTACTAAGATGTGTGTTTGTAATTGAATATATATGCTTCCATGATGATTCTTGTTGATAAGAAGACACGAGGATATGGCTATAAATGATCATCCAGTGGTGGAACCTAAGGCAATGATAATTTTGAGTGAAGGATCTAGAGATAAGTTCCATGCAAACTTTCCTTGATTCATTCAGTTTATTGAGAGATACCTAGAGTAGGTTTTGAAGAGTATTTTTGACCTAACATAGGATTTTCAGTTATATAACCCTTAAACCTTCACTGGAGAGGGTGGACTTGAGGCAGAAAAGTTATTGATTGAGTCTATCAAGACTATAATTGACCATTTATAGAATTCTTATGAGAAGAAGGTCATGTTGGCTACTTATATGTTACAAGGATTAGGGAAGTGTTAGTGGGATGTTTGGGCTCAGACTAAGTAGGAAAATGGTATGGTATGGAAATAATTTTTGGATAAGTTCCTAGAGAACTTTTTTTCAAATTCACTAAGATATGAGAGGGAATATGAGTTCAAGTGGTGGACCTTGGGAAGTATGTATGTGATGGACTATCCGGGTCTCTTTACTGAGTTGCATTACTTTTCTCCAATGCTGGAAGGGGATGAGATAGTTGTGATAAGGCATTTCTATGATGGAATTAAATGTGAGATTAAGTCCCATGATAACAAATTTTGGTTAAATAAGTATTCTGAGGTGGTGGATCGGGTTCTTATATCTAAGGGAAACCTGAATGGGGCTTCCAATGGAGGACATGTGGTTTTAGGTTTATAATCTAGAGTTACATCTATCGAGAGTATGAAGTGTCACTATGATAATGATGACCAAAGGGGTGTAAAGACGAGTGGCTAGGGGGATGGTTCAGTTACTCAGGATCTTACCATATTTCTTTACCGCTAGTTCGACAGGTTGAGACTCTTTCAGAGACATTATCCCCAACCACCAGTATAGTTTCATGCTTGCAGTGGTATGGGATATCTATATCAATTCTACACGAACCCATTATAAATGGGTAGTGATAGGGTGGCAAGAAACAGACATAGTGTTGGAAGGGGTACTTCTAAACTATATCAGCCTGTTAGCTATAGTTCTATTGGCCATGTAGGTTGAGGTCTTAGATGTGGTGCTTCAAGAAAATAGTGAATATTTCAACAGAGCGGTATAGTACAGGGGACTCAAACTGCATCATAGGAAAGAGGGGAATAAAAAATTCACGCAGTTCAGCCTACACATGTGGATATCGAGGTTATACCATCAACAGTTATAGGTACTATTCTTATAGATTTTACACTTTCTAGTGTCTTATTTAATATTGGTTCATATCATTCCTTTATATTTGAAAAAAAATTGAATGGTTTGAAACTGGTAGTGAAGTTTTTTAGTAGGGTAATGATGGTCGATACACCATTGGGAGTATGGTCGAGGGAAATATGTTTATTCTAGGGGTGTTCTCTCGAGGTTTTTGAGTATAATTTATATGGTATTTTTACATTCATGGCATGCCATGATTTGACTTAATTATGGGTATGGACTAGTTAGTGGCATAATGAGCCCACGTAGATTTTTATAGTAAGAGAGTGATTTGTACTCCTCATTAGGGTGATAATTATATTTATCATGAATAGTGGGATATCCAAGAGGTCCATTCAGGGCCAATTCATCAGAAAATAGGGGAGATCACTGCCTAAGTTGCAATTCTGTTGTTGGATGATGGGGGTGTGAAACATGATGCCTTTCCACCAGTAATATACCAATTCAAGGATGTTATTACTAAGGACTTATTAGGGATTCTACCTAAGAGGGATGTGTAATTTACTATTAAGCTCAATCCTAGAGATGATCTAGATTCTATTACACATTATATAATGGAACCAATAGTGCTTTGAGAGCTTAATAATCAACTGAAAGAGTTGACAAATAAATGGTTTATCCATCTGAGTACATCACCATAGGTTTCTTTAGTCTTTCTTTCAAAGAAGGCTAGAAGAATTTTGCACTTTCGTGTTGGTTACTAGAAGTTGAACTGGATGATAGTGAAGAACATGTATCCTCTTCTATATATTGATGACCTATTTGACCAATTTATAGTAGGTTGTGTTTTCTCCAAGATTGACATGAGATCGAGGTATCATCAATTGAGAGTTATACCTTCTAACATTTATTGGACTACTTTAAGAAGAATGTATATCATTTATGATTTCATTGTGATATTGTTTAGGATGATGAATACTCCTCCTATATTTATGGCCTTAATAAACCAAATATTCCACCCATACTTGAATCCATTTTTTGGTTGTTTTATGGATGATATCATGGTGAAATCCAACACTCATGATGATAATTCACAACAAATTAACATCATCATGTGTACACTAAGAGAAAATCATTTATATGTCAAGATATCAAATTGTTAGTTTTGGATTGCTCAGGTGCGTTTCTTAGGTCACCTAATCTCAGAGAAATGTGTGTTTGTGGACCCGTAGAAGGGGAAGTAATTTGTTTCTTAGGAGCATCCCAAGAATGACTTCGAAATATGTAGTTTTCTGGGATTTGTGGGTTATTATCAAAGGTTCATCTAGGAATTTTCCCATTTGGAAGCACCACTTTCGGGCTTGACCAAGAAGGGAACAATTTTTTAATGATCAGAATCATGTGAAAATACCTTGCATGAGTTGAATAAGAACTTGAAAATGGCATCAATATTGATCCTACCCAAGCCAAGTGAGTAGTATATAGTGTTTTTTAGTGATTTTGGCATCTAGATCATATCAGTGTTGATGTTATGAGATCATGTTGTGGTGAATGGGTCATGTAATTTGAGACCCCATGATTGGAACTACCCTATACATGACCTAGAGTTAGTTGCAGTAGTTTACTCCTTGAAGTTTTTTAGACTTTATCTATTAGGTGAAAATTTTATTGTGTATATTAATCAAAAGATCATAATTTATATATTTTAACAATGATATTTGAATCTCTATTAGTGGAGGTTGGTTGAGTATATTCATTCATTTCATTTTGATCTAAGATATATTCCCAGGAAGGGAAATAGTGTTTCTGATTCTCTAAGTAGGAAAACACAAACTCAAGAAGCTTAGGAGTCTAGATCTAAGTGAAACATGATGACCTTACTGGTTTAGATGCTTGTTGTGGTTCAATAGAGCCAGGAGAAGATTACTCTAATATTGGTTTCAAGGTAGTTTACACTTTTGAGTTAGATCAAGGAAAGGCGTAATGAGAATCCAGAATGTTTGGCCTTGAGGGAAATCCTTGAAGGTGGGGACACACCTTCATATTGGACTATAGATTAGGATGGTATAATCTATGTTAGGAATAATTTTTTTTGCCTACAAGTATGTGGGATGAGTTAATTCATGAATTTCATGCCTCAAAGTGAGTATTACATCTAGGTTTGACCAAAATGTACTCTGACCTATGATGAAAGTATTGGTGATTGGGCATGAAAAGGGAAATAGCAGGGTTCATAACATGATTATACACTTGTCAATAGGTGAAGGCCAAGCATCAATGACTTGGTGGTCTACTACATATGTTTCCCATTTTGGAATGGATTTGGGTTGAAATTAATATTTATTTTTTGGTGGGTCTCCCAAGGATACCTTATATGAATGACACTATTTGGGTGATTGTGGATTGTTTGACAATGGTAGCACATTTCATGCCTATAAAGGAGAATTTATCAGTGGTTTATTTGGTAGACTTGTACAATAGGTAGATATTCTATATGCATGGGGTGACATTCAGTATAGTTTCATACCGTGACTCACATTTTATTTTATTCTTCTAGAAGGTCTTGTAAAATTTGTTTGGTACACAAGTTTTATTGAGTATGGAATTCAACCCAAAAAATGAGTAGCTAGAATAAACTATATAATTTTTAAAGTTTATTCTTCAAGAATGTTTCCTAGACTTTTCTGGGTCTTCTTAGAATCACTTATCACTGGTGAAATTTTTCTATAACAATAGTTATCAGGAAACTATTCTGATGGCACCATACGAGGCTCTTTCTAGTAGGACATGCAGATCACCTCTATGTTGGATGGAGGTAGGTGAGTTAGAGATTTTGGGACAGAGCCTCGTATAGGAGATGTCAAATCAATTTCAATTAATTTTTAAATGTATGGATATAGATCGGGGTAGGTAGAAGTCATATTCTTATAGACATCGATGACCACTTAAGTTTTCAGTGGTTGATTGGGTGTTCCTTTGGGTGTCACCTAGATTGGGTCACAATAGGATTTGAAGGTATGGAAAGTTGGCACTTAGGTTGGTTGGACCGTTTGAGATTGTGAAGGGAATCATTTTGATGGTTTACTGATTAGATCTTACATTGAGGTACAGTGTTATGAATGATATTTTTCATGTGTCATGAGTTCCACAGCATCACCTTGATCCTTCTCATGTGATCGATGTAACGCCCTGACCCCAGCTACCCAGAGTCAGTGCATTACTTCATAACATTGGCATGATCACAAAATATCAAGTCTCGAAAGACCGATTAGTTTAGTAGCCTTGGAAACACTAGATACATTCATAAATTTTACATTACATCATAAAGTGAAAAACTACAATAACATAGTCTCCATTTTCCACACTCATATCCCCTTCAGACTATCCCTGCTGGTCATTACTAAAATACTTCTTTACATCCTGGAAAAATTAAAACATTGAAAGGGGTGAGCTCAGATGCTCAGTAAGGATAACAATATATCGGAAGCTTTCATCAACAAACATAGAAATTTAAGGCAATGTATAATTAAAACAAAAACCTTTTTAAACCTGATCTTCAGCATAATATGGCAAAAATAAAATTAAATAATTCCATTCACTTTCTCACATGGATATTCTACTAGTCGAATAATCACATGCAATATCAATAACCACTTTCATAATGATGGAATGCATAATGCCAGACTATCATAACCATGTAGCCAAGGCCTCGTGCCAAGACCACAAATAAGATTTTGTCAAGACCTCATGACAAGACACTAGTTTGTCTCATGAGACCTACCGATGCATCGAGGAGCTATATCGGGCTCCACCCCTCACTTATTAATTCCAATGCATTCCTCATATAAACATGTTTAAACATATCATAAACCATAACATAATTGTATCACTTAAAACGTGCATAAAGGAAACATAATATTTCCACATTTCAATCACAAGATATCAATACAACACATTTAAATAATAAAAACCTTATCAAAACCATTTTCAATACCAAAATAAAAGAAAATTGAAACTTGGTATTTATTTTTCATTTAAAAAAAGTTATGGCCTGTAGAGGAAGCCGAAACTCAAATAATGGTTACGGCAGTGGAGAAGTCATTGTCGCCGCATACGTACGACAAGAAAAACATTCCTTTTTGTCGTTTAGTAAAATGCTTCGTATAAAAATATTCCTTTTGAATAAACGTAAAAGTCAAAGGGGTTTATACACCGTATAAAAGAAATTTGTGTATAAAACAAAATATGCCTCAATGAATGGAGATTGAGACAAAGTACCTTACAAAGATCATTTTTTAAATAAAATAGATTTATTATGTGTATTCACTATAAGTAAACATAATGAAATTACAAATACAAGATAGGATATAATAATATCATGACATAATTTGAAAGTAGGAGATTAACCCAAAGAATAGAAATTGGGTTAAGAAGTTCCCTTACCTTGTGTCCTGTCTTGATTCGACCGTTCTTTAACCTCCTAAATAATAAACTAGAGTTAATTTATAATTAATTAAGAACATTTTTCAAGTTTTTTATTCCTTTTATATAACTTATTACCATGTTATGAACATTATGTAATTTTTAAATTTACAACGGTCGTTTTGTCGATCCTTGGTACTTGAGTCAAAAATAAACTTCTTGTAATTATAATTTGTTCATGTGGTGATATATCCATTATATCCAGAATTATATTCATGATATAGATATCATATATCTCATATATATCTAGTATATACATGCATTTATAATATTCCATAACATTTAGAGGTAAGAAATGAAATGCACCGTTCATGGAGACAGTAAGTCGTACGTACGCATGAACGCTACTTTCATTTCTATTTCGTATTTAATGAAATCATAGTGATATAAAGGTATATTATAATTCCAGTATAATATCATATATAATATCATTTACTCCATCCTTTATACATCCCACATATGGCATTAACGATTCAAATCACTTTGAGGGGGCGGTAGTCCGCACTTCCTAAAATGAAAATATCGCGTTTACCCATAATGGAAACAATAAGGTTATGCCATAAATGAAAAATACAGAACCTTAAGTAAAACATAAACATATTATATATCATTTATAAATAGATTGACATCTTAATGGCCACCTTTGAAGGTGTTATATGAGTGTTGAACAATCATCGTTTCGTGAGGCAGAAATTCACCATCCACAGAAACAGTATGTTCTTTAACCATTAGATGTAGGTGTATGTAAGTGTAGATCGAATACTTCTTATAAAAACATCCTAGTATATTTAGTATACTGGTTTTGTTACAAAAGAAATGAATAAAAAGAGTTTAGGGGGTTGGATAAGCAAAATAAAACGAAATAACATAAGAGAAGACATTACCTTAAAATCGGGTAACTCTTTTTGATTTGAGCCAAAGGCTTCCTTGGTAAGAGTTCTGCCCAAAGTGAGGCTTCTAGGAGTAAGAGAGGAAAGTTGGGAGAGTATTTGGGCAGAGTTTGGCCGAGCCAAAAGGCTTTGAAAGTGTGAGTAAGGTGGTATTGGTGGGGGCCTTTTATAAGTGGAGAGGAGGGGCACTCTTGGAAAGTAATGAAATGTTACTTTATTATATAATGAGTTTCGGATTTTAAAGGTCCCACACTTATATATTTCGATGGTAAGGTGATAAGGGTTCTAAATCTACTCATACAATTGGTTTTCGGCAAGTTTAAGTCTTATAGTTTACATTATCTTTTCATTTTGTTTAAATCGTTAATTAATGAGGTAATCGCTACATCATCATGGTGTCATCAATAATTTAATCTATTTAATGTCTAAAAATTATAAAAAAATATCATGATGTAGTAAATATTTTTATATTTCTAATGAATATTTATAGTAAAAAATATGACTTGTATAACCCCATTTAAAAATTGTTTTAGTAAAACACCTTATGTTTGTGACATTTTTATTTTAACTTTAAATAAAAAGTTATTTATGTAATTTTCCTACCAAAGTGGCTCCATGGGGTCCCCAAGTTGACACATGGATTGTATTGGTCAGCCATGACACATCCAATAGGGTTAGGACAAGTGTAAAGGTATTTTCATATTTTTATAATATCATTTTTACCTTAAATATCACTAATTACCTTTAATCACGATTAATTAAACTTAAAAGTTACTATTCACCAAAAAAAATTATTTTAATCCCATTGAACCACATTTTACTTCCTAATGACAACCATGTATGTTGGATTTTTGAAAATCAAATCCCAGAAGTGGTAATATTTCATTTAAACAAAAAATCAGTTATTTAACTATCACTTAGTGGTTTCACTATTCATTAAAAATTGATGTTTTTCAGAACAATGCCAAAATTTCACCCTAAGCTATAATTGATATTCCGAATTAAAAAATGATGTCTATTTTATGAAATTCCAAACATATATGTTTCATTAATTAATTTTATAATTAATTCCCGTTGTCACAACAAATAGCGTGTTTTTAAGAAACAATATATATCAAAAGATTGACAATTGTTTATGTCCAATTTCAAAGTGAAATTAATTCTAATGAACACCATTGGATAAAATGGTAAAAATATATTCTAACTATACTTTAAAACCACTCAATATTATAATTTATCACAATAAATTATTTTGATTAAAAAAAATTTAAGTATTTTTCACTATTCATAAAAATTTGGAAGTTCTCAGAAAATTACAAAAAATTCAACATATACTAATTTTGACATTCAGAATCCAAAAATGAAGTCCATTTTGAAATCTAAAATTTATATAATTTTAAAAAGTGGGTATTACTGTTCATAAAGGCTACTTTTATTAGTCGCGGTGTGTTAGAACTCAAAGTTGCATACAATGCAAGTTATTGTATTATTGAATGAGAAGCGTATCGTGGAAGCATGGGGTGTTACATTCTCCCCTCCTTCAATAAACTGCGTCCTCGCAATTTGAAATTTTTCTTTGAAAATAAAAGGTTGAAAATACAAAATACCTTTGTGGAAAACCCACATCGGAAATAAGGTTAATAAAAATATAACATTAAAAGAAAGAAATAGAAGTACAAAGGTCACCCAAGATAACCCATACTAGGATTCTATGAAAATAAGGATATGGAAGAAAAACAAACCATCAAGGTCTGATGGAGAGTTGTAGAACACTGGATTAGGAGAAAGTTAACCATAAGAAAATCACAAACTTGTGATTGGTTAAACAGTTATTGAATCTCCAGTTGGAAAAGTTAACCGGAAACATTTTTGTTTTAAGTTACCTTTTATAAAGTTGAGGGATTTATTTGGGAGAATTACTAAGAATGTAAGGGAATATACATTCTTGTTATGTAGACTTTCATTCTTTAATAAATTTTTACCACAAACCCATCTTTCACTTTAAAAGGTAATAGAACTCAAAAAAAATTCTATTTATCCTAATTATATAAGGTTCCAAATATTAACACATACCATTTAGATTAGTAAATCTATTTTGTAATAACCAAGGACTTCTTGTAGGCTAGTGGTAGGTAATAAAGGCATGTCGCACTATGGTTGTGGGTTCGATTCCTGCACCTTTGTCCGACGCGACGAGGTATGCTCCACCCTGCAGGTTGTCCTTTTCCTAAAACTATAGTATTATAATATTCCAAAAATAATCTTCATAAATGTTTTAACCTTAAACAATACTGTCCAAAGTTCAACTTAATCCATTCCAACCTTTATAGTTATCCAAAATACCTCCAGCCAGACTTTCTCTAAAAGGTCTCTAAATTCCAAAATCAATTGTATCATCAAATTCCTCAAACAAGGTAAAGTTTCTATTATTGTCACATACAAAAATATGATTACCTTCATCATATTAAAACCTTAATGAAATCAAAAAGTACTACAGTACAATCCTTATATATATATCACATTATTCTAATAACTAGAATATATTCCATGAGTCCAAAAGCACCAATACATTAATTATTCTGCTTCAACTGTAGTAACAGCATAACATTGTACTTGATCCCTTGGCCTTTTCTGAGTTAAGTTTACCTGACGCTTAGGACATTCATTTGCATAATTCCCCATTTCCCTACAATTGTAGCATTCAACATTCATAGCCTCTTTCTTTCCCTTGCAATCACGAGCCTGGTGACCTTTTTCTCCACATTTATAACAAACTCCCATCCCTTTTATGCAAGCACCGGGGTGATTCCTCCCACAATTATCGCATAATTGAAAATACTTCTTTCCCTTTTTCCCTTTATCCATCTCTTGTTCCACTGTTCTCTTCTTCTCTTGCTTTACTTTGTTGTCATAAGACTTAGAGAATTCCTTTTCTGTCTTGATAGCACATGAAACTATATCCTTGTATGTTCAGAAAGATTGTGATACTAAATCTCGATGGAGAAATGGTTTTAACCCATCAAAGAAATGATCAATCTTACTTCTTGGGTTACGTATATGATCTTCTGCATGCCTCGCTAACCTTGTAAAGTTAGCCTCATACTTTGCGACATTCTCATCCGCCTTTTGTCTCAGACTCAGAAATTGCCTTTCCATATCTGCTCGATGGTCGTGTGGAAAGTATTTTTATAAGAAAAGATCTTTGAACTCTCTCCATTCCATACTTGATACTTCTTCATCTTCCTTTGTATTTTGAATCAATGACCACTATTGATCGGCATCTCCAGTGAGGCGGTAAACTGCCATGATAACCTTCTCCCTTTCGCTACTCCCCAAGGCGTGGAATATTTTCTCTAAGGATTTTATCAATTGCTCAGCTACTAATGGATTTGTACCCCCATTAAATGTTGTTGGTTGTTGCCTCATGAAGCGGTCTAACATTGATCCTCCACGTTGCGGATCAGGGTGCTCCATACGAGTAAGGTTATTATTCATATCATGAGTGAGTTGTCCCAGTATGGTAATAAGTTTATCAGCACCCGTTGTATCTCCAGCTCCATAATAATTATCTTGAGCAGGAGGGAAATCACTACACAGAGTGCGTGCATTGATACAGTTTCCATTCCTTCCACTAGGTGCCATTTCTAAACAATGGCGTAAACTAGATTAGTTTATGAATCAAAATACATAATTCCATACTTATAAAATACTTAACATAAATTGAACTATTTATGGATATAATCCATAATCATAAAAATGTTTTCTTTGAAAAAGTATATAATCATAACCCTTCATAGTGGTTTGTAAAGAAAACGAGAATTATCCTAAGCATATCCCCCGGGAGTGTCGTAACCAATAGTGCAACAAGGCTCATTGTCATGCACCAGTTCCCGTTCGAGTCTATCTCAAAGAGGTGTTTTTGGGCTATGTGCTCTAATCAGAGTTTATCTAAATCTAGCTTCCAAGGTTAGTACTAAACTCCCTCTAATACCAACTGTAACGCCCGGACCCCAGCTACCCAGAGTCAGTGCATTACTTCGTAACATTGGCATGATCACAAAAGATCAAGTCTCGAAAGACCGATTAGTTTAGTAGCATTGGAAACACTAGATACATTCATAAATGTTACATTACATCATAGAGAGAAAAACTACAATAACATAGTCTCCATTTTCCACACTCATATCCCCTTCAGAATATCCCTGTAGGTCATTCCAAAAATACTTCTTCACATCCTGGAAAAATTAAAACATTGAAAGGGGTGAGCTCAGATGCTCAGTAAGGATAACAATATAGCGGAAGATTTCATCAACAAACATAAACATTTAAGGCAATGTATAACTAAAACAAAATCCTTTTTAAACTTGAACTTCAGCATAATATGGGAAAAATAAAATTAAATAATGTCATTCACTTACTCACATGGATATTCTACTAGTCGAATAATCACATGCAATATCAATAACCACTTTCATAACGATTGAATACATAATGCCAGACTATCATAACCATGTAGCCAAGGCCTCGTGCCAAGACCACAAATAAGATTTTGTCAAGGCCTCATGCCAAGACACTAGTTTGTCTCATGAGACCTGCCGATGCATCGAGGAGCTATAGTGTACTCCACCCGTCACTTGTTAAGTCCAATGCATTCCTCATATGAACAGGTTTAAACATATCATAAACCAAAACATAATTGTATCACATAAAACGTGCATAAAGGAAACATAACATTTCCACATTTCAATGAAAAGATATCAATACAACACATTGATATAATAAAAACCTTATCAAAACCATTTTTAATACCAAAATAAAAGAAAATTAAAACTTGGTATTTATTTTTCATTTAAAAAAAGTTATGGCTTGTAGAGGAAGCTGAAACTCAAATAATGGTTACAACGGTGGAGAAGTCATTGTCGCCACATACGTACGACAAGAAAAACATTCCTTTTTGTCATTTAGTAAAACACTTCGTATAAAAAGAGTCCTTTTGAATAAACATAAAATTCAAAGGGGTTTATACGCCGTATAAATGAAATTTGTGTATAAAACAAAATATGCCTCAATGAATGGAGATTGAGACAAAGTACCTTACAAAGATAATTTTTTAAATAAAATAGATATATTATGTGTATTCACTATAAGTAAACATAATGAAATTACAATACAAGATAGGATATAATAATATCATGACATAATTTGAAAGTAAGAGATTAACCCAGAGAATAGAAATTGGGTTAAGAAGTTCCCTTACCATGCGTCCTGTCTTGACTCGACAGTTCTTTATCCTCCTGAATAATAAACTATAGTTAATTTATAATTGCTTAAGAACCTTTTTCAAGTTTTTTAGTCCTTTTATATTACTTATTACCATGTTATGAACATTATGTTATTATTTAAATTAATAACGGTCGTTTTGTCGATCTTTGGTACTTGAGTCAAAAATAAACTTCTTATAATTACAAGTTGTTCATGTGGTGAAATATCCATTATATCCAGAATTATATTCATGATATAGATATCATATATCTCATGTATATCCAGTATATACATGCATTTATAATATTCCATAACGTTTAGAGGTAAGAAATGAAATGCACCGTTCATGGAGACGGTAAGCCGTACGTACGCATGAACGCTACTTTCATTTCTATTTCGTATTTAATGAAATGATAATGATATAAAGGTATATTATAATTCCAGTATAATATCATATATAATATCATTTATTCCATCCTTTATACATCCCACATATGTCATTAATGATTCAAATCACTTTGAGGGGGCGGTAGTCCGCACTTCCTAAAATGAAAATATCGCGTTTACCCATAATGGAAACAATAAGGGTATGCCATAAATGAAAAATACAGAACCTTAAGTAAAACATAAAAATATTATATATCATGTATAAATATAGTGACATCTTAATGGCCACCTTTTAAGGTGTTATATGAGTGTTGAACAATCATCGTTTCGTGAGGCAGAAATTCACCATCCACAAAAACAGTATGTTCTTTAACCATTAGATGTAGGTGTGTGTAAGTGTAGCTCGAATAAATCTTATAAAAACATCCTATTATATTGATGATACTGGTTTTTTTACAAAATAAATGAATAAAAAGATTTTAGGGGGTTGGATAATCAAAATAAAACAAAATAACAGAAGAGAAGACATTACCTTAAAATCGGGTAACTCTTTTTGATTTGATCCAAAGGATTCCTTGGGAACAGTTCTACCCAAAGTGAGGCTTCTAGGAGTAAGAGATGGAATTTGGGAGAGTATTTGGGCAGATGTTGGACGAGCCAAAAGGCTTTGAAAGTGTGAGTAAGGTGGTAGTGGTGGGGGCCTTTTATAAGTGGAGAGGAGGGTCACTCTTGGAAAGTAATGAAATGTTACTTTATTATATAATGAGTTTCGGATTTTAAAGGTACCACACTTATATATTTCAAGGTTAAGGTGATAAGGGTTTGAAATCTACTCATCCAATAGGTTTTTGACAAGTTTAAGACTTAGATTTTACATTATCTTTTCATTTTGTTTAAATCGTTAATTAATGAGGTAATCGCTGCATCATCATGGTGTCATAAATAATTTAATATTTTTAATGTATAACAATTATAAAAAAAATATCATGATGTAGTAAATCTTTTTAGCTTTCTAATTAATATTTATAGTCAAAAATATGACTTTTATAACCCCATTTAAAAATTGTTTTAGTAAAACAACTTATGTTTGTGACATTTTTATTTTAACATTAAATAAAAAGTTATTTATGTCATTTTCCTACCAAAGTGGATCCATGGGGTCCCCAAGTTGACCCATGGATTTTCTTTGTCGTACATGACACATCCAATAGGGTTAGGACAATTTTAAAGGTATTTTCATATTTTTATAATATCATTTTTACCTTAAATATCACTAATTATCTTTAATCACGATTAATTAAACTTAAAAGTTACTATTCACCAAAAAATTATTTTAATCCCATTGAACCACATTTTACTTCCTAATGACAACCATGTATGTCGGATTTTTGAAAATAAAATCACAGAAGTGGTAATATTTCATTTAAATGAAAAATCAGTTATTTAACTACAACTAAGTGGTTTCACTATTCATCAAAAATTGAAGTTTTTCAGAACAATGCCAAAATTTCACCCTAATCTATAATTGATATTCCGAATTCAAAAATGATGTCTATTTTATGAAATTCCAAGCATATAAGTTTCATTAATTAATTTTATAATTAATTCCCACTGTCACAACAAATAGCTTGTTTTTAAGAAACAGTATATATCAAAAGATTGACAATTGTTTATGTCCAATATCAAAGTGAAATTAATTCTATTGAACACCATTGGATAAAATGGTAAAAATATATTCTAATTATACTTTAAAACCACTCAATAGTATAATTTATCACTATAAGTTATTTTGATTAAAAAATTTGTTTTAAGTATTTTTCACTATTCATAAAAATATGGAAGTTCTCAGAAAATTACAAAAAATTCAACATAGGCTAATTTCGACATTAAGAATCCAAAAATGAAGTCCATTTTGAAATCTAAAATTTCTATAATTTTAAAAAGTGGGTATTACTATTCATAACGGCTACTTTGATTAGTCGCGGTGTGTTAGAACTCAAAGTTGCGTACAATGCAAGCTATTTCATTATTGAATGAGAAGCGTATCGTGGAAGTTCGAGGTGTTACAGTCGATGTGAATGATGTTGATATTGAGAATAATGTGTACTTTGAGGATCATTTGATGTGTATGTTGGATCACAATGAGAAAGTGTTGTGGGAAAATTATGTGTCAATAGTTTGTATATTGTGGTAACATGGTTGTGTTTAAAAGGAAACATGGGAGAGAGAAGTATATGGGCTTAGTGGCCCAATATTTTTACCTCAGAATCTTAGTGATGATTGGGAGTACAACTCAAAGATGATCAGTTATAAAGAGGGAATATTGGAAGATCCCAAACTTTTATGGATATATCTTGAACTCATTTACAATTAGCCTTTTTTCTTTTTTTTATTATACTTTGGTTGAGGCATGTCATGGGTATTTTTGGGTGAAATTTGTATGTTTTTTAGGGGTTTTGGGCAGTACATGATTGGCGCATAGTTTTTCCAAACCTTTCACCATTCCCCAGCAAACTATGAAACCCTAGATAGAGAGGGATTTCTTGGTTGGAACATTGTTTTTTAAAACGTGTGCCTTATTAGTAGTAACTATGCACCACCATAGGAGGGGAAAACTATTAGGTCGCACAGTTTGGAAAACCATGCCCCCTTCCCAGGAAACCGTGCACATAAGATTTAATCATTTGAAAATTAGTTTTAAAAGTATCAAATCCCCCAACCTTCACCCAAATTTGACCCAAGTTGTCCCTAAATGTTTTCTCTCATTTTTGGAGGCTCTTGGAAAGATTCCAAGGCCTTCTAAACACTTTTCCTGATTAATCAAAGACCATATTGAAGAATTTGTAGCTCTCCCAACCAGAGATTCTCATCTCAATTATTTTCCTCCATCTCTCTCATATTTTTATCATCTTTAAAAGGGTATATTTCTTCTATTGGTGATGGATCAAGATCCAGGTTTTGATAGATCTTAATCAGTTCAATTTCGGAACTAGTATTTGGATTTATATCTCATTATTCATTGTGAAATTTAATGTTCTACTTCATTTTGAGGATTTATGTTTGCGATAATTCTTCAATGACCTTGAGGTGGGTGGTTTAATATTCAATTACAAAAGTCTTGATTTCAATTATGTATGTAATCTTGAAATCACTATTTCAAATTTAGGAATTTCATCTTGAATTGAATTAATTAAATTGGTTAATTAATTAATGGATTTTGGAATTGATTGATTAATGGGATAATGAAATTGGCCAATTAATGGGATGGTGTAATTTGTCAACGAATGGAATTTTGGAATTGATTAATTAATTGAATATTGAATTGTTTGATAAATGGGAAATATGGTTTGTTTGGATTAACGTTTAAGGGTCAATGAGTTATTTTATTTAATGTTGAAAATGGGTTTAATGATGAAGTGCTCATATTATTCCTTATAATTGAAATAAATAATTAAGAAGTTGTGAGAAATTGAAAAGGTACAATTTAATGAGAATTTTTTATAAAAAGTTTAATCATTCATAACTTTGATGTGTATGAAATTTTTATTTGTGTGATATTGTGATATTTTTTAAATGTGTGACATTGAGGTGTGGGACAAGGACTCAGGCACCAAATACCCAAATGAGTTAGTGAGTGTGGGACAGGGACTCAGAATAAAAATACACATATGTGATGTTGATTTGTGGGACAGGTACTAAGGCTCCAAATACACATTTTTGATAGCAAGTGTGGGATATGGATTGAGGCTCCAAATACTCATGTGACAATGATTTCTGGGACAGAGACATGGGATCAAAATACCCATGCGGTTTTAGACACGATGTTGTATGCCCTAAATATTGGAATTGGACTATTGTTACAATTGGTTGTGATATGAATATAAATTAAATGGTAAATGATAACCATGTTATGATGATATGTCATATCCTTTGGGGGTATATTAGAATCTAGAACATGATGAAGCATGTACAAATAGTACAGATGTCATTATAAACCAGGGTATTTATTTGGTTAATTAGACAATAATGAAATGTGATAATTGTATACTTTATGCATTTTATATTATTATTTATACAACTTAATACACTATTATTGACAATATATTGTTTTAGATGTCATTATTGGTGCCCTACTGAGTTGTACTCGCACCCTTCTCAGGCTGCCATATTGGTACTCAAATGGACTTCACGTTTTCAGAACATGATAAGGATAAGATCTGTATTCTAGATGGATGAGGTGGGATGGATCATGGATGAGGTAATATGACATGGATTCAAGACTCTCTTGGGATGTTTTTAGTTCCTTTTTATGGGTTTTTCATTATACACTTGACACTTATTATGGAATGGAATATCTATTATTAGTTTTGGATATTGTTTTCCTACTCTGGTACATCATGTATTATTAGTCTGTTAAGGTTACGGAGTTATTCTATTGGTTGGATATTATCTTTTAGTTATTGTTTTTTTATTCTTGTTGTTGTTCTACTTTGATAAATAATGTATAGTCTCCCATGTTGATATATTAGACCCTCGATATACAAGTCGACATCCTCTCATGTATGGGGAGTCACTCATGAGGTCATCTGACAGACCATCTTAGAAAACCGGTGTGTGGAACCTAGGTTAGGATGTTACATTATTATGTTAAAAACCCTTTTGGATAATGATATTTTTATATCCTATTATTTCTTAGGTTCATTTTATGTGACAAGCTTAAGAAACGCATTCTTTTTTTGGGTTATTTGAGTTATGATGATGATTGTTTTTAAGTGATGAATATATATATATATATAGAGATAATGATTGGTTGGATCCTATATCTTCCTCCAATGAATTGGTATAATCTTATATCTCATTATACGGTTGGTCATTGACATAATGGTTTTGTTCACATAGGCATGCACATGATGGGTTTTCTATCATTTTTCGATATAGACATAATGAGTTTGTTCCCATAGCCATGGGTATAATTAGTTTGATCACATAGGTTTTTCTATCCTTATGGATGTTCCATATTTTAAAAGTTACCATGTTATGACATATTTACAAGTTCTTAATAAATTTTTTCCATGTTTTGAAATAGATTTTATTTTATATGAAATTCCATCTTTTCATTGTTATTCCCTTTTATGTATCTCACACCACATGTTGGGTTCAAATGTTATATGTTTTATCTTTTATGTTTTTAACAATATTTATATGATCTTATATGGATCAATCATGTTTTTTTATTAACATATATGGACTTATTCTCACTTATTTAGATATTTATGTTTTCCTCATATTCTCCTATTGCTTATAATCCAAGACATTATGATATGTATTTTCCCTTAATAATAATTTGAGCTCGCCCCATTCTTATGTTTCCATTTCTTAGATTATGAAGATGATTACATCATGTTAGATGTCTAAGAAAGGGTCTATAAGATCACAATTATAGAAAAAAATCCAATTATTGTAAAATAATATATTTATGTAACTAATTTCAAATATGAAAAACCTTTCAGTACATGGATTATGAAACTATTGTGTGATGTATTATTTAAATCATTTGATTAATATATTATTTAAGTTATGTTAATACTTTTTTATAAGACCCAACTATAATGTAAATGCCATATCTAGATGGTTTAAAGGGGAATTGAAAATGTTTCTTATGGTTCTAGTCTAATGAAGATAGGGTCTCCTCATTTCCAATCTCCATTATCAAAGGAATATATTTTTCCTCCATTGGTGAGGTAGTTGTCTCAATACAATGGTTCTAACTTAGGAATTACTTAATGTTATTGATAATTCTTTTTGTTTGGCTTGTGTAATTTATTGTTTTGATATCAAAGATGATTTTTTATGAAATTGATCTTGGGTGGTATTAACAAGGGTTTTTAAGGGTTTTGGATTTAAAAAAAATTATGCCCTTTATGTGTTCGGTGAAATATGTCAAAGATTATTTATACTCAAAATAGATTTTCATGCTGGAGAGTGGTGATGTTTTATATGTAAATGTTTTATAAAATAGTGGATATGGTTTTTCAATTATTTTGGATAAAAAATCACTTTAGGAACCATGGTTTCCTCAGGTTATATACATATGCAACATAAGTAATTATGGTACCACAAGCGGTTATTGTTATGAGAAGATAGGCTTTAGAAGGACTCAATATTTATAGGATTCATGGTATTTTTGACTTAGTGTTCATCTGTGTGTCCTTGTATGTATTCTCATATGGTATAACCCAATTTTTAATTGGTTTTATATATGATGATATTGTTTCATGTTTTATTTCTCACATGTTTATCATATGGTATTTCCATGTATAATTTTTTTAAATCCTTTATAATATCTATCTGGTACTTATCATATTATCTGTTTGTGTGAATAATAAATTTATTAAAAGTGACCAATGGATTTTATTAAAATTGGTTTTTATTTTAAATTTATTTATAACTTTTTTAAGATAGTAATAAAGGTTTTTTTGTGATAGAAATTATATAGATTCTAGTTGGTACCCTATTGGGTGTTTTCCTCATACCTTATATATTCCTTTGAGAATATGAATATTTAATTTTCTAGACACATGTAATGGGAAGGATGTTATCTATATCATAGGATTCTCTTGGTATTTTTCTCCTTCTTAGTGAGATGGTTTGGGATGGTGGTGATGAATGGTCACATGGAAACTTGGTTTTAATCTTGTCTTGTTTCTTATTTGGGTTTAAACTATAGGGATTGACATTTTATATCTCATAGTTTTGTTATATTTTTACCTTTTTTGTACTCTATTGTTTGTCTCTTTTTATGTATACTTGAGACATGTGTTTTTAGGATTTTTGTTGATCTCAACTTCATGGAGGGTCATAACTGGTTTCGATTCAAGTTGATACATGATGTTTATTTATAAGTATGGGGATCACAGGGGCCATAAAAATAGTCTAGTATTATTTAGTAAGTCAGTTAGTGCTCTAGAGGAAGCATTCATAGATTTGATGCATGAAAATGATTTTATTTATATAAGGATAAGGTTAATGATAATGTAGTTATATAGTTTATTCTAGAGTGATACTTAGCTCAGTTTTTATTTTTCAAATCCCTGAGATCTCCCCAGGCTTAAAATAGAAAATGAACTCTAATATATGACTACAAAAAAATAATGGTTTCGCAGATTCTAGGGTGTATTTTTTACTCTTGGACAGAGCCATCATGGAATTGTGAATGTTTCATGGTATTTATAATAATATATTAAGTATATATATTATTTTTATCCCATATGTGAATATTTGTGATGAATTGATTATATATCCCAAATGGGGTCACAAATGTGAAAGCAGATACAATTTTTCAGTCTGAAATGGGGGTTTTGTCCTTGGAGTGGTGTCTATTTCATTTTCACTTGGACCCTTGGATGTTTTCCATTGTGAGTGAATTAAATAATTAATTTAATTTATCTATTTGATTGATTGATTATTGAGAAACCCTAGGAGAATCCTATAAATATCCTATTTTTATTCCCCTATAGGGTTAATCATTCTTTCCATCATCATGAACCCTAGAGGGAGAGAGAGGAGGATAAATTTTGAGTGGGTCAAATAGTGATGAAGAATGAAACCACGGTTGTGACTCTTGATTTAAATTATGATGATTTTCCATTGAGTTAGGCATCTGTTATTTTAATTTCACATACACTGTGAATTATATATCAAATTGATTTATTGGAATCTTTGTTCTTCATGGTTTATTCAGATTGATTATTCTTCCTCAATATTATTCTATATTATCTAACACCTATTATAATTATCACACACTCATGTATGGATTCAAACTGATGTTAAATAAAATTTATTTATCATAATTCTATTTATCATAGTTTTGTTTTATTTAAATTCACGTTCTTGTTAGTAGATCAACGAAGAAGATATTTCTCTATCTCTTATCTATTATACCTTCATCCCTTAATATCTTTCTTCTCTTATCAATTTATATCCTATATATCTCTATCTTGTTATATTATTGATGTTCATTTTCCCTAACCATGGCTAGGATCAATAATGGGTGTTGGAAATGATGTCTAGGTTGAAGATGGTGTTAAGGTAGAGAGAGAACAAGGTGGTCCGGTGGAAATGAAATATAGTGATAATGAATTGTGAGGTGGTGTGAGATTAAGTGATGTTGTGAAATATAGTGGAGGTAGTTTCATGGATCTTATATAGTAGGGTGGTTCAATGGAAGGGCAGTGGTCGACCAAAAACATTGTCGTTGCTTAGGTGGAGTACATTGTGGTGGCATCTATAGTGTAAAAAAGGGGTAGATTAATAACTCTAACCCCAATAATCTGATCCCTTTTGGATTGTATGATGGGCTAAATGGCCAACTAGAACAACCACATATATTTGACTCAGGTACACCCCAACCAAGCCTGAGGTGGGGCGGTGTACATGCATTAGACCTAGTGCCTACATGGGTACCATGCTCCTTAGTGTTGTTTTATATGTGTGATTCCACATGACTAGTGGGACTCAACCACCCACCCTCAGAATTTCTTATGGCATGCCCAAGGCTCTCCATGTGGCTCAATCCTACCCAAAGGCTGTTTTTCCTAAACTTTTCATCAAGTGTATGACTTGGTAATATAAATATACTATCATGTGTATTTTATTATTGTATATCACAGTGGATTGGTATTTTCAGACATCCAAGCCCATTTTAAATATGAGATTGAAAGATTTTAAATTTGGATTTATAGATCCAACAATCGGGTATAAGTGTGGAAATAAGAGTGTTCAGGGGTCCAATACCTCACTCTCATCAGCTATTTCATAATCTTATCTAATGTGTGTTACTCCCATCCAGTTTTTGAACCTCTCATTTATTGTGTGTTACTAACATACTCTATGTTCTCAATCCATCTGTTGTGTGCCACCCTCATCTGTTGTGTGTTATTCTATGAGGTATGGACTCACACTATGAATACTAGGAAGTGGTAGGACTTCAAATTGGATAGTTAATATTTTTGGGATTGTGTTATTATTAGTGTATGGTTGGTTATATGTAGATAGGATATTCATTACATATCTATGTTTATTTATTTTAAATATTAACTCATTGGTTATGATAGTTGGTATTAGTACAACCTTAAAGGATATTTACCCTTGGTCTAAAAGAGTGGTTTCCCTCTATGGATTCTAGTGGTGGTTTAGAGATATGGTTGATCGGATCATATTCTTCTAGTATTGAGACTCTTTGGGAACCTAAGGATTATGGTTTTATGCACGGATAGACTCACTACTTAATACTAAGTGTTATTTTTTGTACTCTGAGCATTCATAGTTACTTATGTGGTATGGTCTTCATGGATTAGAGTTGACATGAACATTACTTCTCTATGTTTCTAATATTTATTATTATAGATCATATATATATTTTCATTCCATGAATTCATTCCTGTTAATTTTATATGTTGGAGATTTAGGATAATTTGTTTCTTTTATTTTCCTTTATGTTTTTAAGGTATCCTACTGGGTATGTTTAAACTCACCCATGCATGGGCCTTATACCCACACATTTTGTGTTTGTTCTGGTGGAACAGGGTTTGGACATGGTCTAGGAGCATATAAATCTAGTTTTAATTATTTAGAGATGACACCAAGTGGTTTCCATTTTGGACACAATGTTGGTAAGTCTTTGTGGTACCGATAGGTGATAATAGTAGGATACATTCTTGTTTGGAGTTAATTTTCTATGAGAATATCTTCGTCACAATTGCATATGTTGGTCTTCCTTTTTTTCTATTACACATGTATCCTACCCCCTTTTCATTATAATTTATATACTAGATTATCTTATAAATATTATCATTTTCACATAAATTATATACATTTTAGTTAGTTTTATTTATCCTTGATGCCTTATTGTGTTATGTGTGTAGGTATACATTGTGTGTAAGTTCATTAGGATAAAGCCTATCATTATGTAAGATACACCTACTCGGTGCTAGTCACTAGACTCTAGCTTGTTTAAGGTGTTCTTTGGTTAGTTAAATTGTCTTTCTAGTGCCTTGGAGGGGTCTCGGTTAGTATTATTTTGTTATAGTGGTATCAGAGAGGGTTTTTCATAGTGATTGAGTTTTGAGTTATCATTCATGTGAGGAATCGTCTATTGGGATTTAGGGAATTAATGATAATCGGGTATTGAGTTTGGTTATTATAGTATAGAAACCAATGTCGGTGTGGTGACTGATGTTTCCTTTTTTGAATAATATGATAGTCCATTATTCAACCCAGATCTCAAATGCATCGATTTTGTGGTATATTTAAGTTAGTACATACACAATATAGAGTTCCGTTATGACATTTCATTTCCTTTATAGATCATCTAATCCATCTATTCTCTAATCCTTATGGGTTTTCCTATAAAATTAATGTTGTTACCAACTGATTTCCCACTTTTTTGTAAGATGGTTCGTGAGGAACAACTGCATATAGTTTGTAATCTCATCACTCATTAGTGAGTGATGATACATTGTTTCAAAGACTTGGTTAACATATATAATTTCCTTGTAACTTAAGGAAATTTCCCTCCACTTCATGCTTAGTGAAAAATTTTCTTAGATAGTGGTTGGAAATCTGTTATGAGTCAGTTGTGACTACCCATGGGCTGGGTATGTTGTGTGTGTTCTGATAGTAGAGGCCTCATGGGTTTATAAGGAAATAACGATCCTTAGTGGGAAGATATTTGGTTTGAATTTTAGACTTGCATTCACATCTAGCTCAATATTTTACTAACCAAATGTCAAATCAGGTATCGAGCTTCCAATATGACATAGTTATCCATTATTGGATTATTTTTCCTCAAACTCACAATAGAAAAATTTGACCATGCCTTGTTTTTAAACTCTTTTCTAGGATAGAGTTAAATATGGTGGTGTTGAACCCTCATCATGGTAGTTTGATCTTGTATAAATATTCTCTGAGGATTATAAACCTCGTGAGGTGTTTAATTTATATATTTTATGGTAGAATTATCTAGGATAAATAGTTCTATTAGTGACTATGAAGGAATATCTTTTTATCTAAGTTTGGGTTTTCAAGTAACACCACATATGCTAGAGTCACCCAAGTGAGCATTGGAAGATTAAAAATTCTAAGAGGAGATACAATCTATCTATGAAAGTACGTTATAATTAAAACTAAAGACACCCTGATTAGTTTAAATGAAGGATATCAACAATAATGATAGAGATAAATTCAATAATTTATCTTTTTTAAGAAGTGTTCTAGTGAGGAATGGTTTTATAGGGAAGAAGGTTGTGCATAATTATGTGGGGATGGAACACACTACACTCCCCATACATCATCATAACCTTTAGTTATTTCATGACAGGAATAGATTTCTAACATTCAGATCTATGGAAATTTGAGAGAAATGGATGGTTATGATTGGGCACCAATGTATGCAATCATAGTATGATTTTTGTCCAATTTTTTAAGACCATTCAATTGGATCTTGTAAGCACGATGGTGTGCTATTGAAATTATTATGTGCATATGCACAACTTGCTGAATGAGGCAAGGTCCACCTAATGTGGTGTCTGGTATCTCCCTCATGTGTGGAAAGTAGATCCCACCATTAAGAAGTTGTATTCAACTACATATCATATGGAAATCATGGATTTGTGTGCTGAGGGAATGGATGATAATTCACTTCCAATGAGCATGGAGGAATTCTTGAATACTTATAAATGGAAAGCTAAAGTTTTTCCTTGATGGGGGACTATCTTATGCATAATCTTATTTTAAATATATAAAATTCAAGTGTTTTTGAGTGAAATAATGTCCAATTTAGTGGGATTTATATACAATATAGACTAAATCCATCCTTTTATTGATTTATGGATGATCCTATTGGGTGTTCAAGGAATTTTCCCTTGTCTTGGAATAAGAGTGAATAATGTGTTGTCAACTACAGTAGTGTGGTATAAGGATACATTGGGTATAATTGGTTTTAATGAATCTTATTTCATGGAGGTTTATGTAATCTCAATGGTGCAGTAGTGGTGTGGTGGTTAACAGTTCTGGTGGAGGTCTATGTTTTGATGAGAGAGGAATTACACAAGAATACGGCTTTAGAGAAGTGATTATTTCTTAGATATGGAGGGATGTTTCTCACCTTTGATTAATGGTGGTGTCCCCTCACTCTTTCCTTATGTAAAATAGGTCTATATTGGTGATGTATACTTAGTGATCATGTGAGACTAAGCATTCTTGAGAGATAGAACTGAAAGTTTTTCCTAAAGGTGTGGATCATATTTCATAATCTTCCAGGTCTATAGTAGTCATCTCATAGTGTTTCTATTGAATATCATAATGAAAATCATGCACGGAGACTACCCTTGTATAGAATGACCCTAGGGCTGGTTTTACAAAAGGATCTTTGTTGTTTTACACACACTACAACATAAATTGCATTTAGCGGTGGATTACAAAACAACCGCGAAACATTTTCTTAAAATGGTTTCATGGAGGTTTATTAAAAACCACCACTAAACCCATTTATTTTTTTACATTCATGACACTCCCCCCCCCCCCCACACACACACACACTTGAGCCGACCCCTTCTCCCCCCCGACGTGACTTCTCCCCCCGACCCTATCGATCCCCAACCCTAGGTCTGCTCCCCTCCCTTTCCACTGGTGACCTCATCACCCGTCGCCACTGACCCCACCCGCGATGTTGCCTTCTCCCCCCCGACCCCATTGAGTTCCAACCCTAGGTTGGCTCCCCACCCCTGCCGCCAGTGGTTTTCATAGTGGTAGGTATGGATTTTCATGTGTTTTTTATTCTATGCATGTTTGTGTATTAGTATTTTCATCCGGGATAGTATCTTTGATTTATCTTGTATATGGGATATTGTTTTTCATTTTATATCTAGATTATGTGATTGTTTGATTTATGAGTTTTTTTGATTAATTTTATTGTGTTATACTCTTCATGGTTCATTCACTATTAAGAAAACTATTTATTTTTGTGCATGTATGTCTGAATGTGATATTGGATGAGTGGACCTTAGTGCAGGAGAGAGATAGTTAACCAAATGTAGGTGCGAGTTATTTCATATGTTTATTCACTTAGGAATTATTATTCTCATTTCACATTTTCATGAGAGGTTTTGGGGATTATCCTATTGAGTATACTTATATAATGACTCCCACATATATAAATATGTTTTAAAGGTTTCTAAGGGAGATTTGGTGGATAAGGTACACATTTCTAGTGTAAGGATTGTAGTTTCTTTTAGATTCATTTTCATAGTATTTTACTTTTGATATTTATTTTTCATACTTTTGTTATGCATGGAAATTACATGAATTATGAATTGGGTTTTATTTTATATCTTTTTAATTTGATTGGTGGTTTATTTTATATTGCTATGATTATGGGGGTAATGAAAGATTTCTAGGGAAGTTTAACACTTAAACTAAGTAGTGATAGTAAATAAGAAACAAAAAAAACCAAGGATCACCATGCATAAAAACCTAAGTAAAATAATAAATAAAATTAAGAAACTATTATATACCTTACACTGAAGAGTTTCAACATTTATCTTTATTCATTACGTGTGATAAATATCACTCAAGGGTATCCATAAGATTCTCCTCTACATAGTGTATCCATTGGTTGAACAAAGTCACCTAACATTCATGTGGTACTCTCCACCCATCCAATATATGCTAGTATCTCTTGAGTTTTAGTATAAAAGATGAAATAGAGCACCGAATCATATCATATATTCGTCCAAGATCTTACACAAGAATCATACACACAGTTTTTTTGACCCATTGCCTTTATATAAGATATTAGATATGTCCCCCGAGCCCCACACATTTACTCATGTGTTACATAACACATGAGTAAATAACATAAGGTTACTTCGGTTTGCAACCCATTGATAGATTGTGTACAGATAATTATCAAATAAAAACAACATTTAACCCCTATTTATTTAATGATATCTTATGTGGTGGTACAAATATATAATCATAAACATGCTTTACGACTAATCCTTAATAAGGAATATAATATTCCTTTTTCTGTTATACCAAACATTATGATATAACCATGAATTCATCATATGTGTATGGATTTAAGGAATATCTCTTTCAATCTCCTACTTAGCTAAACTCTCATAGATATAGTTTCATTTCCCCTTATATTGTATGATGTATAATAATATGTGAAACCATATCTGAAAATAATTTTGGATATATTCTAAAACACTTTTATAAATCTATCATTAACTTACATTTATATCACATACTATATAATACCATGTAAATTTCCATCCCAAACTCTTTTAAGATAAACTGTAAAACAATTTTAAATAATATCTATGTGCTAAAAATAACCATTCATTCAACTATAACGTTTTACCCCATGATAATTTATAACATTAATAACAAATATTAATTCCCAAATTTATGAATGTAAGCAAGGAACAACCTCTAGAAATGAACCAATGCAACTCAAGTTTCAAAGGGATCTAGCATGATCTCCATCAAATACGTGTACCTCCATACCAATATACCCCATCTACATCATATACAATCATGCCTCTTATATGATCCCTTTTTCTAAAACATTGAGTGCCCATGAGAAAATAACCAATACAATCATTGATTCTCTTAGTTAAGGCTTGGAAGCCACTTTTTATCCTAGAATAATCCATTTTTATGTAATTACAGATTCAAAAAGTGACTTTTCTTAAGCATTAAACTTTAAGATCAAGTTTTGATGAAACAAAAGTTGTTTCTTATCACCACTTGCTGAGTCAGGATCATCCATGACACGTTTTGATCATATTTTATATCAAATGAGACTTGAAATAATTATTGCATCACTTATTTCATGTATTTCTTGATTAAATCAGATCTTCTTTTAGCTGAATAACATGTACTTTATTAGCACATCCACCCCATGGATCATATCTCCCCCTAAATATTGGTCCACTTCAAAAAATGGTTAGAATTATTTAATTTAATTGGAGAGGGGAACCTAAAACTTTCTTAAGTTGAGAAATGTGTTTGGATTATGTTCACTCACCCTAATCTCCTAATTTAATTATAATCCTTTGTGGTGGTACTACTTTAGATGACACCATTAGTAAAAAAATAACCAATGTTAAATTTAAAATCTTCTATGTCCTAGTCATTAGTCTTAAACCCAGTTGTGGGAGTAATCCTAATTTTTTATATTTCCTCCATTTATGAACTATGCACCATCCATGAACTCTTTGTTATGCTTATTTTCTATTCAAGGAGAATTCCACCACTCTTATTCTCATGCTTTGTGGTTTTGTAAATGAGATGACTTAAGATTTTTTCTTACAATCCTTCCTTAAATTCCATCTAGAAAAATTTTTCCATTTCAATATAGGGTGAATCAAATAAATTAATGGTTCTTTATTTCATAGGTGAGACAGATTCCCCCATTTTCTTCATCCTCCAAATTTAGTGCTCCTTTAGTTTAAATTTTATTTTTCAAAGGGTTTAGATTCATATTCGCATTGCTTGTTTATTAAGTTTCATACTAAAATGTTATAACGGGTACTCAAAGTCCCTCTAAATACATCATCAATGATAGGGAGAGAAATTTTTTCATTTACAATTGACTTTCTTCAATATATAGAAACCATAAATTATTTCTAAATTCCCTCAATGGTACATTTCTTGTATAGGACTTATGAAAATTTAGGCCATACATATTCAATATATGGGGTCCCAATTTAACATCATGTATTGTGGGGATTCAAAATAAAAAGACCCAAATTGTTTATATGAATTAAATTATTGATTAAATAAGATTCAATATGTTGAACAATCACTGATCATGATAAAACCTTGTTAAAATGTATATTTCCTAAGAAAATAATCACTATCTTCTTATTTCTTCAAGTGATTTTGTAATCACATGTGTACAAGCATACACATGCATGCACATATGTACTTTGATTTTCTAGTGGGTGATTTACTATATGTATTTATATAGGATAACCTTACGTAACATATTTATATATTTTTTCAACTAGTATATATGAATCTCTTTTCCAATTTAGTAACAGTTATGTGTTTCAATTTTTTTTAATATTGTGTAGGCACATTGTGATATACATGGATAAAATCTAGATCAAATTACCGAGGAACACACCCCAGTATATTAAGGGTTTGAATGACTTTTTAGATTTTTCAATTTCCAATCGATCCGTTGAAGGGAGAATAAGATGTCCATGCCTTAAATGTAAATTTAGAATATGGTTGAAGATAGATGAAGTTTATGAATATTTAATATTGAAGTAATTCCCTGGTCAATATTTTCATTGGATTAGGAATGGAGAATTGAATGTTACTGAAAGTTTGAGCACTGATTTCAATCCACAGAATGACCTCCCAAATTCCTCAAAAATGGAAAATGAAATGTAAAACCTTATAATTGATGCATTCAGCACTGCAAGAGACCTCCATCAACATCCAACCATATCATAACAACCAGATGAGGGTGCTACAAATAGCAATGAGACAAGTGATGTTTTTGAGACTATAGGATAGCCATATAAAGATCATAACATATCGGTTGATCGTCCTCTTGATTATAGGGAGACTAATGTAAGAGAAAACTTCACTGAGGAAAATACGTTTCATGATTTATTTGATGATGGAAATCAAGAGTTTTATAGTAGATGTTTGAAATATTTAAAACATTCTTTTATTCTGAAGTTGTACCATATCAAATGATTATGTGGAATTACAAATAAGGCAATGTCCATGATATTGGAATTGTTGCATGATGCATTTCCTGAAGCAAACATCCCTGGGTCTTTTTATGATATGAAAAAAGCTGTTAACAGGCTTGGTCTGAATTATACAAAAATACATGTGTTTCCCAATGGTTGTATGCTTTATTGGTGAGAGTATTAAAATAGATAGGATTGTAAAAAAATTTATCCTTCTAGATGGAAGTTAATGGGTGATGTTGGAAGTCTGAATCAACATTCTTTCATGAAGAAGAAGAAAAGGAAGGCACCTGAAAAGATTTTTTGTTACATTTCCTTAAAGCCTTTATTTCAAAGATTATTCATGTCATCCAAAACCACTGAACACGTGAAGTGGAATTCTATAGATAATAACAGTGATGTGTTAATGAGACATCCATGAGATTCAAAATCATGGAATAAATTTGATTCATTACATCCATATTTCTCAGCTAATCCTAGGAATTTTCTATTGGGATTGGCTACTGATGGATTCAACCCATTTGGGACTTTGAGTACTAGTTATAGCATTTGGCTAGTTGTTGTGATCCCTTAAAATATACCTCTGTGGATGTGTATGCAAAAAAATTCTTTTATCATTTCGATGATTATTCTTAGAAAACAAATGCTTGGAAATGATATTGGTGTATACTTGCAGCCTTTAATTGATGAATTTCAGGAGTTGTGGAGAAACAGTGTTGACACATTTGATGCTTCTTCTAAGACAATGTTCAAAATGAATGCTTCTTTAATGTGGAAAATTGGTGACTTCCCTAGGCTTGAGAATTTATATGGTTGGCACACTTACACGGGTTTGTCTTGTCCTGTTTGTAACTTTGATTTTGAGACCATACGACTACCTCACAGTAGAAAATGGTTCTTCTTGTGACATCAAAGATTTCTCGATGCATCTCATTGATTTCGGCTGAATAGATCAAAATTTAATGGTTTCATTGATTGTAGACCACCTCAAAAGTTGTTAACTGGTTCTAAAATGTTGAAACAACTTTTAAATGTTGAAACAGAATTTGGGAAGGTTCTTCATTTTAATGACAGTGGGAAACGGGTTCGAAGTGCAACGTCAAGCGAAATTAGAATGCAAAAATGGAAGAAAAAATATATATTCTTTGAACATCTGTATTGGGAAGTTAATTTGTTGCAGAATATTCTTGATGTGATACATATTGAGAAGAATTTATGTGATAATTTGATTTTAACATTGCTTAATAAGTATGGAAAGTTGAAGGATCATCTCAATGCTTGTAAATACTTACAAGTAATGAACATAAAACATGATCTCTGGCCATATGAGAATGAAAAGTATCCTCTGGAAACTTTTGCAATAAAAAGTAGGGATAAAAATGCATTCCTTCAAATTTTAAATAATGTTAAGGTATTGTATGGGTATTCAAGTAACATATCGAGGTGTGTTGACTTGAAGAATCGTAAGTTACATGGATTGAAAAGTCACGATTCACATATTTTGTTACAATAGGTTCTACCATTAGCATTGCGTATATTATTACTTGAAAAAATTTCTGCCATTATACTCCAATTATGCACATTTTTTAGACAACTACGTGAGAAATCTCTACATCCATTTTAGATTGAAAAACTCCAGGAGAGGTTTGTATTGACCCTTTGTGCAATGGATATGATCTTTCCTCCGTCGTTTTTTACTGTAATGATGCATTTAACTGTTTATTTTGTTGAGGAAGCTAAATTAGGAGGCCATGTTCATTATCAATGGATGTATCCAATTGATATGTACTTTATTTATATGTTTTTAAGTTAAGTAAAAAATTTTCACTTAATTAAATGCATAATTATGGTTATTTTATTTCATAGATATCTTGGGAATTTGAAATCATGCATGAGAAATAAATCTCAACAAGAAGGCTCTATTGTTGAAGGCTATTTGGATGAGGATCGTCTTAACTTTTCTCTAGATACATTGATGATATTGAGACAATATTTAATCAAGTTGGATGTGTTGAAAACACATCAACTCAATCTCAAATACATCAGAAATCAAAAATATTTCCTTTTATTTTTCGATCAGTTGGGAGGACCTCAAATGTGACACTGACAAAATTGGAATTATTACAGGCATATAGATATGTGCTGTTGAATAGTGAAATTGTATATACATTTATTAAAGAGTTGAGAATACAAAAAAAGAGACGAATGAGATACCGAACATGAAATGAGAAAGATATAATGAAATCTCTTAATAAAGAGCTTGTAGAATGTTTTGCACGACATGTAAGTTCATAAATATTGCATGAAATAAAAATATTAGTTTGAAACATATATTTTGTAAATATAATAAAGTATATTTCTTTTTTTATATCATGAATACTGATACTCGAGCAGAGGTGTCAGAATATTTGAAGTTTCTTGCTCGAGGTCCTCTAAAACAAGTTAGAAAGTTCGACGCTTACAACGTGAATGGCTTTAGATTTCATACAGTCAATCGAGAAGAGGGTTTGAAAACACAAAATAGTGGTATATTTACATTTAATAAATTGTAATACTATGGAAATATTACTGATATTATTGAATTAAACTACCATGTACATTTTTCAGTTGTTTTATTCAAATGCAATTGGGTTGATATTATCAGAGGTGTTAAAAGAGATTCCTTGCAATTTACTTCTGTGAACTTCTCTCTCTTGATGGATGTTGGTGATCGTGGACCGAATGATCCATATATCTTATCATTGCAAGAAAAAATGGAATATTATGTTAATTATGTTGTGGATGAAGGTTGGAGTGTATTTTCTCACATAATACAAAGATATTTGTATGATATGGGTGATGAAGTGGAAGATTTGACCTTTGAAATTGAATATCATCAACAAGAAGAAGAAGAATTATTTGTCCATCATGATATTGAAAATATTAGTCTATCAAGGATGAATGAAGTGGATGAAGTAATGGAGCAAGAAATAGACATGATTGAATAAGAAAATGATTGTATGTATAGTTATTTATTCATTCAGCAACCACTTATTTCATATATGTAGTCATTCATTATCATTGTTATGTATATTTTGTTTGTTAGTACTGAGCATCAATTATAATTTTTAAATATATTTTTTTCTCCATTGCACCATCTCTCACACCCTTTGTGAGCATCCCCTAAGAAGATGAGTCATTGACTCACCCTTCAACAGCCTCATCAGTCGGGCGGCGGCGTGCCACTTCTAGTTCATCACTGACATACTGGAGGGTCACTTTTAGAGGTACAAATTTTAATATAAATAAATTTATTGAAATTTTGTATACTAACTATTTTTTCATTAAATATGAAAATAATACAACTCTGGAGAAAAATCTAAAAATTTTAGATGTGTGGAATATGAATGGAGATAATATAGTTGTCCAATTTGATTCATATGGGGTCCCTACAGATGACGTAGTGGGATTACTTGGCCAAATTCTAGTCTAGCTTGCAGTGGAGCCCATTTCCCTTCCGATTTCTTATGATGATGGGATACATATGCCTCCAAGTTGGAAAAATGAAGTTCTTGATTCCCAAATAAAGTTAATTTTAACACATTATGGTGTAATTTAATGTCATGTTATTAATATGTTCAAAATTAATTTCTGTATACATATGTTTTTCCACTTTACCGTTGCTGATGTGATAGCACGAAAGTGGACGTTGAAAAGTCTTGGTAAGAGATGGAAAGGCTTCAAATGGATATTGTAGGGAGATTTCAACAATACATTGTTGACTGTCCAACAAATGTATGAGAAGTTACCCAATGGGGTACCCAAAGAACAGCGGAAAGTTTTTGTTGGCAGACATCATGATGAGAAGCAGATGGTATTTAGATATATATTATTATATTAACCACATTTTACATTTATAAATGTATATGAAGATTATATTACATTGTATAAATTTGATTTTATTTATTTCAGGATCTCTCAAGAAATAATGCATCAAGTCGGGCTAAACAAGTCATCCCTAACACAGCGGGGTCAAAAATCTTTTCTATAAGCTGATCAACTCTGTTAATCTTTTCATTTATTTAAATATTTATACGAAAATATTATCTATTTAATATATTAAATTTTTGATTTATTTTTTATTAATGAATTTCTATAGTTTAGGGCAAGAAACATCCAGAACTTAAGTGTTGTTGGATGTTCACAAAAAATATGATGGAAGTTTTGTTAATGATCCTACCAGAGAAGTTGGGGTATGAACTCATTTTTTCATTATAATAACTTATTATCAGTTTTTACTATGTTAATATATATTTATATTTGATTTATAGGTAAAAATTAAAGGAATATGGGATTCCAATCCTGGTCAGTCCTACTCAGCCTCCCAGGATGACCCAGTTGCTAAAGTCCTTGGGAAGGAGCATCCTGGTAGAGTGCACGGGATGGGTTTGGGACTCATACCATATGAGGTTTCTGGCAGGCCATCGAGGATTGTAGCTACATATAATTCGGGTTTTAGTTAGTCCATACATGAATATTCTTAGGAAGAGATTTTTTCTCTACGAAACATTGTTCACGAGCAGGGGGATCAGATATTCGCTTTAGAGAAAGAGTTAACTGATATACGTCAAAAGATGAGCATATATGCCCTCGGTGGTACTGTATCGACTGGTGGTGAGTAGGTAAATCACAAAAATTCAAAATCATTTAGTATTAAAACTTTTATTGGTTTTAATTTCAAATATAAATATGCAATACTATTTAATTTTCAATATAATGTTCTTACAGGTGGTAGTAGGAAGTGGATATGGAGGTGGAGAGGGTGATGATATGTCTTCATCATTGAACAGTGATTAGATGTATTGTTGATATGTTGGAGGTGGAGAGAGTGATGATATGTGTTCATAGTTGGTTTTTATATGTATCATGTGTGGCATATAGTATCTACCAAACATTTTCATGACCTAACATTTTCTTGATTTGTCATGTTTCCTTTTATGTATTTTATTGATTTATGATTTTTCCTTTTATGTCTTGATTTCTTCAGTGTGGTATGGACCATATATGTCAATTCATTATTATGATGATTTACTTTTTATGATTCATTATTCCTAAATTTATTAGGTTTGTCGACCCTGTGTTAACATCCCACTTCAAAGCATTATAGATTGGTTATGGGGATGTCGGTCCTATAATGTGGATATTTAAAAGGAATTTCATAGATTCTAGGGTGAATAGTAAAATTTTTAGATATAATGAGAGTAATTGTAACCAACCTTCCATACAAAAAACTCTCTAAATACTTAATGAAGGAAATTGATGTTGAATTGATTGTGTGAGGAATCATGAATCCCATTTCATATTTAGGACACAACAGCCTACATCAGTCTCCTACCAAAGAATAACAGAACCAACCATTATCTTTCCAACAACTTTAACATAGTGAAGAATAGGGAAAAATCAGGATATGGGAAGAGGGAAACTCACCTAAAACTATTAAGGGTTGGTCTCCAAAGATTGAGGTTAAAATCTAATGAAAAGGGTCTAGAATTCCTCTTAGGGATATACTTGGGTTATCTAAGAACAGATAGAAAATATAGAATAATGTGGGGGATTAAAGGTATTTTAGAATATATAGGTGGTCTATAAAACTGAAGACCTTGGTACATCCCCCTAAAAAATTCCAGAGAATTACTGAAAAGGGAGGGGTCTATGGAATAAGTGGAAGGGCCATTCCATAATGAGGCTGGTCAAGGCATCCTATGAGAATTGCAATTATATTTGTGATAAAGATATGATAAAATAATTGAAGGGTCCATGATATATTCTAGAGATCTATTTTGGAGAGAACAACAAGGAAGGGGGTCTTATGACACAATCCAAATCCATGATTCCACTGCCCCAAATTTGATAAAACCCCCAACCCCACCCCCCTTCCCAAAAAAACTCACCCTCAAACACCATGACACAACCAAGCTGACAATTCCTAATCCATGACCAAAATGGAAGAATAACCCAAACACTCCCACGAGCCCTAATGTTGTAGCCTACTAATCCACACCATAGAACTTCATGCTCCATGTTGTGACCCTTCTCCACAATGTATCCATGAGAAAAATGGATGTATCACCAAAATTCTTTCTATGCATCCCCCCCCCACACACACACCACAACCAACCTATCCACACCTTAGTGGCACTCTTTATGGTGAAAATGATCTCCTCTACAGTTAAATCCCTAGAAAAACATAGTGATTGCCTTAAAATTTCACTGAAACTGATGTAACAACTCTCAAACGTTAAAAAAAAATAGTGACCAGGATGTTACAATTCTCATCACTATATGACTTTTTTATCTCCAAGAAGACATGTTTTTATTAAATATGAATCAAAATTCCCTTGGTTGTGCTTAGTTACGCATCTTTTTTCGTATTGATTGTAGTATGTATTCTGTTGGTCCTTTGGTATTACTGGAATGGTTTTTTTCAGGGCACTGGTACAGAAGCTGGGGAAACTGCTATTTTTTTGTAAATCTATTTTTAGCGGCGGATTTAAACGCCGCTAATATTAACCAGAATAATTTGTGGCAGTTAAAACCATGCTAAATGTCGGTATTTTTCAATTAGCGTCAGTCTTAACCACCAATAAATGTAATAGGAATATGTAGCAGCAGTTTTAACCACCACTAAATGTCTTCATTTTTCTATTAACTGCTTTTATAACCACCTCTACGGTATTATAATGAGCAGTGGTTATAACCACATCTACAAATTCCAATCTTCCATGCGTAGTTTGTAGCGGTTATTGCTTTTTTAGTGGCGGTTTTACTAGCCAGTGGTTGACTTTTTTTCACAGCGGTTTTAAACGCTGTGAACTATGCAAACTACGACGGTTCCTATAAACCACTGCTAAACAGATTTAACTGCTGGTAATTATGTCCTGACACACAATATAGAAGTGTTTTTTGGAAATCGCTGCTGAAGCATATAGCGGCGGTTAAAACCGCCGCCATAACCAAAAATGACCACCGAGAAAAGTCAATTTTCTTGTAGTGACATTATATGCAAATTCTTACTCTATAGAGGTGGAGGATGTTTTCTTAATAATTTATGGATTTTGGTCACTCTGTAAATTTTTATATTTTGATATGGAGATAAAAATTAAGGATTATGTTAATGATTATGATATTAAGTTTCAAATTATGGTGGATTGGGCCACCCAATGGGAAGTGATGTGATTTTGAGTAGTTTTTTTGAGTTTTTTATTGTTCTTAATGTGATCATTAGTATCATTATTCAAAGAGACATGGAAACAAATCTAGGATATTTCAGATAGTGGATACAAAATCATTCGAGATTAGCATGTGGATGGAAAATTCACATGAATTTTTTTTGATGAGATGAAAAATAATCATCATGTAGCATTTTTACCATGTGGATTTTGATATAGAAGAGTATGTTATCTTGATTCTATTCTAGTATCAGTATGGAACTTTGGTGGTGGTATCAACAGTAGAACACATTATATATGGGTTTCTTTCATTTAAAAAACATTTGTAATTATCTTTAAAGGTGGGGAGTAAAACACTCCCATCAGTGATATCCTTAGAAAACAACTAATTTGAGTTGGATATTGATGTTTTGTTTATTTGTTTTAAACCATGTGACATGATGAACGTTTTATTGGGAAAATGTTTTGGGGTAGAGGATTAGAAATATTCTCCTAGATCAGATACATTTTTTTATTTAGGTATTATTTTTACATAGGATAGAGTTGGTATAAGTATGGATAAAAATGATATTTCCTTCTTGGAAAGTTGAGTATCAAGTTCTCTTGAATTTTAGACCTTCATAGATGAATAAAGTGTGGGAAATAGTGGTATTTTTCAAAACGGATTTCTTTATGAGATTTCTTTTTAAGGATCCCTCATTGTTTCCTTTCTGAGGACTAAAAGGGATTAAGGTGGTGAGGGTGTAATGAATCATATTTTTCTCATGTGATATCTAGCCCAGTTTTGATTTTTTAGATTCCTTGGACATCCCTAGAGGTAACCCATTTAATTTAATCTATGAAAACACCATTGAAAAATAAGTCGGTTGTTCTGTTGATTCTAGGTTCTGGTGTTCACTACCAGGCTGAGCAGGTTTATAATTTCAAGAGTTGTTGGGTCTCAATGATAAAATATTAATATATATATATATATATATATTATTTTTAGTATGTGAAATCAAATTTTTTCTGAATTTATTATATATATAAAATAAGGTCTCGTATGGGAAAACCGTATAGTATTGGAGCTCAAAATGAATGTTTTTTCTTAGTATTAGTATTAATTTTATTCACAATGGCTCATGTGTTTTTCATCATGGATAGATTTAAAATTAAATTTAATTGATTTAATTAATTATTTCATTAATTGATTAATTATGGTGAAACTCTAGGGTCATTCTATAAGATCATGTTATGTTTTCCCTATATAGTTATATGTCATTTCTAATGGAATGAACCTTATAAATAAAGATAGTTAAGAATCATGGTAATGCGAGAATCATATGGTGATGAAGAACGAGGCCATGGTTGTGACTCTAGATTATAGAAATAGTGATTCTCCATCAAGAAAGAATTTTTTTTTCATTTCCCATAATTCAGGAATTTTATATCAAATTGATGGATTGAAATATGCATTATTTAATGATGATATGAGTGATTATAATTCATTTTTATTCATCAATATTATCTATCCCTCATTATAATTATTGAACACTCATTCATGGATTCAAAACCATGTTCCATGAAAGTTCTATGACAGAATGATTTTTCCCATAGTTTTTTTCTTTATGATGTCACATTCTTAGTGGAAGATCGATGAAGAATATATCTTTGTTTCTCTCTCTATACTTTACTATCTATTCTCTCTTTTCTCTTCTCTATTATCTCTTCTCTATTATCTTTATCCCTTATGTGTATCCCACTATTATCCCTCTCTCTTCCCTCCATTTATATCTCACATGTGTATGGAGGATCTCTAGCCCTAGACATGGTTTTCCAAAATGAAGGGCTTTGGCAGTGATAGTTAGGTGGTGGCTAGTGTTATAGTAGGGAGAAAATAGTGCAGCTAGGTGGAGGTGAGGTAGTGTGTTGGGGAATGAAATGAGGTGTCTTCAGCTCATGAAGTCATGAAAAATATAGGGGTGTCGTAGGTCATCAATGGTAGGAGATATTGTAATAGAGTAGTTTTTAACCATCACTACTAAAAAACTGGTTTTATCTAGTCTTGGGGATTTAAAAAAATAAGCTAAAATGTTGTTAAATATGGTTAGCTCTAAAATAATTTTTGGTAAAGGGGGTCTTTAACATTTCATTTATTTTTTTTACACTGTTAAAGGGGTTCTTTAACTGTGCTAAAAAAGCATTGTCAAAGGGGGGCCTTTATTGTTTCTTTTTTACAAGTGTTGATAAACACCCACCCTTTATTAGTGCTTTTAAAAATTCTCTGCTAAATGGGGGCTTTTATCAGTGCTTGTAAAAAAGCGCTGATAAAGGGGGTTTATCAGCACTTTTTTAGAAGCACTCATAAATACCTGCCACCCTATCAGCACTTTTTTAGTAGAACTAATAAGGGTATACTTGAAGAAAAATATATTTCATTAAAAATAATATATTCATATATTAATATTAATATTAATATAATATATTAATTTTTTAAAATATGTTTTAGAAAAAGAAAATATGCATTTACACTTAATATATAAGATATATAGTGAAAAAAACTTATAAAAAAATTAAAAAAACTTTTAATTAATAATCGGATTATTATTACTGAGTAATAGTCATTTAATTTTAATTTAAAGATAGAAAAATCAAAAAATTAATAAAATATCGAAAATAAGTTGAAAATGTAACTCAAATTTCAAATGGCCATAACCTTTGATCCAAGTGTCTATTTGGGCTATACTGCATATTAAATAGAATTATGTGATTATTTATATGCCCTTAGGGACTTAGGTAAACCACTTCCATGTTTATCGAGGCCAAAAAAGTCTTAAAAGGCATCCAAAAATGAGTTTTTAGTCGGGGTACCACAATTTTTTAACATTCAATGTATTTTCTGCTTCATTTAATGGGGTCTTATTTTATTTTAATAATGAAGGATGAATTTATTTCCAATGATTACATTCATATTGATATTTTGGTTTTTAAATTTAATCATTTTCACAATGTAATTTTATTTATAATTAAATATATTGATGTTTTCTTATATTTACTTATACTAAATCACTCATATAAATACATATATCAACATATTTATCTAAAAATGTATATAATAGTATAATTAAATATAAAAATATTCTAAAAATTTATTTAAAACAATATCTAACTATTTTTTACACTCTACATATATATTAATAATTTTTATGTATACTTATTTGTGTGTATTTATAAACAAATATATATTCATATTAAATTCTAGTATATGTAAATGAATATAATATATAATATATTTAAATAAATATAAGTATATATATATCAAACCCACGCATATATTGTATAAATTTTTTTAAAAAAAATTATATAAATATATGAATAAAAATATATATGTATATATATATAGAAATATAATTAAAAATACAATAAAACAACATGGTCTAGTGGTAAAGGCATTCCATCTTCGAAGGGCGGGTATAGGGTTCGAATCCAGGTGGGTGTGCATGAGATTGTAAATTCAAAAAGTGTAGATAAAATTGGTGGTGTGGAAAAAATCACTGATAATGGTGGGGGAGCACTATTAAAGATTTCATGGTAGCACTCGTAAAGGGGTCGGGGATCATAGATGTTTGAAAAAATATAATTTTACCCCCATTAATAGTGCTGCCTTTATTAGTATTTTTTAATCACTGATAAAGGTCTATTATAGTTCTGTTAAAGTCCTTTTTTGAAGTAGTTCATGATGATGGGCAAGGTAACAGCCCAGTAAAAGTACATTGTGGCATGACATGAGGGTGAATTGATCCCCCCAATCCATATAATCCAAAAATGATTAAATTGAGGACCATTTATCATATGGAAAGTGAGCATGAAAAGTGGTCCTGGAAGATGGCATGGCTCGGTCAGTCCAACCCAGTCAACAGGACCCAAGGTGGGGTGACGCGTGCGTAGTGGATGCACAACACTATTGGGTTCCACAAAAACTTATGTTCTTCCATGCATGGGATGCCACATGGCTAATGGGGCATGCCCACCCACCCCCTTAAGATTCTGCATGGTTCATCTAGGGATCCTTATATTAACTGATCATAACCCATTTAGGTATTTTTTATAAATCAGTCACTGGATGTATGATTTGGGAAAATAAATAGTTTAACCTGATTTTTTTTATTTTTCATAGACCACATGGCATGATCAGTTTTTCATTACATTTGTTTGTTAGTAAATATATGTAGTTATTAAATATAGATATGTATAGTTGATAACTAGGTGTGGTCCATATGATTAAAGTGTTCCGGGGTTCAATACCTCATTGTCATCTACTATGTATTACTTTTATCTATTGTGTGCTACTCATATATATTGTGTGCTACACTCTTATATTGTTTGCTATATCAGACTATTATGTGCCACCCTCATTTGTTGTGTGTTATTCAACAAGTTTCAAGTTTACATTGTGAATACTGAGAGGGTACAAGGATGTAAGGACCCGGAATTTCCATGTAATTTTTTTAAAATATATGGGAATTTTATGAGTCTGTGAAAATTCACGGCTCATGATTCTGAGGCCCGGTGTGGCCAGAATCAATTTCTAAAGTTTTATTTAGGTACATTCAGTGAAAGTTCAAGCTGGTTTTTATAACTTTTGAATCGATTCTCGGAATTGAAATCTGAGGGCACCTTTGAACTCGCAGTGCCGGTATTCACTTAAGGAGACTCTCACCTCGACGGCAGTTTGTCGAGGGTGAATGTTAGTTTTTGGGTTTTTCGTGGAAATAATAAAATAAAATAAACACATGTTTTATTTTATTTTATATGTTGTAGCCACCCATGTGGAAGTTGGAGGTGGGGAACACCCCACCTTAACCTCCCATGAGAGGTTATAGTGGTGGGGCCCACCCGAACCTAACCTCCCATGAGAGGTTATGATGGTGGGGACCAACTGGGACTAAACCCCCCATTTAATAGTGTAAAACCTCTCAACTCCCCTCATTAATAAGGGAGAGCCTTTTGACCTCTTCCACCTTTATTGTGACAACACACATGCCATTAATTATGCCAACTCTTTCTTAATCAATTAATCATTTTTTAATTTCTACCAAAAAAATAATAGTTTGTTTAATCTATTATTTTGTCACACTTAGAAATAGGGTGGATTTGGGGGGGAGGTGGAGCTCCTGGGAGAAAATTTCTCCAACAAAGAACGAATAACACATTCTTCCAATGAAGAACACCAACGAAGAACACCGACCAACTTCGACATTCTTCCTCGAGATATTCTCCGACATGGGATGTGTTCGTCTACAAAGAATTGATGCCCATATTTTCCCAATGGTTTTTCTTCTTCTCTGTGACTCTGTCGATGAACAACAAACAACATAGGGATTTTATTTAAGTATGAATTTATTTCCATGATTCTTTCCTTCTAAAAAAATGAATGTAGATCAAATTATAATCAAGTTGATCTATGGATGTTTTCCTTGCAGGTTGGGAATTTTTATTTGTGGGAAGATGTGGGGTGATTGATTGATTTTCTTCTCTCTTCTATTCTTGATAATTCTTTGAAAATAAAGAAGGAATCGAATCGCTTTCTACCACTATAAAGGCAGAGGGTGTGGGCCAAACTAACATGGCCCGACCTCTCCATCGTTCTTCTTTGATTAGCGGTGTTCCTTGAAATGGAGGTAGGAGACAATGATGATGAAGGTGATGAAGGCAGTGGTTACACTACCCACGGACTCCGCGACTCGCGGCACCCCCGCGATGCTCTTCTGCCCTGGGTCGAACCGCGCAGCCCGCTGGCATCCGAGCCACCCTGGTTGTGTCGCCTGCCGGCCCACCAGCCCCGCGTCGCCGTCGGCCAAACCGGCTTGAGTCGTGTCGCGCCCCACCGGCACTCTTCCCCAGCCGCACTGCACCCTGGCCCGCCGGCCTTCCAATCCCCTGGACGAACCGGCCCGGGTTGCGCCAGCCGCAGGCCGAACCGACCCAGGCCGCGCCATCTCGGCCCTGGGCTGAGCCGCCCCACGTCGTGCCCCCGTGGATCTACGATATGAACTAGCCCCGCACCCTGGGCCGATCCACCCTCGTGGTGCCCTCCAGTCCGAACCGCCCACATATCATCCCACGGCCAGTCTGCGCCCTCACAACAAGTTTGCGCCCTCACGGGTCTTCGCGGCCCCTCCCGACCTGCTGGGCTAGGCCCAGCGGGCCTTGCCGAATGCAACAGGATGGCCCGCCCAACGGGCCGGTCCAGACACAACGGGTCAGGCCGGGTCGACCAGAACTGGGTCAGTCTGACCGGGTCAGATTGGACCTGGTCCCACTACGACCCTTTACTTTCTTTTGGCCATATCTTTGGCAGCGGATGTCCGTTTGATGAACCGTTAGTGGAAATGGTAATCTTCGAGAATGATGGTCTCTTTTATTATACTCCACTGAAGTTTGGGATATAGTTGAGATATGTTCTAGTTGGATCATGCACGAATCCAACTAGGCCCCTGGGACTAAAGGACTAATAATTCATATATCGGGCATCTGATTGACGCGTTGTCTTTTGCGTTGAGACCCCTATGACTTGGAGGACCTTTCTGATACTTCTTTGCGAGACTTCATGATAGTTGTAGTATTTACCAGTATCTCATGGAGCAAATCCTTCCGGTGACGAGCGAGTTGAGTGCAGAGACCTAGTAGCTCATTGTGACATGACGACTGCTGCTCGTTTGACTCAGAGTGACTCTACTGGCCCAGTGGGGAGCACCTGGGTGTGGAGGAAGACCCATAGTGGAGGAGCACACTTGGTGACACGGCAGACCCACGGTACTCGACAGGAAGAGTACCTCAGCAAGCTACGAGGGGGAGTGTGCTTGCTATCGCGGCAGACCCGCGGTGGGGAGCGCCTCTGTGTGACGCAGTAGACCCATCGTACTCGACAGGAGGAGTACCTCAGCAGTCCAAGGTTAGTGGGAAGCACGCTTGGTTTCATGGAAGGACCATTGTAATCAATAGAGGAGGATTTCTCTAGCAGCCTAGGTTTCGATAATGTGTTGGGGGTGTTACTTGATACTACCCCTCGAATAAAATTATAGTTTATCTGAGTTAGTTTTTCTGTTTTTCCCTCATGATTGAGATAGATCACTTTATAACTTAGGTATATGTATGGGCATATACCTAATTAAGGTTATCTATTGATTTCCTACTTCATGGTTTATCCTTGTTGGATTTTGTGAAACCTAGAGGGTCTCAGGATCCCTACATAGAATTGTTATACTCACCCCTGCACGGGCTATTATCGCATCTTGTTGTGTTGGATATAGATGACAGACAACGGTACCTGAGGCTGAGAGTACTAGGACTAGACGATACCCGGAGGTGGACCATATGGCTTGACAATACATAGAGGATACATACGGACGAGGAGTACTGAGGAGGAAAATTGTACATACCCATCAGGTAGGAACCCCGGAGGATGTCCCAGCGGTTGTTTTTTTTTTCTTCAATTGTACTAGTACTTTTAGTTTCTTGTACTTTATAGTTGGACTTGTATTTCCATCCACTTTTACTTTTCAACACTCTTCAATTTTACTTAGTGTTTTGTATCCATCTGTGTGCTCAGTTGTGTGTGTTTACAGGTTATAAAGGCAATGCCTTCCCAGTTTTAGGGAATTACGCCTTCAGTGCTAGTCGCCAGCCCCAGGACTATAGAAGGCGAGCTTGGGGTAGTCATGGCACGGGCCCTGGGGGACGGGTTGTGACAAATTGGAATCCGAGAAGTTGGTTCTCCCACAGAACATAGGACTCTGATCTTTTCTGTGAAGAAATAGTGTTAAGTGTATTGAGTGTGGTTTTCAGTTCATGGAGTCTAGGGTTGGTGCGGCGGCAGACGTATCCATACACCAGGACCCTGACATATGATTTCCAACTCAGTGTACGAAGACACGGATTGTGTGTGTGTTTTCACAAGTTTTCTTTAAGTCAGCTCACTAGGTCAGCTCACTAGGTATAACTTTTAACCGTAGCGCACCTGTTTATTCTCAGAATGCCTCCACACAGATAGCCTTCTAGAGTTCTGAGAGTTATACGCACTGATATCCCACTGAGCGACGAGTCCTCGGTGCAGGGCCCTCTTCCAGTAGAGGCACCAGTGGAGGAGCCAGCAGTACCTTTTCCCGTTGGCCCACCAATGCCACCATCCCCAACAGTAGACGGTGCATGCCACTTGAGCACGTTGAACGAGTTCTAGCACCATAGGCCACCCAGGTTCAGGGTAGAGACAGACCCACATGTGGCTGAGGATTAGCTGGAGGCTGTGGTGAGAGTTTTCCGAATAGTAGGGACACCAGCTGACCTCATGGTGATTCTTGTTTCCATCCTTCTACATGAAGCAGCAAGCAGGTGGTGGAGCTTGATGCTCCAGGTTCATGACGAGTTGACGCTTCTCTAGGTAGACATCGAGAGCCAATTTTGGGCAGAGTTTGTTCTAGCGACTCTTCGTGCAGTGCGCATAGAGGAGCTACTTCATCTGCATTAGAGTAGTATGATTATATCTCAATACTCAGTGAGGTTCATAGACCTCTCACACTACTCCAACGATATGGTGTGGGACCAATTATTCAGGGCTCGGACCTTCAATTAGGGGCTCAGGTGGGAGATCAGGGATTTGATGGTCTCACTCAGCATCCCGATGTAGGTAAGGGTGTTAGAGAGAGCCCTCCTAGTGGAGAGTTTCCTTGTTGAAAAGTCTCTAACAGCGAGATCCACCACCAGTCAACATGCAGTGAAGTCTTATATAGCTGGCAGTAGACAGATGTTACAGAGGTCCAAGAAGACAACACCTACAGGTGGATGGCTAGATGAATCAGGATCGGTTGTGCGGGGCACCCGAGGCAGAGACAGACCTGCCAGGAACGGGCAGTGTTACGCATGCGGTGGACAGTGTCACATGGCTCATGACTGTCTGAACCGTCGTACGGATGATCAGAAGAAGGTCAAAGGACCACCCAGATAGAGACATAGTTTCACTCGAGGTGGTCCGCAGAGAGCAGGCAGATGTGGTAGAGGAGCTGGTCATGCAGCAGGCGGTGGGCGACAATTTGAGGTGTTACCGCCACCACCACCAGGATGTCCACCCCGGCCGCAGGGAGTAGGTGGATAGGGTAGATCTCAGCTCCAGGTAGCTGAGGCCTATGATCATGGCACTCCAGAGATGATACGAGGTACGATTTCTGTCTATTTTACCATAGCTACAGTAATTATAGACATAGGTTCCAGTCACTCTTTTATTTCCACTACCCTCGTTCGGAGCTCGGAGATTCGGACAGAGTCGTTGGATCGATCCTTGTGGATAGAGACTCCTATATGAGCGGATTCGATTATTAGGAATTGGTGCCGGTAGTGTGAGATTACTCTAGGAGGCGAGAGATTTGGCTAGGATCTCCTAGTAGTGGCGTCGAGGCCTTAAGACTTCATCTTGGGTATGGACTGGTTATCTACAGTCCATGCTCAAATTGACTATATTAGGCACAAAGTGCGGTGTGTCCACATGGATGAGACCAGGTTTTCCTTCACCAACGAGAAAGGAGCCTTTGCAGTGCAGGATGAAATTTCTTGGAGGAGAGTGCAGCCGATCACTAATCAGTTGGCTAGCCTTACCCTCGGAGCGGTTGATGTGGAGATTCCAAATTATCCTGTATTGGTGGACCAGTACACAGATGTTTTCCCAGATAATTTTATAGGCCTACCTCCTCGTAGAGGGGTGGAGTTTTACATTTACTTGTACCTCGAGATGGCACATATATCTACACCAGCACATCGGATGGCTCCCACAGAGCTTTGTGAGCTGCGGGAACAACTAGAGGACTTGTAGGGGAGGGGATTCATCTGGCCTAGTGTTTCTCCTTTGGCAGTCTCGATTCTATTAGCCAAGAAGGTGGATGGGAGATTGAGACTTTGTGTTGACTATCGGCACCTAAACCAGCTGACTGTGAACAACAAGTACCCCCTCCTCAAGATTGAAGACCTCTTTGACCATCTAAAGGGATCACGGTGGTTCTCGAAGATAAAACTCAGATCAGGATTTCCCCAGCTCAGAGTACGAGATGAGGATATGTAAAAGACGGCCTTTTGATGTATTTTTTCCCACTAAAAGTTTTTGGTTATGCCATTCAGCATAACCAATGCTCCAACAGTGTTCATTGGACTCATGAACAGGATCTATTATCCATATCTTGATTGCTTTGTTGTAGTCTTCATCGACGACATTCTGATCTACTCGAATACTGAGGAGGAGGATTCCTATCATTTGCAGGTAGTACAGGACACACTCTAAGAGCACCAGATTTATGGTAAGCTCTCGAAGTTCCAGTTTTGGATCCGAGAGGCTCACTTTCTATGACATGTCATCTTGGAGGCTGGAGTTGCAGTGGATCCAATGAAGGTTGAGGCGGTACTTTCTTGGGATCCACCCAGTAGTGTGACGGAGGTACGGAGTTTCCTGGTTTTAGATGGTTATTACCAGAGGTTTGTGCCAGACTTCTACAGAGTTGCAGCACCACTTTCAGCGTTGACAAAGAAAGGGGAAACCCTTTTTGTGGTCAGATAGATTCCAGCAGAGTTTTCAAGAGATGAGGTAGAAGCTGACTATTTCCCCCATCTTGAGGCTTCCAGAGGAAGGCATAGGGTATGTAATCTTCTGTGACGCATCAGGGACTATACTCGGATGTGTGTAGATGAAAAAGCATTCAGTGATCACATATGGTTCTCAAAAGCTGATACATCAATGTTGTCTTGAGTTCCTCCAGGACTATGACTTCGAGATAGTATATACTCCTAGGAAGGGGAACGTTGTAGCAGATGCACTCGTCAGGAGGTCTGGTATACAGCTACTAGGTGAGGAGACAGATCAGTTGGCCTCTTTGTTGATATCCTTTGTGGATCGAGATGGAGTAGCTTTTCTTTAGTCTCTTACAGTCACTCCCCCACTTCTTCAGCGAGTAGGAAGGCGCAGTGTGGAGACACTGACTGTGAGACTCGACGTGCTCAGATATTCATAGGATAGGAACTTAATGGATTTTCTGAATGTGGGGAGCCTGTCATTCTCTTTAGAGGAAGTACCATGGTACCAATGTCTCTTCAAGAGGAAGTGTTGATGGAGTTCCACACATCCCCTCTAGCGGTACATCCTGGTTTGGTGAAGATGTACCAGGACCATCAGCGTCAGTACTGGTGGCCAGGGATGAAGAAAGTAGTGGAAGATTTTATATCATGATGCCTCACTTGTTAGCAAGTGAAAACTGCTTAGAGCCAGTAGAGTTTTTTTGCCGACAAGAGGAGAGAGACCATGTCCTCCGCAGGGTCTCACCTCAACATGTTTTGTAGAGTTTGGGCTGAGGAGAAAGTTATCACCGAGGTTTATCTGTCCTTTTTTGAAACATTGGAGGATATGTGAGATAGCATACCACTTGTCTCTTCCACCGCAGTTGGAGATGGTGTGTGACGTCTTCAACGTATCCCAGCTGAGGGGATACGTGAACGACCCACCCCACAACATCGACCATGGCAAGCTGGACGTCGACGATGGGGTGACTATTATGGAGGTTCTAGTAGAGATAGAGGATCCATAGGAGTGGGTCCTTCATGGACGGTCAATACCTTTTGTGCGCGTTTTCTGGTAGCACAGGAACCTTCGTAAGAGCACATGGGAGAGGGAGGCTCAGATGCATGCTCAATACCCCCACTTTTTCCCTTAGTTTGAGTTGTGGCTTACATCGACATAAAGACCTAAGGTGGGGAGAATGTAAAGACCTCAAATTTCCATGTAATTTTGTTTTAAAATATATGGAAATTTTATGAGTCCGTGAAAATTGACGGTGCGTGATTCCAAGGCCTGGTGTGCCTGGAATCAATTTCTGATGTTTTTATCAGGTACATTTAGTGAAAGTTTCAGTGGTTTTTTATAACATTTGAACCGGTGATCAGAATTGAAATAAAAGGGAACCATTGAACTCGCATCACCGGTATTCGCTTAAGGAGACTCTCACCTTGACGGTAGTTGGTCGAGGGTGAAAGTAAGTTTTTTGGTTTTTCGTGGAAATAATAAAATAAAATAAAGACATGTTTTATTTTATTTTATATGTTGTAACCACCCATGTGGATGTTGGAGGTGGGGACCACCACACCTTAACCTCCCATGAGAGGTTATGGTGGTGGGGGCCACCTGAACCCAACCTCTCAAGAGAGGTTACGGTGGTGGGGACCACTCGGGACTAACCCACCCCCCCCCCCCCATTTAATTGTGAAAAACCTCTCAACTCCCCTAATTAATGAGGGAGAGCCTCTTGACCTCCTCTACCTTTATTGTGCCAACTCACATTCCATTAATTGTGCCAACTCTTCCTTAATAAATTAATCCTTTTTGAATTTCTGCCAACAAAATAATAGTTTGCTTAGTCTATAATTTTGGAACTCTTAGCTATTGGGTGGATTTGGGGGGATATGAGGAGCTCTTGAGAGAAAATTTCTCCAATGAAGAATGAAGAACATGTTCTTCCAACGAAGAACACCGACTGAATTCGACATTCTTCCTCGAGATATCCTCCGACGTGGTACATGTTCATCTACAAAAAATCAACGCCCATATTTTCCCAATGGTTCATCTTCTTCTTCATGACTCTGTCGATGAACAACGAACAAGGTTGGGATTTTATTTAAGTATGAATTTATTCCCATGATTCCTTCCTTCTAAAACAAAGAACGCAGATCAACTTATTATCAAGTTAATCTGCAGATGTTTTCCTTGTGGGTTGGGAATTTTTATTTGCGGGAAGATGTGGGGTGATTGATTGGTTTTATTCTCTCTTATATTCTTGATAATTCATTGAAAATCAAGAAGGAATTGAAATGCTTTCTACCACCCAAAACACGGAGGGTACGTGCCAAACAAACATGGCCCAACCTCTTCGTCGTTCTTCTTTGATTCACGGTGTTTATTAAAATAGATGTAGGAGACAACGACGGTGAAGGCAATGGAGACAATGGTTGTGCTACCAGCAGCCTCCACGACCCACGCTGCCCGCAAGATGCTCCGCCGCCCTGGGCCGAACCGTGCCATCCGCCGGCATCTGAGCCACCCCAGTTGCGCCGCCCACCGGCCGCACTAGCCCGCCGGCCCTGCACCACTACCGGCCGAACCAGACTTAGTTGCACTACCCACTGGCCGAACTGACCCCACACCCTGGGACAATCCACCCTTGTGGCTCCTCCAGGACGAACCGCCCTCGAGCCATCCCGCGGTTGGTCTGCACCCTCACAGTCGGTCTGCACCCTCACGAGTCTCTGCGGCCCCTCACGGCTTTCTGGGTTGGGCCCTGCTGGCCGTGCCAAACCCAATGGGCTGGCCCGCCCAATTGGAGGGCCCACCCAATGAGTCGAAAAGAACCGGGTCAGCCCAGACTGGTTCGAGCTGGGTCGGATCGGACCCGAACCCACTACGACCCTTTACATTCTTTTGGCCATATCTTTGGCACCGAGCATCTGTTTGACGAACCATCAGCACCACTGGTAATCCTGGAGCATGATGGTACCTTTGAGTATACTACACTAGAGTTTGGGGTATAGTTAGATACGGTAAGTTTGGATCGTGCATGAATCCAACCGGCCCCCCGATACTAAAGGACAAATAACTCACAGTCTGGGCGTCTGATTAACGCGCTGTCTATTGTGTTGAGACCCCTATGACATGGAGGAACTTTGAGATAATTATTTTCGGAACTTCGTGATAGTTGGATTATTAACCAGTAGCTCGTAGAGCAGATCCTTCTGGTGATGAGTGAGGAGAGTGCGGAGACCTAGTAGTTGGCTAAGACTTGATGAATGTCGACCGTTTGACTCGGAGTGACTCTACTAGCCTAGTGGGGAGGGCCTGGTGTGGTGGAAGACCCATAGTGGAGGAGTTCACTTGGTGACATGGCTGAACCGTAGTACTCGACAGGAGGAGTACCTCCGCAGGCTATGAGGGGGAGTGCGCTTGGTGTTGCGGCAGACTCGCGGTGGGGAGGGCCTCTGTGTGACGCAGCAAACCCACGGTACGTGATAGGAATAGTACCTCAGTAGTTCAAGGTTAGTGGGAAGTGCATTTTGTGTCACTGCAGGCCCATTGTACTCGATATAAGAGGAGTTCTCCAGCAGTGAGGTTTCGATAATGTGTTGGATATGTTACAAGATACTACCCCTAGAAGAAAATCCCGGTTGAGTTTTTTTTGTGTTTTCCTCATGATTGATATGGATCACTTGATAACTTAGGTACATGTATAGGCATAAACCTAAGTAAAGTTATCTTTTGATTTCATAATTTGTGTTTTATCCTTGTTGGATTTTGTGAGACCTAGAGGGTCTCGGGTCCCTATTCAGTATTGTTATACTCACCCCTGCATAGGCTATGCACGCACCTTGTTATGTTGGATGCAGAAAACGGATTGCGCTAACTGAGGTTGAGAGTACTAGGACTAGATTGTACCTGGAGGTGGACCATACGGCTTGATGATACCCGGAGGAGATGGATGGATGAGGAGTACTGAGGATGCAATCTCTGCCTACCCTTCAGGTAGGAACCCCAGAGGACGACACAAAGACTATTTTTCTTTTCTTCACTTGTACTTGTACTTTTAGTTCCTTGTACTTTACAGTTGGGCTTGTATTTATAGACCCTTTTAATTTTCATCACTTTTTAGTTTTACTTAGTGTTTTGTATCCAGCTGTGTGCTCAGTTGTGTGCATTTACAAGTTATAAAGTAAATGCCTTCCCAGTTTCAGAGAATTAGGCCTTTGGTGCCAGTCGCCAGCCCCTGGCCTCTGGAAGGCGGTCTTGGGGTAGTCACGGCATGGGCCCCGGGGGATGGGTTGTGAAAAAGGATGTAAGTTGGTTAGTTTATTTTTTAAGGATATATGTTGATTCACCTATGGGTAGTCTATATAGAGAAGATATTCCTTCTATGTTCAATGTTTTCTCTTATAAATATTATCTGAATTGTTTTGATAGTAGTGGTGAGTATTCCACTAAAAAAATATTCCCTTAGTATTGAAGAGTGAGTTCCCCTTTATGAATTCTAATAGAGGTTATGAGATAAGGCTAAGATGATCGAATGTAGTTTTATGACTATTTAGACACCCTAGGATGACTTTGATGTGTGGTATGTAGTTGGGATATCTACTTCAGTCTATGTGGTATTTTTTTTACTCTAAGAATTCATGTTTTATTTTAAGTTATTATCTTTTTATATTTGAGCTTATGTGACTAAGATTTATCTATGTTTCTAATAATTCAAGTTATATAGAATATCTAGATTGTCTTACTTTTACATTCCCATGGGTACTTTTTTAATCGAGAGTTTTGAATAGCCTTGTTGATTTTATTTTCCTTTATTTTTTTTGGAAAACTATTAAGTATGTTTATACCCACCCCTGTATGGACCTCGTACACATATGTGTTGGTTATATGCAGGTAATTTCGGGATTGGATATCGATTTTGTAGATGTAGATCTAGTGTGTCTTAGTCGAAGATAATGCCTAGTGGTGACCATGGTGGACTCAGTGTTGGCGAAGCATGTTGGTACAAATGTGATTGTAATGGGTCAAATTTTTGTTTGGAATTGTATTTTTTAGAAAATATCTTTTTCACGGCTCCTTATATTGGTCCTCCTTTTTTAAAATTTATCATGTATCATTCATATTTTCAGGATAGATTATGTAGTAACTAATCTTATGTATCCTAGAAGTTTTTTTCATGAATTATATACATATGATTTATTATTCTATTTTCTTCTTATTATGTCATGTTCTGAGTTGTTCTTTGAGTATAGGTGCATTGGGATATGGCCTCCCATCATGTGAGATACACCTACTCTATGATATTTCCCATCCCTAGACCTAATGGAGGTAATCTTAGGGTGGAACACTCACCTTAACACCCCGCAATAGGGGTCCAAATGGGTTGGTTCATGTCTGATTGTGGGGTAACATTGGTAGTGAGAGGTAGACTTGGTAGTGAGAGGTCAATTCTGGTCACATCAACCTTATTTGATACATTTTTAAACTAGGGTGATATACATTATTTTTTTTTCCTGAATTATAGAGGAATCAATGTTAGTTTTTGAGTGTTGAAACGATTTACTAACCATGGAAACTCTTCTAGGAAATTAGATTTATTATTTCAAGAAGTGACAAACACATTAAAAGGTATTGAGTAGTTATGAGCCCATATAGAAGTTTTTCATTCAAGAAAATTTTAGATTCGATGTGATATTTAGAATGAACTATCTGAATCACATCAAAGATCATATTAATACCGACCAAAGGTGAGTGTTATTTCCTTATACAGTGAGTGATGATGTCAGATCACAGAAGTTAATGAATCCAAAAGCATCTTATACAATCTCTAAAGATAATCGATTAATTTTTTTAGTGGATTGAAAATTTGAGACTTTCAGATGGTTATGCTTTCAATTTGGGTAGATTTTTCAGCAATGGTCATATTACTAGATAAAAATGTCATGAATGTAATTTTATAATGGAAATACTTATACCGATTGGATTAAGATGGATATTGAATTATTTAATTTGGGATTCACTAACAGACATATCGTATTTTTTCCAAAACATTTGTGCGGTGAAGATTGACTATGATGTACTAAACAAACTGCAAGAAGATGTTGTTTTAATTTTATATAAACTAGAAAAAATCTTCTCATCAGATTTTTTGACTCAATGAAACATTTGATATTACATTTTCTTCATGAAGCAAAATATGGAGGTCCGATACAGTTCTGATGGATATACCTATTCCAGAGATGCATGAAAAAATTGAAGAAAAAAGTATGAAACAAAGCATCAGTTAAAGGTTCAATTACATATGCTTATTTACAAGAAGAAATTTTTTATGCTCTCATTACTTTCAATCTGAATATCCCTGAAAATAAAATTTTATGGGACATAATGAGGAACATTTTGAGGATGAAATGCGAAATCAATTATTAGTTTTCAATCATCCCAAACTCGACTTAGGTGGAGTTCATGAACGATGCATTTCACATGATGAACATCACAGAGCTCATACATATGTTCTGCTCAACTGTGAAGAAATGACACCATTTTTATAGTGAGTGATCCTATCACTTATTCTGTAATTTTTGTTATAGTAAATTAATATTATTTTATTTATAGGTTATATGATAATAATATTAAGAAAAAACTTCCAAAAATTACAGCAGCTTCTCTTGAAGAACGCCGGCAAAAAAACTTTCTTATTGGTTTCAAAAACTGGTAGCATAAATTTTTTTTGGTTTAACATATAAAATTAATTTATTATTTATAATATTGATAATTTTTTTACAATTTTTTAGGTATCTCAACATAATGATAAAACTGATAATTGATTATGTGTACTGAGTACCCCACCATAAAAAATGGGTAAATATTATAATGCATATGTGTTGAATGGTTTTTAATTTCATACACATGCATATGGGTAATAAAAAAATAATGAATAGTGGTGTGTTCTTGAGAGGATATCATCATAGAGAAATTGAATATGAATTTTATGGCATGATGGATAAAATTATTGAACTATTTTATCTAGGACAACATTACATAATGAAGTTTAAATGTCAGTGGTTAGATACTAAGAGAGCCTTGCATGTTCATACGACCCATGGAATCGTTGATCATAAATATGAAAGTATTATTGCAGTAAATAAACCATTTTTATTAGCTCATTAAGAACATAAAATTTATAATTAAAAATATTGTTCTACTTCAAGAGAGTTGAGTGATTCGTGGAGCATAATAAAAATTGAATCTCGAGAAAATCAATTTACTTAAAGTGATTGTGGTTCTATTGAAATGCAAGGAATTAAAAATATTCAAAAGAATGCTCCAAATTCATATTTTTCATGAGGAGACATGAATATCGATGATGACACCCCACAGTTAAGGGTCTATAGTGATGATGATGTTAATGATGTTACAAATGAATTTTAAATGAAAAGAGATGATGAAAGTGAAACTCATATGAAAATTGATGATGCTGAGGGGGAATATGAAGACATTGACATCATTATATATAAATATGAGGATGAAGATGAATATTCACACAGTTAAATGTTGTTTATAATCATATATAATATATATCTATATATAATAGTTGTTTTCAACTATTCTCTAACAATATTCATTTCATGTTTCAGATGGATGAGGATCAGTTTTGTATGTTGGAAGGAGTTGATCTACCATTGGATGAGTAGGATGTTGGGTCTTCTAATCCTCAGACTACTATCAGTTCAGGGGGGACTCATAGGAGGCGTGGTCTTGTGTGATTGATGAATCCTGACCTGATCTCTGAGTGAAATCCACGTCTTGGTCTCGATCTACATGTGCAGAGGTATGTTTACCTATGTATTTTAGTAAGTTTTCAATAATTTATTTATATACTAATTGTTTGATTATTTTTTCTTTTTCACAGCATCACGCATATAGCTACTAGATAGGGGAGCACTGTATTGCGTAATTATTTTTCTGAAGCATTGGTCTCATGGGATCATATTCTCGTTGATATGCAGCACCACATGTTCGATCATTGGATAGTATGTAAATAAATAATATTTATTCTGAAATTAATTTAATTAATAACTTAATATTATAAATTATTTCTAGGGTTTATGGTATCCCATCTATAAGAGCATGCGTGGGGCTATCTGTAAGGCATGGTAGGGGACTATGTGTCATCGTTGCAGTCAGTTTTTGCACAATTTGAGAAAAAAACAATGGAGAAAGTATGAGTGATAGATTTTGATGAGTCTTGTCGCACCCACTGACATGATTACATTTCATCGTAGGTTTGGGATGGATTATGTTCACACAGGTTGGGTGGTCGTTTTCAGAGGATATCATCAGTTGGTCAAAAAAATCATGGGATACAGAAGGTGACACATCGAGCGGGTAGTCGTACAATCAGCATGCATAGGGATCATATGATAAATACAATTTTAAATATTTTATGTAACTTTAAATGTATATGGTTTATTTTATATTCATATAGGCAGTTTAACGACCCAATATTTCTGAGTTTGACATTTATAGGTGGATGTTGTAACACCCCGAGATTTTATAAGATATATTATTTTTAATTTCTTTCACATCTTTTGTTGTACGCTACACAAAGATTATCTTGTACTATACGCAACACCATATTAGCTTGCAATATATGCAACACTATTCTGGGCTCATGTTACACACAATTTGAAGTTCATTTTTTTGAAATTATTCTACGCAACATTAAGTATAGATTTTGTTTAATGTATAAATGAAATAAGTTTTGATTATGTTATACGCAGCACCAAAGGGAGCTTTCACTACACGCAACCCTGACTTGGCTTGCATTACACGCAATCGTGACCTTCCTTGACAGCGTGTGTAGTACACAATACCGGGTTTCACTAAACAATGATATGTTATTAAAATATTATATAAACTAGCTACTATGAATAGTAATACCCACTTTTTGAAATTTTATTTTATCTTTCAAAATGGACTTTATTTTGGATTCATAATATCAAAATTATCCTAGGGTGAATTTTTGGTATTTTTCTGAAAACTTTCAATTTTTGATGAATAGTGAAAACACTGGGTAACTATTTAAAAAACGAATTTTTATTTAAATAATAATTTATTTTATTTAAATTTATTTTATTTCAAAATAGATATATAATAAGTTCAATGTAATTCATTGGAGTCAGTTTATAATAATTTTAGAGATATAAAGATTTTATTGAACTTTTTACCGTCTTTTACCCACCTCCTAGGAGCATTTTCAATTATACATGAAACTTAATTTTACCGCTTCTGTGAGTTGAATTTCAAAAATACGAGAGACACAGTTAATATCAAGGAGTAAAATGTTGTTCAATAAGATAAAAATATTTTTTTGGTGAATAGTAACTTTTTACTTTTATTTACCACGGTTAAAAGTAAATAGGGTAATTAAAGGTAAAAATGATATTATTTTTACCCTAAAACACGTCCTAATTCTATTGTATAAGTATAATTCGACCAAAAACATCCTTATGAATATAATATTATCATTTAGGTCCACTTGGATTAGATTTGGACATTTATTATTATTTAATTCATAGAAGAGTTAAAAGAGTTAAAATCAAAGTTTAATTACTAAAACATTTTTAATATAGGGTTATACATAAGATAAATTCGACTATAAACATTAATTAGAAATATAAAAACATTTCCTACATAATGGTATTTTAATTATAATTTTTATACATTACATAATTTAATTTATTTATGACACAATGATGATGCAGTAATTACCTTATTAATGAAATATTAAAATAATTCATGTTATAAATACCCAAATAAATGTAATTTGAGACTTTCTATGAATTAAACTAATTTTATAGGTTAATATGACATGTTAGTATTGATTAAATTAACTTTTTTTGAACTAATAATTCTGTTATGATTTTCACAAAAAATCAATTACCAAATAGTGTCAAAATTGACATAAAACAGTTTCTAAAACAAATATTATATTATTAATTGATATTCTATTCATAAAAATATAAGGTTTAGCCACAGGACTTACATACGGTTATATATATTAATAATTAACCACTTGGGGTTCTTTTGGCTTGTTATAGTAAGTTTATTAACCATATAGTGTAAGAAAACAAGAAGACACGGTAAAGGTGAAATTATTTCACTTAGAGTTAAATATAAATGATAAGGTTAAAATAGTAACCTAAACCTGTCTAAAACCTATTGGTTGAGAGTATTGAGACCCATACCCAATTTATCTTAGAAATAAGTTACTTTGGAGCCATTATAAACAGAATATGACTTTATTATAAAATAATATTATAGGTTTTTTCTAAAGTGCCTCTCTCCTCCCTTATAAAAGGGAACCTCGTCCCTATTCTCTTCACACAATTTTGAGCATTCATGCTCGGGAAAACCCTGCCCATTTCACTTATAAAATTCTCTAGAAACATTATAGTGGTTCTGGTCTCCTCAAAAGACCAACTCTAGTTCCTTAAGAGGAAGCTTAAAAGAGGTGCATCGAAGAAGAGGTAATCTCTTCTACCGATTCTTTCAAGTTTATTTCTTCTTAAACTTCTTATACTCTATTTGTTTCATTATAAATTAATAACATTAGTATCACTAATATATTGATATGTTATTATAAATATTAAACAACCCAATTTCACCTTCTATCCATCCAACGGAAAACGAAATCACTGCACGTGCATACGTACGGAATACCATCTACACGCCGTGGTGTAATCTGTTATTCCACCACCACCTTACCAGGATGGGTATAATGGTGTAAATAATAACTATATATGGTTATTATAACATCATACGGATTCTGAGACATTATATCATCCACTCCAATTCCATTCAATAATTATGGGAATGATATCTTCGTTCGTGCGTACGTACAGATTACCATCTCCACAACGCGATGAGTTTCATTCTCCATGTTAATCATTCAAGAATTATTATAAAGTATATATAATGAATAATAATGAAATATATTACATAATAAAGCTAATGGATTTATTTATGTATATATATATATATCATCTACTTACTTCCATTCAAGTCAATAAGGAAAGGAAAACAGCGTTCATGCGTACGTACGACCTACCCTCTCCATGAACGGTGTATTTCATTTCATTCATATATCTATTATATATATATATACTGAATATATATGATATATAAATAATGATTTACATTCTGGAAGTAAGTAAATAATGATATAATTAATAATAAAATCAAGAACAACAAGTCCAAACGCTTACGATAAATAAGACGATTTTACCCAAAACGCTGCTTTAACATGGAATTTACAAAAGAACGGGTAATATAAACTCATAAGTGAACCATATATGATATCATAAAAATGAATATGATTCTATAATAAGTAAATGAGAGTATTTAAATCATTAAACAGGAGCTTTGGATACGTATAATTCATATCATACCTAAGGTAAGGGATAATTTTGCAAATCTCATTTTTATCCAAGATTGCTTATACGTAAGTATTTACTGAGGTTATATTTTTCATCCATGTACATAAACTTGTTGTTCATAAATAGTTTAATATTATTCCATGTATGTTTAAAGTCATTTTTACCCCTCTTTGACTTTTACCTTGTGTTATGGAAGGAATATTTCTTTTGTTTACCATGCATGGTACTTTTTGACTTTTCCAGAAAAAGTATGAGAAGAATATTTTTTTTAACTTATACGGCATGAACATATTTTTAAAGTTTCATAACGCCTTTTTTTCATGAAGATTCCTCTAAAATATTTCATGATTTTTTTTCAACAAAATCCTTTTCTTTTAGAATTTCATGGAATTTTGTGAAAAGAAAATGATTTTGAAGAAGAAAGGATATTTTCCTCAAGAATTCGTTTCAAGTGTTTTATCAAAACCATTTTCCATCTAAGATGAAATTATTTCATATTTGTATGTTTCAAGTATAATGTCTCTATGATTTACATGGTTTCACTTCTCTAATGATGAAATGATATCCATTTGTTTTATATGGATTATATTATGATGGGATGATGTTTATGAAACTCATTTTATTCATTGGGTTATGATGAATGATTTATGTTTATGTTGTGGTACACGTGAGAATGATTTCATTATGAGATGGGTGGGACCTATATCTCCCTCAAATGCATTGGGTAAAGATTTATATCTCATGAGATATACATGGCTAGAATGGTAAGTTAATTTGGTTCAGTGTTACAGGACTGGAACGAGGAGTGAACTCGATTCAGAAAGGGACTTTGTCAACTAAGATGGTCTTTGTAGCAATGCCTTGGCTACTATGGAAATCATATCATGTTCTTAAAGGTTTTACACAATTACATGTTTTATTTCCATTCTATTTTATCATGAATGATGTTCCTTTATGATATATTCCTTACGTACTTCCAAGATTTATCTCTTTGCTCAATATTTTGATGTTTAGATTTTATGTTAATGTTTTTGCATTCAAATGTTTATGGATTGTTTTGTGTTCTCTATGTTTACCCTTACTGGGAATTTGAGCTCACCCTTTTTATGTTTTATTTTCCCCAGGATATAGATAAAGTTTTTAGGTAAGAAAACAAAAGGGGAAGATCTTTATGGGAGATGTTGAAGGTCTTTCACCATGATTAGAAGATTATTTTTCTGAGTTTTCAAAGACACTAAACTATTACGGTCCTTGAGTGTTTGTTTTTATTATGTATTAAGTATTCCGCAAAAGTAATGTAATGTCTATGTACATCAATTTTGGGGTCTCTATAGATGTATAGTTATCTGACCACTAGAGAGATTATAATTTCTCTCCAGTGTTAGATTATGGTTAGTATATTTTCTTTTTTAGTTTAAAATTTAACTGCAAATAATATTTTAACTATTTTACATTTAAATTTTAATTGAAGGATTCATATGAGGTTGAGATGCCTCAGACATAGACTGAGATTCAGGCTAAGAGTGATACTCAAACTAGTCCCCACTGATTTAATGAGTCAACATGCATGTAGTCAACCCAGTATTCCTTCAAGAAAGGCCGATTTGTTGGTATTGGCTCTCAATTGACACTTATGGATTATTATGGCACCATAGCGATGTCAGCATCCAACTCGAGAGGAGATTGTGGAGAGTCATCATCATCTAATGCATAGTATCAGGAGCAGGTGTGATCTTAAAGTGAGATTATAGAGATTATGTGTAGGGAGTAGGGGTAGATTCATCAATGGTAACAACAGCAACAAGAAGAGTTCCTATGACAACAGCAGCAGCAACAGCAGCAGCAACAACAGGATATGCACGAGGACATGCGTTGATGGTGGCAGTAGTGGGAATAGGATCAGTTGGAATACATGCAACGTCTCACTCATGGTTTAAGTATGGAGTTCCCTCCACCATCTCCTCTAGCTACTCTAGACGACTCTCCCCCTTAGTGATCTATTTATTTTTTATGATAAAACATTTGAATGTAATTTTTTTTTGAAATATTTACTATTTACCTTTTTTATATTGTGAATTTTTCATATTTTTGGCAAATATTACATTTTTTACTATTTATTTAATTTTTTATTATATTATTTAATTTTTTGATTATTTTATTAATTATTATTTGTGATTATTTTATTTTTATTATTTTTCACGAATATTGAGGTTTTAAATATTTTATAATTTTTTATTATATTAGTTATATTAATATTATTATTTCATTAATATTAAGAATAATATTATTATTATATTATCAATATTATTTTTATTATTATTATACGAATATTATTCTATTATTTTATAATCTATTTTTTTACTAATATTAATATTATTATTTCATTAATATTAATATTATTTTATTATTTTATTATTTTTTTAACCTTTTGCGACGGGCCCCACCACAAATAGTATTTGTGATGGTGCACCGCAAAAACAATGCTTTAAAAACTCAGAAAGGCTTTTTGTGATGGACCCTTCACAAAAAAAATATTTAAAAAACATAGGAAATCTAAATACGACAGATATGTATTCCGTCAAAAATATTGTTTTTTGCGACGGTCTGTCGTAAAAACCAATATTTGAAATATCCTTTTCTGCAATGGGGAATTTGTGATGGGATCTCATCATAAATACCATATTTTCCATTAGTGTTTCTATTGCTTTGTGTTCTTGATAAGGTTGATATTTTCTCTCGAAGTACATAAAAGAATGTTGTTCCCACATTTACTCATTTGTAAGTATAAGAACAATTCATGTCTTGAGAAAGTAGTGTAATCATATAAGTGATATTTTTCATTGTAGATCCCATAAAATTTATTTTCTCAGGAGGATAATCATTACATTAACCATGACATTCAATGTTAACATGAATCCTTCTTGGTTTAGCTATTGACTATAACCAAGAATCATTTAAGCATTAATAATCATAATGGGAAACCATATAATCAAGAAAATAATTTACAGGATGTCTAAATCATAACACCTTTTCAATCTATGAAACCTAAGGTTTAAACCATGTAACAGCCCAAAAAATTTTACCTTTTAAAATTGACGTTATGTTCAATAGCATATGTTACACACTGCTCCCAACATAAATTAACCATGACATATTAGAAAACACTATTGATAAATCTATAATATACACTAAGATGGTAAACCCTAAAAATTTATTACCCTTAGAAGATAAATAATTGATATGATTTAATAATAAAATAAGTTATTTTCAATAGAATTAATTTTCTTTATATTATGAATTTTCTTTTTAAAAAAATTATAAATTTTAGAATATAAATTTGATAAAATAGAAAAAAATTTGAATTCCTCATATTATAATTTACTTAATGTGAATTTTTGGGTTTTTCTGAAAAGATTGATTTTCACTAAAAAAATATAGTTTTTGTGAAAATTATATTTTTTATGATTTAATTATTATGTAAGAATATCCAAGAAGTTTTAGAAAAACTTTTATGTAATATAATATGTGTTTAAGAAATAAAATTATGCATTTTAATATATTATTTAATGTTATAAAACATATATCCAATATTTTTTGAGAAAAAATTAAAATTTTACTTTAATAAAAATTAGTTGTGATCTTTTATTATAATTAAGTGCTTTAATGGTGGAATTCAGTATCAGATTACTTTTAAATCAACCTCCTTTCCATTTTATAATAAAAAACAAATTTAGGTCCCAAAAAATAGTATATATGATAATCTTATCATGTACATAGATTTTAAAACATAAAAATACACTTTTTTTAAAAAACATTTTATGTGTTATGTGTGTTTATTTTAAAATTCACATTTCAGAACCACAAAAAAATTGGAAAAATTATTTAAAAAATTTAAATCATAATTTTAAAATTATATAAAATTTATAAGCTTAATTTTACCATTAAAATTAATTACTATGGGTAAAAATTAATTGTCAATGTAAAAGTAAATTAGAGTAAAAGTTAAAAAATTATGATAAAAGATCCTAAAACACTCAATATTATATCCAAAATGAGTTTTTGAGGTGATTTGAGACCAAAAATTTCTTTCCCTCCCCTTTTTTCTATTTTTATCTATTTACCCTTGAATAGAAACTTTACATTATTGAAAATCTAATAATTACTTCCTTAAAACCTTATCTTCACTTACAAAAAAGTAACACTTCCAACAATTCTAGTCTAAAATATACATTGAAATTTTTGTTTAAAATATGTCAGTTTATCCTATTGTATTCCAATCCCACTTAAATAATCTTCTCATGACCTTTAGTTTTCTTATGGCCTTTATTTCCAAGGAGTTTTCAAAGAGAAAACTCAGGCTTCCAATGTGAGTACCGCTTTCTCTTTGTATTTTATTTTACTATAATACTTCTTAAATAATTTAAAACCTTATTGATATATTTAAATAAGTATAATTATTATGATTAAAAGTTAATCTATTAATTGGAATAAAAATATATTCAATAATTTCCATCAATTAAGAAAAAAAATAACATCAATCGTGTGTACATGCGGACTACCGCCTCCACGAAGCGATGATGTTAATTTTTCACCACCACATCTTATAAAAGGAAAAAAGGTTGTATTTGAGAAATTATACTTTTTTATCTAAAATTTATAACTCTAAAATGAAAATTTATCATATACTATCATTTCTTTTATTCGTTTAGAAATGATATCATTAATCGTGTGTGCGTACAGACAACTGCCTCCTTGGAACAATGCATTACATTTTTCACTACCGATATTATTGTATAACGCCCCAATCCTATTTACCCAGAGTCAGTGAATTATTATATAACATTGTAATGATCACAATAGATCAAGTCTCGAATGACCGATTAGTTTACTATTATTGGAAGTACTAGATACATACATGAGTATTACATTACATCATGAAATAAAAAACAACATTTTTCCCCTTTCAACACACTCAAATCCTTTAGCCTATTCCTGTAGGTTAATCATAATATACTTCTTCGTGTCCTGGGAAAAATAAAACATATAAAGGGGTGATCTCATATGCTCAGTAAGGATAACAATATAGCGGAGACTTTCATAAATCAGCATAAACATTTAAGGAAATGTATAAGACTAAATCACAAGCCTTTTAAACATAATCTTCAACATAATATAGAAAAGATAAATCAAATAATTCCATTTACTTCTTCACATGTATACTCTACTTGTCAAATAATCACATTTAATATCAATATCTAATTTCATAATGATATAATGCATAATTCAGGACATCATAACCACATAGTCAACGCCTCGTGCCAAGACTAAAAATAAATATTTTTTCAAGTCCTTATTCCAAGACACTAGTTTGTCTCATGAGACCTACTGATGCATTGAGGAGCTATAGAGAGATCCACCCATCACTTACTATGTCCAATGCATTCCTCATATGAAAAGGTTTAAACATAACATAAACATTCGTATTAAAACTAACATACGAAATGTCAATACACTAACCATAAACCATGAATGGTATAAAAATAACACATCCATAGTCAAACATGTCACAAAAACTTCAATACAATATAGAAGATTGTATCATAATAAATTAACTTCAAATAAGTGTAAAATCCTTCAAAGCATGTTGAAAAAGATGAAATCAAAACTATTTTAGGGAAATATCTCATTCTATTTTGAAATCATTTAAAATTCACATAATTATAAAAGAAAATATTTATTTTGAAAATATTCATTTAAGCATGTAAGGGAAGATTTGAATTTATTATAATAGTAGAAAATAACCACACCCACCATATAAGTTAGAAAAAACATTATTACCTTAATTGTCGAAAAGGACATAAAGTACGTTGTTTGGAAAACGACAGAAATATTCCTTTCAAAACATTTAACAAAAATTCAAACTAGGGTATAAATAAATTTTACCCATATTCTAGGAAATAGTAAAACTATTTTGAAATACATTTCTAAGAAACATGGATGTGGATGATAAAGAAATCCCGGTAGATACTTACGTATAAAGAACCTCGGATAAATAAATAGATTCTAAAATTAACCCTTACCTTGTACTTTTCCATGGTTGATGGTACTTTAACCTCCTATATAATGGTTAAATAATTGTTATTAAATTATACAATACCTATATACATAAATATGATATCATATATGATTTTCTAAAAAAAATTTGTTCATAATATTTCAGAAGTATCATTGTTTCGGGTGTTAACTGATTTGTTTTCCTTTATATGGTCATTTACGTAAGTCATATTTGTAATGGATAGGATGTACTTTATTCATATCTAGAATGATATTAAGTTCTTAAACATTATTTTTAATCATAAAATTAAAATTATTCTTGAATGGTTATGATGGGGAGTGAATCTCATCGCGTTCGTGGAGACGGTAATTCGTACATATGCATGAGTGAAAATATCATTCAATTGAAGGTGAAGTCTTATATAATTGGACGCTATACCATATATAAAAAATAATTAACATTTTATATTTTTTATTTACATCATTATTATACCCATCCAAATAATTAAGTGTTGAATGACAAACTACACCACGACATGGAGACGGTAAGTCGTACGTACGCACGTATGGTGACTTTTTCATTTATAGTATGGATAGAATAATGAATAATGGTGTAAAATATTTATAATAACATCTCATTATGTAGAAGTTACTTTAGATGTTATTTTTTTATGGAAACAACAAAGAAATAGGAGGTGGAAGAAGAAAATAACTTTGAAAGAGGTGATGAAATAATTACCTCTTCTTCGAGTTCTTCCTTTTTATTTGATCAAAAGGGCGCATTAGGTTAGATTTATGATCAAAGTAAGGCCACTAGGTCTAATTTAAGGTTGTTGTTAGGATATTTGAGCAGTTTTGGCCGATCCAAATGGCTTTGGAGGTGTGATTTTGAGATAAGTGGAAGTTCCCTTTTATTAGAGAGGTGAGGGGCACCTTAGGAAAAGCTTGAAATATTATTTTATAATAAAATCATATTCGGTTTATAATGACTCCAAATGGGTTTATTTTGAGTCTAAGGTGGGGATGGGTCTAAAAACTCTCAACCAATAGGTTTTATATAGGTTTAGGTCACCATATTAACCTTTTTTTTATATTTAACTCTTAGTTAAATAGTTTAACTTTTACCATGTATTCTTGTATTATTATAATAAATGGTTAATAAACATACTATAAAAAGCCAAGAAAATCCCAAGTGGTTAATTATTGACATATATAACCATATCTAAGTCCTTTTACTGAACCTTAAATTTCTAGGAATGTTATATCATTTAATAATATATTATTTATTTTAAAAACTCATTTATGTCAATTTTGACACTATTCGGTATTTTGTTTTTTCTAAAGTCATAAAAACTGTATGAATTCGAAAAAAAATCTATTTAATCAACCATGAAATTTTATATTAACCTATAAAATTAGTTTAATTAATCAAAATTCTCAATTTACATTTACTTGGGTATTTATAATATCAATTATTTTAATCTTTCATTAATAAGGTAATTATTCCATCATCATTGTGTCATAAATTAATTTAATTATTTAATGTCTAAAAATTATAAATAAAATAAAATGGTGTAGGAAATATTTTTATATTTATAATTAATATTTATAGTCCAAATTATCTTATGTATATCCCTATATTAAAAATGTTTTTGTTATTAAAAGTTAAATTTAACACTTTTAACTCTTTTTTAAATAAAATTACAATAAATGTCCTAATCTAATACAAGTGGGTAAAAAGGATTATATTTTTCTTCTAAGGATGATTTTGGTTGAAATTAACTTATCCAAAAGAATTATAACATGTTTTAGGGTAATTATAATATCATTTTTACCTTTAATTACCCTATTTACTTTTAACTTTGGTAAATAAAAGTCAAAAGTTACAATTCACCAAATATTATTTTCATATTATTGAACCACATTTTACTTACTAATATCAACCGTGTCTCTTATATTTTTTAAATTCAATTCACAAAAGATGTAAAATTATGTTTTATTCAAATTTGTAAATGTGCCTATAAGGTGGGTAAAGACAGTAAAAAGTTCAAAAAAAAATTATATATCTAAAATTATTATAAAAATACTCCAATGAATTACATTGAAATAATATAGGAATTATGTATCTATTTTTACATTGAAATAAATATAAATTTAAAATAATTATATAAATAAAAAGTCTATTTTAAACAATAACGCAGTGTCTTTCACTATTCATAAAAAATTGAAAGTTCTCAGAAAAATACCAAAAATTCACCCTAAGTTAATTTTGATATTCCAAATCCAAAAATGAAGTCCATTTTGAAAAATAAAATTTATAAAATTTCAAAAAGTGCGTATTACTATTCATAACTACTTTTTAAACGGCTAGTTTGATTTGTCGTGATGTTCTAGAACTCGAAGTTGCATACAACCCAAACTATTGTATTATTCAAAGAGAAGTGTACCGTGGAAGCTTGGGGTGTTACAATAGCCAGTTTTATTTTATATTTTATGATTATTTAGAATATATATAAGTAATATATATCATAAATATGGTTTTTAATAGATAACACAAAAAATTATGATCGTTATAAGGTAATCCATCGATATCGGTAAATAATTCTAAACTAGTTCATCACCGTTTTTGTCTTTATGACATTTGACTAAAACTCCCATGTAATGTAATTATTTCATTATAGATATTTTTAAAATATTTATTATTATAAATTTAATTGAATTCAAATTATTATCTTTGGGATAAAAATGAATATAAACATCGCTTTTATGAACCAGTTCAAAATGGTCAAGATTAGTACCACCAGATGTTGAAAACAAATTATAACAATTAAATATTTAAATAGAAATATTACTAATTTATATTATAAATGTAAATTTATATGAATATGGTTTAAAAAAATTAAATTATGTTTTTATCTTTATGATATTGGAGGTTAAATCACTTCCATGGAAATCAAGGGTAAAGGTAATAGACTTGGAAGCTCAAACTTCTTACTTTGAGTTATACGATTTGTTTGTGATTTATTTTCCCCTATGTTAACTAATTTTTTCATATTAATTTACATTTTCATATTATCTTTTTAGATAAAGAGTTTTTTATCCAAATATATTCCCATGAATTATTTTATTTATAATTGTTTCTGTGTTAAAAAATAAAGGATATTTTTTAAAAGAGACATGTAAATATGACTTTTATAATGATGAATACAAAATATTTTCAAAAAGATATTTTAGTTATTTTGTTTTCATTAGCTTCTACTGATATATATTCAATGGAGTTATGTTTAATATTTCACCCTATATTTTTATTAATTATGTGATAATTTTGGTTGATCAAGTTTTTAGTATCAAATAATTTAATTCATTATGTTATTTTATACCATTTAGAAGTTTTATGAATACCATTATATTTACATGTGTTATTTATGAAAAGATAATGATTTCCATTTGGATGTTCTATGAAACCCATTTTTTCCATGGGTTTTTTATGAAAATTGAATTTTTTTTATTTGAATTTTTTATGAAACACATTTTATTTTCATAGATTATTTATGATGAGAAAAGTTAATGATTTGTAAGTGGAACATGTAAGTATGGGTGAATGATAGGTGGGGTACTATATCACCCTCCAATTCATTGGTTAAGAGTTTATATCACATGAAATGTGTATTTTTGAGTTTATTTTAGTTGCTCATAATAATGGGCACTTATGGTGTGGATCATAAAAGTAATGTTTCCATATGTTAATAATTTTTCCATAGTAATGGGTATTATTCATTATGATATTACTCTCTCATGAGTAAATTTTTATGTTTAATACTTCTAAGACATATTATATCTATTATGTTTCCAAGTTGATCCTTTTTGGATTTAAATTATTATTCCATGTACTTTAAATCTCCCTTATGGTTTATATTTATCACTCATTATGTTATGATATTTTTCTTATTCTCATATTTTTACATATTCTTATAAACTCATCCATGATGAAATTTTTATTCACACCTTATTAGGTATTTAGTCTCAACTATTGTTTATCTTTTCATTACCCATGTTATGGGGATTATTGTTACTAATGATATATCAAGAAGATGGTATATTATGGTTCCTTTAATTAGAAATGATCTCGAGTTTGGTAAAATAAGATTATTATGTAGCTTATCTCCAATGAAACTGAACCTATTGGTCCTTGGGATATTATTATTTATGAAATTTAATGTCTTAAATCATGTAAAGGATGTAAAAAAGGAATGTTTAGCCTAGAGTCACAATAGTTTGTATAAAATTAAAGGTTTAGTTATTTATCAAAAACACTTGGGATAAGTATAAGGGGTAATTCTATGTATATTATAACATCCTAAAGTTTTGTTGAAGTAGTGGTTGTGTGGTCTTCCAAGATAATACATCCCTATTTGGATACTAGAAAGTGGATGCAGGATCTTTCACAGTTGTACCAATGGGTAACTACCCCAAAAAGGGAATGTTGGGTATTAACTCAATCATGACCTAGTGTACGATAAAAAGGAAAAACTGAAAACCTGGATAAATACTCCCAGGTGACATGATTTGGTTGATCTCATACTCTTTATTAACCATTTTAAAGGATTAATTTTCTAGTAACGTTGGGGGATTTGGTTAAGAAGTATGAGAAAACCCAACCTAAAGTTTAACCAAGAATGAAATAGGTTTAAAAAACTTATTATAAACTAACATGATAGTGTTAATGAATAATTATTTTTAATTTTTAATTCCTTTCATTATATTTATTCCCTTATGATGATAAATTTTTCCAATCTTGAAAATATTTTTTTTATTTTAGTAATGGATGGAACCAAAAGGAACCAAGTTAACAATGTCTGTGAGGGACAATCAATTCGATTTCATAATGAAAAAACTAAGGGAATGGGAGCTATAGTTAAAGGCCTCATAAAAATTCTTACACAATTGAATCAAGATATAAAAAATAATGTGAGCCATGTATAGCTCTTAAACATTCCAAAAAATGAGCAGTTTGCTATTAAAATTTCAAGCAGTAGTGTCCACCCACTTTCAATGTCTTTTAAATTCAATTAAAATCAACAAATGGATCAATGTGATGAAAAAGATATATTCAATTATCTATTTCATAAAAAAATAGAATTTTATTTAGGTTGTTTACTATTTTGAAGGTGAGGCTGAAAAATGATGGACTCTTATTAAGAGTACAATGAAGAAATAATAATTACACTCAATAGAATTGGAATAATTCTAGAAAGCTTTCTTCACCAATTATTTTCTTCATATTAGTCACATAAATATAGAGAGTTAATCCTTGGATTTGAAATAAATAGAGGAATAATCCATTGGAACTTATGAATAAAACTTCATGAGGCTCACAAGATATGATTATGGTTCTATACCTAATCCAGGAAGTAAAATCATTCATTTCTTAAGTGGATTAAAACCTAGTCTTTGAAAGGATTTTTCCATAAGAGACTTTTAAAGATATAATGAATTTTTTTCCATATGAGCTAAAGCTGGAAAGAAAATATTTGGTCTATTAGATCTATGGAGAGGGTAAAAGGAAGGTGGAGTACCATAGGAACCCCAATGGTATGTCAGATGGGGGAAATAAATTTCAACCCCTACTTTACAAAATATATAGAGGAAGCACTAGGGTAATTTCTTCAAAATATCAGAGAAATTTTTTAGTGTGGTAAAGTAGGACACCAAGCCCACAACTATAAAAGTTATTCTAAGAGTCTGATTAACAAAATAGAGGAGAAATAGGTTCAAGCTAATGAGCTACCCACACTACAATGATTCAAGTGTAAGTATTTTATACACAATATGAATAAATTCCCCAACCCTTATTCCAATGAACAAAATATTCCCTTGCAGTCTCATAAACAATGAAAATAAGTAAGGGTGTTCATGATCACTACCTCTAAGGTGGATCATGACAACAAAGTGATACAAGGTACAATTACTCTTTATTCTATGTCTACAAGTAGCTCATTTGATATTGGTTTATCACATTATTTAATATAAAATATGTTTTAAATGGTTATGTATTATGAGATGACCCATACTAAACATTCAAAAAAAATTATATCATTTTCATAATTTAAACATGGCATCCCACAATAATCACACAATTCAAGAGCCCAAAGGTGTAAGAACGTGGTTTTTCTATGAGGTATGAATCCTTTAATTTTCAATCTAATTCTTTGATTTTGAATATAAATGGATTCCAAATGAGATTATAAAATTTTTAGGGGTTTATAGGGTGTTTTCGAAGCTCATAACCGCGAATGATGGAAGAAATAACTAGGAATCATGATTATTAGAAATCATTTCACCCAACCTGCATGGTTTATCCTAATAGTGCTGAGAATTTTAAAGGGGGAAAGTAGGGAACATCTCTTTCCCAAACCATGCACCTAGGGTTGTATGCCTATGTGGGTGGTCTGTAATTTTTAGGAGATCCATATAGTATATTTGGAACATGGTTTCTCAAAAATTGTGGCCAAACCATATGGGGACCCTCCTTAGATAGTGACAGGTTCATGGTTTGGCCAATCGTGCGACCAAACCGTTCAACCCAATATGTTTTATGGAATTTACCATTTTTTCTTTAAAATTATTTTAACTCAACCCACCCACTATTTTATTTATTCTATATTATAGGGAGATATTTATCTTCTCATAGAATCTCTCAGTCTCCTTCTCCTAGGTTCGGTGATAAATCCTTCTTTTGGACTCTGATTCAAGCGATGATCATCTTATTGGATAGTCATCAGTGAGTAATCTATTAATCTTTCTCATTTCATAATTTTTATTCATCTCGAGAGAGTTATTGAGGTGCAGGATCATATTCACTATTTTCAGGGCATTCATCTTTTCTTTTCTTTTTCTTTCTATTTGAACTAAACAAAAGGTCAATGCCAGATGAGTGCTCCTCTATAAGCTTGAGATTGGTTTTCTAGTTCTTATCCCTTAATTTTAGGTATTTTATAATATGTTTTGTTGTTTCATATGTCAGATTCACCTTTAATTTCCCGTAAATAAAATCTTCTTTAAATTATAATCCTTAATTTAGAGCCTCATGACCTTTTTAGGTCCCCTTGAAATGTCACCACCTCATACGGTGTGCTGGATGAATTTTCATTATGGCTATGAATTACTAAACGGCTAAAAAAATCTCTAGATGGGTTTTGAATGAATTCAAAATAATGATAACATCAATGAAATATATAATTATTGTGTTATAACATGGAAAACACACTTATGAATTTAAGATGAATTTAATGGAGATGAGTGGTATGACCATGCCAACAAATTAAATGGAACAATTTTTATGCCCTTGTTATTATTGAATATTAATGATTTATGAATTAATGATTAGATCATATTAAATTAAATGAATACTTGTCACTATTGATGTATGGGTATGATGACCCTTGATAGTTTTTTAAATGTGCATGGTGACCCTTATGCGTATTATATGTAAATGTGGTCACAATGTCCTTTTTTCTATTATGATTATGATATGGGTATGGTGACCCTTTATAAATGTGATACGAGAATGGTGGCCCTATAACATGATATTAGGATTGATCACCCTACTTATATGATATTGGACATTACAATCCTACTGAAATAATACATGGTCATGATGACCCATATGACGATACATGGGCATAGAGACCCTATTTATTATGACACTGGGCATAGAAACCCTTACTATTGTGATACCAGGCATGGTGACCCTATTTATTGTGATATCGTGCACAGTGTCCTCATTATTATCATATTGGTCATGGATACCCTTATTACTATGATATTGGGAATGGTGTTCCCTACACTTCTTAAATCAGGCATTGTGACCCATGATACTTATGATACTCATGTTACAGCTTATGGATGTCTGAGTTACACCTCAAGTTGAGGCTAGTGGTATTATACACTTATATTGTTGTAGAGGGTACTACGTATACAGTTCAAATAAATGTATACACATGGTTACTTGTTTATAGACCTTTCAGATGAGGCTGAAGTAGGAAGTGTTAGCCTGGGGTCCTTATGGAACCAGAGTTGACCCTTTATAATTTTATTTACTACATACCTTATTACTTTCACACTGCCATATTGTACACACTGACTATATATTTATAAACACCATTGTTGGTGGCCTAATGAGTTCATTTCTCACCTTATTCGTACTACCGATGGAACCTAGGATGATTATATACTTGTAGGGGGTATCTAAGGGGAAGAACCCGCTTATGGATGCATGATTTCTTGCATGACTTTGGATGGGATATTGGTAGCAGATGGCCGAGTTGGAGCTCTGGATTCTTGGATATATTTTTTTCCTTTTTGTTCCTTTTGTATATCATGTACTTTATCGACTATTTGCTTCCATGTATACAATTTTTCCCTATTTTGTAGAGAATTGACATCATCAAGTTTTATAAATGATACAGACTACTATTTTTTATTATTTTTTAGTTCTTAGTTGTTTATATGTGATTTGGTTATCTTTTCCATTGTTGATTTGATTACTCTACTTATCTATTGATATTACCATTGTGATACTATGATCAGAGGTCATAGTCTCTCCATAGACACACCCTAGGCCCATATTCTAATCGGCAGCCTCTGGCATACGGGGAGGTGTGCTTGAGGCTATGTGCACCACCGATTTGGAGAACCTCTAAGCAGCACATAGTTCAGTTCATCACAAAGTGGTATCAGTTATTTATTTTATTTTGTCTTAGTATTTTGGATTATTAGATAGGATATTAAAAATTTATTGATATTTTGTAAACAGTTGTTTCTGGGGGTAGCTAACCCATGTACAGGGAAAGGCCAAATTACCTGGGATGGTACATGTTGTTCTATATTCTACTTATTATATTTGATTTGATTCCACTATTGGGTGATGAAATTGAATTCTGATATTATTATTTCTATGATTATATATTCTATTTTATCATGTCTTGATGATATGAGGGAATGTCATCACATGCATCATTTTTATGAACCTATTATAATTCACATTCCATATAGTATTCCAGGCCATATAGGATACATTACTTTGCTGTGTGACCTTATTGTATGTTACTTCTATGATACAAATAGAAATTTTCAAACACTTTATGCATGAACTTGATAAGTTAATGGTCACTATTGAATGGACACCACACTTCAATTTATGAGGTGTATGGTCCCTTATGAATTGGAAGTGGTGATCCCTATAGTTAACATTCTTAAAGACAATTACTCTATATATGAGAATTTAATTAAATGAAAATTAGATCTAAAATTAAATGGTCGCCATTAAATAGGGATGAAAATTCATATTTAAAAGGTGTTTTCCTCTATAAATTGTGATTGACACTCTGTATACTAGGAACCATATATTAAAACATAGATCTTATCCTAGAATTGACCTTAGTAATGGGAAGTAGGTAGTGTCTCTGGTGTTCTTTTTGATCAATTATACCATCCATACCTAGCCATTTGAGCAGGCATAGGGGTGTTCCAATTATACAGAAATAATTTTTACATGTTCTATTCTTTTCTATGTGGATTATGCAATTATACATTTTTATCAAAGTTGTGTGTTTATAATGTTTACATAAATTCTACAATGAAATCCTTTAGTCATTCTCTAGGAGGGTAGGGAGGACCATGATTTGGAGGTGGGGGGATCAGATCCTCCAGTGATACATCCAGTAATGAAACCTTTGGAACTTCTTCTTATTTCTAAAGAAAGAAATTATTCTTACTTTTGAGGATATTTTTGGGGGATTATATAGACTATATAGGGTTCTCCATGCTCTAACCCTTTTATGGGAGAGCTTATATAGGAGTTCTAGTGGCAACATCCACCTACATTTTCAGGGGATGGTGGCCCATAGGATACATACCTATGGATCGATATGATTATTTCTATATTATAGAACATTGAGACACCTTCTTATATTAGAGTGAAGGAATCCACTTATATTATTTGAGTATCCATGAAGTTCTGGTGCGATATTCTGAATATGGGGTCGGCATTGGGAAGTTATTTCAAGGGACTTCCAATCGGTTTTTTTTACTATTTCTTCCCTGATACCTTTGGGGATGATCATGCCACAGAGTTCATGAGCCTACAGTAGGGTTCTATGATAGTTATGGACTATTCAACTCATTTTATAGAGCTTTAGTACTTTTCACCTATCTATACTATCGATGAGACAACGAAATCAAGCTGATTTTAGAATGGGATTTGGAATCCTTTTATTTCTCAGGTAATGTTTTTATGGTTGACTAATGTATTTGATATAGTGAACTAATATCTTATAACTAATTTGAACCTAAGGGAAGTGAATGGTTTGATCTAGGGAGATTTGGAACCAAGATGGGTTATTGGTTCAAATAGTAGTTATAAATTATGATTTGAGACTATGAATGTCGGCAGCGACATCCAGGTGACACCCGCTGACAGTTACATGGTATATCACACATGTGGGATGCCTATATATAAGAATCCCCACTGCCCTAGAGATATTTTTTAGTTCCAATTAGTCAGGTTTCAACATAGGGTTGGGGATCATGTGAGATTTATTCAGTGCATTATATACCAGAGGAGTAGGGTGTCAGGCCATCTATGTTCAAGAAACTAATCTAGTAGCCAGTAATATATAATCTTCCTTATTTGATACAGGTGAATCTCTCGCATTTATATATGAGGCTACTATATATATCCTTATAATTCATTTTGGGAACTCTTTTGGTGTTACGATGCTTGATACACCTTTGGTTATAGATTCACAGAGTGTGCACCAGTGTAATAAGTTTCCCCTTGAGGTAGGTGGCCATTGTTTCTTAAGGTACCTCTTTGTCATCAAGATGATAGGCTTTGATTTAATTCTTATGATAGAATGGTTTGTCCCATATCAAGACTATGTATATTTTTTTCATCAGAGTGTGTCTTTTACATCAATATAAGGCAGTGCTTATACTCATAAGAGAGAATGTAATGTCTATGAAGGTATAACTATACTAGATAATATTGGGCTAGGTGGAGTGACTTCCTAGACTACTAACATTTACATGGGGATTACATGATATTTAATTCCCTCCTATATTCAGTCGATTCAAGGATGTTTTCCCTGATGAATTTTTTGTAACACATCTTAAGAGAGAGATAGAGTTTAATATCGATTTAGTGCCTAGATATGAATACAAATCCATTTATCCGTGTAGGATCACTAATACCTAGTTTCAGGAGGTCAAGAGGAAGCTAGAGCATTTAGAGACCAAAGGATTTATACGGCCTGGTACTTCTCCCTAGGGTTCATCAATCCTTTTATCCAGGAATTTGGTTCGAACCCTCATGATGTGTGTAGATTTCCGAAAGTTGAATCATCTTACTATGAAGAACCGATATACTTTACCTCACATAGGTGATATTTTCAACCAGATCATAGGATCAAGGGTATTCTCAAAGATCAACCTGATATCGGATTATCCTTAGGTTTGATTTAGGCCTTCAGATAACCCATATATGGATTTCTATAGTTGATATGTCTATCTGAGTATCTCATTATTTCATTCGGTCTTACAAACATGCATGTTTCCTTTATTCATTTATTGAATAGGGTTTTACACTCCTGTTAAGATTCCTCCATAGTGGTCTTTGTAGATTCCATCTTGTTATATTCTCATACTCGAAGCGACCATCCCACCCATCTTGAGATCATTGTGAATACACTAAGAGATCCACATTCGTATGAAAAATCCTAATAAATGTCATTTATAGTCTGATAAGGCTGAATTTCCAAGTCATTCTATCTTATAGGAAAAAGTGTTAGTTGACCCATCGAAGGTGAGAGTTGTAGTTACATCAGAGAATACCAAGAACATCTTTGATATAATAATTTTATTGGGACTAGATGGTTACTACATATATTCTATATAGGAATTATCCCACTTATTAACACCTCTAACAGGCTTGAATAAGAATGGTATGAAGTTTATATGATTATAATCTTTTGAGTAAACCTTTCATAAGAAAAAGGGAGATTGACTTTGGTGTCGATCCTGGTTCTGCCAAAGCTGGGAAAAATCTATATACTATATAATGATGCTTCAAGTAATGGGTTAAGATTAGTTCTAAAATAGGAATATTGAGTCATTGTATATGGGTCTCAGTAGCTAAGGCCCCATGTGTAGAATTACCCGATGCATGATCTAGAGTTGGTATATGTTGTTCATGCCTTGCATTTTTTGAGGCATTAGCTACTAGAGATATTTTTGTGGAGTTTAAGAACCACAAAATCCCTAGGTAAATTTTCATGCAGCAAGAACTGAATCTCAAGAAATGAAGGTGAGTTGAATACATATAGTATTTTTACTTCAATATTTCCTATACTCTTGGGAAAGAAAATACTTTTACTGATGCTTTGAATAGGATAACTCAAATGTAGAAGGTTCAAGAGGACGGTAGCAAGTGGAAGATTATGGATCTATTTTCTAATATGCATATAGAGGTACAGGACCATCATGGGAAGTCTGTACTTGAATACCTATTAGTGAAATCTTCACTTCTGGAGAACATAAAGATGAGATAGTTTTTACATCCTAAGGGCTTGGTCCAATGAAAGTGTATTTCTGGTAGGGACTCACATCCAGATTGGTTTATTGATGATGATGACATAATGCATATACATGGGTGTATATGGGTTACAACAGATATGAGAGAGGATCTAATGCAATATTCACATTCTTCTCAGTGGCCAGATCATCCAAGAATATCCAAGATGTATCACGATATGTTATGACTATATTGGTGGCTAAATATGAAGTGTCGTATAGAAGATTTTATCACTAAGTTTTCCACCTATCAGTAGGTGTAGGCAGAACACCAGTGACCTACTAGCTTATTATAGTCATTACCAATCCCAATATATAAATGGAATGATTTTTCTATGGATTTTTTCAGCTTACCAAGGCCATCTCTATGGAGTGATGTGGTTTGGGGAGTTATGGATATACTGAAAAAAATTGCCCACTTCCTTCCTATCTAGGATACTTTATCATTTGATGAGATGAGAATATTGTACGTATGTCAAATTATATAGCTAGACAAGTAACATTTTACTATCATTTTATTAAGTGATTACATCTAGTTTCTAGTAGAATTTATAGAGAGCTATGGGTACATAGGTTCTTCTGAAAAAAAGCTTTTCCCCTCAGACATATGGCCACTCAGAACAGATGATATAGGTTTTGGAGGACATGCTCCAGTCATGTATCCTTAATTTAAATGGTTCTTCGGAGAATAATATTCATCTCTTTGATTTCTCCTATAATAAAATTTACAAGGAAACAATTTATATGTCTCCTTATGGGGACCTATAATATAGGTCATGCTATTCACCCATGTGATGGTTAGTGGCCGGAGAGGAAATGCTACTGGGTCCTCATCTCATTTAGGATACTTAATAGTAGATTTAGCTTATCAGTAATTTTATGTCTACCAATCAGTCTAGATATAAATCTTACATTGATATTCATTGATGACCTATACAATTCAAGGTTGAGGATTATGTTTTCTTTTGGGTATCACCCAGACATGGGAATAGACGGATACAGAGGCAAGGGAAGTCAACACCTCATTATGTCAAATTGTTTGAGGTCCTAGAGAGATTTGGTATGGTAGCCTATGGGTTTTTATTAACCAGAGGTATCATTACATGAATGAATTCTTCTAAATTTCACATCTTTGTTTTTATCATTACGAACCATCTAATACTTATTGATTTTGAGAATTTTGAGATGGATGTTGATGCCTCTTTTGAGGAGTATCCTATACACATCATTGATTGGAGCCCAAAGGATATCTGAGGCTATTCTATACCTTTATTATGGGTGTTATGGAATCAAAATCTAGTATAGGATGATACTTTGGAGTGGGATCCCAATGTATGAGCTCAGTGGCTGTAGTTTCTCTCAGATCGTGTTTCACCACCCTTGGAAGGTGAAATTTGGTATGAGTTCCTTTAAGGGAGAAACACTATAATAACACATTTTTTCTATGAGGTATGGATCCTTTAATTTTTGTTCTAATTATTTTATTTTGACCTTAAATAGATTCCAAATGATTTCATAAAATTTTCATGGGTTTCTGGGGCTTGTTCGGATCTCAAAACACTGGTAGGTGGAAGAAATCATTTGGCCACCGGGTTAGTAGAGACTATGCCGCCCGGCCTGGATAGTTTCTCCTAACAATTCAAGGAGTTTCACATGGTAAAAGTAGGGTGAATTCCTTTAAATAACCATGTTCCTTGTGTTTCACACTCATGTGGGTGGTTTTAATTTTTAGCAGAGCCATAAAACATTTTTAGTGCCTGATTGGCACACGGTTTGGCCAACCATCCTGTCAAATCGTGTGACCCTATAATTTTTGGATGGATTTAACATTTTTTCCATAAAATTATTTTAAATCAAACCACCCCATGTTTTATTCATTCCATTATATAGGGATATCTTTATCATTCTATTGAATCTCTTAATCTCCTCCTCATAGGATTGGTGATAAATCCTTCATCCAAACTCTGATTCAATCATTGATTGTCTCATTAGAAAGCCATCAGTGAGTAATATATTCATATTGAGCTATTTTGTATTTTTCTTCCTCATGATGGATCTATTTAGGTATAGGCTCATATTCCCTATTTTTAGGGTGTTCATCTGTTTTCCCATTTTCTTCTAATATGGACAAATCCAAGGGCCAATATTGGATGAGTGATCCTCTAAAACCTTAAGGTAGGTGGTATAGTTATTATTCCTCAAGTTGAGGTGTTTTATAATATACTCCATTGATATGTACACTGATTTCACCATGTGTTGTACATAAATAAAATCTACCTTAAATTAGATGCCTTAATTGAGAACATCATGACCTTCTTAGGTCCCCTTTAAATTTTTCCACCCCTTGCGGTGTGCCGACCAAATTTTCATTGTGTCTATGAATGACTAAACAGATAAACCATCATCTAAATGGTTTTGGAATGACTTTTCAATCATTATAACATATATGAAATGGATAATTTTTCTGGTATATCATGGATAACACACTTATCGTTTTAAGATGAATTGAATGGGATTGATTGGTTCTACCACATCACCCAATTAGATGGAATAATGGTTACACCTTTATTATTATTTAATATTAATGAGTTGTGAATTAAAAAATTTATGTTATGAAATCCAATGAATACTTATCAATGTTTATGTATGGGAATGATGACCCCTATTAATTACGTAAATGGTCATGGTGACCCTTATGCATGTTATATGTATATAAAGCCCTGTAATACCCTTTTTCTATTATGATTATGATACAAAAATGGAGACCCATTATAAATGTGATACGATCATGGTGACCCTATAATAGGAACTTGGAATGATGAACCTACTGGTATGATATAGGGAATGATGAACCAACTGATATAATACATGGTCATGATGACCCTTATGATGATACACGGGCATGGTGACCCTATTTACTATGATAATGGGCATAGAGATCATTATTACTCTGATTATATCCATAGAGACCCCATTTACTGAGATACCAGGCATGGAATCCTTATGATAATGATATTGGTGATTCCAACCCTTAATGTTATGATATTGTGAATAGTGTACCCTACTCTTGTAATAATGGGGATTTTGACCCTTGATACTTGTGATACTCATGCTACAATGTATTGATGTCTGAGTTATGCCTCTGGTATCATATAGTTGTATTATCCACATATATGGTAGTATAATTTACTACGTATACAGTTCATATATTTTTATTCACATGGTTACTGATTGAAAGGCGGTCCGGTTAAAGCTGACGAAGGTAGCGTTATCCCGGTGTCCTTATAGAACCAGAGCTAACCATTTATGGTTTTATTTACTACTTACCTTATTACGTACACACTTACATATTGTATACACAAACTATATATTTATAGACATTATTGGTGGAGGCCTATTGAGTTTATATCACACACTATTTGTGCCACCAATGGTACCCAGGTAGACTATATTCTTGCAGGTGTAGATAAAGGGAAGTATCTACTTATGGATATGTGACTTCTTTCATGAATTAGGATGGGATATTTGTAACATATGACTAGGCTATAGCTCAGGATTATTGGATAGATTTTTAATTTTTGTTCCTTTTGTATATCATGTTTTTATCGACTCCCTGCTGCCAGGTATACATGTTTGCCTTGTTTTGTACAGACATGACATCACCATCTTTTTTAAATGATACAGATTTCTATTTTTTATTATTATTTAGTGCTTGGTTGTTTATACGTTCTTCTATTGTATTTTCCATTATTTGTATTCTTATGTTGTTTATCTATTAAGATTATCACTTTTCTACTTTAATAAGAGGTAATAGTCTCCCCACAGACATACCATAAGCCCTCACTACCAGTTGAAAGGCTCTGGAATATGGGTAAGTGTGCTTGAGGATAGGTGTCCCACTAGTTCAGGGCACCTCTAAGTGGTAACTGGTTCAGTATGTCATAAAATGTTTAGTGCCTTTAGCGATTAGCTATATAAACATATTAATACGCATTATTTATTCAACATATCCCATAATAATATCAATAGAATACTTACTTGTACAGATAGTCCTATATATAATTTCTTAGGTAAGAAGGAAAGAAAGTTAGCTCAAATTATTGTTAAGATTAAAAATGTATCAATGATTCATAAAGGGTTAGATCATAATCACATGAGAACAGATGAGCATGGGAGAAATATTTGATTAAAACAAATATAGAATCATTATAGTTTTCCATAAGGCATGATATAAGAATATTTAATCCTTAAAAAATATCTAAAATATACCATGGAGAATGAAAGAGGATAAATTATATAATAATCATGATCTAGGAGCATAACAAAGTATTGTGAAATAACATAAAATTTTGAAAAAACCAAAGATATGTGGTATAAACATTAGCATAGGAAATCATAACATGGTGTATAAGGCCAACCAAAATCAATTCCATGCATAAGGTTTTAAACCTAAATATTTTTTCATGCATAAAATTATGAATATTTCTAAATTAAACAAGTCCACATATGAATTTATGAACATGAAATCAGCTTCATGCATAGATTTGTGAACTTGTAATAAGGTTTATGCATAACATAATTATCTCATGAGATATAAAAATTAACAAATTCATTAGAAGGATATATTGGAACCCATATATCACATAACAAAAAACTCTATATATGTGTGCCATATGAAATCAATCATACAATATACCATGTAAAAACCCATGGAAATAAAATGGGTTTCATAACATTTTCAAACATTATCACATAAAATGACATCAAGATTTAGATTAATTGATTCCAAAAATTCAATGTCCCAGAAATAATATAAAAAAATTTATAATATAATCATGAACATTATTACATAATAGGTATATTCTTTGTAAGTATTGAGTAAAATGTAAACAAACTCATGAAAAATATCTTCAGAAATCATTTCTATCATCACTATAAAATTCAAAGTTACAGGTCCCTTTAAAAATTAATTTTCAAGAAATTGAAATTAAAACATTATAAATAACCACGTTAAAATAATCCCTAATAAAAAACAATGAAAATAAATAAAGTTTTTTTAAATAAGTGTGGAGTGGGAGATAGAAATATACATAAGTGGAGTAAAATTGCTTAACTTTTTCCAAAAAAAAATAACATTTATTTTTATAATAAAAATTAACAAAATAATTGGAATAATATCATTACTATAAAAACATGATACTTTAAGGGTAATATTCATTAATAAAAATGGATATAAAATAAGGAAAACAAATTCTCGTGAAAAATGTTAAAAAGGATATTTTTCTACACTTTTGTAATGAAAGTAAAAAATAACCCAAATAGAAAATGTTAAAAATATTCCTTTTAATTTTTTTAATGAAATTACAAGTAAGTTTAAAATGAACTTAAATATTCATTGAATCATATTGAATAACATTCTTTAAATAATATAAATAATATGGATGGGGATGGGAAAGATCCATTAGAAATGATGGAAATTATTCTTAACATCGTATTTTTATAGATAATGAAATCCATCAAAGAAGAATATTTTGACTTAAAGATATTATTTAACCATAATGAAAGTTTACATACCATATACAATAGAGAACTGGTAGAATACATAAAACTTATAAGTCCATATTCAAAGAAGAATGTTTATAACCCTATGAAAAGTAAATTGGTTTGATAAAACCCTTAACTTGGATTCCCACTTGGTCAGACGCACTCTAACCTACTATATAATTATATAATTTTTATCCAAATATTTCATAACATTTATATTTTATATTAATATTTTATATTTATTTTTTCATAATAATTATTAACTTTTAGTTAATATTGATCATCAGTGTTTTTAGTTTTTTTCATTCCTTGTATATTGCTCTATAACAGTTATGGTTCTCATTCCATGTTCATTAGTTAATCATCACTGTAACAGTAAAGGTACTATAATAGAAGTTCAATAATTATTCCTGAATATCTAGGCTCACTTCATGGTAGTTTTGGGTTCAATTATTCGTGATAAAATTCATAACATGTTTGTTTTAGAAATTGTTTAAAAAAATAAAAGGTGGTATATTAATTATGAGTCAAATATTAATATTATAATTCCAAAACCAAGAAAACCATTATTTAATTATTAATATCATATCATACCAATAATTAATTTTCCATAACCATCCATGATTAAAATTTACAGCATCGTTTATGTACGTGGTTAAATTGACCCACATTAGAATAAGTTATAATCAATGAATGAGTATGATTATGAAATTGTTTTATTATAATATCACCATGCAGGATGCATAATGATATTATTTATATGTTATTAAAGAGATAAATCAAAATTTATAATTTATGAATTAATAATATAAATGAAAAATAGTTATAAGAATTTATTTCTTACAAATAATAAATTATATCTCCTCTTATACACCTTCATGGTTTTGAAGAAATTTGATCCATATCTAAGGACTAGAAGCTACCGAAAGTGGGAGAGTATTATTAGAAAAGTAAATAGGTTATATTATAAAAGGTAATTTTAATTTTAGGTGTGTATTTTAATAAGGTGATTAAAACATTACATATATAAATATTACATCTTATTAGGTGAATGTTCATTATATATCATTACAATCCATGCTAGGATGGTAATGGTTTAGTGTCTTTGGAAACTTGGTTACATAAAAAATAGGTATATAAAATATTTACATCATATCCCACTAAATTCTTCATAACTATCACCCTTTTTATACATATAATACTTAAAATCTTTCTTTATATCCTAGGAAAAAGGCAGCGTAATAAAATGGTGACCTCAGATGCTCGATAAGGGTAAACAATGGAGATATCAATTGATGAACATTTCTAAGAATAACATGATCATAAGGGTATAATAAAATGAAATTAAAATTTTAAAATCAAACTCAACAACTCATAGATCATAATCATATGTCAAGTCAAAAATCTTTTCATTCTATAAGACATGAATCATAAAGGAATCAAAGAACATGATCTTTGAGAACATAACATTGTTGTAAGATCATGTGATAAAATAGTGGAATAAGTTGTGGTATAATCATAATCATATAAAAATTATATCAAGCCTAACAACCAAGATATTCATCACATGATAGGCTTGAGGTAACTATCCATGTGACAACATTGGGCCTGGGATACCCTCCTATATACCCTTATTGGGTTTGGGCTAAACACATGTGTACGCAATTTTAGTCTAGGGATAACGTCCATTAAACCCTCTGATCCAACAAAAGATTAATTTTTAATAAATAAATTTCAGGGATATAATGGAATCACCCAACACATAATCATAATCCACGTATATGTATATCACAAGATCATGAAACCATTTATCATTTCCTAATAGATTAACCTATGGAAAAGAAAACATGTTTCATCAATAATTAATAATCATAATTATAAAGAATATAGATAAATAATAAGGATGGTATTATAGGATCATTTACCCATTAAATAATAAGTAATATCAAAATATGTTATCATTGATGAAAAATTCCTCAAAAAGATCACTGGAATATTTCTTGAAAAAAATACACTTTAAATTTTGAAATCACTTATTTAAAATCTAAAAATTTCTAGAATATTAAGAAAAAAATTCAAAAAACTCATGGAAAATTATAATGGAATATTCAAAAAAAATCATGATGTTGGGAAATTTCCCTCATCTGTTGTATGTTAAAACAAATATTTTGATCACACCTTCGATAAAAAATACCAAGATCATAAAAGGATAAGAAGATTAATTTCATGAATTTTTATATAAATTTAAAAATGGATAAAAATGAATAAAATAAATAATTATATAATATTAAAATCATTATTGAAAGCATTTTAAAGAAAATATTGACTTTGAATAAAAACAATCATGACTGAATAGAAATAAAGTCTAATTTCCATAAAAACCTTACTTTGGAATTTCGAGTACATAGAGTGAAAAATTTTAAAGGAAAAAATGAAATATCCAAAAAAACTAGATGAGAAAAAAAATCATCATATTTTTTAGTGATATTTTATATAATCTCATCATTGTAAATTTAATTATAAACAATCCCAGTAAAAATGAGATTGTAGCATAAATCCATTACCTCATGTTCGAATTTCTTTATAATCTATCTAACCTCATGTATAGTAAATTAAAATTTATTATAATTATGTAGCAAACACATATTAATAGTTATAATACCAAACATAGTTTACTTATGACAACTTATAACCCATTTATTAACAATTCTTTATTAATATCATTGTTCCATGTGATAACTATTTTGTTTTTTATGCATGTTTTGATTCGACTATTATAACCCTTTCATCTTGATCATTGTTACATAATATCAACAATATTAATCATGATATAAATATAATATATATTAATTATATATATTTATAATTTTCTATAAAATTTATGTATAAAAAATGAATTACAACAGTCATGGAGATGGTAGTTCCTACATACGCACGAACGTTGTCTTCATTTTCTATTTAAAAGAAGAAGAAAAATAAATAATATTTTATCATTAAAAATAATAATTTTATCATAAATATCATATATATATATATATTAAATATGTAATTATAAACATCCATGAAAGGTGTTTGTGGATAATTAATCACATAGCAATGTGGATGTGGTAGTCTGCACTTACGCATGAGTAATAATTTCATTTCCCATTTGATGGAAAGGAAGTGTAAAATGGTAATTACATCATCATAATAACATCAAAGTATATTTATGATACTAGATTAATAATTTTATGATATATATAATAGTTTTAGAAAATTTCTAAGAAGAAATAAAATTTAAATAGCTCGGTTATGATTTTATCACTTCTTTGAAAGACCTCTATTGGCATACAAATTTATCCTTGAAAGATTGGTCTTAGAAGAATCTCGTGGGATCTAGAATTAATGAAAGTAATATAAGAATTTTTTTAGATAGGTATTGGTCAAGATATAAGGCTACAAATTCATTAATAAGTAATAATATGAGGTTCTCCTTTATAAGTGAGGGAGAGGACACATAAGGAATTACATGAAAGAATTAAATAATATAAAGTCATTTTCTTATGAATTTGGAACCAAATGGAAAATAATTAGAATTTAGGATAATATAAGGTCTAAATATATTCAAATAATAATAATTATACAAGTTTATGTGGCATTATTAACCTTATCTCTTAGTTTTACCACCCCATCCCCACCCTGATACACCCATTTCAACCATAATTGTGGCAACATTTTTTATTGTTTTTACTATTCATTATGACCAAAAATAAAATAAGAATAATTTATTTATTTTTATTTCATGATTCCAAATTTGGAATCCATTTTATAAAATTCAATTTCTATAAGGGAAAAAATATTTTTTTAAAATAAGCATGCAAAACGTAACAAAACACATTTTTAGAAAAATGCATTTTTATGCATAAAACTGAATATATGTTAATTACGTGACTAGAGAAAACAATTAAATGAGAATTAAAATATTTTATTTAATATATAATATAATAATCTCATTAAAAACACTAATAAATGATTTTTTATAAAATTTATTATGATAAAAATACATTGTGCACATAAAAACAGTTTAATGAAAAATTACTCATTTTACCTTTAAATGTTTTATCTTCATTCATGACCTCTAGATAACTAATCTATGGATGATTATTCAATTATTCATATAAATTATCAATATATTTTATTGAAATAAATTTTAAATGGTGAATAATATACTTTTGGAGATAAAAATACATAACATGTAGAAAATATATATTTCTTCAAAAACTAGGTATTTTAATCATTAATTGAGTTCTTATAAATAAATTTGTACAATTATAAATATATTTAATAATATGTCTAATCGCATTAATACCATATAATCCAATGACTAGGTTATAATGGTATATAATATCACAGTTTCATTTAGACTCAGGGTTCCTTATAAAGTAAGCTATCAAATACCTCAAGTTTATGTCAAAGGAAATATATATAAAATATTAGGGTGATACATTAAAAGGCTTGTTTAGGGGTCCGTTTATAAGGGGAAATGGAATTTTTGTAAATACTTATTACTTAATATAAAAATAATAGTCATTTTCAAGGAAAGTGGATCCAAATCTGAAAAATAATTAAGATAATATGGAGTGAGGTTAATAAATCCATCATTAACTCATTTAAGAAAAGTTTTTATGATATTTAATGTTTTTAACCCATAATTTAACACTTTTACAATATTTTTTCCTTTACCATGATGACTAACCTTTATATTAGAGTAATTTTTTGTGCCTAAAAATAAATTTGACCTCGTTACTTAATTATTGCATTAAAATTCAAAATATTGAATCTTTTTTATTTGATTCGATTTCAAAAATTGATAAAAAAATTATTTTGATATAAAAATGCGTAACATAAAAAAATAATTTATATAAAAAATATATTTTTCAACACAAAATAAATTTATTATTATTCCATACTAAGTAAAAAACATTAAATGAAAGTCAATTTTTTTTAACATCTGTTATCAGTATATTAAACTGAATTCATTATTCTACAATAAATAATTTAGTTTATTAAAAAAAATACATAATATATTAGAAAATAAAATTATTTTAAAATGGTTTTTTTAACATTAAATTATTTTATTCTTAAATATTTAATATTGATAACTTATTTAATATGCATTAATTAAATTTTATCAATAAATTTTAATTAAATACAACCTTTGTTAATTAGTTAAATTCAGTATTAAAAAATAAATTTCATAAAATATGTGTAATAATAATTAATAATTATATGTTTATATCAACCTAAAATATACTTAAAAAACCTCCCAAGACCTTTGCCTAATATTTAAGGATAATAAAATAAATGATGGAAATTGTGAGTGGTGATTTAGCCAACATGGATATTATAGTGATTTCCATGAAAATGAACTTATCATGTATATGATTTCTATCAAGTTGTACTTGTTGAAGCTCGTCTTGGGATTTGTTTAGGGAAAACACCAGTGACATTACCACATTTACAAGATTAGAAAAATGATCCTTATAATGAAGACTCCCACTTCTGGATGACATTAATTCAAGTTTTTATATATATTTCATAATGTGTTTACTTTAATTTTTACCCACCAATTCAGTGTTTATATTATTATAACTATATTTAATAATTTTCTCTCATAAATATCATAGTTTTTTTGTTTGATGTTTCATGTCAAAAAACCTATCAATCACCAAAAATCACTTAAATATATTTATATATTAAAATCACAAGTTGTTAAATGTTTCCACCTTAAAAAGAATTACTCCATCAAAATTCCATTATAAAGATAAAAATAATTGAGATTACTTTTGTCTTGTTAAATCATCATTTTCCCATGTAACTTCCTCAAAAATATTATTTCACCATATAACTTTTATTAGTTAGGCGGTATTGTTCCACAATACTTTATCTTTTTTATCTAAGATATCTACTAGTTTCTCATGATAAGGTAGATCACGTTCCAATTTCATAGCTTCCAAGTTTTTTATATGTGACTGATCTGGTATGTAAGTGATATATGAAACACATCATGCACCTGATATAGGTTTAGTGTATACTCTAATAAATAATCTATTGTTCCTACATGGTCAAGATTCTTGAAGGAACTGATGAATATACATCTCAACTTTCCCTTCTTCTTAATTACCATTACCCTCTTCCATGGTGATATTTAAATAAATAACTTATAACTAATTATAAATTATAGATCTCATCAAAAATCATCAACATAGTTATTTTTTAAACTTTGTGATACTTTCATATGCTTCTAAATTATTTAAACATTATAAATAATTTAATATACAAGATCAAGTCCCAAAAGCTTCCTTTCTCTGAATTTAAACCAACATTTTTTATTTCTGTATACCATCCCATATAGATCCTCATATGGTTCCATTTTAATTCTAGATTAGAAACTATTATTATTGTAGAACTCAACCAATAAAAGATATTGATCCCAAATTCCTTACAAACTCATGGAGAAACATATTAGGATATCTTTCAATTTCTGAATGGACTTTTCAGACTGGACAATAGTTTTAGGATGATAAGATGAGTTAAATCTTAACTCTGTATCCATTTCTTATTGAATGCTTCCCCAAAATTTTGATGTGAACCATAGATCATGATTATATATAATTAAAATTGGTACTTCATTGATCCTCACCACTTCCTTTATGTATAATTTGAAAAGTTGATCAAGTGAGAAATACTCTTGAAAAAAATGAATTATCCAGAATTTATAAGTAGATATTGCAATGTATCAGTTTTTACATGTAATTCTTTGGAATATATATAATAATATTTTATAATCTAGGGATGGAGAAGTTGTGAGATTCCAAGGTCTGGTGAGCCCAGAATTAATATTTGAAAAATATTAAATATATTACTATCATGCATAAGTATTTTTCTTGAAAAAGTGGAATAAATCCTAAACATAGCCTAAGATTAGAAATATGAGATCGTCGTTGAGTTCATAATGTAATCTTTACCCTAAGCATGTTAAAATCTTTCTTGGAATCTGGTGTTTCAGAAAAAAAATCATGAGCATAAACAATTAGTTTACTTATTTATTTTATTTAAAATAAAGTAGATACTTAATGTTCCTCTACTTAATAATTTTTATGACCAATTCCTAGGGTTAGCCACAAAGAATTGAGAGAGATAATTAGATAAAGTATTGTCGAATGATGATGATAGATTAAGTATTGATCACACCAATGGAAATCGAGTATTGGTCCAATGAAAATGATGAAAAAAAATTATTCACTAAAATTCAATCTATCTCATGCTAAGATGTATGTTTTATGTGTATATTTTCTTGTTTTCTTATCCAATAATTAACAAGAATCAATAAACCAATAGATTTATTCATGGATCGATTGTATAGAGGATATAGGATTATTATGTAGGGAATTTGGGGATTTTTTTTTGTTTGATGTATATCTATACGTTAGTTATTCAAATTGAAATGAATTGAGGCTGACACAAAAATCTACTAAGGTTTATTTATCATGTTTGTGTTTTCTGCATTTCTTCCCCCATTCTTCATTCATTCATCACCGAAGTTAGTTTTGGATGGTGGTTTAACAAATACCTGGGGATCAATCATTATGCAACTATTTCCTGGAATAAGGGATTGATATTGTAGATCTGACTTTTTATTAATGATGGGATCAGGCTATAATGGAAATGACAGTGGATCAATATCAGATTTTGGGATCCCCAGTTGTGGTTTTGGAATACGATGGTGGAACAAGTTGAGGTTGAGGTTTCTTGATTAATTCGAAAGGATAAAAATTGGATCTCCAATAGTGATTGAGTTAAGTTGAATCATATCCATGGAATGTATCAAGTTTCATATAAGAAATCAGTGTGGAAATGTTAGAGGAGAAATTTTTTAGAAGATCTGCATATTCTAGAAAATCCAACACTCCATAGCATGTAATGGAAGAACACATGCTATGTGTGGGGCCCTGGTTGTGGCACTTGGGATCCTCATGAAGTTAAATATCACATGTCATGTAACATGTGTCACAAGCCATGTGACATGTGTCACAATCCATGTGACATGTTTCACAATCCATGTGACACCTATATGGAAGCTCAGTATGTATATTAGAGGATACATGGACACAGGCATATCTAGGTACACAACACGACTATGGTACACAAGCTGAGCTTGTACTTATGCATGGGTTGGTACATGGAAATGTCTAGGTATACAGATGTGCAAATCTATACAAGATCACTAACATGGTAATGGGCCATGATACAGGAGTATAATTGGTACCAAAGGGACAAACCATGTACTGACAGTACATGTTGTGTACTTATTCAATGGTGACTTGGATACCTTATTCCCCTCAATGAGGATTAGTTTCATTATGGGTGTGTTCCTTTGATTCATTCCTGTGAGGGTATAGTATGGAATTATTTCCTGAACAAAGTATTTCGATCCTCTATAAGATATTATTTTTGGATTGAGTTTTAGGAATCTCTCCCAGAGGCTGGGATGCGATCCTCAATCATCTTTTTTCCTATGTGGGGTTCTCAAAATCAGTGTGACCAATTGTACAAAGGAATTGGTCCCTTACCAAGCAGGTTAATCCAGATTGGATTATTCATCATTACACCATGGCCCTAATTTTGATTACCATATATGTGTCGATCTCTTCAAACTTATATAGTGTACTTCGTTATAGTGATACTCGATGAGTATGGAATATCAAATGAAAACCATCAGTACTATCTGACTTGTGGGGTGAGATTTCTTGGTTGAGTGTGTTTATGGACTCTTGAGTAGAGTATTAGGTTGGAAATGCAGTTTTGACCTTACCTTAATACTTAGTGTCCACTATGAGTATTTCTGGATGTTTTATTGTATGTCTCAGGTTATGATTGACATATCTTATGATGAGATGACTACTCTTGAAATTTTTTCGTAGTGATTTTGGGGTCTCCTGTTGTGTATTTTTACACTCACCTTTATATGGTATTTTCCCATACATGTCATGTATTATGTAAAAGATCCACCATTTTATGGGGTTCTTGGTTGACCAAGAGTATATAAAGCTTATATTTGGGCCAAACAGATAGTGTTTCATTCTAGGAATCAAATTTTATTGTAGTCCACTCTTACTATCAGGTTTGAATTTTTCATAGTTTTTGGTGGGTTTGTATTTGGCCCATATTACTCCCTAGTATTTTTTTCTACTCTAATTATGCGATTTAGATATATGCATGAATTTGGTATCAGTTTTATTTTACATTTCATCATTGTATGGGATTTGATATGTGTGTCAGTATATAGGTACCTTAGGATAAGTTCCCCCATGTGAGTGTTTTGCCAACTCAATGCTAGCCGCCAACCCCTGTTTGATTGCAGGTGGGCTTGGGGTAGTCACACTCATGTTATCACCATCCAAGATGGCCCTAGTGGTTTAGAATGTGAATGAATGGTATCAAATAAATGTTCCATCTTAGGATTTAGGTTTGGAGTTTTGCATAGTTGTGATATAAGTTTGGGTTTTATGGGGACAGTGTTATGTGATTTGACTTCAGTTTTCAGGATAGGGACTCAACTATTTTTGTGATGGTCAAAAAATTCAAACATTGTGAATCTGATTGTAACACCTCAAGCTTCCACGGTATGCTTCCCTTTGAATAATACAATATCTTGTGTTGTATGCAACTTTGAGTTCTAGCACAACACAACCAATCGAACTAGACGTTATGAATAGTCATACCAACTTTTTAAAAATTTATAAATTTTATTTTTCAAAATGGACTTCATTTTTGAATTCATAAAATCGAAATTATCTTAGGGTGAATTTTTTTTATTTTTCTGAAAACTTTCAATTTTTGATGAATTGTGAAAAATATTGAGTTATTGTTTAAAACCGATTTTTTTAATAATTATTTATGTTATTTAAATTTATTTTTGATCAAAATAGATACATATTACCTATATATGTTCAATGTAATTCATTGGAGCCATTTTATAATAAGTTTAGATATATACAATTTTATTGAACTTTTTACAGTCTTTTACCCACCTCCTAGGAGCATTTGAAACTTTGTATAAAACTTAATTTTACCACTTTTGTGAGTTGAATTTCAAAACTATGAGAGACACAGTTGATATGAGGAAGTAAAATGTTGTTCAATAAGATGAAAATATTTTTTTGGTGAATAGTGACTTTTGACTTTTATTTACTGCGGTTAAAAGTAAATAGGGTAATTAAAGGGAAAATGATATTATAATTACCCTAAAACATGTCATAATTATATTGGATAAGTTTAATTCGACCAAAAAAACATTAGCAATAAAATATGATCCTCTTTGGTCTATATGGATTAGATTAGGACATTTATTATTATTTAATTTAAAGAAGAATTAAAATTGTTAAATTCAAGTTTTTCTAACTAAAACATTTTTAATATAGGGTTATAAATAATATAAATTCGACTATAAATATTAATTAGAAAGCTAAAACTATTTCCTACATAATGCTATTTTATTTATATTTTTTAGACATTAAATAATTAAAATTATTTATGACACAATAATGATGCATTAATTGCCTTATTAATGAAAAATTAAAATAATTGATATTATAAATATCCAAATAAATGTATTTTCAGACTTTTGATGATTTCCACCAATTTTAAAGGTTACTATGACAAGTTAAGGTGGATTAAATAAATTTTTTTGAAGTAATCATGCTGTTATGACTTTAACAAAAACAAAATACCAAATAGTGTCAAAATGGACATAAAAGAGTTTTTAAAACAAATATTATATTATTAATTGATATAGTATTTATAAAAATATAAGGTTCAAAAAAATGACTTAGATAAGGTTATATATATTAATAATGAACCACTTGGGGTTCTCTTGTCTTGTTATAGTAATTTTATTAACCATATAATATAAAAATACAAAGAGACATGGTAAATGTAGAACTATTTAACTAAGAGTTAAATCTAAAAAGATAAGGTTAATATAGTGACCCAAACCTGTAAAGAACAAATTGGATGAGAGGTTTTTGACCCATAACTACCTTATCCTATAAATGAATCATTTTTGAGCTACTAGAAACCTAAAAAGATTTTATTATAAAATAATATTTCAATCTTTTTCTAAGGTGCCCCTCACCTCTCTTATAAAAGTTCACTTCCTATTATCTCCAATTCACTCCTACAAATCCATTTGGATCAGAGAAACCCTACCCAAATATCTTTTCAACTTCCCTCACTTCTACCTAGAGGCCTTATTTTGATCATAAATCCAACCTAAGGATCACTTTTCATCAACTCAAAAGGAATCACCCGAAGAGGAGGTAAATATTTCATCATCTCTTTCAAGTTATTTTCTTCTTCCACTTCCTCTTTCTTTGTTGTTTACATTATAAAATAATAAGTACATAATATTCTATATACTGTGATGTTATTATAAAAGTGGTACAACCATATTCATTATTCTATCCATCCTATGAATGACATGTCATCATACGTGTGTACGTACGGCTTACCGTCTCCACGTCGTGGTGTAGTTTTTATTCAATAAATTATTATTTAGATGGGTATAATAATGATGTATAATTGATTAAAATAATAAATATAAAATGTTAATTATTTTTTATATGTGATATACCATCTATTTACATGCAATTTCATCATCACTATAATGATATTGTCGCTCGTGCGTACGTACGGATTACCGTCTCTACGAACACGATGAGATTCATTCCCCATCAGAATCATTCAAGAATAATTTTCATTTAATGATTACAAATAATATTTAAAGAACTGAATATCATTCTGGATATGAATCTAATACATCCTATCCATAAGAAACATGACATACATAACAAAACATATAAAGGAAAATGAATTAGTTAACACCCGAAACTACGATAATACTAAAATATTATTAACAAATCCATATTAGAAATATGATATAATTTTTATGTATGTGGTTATTGTATAATTTAATAAAAGTTATTTAACTATTATACTAGAGGTTAACATACCCACGACCAGATAAAAGTACAAGTTAAGGGTTAATTTCATAATCTCTTTATTATCTGAGGTTGTTTTTACGTAAGTATCTACTGGGACCTCTTTATCATTCACATCCATGTGTCTTTAAAATATATTTCAAAACATTTTTACTTTCTGTTAAAGTCATGTATACCCTTGTTTGACTTTTTATAAAATGTTTTGAAATGAATCTTTTTGTTATTTACCAAAAAAGGTACTTGACGACCTTTTCGAAAAAATTAAGGAAAGAATGTTTTTTTAACTTATACGGTGGGTGCAGCTATTTTACGCCATTATAAAACCTTCAAATATTCCCTTACAAGCTTATAAGAATATTTCCAAAATAAATGTTTTCTTTTATAATTACATGACTTTTATATGATTTCTAGATAGAAAGATATATTTATTTCAAATATTTTTCCTTTCATCTATGTCAACATCCTTTGATGGATTTTAAACTTGTTTGAAGTTGATTTATTATGATATAAATCTTCCATATTGTATTTAAGGTTTTGTGATATTTTTGACTGTGAATGTGTTATTTTTATACCATTCATTTTTTATGGATAAAATATTGACATTTTGTAAGATATTTTTAATACAAATGTTGGTATTATGTTTAAACCTTTTCATATAATGCATTGTACTTAGTAAGTGACGGGTGGATCCTGTTATAGATCCTCGATGCATCAGTAGGTCTCATAAAAAAACTAGTGTCTTGTCACAAGGCCTTGAAAAAATATTATTTGTAGTCTTGGCACAAGGCCTTGACTATGTGGTTATGAAGTCTGACATTATGCATTCCATCATTATTAATTTGGATATTGATATTTCAGGTGATTATTCGACTAGTAGAATATCCATGTGAATAATTGAGTAGAATTATTTTGATTCATATTTTCCATATTATGATGAATTTTATGTTTAAAAAGGGTTTTGTTTTAGTCTTATAATTTGCCTTAAATGTTTATGTTTATTTATGAAAGTTTACACTTTATTGTTATCCTTAATGAGCATCTGAACTCACCACTTTCTATGTTCTATTTTTCCAGGATGTGAAGAAGTATATTATTACTGGCCTGTAGGGATATTCTAAGGGATTTGAGTGTGGTCTATTCATACAATGTTGTTGTAGTTTTTCATTTTATTATGTAATGTAAACCTTATGAATGTATCTAGTACTTACAAGGCTACTAAAATAATCGGTCTTTTGAGACTTGACATTTTGTGATCATGCCAATGTTATGTAATAATGAACCAAATTTGGGTAACTAGGGTGGGGGTGTTATAGTTGGTATCAGAGTAATTTTGGTACAAACCTTGGAAACTAGATATAGAAAAATTCTGATTAGAGCATATTATATATTACCCTAAGATAGATTTTGAGGATTAGTATAGAATAACTTCCTAGAATTTTGGTAATTTAGGGATTTTTTGTATTTTATAGGAAATAAATCCTAGACTGGATACGATCAGGTAGAGGTGGATCTAGCACAAATTTTCCTTGGAGTGAAATCTTTGACAAAGAGTTTCGAGCTTGACCTGGGGTATCCCGGTATATGATAACGGGTCATGTTGCACTCTTGGTTACGACACTCCCAGGGGATATGCTTAGGATAATTCCCATTTTCATTGCAAACCATTATGAAGGATTTATGATTATATACCTCCTCAAAGAAAACATTTTTATGATTATGGATTGTATCCATAAACTGTTCAATTTATGTTAAGTATGTTATAAGTTTGGAATTATGTATTTTGATTCATAAATTAATCTAGTGTATGTCGTTTTTTAGAAATAGCGCCTAGTGGAAGTAATGGAAACTGTATCAATGCATGTACTCCATGTAGGGATTTCCCTCCTACTCAAGATAATTATAGTGGAGCTTTTGATGCAACTGGTGCTGATCAGCTTATCACCATACAGGGATAACTCACTCAGGTTATGGATAATAACCTTACCCTTATAGAGCACCCTGATCCACAATGCGGAGGATCAATATTAGACCGCTTCATGAGGCAACAAACACCAATGTTCAATGGGAATACGAATCCATTTGTAGATGAGAAATGGATAAGTTCCTCAGAGAAAATACTTCATCCTTTGGGCAGTAACGAAAGAGAAAAAGTTGTCATGGCAGTTTATCGCCTCACAAGAGATGCAGATCAATGGTGGTCATTTATTCAAAACACAAAGGAAGACAATGAAGTATCAAATATGGAATAGAGAGAGTTTAAAGATCTATTTTTAGAAAAATACTTTCCTCGTGACCATCGAGCCTATATGGAAAGACAATTTCTGAGTCTGAGAAAAAAGGAGGATGAGAATGTCGCAAAGTATGGGACTAACATTACAAGGTTATCAAGGAATGCGGTAGATTATATACGTAACCCAAGGAGTAATATTGATTGATTCATTGATGGGTTAAATCCATTTCTCTGTCGAGCATTAGTCTCGAAATCCTTCTCATAGTATGAAGATATTGTCTCATGTGAGATCAAAATAGAAAAAGAATTCTCTAAGTCTTATGACTTTAAAGAAAATCAAAAGAAGAAGAGATCTTCCGAACACTCTGGAAATGGAAATAAGGGAAAGAAGGGAAACGTTTAATATCCATCATGTAGTAAATGTGGGAAGAAACACCCTGGTACTTGTCTGAAGGGAATGGGAGTCTGTTACAAGTGTGGTGAAAAAGGCCACCAAGCTCGTGATGGCAAGGGAAGAAAGAGGCTATTAATGTTGAATTCTACAATTGTAGAGAAAGGGGAATTATACAAATTAATTTCCTAAGCATCAGTGAAACTTCTCTTAGAAAAGGCCAAGGGACCATGGCCAAGCTTATGTGATCACTACTACTGAAGTTGAAGCTCCGAAAGATGTGGTGGCAGGTAATTTAATGGTTTCCTCAAGTTTATCCAATGATTTATTTGATTTTGGATCATCTTATTGTTTCATATCTTCCTAGTTTTCTATGAAAATTAGATATTTCCAATTCGATTTAACAAGAGATTTGTCAGTAAAAACTCCTAAGGGAAGTATCATTACAATAAATTTTTGTAAATTAGTTCCCATTAAGGCATATAAATGTTATTTATCTGCTGATCTCATCATCAAACACATGATTGAATTTGATATAATCCTCGGTATGGATTTGCTTTCGGACCATTATTCAAAAATTTATTTTAAGAAGAAGGAGGTTACAATTTTCGATTATAATAAGGAGTACCTTATTTTTAGAGTAGAAACGTCACCATCAGATTCTTATCTAGATCCACCCCCAGTAGCTCTACTAAATCCAATTATTGGGGAGGAAGAGAATGAAATAACTGTCGGTGAGAAAAGGAATGTTAAAATATAGTATGCACCTATTGTGCAAGAATATGTTGATGTGTTTCCATAGGATTTACCTAGACACCCTCCAGAATGAGAAATTGAGTTTTCCATTGACTTAATTCCCGGTTCAAGGCCCATATCGAATACCCCTTATAGAATGGACACTGTGGAATTATAAGAGCTAAAGAAACAAGTAGTGGAGTTTAGTAATAAGGGATTTATTCACCATAGTTTTTCTCCATGGGGAGCCCCTATTCTTTTTGTTAAGAAGAAAAATGGATCTCTAGGGTTGTGCATTGACTATAGGGAGATCAATGCTATAACAATAAAGGAAAAGTATCCCCTACCTCGCATTGATGATTTATTCGACCAACTTTATGGTGATCAATATTTTTCAAAGATTGACCTTCGATCTGGATATCATCAGTTGTGTGTGAAGAAGGAATACATTCTGAAGATAGCATTTCATACTAGGTATGGGCATTACGAGTTTACAATAATGCCTTTTGGGATGACTAATGCACCCTCTGTTTTCATAGATCTAATGAACAGAGTTTTCAAAGAATATCTTAATGACTTTTTAGTAGTATTTATTGATGATATCTTGGTATAATCCAAAAGCTAAGAAGATCATGAAAATCACTTTCACATTATCCAAAATACTCTTAGAAGAAATGAATTATATGGGAAGTTTAGTAAGTGTGAATTCTAGATTCAGGAGATTTCTTTTATTGGCCATATTATCTCTAATGATGGAATATCTATTAATCCTTCTATGAAAAAGGAAATCCAAGAATGGCCAGCACAAATGAGTATAACCGAGGTATGCAGTTTTATTGCTTTAACAGGTTATTATCAGAGTTTTGTCCAAAAGTTTTCCTGATTAGCTAACCCATTATCCAAGCTCACACATAAAGGGGTTAAATTTGTTTGGAAAAAATAATGTGAATAATGTTTTGAAGAACTGAAGGGAATATTAGTCAATGCTTCTATCTTGACTCAACCATTACGGATTGATGGGTTTGTTATTTATAGCAATTCTTAAAAGAAAGTAATTGGTTGTGTCCTTATGCAGAATGGTAGAGTTATTGCTTATGCATCACGACATCTAAAAATTCATGGAAAAAACTATCTCACTCATGATATTGAGTTAGCAGCTGTATTCTATTCTCTGAATATATGGATTCATTATCTCTATGGTGAAAAATATGAGATTTATTCAGATCAAAAGAGTTTGAAATATATTTTCTCACAAAAATAATTCATCGTGAGGCAAAGGCAATGGATTTAAATACTCAAAGATTATGATCACACTATACACTACCACCTGGGGAAGGAAAATAAGGGGGAAGATGCCTTTAGTAGAAAGGATTATGGAGTTTTGAACAATATGATAGTTAAAAAGAATCTTATATACAAGGATCTAGTAAATATGGGCATGGGAATAACCCTAGAAGGTAAAACATCAATACTTTTTCAAATGGTTGCCAAACCATCTTTACTAGAAAAGATAAAGAGTTCTTAGACCTATGATGAAGAGTTTAAGAAGAATATTAAATGTTTTAATTATGGGAGATTGAGTGACTTTGTGTATGAAGATGGAATTTTGAAATTTGGTAAGAGACATTGTGTTCCCAATATACCTGATTTAAAAAGGGAATTGTTGGATGATGCTCATAGCTCCAATTTCTCTATACACCCTGGTAGCACTAAAATTTATAGAGATTTGAAGGAATATTTTTGGTGGGACAACATGAAGAGAGAGATTACTGATTTTGTGTCGAGATGTATGGTTTTTCAACAATTGAAAGCTAGAAGACAACATCCTATAGGAGTCATGAAACCTCTTCCAATACCTGAGTGGAAATAGGATGATATTATGATGGACTTTTTCATGGGGCTACCAAAGACTCCTAGAATAAATTATTCAATATGGGTCATTTTTTATCATCTTACCAAGTCATCACATTTTCATTCTATAAGATAAGATTTATCACTTGAACATTTAGCAATAATATATATAAATGAAGTTGTAAGAATTCATGGAGTACCCCTATCAATTGTTTCTAATCATGATCCTTGTTTTACATCAAGATTATGGAAAAGTCTTCAGAATTCTTTGGATACTGAACTTCGTTTGAGCACTGCCTACCACCCACAAACTGATGGACAATTAGAACGGACTATTCAAACCTTAAAAGACATGTTGAGATGTTGATCACTTGACTTTCAAGGAATGTGGGATCAATATTTAACTCTGGTATAATTTTCTTATAACAATAGCTTCCATTCAAGTATTCAAATGGCACCATATGAAGTGTTATATAGAAAGAGATGTCGAACACTAACTTTTGGGGATGATGTAGGTGAAAGAAAACTTGTAGGCCCAGAACTTGTCGAGGAAACAATGGAAAAGGAGAATGTTATCCAAACCCACATCAAATAAGATCAAAGTAAGAAAAATATCTATTCTGATAACTAAAGGAAATATTTGGAATTTCAAGTGGGAGGTCATGTTTTCCTGAAGGTATCTTCATGGAAGGGAGTTATACGTTTCGGTAGTAAGGGTAAATTAATTCCCAGGTACATCAGACCTTTCAAAATTCTAGAATGAATTGGGGTTGCAGCTTACCGTTTGGCAATGCCACCAAGTCTCTCCAAATTCCATGATGGGTTCCACATATCACTATTGAGAAAATACAGTCCTAACCCAATTCATGTACTCACCTATGGAGAAATAGAACTGGAACCCGATATGTCTTATTGTGAAGAACTTGTCAAGATTCTAGATACCAGAGAATAATTGTTCTGAAACCGGATGACTCATCTGGTAAAAGTTCTATGGAGAAACCATAATGTGGAAGAGGCGACGTGGGAACCTGAGGAACTTATGATGAAAAACCACCCGATTATTTTTATGCAGTGATATTCTAGAAATTTTTAGGAATAAATTATTTGAAGTAAAGAATAATGTAACACCCCAAGCTTCTACAGTATGCTTCCCTTTGAATAATAAAATATCTTGCGTTGTATGAAACTTTGAGTTCTAACACACCACAACCAATCAAACTAGCCATTATGAATAGTAATACCCACTTTTTAAATTTTATAAAAAAAATTTTTCGAAGTGGACTTCATTTTTGAATTCATAATATCGAAATTAGCTTAGGGTGAATTATTGGTATTTTTCTAAAACCTTTCAATTTTTGATGAATAGTGAAAAACACTAAGTTATTGTTTAAAACAGACTTCTTATTTAAATAATTATTTATTTTATTTAAATTTAATTTTGGTCAAAACAGATACATAATACCTATATAAGTTCAATGTAATTCATTGCATTCATCTTATAATAAGTTTAGATATATAAAATTTTATTGAACATTTTACCGTCTTTTACCCACCTCCTAGGAGCATTTGAAAATTTTTATAAAACTTAATTTTATGAATTCTGTGAGTTACATTTCAAAAATACGAGAGACATAGTTGATATTAGTACGTAAAATGTGGTTCAATAAAATGGAAATAATTTTTTGGTGAATAGTAAATTTTGACTTTTATTTACCGCGGTTAAAAGTAAGTAGGGTGATTAAAGGTAAAAATGATATTATAATTACCCTAACATGTGTCCTAATTCTATTGGATAAGTGTAATTCGACCAAAAACAACCTTAGGAATAAAATATGATCCACTTTGGTCCACTTGTATTAGATTAGACATTTATTATTATTTAATTTAAAGAAGAAATAAAAGTGTTAAATTCAAGTTTTCCTAACTAAAACATTTTTAATATTGGGTTATACATAATTTGAATTAGACTATAAATATTCATTATAAATCTAAAACTATTTCCTACATAATGATATTTTATTTAGAATTTTTAGAAATTAAGTAATTAAAATTATTTATGACACAATGATGATGCAGTAAATACCTTATTAATGAAAAATTAAAATAATTGATATTATAAACATCCAAATAAATTTACTTTGAGACTTTTAATGAATTCCACTAATTTTTTATGTTACTATGAAATTTTAAGGTGGATTAAATAAGTTTTTTTTAAAGTAATCATGTCGTTATGACTTTAACAAAAACAAAATATCAAATAGTGTCAAAATTGACATAAAAGAATTTTTAAAACAAATATAATATTATTAATTGATATAGTCTTCCTAAAACTCTAAGGTTCGGCCAAATGAATTAGATAAGGTTATATATATTAATAATTAACCCCTTGGGGTTCTCTTTCCTTGTTATAGTATGTTTATTAACCATATAATATAAAAATACAAAGAGACATGGTAAATGTCAAACTATTTAACTAAGAGTTAAATATAAAAGATAAGGTCAATATAGTGACCAAAACCTATCTAAAACATATTGGATGAGAGTTTTTCGACCCATACCCACCTTATCCTTGAAATAAATCATTTTTTAGCCATTAGAAACTGAAAATGATTTTATTATAAAATAATATTTCAATATTTTCCTAAGGTACCCCTCACCTCTCTTACAAAAGGGAACTTCCTCTTCTCTACAATTCACTCCTCCAAAGAAATTTGGATCGGCCAAACTCTGCTCAAATATCCTCTCAACTTCCCTCACTTCAACCTATAGGCCTTAGTTTTATCATAAATCCAACCTAAGGATCCCTTTTAATCAACTCAAAAGAAATCACTCGAAGAAGAGGTAAATATTTCATCACCTATTTCAAGTTGTTTTCTTCTTCCACTTCCTCTTTCTTTGTTGTTTACATTATAAAATAAAAACTTCATTATATTCTATATACTTTTAATTTATTATAAAAATGTTAAAACCATATTCATTACTCTATCCATCCTATGAATGACATGTCCCCATACGTGTGTATGTACAGCTTACCATCTCTACGTCGTGGTGTAGTTGTTATTCAATACATTATTATTTTTATGGGTATAATAATGATATATAATTGATTTAAATAAT